>CM022299.1:552486221-553815421 GCA_011799875.1 Thinopyrum elongatum | reverse complement strand
CACGTCAGGAAGTGGAGTAGTACGAGCTACAGTTGATGGAGTAGTAGCAGCGTCGCGACCGATCAATTTTCCTTGGGAGTTGCAGCGAACACGGATACAGAAATCAGCTGACGCGTCCAATCGGCGAAACAGGCTGCAGCGACTCGCACAGCTAGCACTCGGACACGCAGAGGAATCTCCAAATTCGATCTCGGCGGCTGGCAATTTTTTATAGGGCGGCGCAGCAGCGAAGATCAATCTCCTGTTGATCTCGGAGTAGAAACGCCGCAGATAAATTGCTCGTACAGTACACCTTGTCTCGGACTCGGCGTATCCGATCGCGTGCAGGGGCGGCAGACAAACCAACCCTAATTTCCCTTCCATGTCAAATCTCGTATAGGTCGTTCCGGCCGCTTGCCATGGAGACGATGCAGATCCTTCAAAACCGGTTCTTCTTCATCCGAAAATTTGCGAACTTCTCAAACCTTAGATGAGATCCCTTCAAGAACACAACACCATCGTGCGTGGCCCCACGGTGGGCGCCAACTGTCGTGGTTTTGTCACGGTAGATGTCCTAGTGTGAGGATTTAGTTGTGAGGCCAACGCAACTAGGTAGTAGCTTGAACGAGGTTGGTCGGAGTCGAGAGACGCGAGGTTTTGCCCAGGTTCGGCCCCTCACGGTGGAGGTAAAAGCCTACATCCTGCTTGATTCATATTTATGATGATGACGATCTCGGTTACAAGGGCGAGGTTTCGCTACCTCTATCTCGAAAGCATCTACTTTGATCTTGTCTAAGACTTGTCTATTGAGACATGTCTATTGAGACCTCTCAAAACTTGTCCCCCTTGGGGTGCCCTGCCCCTCCTTATATAAGTTGGAGGGCGGGTTACATATGGAGTCCTGGTAGAATTAGGACTATCTTATTACAAGTGGAATCCTAGTCTTGTTTCTCTTGTAAGGGAAATATTCCTTATGCCTTCCTTCTCAAGCCGGTCTACCATAACATGAGCCGGCCTACTGGGCCTTGGGCCTTGTCATCCATCTGACCCGCCTGCCGGGTCACCCATAAGTCTCCAGGCTCGGCCGGGTCATCAGTGAGTGGAGAGATCCGGGCGGGTCACATAGTGAGTCGCCAAGTCAGGGTGGGTCACTAGTGAGTCGCCAAATCCGGTCGGGTCATACTTCCGGCCGGGTTACACCGCGGGGTATATCCCCGACACCTTATGTGCTATCAAACGTCACAACGTAACTGGGTGATCATAAAGATGCTCTACAGGTATCTCCGAAGGTGTTTGTTGAGTTGGCATAGATCGATATTAGGATTTGTCACTCCGAGTATCGGAGAGGTATCTCTAAGCCCTCTCGGTAATACACATCATAAGAAGCCTTGCAAGCAAAGTGACTAAGGAGTTAGTTGCAAGATGATGTATTACGGAACGAGTAAAGAGACTTGCCGGTAACGAGATTGAACTAGGTATGAAGATACCGACGATCGAATCTCGGGCAAGTAACATACCGATGGATAAAGGGAATTACGTATGTTGTCATAAGGTTCGACCGATAAAGATCTTCGTAGAATATGTAGGAGCCAATATGGGCATCCAGGTTCCGCTATTGGTTATTGACCGGAGAGGTGTCTTGGTCATGTCTACATAGTTCTCGAACCCGTAGGGTCCGCACGCTTAACGTTCGTTGACGATATAGTGTTATATGAGTTATATGATTTGGTGACCGAATGTTGTTCGGAGTCCTGGATGAGATCACGTACATGACGAGGAGTTTCGGAATGGTCCGGATGTAAAGATTGATATATAGGATGATGATATTTGGACACCGGAAGAGTTTCGGGATGTACCGGGTAGAAATCGGGTCACCGGAAGGGGTTCCGGATCCCCCGGGAGGTTAATGGGCCATATGGGCCAAAAGGGGGGACACACCAGCCCACAAGGGGCTGGCGCGCCCCTCCTAGGCCGCAGCCCTTGGGGAGAGAAGGTTTCCTCTCCCCCTCTCCCCCTTTCCTTTCCCCCTCGAGCAAATATGGTAAGGGGGGGGGGGCGGCTAGGGAAAGACCCCAGGTAGGATTCGGCCCTACTTGGGGCGCCCCTTGGCCTCTCTCCTCTCCCCCCACCTATATATATATATATATATATATATATATATATATATATATATATATGTGTGTGGGGGGGGGGGGAGGGGGGCGCCACACATAACCACGACGATCTCTTAGCCGTGTGCGGCGCCCCCCTCCACCGTTTACACCCTCGGTCATATTTTCGTAATGCTTAGGCGAAGCCCTGCGGAGATAGCATCACCATCACCGTCACCACGCCGTCGTGCTGCCGGAACTCATCCACTACTTCGCCGTCTTGCTGGATCAAGAAGGCGAGGACGTCACCGAGCTGAACGTGTGCTGAACACGGAGGTGCCGTACGTTCGGTACTCGATCGGTTGGAGCGCGAAGAAGTTGGACTACATCAACCACGTTAACAAACGCTTCCGCTTACGGTCTACGAGGGTACGTAGACACACTCTCCCCTCTCGTTGCTATGCATCTCCTTGAAAGATCTTGCGTGTGCGTAGAAATTTTTTTGTTTTCCATGCAACGTTTCCCAACAGTGGCTTCTCTCCCTCACCATGGTCCTCAACAGCTTGCGGCCCTCCATTCTTCTTGAGGATGGCATATGGCTCCTTGAATTTCTCACCGCATTTTATGATCATCCAACAATGAGTGAGGGTGAACGGCTTGTTCCTATGTTGGGCCTTGAATGCTCTCAAAGCTTGAAATGCCTACAAATGATGCAACAAATGCATATTCATATTTGTATTGGACATGCAAGCACGAAACAACAGAAACGGGAATGAAGACAGAGGAATGTATACCATGTCTTTGATGTTGAGGCCATTCAAGGGACGGCCCTCGATGCTCTCAAGGGTGGCACAAAACTTGTTGCACTCTTGTTGTATGACCCTCCAACGCTTCGAGAGACACCCAACCACGCTTGCTCTCCATCTTGTACGGCGCGAACTTCTTGCGTTCATGGAATTGACAATGAACTCTCAACCAAAAGGTGGATCCCTTTTGCTCGGCGCCGATCTTGGAATCTTGTCGAATATCTCTCCAACATTCACAAAGGAGTTTGTCATCATTCTTTGTGTATGCCTCGTCAGGATGCTTTGGCGCTTCTTGTTTGCTTGGCTTGGGTGGTGAGCTGGTCGGCAAACAAAGGCTCCTCCTCGATGTCCACTTCATCTTCTTCTCCTAGGTCGTAGTCGTTCGGGAACTCGTGTCCTTGCGGGAACATGCTGCCCATGCCATCTTGGCCTTGCGTGAAGGGGTCGGCAGTGCCACCATAGCCTTGCATGAAGGGGCCGGCCGTGCCATCGTGGCCTGACGTGAAGGTGTCACGACAGTCTTGGCTTTGGGTCTCGTCGGGACCGAAGGCCGCACCACCGACGCCGCCTCGAAAATGATGTTCTCCATGATGAAACAATTGGCCCTATCATCATCTGCCGTCGCCGGCATTGTGTAGAACAGGTTGCAGGCGTCGGGACGCATGCCGGCAGGGATCTCACGTGGCCGTTTCCTTTGGCCCCCGGTGGACGACCCATCGACCACTGGTGTGGCGTTGACGCGGGCGTGGCCGACGCGACCACGCTTGACTCCGGCGAGCAGTTTGCGGGAGAGGTAGAGAAACAGGAGGCCTGCGGTTGGGGATGGAAGCCACGCGTCTGCGGCGTGATGGACGTGCGCGGTGACTCTGGCCGTGGCGGACGGACTGCCAACAAGCCCATGCTGGCCGCGGCCATGGCGGCAGCGACGGGTCCGTGCTGATCGGGGCCATCGTTGAAACCTAGGTAGAAGAGGGCTTGCTGCGTGGCCACAGCGACGAGGACCTTGTTCTCCACGATGGCGGCCTCAGCTTCCAGCCTGTCGGCCTGCACCTGCCTCCAGCCGCCGACTGAATGGCCCGTTGCACGTCGGTCAGCACCTTCTTGGGCGCTGCCGCCCTTTTGCGGGCGCGGGGCTTGTCGATGGTGGAGGCGAGGCTGACGGCAACGTCGGGGTTCAGCACGTCGTCCATGGCAAGCGGGCGGAAGGTTTTTGGGGAAAGGGAGGAAAATGAGGGTGGACGTGTCACCAACTAGCGGGCCAGAGGTGACAAGGGCGGGCGTCCGCGTCAACGCAAACACGTCCCAAATTTGAGCCTGAAATGGATCGTGTGCGGACAAAATGCAGACGCTCGTCTGTTTGCGTCGGCGCATTGGGCCGCGTATTGTACCCGTTTCGGTACAAACAGACACGTTGGGTCGAAGTTGCTCTAAAGGATGGGGCCATGGGGGTGACCTTGATTAGTGGACTAGGGCGGTGAGAAAAGGTGCTGGAGCGGCAGGCATACTACTAAAAAAAACCATTGCTTACGACTTTATTACTACTAGTTCATATGCTTCCTTAGCGAGAATACCAGGAGTCGAACCCTGTCTGGTTGTTGGGTGCACCACTGCGACCACAACCATTGGGTTACTGCCCCGTTCTCGATTCAACTCTTCAATCCGCAATATATCTACGATCTAATAATAGGAGAAACAGCCCTAGCAAGGCTACACACGAGCAAACATATTAACGACAACATACAGGCTTATCAAATTGGACTGAGATTTAGCACAGGCGTTAACTGAAACTATAGTTGTTCCTCTGGAGTTTTCTGACCATCACAAAATCCTATCATTTCGTTGAGGCATCCGGTTCGACGTACTACTTTTCCAGGCCTCTGAACCGTAGGAGAACATATGAATCCAGCACGCTGCCCACCATGGACTGATGGCGACCACCTGGACAAGTGAACACCCCTTTTCAAATGTAACTCTACCAGGCTCAAATTCCGGTGAAGAACCAAATTCTGGCGAGCATCACACCTGTCTTCTTGGGAGAAACATCACAATGCTACTAACTTGGATCACAACAAAAGCGTCAATAGAGACTGCTAAACAAAGCGGCCTCGGAAAAGAGTGGACAGACACAAAGCGAGCGTCCATGTGAATGTGATGTCGCCACAGAGAAAATAAAACTGCCACCGATGGAGGAACAGATGTTGGCGCCTCCGACCACCACCCACCTGTGCCGCTTTTCATCAAGGATCAATACATGCAATTGGCTTTAGTAGAGGAGCTTTTTGCATGACACTGTCCACACTAATTGATAATCTCATAATCTCAGCAGCAAAGGTGAGTGGTGCGAGCAATCATGGTGCTTGTTGCTGGTCTTGTTTAGGAGCGGTGTGACTCGCGTGCCAGTAAACAAACTACACATGCTTCATGCACTATAGGCAAAAAATACAGTGTGGTGAGCTAATCTAGCCATGATTAGACCTCGCAGCCTTCAAAATTTTATTCACTATACAAAGTGTAAAAGAAGAGATCACATTATGATCATCAAGTCAAGCAGAAACGAAACAAGATCGGCACAAACACACCTGCATTGCACTGCTAGATGTATATCAAGTGTAAATACCCCGTCAGCACACAATCCTCCAAGGCCGGTTGACAGGGTTGTGCAGCGGTTTTGGCAGGGATTGAGGTGGATTTAATCCTCTGCAAGTCAAAATCCCCTCCAATCCTCTTGACAAAGGGTGTAACCGAACAAGCCTAAAAAAACTGAACCTCGCAACTCTCTATTCAGGCATAAAACCGCAACGAAGCGGCAGGGAGGAGAATGACAAACGTCTATTCCTCTTTCAAGACACAGAATAAATGTGACTACGATGAGCATGCGTGAGGTCACCAGAAATAACTCCCCACCTTATCAGACGAGCAACAGAAATCTGTTTCTTGAAGGATGTGATGTGGAGGCACATTTCAGTTCAGGGTAGGGCGATGCTGCTGATGTTTGCTGCCACCCTACCACCATTGGCAGCCCACACCATGTGACCTGACGACATCAGAGCACCTCATGCAGTTTGGTTCATGGCAACTGGCCAAGATCCAACAGATGCCATGCCAAACATGAATGCATGCTCAGATCATCAGATGCTCTGTCTCACATTTATGGAAGATCTCATGGACGCACTTAACAAGCAAAAACATGAATGGACTCCAGTCACTCCATGCAGACTGAAGAGGTAAAACATGAATGGATGGATGGATCCATGCAAACAAACACAAAAGAAACCAAGGCAGCATGGAAGCTAAACTGTTAAATCTCACCCTACCCAGAGCCAGACTGACCTTTCCATTGAGGAGCAGGCAGGCAGCAATCCAAGTCATGATAAATAAGCAATGCACTGTTAAGAAATAATAGGTGAACCACGGTTGCCAGCATGATCATGCTGCACACAGAGAAAGGAACACCCTTTTTTTCTTTTTCCCTTTTCTTTTGTTATCTCTTGATGACCACAATGAACATGCTGCTCTCCAACTGGTAAAGGGGTTCTTATTATAATGAGCCCTTGACACGTTGGCATATTATTATTGTTCAAGTAGATGAGTGCATTTCACTGCCCCACCAGGAAAAAGGGCACAAATGTTATTAGTGTTGGATGAGCTGGCAAATAAAGTTCCTAAAACTCATAGAAATGGCATGCAACTTCCCCATATTCTACACAGCGAAACCCATCTACAAAACCAGTTCACCACAACTTCTACTGATAATAGTGGTTAGTGATCTTCACCATGACAAGAAAATACGACAAGGATATATAAGCTAAGCACAGCGATGGGCAGATAGTGTTTCAAACTTCTCCAGACTCCAGACTAAAGGAGAGCACAGAAAGGTCTAGTCAATTTCAGTATAGTTTTAGCCATTTCCTTGCAGAACACCTCGTGGAAGGTTTATCAAATCAGAATTAATGCTAATCCATGCTATTGTGTGTGTATCCATCTTATCATTGTGGAACAGCCCAAATGTCTGACATGCTCGCCTGCCTTTGGTGAACCAATGATATTTTTGACATTTAAACAGAAATATTTCTAGACAATTTTCACTGCTACCACTGTACTCTATGATGGACCAAGTTCAAAGATTTTCAGTTTTGCCTCTGAATCAAACGACGACATGGCATTTTGTACCATTGTGCGCAATAAATTCAGTATTCATGCACATCTAATTCTAAAAACATTTCACCATCCTGAATACATCTACTGAACATTCTACTGCCTTATCCTATTTATAGACAGTTCCATCTAGGCTCTAGCTAGCAAATATACTAGATTACTACTAGTCAAATAAACTACTCCCTCTGATCCATTATAAGTGTAATAGTTTTAGTTCAAATTTGAACTAAAAATACGACACTTACTATGGATCGGAGGGAGTACATTATAAGCAAGAGAAAGTAGTGCAACTTTATGCTGGCGAGAAAAAAAAATCAAAAGAATCATTGGTCCGACACAGATGAAGCAAACAAAGATAATGCTATATAAAATGATTGTCTAAGAAGATAAGCATATAGAATCAGGGATCTAGAAATGTTTATTATTGTATCATATTTTCGTTGCAGAAATTGCCCGTGAAGGGAGGATAAAATTGCCAGCCATCATCTTGATCGCTCAAGAGCAGATCACTGCTATAAAAGAACACCTCCCTAGCTGCAAAATTACCTGAATATCTACACACCATAACAACAAATAAGGCACTCACTCAAGGGGACGATCGAAATCATCCAGCTCTCAGCTATTATACACCTGCAATATGGACAGAAAACAAAAGGCTCATCAGTCGACCAAGCTCCCTGCTCGAATAAGTGAATGCGGAAAAGATCGATGTTTTTACCTGAACCGGAGGGAATTCTGGCGATGATCAAAAGGGCAGCAGGAGTAGGAGCTGAGGATGACCCTGATCCATTCCACTAAAACCCCAGAGCAAGAAGCCTCTTTTGAGTTTGGACACCACAAGTGAAAAAAATCAACATAAAAACTCATCACAAGCCCAAGAACGAACAACAAGCTAAAGGTAATCAAAGCGTCGCCATAGCTGCGTGCATACAGTTTTCTCTCCTTCCATCGTTTCTCCTTCTGCAGAAATTAACAGAAACAGATGTGGTGATAACAAGTGGACAACAGCCTGCTACTGCCCGGACTCCTCGGAGTCGCCGTCCTCGCGCTCGTCCTCCCCGTCCTCCTGCTGCTGCTGCTGGTGGTGGTGCTGTTCGTGGTGGTGGTGCTGGTGGGGGTGCGGGTGCTGCAGCTGCCCGCTGGCCCCGGCGGCGCCGCCGACCTGGTGGTAGAACTGGCTGAGCACCCCGATGTGGCCCTCCTGCGACAGGCCGAGCTCCAGCCCCGGTATGGCCGCGGCGGCGTGGCTGGCGAACATGGGCGCGAACCCGATGTGCCCGCCCATGCTCCCCGCGCCGCCGCCGGGCAGCTCGATCCCGGCGGGGAGGCCAATCCGCTGCATGAGGCCGCCGATGCCCCCGCCGTCGGCGCCGGAGGAGTTCATGAAGCCGGCCTGCGAGAACCCCGCGGAGGCCGGCGGCGGGCCCCACATGTGGTGGTGGTGGTGCGGCCGGCCGGCGAGCGCGGAGGTGGGCGAGGGGAGCGAGGGCGCGACGGAGGAGAGCGCGGACGCCGGGATAGTGCCCGTGCCGGTGGCGGCGACGATGGCCGGCTCGGCCTGCTGCAGCAGCCACTGCACGGTCTCGCCGTCCGACTTGTGGCCGAGCTCGCGCGTGAGCTGGAAGATCCGCGCCGCGCAGAGCGCCGGCATCCGGATCCGGCGCCCCCGGCCGTCCACCTTGGTGTGGCGGTCCTTGTTGGAGCTCCGCTTGGGCCCCAGCGCCTGCACCCTCCGGTCCCCCGCCGCCGCCGCCACAACCACCTGCTGCTGCTGCTCCTTCCCCCCGCCTCCGCCCCCATCCTCCTGCTGCTGATGCACCTGGATTTGCAGCTGATGCTGCGGCGGCTGCTGCTCCTGCGGGTGGTGGTACTGCTCGCGATCCAGCTGCTGCTGGTGCTGGTGCTGGTGCTGGGCGGGCGTGGTGGAGGGGGAGGAGGTGGTGGTGGTGGCCGTCGCCGCGGAGGTGGGCTCCGCTTTGTTTAGCGGTGGGGGAGGGGGGAACTTGGGGTCCATCTCCACACCCACACGCAAAAAGACCACACCAACTTGCCGTCCGTCCGTCCCCCAAAATCAGCAGCTTTCCTCTTCTTCTTCTTCTTCGTCTTCCTCCTGCCAAATCCCTCTCCCCGCCTCCCTCCCCTTCCCCAAAAACCAGGCAAGAACGAGGAGGAGGAGACCAATAATGGACTGCAGATGGCGACGGGGAGAGAAGAGAAGACGCCGAGGAGAGAGAGAGATAGGGGAGGGAGGGAGGGGGGAATAATAAGAAAATCTAGGGAAAGATAGATAGATACCACGCCCACTTTCTGGATTTACTCTGCGCTCCGGACTTTCTTCCTCCCCTGCAATGTCTTTTCCTGCTCCTCCTCCGCTGTCATTTCTTGGCTTTTTTTTAGCTTTGGAGAGTTGGAGCTGCTAATTTTTGTGCAGGGTTAGGGTTAGGGTTAGGATCTAGGAGGGTGCTTTTGGCTAGCTAACTAGTAAGTGAAGTATACTTTGCCGGAGTAATTTTTACTGCCCTCTTTTGGAGTTGAGCTGTGGTTGGTGGAGGTACAACTGAGTGAGGTGACTGAGACTGACTGAGGCAGGCGGGGTAAAATGAAGGAATGGTGGAAAGGGAGAAGAAAGCTGTCAGACAACAACTGCATTCAGGCATTTTGTTACATCCACATGGACCTGTACACTTGGAGTGGCTACAACTATATCTGGAATACTGCATCTATGACGATCCTGACACGTACTCCCTCCGTCCGGAAAAGCTTCCCTCAATGAATGTATCTAGCATCAAATTAGTGCTAAATACACTCATTTGATGGACAAGCTTGGGACAAGCTTTTTCGGATGGAGGGAGTAGCTGGTTATTATATCTGTATTGCAGCCTATGGTTTTTGTATTTCAAAAGTTTTGGATTGCTTCCAGAGAAATACAACATGCCTTTTTATTTTGAATACTCCCTTCATTCCACAATATAGTGCGCCCGCGCTTCCTGAGATCCAAGTTTGACCGTAAATTTAACCAACAAGGCCGACTGCGGCGGGAGCATAACTTATATCACTGAATTCATATCGAAAATACGAATTCAGTGGTATAATTTTTGCTCCCGACGCAATCGGTCTCGTTGGTTAAATTTACGGTCAAAGTTGAATCTCGGGAAGTGCGGGCGCACTACATTGTGGAATGGAAAAAAAAATCTTATGCGACCCGGGTCGCACGTTCTGCGTCGTGAGACCCTTTCCTGATGATGACAGCTGGAAAAGCGGATCTCAAAGCACATCTCCTTTCTTCCACCTCTGGCCTCTCTCTCCTCTCTCTTTCTCCTCCGTCAAGCAGCACTAGCACGAGGCCACGAGCGCGCGAACAGCAGACAGATCATGTCCAACCGCCGGCGCCATCCCCATCAATTCTCCTCCATCCCCGCCATTCTCCGCCCCGACGTCTCCTTCTGCGTCGCACCCATCGAGAACTAGGCGCAGACTCACGACGTTTTCCATGGCAACCATCAGCCCCAGAGCTCCGCCGCCGCCAGAGAGGACTCCCCGTGCTCCCAACACCGGCTCGACGGAGTAGCTGCTCTGCTGGCTCCTGCTCCTCATCTTCCCCGCGCCGTACCAGGGATGTGAGGGTCGTTCACCTGCGAGCTCGCCGGACATGGGCGACATGATGGAGCAGCCGAGGCGACTAAGCAAGCACCGGCGGAGGGCTGGCAATGCAATTTGGAAGGAGATTAATTTCTGTTTGGAAAGGAATTAATAGTAAGGATGAATTACCAGATATGCTGATCGCTTGAAGATTCACGAATACACGTGTCATATGATAGATAGGGTCGTTCGTTCGGAAGTATGCGACCCGGTCGTATAAGATTTTCTTCCTTGTGGAATGGAGGGAGTACTCCCCTGTCTGGAAATGTAAAATGTTTTTTGACACATATTCTAAGACAGAGGTATTAGTAGCTAATTGTCCGTACATTGCAATGGAGACATACATAATCTATGGGTTCAACATTAATCGTGTGCGGCATATACTTTAAACCCACAATATATTAATGTGGAAAGTGATTTGTTTTGTTTGTGTTAATGCAATTACATTACATCTATCATTGAGAGAGCTACAAAAGATTTGATTTGATTCAGTCATTGCAGGCTGGGGGGTGGGGGGAGGCTCACTATCGGACGTACGACTACCAACTCTCATTTAATAGTAGTGATCCGTACTGCAAATTCCAAACGAAACTGAACTCCATGTAAAGTTTTACCAATCAAACATCTGATTTACCCACACAAAAAAAAAGATCATCTGAATTTTAAAAGTTGTAGGGTCTCTCTCATTCAAAAGATTTTCATAGAAAATTTAGAGGTTTCAAATCCTTAGATTTAAGAATTCATTCACACAATGTTTCCTAGGAAATTTAATTATGCACTCAAACCTCTTGAAAATATCTATTGTTTTTCTTTGACACGGTCAAGCAAACGAAAAACATAGTATGATTCGAATGAGCATGATATATCAATTTTGCGTCTTTAGGATCATGCGAATGAAAGATGCCCTAATAATATTTTGAAACATCAAACTTGTATTATTAGACGGTTTACAAAAAAAAACTTTTATAGCGTATAGTTAGTTTTATGTGAGGCAACATGTTCGCACATCTATTGATGATCAAATCACAACTTCGTAAAAATGTTATGTTGTGACCTATAAACTTACATTTTGGATCAAATAAAGTATCAAAACACTAGTTTGTTGTTACTTAGAAATGCATCAATGGTCCAAGATGCTATATATCCACCTTGTGTCGTATTATCTAAACTATCATTATTTTCTGTAAGCTCTTTAATTGTTTAGCGCAGTCATTTGTTCTCGTTTCTGCTATAGCTCACCATTTATGTCGAATGGTAGCGCAATCATTTGTTAAAGGAATAGTGTAGTGCATTTTTTGAAGCATGCCATTGTTGACTCGCCTATGGGGGTGAACTACAATGGTTACACAGTTCTTGCACCCATAATTCGGTCGAGCAAAAAAAAAACTCAGTCATGAGAACTACAAATCGTAATGGTTAGCCATGGCAAAAACAACTTGATCTGGTCGACGCAGCACATGAGGGGAAAAAAAACTACTAAAAAGTTGCGGCTGCTCGGTTCTTCGAGAGTTTTTGATTCGCCATTTCAAATCCATACATGAGGCATTTAGTAACATACCGTCTCTAAATTTAAATCGTAGAATTGTCACGCAACTGTTTTATAGTACTTTTTTGGGGAATGTTTCATGCAACTTGTGCACGAGTAGGTGCTATATGTGGGTGTAGGAGTGGCAGTGCATCTAGTCTAGAGATATATTCCTGGCCGTCCCTGTCCGTTCCTTTCGCTCCCGGGTCTCCACCAATGGGCGCCGGCAGTGTGGCTTCTCCAGATTTTTCTTTCTTTATTTTCAAGATGGTGGATGGAGGACGGGAATGGATAAGCTCGTGAATGCGGCAGTGGGAGTGGGCCAGGCTCCGGTCAAACTTGATGGCCCAGTTAACCGGGCCTTAATTACTCCAGTTGTACGTTTCTCACAAAAAAAAGTTACTCCACTTGGACTTGATATAAGCAGCCTGAAATTTCCAGTTCTGAGCTTTCTTTAGACCAGTTCTTCGCTTTTGTAGGGCAATGCAGCACGTACTCTACACACCAGCCAGCATTGCGTAGTTTCGTTGATTGAATGGACAATAAAATGGTTTCGTTGACGCTGAACACAGGGCGAGTCTCCTCATGGATTACAGGACGACGACGTGTGAATGAGACCTGACCAGACACCAGTACAGGGACGCATCTCTCTAGTATGTACGAAAAAGTCAAAGAAGAGAGGAGGAAAAATAAACCTGCAGGATTGGCAAGCTGAATATCTTGGCTTAAGACTAACATGCACCGGACCGACGGGAACGAATCGGAGCACGCGGAGGCCAGTCGGCGACACAGCACGGGACTCGATCGAAACGAATACTCCTGATGCTGATGCTGGCGGTGCTGGGCTACGGATCGACGGGCGCAGTTTATTCTTTGGGAGCCTGTCGACCTGACGCACCGTTTACACCGTTTGGAGTCTCTGTTGGCGCGTGTCTGCCAGGCCGACTCTACCTCTAGCTACCCTGATCAGGTGCATGCAGTGGGTGCATACCCTTGCCCCCCTGTGGACCATCACCGTCTGGCTACTGCATGCGCTACGTACCGTCGTTCCGTCAAGGAGGAGCAGTAGAAAAAGAACTGCATGCCGCGCTGTCGATCGACGGTGACAACCGGATTGCTGCATGCCTGCACCGACGCGGTGGAAACGGCCGGTCGAGTGACCAGCTAGCCGGAGCAGCATTTTCCTTCCCGCCTTTCCTTTGGGCATTCCATGCACGGCAAGAAAACGCAGCGCCAATATCAACTGGCATGCAAACCCTCTCGATTCATTTCGAGCGGGAGGAAGGGAAAACAAGCACCGACGAACACAACAACAGCGTCGTGACAGGGACACGCGAAATCCGAGCTCATCCACAGCCCAGACGAACAATTCTCCCGGCACCACGCACGTAGTATAACTGTATAAGCACGGGCATTTCTCCCGGCCCGTGAGAAGCCGAGGGGCCGCCAAAAGATCTGGAGAAACCTGATGAGAAAGAATATCTGGAAAGAAATGCCCGTCGTAGTTTCCAAACGGATAACGTACGTCGGTGTAGGTGTAGGTGTAGCCATCGGCATAAATGTGCAGCTGTTCTCTACTGCAAAAAGGTAAAAAAAGAAAAGAAATAGAAATGTAACGTGGAGTCTACTGCCCAATCAACGTCGCTCCAAGCATGACACATCAAACTTGGCATCCAACCCGCAACTACCCGTTCCACCGATCAATTTTCGACATATATTTTTTGTGTTCACTCTCTTTCTTTTTTTGACTTTCTGATGACATGCATGCTCACGCATGTCCAATTCTTCATGGAACAAAAATGCATGTCTGGTTACTCAAGGAGTAAAAAGGTAAAGAAAAAGTCGGACGTTTAATTTATCGCCATCCGTCTTGACCTCTAACTAATTTGCTGCATGAGACCGGCCGGCGGTGCTCAAACATCATAAACGAAGAAGAAATAGACCCACGCCATGCGTGCTACGTCGGGATTTCATGTGTGTCCAAATTAACACATGCATGCGGCATGCCTCTCCTTAACATTTTTGTTTCCTAGTTAAGAGCTCCTTTGATTCAAAGGGTTTTCATAAGAATTTTGAAGGACTAGATTCCTTAGGAATTTTTTCTATGTTGGTTGTTTGATTCGTAGGATTGAGTACTATATGGTTTTTTCTAAGAATTTTTTTTGTACTAGTTTTCATAAGATTTCTATCATTCGCTCAAATCTTTTTGCAAGAATCATTTGTTCTTCCTATGATGCAATCAAACAATCCAAAATCTTGTAGAATCTATACCAATATAAAAAGACCTAAAGGGGCAAATCTAACTGATCTCGGCCATCAAACTAAGTCAATCCAACGACCTAGACTGCTCCAATGGCAAGCGTTCAACGTGTTTAATGTGCAATTAATAGCATACCAAATATTGCACTAATCACAGAATTAACACATACTCCCTCCGTTCCTAAATATTTGTCTTTCTAGAGATTTCAACAAGTGACTACATACGGAGCAAAATAAGTGAATCTACACTCTAAAATATGTCTATATACATCCGTATATGGTAGTCCATTTGAAATCTCTAAAAAACAAATATTTAGGAACGGAGGGAGTAAATAATAGCATACCTAATATCCGCGTGCAATTAATATATTGCTTAAATATTAACGTGTGTTGCGCGTGCGCATTTACTAGTTGAGATAAACATGACATTTTAATTTTATATTTTTTCTAATCAGTCTTGCTAAGTCTCAGTCAAGGCTACATCCGTGAGATCTTACATTGAGATTCGTGCAAAATTTTCTTTTAGTTTTTTTCTCTCTTGCATGTTATGTCATTTAACTTAAACTTGGTTAAATCTCAGTCGGCTGAGATCAAGCCACACCCTTTTCTAATCATACGAATCAAAGAGGCCCGAAGATCTGTATATGGTTTCCTGCGTTCACCGCGTTGGAAACGAACACCCCCCCCCCCCCCCCCCCCCCCCCCCCCCCCCCCCCCCCCACCCCCCCCCCCCACCCCCCCCCCCCCCCCCCCCCCCCCCAATACACACACGCGCGCGCGGGGCCGGCCCTGGGTAGGGGCAAGAAGGGCGACGCCCTAGGGCCCAGCCCGATGGGGGGCCCCGACCCAACAAAACGGGCCTTAAAGCATGTAACCCAATCAGCTAGGTGACGTACTGCTAAAAAAACTAGTAGGTTACCTAAATTGTGAAAGGCACTATCCCAGTTTCGATTCAATCGATTCATCTCGTAACACCAGCCGACGTCGTTTCTTCTTCCTGTCTCCTCCTACTCCCGAAGCATGCAGCATGCCTAGCAAATTAATGGATATTACCACTATAGTTGATTTCTTTGATACACTTACAGTTTCTCCATCTCACTCCTCTATGGATTTGCCTATAAATATTCTCATCTAGCGAGACGGCCACGGGCAGTGTTGGAAAATTAGGCAAGTTCATGATTAATTCCAGTAAATAATTCATGACTAGAACAGATACTAGCATGCAATAATCTAGCAAACTAGAAGAACAACAAGGCATGCATAACATCAGCGAATACGAAACAATAGCTGTAGAGACAGACATGAACATATGATGTTGGACGTACTGTTCGTTAGCTATTGTGGGTGCGACGGTGTTGATGACGATGTTGGCGACGATCTGCTGCTGACGGCGATGAAGATGACGATGAGTAGCACCGCCCGACTTGGACGGAAGACGACCCGTGATGACGAATTTGAGCAGTCGCGCAGAGCGCTTCCCAAAAACCTAATTCGTCCTCTCCCGGTGCAGGATCGCAAGGATGAACGGTTCCGAAGACCTGCTCTCCCACGCGCCAATGCACGCCGGCGTTTGGGATGAAGTAGACTACGACGGCGGCGCAAGTTGCGAGATGAGGCAAAACCCTAGGTGTTTTTCGGTGTGTCTTTGGCCGCAGCCGGTAGCTGTATATATATTAGAACCAGAGGCGGTATTGTGTCGCGATCACAATCCCAAACCGACTCGGTTTCTAATTCGTATACTTACTGGACAAGAAATCGAAAACTTGTCTGCCAAGACATAAAAAATAAAACGGCAAAAGGAAGCTGCGCCCCTGCAAGGAGACGGATCGGATTTCGGCGGACCATTCACGCGCATGTCGCACATACGCGCGGCCTCGGCACGGCACGGCACGGCACGGCCAGGCGAGGCGAGGTGAGCGAGCGCGCGCGTGTGGTCTTTCATTTCTCTTCTCACACACCACTTAGAGTGGTGGAGAGAACCCACTATATAAAGAGGTCCAACTCTTTTTCAACTTCCGGGGTGGGACTAAACTTTAGCACCACCACTTGCCATTTTACACATGGGCTTTGAGATTTCAGAAATTGCTATGGGCCTAGCCTATTAATTCTAACAATCCCCCACCAGATCTCAAATACCCATTTAGAGATTTGCCTTCTCTCACCACTTGTTTAATATACCAGTGTTTCAGCAGAGACTGTTAAGTTGAACTTCTGCCTAGAACTTTAAGCTACATCCATTCACAACTTGACAATGGACTATGCCTTGAATTGCTAGTTTTGTGTGAACAAGTTTCACTCAAAGTCTTAACCAGTACCTGACCGCCAGTAGGCTACCCCGCGGTTTGGAGCTTATACGTCATACTCCCTGGTCTCTTCATGAGCTTACTAGAGATCACCCAAATCTCATAGACTGCAACGTTTACAGTCAGAACTCATATAGGTGTGTTCTTTCAAGACTGCTCTGTAGGACAGCATCTTTGCTAATTATAGCCAATAGAACCACATTAAGGCATGTTGCCAACCTGCCTTACAGCTCTGAGCCTTACAGCTCTGAGAGTTTTGCATCTTCACTTAGAGACGGTCATTAGTTATTACTCTCCTCAGTTAACCAATAGCTTGTTCTTCCCAGATTCTAATTCACGGGATCTCCGATCACAAAGGTTGGGTTACTACTATGGTGTAACATCTATGGGTCTCATACCCATCTCCCTCTATGCAATATCTATCACATTTCGTGATACTCCCTTTGTAAAGGGATCTGCCAGGTTTTTGTCTGTTTGAATATACGTAACAGTTATTACTCCGGAGTTTCTCAACTTCCTGACAGACTTCAAACGTCTCTTCACGTGTCTTGATGACTTTGCATTATCTTTAGAATTGTTTACTTTAGCGATAACCGTTTGATTGTCACAATTCATAAGAATAACCGGTACAGGTTTTTCAACCACAGGCAAGTCCATCAAGAGCTCACGCAGCCATTCTGCCTCAACAGTAGCTGTGTCTAAAGCAGTTAATTCTGCTTCCATAGTTGACCTCGTCAATATGGTTTCCTTGCAAGACCTCCATGACACTGCGCCACCTCCATGAGTAAATACATACCCACTTGTTGCGTAGAGTACATCAACATCGGAGATCCAGTTTGAATCACTATATCCTTCTAGCACAGCAGGATGCCCTGAATAAGTAATTCCGAAACTCATAGTACCTCTCAGATAGCGCAAGACCCTTTCTAGTGCATGCCAATGATCATCACCCGGGTTGGACATGAACCTACTCAGTTTGCTCACAGCAAAAGAGATATCTGGTCTTGTAGCGCTAGCTAAGTACATGAGTGAACCGACAATTTGAGAGTATCTTAATTGATCTCTTGTTTCTTTCTTATTCTTTCTGAGTGTCACACTGGGATCATAAGGTGTTGGAGAAGGCTTGCTATCCATATTCCGAACCGGCTCAAGACCTTCTCAACATAGTGAGATTGCGTTAGAGTAATCCCACTCTCATCCTTAATAAGTTTGATGTTTAGAATTACATCGGCTTCTCCCAGATCTTTCATGTCAAAACTTTTTGATAGAAAAGACTTGACCTCATTGATCGCATTAATGTTTGTACCAAAGATCAGTATGTCATCCACATACAAACATAATATGACACTATTGCCCCCACCATGGCGATAGTAAACACACCTATTAGCCTCGTTAATGACAAATCCTGCAGAAGTCAGAGTTCTTTCAAACTTCTCATGCCATTGCTTAGGTGCCTGTTTCAGGCCATACAAAGATTTTAACAACTTGCACACTTTCTCTCTTCACCCTTTACCACAAACCCGTCAGGCTGATCCATATAGATTTCCTCTTCCAACTCTCCATTGAGGAAAGCTGTCTTTACATCCATTTGATGAATGATAAGACCATAAGAGGCAGCCAAGGAAAGTAACACTCGAATGGTGGTCATTCTAGCAACGGGTGAATAGGTGTCAAAGTAATCTTTGCCTTCTTTCTAAGTGTAGCCCTTGGCCACTAGCCGCGCCTTGTACTTATCAATAGTACCATCAGGCTTTAGCTTCTTTTTGAACACCCACTTACAGCCCACAGGTTTACAACCATATGGTATATCAGTTAGTTCCCAAGTTCCATTAGAAAGAATTGAGTCCATCTCATTATGAACAGCTTCTTTCCAATCATCTACATCCGGAGATGCATATGCCTCTGCAATCATCTTGGGTGTGTCGTCCACAAGGTATACAATGAAATCATCACCAAAGGATTTTGCAATCCTTTGTCTCTTGTTCCTTATAGGAACTTCATTGTTATCCTTCTCAAGGACTTCCTCATGTGATTGTTCGAAATATTCATCAGTTGTAATAGATTCAGGAATTATCTCAAAAGAAAATCTAGCAATGTTGTGCATATCTTTCATAGGAAATATGTTCTCAAAAAATGTTGCATCACGAGATTCCATTATAGTATCAACATGCATATCAGGTACTTCAGATTTTACCACTAAAAATCTATAAGCAATGCTCCGTTGAGCATACCCTAGAAAGACACAATCCACTGTCTTTGGTCCAAGTTTGCGTTTCTTAGGAATAGGAATATTGACCTTTGCCAAACATCCCCAAGTGCGCAAATAAGAAAGTGATGGTTTTCTCCCAACCCACTCCTCATAAGGGGTTTTCTCCTTATTATTGTTAGGAACTCTATTCAGGACATGACATGAAGTCAATAGAGCCTCCCCCCACCATGCCTTAGATAAACCAGCAGTGTCTAACATGGCATTCACCAAGTCAGTCAATGTGCGGTTTTTCCTCTCGGCAACTCCATTTGATTGAGGTGAATAGGGAGGCGTCCTCTCATGAATAATACCATGTTCCTCACAAAATTCATCAAATACTTTGGGAAAATACTCTCCACCATGATCGGACCTAAGACGCTTGATCTTTCTCTCTAGTTGATTTTCAACTTCAGCTTTATAGATTTTAAAGTAGTCTAATGCTTCATCTTTAGTTTGCAACAAATAAACATAGCAAAATCTAGTCGCATCATCAATCAAAGTCATGAAATATCTCTTTCCACCTTTTGTCAACACACCATTCATCTCACAAAGATCAGAATGTATGAGTTCTAGAGGTGCCAAGTTTCTCTCCTCGGCAGCCTTATGAGGCTTTCGAGGTTGCTTCGATTGCACACAACTATGGCACTTAGAACCTTTGTCAACAGTGAAATTCGAAATTAAACTCATACTGGATAGCCGAGACATTAAACCAAAATTAATATGACATAAACGAGAGTGCCAAATACTTGCATCATCATTAACACTAGCACAAATTTGGTTTACTGACTTATTGCAAAAATCTGAAAGGGAAAAGCGGAACAAGCCTCCGCACTCATAGCCTTTGCCTATAAATTGTCCAAATCTTGACACGATTACTTTATTCGACTCTAAAACTACCTTAAACCCATCTCGACATAGAAGGGAGCCGCTAACTAGATTCTTGTTCATAGTAGGGACATGCTGCACGTTCCTTAATTGCACGATCTTTCCCGAAGTAAACTTCAGATCCACCGTGCCAATGCCACGAACAGAAGCATGTGACCCATTCCCCATTAGGACGGAAGAATCCCTTGCGACCTGATAAGAAGTAAATAGGGAGACGTCAGCACACACATGAACGTTAGCACCCGAATCAATCCACCATGAAGATGATTAAAATACTGAAAGCACAATAGGTAAATTACCATACCCATCAGTATTGCTAGCAGTCACCATGTTGACAGTCTTGGAGCTCGTTTTCCCTGTGCGGTCTGCACGTTCAGGGCATTCCATGGAAAAGTGTCCGGGCTTCCCACAGGCGTAGCACTCTAGCTCAGCCTTGTTGAACTTCTTCTTCTTGAAGGTAGTAGTCTTGGTAGGCTTGTTGAAAACATGTTTGTTTTTCCCTTTGTTCTTGTTATGTGGGTACGTCTGCACCATATTGGCGGTAGGCTGAACCTCACCTCCTTTCTCAGTAGTGTCTTTAGCCCGAGCTTTTTCTTCAACATCAAGAGATGCAATCAGATTTTCAACTGATATCTCCTGTCTCTTATGTTTCAGAGTTGTGGCAAAATTCCTCCATGCAGGAGGCAACTTTGCAATCATGCACCCAGCCACGAATTTGTCGGGTAGAACACACTTAAGGAGTTCAAGTTCTTTCACAATGCACTGTATCTCATGAGCTTGTTCAACCACAGAACGGTTATTCACCATCTTGTAGTCATGAAAACTCTCCATGATGTACAGTTCACTGCCTGCATCTGTTGCACCAAATTTTGCATTCAGTGCATCCCACAGAGTCTTTCCGTCATCTATGTGCATATACACATCACACAGACGGTCAGCAAGAACACTCAGAATGCATCCCACAAACATAGTATTGGCTTCCTGGATTTTTCTCTGATCTTCATCAGACATTCCCTCTGGAGCACCAACACTAACGTGGAAAACTTTCAGAGCAGTAAGCCAGAGCGTGGTCTTCACCTGCCACCTCTTAAAGTGCACACCGGTAAATTTATCCGGCCTCAGTGCATCAGCGAATCCAGCCATAGTTAACTCAGGAAATTGCCTACAGTTAGGTTTTGGATTGTTGGAAAATTAGGCAAGTTCATGATTAATTCCAGTAAATAATTCATGACTAGAACAGATACTAGCATGCAACAATCTAGCAAACTAGAAGAACAACAACACATGCATAACAGCAGTGAACACGAAACAGTAGCTGTAGAGACAAACATGAACAGATGATGTTGGACGTACTGTTCGTTAGTTATTGTGGGTGCGACAGTGTTGATGACGATGTTGGCGACGATCTGCTGCTGACGGCGATGAAGACGACGATAAGTAGCACCGCCCGACTTGGACGGAAGATGACCCGTGATGACGAATTTGAGCAGTCGCGCAGAGCGCTTCCCAAAAACCTAATTCGTCCTCTCCCGGTGCAGGATTGCAAGGACGAACGGTTCCGGAGACCTTCTCTCCCACACGCCGATGCACGCCGGCGTTTGGGATGAAGTAGACTACGACGGCGGCGCAAGTTGCGAGATGAGGCAAAACCCTAGGTGTTTTTCGGTGTGTCTTTGGCCGCAGCCGGTAGCTGTATATATATTAGGACCAGAGGCGGTATTGTGTCGCGATCACAATCCCAAACCGACTCGGTTTCTAATTCGTATACTTACCGGACAAGAAATCAAAAACTTGTCTGCCAAGACATAAAAAATAAAACGGCAAAAGGAAGCTGCGCCCCTGCAAGGAGACGGATCGGATTTCGGCGGACCATTCACGCGCATGTCGCATGTACGCGCCGCCTCGCCTCGCCACGCCACGGCCCGGCCCGGCCCGGCCCGGCCAGGCGAGGTGAGCGAGCGCGCGCGTGTGGTCTTTCCTTTCTCTTCTCACACACCACTTAGAGTGGTGGAGAGAACCCACTATATAAAGAGGTCCAACTCTTCTTCAACTTCCGGGGTGGGACTAAACTTTAGCACCACCACTTGCTATTTTACACATGGGCTTTGAGATTTCAGAAATTGCTATGGGCCTAGCCCATTAATTCTAACAGGCAGAGACAACACTTCATAAGCTCAGTCACTTTGCAAGTTGCAACATGACAGTTTCTTGGGTCAATTCTTGGGTCAAAAGCCTACAAAGTTCTTATAATTTCATAGTCCTTTTTCGCTTGATCTTTGTACTGTTTTTCTTTGTTTTCTAGCGATTCCCTGACTGATCTTCTATTTCTGTACAGGTTGCTCATTTGAGGATTAGAGGACCCTAGGAAGATCTGATATGCTTGGGATTAGATGGCTGGATTTCTTCTATTTTTCCTCCGACAAATTCAGGTATTTCCACTCCTTTCTTGTAAAATGTTGGCTAAAAACATGATTTGGAGAAAGAAGAAAGAAAATGCTAGCAGATAAGTTAGATCCGATATATTTTATTTAGTAATGAAAAAAAAGATGCTTTTTAAGGCATAAAAACGTTGTGCTTTGTTTTTTTTTGCGCCGATTGTGCTTTGTATCGATGTAATTTATAGTTTTCACTATATATTAGTCCCACTTTTTAAGTTCGCCCCGGGCCTCCGAAAAGTCAGGACCGGCCCTGCCCTCCCCCAACATGCCCTCCAGGGCACTTTTTTTTGCGCCGGCGCCGAAAAATTGGCCCAGTCGCGTCCCCAGGATCTTGTTTATCGCCGGTTTGGGCCGAAATAACAGCCGGCGAACCCGAGCCGAACCCAGGCCCCCGGGGGGCGCCGGCCGAAGCCAAAAGGCACATGGGTCCGCTCTGTCGGTGACAGACAGGACTTTTCTCGCCGTTCCCCCACTTTTTCCTCCATTTTCCCATTGCTTCCCCTCTTCTGCCCCTCTTCTCCCGCCATTCTCCTCGCGCTCCCCGCCATCCGGCCGCCATCCCGCCATGCCGCCGAAGAAATATTCGGCCCCTCGCGCCGCTGCCGCTGCTGCTGCCGATTCCACCCAGCCAAAGCAGAGAAAGCCGAGGGCACCGATGGCAAAACCACCGGGCATGTCGAACACCGAGTGGAGGACGGAGGTTCAGCGCCGGGAGGCTGTCACCACCGATCAGCGGAACAGGCTCAACGCCAAGAAGGCCCGGGACGCCGCGGCGGCGGCGGCGGAGCAGGCAGAGGCGTCTCGCGCGGGGATGATGAATCCGCCCGGCGGCCATGACCCGCAAGCTGCGTGGAGCCAGCAGAGCGTCGCGTCGCCGGCCAGCTTCTCGCCGCCGCCACCGCCCTGGGGGTACGCACCCTTGCCTGGCTACCAGATGCCTTCGACCACCGCGCCTACGCCCACGCCGACCCCATCACCGACGCCCAGCCCCAGTGGTGAAGGCACTCCGACGCCCAGCACAGAAGCCACGCCGACGCAAACAGCCCGAGCACAGAAGCCACGCCGACGCCGACGTCGGCTATTCCCACGCCAGAGGAACCCGGTCGTTTGATGCATTCCTTTGTCTACGCGTCCTTCCTTTTGAGCGCCGAACTATCATTTATGTTTGATCGCCGAACTGTGGCATGGTGATCACCGAACTTTGTGGCAGATCGCCATTGATCGCCGAACTTGTGGCATTTTTTTGGCAGCGGGAAAAGACAAGTTTGAATTTATGTGCGTGTTGGGGTCGAAACCTGGGGGCGCGGCTAGGAACTGCATCGCCCCTAGGGCGAAAAACCCGCTGGCGCATTGACCAAACCGCTATCGCCGGGTGCGCTGGGGGGCCGAACGGCTGGAGACGCTCTAAGAAGAGGAATGAGTTCAGTTCGGTTGCCAGTGCGAAGACAAGAGCATGTGGAGGCAGCACCCACCGCAGACGCAGTCACCACTCGGAGTTGATCACTGCAGTCTCCACATGCCATGCATTGCAATAATGGGAATCGCTCTCTGCTTGTGGTTAACATCCAGTCAAACACGATGGCCCGGCTGGCTTAACACAAACTGGTTCTGAATAAAAGCTCTTTCATTTATCCGGGCCTAACTTAACTGACCTGGACCTGTCTATTCCTCACCCGACAAGGTGACAACACAGTAAGTTGCATTGATCTTTCACTAGTAGTAACAAAAAACCAAATTCCAGAATACTAGTACTCCCGGTGCTAGTATAGTGAGGCCATATCTAGCTGATCCCCTAAAACCGGCGCGGCGCCATATTTCCTGCCGCCGGCTCCCCACACATCACCATCGTCGCCGATGACCGCAGCTCCAGCCAGAATGCTTTGCCAAGACCCTTCCACCACCCCGTCGGCGCGTCGCCGCCACAAACAACCCCTGCGCCGCCGCCCGCACCGAGGAAGAGGTTGGGGATAAAAAATCCTCGTCCGGCCCACTACTTCTCTGGCCACTGTCGGCCGCCCTCCCACTGCTCCCACCGGCCACCGGTGTCAAACGTGCTAGGAAGTCGACGATCGCTGCGTCAGCCCTCGCTGAAGCGGTGGCGATGAAGAAGAAGAAAAAAAATCCACCCTGGCCCCTCGCCCCTATTGAGTTCATGCACCGACCAACTCATCCAAAAGTCCGAACTATGGGAGAGGGCCGGACATCATACTCCAACACTCCCCCTCACGTCTATGCTTCTTTGGAGCTATATGACGTGGGCAGCAGAAGCGGGGGCATGCCGTAATTATTTATTGCGTTTACTGGGTTTTGAACCCTGAACCTCTTGGTTGTAAGTTTATGCACCTAACCAGTTCAACCATTAGTCCGAACTGATGGAGGGAGGTGGGCAATATATTTCAACACCCCCCTCACATCTAGGCTATTTTAGTCCTTAGACGTGGGATCGATGTAGGCCACAGAATCGTTTTTATTTAATACTTCGTTGGCAGGGTCTTGAACTCAAGACCTCTTGGCTCTGATACCATATTGAATTCATGCTCCAGCCAGTTGCTCCAAAAGTTCGAACTATGGGAGAGGGCTGGACATTATACTCCAACACCCCCTCACGTCTATGCTCCTTTAGAGTCTATGACGTGGGCAGCGGAAGCGGGGGCAGACCTTAATTATTTATTGCTTTTACTGGGTTTTGAACCCTGAACCTCTTGGTTGTGAGTTTATGCACCTAACCAGTTCACCCATCAGTCCGAACTGATGGAGGGAGGTGGGCAATAGACGTGGGATCGATGTAGGCCGCAGAATCATTTTTATTTAATACTGCATTGGCAGGGTCTTGAACTCAAGACCTCTTGGCTCTGATACCATAATGAATTCATGCGCCGACCAACTCATCCAAAAGTCCGAACTATGGGAGAGGGCCGGACATCATACTCCAACACTCCCCCTCACGTCTAGGCTTCTTTGGAGCTATATGACGTGGGCAGCAGAAGCGGGGGCAGGCCACAATTATTTATTGCGTTTACTGGGTTTTGAACCCTGAACCTCTTGGTTGTAAGTTTATGCACCTAGCCAGTTCACCCATCAGTCCGAACTGATGGAGGGAGGTGGGCAATATATTTCAACACCCTCGTCCAGCGGCTTGTGCTGCATCTCAGGCCACCCCTACGGCCACTGCTCCGGCTTGTCCGGCCGCTGCAGCCGTCAACAAGGGCCGCGGAAGTCGAGTGTTTCATGAAATGCCTACTAGGTAAAAAAACTTCTTTTTCATTTCGGTGTATGCGTTTTGCGGTGATTGTTGGTGGCCGATGGATGATGGAGTTTATTGATGTTGTTGTCGTAGTGCGAAGATGAACATGGTCGAATTCTTGGCGTCTTTGGAGTCATCTCATACGATTGGCCTTGAGGATCTGAATTATGATTCGGTGTTCGATCATCAAGCGACCCAAGAAGAGGCCGAAGAGGAGATGGCCAAAGTAGAAGAGGTTGACGATCCAATGGAGACCGAGACTCAAACGAGCACGAAGAGGGTTTGAAACCCAACCACAATGAATGATACCGCAGGAAAATATTGGGAGCTCACTCGTGGAGAGATCTTGACCAAAACGGAGGTCTCTCATCGGAATGGTGGTGGTGGTGGTGGCTGAGAGGGTGGTTGTGATTTTGGCTGAGAGGATGGTGATGGTGGTGATGATGGTGGCCTTGTGTACGATGGTGGCAGTGGTGATTTTTTTGGCGAGGACGGTGTTTGAGTTCATGCATGCCATTGGTTGGCCTCGATCCACAACATAAAACATGTTATGTTCTGGTGATTTTGAATCAAACTTGACCGGTGAAGTGATGCATTTGGATGAACTATGCATGTTTTAATTCGATAATCTTGATCCGTGAAACTATAGGCTTGTTAATATTTTATATATTATGCATGTTTATCTTCAAATATTTGAATGATTAATGATATATTATGCAATTGGTTGAAATTCATGCGGCTAGGCTAAAAGAATTGAGAAAAAATTGCTCCACTAAATTTAAGAGTTTGGATAGGTCTGGCCACGGGTATTTTTTTAGGGGATCAGCTAGAGATACCTAAGAAGAGTTATTGGTCTTATCATTTCCTACCTTTTGATGTGCAGAGAGCACTTGTATGCTGGAAGGAAGGAAAGCTATTGAAGCACATCCGTTGAGACTTTTCTATATAGTACTCCTATATAATAAAATGATAACCACTAAGACTGAGAGTGTTACCTATGGGGTATGGTTCCGTTAGGCCAACTCCAGCGCACGACCCCATCCCGTCCATCCTAGTCCGTTTGGGCTAGAACGGACGAATAGTGTGGCCCAACGCGCGGTCCCAAACGGACAAATGTCTGTTTTTCGTCTGTTTTCGACCCATTCCCGGCCCAAACATGCACCGCGTTCGGGGTGAAACTGTTGGAAATATGCCCTAGAGGCAATAATAAAATGGTTATTATAATATTTCCTTGTTCATGATAATTGTCTATTGTTCATGCTATAATTGTATTAACCGGAAACTGTAATACATGTGTGAATACATAGATCACAACATGTCCCTAGTAAGCCTCTAGTTGACTAGCTCGTTGATCAATAGATGGTTATGGTTTCCTAACCATGGACATTGGATGTCATTGATAACGGGATCACATCATTGGGAGAATGATGTGATGGACAAGACCCAATCCTAAGCATAGCACAAGATCGTGTAGTTCGTTTGCTAGAGCTTTTCTAATGTCAAGTATCATTTCCTTAGACCATGAGATTGTGCAACTCCCGGATACCGTAGGAATGCTTTGGGTGTATCAAACGTCACAACATAACTGGGTGACCATAAAGGTGCACTACAGGTATCTCCGAAAGTGTCTGTTGGGTTGGCACGAATCGAGACTGGGATTTGTCACTCCGTATGACGGAGAGGTATCTCTGGGCCCTCTCGGTAATGCATCATCATAATGAGCTCAATGTGACTAAAGAGTTAGCCACGGGATCATGCGTTATGAAACGAGTAAAGAGACTTGCCGGTAACGAGATTGAACGAGGTATGGGGATACCGACGATCGAATCTCGGGCAAGTAACATACCGATGGACAAAGGGAATTGTATACGAGATTTATTGAATCCTCGACATCATGGTTCATCCGATGAGATCATCGTGGAACATGTGGGAGCCAACATGGGTATCCAGATCCCGCTGTTGGTTATTGGCCGGAGAGATGTCTCGGTCATGTCTGCATGGTTCCCGAACCCGTAGGGTCTACACACTTAAGGTTCGGTGACGCTAGAGTTGTTATGGGAAATAGTATGTGGTTACCGAATGTTGTTCGGAGTCCCGGATGAGATCCCGGATGTCACGAGGAGTTCCGGAATGGTCCGGAGGTGAAGATTTATATATGGGAAGTCATCATACGGTCACCGGAAGTATTCGGGGGTTTGCCGGTATTGTACTGGGACCACCGAAGGGGTTCCGGGGGTCCACCGGGAGGGTCCACCTGCCCCGGAGGGCCCTATGGGCTGTATGTGGAAGGGAACCAGCCCCTAAGTGGGCTGGGCGCCATCCCCCCTAGGGCCCATGCGCCTAGGGTTTGGGGGAAACCCTAAAGGGGGCGCCCCCCTTGGCTTGGGGGGCAAGCCCCCTCCCCTTGGCCGCCGCCCCCCCTCTAGATCTCATCTAGAGGGGCCGGCCCCCTTCCCCCTTGGCCCTATAAATAGAGGGGAGGAGGGAGGGTAGCAGCACCTCATCCAAGGTGCAGCCCTCCCCCTCTCCAACACCCCCTCCTCCTCCGTTGAGCTTGGCGAAGCCCTGCCGGAGAACTGCAAACTCCACCACCACGCCGTCGTGCTGCCGGAGTTATCTTCCCCAACCTCTCCCTCCTCCTTGCTGGATCAAGGCGCGGGAGACGTCACTGGGCTGCACATGTGTTGAACGCGGAGGCGCCGTTGTTCGGTGCTTAGATCGGAATCGACCGCGATCTGAATCGCTGAGTGTACGACTCCTCCAACCGCATTCTTGCAACGCTTCCGCATCGCGATCTTCAAGGGTATGAAGATGCTCTCCTCTCTCTCTCATTGCTAGTCTCTCCATAGATTGATCTTGGTGATACGTAGAAAAAAATTTGATTTACTACTACGTTCCCCAACAGTGGCATCATGAGCTAGGTCTATGCGTAGTTTCTATGCACGAGTAGAACACAATTTGGTGGGTGTTGATTTTGTCAATTTACTTGCCATTACTAGTCTTATCTTGATTCGGCGTCATCGTGGGATGAAGCGGCCCGGACCGACCTTACACGTACGCTTACGTGAGACAGGTTCCACCGACTGACATGCACTAGTTGCATAAGGTGGCTAGCGGGTGTCTGTCTCTCCCACTTTAGTCGGATCGGATTCGATGAAAAGGGTCCTTATGAAGGGTAAATAGAAATTGGCATATCATGTTGTGGTTTTGGCGTAGGTAAGAAACGTTCTTGCTAGAAACCTATAGCAGCCACGTAAAAAATTTGCAACAACAATTAGAGGACGTCTAACTTGTTCTTGCAGCATGTGCCGTGTGATGTGATATGGCCAAAAGGATGTGATGAATGATATATGTGATGTATGAGATTGATCATGTTCTTGTAATAGGAATCACGACTTGCATGTCGATGAGTATGACAACCGGCAGGAGCCATAGGAGTTGTCTTAATTTATTGTATGACCTGCGTGTCAATGAAAACGCCATGTATTTACTTTACTTTATTGCTAACCGTTAGACATAGTAGTAGAAGTAATAGTTGGCGAGACAACTTCAAGAAGACATGATGATGGAGATCATGATGATGGAGATCATGGTGTCATGCCGGTGACGATGGTGACCATGCCGCGCCTCGAAGATGGAGATCAAAAGCGCAAGATGATATTGGCCATATCATGTCACTTTATGATTTGCATGTGATGTTTATCATGTTTACATCTTATTTGCTTAGAACAACGGTAGCATAAATAAGATGATCCCTCGCTAAAATTTCAAGAACGTGTTTCCCCTAACTGT
This sequence comes from Thinopyrum elongatum, assembly GCA_011799875.1. Classification (NCBI taxonomy): domain Eukaryota; kingdom Viridiplantae; phylum Streptophyta; class Magnoliopsida; order Poales; family Poaceae; genus Thinopyrum; species Thinopyrum elongatum. The sequence continues at coordinate 553,786,058 of CM022299.1, read as the reverse complement.
GCACCGTTGCGAAGGTTCGTTGTTTCGAAGCACCACGTGATGATCGGGTGTGATAGATTCTAACGTTCGAATACAATGGGTGTAAGCTAGATTTACACATGCAAAACACTTAGGTTGACTTGACGAGCCTAGCATGTACAGACATGGCCTCGGAACACGGAAGACTGAAAGGTCGAACATGAGTCGTATAGAAGATACGATCAACATAGAGATGTTCACCGTTGATGACTAGTCCGTCTCACGTGATGATCGGACACGGCCTAGTCGATTCGGATCATGTATCACTTAGATGACTAGAGGGATGTCTATCTGAGTGGGAGTTCATTGAATAATTTGATTAGATGAACTTAATTATCATGAACTTAGTCTAAATTTTTTACAATATGTCTTGTAGATCAAATGGCCCACGCTAATGTTGCCCTCAACTTCAACGCGTTCCTAGAGAAAACCAAGCTGAAAGACGATGGTAGCAACTACACGGACTGGGTCCGTAACTTGAGGATCATCCTCATAGATGCCAAGAAAGCATATGTCCTTGAAGCACCGCTAGGTGACGCACCTGTTTTCCCAGCAACTCAAGACGTTATGAACGCCTGGCAGTCATGTAGTGATGATTACTCCCTGGTTCAGTGCGGCATGCTTTACAGCTTAGAACCGGGCTCCAAAAGCGTTTTGAGCAACACGAAGCATATGAGATGTTCCAAGAGCTGAAAATGGTTTTCCAAGCTCATGCCCGAGTCGAGAGATATGAAGTCTCCGACAAGTTCTACAGTTGTAAGATGGAGGAGAATAGTTCTGTCAGCGAGCACATACTCAAAATGTCTGGGTTGCACAACCGCTTGTCTCAGCTGGGAGTTAATCTCCCGGATGACGCGGTCGTTGACAGAATCCTTCAGTCGCTTCCACCTAGCTACAAGAGCTTTGTGATGAACTTCAATATGCAGGGGATGGAAAAAACCATTCCTGAGGTATATTCAATGCTGAAATCAGCGGAGGTGGAGATCAAAAAGGAACATCAAGTGTTGATGGTGAATAAAACCACTAAGTTCAAGAAAGGCAAGGGTAAAAAGAACTTCAAGAAGGACGGCAAGGGAGTTGCTGCGCCCGGTAAGCAAGCTGCCGGGAAGAAGCCAAAGAATGGACCCAAGCCTGAGACTGAGTGCTTTTATTGCAAGGGAAATGGTCACTAGAAGCGGAACTGCCCCAAGTACTTAGCGGATAAGAAGGCCGGCAATACCAAAGGTATATATGATATACATGTTATTGATGTGTACCTTACCAGCGCTCGTAGTAGCTCCTGGGTATTTGATACCGGTGCGGTTGCTCACATTTGTAACTCAAAACAGGAGCTGCGGAATAAGCGGAGACTGGCGAAGGACGAGGTGACGATGCGCGTCGGGAATGGTTCCTAGGTCGATGTGATCGCCGTCGGCACGCTACCTCTACATCTACCTTCGGGATTAGTTTTAAACCTCAACAATTGTTATTTAGTACCAGCTTTGAGCATGAACATTGTATCAGGATCTCGTTTGATGCGAGATGGCTACTCATTTAAATCCGAGAATAATGGTTGTTCTATTTATATGAGAGATATGTTTTATGGTCATGCCCCGCTGGTCAATGGTTTATTTTTATTGAATCTCGAACATGATGTTACACATATTCATAGTGTGAATGCCAAGAAATGTAAGGTTGATAATGATAGTCCCACATACTTGTGGCACTGCCGCCTCGGTCACATTGGTGTCAAGCGCATGAAGAAACTCCATGCAGATAGACTTTTGGAGTCTCTTGATTATGAATCATTTGACACGTGCGAACCATGCCTCATGGGCAAAATGACCAAGACACCGTTCTCCGGAACAATGGAGCGAGCAACCAACTTGTTGGAAATAATACCTACTGATGTATGTTGTCCAATGAGTGTTGAGGCTCGCGGTGGCTATCGTTATGTTCTCACCCTCACTGATGACTTAAGTAGATATGGGTATGTCTACTTAATGAAACACAAGTCTGAGACCTTTGAAAAGTTCAAGGAATTTCAGAGTGAGGTTGAGGATCAACGTGACAGGAAAATAAAGTTCTTACGATCAGATCGTGGAGGGGAATATTTGAGTCACGAATTTGGCACGCACTTAAGGAAATGTGGAATTGTTTCACAACTCACGCCGCCTGGAACACCTCAGCGTAATGGTGTGTCCGAACGTCGTAATCGCACTCTATTAGATATGGTGCGATCTATGATGTCTCTTACCGATCTACCGCTATCATTTTGGGGTTATGCTTTAGAGACTGCCGCATTCACTTTAAATAGGGCTCCATCGAAATCCATTGAGACGACATCGTATGAATTATGGTTTGGGAAGAAACCCAAGCTGTCGTTTCTGAAAGTTTGGGGATGCGATGCTTATGTCAAGAAACTTCAACCTGAAAAGCTCGAACCGAAATCGGAAAAATGCGTCTTCATAGGATACCCTAAGGAAACTATTGGGTATACCTTCTACCTCAGATCCGAAGGCAAGATCTTTGTTGCCAAGAATGGATCCTTTCTCGAGAAAGAGTTTCTCTCGAAAGAAGTAAGTGGGAGGAAAGTAGAACTTGATGAGATACCCCCTCTTGAACCGGAGAGTAGCGCAGCTTAGGAAGATGTTTCTGTGTTGCCTGCACCGACTAGAGAGGAAGTTAATGATGATGATCATGAAACTTCGGATCAAGTTGCTACTGAACTTCGTAGGTCCACGAGGACATGTTCCACACCAGAGTGGTACGGCAACCCTGTCCTGTAAGTCATGTTGTTAGACAACGGTGAACCTTCGAACTATGAAGAAGCGATGGCGGGCCCGGATTCCAACAAATGGTTTGAAGCCACGAAATCCGAGATAGGATCCATGTATGAAAATGAAGTATGGACTTTGACAGACTTGCCCGATGATCGGCAAGCCATAGAGAACAAATGGATCTTTAAGAAGAAGACATACGCGGATGGTAATGTGACCATCTATAAGGCTCGACTTGTCGCTAAGGGTTATCGACAAGTTCAAGGGGTTGACTACGATGAGACCTTCTCACCCGTAGCGAAGCTGAAGTCCGTCCGAATCATGTTAGCAATTGCCGCATTCTATGATTATGAGATATGGCAAATGGACGTCAAAACGGCATTCCTTAATGGTTTCCTTAAGGAAGAATTGTATATGATGCAGCCGGAAGGTTTTGTCGATCCCAATAATGCTGACAAGGTATGCAAGCTCCAGCGCTCAATCTATGGGCTGGTGCAAGCATCTCGGAGTTGGAACATTCGCTTTGATGAGATGATCAAAGTGTTTGGGTTTACACAGACTTATGGAGAAGCCTGTGTTTACAAGAAAGTGAGTGGGAGCTCTGTAGCATTTCTCATATTATAGGATGACATACTATTAATGGGAAATGATATAGAATTCTTGGAAAGCATAAAGGCCTACTTGAATAAGTGTTTTTCAATGAAGGACCTTGGAGAAGCTGCTTACATATTAGGCATCAAGATCTATAGAGATAGATCGAGACGCCTCATTGGTCTTTCGCAAAGCACATACCTTGACAAGATATTGAAGAAGTTCAATATGGATCATTCCAAGAAGGGGTTCTTGCCTGTATTGCAAGGTGTGAGATTGAGCACGGCTCAATGCCCGACCTCGGCAGAAGATAGAGAAAAGATGAGTGTCATCCCCTATGCCTCAGCCATAGGGTATATTATGTATGCCATGCTGTGTACCAGACCTGATGTGAACCTCGCCGTAAGTTTGGTAGGGAGGTACCAAAGTAATCCCGGCATGGAACACTGGACAGTGGTCAAGAACATCCTAAAGTACCTGAAAAGGACTAAGGATATGTTTCTCGTTTATGGAGGTGACGAAGAGCTCGTCGTAAAGGGTTACGTCGATGCTAGCTTCGACACAGATCTGGATGACTCAAAGTCACAAACCGGATACGTGTATATTTTGAATGGTGGGGCAGTCAGCTGGTGCAGTTGCAAGCAAAGCGTCGTGGCGGGATCAACATGTGAAGCGGAGTACATAGCAGCCTCGGAGGCAGCACAGGAAGCAGTCTGGATGAAGTAGTTCATCACCGACCTTGGAGTTATTCACAATGCGTCGGGCCCAATGACTCTCTTCTGTGACAACACTGGAGCTATTGCCCTTGCCAAGGAGCCCAGGTTTCACAAGAAGACTAGGCATATCAAGCGTCGCTTCAACTCCATTCGTGAACATGTTCAAGATGGAGACATAGATATTTGTAAAGTGCATACGGATCTGAATGTCGCAGATCCGTTGACTAAACCTCTTCCACGAGCAAAACATGATCAACACCAGAATTCTATGGGTGTTCGATTCATCACAATGTAACTATATTATTGACTCTAGTGCAAGTGGGAGACTGTTGGAAATATGCCCTAGAGGCAATAAAAAAATGGTTATTATTATATTTCCTTGTTCATGATAATTGTCTATTGTTCATGCTATAATTGTATTAACCGGAAACCGTAATACATGTGTGAATACATAGATCACAGCATGTCCCTAGTAAGCCTCTAGTTGACTAGCTCATTGATCAATAGATGGTTATGGTTTCCTAACCATGGACATTGGATGTCATTGATAACGGGATCACATCATTGGGAGAATGATGTGATGGACAAGACCCAATCCTAAGCATAGCACAAGATCGTGTAGTTCGTTTGCTAGAGCTTTTCTAATGTCAAGTATCATTTCCTTAGACCATGAGATTGTGCAACTCCCGGATACCGTAGGAATGCTTTGGTGTATCAAACGTCACAACGTAACTGGGTGACCATAAAGGTGCACTACAGGTATCTCCGAAAGTGTCTGTTGGGTTGGCACGAATCGAGACTGGGATTTGTCACTCCGTATGACGGAGAGGTATCTCTGGGCCCACTCGGTAATGCATCATCATAATGAGCTCAATGTGACTAAAGAGTTAGCCACGGGATCATGCGTTATGGAACGAGTAAAGAGAGTTGCCGGTAACGAGATTGAACGAGGTATGGGGATACCGACGATCGAATCTCGGGCAAGTAACATACCGATGGACAAAGGGAATTGTATACGGGATTGATTGAATCCTCGACATCATGGTTCATCCGATGAGATCATCGTGGAACATGTGGGAGCCAACATGGGTATCCAGATCCCGCTGTTGGTTATTGGCCGGAGAGATGTCTCGGTCATGTCTGCATGGTTCCCGAACCCGTAGGGTCTACACACTTAAGGTTCGGTGACGCTAGAGTTGTTATGGGAAATAGTATGTGGTTACCGAATGTTGTTCGGAGTCCCGGATGAGATCCCGGACGTCACGAGGAGTTCCGGAATGGTCCGGAGGTGAAGATTTATATATGGAAAGTCATCATACGGTCATCGGAAGTATTCGGGGGTTTGCCGGTATTGTACCGGGACCACCGAAGGGGTTCCGGGGGTCCACCGGGAGGGTCCACCTGCCCCGGAGGGCCCTATGGGCTGTATGTGGAAGGAAACCAGCCCCTAAGTGGGCTGGGCGCCATCCCCCCCTAGGGCCCATGCGCCTAGGGTTCGGGGGAAACCCTAAAGGGGGCGCCCCCCTTGGCTTGGGGAGCAAGCCCCCTCCCCTTGGCCGCCCCCCCCTCTAGATCTCATCTAGAGGGGCCGGCCCCCTTCCCCCTTGGCCCTATATATAGAGGGGAGGAGGGAGGGTAGCAGCACCTCATCCAAGGCGCAGCCCTCCCCCTCTCCAACACCCCCTCCTCCTCCGTTGAGCTTGGCGAAGCCCTGCCGGAGAACTGCAAACTCCACCACCACGCCGTCGTGCTGCCGGAGTTGTCTTCCCCAACCTCTCCCTCCTCCTTGCTGGATCAAGGCGCGGGAGATGTCACCGGGCTGCACGTGTGTTGAACGCGGAGGCGCCGTTGTTCGGTGCTTAGATCGGAATCGACCGCGATCTGAATCGCTGAGTGTACGACTCCTCCAACCGCGTTCTTGCAACGCTTCCGCATCGCGATCTTCAAGGGTATGAAGATGCTCTCCTCTCTCTCTCGTTGCTAGTCTCTCCATAGATTGATCTTGGTGATACGTAGAAAAAAAAATTGATTTACTACTACGTTCCCCAACAGAAACGAACATCGCGCGGACGGGCGGGACGCACGCCCTTGTCCTCCCCGTGGCCCGCCTGTCAGGGACACTAGCGCTTCATTCACCTCCAACGCCTCCACCCGCCCTCCCCGCCCCACCATGCGGCCGGCGCCGCCACTATTTTCCGACCGCCTCCTCACTGCTCACCCCCGGCCGTCCATACCAAACCACGTCTCACCATGGCCGCCACCACGCCCGTGCTTTCGTAGGAGTTTTGGCCGTTGTTTGGAGGAGTTTTGGCCATCGCCGTCGTATCCAGTGTCAGAGGGGATACGACCGCCGGCGACGCCTATCGACCGTGGCAGCTTCCGTCGGGTGCTCCAGAGCGACCTGTAGCTGGCCGCCAAACGCCCCTTCTGCATCGAGGTGATCTTTGCGGCCTCTTTGCCACCACGACCGCAAGGTGTTTGACATTTTTCCCACAAAGGTATGGACAGTGGAGATGAATTTTTCTTCAACCACTTCATTTATTCATCAGATGATTCGTCCTCGAATGACAAAGATCTTGTGGTGGCTGCACTGGTCGTTCACGACCACATTGAAAGGCAGCAGCCTTGGTACAGGGCACCAGTCCCTGGTCATGCTCCCAACCTGAACCGCAACAGAGAGAGAGAGAGAGAGGCCATGCCATGCTCTATGCCGATTACTTTGAGAATACCGCGCTCTTCAAACCGGAGAAATTCCATCGCCGTTTTCGTATGGCAAGGCATGTGTTCAATCGTATCCGAGAGGGAGTGGTTCGTCATGACCCATTCTTCGAGTGCAAAAAGGATGCCCTTGGCAAGCTTGGATTCTCCTCTTATCTGAAATGCACCGCGGCCATCCACATGCTTGCATATGGAATTCCAGACGATCTTGTGGATGAGTACATGCACATGAGTGAGTCCACATGTCTGCTATCAATGCACAACTTCTGCAAGGCCGTGGTGGCAGTGTTTGGCCCTGAGTACTTGAGGCAACCAAATGCCGCTGATACAGAAAGGCTGTTGGCGATTAACGCCGATAGAGGCTTTCCAGGCATGCTTGGCAGCATAGATTGTATGCACTGGGAATGGAAGAACTGTCCATTTGCTTGGCAGGGCCAGTACAAGGGGCATGTGAAAGCATGCACTCTCATATTAGAAGCGGTGGCTTCGCAAGATCTTTGGATATGGCATTCTTTCTTCGGCATGGCAGGTTCTCACAATGATATCAACATGCTGCAGCGTTCTCCAGTCTCCGCAAGGCTTGCAGAAGGCCACTCCCGACCTGTTCACTTTGAGATCAATGGACACCACTACAACAAGGGATACTACCTAGCTGATGGTATATATCCTCAGTGGTCAACTTTTGTGAAGACAATCTCGAACCCCCAAGGTGAGAAGAGACAAAGATTTGCCCAAATGCAAGAGAGTGCTAGAAAGGATGTGGAGCGTGCTTTTGGTGTGCTTCAATCCCGATGGTGTATCATTCGAAACCCTGCACTGGCATGGGATGAAGGGAAGCTTTGGGAGGTGATGACTGCTTGTGTGATCATGCACAACATGATCATCGAGGACGAGCGTGATAACAGCATCTTCGACCAAGGATTTGATTTTCAAGGTGAAAATGTTGAGCCCCTGCACTAAGAACCGTCCATGTTTGAACAGTTTACCCAATTCCATCGTGAAATGCGTGATTGGCACACTCATTTGGAGCTTCAAAATGACTTGGTTGAGCACATGTGGAATCACATTGGCAACCAATAGATTTATTGGTTCATTATGTTTATTCAAGACAATTTCGATTTGGTTGTAAAACTATTTTATTCGAGACAATTTTGGTTGGGTTGTAAAACTATTTTTATTTGAGACAATTATATTTGGATGTGCAAACTTGTTTTGAAACAGTGATGAATATGAATATATGGGCATATTGGCCGTGGCGGACAGGATGCGGCCGCGCGTTGGGCGCACGGCCACCGCATCCCAGGAAAGGCCCGGAGACGACCCCATTGCCCGCCCCGAACGAACAGAATCCGGGCAAAACGGACGTCCGTTTGGGGTCGTGCGCTGGAGTTGGCCTTATGAGATGCGTGCGCACCCATATATTCCACTCTGAACCTGGAGCAGGTGGTTGTGAACTTGTGAAGATATGCCACTCCGTCGACTCCAACTGTTTGGTGCCTGCATCGGGGCAAGTAACATGAGGATGCGGTAGACATGGACAAATTGTTGGACGATCGACGGCATGCAGACGCGCGCGCAGGAAGACCAATCTGCAGGCGATTGAGAGGTAAACGACGGAGATTGCCGTGCGCCCCAACTGGCAGGGCACGATCCATACGCCCGAGTAGCCGGCCGGCAGTCAGCAGATACCGTTGGAAATATTAGCACTTTTCTGACTAACTTAATCCACGAGTATACAGTAAATATGACAAATACGGTATGCATCTTATACCGATACCTAAGCATGTGAGTACATACAGTACATAGAACCGAAACATCTATGAACAACATATATACGGCTAGCACATGAAAAAGAAAATATGGGATGAATAAGTCATACCCTTCGGTTGGTCAGGCCAACGCGACATCGGTGTAGGATCGAAAGTAGGTCTAGAGGGGGGGGGGGGTGATTAGACTACTTGACCAAATAAAAATCTAACCTTTTCCCAATTTTAGTTGTTGGCAGATTTTAGCAAGTAGTACAACTCAAGCAATCAACCTACACATGCAATTCTAAGAGTGTAGCAGCGGAAAGTAAAACATTGCATATGAAGGTAAAGGGAAGGGTTTGGAGAGTGCAAACGCAATGATGACACAGAGATTTTTGGCGTGGTTCCGATAGGTGGTGCTATCGTACATCCACGTTGATGGAGACTTCAACCCATGAAGGGTAACGATAGCGCGAGTCCACGGAGGGCTCCACCCACGAAGGGTCCACGAAGAAGCAACCTTGTCTATCCCACCATGGCCGTCGCCCATGAAGGACTTGCCTCACTCTGGTAGATCTTCACGAAGTAGGCAATCTCTTTGCCCTTACAAACTTCTTGGTTCAACTCCACAATCTTAATGGAGGCTCCCAAGCGACACCTAGCCAATCTAGGAGACACCACTCTCCAAAAGACAATATATGTTTTGTTGATGATGAACTCCTTGCTCTTGTGCTTCAAATGATAGTCTCCCCAACACTCAACTCTCTCTCATAGATTTGGCTATGGTGGAAAGATGATTTGAGTGGAAAGCAACTTGGGAAGGCTAGAGATCAAGATTCTTGTGGTAGGATTGGAATATCTTGGTCTCAACACATGAGTAGGTGGTTCTCTCTCAGAAAATGAGTAGTGGAAGTGTAGGCACGTTCTGATGGCTCTCTCACATATGGAGAAGGGGGTTGAGGGGTATATATAGCCTCCACACAACCGAATAGAAGAACTCAGTGAGACCGATTTAGTTCAAAATGTTAACATTAGGAATCTCGGTGGGACCGACTGAAACAACTCGGTGGGACCGATGTGCTAGGGCTAGGGCAAAACCTCATCTCGGTGAAGCTGATTGCTTGAACTCGGTGAGACCAATTTCAGCAAAGAGCAAACAAAGAGTTGGTCAAGCAAACTCGGAGGGACCGATCGCTCATTTTGGTGAGACCGAAATGTTACAAAAGGGAAACAGAGAGTTTGCAGGGCCATCTCGGTGAGACCGAGATCCGTATCGGTGTGGCCGAGGAGTTAGAGTTTCTGGCAGTGGCTATGTCGAATGAACTCGGTGGCGCCGGATGGATCATTTCGGTGGGGCCGAGTTTGACTTTGAGTTTTGGATATATTTGGAGGTGAGAAAGTGGTTGAAGGTTTTGGAGCAATATCACTAAGCACTTTGAGCAAGTAGACCATTAAGCAACACATCGTCCCCTTTTAATAGTATTGGCTTTCCTATGGACTCAATGTGATCTTGGATCACTAAAATATAAATGAAGAGTCTTGAGCTTTTGCCAATATGTGTCCTTAGCATTTTGAGGGGTCCACATCTCTAGTCCATGCCATGCCAATCATTGAACTTTCTGAAATATTTAACTTGAATGGATGTTAGTTCAATGAGCTATATGTTGTTATGAATTACCAAAACCACCCGGGGATTAGTTGCACTTTCAATCTCCCCCTTTTTGGTGACTGATGACAACATATAGATCAAAGCTTCGACAAATGATAATATGAATGAAATACATCGTCGCTTTGAGAAGTACGTGATAAGCAAAAGCTCCCCCTAAATTTGTGCATTATTTGAAATTTGCTTTTGAATGCAAATGCACAATCGATTAGGATCATGGGTCACTCTTCCATGTCACATACATCTTGGTGGAGCGCTCAAAATGATAAGAGTTAAATAACATGCACTCATCACCAAGGATACAAGTGATTGATCATACATAAACGTTCATGGATATAATCATGCAAGCACACATTAAGCATCATATGATCAAACACATGATCACATAAGTATCTCACGAGCATAACACAAATTGTAGCACAGGAATCAAACAACCAAAGGACCAAAGTGGAAAATGAAACCAACAAAAAGCAAAATACACACTCTCTCTCGAAGCCTATGATCTATACACTTTCTCCCCCTTTGGCAACAAGTTACCAAAAAGTTTGAAAACGTATAGTGCTATACGGCACTCTAGGCATGATCTCCGGGAGCTCCTGAAGGGGTCTTCTGGCTTGTTGCTCCGGTGTGCGTAGATGGCGTGGAGAGGAGGGCATCTGCAAATGCTTCATCAGAAGTCTGTGGAGCTAGAGGGGTTGACGCAGGAGGTACAACCATAGCAGTTGTTGTAGGTGCTGAAGTGGTAGTCCTGGAGTCTCTGACAACTGGCACAACTGATGACCTTTGTGCCCTTGGCACTCTCCGGAATGTATCCGTGGTAGGTCTATCATCCCTGTCCCCAGCATCCTCTTGGAGCTTCTCCACAATTGTTTGAATCTCAGTGACCTTCACATCTAGGTCATGGAATTTAGTCTCAATGATCCTCTCAAGACTTTCCTGATTTTGAGTCAAGGTGGCCAAGCTCTTCTCAATTCTCACGGTAGCCTCAAGCAGATAACTGAGTTGATCTTGCTTGGTCTGGAGTAGCACTGTGGAATCATCTGGTGCACTTGCTGCCTTTGCTGCTTTGGCAGCCTTTGCTCTCTCTATCTTCTCCTTGGCTTCAGCACAAGTAGGATGGGAAGCATCCATGACAACCTCGTTGTCCTCAAAGTCTGGCCTCAGGGGTAGATGCTCACTGTCTAGTAGATATGTCCCAGTTCCCATCTTGGAGTTGATCAAAGTTTGAATGTGAGGGGCATATCCACAAGATCTCTTCTGGTCTGCAGCTGTTCTCTTCACAGTCTCTATAATCAGGTTCATCACCTTGAACTTCTGTGAAACATCAAACAAGTGAAGCATGTTGATGGAGTGACCACGGATCATTCTATGATCTCCTGACTTGGGCAATAGAGTATGCCTCAATATAGTGTTTATTGTGGTCAAGCCAGCAAGCAGATAATATATGGAGCCAAACTTGTGAGTCTCCAAGGCTTTATCATGAATTGGCTTGTACATGTTAGCCATGGAGTTGTGATCCTTCCTAGGATTAGCATACACATCAATATCATTCTCCTCTTCCTCGGGGGCATTGATCAACTTGGCCCATTCTGAGATTGTTGACTGATATCTTGTTCCTTCTGTCATCCATACAATCTTTCCATCTGGTAGAAGTGAGCAGTGGAATAGAATTGCATGATCATCTCATCGTTCCACTTTGTCAGCTTCTGACCAACAAACTTGTCAACACCATTCATTCTGATGCTCTCATGCACACTTGGAAAATAGTCTTCATTGTCATCAATGTATTTCCAGTCTGCCCATTTCATATCACAAACAATGGGCTTCTTGTCCAAAAGGACAGTCTCATAGAAATCTTGTTGTTCCTTGGTGTGAAAGCGATAGTCCACAGTAGTCCTTCTCATGGTGGCATAAGGATATGTTTGTCTCCACAGTCTCAGACCATGATCCTTTCTCAACTTCATGTTTTCTGCCACAGGATGAGCATCATTGTGGTCTGGAATCTTGGGCTTGAGCTTTCTAAGCACTAGTGGCTCTTCTTCTTCTTGAACTTCAGGCACTGGGGTCTTGTTCTTTTCAGCAGCTGAGATGTTCCTGGTTGATCTCTTTGGTGCAGTTGACTTGGGGGCTTGAGCTTGAGCTGAAGGCTTGGGTGCAGACTTGGGCTTAGATGGAGCAGCCCCCGTCCTGATGGCATCCCCCATCAGCTTGTGAGTCTTTGCAGGAGGTGCAGCAGGCTCTTCCTCCTCCTCTTCTTCTTCATCATCACTCCTTCTCATGGAAGGATATCCAAGCACTCTAGCAGTGGTGGTTCTAGCTCCCTTCTTTTTCTTTCCATCTCCAGCTGCCTCATCTTCATCTGACTGCTCAATGGTAAACTGCATAGTCTCTTGAGTTGGAACTTTCCTGGGTTTGGACATAGGATCTCTCCTAGGTGGAGCTTTCTTCTGCATTCCAGGCTTTGTGGCAGCAACAACAGCATACTCCTTCTTGAGTACTTTCTTCTTGGAGGTTACTTCCTCCTCAATCACAAAATCTTCATCCTTAGATTCAGATGTTCTTTTCTTCTTTTGCCAAGTAGCTGCCTTAGGCAAATTGCTAGGAGTGCTCCTACTCCCCTCATCATAGCTGCTAGAGGGACTAGTGCCCTCACTGAGGTTGAGCTGCTCTTTAGACTTGTTTTGACTGTCACTGCCCTCTGACATAGCTGCAACTGACCCTGTGAATAGTTGGGTGTAGATAGAGTAGATGAGCATCACAAAGTACAACTTATTTTGCCAAATATTGAGGCAAAAACTTAAATTTAGTTTTCTGCAGAAAGCATTTCGGAGCTACCGATTTGACAAACTCGGTGACACCGAAGCACTAACAGAGTCTAAATACACAGTTTTGGTGAGACCGAAATGCAATTCGGTGACTCCGAGATGCTAGGGTTTCACAGAGAAGGTGATTTCGGTCTCCCCGATCAGTACACTTCGGTCAGACTGAGTTGTACTTGTGCAATGGCCAGGGCCAATCGGTGTGACCGAGATCATCAGATCGGTTGGTCCGAGATGGGTTCGGCGGAAACCTAACCCTAAGTTTTTGTATCAAATCTATTCTAAGGAATTTATTTGCTGGATAGATTGATCTCATACATGGGAAGAACAAAGGCATTATACTTTGTGCAAGAATCGGAGCAATAGAAAGCACAAAGTATCAAATCCGTACCCTAACTTGGCGGCAGATTTGCTACGGCGGCAACGGTGGTGAGGATTCCGTTGACGGCGGCGGAGACCAACGACAGAAGGTCACTGGCGACGACGGCGACGATCCGGAGACCAAGGGCGGCAGTGCTGGGGTGCGAGCTTGTGTGGTTTGAGGTGATTTTCAACTGTATGGGTACACGGGGAATATATACCCAGGCGCTGTTGGTGGCGCCGACTGGAATGACTCGGTGGCACCGAGATGCAAAACTGCTTGCAGTTGCTGCAACTCGGTGTGACCGAATAGTTCTAATCGGTGGCACCGAGATGAAAACTTAGATCAACTTATTGATCTCGGTGAGACTGAATTGGATATGTCGGTCTGACTGAAAATCATTAAGAGGTTTTGGAAGTTAAGCCCTTGACGGATCGGTGGCTCCGAGTGCTCCTCACCCGGAGGGTCCGAAAGTGACTTGTTCAAACTTTGTGATGTAGCATGAATAGAGTTTGAGACGAGAAAAAGCATAGATAGCTAGAGGAAGTACTTAGGCATTCTTGTCCATCCATTTGGCAAAAAGAAAAACCAAACAATCAAAGAAACAAATGGATGTCCTCGAATGGAGAAAATTATGCAACCAATATGCTCACACAATAGGATAGCAAATAAATCATGTGGCAAAGCATGCACAAACACTCTAGTATCTATCAAGCAATGGCGATGACTAGGTCATCTATATATGAGTATATTGACTTAGGAGTCAAATGAGAACATTTGATCATAGGTCATACTCATCGTTTAAGCACAAGTGGGGTTACCACTTTTACATAAAGCATTGTTGTGTTCACATCATTTGAGTTGCTTTAGCTCAATTTTCTTAGAGCAAAGCTCCCCCTAGATGTGATATCCCCCCTTAGAGGGATGAACTAACCTTGGGTTTTGTCGATGACTTCATGTAGGTGTTGAAGATGTGGATGCTCAATGTTGATGTAGATCATTTGGAGCAATCCATTGGAGTGAGTTGCACTTTCAATACCTACATGGGTTAGTCCCACAAGGAACATACAAGAATATCCATAGACATAGAGTGAAACACACATATGATGATGTCCATGAAAGCATTAGGTTACCCTGTCCCTTAACTTACCAACAAGAGGGTTTGTGACTCCTTGAACTAGTGCAAGATATGAAAGTTGATTGCACTTGTCCTTGCCAAAAGGAATATGAGTGAAGTATGTTGGCAAAGTCACCCTCAAGAACTCTTTAGTTCTTCTTCTTTGGGATCCACATCAACTTGATGGGAATCCTTGGAGTTGTAGTTGTACTTGATGTAGTCTTGGGAACCCACTTGACCATGGCCTTAGGAGCTTCTTCAAATGAGTCAATCTCTTCTTGAAGCTTGTCCTTGCCTTTTAGCTTGTGGTCTTGTGGTGGAAGATCATGTTGAGCTTGTGTTCCTTTGAAAGAAGTGGGATCATACTTCTCTTGTTGAGGAACAAACTTCGTCCTGGGATATTGATCTTCTTCCCACTCAACTCCATTAGCATTGAACCTTCGTTCAAAACAAACACCTTGATTCTTCTGGTGCCTTCCTTGCTTGCGTACAATTTCCTCAAATTGCTTACTTCCGGCAAGGCTCTTGTGAACACCTTTCTCTATAATTCCCTTCAATAAGCTATTTTCTTGCTCAAGTGTGACTTGGCTAAGAGAATCATTAGTGGAATCAAGAGAACTACTAGAAGCAACAATATTGGATTTAACATGATTATTGTTACTACTAGAGGAAGAATCCTTCTTGTTCTTATTGCTAGATTTTACTTGAGGCATATAAGTAGACAAGAGTAAACGCTTGGCAATGTAAGAAGAACTCTTCTTTCGAAGATCATCATTGATTGCTTTTAGGAACACATGCTCTTGCTCTAAATTTAGCTTCTCGAAGCGTAGTTCTCATGAGTTCTTAGAAGCTCTCTATGATCCTCTAGAGTTGTTTCATGAGCTAACTTAAGAGTGTTTAGTTCTTTAGTTAGACGCTCAATCTCCTTCTTATCATTGTCATTCGTTTCATCTTGATTAGCATGGTTAATAGCAATTTCATCATAGTTTTCATCACTAGTGTTGTCAACAAGTAAATCATCATCACCTAGCAAATCATCTTCATCACTATTGAAATCAACATACTCGGGGTGTGATACCTTAGGGCCTTTAGCCATGAAGCATCTTCCAATTCCTTCATTTGGCGAGTCAAATATGTCGTAGGAGTTGGATGACACAAGTGCAAGACCGGCAACATGTTCATCTTGAGTATATTCGGAGTTGGAGTGATAGCTTCTCTCAGAGTAGTTGTCGGAGTCGGAACCGGATACCCATTCACCAACATGAGCTTGATGTCTTTGTCTTGTGTACCTCTTCGATGACTTGTCCTTCCTTTCCGAATCCTTGCTTCTACGAGAGGGTCTTCATTCATAACGATCATCTCTACTCCTTCTCTCTCTTGGTGGTGATTCATCTCTTTTACTTCTCCTCTTAGGTGAATCTTATCGTTTCTTGTAGGGAGCCGTACACTCATTGGAGTAGTGTCCGGGTCTTCCACAATTGTAGCAATTACGATCACGACTAGAAGATCTTTTGTCATTGTAGGATTTTGACTTGGAACTTCTTTCTTTGCTTCTATTCTTGTCGAATTTGTTGAAGTTCTTCACCATTAAGCTCAATTCTTCATTGAAGACTTGTTTCTCACTTGATGTTGTAGGAGCATCACATGCAGCTTTATAAGCACCACTAGACTTGTTGTGGAGCTCTTTCTTATCCTTGAATGACATCTCATGAGCAACAATTCTACCAATGACTTCCGTGGGCTTGAGATCTTTGTAGTTGGGCATCATTTGGATCAAGGTGCACACGGTATCATATTTTCCATCCAAGGCTCTTAGGATCTTCTTGATGATGAATTTGTCGGTCATCTCTTCGCTTCCTAGGCCGGCAATCTCATTTGTGATGAGAGCAAGCCTAGAGTACATCTCAGCGACTCCTTCACCATCCTTCATCTTGAAATTGTCAAGTTGACTTTGAAGCACATCCAATTTGGATTTCTTGATGGACTTGGTACCTTCGTGCATATCAACCAAAGTATCCCAAATTTCCTTTGCATTCTCAAGGCGGCTAATTTTGTTGAATTCTTCGGGGCACAATCCATTGAAGAAAATATCGCAAGCTTGAGCATTGTATTGCAACATCTTCATTTCATCCGCGGACGCTTCACGATCCGGTTCTTTTCCATCCTCGAAGAAATCACCTTGCAAGCCAATGCGCACAATAGCCCAAACGGCGGGGTTATGACCAAGAATATGCATTTTCATCTTATGCTTCTAACTAGCAAAATTAGTACCGTCAAAGTAAGGACCTCTACGGTGGTAATTTCCCTCGCTAGACGCCATACTCTCCTAGGTTGTGAAACCAAGGCTATGATCACCAAAGCAATGGAAATCAAGGCAAATGGAGACCCAAGCTCTGATACCCCTTGTAGGATCGAAAGTAGGTCTAGAGGGGGGAGGGTGATTAGACTACTTGACCAAATAAAAATCTAATATTTTCCTAATTTTAGTTGTTGGCAGATTTTAGCAACTAGTACAAGTCAAGCAATCAACCTACACATGCAATTCTAAGAGTGTAGCAGCGGAAAGTAAAACATTGCATATGAAGGTAAAGGGAAGGGTTTGGAGAGTGCAAACACAATGATGACACGGAGATTTTTGGCGTGGTTCCGATAGGTGGTGCTATCGTACATCCACGTTGATGGAGACTTCAACCCATGAAGGGTAACGGTTGCGCGAGTCCACGGAGGGCTCCACCCACGAAGGGTCCATGAAGAAGCAACCTTGTCTATCCCACCATGGCCATCGCCCACGAAGGACTTGCCTCACTCGGGTAGATCTTCACGAAGTAGGCGATCTCCTTGCCCTTACAAACTTCTTGGTTCAACTCCACAATCTTGTCGGAGGCTCCCAAGCGACACCTAACCAATCTAGGAGACACCACTCCCCAAAAGTAATAGATGTTGTGTTGATGATGAACTCCTTGCTCTTGTGCTTCAAATGATAGTCTCCCCAACACTCAACTCTCTCTCACAGATTTGGCTATGGTGGAAAGATGATTTGAGTGGAAAGCAACTTGGGAAGGCTAGATGTGACGCCCCCGGCTTAATCGTGCACTAACCATACACGCAAATGCACACGATCAAGCCTAAGGACTCACTTGAAGATATCACAACACAACTCTAAAACATAAATAAAGTCATACAAGCTTTATATTACAAGCCAGGGGCCTTGAGGGCTCGAATACATAAGCTCGCTTACAAGCGTCAGCGGAAGCATCAGATATCTGAGTACAGATATAAAAGAAAGACAAAAATGCCTTTAAAAGGCGAGGCAAAAGAAAACACTACGATCGAAATAGCGCAGGCCTCCTGCCTGGGACCCTACGAACCTACTCCTGGTCGTCAGCCAACTCGTAGTAGTAGCCATCCTCTGGGTAGTAGTAGTGATTGTCTATAGGGCAGCTGGCTCCGGGGCTCCGTCATCTGGTTGCATCAAACGGGTATGGGGAAAAAGAGGAAGCAAAGCAACCATGAGTACTCATCTGAAGTACTCAGCAAGCATGGATCTACAGTACATATGCAACATTACCAAAGAAAGGCTGTATATGTGGACTGGGCTGCAGAAATGCCAGAATAGAGAGGGGGCCTAGTCCTATCGAAGACAAGCATCTTCAACGGTCTTGCAGCATTAGAAGAGTGTAGATTAGTACAATATATAGTAGTAGCAGCATTAAGTATCAACCTTGGCCAGAGATCCTTTCTCGACTCCCTGCGAGAAAGCAATCCCAGAGCCCTAATATCCATATCTCATCACAAGTATCTAGTTCTAGTTGTATCGATCGGGATACAACTCCGAGCGTCCGTTACCGAGGATCCGGCTATGCATAGATTAGTTCTTCCCTGCAGGGGTGCACCAACTTACCCACCACACTCGCTTAACTCTGGCTGGACACCTTTTCTGGGTCATGCCCGGCCTCGGCCAAACGACACACCGCAGCCCTACCTAGAGCTCAGCAGAGAGGTCCCCGTCGGTCTATATCCTAAGCGCACAGGGGTCTTGGGCCGTCGCCCTGTGCACTCCGGGTCGTTCGAGCAGGGTGGATACCAGCCATCGGCATGATCCGACCCGGCCGCCATGCTGAACTGGACGTCTGATAGAGCTTTCGGCTGATGCTATGATGCAGAGTACCCATATTTATTCCCGCGTGATGGTTAGTGCTATCGGGCCAGAGGCCCACTCAGATCACTTATCCAAATTGTTAGTATATTCGTAGTGCGGTAACGAGCAGAGACTCATGATCGATGTGACCCCGACGCCCCGTCTCGAGGACTTGCGGCAAGGGCTAAGAATGCCCGGCCACGCCTCGTATTTATCTCTCGGGCACCCTCCAGGTCAACCCGTCTCCACATCATTTGCGGGTACCCCTCAGGGTCGACCCGCCTTTCCAAGTAACAGTTGTAAAGTCCAAGTATCCATGTGTCCGTAACATTAGGGGAAAACCTGAGGAATCACCCGCGATGGAATTCCACCCGATGTAATCATCAAGGTGAACCTAGGAGGAATCACCCTCGAGGTTCACACTTGAGGTGTTGCACGACGGCGTCGTTATCAGAAGTGGTGAAGGAGGAATCACCCTCGATGACCACGGCCGAATTGCTACTCTACCGAGTTAACATCAGAAGTGCTAAACGAGGTATCACCCTCGGCACTCGATGGTAACGCTGTAGTGTCGTACAACCAAGGGGGGTGATGTGCGGTGCCGAGGCCTGGCTGTCGATCATGCTGATCGAGTCATCTGATAATCTAGCGGGGGCAACTTGGTCAAAGTGGGATCTCTGGTGGGTCTCTATCCAGCCTATACTAAGCAGTTTAGGATAAGCAGGTAGGTATCAACAGCAGTTACAAAAACAGGCTATGCATCAGAAATAGAATAAACAGTAGCAGCAACAATTTCTAATGCAAGCATAAGAGAGAAAGAATAGGCGATATCGGCATGTTCAAAAGGGGGGGTGCTTGCCTGGTTGCTCTGCGGCAAAAGCAAGGTCATCAATGGTGTTGTCGGTCTCCTGAGCTGCGTCAGTCTCGGGGTCTATCGGAATAGAAGAGGGGGAAGAAACAGATAATTACACATCAAACATATGCAACACAGAGCATGCTATGCTAACGTGCAGTGCAGGGTTGCCTAAAGATATGTCTAAATCATATTAGTTATTTCAGGATTTAAGTTGGAATTATTAACCAGTGTATATGCACTATTCATCTACCGGAAACAGGCTAAAAGTTACGGGTCCACCTCCGTAGAGGGTCCCGAAACGAAAATAGATAGCACGGTCGGCTTCGTCTCGTCGTTCTGAGCAACTTTCATGTACAAAGTTTTTCCATCCGAGCTACGGATGAATTTCTACGAATTTCTAAAGATTTAAACAATTCCTGGATTTATTTTAATTAACAGAAATGCATTATTGCGTCAGCATGAGGTCAGCAGGTCAACCGTAGCTGTTCAGGTCAAACCTGACAGCTGGGCCCCACTTGTCATACAGAGTGGCTAATTCAGAGTCTAATTTTAATCTAATTTAGGTAATTAAGCTACTGGGCCCACCGGTCAGCCACTAATTAAGTCATTAGTTAATTCTAAAACAGTTTTAGTTAATTAGGGAGATGGGCCCCATCTGTCAGCGACTGGGGCCGGTCCAGTCAGCAGTTGACCAAAGTCAACTAGTCAGTTGGGCCCCTGGGACCCACCAGGCAGTGACCCTGGGGGTGGCCCCGGCCGGCCACCTCAGCGCGGGCGCCGACGTTTAGCCGTCGGTGGCCAAAACCACGGCAGAGGCACGGCCAGCGGAGGGATTTGGCTACAGGGGTCCGTTCGTCGCGTGGTTTGCGGCGTTCGAACAAGGGAAGCCCGCCACGTCATTTGGGGGTACTGGGCGGAGCTGGGGCTGCCGGAGTCGATGGCGGCGAGCGCCGTGGCGGACGCTGACGTTCGGGCCTTGACGGGGTTGGTGCTAGGGGGCACGGAAGGACGCGGGGGTGAGCTTGCCGGGCTCCTGGGAGCACCAGGAGCTCGAAGGGCTGCCCAGGGAGGAGCGCGGTGGCCTGAGCCCGCGCCCGCCACGAGCTCAACGGCGGCGAGCTCGGCTAAGGCGGGGGTCTAGCTAGCGGGCGTATGCGAGGGCAGAGAGAGAGGGGGAATCGGAGGTGAGCTCACGATCATTGCAGAGAAGGCCCGGGGACGACTCAAGGTGCTCGGGGCGGCGCGGATCGACGGCGAGCTCCGGCGCGTCCGAAGGTGGAAGACGTCGGTGGAGCGAGCGCTACCGTGCTCCCCGGCTCTAGCCTTCGGTCGGGGAGGAAGAGGCGAAGGCAGGCGCTTCACTTGGACACGACAGAGGAGCAGAAGGGCGTCGGTGGCTGCGGCGACGACGAAGGATGGCGGCGATGGCGCTCGGCCATTAGGGAAAAGAGAGGGAGCAAGCGATGGAGAGGAAGGGAGAGTGGATAGGAATGGAGGGGAGGCCGAGGGGAAGGTTCTTATCCTCTCGGCGGGGTGGCTAGCGGGTGCGGTGGCGACGGCGAGCGGCGTCGGGCATGCGCGCGCGTGGTGACACGGGGAGGAGGGAGACGACGTCTGTGCATGAGGCAGGCTGGGCTGGCTGGGCCCGCCACTATGCACTAAGGCCCAGTCTGTCCAGGCCTTTTTCTTTTCTTTTTATTTCTTTCTCTGTTTTTCTTTTTATTTAATAAACAGAGAGGTGAAAGGAATTGTTTGGGCATCCAAATAGCTTAGGAAAATGATGGAACTTGGTCCATAAATTCCAGAGCACTTTTATACACTGCCACAATGAGTTTGAGGATTATTTTACTCTGTTTGGATTTTTCATAAATAGAATAGCATTTAAAAATGCTGAAATTGCACTAGATTAATTGATACTGTTCATTTTGGCAAATAGGTGATGTTGTATTCCTTAACAAATAAATTTTATGGAATTTTTGCTAGATGATGAACATTTTTCCAGCAACTTTTGGGCAACTTTACTTTGCACTTTGAATTCGAATAGAATTCAGAGGAGAATTTGAAATGAGAGAATTATCCAACATGATTATCATTGCAAATCACAGTAGCTTAGCATCATCATGATGGATTACTGTGCCACCATTACATAGGGGTGTTACAATTCTCCTCCTCTAAAAGAAATTCTCGTCCCGAGAATTCAGGAGGTAGAAGGAAAGAGGTCAGGGTATTCTTCCCGAAGATTATCCTCGCATTCCCAAGTGGCTTCATCTTCAGTATGATTTGACCACTGCACTTTGAGGAACTTGGTCGTCTTCCGACGGGTTCGACGTTCAGATTCATCGAGGATGTGGATCGGATGCTCCTTATAAGGAAGATCATCTTGCAATTCGAGCATCTCGTGATCCACTACGCGGTGCGGAGATTACTTGAAGCAACGACGAAGTTGCGACACATGTTATAAGAGAATTCGGCATAAGGATTTATGGCTCAAAGCATACAATAGTGGTTGCTGCAGTTGGACTTCAAGTTCACTGCAGTAGGATTTACGGCTCAAAGCATCAGCCATTACATTAGCCTTGCCAGGGGTATAAGAAATACCCAAATCATAGTCCGTAATGGTCTCCATCCATCTTTGCTGATGGAGGTTCAGAGATGGCTGAGTGAACAACTACTTTAGACTCTTATGATCCGTGTAGATCTCGCAACGATCACCGAGGAGGTAATGTCGCCACAACTTCAATGCATAGATGACATCAGCTAGTTCTAGATCATGGATAGGGTAGTTCTCTTCATGAGGACGCAACTGTCGAGAGCCATAAGCAATCACCTTACGCTCCTGCATTGGGACACAGCCTAATCCTTGACGAGAGGCGTCGCAACATATCACAAAGTCTTTGCGAGAATCCGTAGGTAAGGTCAGATGACAATGAGAAGTATAATACAACTGGGAGAGAAAGGTTAAACAAACAAATGGAAAGGAAAATGATTATCAAACTAATCAGATCAATGGTAAGGAATAAGCATAGAGATCCAGTTCTCCGGGTAGACGAGACTTATGAGATCCTAAGTGTCGGCGTTAGTAAAATCTTTAACCCGAATAGAAGAGAGATCAGAGTCCCAGAGTGTAGACAAGGAATAAAAGATCTTAATACCATCCAATTGGCGACGTGGGCCCGTAAGCCACACAGTCAAGTTAGTAAAACAGTTTTCGGATACTAGACTCAACTTTGGCCAAGGAGTTGGAAAGGGGGTTCCTACAGGCAGTCGGCTCTGATACCAACCTGTGACGCCCCCGGCTTAATCGTGCACTAACCATACACGCAAATGCACATGATCAAGCCTAAGGACTCACTTGAATATATCACAACACAACTCTAAAACATAAATAAAGTCATACAAGCTTTATATTACAAGCCAGGGGCCTCGAGGGCTCGAATACATAAGCTCGCTTACAAGCGTCAACGGAAGCATCAGATATCTGAGTACAGATATAAAAGAAAGACAAAAAGGACTTTAAAAGGCGATGCAAAAGAAAACACTACGATTGAAAAGGCGCAGGCCTCCTGCCTGGGACCCTCCGAACCTACTCCTGGTCATCAGCCAACTCGTAGTAGTATCCATCCTCTGGGTAGTAGTAGTGATCATCGACAGGGCAGCTGGCTCCAGGGCTCCGTCATCTGGTTGCATCAAACGGGTATGGGGAAAAAGAGGAAGCAAAGCAACCGTGAGTACTCATCCGAAGTACTCAGCAAGCATGGATCTACACTACATATGCAACATTATCAAAGAAAGGCTGTATATGTGGACTGGGCTGCAGAAATGCCAGAATAGAGAGGGGGCCTAGTCCTATCGAAGACTAGCATCTTCAATGGTCTTGCAACATTAGAAGAGTGTAGATTAGTACAGTATATAGTAGTAGCAGCATTAAGTATCAACCTCGGCCAGAGATCCTTTCTCGACTCCCTGCGAGAAAGCAATCCCAGAGCCCTAATATCCATATCTCATCACAAGTATCTAGTTCTAGTTGTATCGATCGGGATACAACTCCGAGCGTCCGTTACCTAGGATCCGGCTATGCATAGATTAGTTCTTCCCAGTAGGGATGCACCAACTTACCCACCATGCTCGCTTAACTCTGGCCGGACACACTTTTCTGGGTCATGCCCGGCCTCAGCCAAACGACACACCGCAGCCCTACCTAGAGCTCAGCAGAGAGGTCCCCGTCGGTCTATATCCTAAGCGCACAGGGGTCTTGGGCCGTCGCCCTGTGCACTCCGGGTCGTTGCGAGCAGGGTGGATACCAGTGCCATCGGCACGATCTGACCCGGCCGCCATGCTGAACTGGATGTCTGACAGAGCTTTCGGCTGATGGTACGATGCAGAGTACCCATATTTAGTCCCGCGTGATGGTTAGTGCTATCGGGCCAGAGGCCCACTCAGATCACATATCCAAATCGTTAGTGTATTGGTAGTGCGGTAACGAGCAGAGCCTCACGATCGATGTGACCCCGTCACCCCGTCTCGAGGACCTGCGGCAAGGGCTAAGAATGCCCGGCCACGCCTCGTATTTATCTCTCGGGCACCCTCCAGGTCAACCCGTCTCCACATCATTCGCGGGTACCCCTCAGGGTCGACCCACCTTTCCAAGTAACAGTTGTAAAGTCCAAGTATCCGTGTGTTCGTAACATCAGTGGAAAACCTAAGGAATCACCCTCGATGGAATTCCACCCGATGTAATCATCAAGGTGAACCTAGGAGGAATCACCCTCGAGGTTCACACTTGAGGTGTTGCACGACGGCGTCGTTATCGGAAGTAGTGAAGGAGGAATCACCCTCGATGACCATGACCGAATAGCTACTCTATAGAGTTAACATCAGAAGTGTTAAACGAGGTATCACCCTCGGCACTCAATGGTAACGCTGCAGTGTCGTATAACTAAGGGGGGTGATGTGCGGTGCCGGGGCCTGGCTGTCGATCACGTTGATCGAGTCATCTGATAATCCAGCGGGGGCAACTAGGTCAAAGTGGGGTCTCTGGTGGGTCTCTATCCAGCCTATACTAAGCAGTTTAGGATAAGCAGGTAGGTATCAACAGCAGTTACAAAAACAGGCTATGCATCAGAAATAGAATAAACAGTAGCAGCAGCAATTTCTTATGCAAGCATAAGAGAGAAAGAATAGGCGATATCGGCATGTTCAACAGGGGGGTGCTTGCCTAGTTGCTCGGCGGCAAAAGCAAGGTTGTCAACGGTGTCGTCGGTCTCCTGAGCTGCGTCGGTCTCGGGGTCTATCGGAATAGAAGAGGGGGAAGAAACATATAATTACACAGCAAACATATGCAACACAGAGCATGCTATGCTAACGTGCAGTGCAGGGTTGCCTAAAGACATGTCTAAATCATATTAGTTATTTTAGGATTTAAGTTGGAATTATTAACCGGTGTATATGCACTATTCATCTACCAGAAACAGGCTAAAAGTTATGGGTCCACCTCCGTAGAGGGTCCCGACACGGAAACAGATGGCACGGTCGGCTTCGTCTCGTCGTTCTGAGCAACTTTCATGTACAAAGTTTTTCCATCCGAGCTACGGATGAATTTCTCTAATTTCTAAAGATTTAAACAATTCCTGGATTTATTTTAATTAACAGAAATGCATTATTGAGTCAGCATGATGTCAGCAGGTCAACCGCAGCTGTTTAGGTCAAACCTGACAGCTGGGCCCCACCTGTCATACAGAGTGGCTAATTCAGAGTCTAATTTTAATCTAATTTAGCTAATTAAGCTACTAGGCCCACCTGTCAGCCACTAATTAAGCCATTAGTTAATTCTAAAATAGTTTTAGTTAATTAGGGAGATGGGCCCCATCTGTCAGCGACTGGGGCCAGTCCAGTCAGCAGTTGACCAAAGTCAACTAGTCAGTTGGGCCCCTGGGACCCACCAGGTAGTGACCCTGGGGGTGGCCCCGGCCGGCCACCTCAGCGCGGGTTCCGACGTTTAGCCGCTGGTGGCCAAAACCACGGCGGAGGCACGGCTAGCGGCGGGATTTGGCTACGGGGGTCCGTTCATCGCGTGGTTTGCGGCGTTCGAATGAGGGAAGCCCGCCGCGTCGTTTGGGGGTACTTGGCGGAGCTGGGGCTACCGGAGTCGACGGCGGCGAGCGCCGTGGTGGACGCCGATGTTTGGGCCTCGACGGGGTTGGTGCTAGGGGGCACGGAAGGACGCGGGAGTGAGCTTGCCGGGCTGCTGGGAGCACCAGGAGCTCGAAGGGCTGCCCAGGGAGGAGCGCGGTGGCCCGAGCGCGCGCCCGCCATGAGCTCAACGGTGGCGAGCTCGGCTAAGGCGGCGGTCTAGCTAGCGGGCATACGCAAGGGCAGAGAGAGGGGGGGAATCAGAGGTGAGCTCACGGTCGTTGCAGAGAAGGCCCGGGGACGACTCAAGGTGCTCGGAGAGGCGCGGATCGACGGCGAGCTCTGGCGCGTCCGAAGGTGGAAGACAGCGGTGGAGCGAGTGCAGCCGTGCTCCCTGGCTCCAGCCTTCGGTCGGGGAGGAAGAGGCGAAGGCCGGCACTTCGCTTGGACACGACAGAGGAGCAGAAGGGCGCCGGTGGCCGCGGCGACGACGAAGGACGGCGGTGATGGCGCTCGGCCAGTGGGGAAAAGAGAGGGAGCGAGCGATGGAGAGGAAGGGAGAGTGGATAGGGATGGAGGGGAGGCCGAGGGGGAGGTTCTTATCCTCTTGGCAGCGCTGTAGCGACGCGGGCCGGCTAGCGGGTGCGGTGGCGACGACGAGCGGCGTCGGGCGTGCGCGCGCATGGTGACACGGGGAGGAGGGAGACGATGTCTGTGCGTGAGGCTGGCTGGGCCTACCACTGTGCACTAAGGCCCAGTCAGTCCTGGCCTTTTTCTTTTCTTTTTATTTCTTTCTCTGTTTTTCTTTTTATTTAATAAACAGAGAGGTGAAAGGAATTGTTTGGGCATCCAAATAGCTTAGGAAAATTATGGAACTTGGTCCATAAATTCGAAAGCACTTTTATACACTGCCACAATGAGTTTGAGGATTATTTGAACCTGTTTGGATTTTTCATAAATAGAATAGCATTTAAAAATGCTGAAATTGCACTAGATTAATTGATACTGTTCATTTTAGCAAATAGGTGATGTTGTATTCCTTAACAAATAAATGTTATGGAATTTTTGCTAGATGATGAACATTTTTCCAGCAACTTTTGGGCAACTTTACTTTGCACTTTGAATTTGAATAGAATTCAGAGGAGAATTTGAAATGAGAGAATTATCCAACATGATTATCATTGCAAATCACAGTAGCTTAGCATCATCATGATGGATTACTGTGCCACCATTACATAGGGGTGTTACAATTCTCCTCCTCTAAAAGAAATTCTCGTCCCGAGAATTCAGGAGGTAGAAGGAAAGAGGTCGGGGTATTCTTCCCGAAGATTATCCTCACGTTCCCAAGTGGCTTCATCTTCAGTATGATTTGACCACTGCACTTTGAGGAACTTGGTCGTCTTCCGACGGGTTCGACGTTCAGATTCATCGAGGATGCGAATCGGATGCTCCTTATAAGAAAGATCATCTAGCAATTCGAGCATCTCGTGATCCACTGCACGGTGCGGAGATTCCTTGAAGCAACGGCGAAGTTGCGACACTAGAGATCAAGATTCTTGTGGTAGGATTGGAATATATTGGTCTCAACACATGAGTAGGTGGTTCTCTCTCAGAAAATGAGTAGTGGAAGTGTAGGCACGTTCTGATGGCTCTCTCACATATGGAGAAGGGGGTGGAGGGGTATATATAGCCCCCACACAAAATCCAACCGTTACACACATTTGACCCAACTCGGTCAGACCAAATAGAAGACCTCGGTGAGACCGATTTAGTTCAAAATGTGAACATTAGGAATCTCGGTGGGACTGACTGAAACAACTCGGTGGGACCGATGTGCTAGGGCTAGGGCAAAACCTCATCTCGGTGAAGCCGATTGCTTGAACTCGGTGAGACCGATTTCAGCAAAGAGCAAACAGAGAGTTGGTCAAGCAAACTCGGTGGGACCGATCGCTCATTTCGGTGAGACCCAAATGTTACAAAAGGGAAACAGAGAGTTTGCAGAGCCATCTCGGTGAGACCGAGATCCGTATCGTTGTGACCGAGGAGTTAGGATTTCTGGTAGTGGCTATGTCGAATGAACTCGGTGGCGCCGGATGGATCATTTCGGTGGGGCCGAGTTTGACTTTTGAGTTTTGGACATATTTGGAGGTGTGAAAGTGGTTGAAGGTTTTGGAGCAATATCGCTAAGCACTTTTTGCAAGTAAACCATTAAGCAACACCTCATCCCCTTTTAATAGGATTGGCTTTCCTATGGACTCAATGTGATCTTGGATCACTAAAATATAAATGAAGAGTCTTGAGCTTTTGCCAATATGTGTCCTTAGCATTTTAAGGGGTCCACATCTCTAGTCCATGCCATGCCAATCATTGAACTTTCTAAAATATTTAACTTGAATGGATGTTAGTTCAATGAGCTATATGTTGTTATGAATTACCAAAACCACCCGGGGATTAGTTGCACTTTCA
Organism: Thinopyrum elongatum; assembly: GCA_011799875.1. NCBI lineage: Eukaryota > Viridiplantae > Streptophyta > Magnoliopsida > Poales > Poaceae > Thinopyrum > Thinopyrum elongatum. Next base: position 553,757,956 of record CM022299.1, on the reverse strand, counting down.
GGCGGCGCTGGCAGCCTCGGCATTGGCCGAGGCCTTCTTCTTGGCGGTTTCGTCGTTAGCCATGGGGTCGATGCAGGCGAAGCAGATGCGGACAAAGACAAGGACGAATCGGGAGTAGTGGCGTCGAGACGCTCCCCAAAAACCATATTGTTGTTCTCCCGTGCAGGATCTCAAATGATAGGGTTCTGGAGGCACCTGCTCTCCCGATCAACCGTGCACGCGGTCATCAGGATGGGATTGCCGGAGTCAGCACAGAGAGAGGAACAGTAGATGACGGCTAGGGTTATGCGAGAGAGAGTGAGTGAACTGAGTTAGGTCACTTCACTGGCAACCCGTGGCGCGCGCGCATCGTGACAAGGTGAGGCGCGCGGCGGAGGATGAGGAGCGCGCGTGTACAACTCCTCTTCCCAAGCTCCCAATGGCATGTGGTAGAGCAGCCCTTATAAAGAGGTCTCACTCTCACTCCACTAGCAGTATGGTACTAAACTTCCCACCACTTTCCATGCACTTAAATGGGCCTTAGAGATTAACCAGGGATTATTGTCTTATATGGGCCTAAGCCCATCTATAATCCATCAATCCCCCACCAGATCTTGAGGCACATAACTTTGTCAACTGTTCCAAACAATGTGATATACCAGAATTTTCAGTGGAGACTGTTAAGTTGAACTTTCACCTAGAGGAATAGGATTAGACTTCTTCACAACTAAACAGTGGACTATTCTTTTAATTGTCAGTTTGGCGTGCAGAAGTTTCGCCTATTGTCAGCTGATATGTGGCTGCCGAAGGCTAAACCCCACGGGTGGAGCTTATTAGTCATACTCCTTACCTTCTCATGAGCTTCCTAAAGATTACACAATCTCATAGACTGTGGCGAGCAGTCGGGCTCACATAGGTGTGTTCCTCCAAAGAATGCTTTGTAGGTTAGCATCTTGCTTACACAAGCTTTGGAACACATTAAGACAAAAGTCAGTCTGCCTTACAAAATATGAGAGTATTATGCATCTACAACGGAGTGGGTTAACTAAGGATACTCTCCTCAGTTGACCGCTGGGTTGTTTTCCCAGGTCCTAATTCACGGGATCTCCGATCACATAGGTTGGGTTACCCCCGTGGCAACTTACGTGGTTCTCGTGCTCATCTCCCTCGATGCATTTTCTATCACAATCCGTGATAGCCCTTTCGTAAAAGGGTCTGCTAGATTTTGAGCAGTCTGGATATAACCCAATGCTATCACTCCGGAGTTTCTTATTTTTCTGACAGATTTTAATCTTCTTCTTATGTGTTTTGTGGATTTCATATTGTCCTTTGAACTCTTAACCTTGGCAATCACTGTTTGATTGTCACAGTTCAAAAGGACAGCCAGGATTGGTTTATCAGCCACCAGCAAATCCATCAAAAGCCCTTGAAGCCATTCTGCTTCGACGCATGATGTGTCTAATGCTGTGAGTTCTGCTTCCATAGTCGATCTGGTTAAGATCGTCTACTTGCAAGACTTCTAGGAAACAGCACCACCACCAAGTGAGAAGACATATCCACTTGTGGTTTTCATCTCATCAGCATCAAATATTCAATTCAAATCACTATACCCCTCAAGTACAGTCGGGTACCCAGAATAGCGAATTTTGTAGTTCACAGTACCTTGCAAATAACGCATCACTTGCTCAACAACATGCTAATGCACATTTTCCGCATTGGAAACAAACCGGCTCAGTTTGCACACAACAAATGAGATATTAGGATGAGTAGTGCAAGCTAGGTACATCAGTGAACCAACCACTTGAGAATATCTCAATTGATCTACAGCCATGCCTTCAAACTTTTGAATCCGCACGCTAGGATCATAAGGTGTTGCAGAAAGTTTGCAGTCCGAATATCCAAAACGGCTCAAAATCTTCTCAACATAGTGGGATTGCAAAAGTGTAATTCCACCCCCAGTGTCTCTCAGTAGCTTGATGTTCAAGATAACATCAGCCCCAGGTCTTTCATCTCAAAGTTATGAGATAGAAAAGCCTTGACCTCCTCAATGACTTTGAGGTGGGTCCCATATATAAGTATGTCATCAACATACAGACACAGTATAACTCCTTCGCCCCCACCATAGCGATAGTATATACATTTGTCAGCTTCATTAACAACAAAGCCAGCAGATGTCAAAGTGTTATTGAACTTCTCATGCCATTGCTTAGGAGCTTGTTTCAGGCCATACAAAGATTTCACTAGCTTGCACACCTTTCTTTCCTGACCATTTACTACAAAGCCATTTGGCTATTGCATGTAAATTTCCTCATCTAACTCTCCATTAAGGAAAGCCGTCTTAACGTCCATCTGATGAACGAGAAGACCATGCGAGGCAGCCAATTCGAGTAACACTCGAATGGTTGTCAGTCTAGCCACAGGTGAGTAAGTATCGAAGAAATCTTCTTCTTCTTTCTGGGTATAACCCTTGGCCACAAGTCTAGTCTTGTACTTCTCAACAGTACCATCGGGCCTAAGCTTCCTTTTGAACACCCACTCACATCCCATTGGTTGGAAACCATAAGGACGATCAGTGATCTCCCATGTCCCGTTAGCCAAGATGGAATCCATCTCGCTATGGACCGCATCCTTCCAGTAGTCAGCATTTGGAGATGCATAAGCTTCTGAAACGGAACCGGGAGTGTTGTCATCCACGAGGTACACAAGGAAATCATCACCAAAAGACTTTTCCGCCCTCTGTCTCTTGATCCTAATAGGAGCTTCCTCGTCATCCTCCGTGGAACTTTCATCACTTTTGTGTTCATAATATTCCATCGGAATGGCAGGTTCAGGAGTCTCATCAGATTCCAGTCTAGAAGTGCTTTGCATATCTCTCATTGGGAAAATATCCTCAAAGAATGTAGCATCCTTAGACTCTATAATTGTACCAAACTTCTGGTCAGGTACCTCGGATTTCACTACTAGAAATCTATAGCCAACACTATTCTTAGTGTAGCCCAAATTAACGCAGTCCACGGTCTTTGGTCTAAGTGTACGCTTTTTGGGGATCGGCACATTGATTTTCGCCAAACAGCCCCAAGTGCGCAAACAAGAGAGTGTAGTTCTTTTCTTTTCCCATTGCTCATAGGGAGTACTCTCATTATCCTTTGCGGGAACTTTATTCAGGACATGACATGATATCAATATAGGCTCCCCCCACCATGCCTTGGATAAACCCGATGTATCTAACATGGCGTTAACCAACTCTGTTAGAGTACGGTTTTTCCGTTCGACAACCCCGTTTGACTGGGGTGAATAGGGAGGCGTTCTCTCATGAATAATACCATGTTCCACATAGAATAAGTCGAACTCATTAGAAAAGTACTCTCCACCACGATCAGACCGGACTCGTTTTATTTTCTTCTCAAGTTGGTTCTAAACTTATGCCTTATAGATTTTAAAGTAGTGTAGAGCCTCATCCTTAGTGTTTAACAAATACACATAGCAGAATCTAGTGGAATCATCAATTAACGCCAGGGAAAATTTATTTCCACCTTTAGTCAACACACCACTAATCTCACAGAGATCTGAATGTATGAGCTCTAACGGTGCCAGGTGTCTCTCCTTCGCGGGCTTGTGAGGCTTACAAGGTTGCTTAGCTTGTACACACACATGGCACTTAGAGCCTTTGGCTAAAGTGAACCTCGGGATTAAATCCATTTTAGCTAGCTGCGTCATACAACCGAAATTTATGTGACAAAGACGTGAATGCCAAACCTCAGATTCGTTCACATTAGAATGAATTTGGTTCACGACTTTATTACAGAAATCCTCCAGGGAAAGGCGGAACAAGCCACCACAATCATATCCTTTTCCAACAAATAGTGCATACTGAGATGCGACTACTTTGTTGGACTCAAATACTAACTTAAAACCTTCTTTACATAGAAGGGAGCCATTAACGAGATTCTTGTTGATGGCAGGGACATCCTGCACATTCTTCAGTTGCATGATCTTTTCCAAAGTAAACTTCAGATCTACCGTGCCAACACCATGAACAGAATCATGCGAGCCATTCCCCATCAGGACGAAACAATCTCGTGCGACCTGGTAAGAAAAAACAAAGACACATCAGCACACACATGAATATTGTGTTGGGGAACGTTGCATTGAAAACAAAAAAAAATCTACGCACACGCAAGATCTATCCATGGAGATGCATAGCTATGAGAGGGGGAGAGCATCTACATACCCTTGTAGATCGCTAAGCGGAAGCGTTTATCACGCGGTTGATGTAGTCGTACTCTTCGCGATCCGATCACGATCCAACTGATCTAGTGCCGAATGAACGGCACCTCCGAGTTTAGCACACGTGCGGCTCGATGACGTCTCCTCCTTCTTGATCCAGCAAGCAGGAGAGGAGAAGTAGATGGGATCACAACCAACACGACGGCGTGGTGGTGGTGGTGGTGGAGCACCGACAGCGTGATACGTCTCCAACGTATCTATAATTTATGAAGTATTCATGCAATGTTTACAACAATTTTATATGGTTTTAGTATGATTTGGTTGGAATTAACCCGGACTAACATTGTTTTCAGCAGAACTACCGTGCCGTTGTTTTTTGTGCAGAAATGAAAGTTCTCCAAATGAGCTGAAACTTTTTGATGAATTTTTTGGAGCAAAAGAGACCCCCAAAGCTTCGTGGGAGGGCCAGAAGAACCATGAGGAGGGCACAACCCACCACGGTGCGCTAGAGGGGCCTGGCTTGCCCCGGTGGGTTGTGCTCACCTCGAGGCCCATCTTCACGTGATTCGAACGCTGAAAAATCCTATAAATAGAGAAACCATCAGAAATAACCCTAGATAAGAAGTTCCACCGCCACAAGCCTCTGTAGCCACGAAAAACCAATCTAGACCCCATTCCGGCACCCTGTCGGAGGGGGAAATCATCACCGATGGCCATCTTCATCATCCCGGCGGCCACCATGATGAGGAGGGAGTAGTCCACCCTCGGGGCTGTGGGTTTGTACCAGTAGCTATGTGTTTAATCTCTCTCTCTCTCTCTCTCTCTCGTGTTCTTGAGATGGCACGATCTTGATGTATCGCGGGCTTTGTTAATATAGTTGGATCATATGGTGTTTTCCCCTCTCTATCTTGTTGTGATGAATTGAGTTTTCCCTTTGAGATTTCGTTTTATCGGATTGAATACTTTTATGGATTTGAGAGCACTTGATCTATGTCTTGGCACTCAACTCGCGGAATCCCGAGGTGACATTGGGGTAATCTATGCATAGGGGTTGATGCGCGTTTTCGTCCTTGTTTCTCCGGTAGAAATCTCGGGGCACTCTTTGAGGTTCTTTGTGTTGGATTGAGTATTATGAATCTGAAATTGTTTGATGCATATCGCATAATCAACTCACGGATACTCGCGGTGACATTGGAGTATCTAGGTGACATTAGAGTTGGCTGGTGTCTATCATATGGTGTTATTTTAGTATGAACTCTTGGTTAGATCGATCGGAAAGAATAGCTTGGTGTTATTTTAGTACGAACTCTAGGATAGATTGATCGGAAAGAATAGCTTTGAGGTGGTTTCGTACCCTACAAACAATTTCTTCTTATGTTCTCCGTTAGATAGGAACTTTGGAGTGATTCTTCATCGCACGTCGAGGGAAGGTTATATGATCCAATTATATTAGCATTTTTTGGGAGATTGCACTAGCGAAAGTACGGACCCTAGGCCTCATTTTCAAGCATTGCAATACCGTTTGTGCTCCATTTTATCAATTGCTACCTTGCTGTTTTTTATTGTTCCTATTACAAAAATCAATATCTACTATTATTACTACACTTGTATCACCATCTCTTCGCCGAACTAGTGCACCTATACAAATTACCATTGTATTTGGTGTGTTGGGGACACAAGAGACTTTTTGTTATTTGGTTGCAGGGTTGTTTGAGAGAGACGATATTCATCCTATGCCTCCCATGGATTGATAAACCTTAGGTCATGCACTTGAGGGAAAATTGCTACTGTCCTACAAAACTCTGCGCTTGGAGGCCCAACACGAGTCTACAAGAATAAAGTTGCGTAGTAGACATCACAGCGCTTCGCTAAGCATCACCGGGACGAGGCGGTGGAACTACGGAGTAACGGGAGTGAAGAATTGACACATAAAAATAGTTGGTTTGAAGCTAATCTAAAAAAATATCTATATGTTTTGCATGGTAAATTGCAACGAGAATGCTTATATTGCCAACTATAGAAAGATGGGAAAACCAATGGAATATAAAAGGAATACTAATGAAAGGGTAAATATTTCCACTTTCCCTCCTATTGTCTCTCATGATGAAATAGGTGATGAGGAGGAGCTCCCTATTCAACCAATCTCATCAATAAGAAGCTCGAAAAAATTAATTAAACCCACACATGATGTGGTGAAGAAGAAGAAAAGAAGAAAGAATAGAGGTAAAAAGGTATCTCTCCCAAATAATGTTGCTCCTATTATTGTTGTGCCTCATGAAAATGAATCAAAAATAATTGTGGAAGATGATGCACTTGATGATGATATTGCTTCTTTGTCTTATGGCACAATGTCCGAGAGCACTATTGATGATGATTTTGTTATGCCTATTGCTCGTTGTGATGATTATGATTGGGAAGATAATGATATTTCTTATAATATTGGAAATCTTTTTGGCACCAACTTGTGAAATTATGATGATAGCAATTGTTATACCATTGGTGCTATTCATACTATTAATGATGAGAGTGATTATGCTTATGATATGCCAAGCCACAAGCTTGGGGATGCTATGTTTGATGAGAATGACATGTTTGAGAATTTATTTGCCGCAATTAATGTTTGTCCCAAGCTTGGGGATGCTATGCTTAATGAAGATGATCTTTTTAGCCCCCCTACTTTGAATGATCAAATTTGCTATGATGATTGCATGCCTCCTATTTATGATGATTGCAATATTTATGAAAGTGGGTTTGGAAGAGTGTCAACTTTAGATAATATTTATCCCACTATTTTGGAGGGTGTTGAATCCTATTATAATGATAAAGGTGGATTTGGAGAGGTCATGACTTTATTTAGTAATGATTCCACTATTCCGGAAGAGGTTGCAATTGATTATGACAACAAAGTTCCTATATATGATGATTATGGTGATGACATTTATGCTATAAAGAATAATGGTAACCATGAAACTTTTCATCATGATTTTAATTTTCAATCCCATGATAGTTATTTTGTTGAAATTGCTCCCACCATTATGGATGAGAAAAAAAATGCTTATGTGGAGAGTAATAAAATTTCTATGCTAGTAGATCATGAAAAGAATGATTTGTGTGATAGTTATATTGTTGAATTCATTCATGATGCTAATAAAAATTATTGTGAGAGGGGAACATATGCTTTTACATATTGCAATAATATCAAGTTTCCTCTCTATGTGTTAAAAATCTTGAAGTTTTGCTTGTTTTCCCTTCCTATGCTAGTTGATTCTTGTTCCCATAAATTATTTGCTCACAAAATCCCTATGCATAGGAAGTGGGTTAGACTTAAATCTGCTAGTCATATGCGTCATGATGCTCTCTTTTTGTTTCAATTCTTATCTTTTATACGAGCATCATTGAAATCATCATGCCTAGCTAAAAGGCATTAAAGAAAAGCGCTTGTTGGGAGACAACCCAACACTTTTACCTACTGTTTTTGTGTGTTCACATGATTAGTATACTGTAGTAATCATGTTTTATAGCTTTTGTTTCAATAAAGTACCAAGTAAAGCCTTTGGGATAGTGTGGATGGTAGTTGACTTGATTCTGTGCAAAAACAGAAACTTTTGCATACAGTAACTGAATTGTTTAAATGCACCAGAGTGTCGAACAACTATGAGTTTTTTACATATGATTTATCTACAAATTTCCTACGTTATACTAAATTTTCATAATGTTTGGAGTTACAGAAGTATGACCTTAATTCAGATCTTTACGTACTGTTCTGTTTTTGATAGATTCTGTTTTCAACGCATAATTTGCTTGTTTTATAGTTTCTATGGCTTATATTGCTTAATATAAATGGTGGAAATTGTAGAGTACAGTAGACATTATGTGTAAACAATTATGAATCTTATCTCGACAGTACCAAAGTGAATGATTTGTCTTTATCATACTAACCCATCTCACAAAGTTCCGGTAAGTTTTGTGTGATTGAAGTTTTCAAGTTTTGGGTGAGATATCGATATTAGGAGAATAAGGAGTGACAAGACCCTAAGCTTGGGGATTCCCAAGGCACCGAAGGTAATATTCAAGGAATATCCAAGCAACTAAGCTTGGGGATGCCTTCCGGGGCATCCCCTCTTTCGTCTCCAACATTATCGGTAACTTCACTTGGAGCTATATTTCTATTCGTCACATGATATGAGTTTTGCTTAGAGCGTCATTTTACTTTATTAGGATTTTCTTGCTTTTATTTAGAATAATTTTTTATATCTTTTACTTCAATAAAAATGTCAAGTATAGCCTTTGCCATGCTTATTTTGCAAGTCTATGTGTTGCTGCTTGAAAACAGAAAATCGCACAATATTGCGTGAATTCTTGAGAAAAGTAAGAATGTGATAAAATGATGAAACATTCTGCAAAATAAGATATGATAAATTTTCTACAGTGTGGTAAATTTTTAGAAATTTTGGAGTTAGGGAAGTGTGAGTAAAATTGCACTCTTTTTAGACTGTCCTGTTTAGATAGATTACTGTTATGTTTGCATATGTTTGCTTGTTTAATGATTCTATTTGAGGATAGGAGTATTAAATATGCAGAGGCCTTTAGTATGAAATTTTAAATAATAATTTTAGTGATTTTCTACAGTAGAGAATGATAAGGTTATTGCATTGATTTATACTAACTTATCTCATGAGTTCTTGTTGAGTTTTGTGTGGATGAAGTTTTTAAGATTTAGGGGAATCGTGATATAAAAGGAATTAAGGAGACACAAAAGCTCAAGCTTGGGGATGCTCAAGGTATCCCAAGATAATATTCCAAGAAGTATCAAGCATCTAAGCTTGGGGATGCCCCGGTAGGCATCCCACCTTTCTTCATCAACAATTATCGGTTAGCCTCGGTTGAGCCTAAGTTTTTACTACTTCACATGATGTGTGCTATTTTTGAAATGTCATTTTATTTTGTTTTGCTTGCTATTTTAATAAAATACTTAGATCTGAAAGTTTTTAAACTGGAGAGAGACCTCAAATATCTACCCATTTACTTAACTACTCGCTTGAACTTCACTTATATCTTTTTGGAGTAGTTTGTCATTTACTCTTGTGCTTCACTTATATCCTATGAGTAATTTTTTTTATGAATTGAATATCATGAAGTTGAAATTATATCATGCCTAGTGGTAGCTTCACACTGGGTTTAGAAAGTGAAATCCTTTGAAGCTTGACAATCACAATATTGGTCATACAAACAATTCATGAATGATTAGTATAAGGAAGAGAACTTTCACATACAAATATATTATCTTGGACATCTTCTATGATTGTGAATACCCATTAATTACTTTCAAAACTTGAGCAAATTAGTTGAAGTTGGACAAGGAAGACAACGTAATGAGTTATGGTCGTGTATATTTGCATAGAAGTTATATTGTTATGGATCCTCCAACATGTGGTGTTTGCTTAGGATCTTTTGCTAGCCAAAAATTCGTACTAAGTAGAGATACTACTTGTGCATCCAAAAACCCTTAAACCCAGTTTCTTGCCATGAGTGTCCACCATACCTACCTATGGATTGAATAAGATCCCTCAAGTAAGTTGTCATCGGTGCATAAAGCAATAAAAATTGCTCCTAAATATGTTTGATCTTTTATTGTAAGGGAAAATTGAGCGTTGTACGAACTTGTGATGGCAAAGTAATAAAAGCGACGGACTGCATAATAAAGGTTGCTATCATAAGGGGCAATATAATGTGACGTTCCTTTGCATTAAGAGCTTGGACATCCAAAAATAAAAAGTGCGTGGCAACCTCTGCTTCCCTCTGCGAAGGGCCTATCTTTTACTTTTCAGTATTTACTTTTATGCAAAGAGTCAATAGTATGAATTCTCATTTCAATCTCAACTATTCTCTAGTTGGCAAGCATCATGTGGTGGGGAAAGATCTAGGCACACATGACCAGTCAAATATATTTGATCATGATTTATTATTGTTGACAATTGTCTCTATGATAAATGAGTTGGGAGGCGAAATATTAAGCCCCTATCTTTCTGTGTGTTCGATGGATGTCATTTGTTCTAAAAATATGCTTTCAGTACTGCTACTTCTTGAGCTTGCGTTGGTTTTTCCCTTGAAGAGGAAAGGGTGATGCAGCAAAGTAGAGATAAGTATTTCCCTCAGTTAGAGAACCAAGGTATCAATCCAGTAGGAGACAACGCACAAATCACCTAGCACCTGCACAAACAATCAAACAACTTGCACCCAACGCGATAAAGGGGTTGTCAATCTCTTCACGGTTACTTGCAAAACTGAGATCTGATAGAGATAGGTAAAACTAAACAAAAGATAAAGTAAATATTTTTGGGTTTTTTGGTTTATTGATCTGAAAATAAAAGATTGCAAAATAGTAGATCGGAAAGTAATATGATGGAAAATAGACCCGGGGGCCATAGGTTTCACTAGAGGCTTCTCACAAGATAGAAAATAATACGGTGGGTGAACAAATTACTGTCGAGCAATTGATATAAAAGCGCAAAGTTATGATGATATCCAAGGCAATGATTATGAAATATAGGCATCACATCCGTGTCAAGTAGACCGAAATGATTCTGCATCTACTACTATTACTCCACACATCGACCGACTCCTGCCTACATCTAGAGTATTAAGTTCATGAAGAACAGAGTAACGCATTAAGTAAGATGACATGATGTAGAGGAATAAACTCAAGCAATATGATGTAAACCCCATCTTTTTATCCTCGATGGCAACAATACAATACGTGCCTTACTGCCCCTACTGTCACTGGGAAAGGACACCACAAGATTGAACCCAAAGCTAAGCACTTCTCCCATTGCAAGAAAAACCAATTTAGTTGGCCAAACCAAACCGATAATTCGAAGAGAATTACAAAGATATCAAATCATGCATATAAGAATTCAGAGAAGATTCAAATAATATTCATAGATAAGCTGATCATAAATCCACAATTCATCGGATCTCGACAAACACACCGCAAAAGAATATCACATCGGATAGATCTACAAGAACAACGAGGAGAACATGGTATTGAGAATCAAAGAGAGAGAAGAAGCCATCTAGCTACTAGCTATGGACCCGTAGGTCTGAGGTAAACTACTCACACTTCATCGGAAGGGCAATAGAGTTGATGTAGAAGCCCTCCATGATCGAGTCCCCCTCCGACAGGGTGCCGAAAAAGGTCCCTAGATGGGATCTCACGGGTATAGAAGGTTGCGGCGGTGGAAAAGTCTTTTCGTGGATGCTTCTGGTGGTTTGGGAACATATATGAGTATATAGGCAAAAGAATTAGGTCAGGGGAGTCACAGGGGGCCCACAAGGCAGGGGCGCGCCCTCCACCCTTGTGGCCGCCTCGTGGCTCCTCCGACTTCATCTCCAAGTCTCCTGGGTGTCTTCTGGTCCAAGAAAAATCATCGCGAAGGTTTTATTCCGTTTGGACTCCGTTTGGTATTCCTTTCCCACGAAGCTAAAAAAGAAGGAAAAAACAGAAACTGGCACTGGGCTCTAGGTTAATAGGTTAGTCCCAAAAATAATATAAAATAGCATATTAATGCATATAAAACATCCAAAACAGATAATATAATAGCATGGAACAATAAAAAATTATAGATACTTTGGAGACGTATCAAGTACTAGCAATCATAGAAGACTATATGATGATTGAGTATGTGGAGCTCTTACTTAGACTCTGTTGAATAAGTTGAATTGCAATTGTTTGGTGACTAAGAATATAGGTTGTTGAGTTTCAAGAGAATTCATTCTTTGAACCTTAACATGTGAATTGGTTGCTACTTTAACATGAGAAGTTTTATGAGAAAGAGTTGCTGTTATGATGCTAGGAAAAGTGATTGAAATTATCATTGATCAAACTTATACACAATGCTAGCATTCACACTTCATAAATTATTTATTTTATCATTCACCTACTCGAGATGAGTAGGAATTAAGCTTGGGGATGCCACTACTAGGGAAAACCTTATACACAGAATCTTAGCAGCAGCGCGGTACAGGAAGAGGCGCTACTGCTAATTAGCAGTAGCGCGGGAAAAAAACAGGCGCTACTGCTACTGACTTAGCAGTAGCACGGTTCGGTGGAACCACGCTGCTACTAAAATTGACCGACCGTTCCCGCCACCCTAGGTTTAGCAGCAGCGCGCTCTAGCTAACCGCGCTACTGATAAAGTAATAGTAGTAGCGTGCTTTTTTTGGGTGACGCTACTGCTACTTTTGAAACTGGCCACATGGCGGGCCCCACTTAGCAGTAGCGTGTGTGCCAGAAGCGCGCCACTGCTATCTTATTAGCAGCAGCGCGGTTTACGACCAGCGCTACTGCTAAGCCGCAGCATATACCACCTTTTCCCTCCCCCCTCCCCCTCCCCCATCCTCTCTTCCTCACTTTCCCCTACCTCCCACCTCCTCTCTCCCTCACTTTGCTTCTTCCTCACTACTTATCCCCCCATTACTCTCCTTCTTCTACCTACCTTTCTCTCTCTTTATTACTCCTAGCTTACTACACCACCTCCATTAATGCATCTCCTTTCTCTTTTTCCTTTCCCCTCCACTAGTTGAAGTTGTCTCCTCCCAAACTAGCTAGCTAGGTAGATGTAGCATTTAGTGAAGTGACCTATGTACCCCCTCACTAGATCTAACCTTGTCAAGAAGAGCTTTGTCCACTTTTGATCTCCCTACTACATCATCATCTCCACCGTGTGCTCGATCTCGAGATAGGTGATTAAAAATTTATGCTTTTGCAAGAATGGAAATATATGTATGTGTGTGCGATATGACATAATCGGGCGATATGATGGAAATTGTGTGTGTGGCATGAGTTGACGCCGAATTGTGCTTGTGAGTTGCCTATGTTTTGCCGAAATGTCGATTTATTTCCGTTTCGGCGAATTCCGAGCAAACTCTATATGTCCTATTTTTAGGGAAGGTCATGCCAAATTTTTGTATGACTTTGATGCATGCACGCATTTTTATAATCAATTTGTTTATTATTACCGTGCAGGCGTTCATGATGGTCAGTGGAACGATGGTGGACAGGTGGTTGCGGTCGATGGTGCAGGAAATGAAAGAAAATAACCTGACAGAGGTTTTATGTCCGTGTCGAAGATGCAAAGGACGAGTTTGGCTCGACCCCTATGACGATGGTCGTGTCGAAGCGCACCTGCTCATGACTGGTTTCATGGATGGCCATACTCGATGGATAATTGAAGATGAGGATGATGATGCTGAGGACGCCGACGGGGCAGGCAATGACGACACGGGGCAAGACGAAGAGATGATCGATAATGGCGGCGGGGAAGAGGCCGGACATGGCGGCGGAGAAGGGGCCGGACATGGCGGCGGAGAAGGGGCCGGACATGGTGGCGGAGAAGGGGCCGGACATGGCGGCGGAGAGAACATGGACTCCACGCCACAGAGTTCGTCGGTACTAAGTTCAATCATGCGGGACCCTCATGTTCAAGCACTGCTTCGCAAGGAGACGAGTACTGAGAGAGCTGCTTCTAGAGAGGAGGCCAAGCTGCAGCAACTGGTGGTAGACTCGAACACTCCATTGTATCATGGTTGCAATCCTGAGGTGACCCGCTTGAGTTTCACGCTCCAACTCCTGAAGACGAAGGCTAAAAACAAATGGACCGACACTAGCCTCGATGAGCATCTCAAGTACCTAAAGGATGTTCTTCCCACGGGGAATCTTTGTCCTACTAGTGTGGATGAGGCCAAGAAGATCGTGTGCCCTCTTGATCTGCCGCACGTTAGATACCATGCATGCATCAACGATTGCATAATTTATCAGAAGGAGCACGCGGAAAAAACAAGCTGTCCGGTGTGCAATGCTTCTCGATACAAGAAGGCCGGGAAGAAATCTCCCCAGAAAGTTGTATGGTACTTACCGATCACTCCCCGTCTCTAGCGGTATTTCATAGATCCCAAGGAAGCAAAGCTCATGCGCTGGCACGCGGAGAGGAAGAAGCCCGACGATGGAGATGACCCGAAGCTGAGACACGTCAAGGATGGAAGCCAATGGAGAGCGTTGAATGGCGAATATCGGTATTTCGAATGTGATGCAAGGAACATCATTCTTGGCACGTGTACCGATGGCATGAATCCGTTTGGCAACCAGAACACCAACCATAGCACATGGCCCGTGTTTGTATGGATGTACAACATCCCCCCTGGGTGTGCATGAAGTCGAAGTACATACACATGAGCATGCTGATTCAAGGACCAAAACAACTGGGAAATAATATTAATCTGTATCTGGGGCTACTTCAAGAGGAGTTAGACACGTTATGGAAGACACCGGCCAAGACATGGGACGCCAGCAAAGGCGAGTATTTCTATATGAGAGTCGCGCTAATCACGACGGTGCACGACTATCTCGGTTACGGATATGTTGCAGGCTAGGTGTGCCATGGATATTGCGGATGCACGCGGTGCATGGATGATACGACGTCTCAGCAGCTAACGTCAAGGAAAGATGGCGGGTCTGGGAAAATCGTGTACATGGGGCATCGAAGATGGCTCGAGAAGGATGACCCGTGGAGAAACCGTGGAGATCTATTCAATGGTGACGCTGAGCCTCGAGGACCTCCACGTAAGCGGAGCGGCGCCAAAATCGATGAGCTGTTGAAAAACTGGGAACAGTGCGCCGCGCCAGGAAAGATGATGAAAAAGGCGCCGGAGCCGCTGCTGAAGGTATGGAAGATGAGGTCTGTGTTCTGGGACTTGGAGTACTGGCACAAACTCGACACACCTCATTGCCTTGATCAAATGCATATCTGTAAGAATGTCCTTGAGAGCTTGCTCACGACACTGATGAACATGCCGGATAAGACCAAGGATGGGCCGAAGGCAAGAAAAGACTTGCAAGATTTGAAAATCAGGGAAGATTTGCACATGCCTCCCTGTAAAAAGTCAGACGAGACAGAGACGAAGACAGAGGTGCGGGAGAAGAAGGGCAAAAAAGTAAAGGAAGAGGATTATTGCCCCCCTTCTTGCTTCACCTTAAGTCCGGCTGAGATCGATCAATTCTTTTAGTGCCTTACCGGAGTCAAAGTTAGTTCTGGTTACTGTGGCATGATAAGCAGATATACGCCTTAGCACATGGCCCCTCGCCCAACCTCGTCACCTATCAGGCATACGATATCAACAGATACACGTTCTACACGGAGGCCAAAGATATGGACAGTGATGATCAGAACTCAGGGGTGATGATGGAATGCATGACCGGCAGCGACAACGGCGCAACTGAGAGATTTTACGGAAGGGTCGAGGAGATCTGGGAGCTTGACTACTCTGGACTGCACAACGCGACGATGTTCCGTGTCAGATGGGCTAAGAATGTCGAAAGAGAAAACCGGTATTTCACTACCATGACTATACCCGACGCCAAGAGCGCTACCGTGAACGCTATCACAAAAAACGAGCCATGGGTACACGCTAAGCACGTGACACAATGCTTCTTCATAACCGACCCGTGCAATCCCAGCCGTGTTGTCGTGAGGAGAGGCAAAAGGAATATCATTGGAATGGATGAAGTTGCCAGCGAGGAAGACTACGACCAGTACGGCAACCCAATGAGGGAAGATGACGATGATGATGAAGTATACGTCAAAAGAAGAATCAATACTACATTACCTAAGAAAGATCGCACTCCATGGAAAAGGAAAAGTCACAATAAGGGGCTCAATTATTCTTCAACGAACAAGAAGGGAAAGAAGCTCACTCAAAAACGAAAACGTCAACGCTGAGGAACCGTTATCGGTCAAATGATGTAATATATATGTTCCTATTTTGTGTACACACTTAACCATTATGCATGGGTCAAATGATGTAATATATATGTTCCTATTTTGTATACATACTTAACCATCAAATGATGCAATATATATCGCCTTAGTTATATACATTGTATCACCTTCCCTTCGTTCACTGCTCTCGGAAAAAAGGAAAAGAAAAGAAAAGAAAAGGGAGAGAAAATAAAGGAAAAGAAAATAGAAGGAACAAACAGGAAAACTGCTATAGGTACTGGTTATAGCAGTAGCGCTTTTCTGAAAAAGAGCTATAGCTAGTCAAGTTAGCAGTAGCGCTGTCCGGATAAACACGCTATAGCTACCTGTGATAGCAGTAGCACTTTTTGGCTAAACGCGCTATAGCTAAGTTAGCTATAGCGCATTCTTCCGGAACGCGCTACTGCTACCTCGACTTAACCCCCCAAATCCCCACTCTCTGCTTCTTCCCGCCTCTGCTTTCCCCCCAAATCCCCACTCTCTCTTCCCCCGCCGTCGCCGCCGGAGCCCTGCCCTCGCCGCGCCCCTGCGCTCGCCCCCGGCGCTCGCCCCCGTCTCCCCCGACCCCGGTGACCCTCGGTGCCATGCCGTCTCCCCTGACCCCGCCTCGCCTCGGTGCCGCGCCGTCTCCCCCGACCCCATCTCTCTCTACCCTCTATAAGCCCTCTCCCCTCCCCTCTTCTCTGCTATTTAGTGCTAGTTAGTATGAAATAGTATGAACCCTAGGCTATTTTTTAGTGTAAGAAAAAACAGAATTGATTATATAGGTTTCTTGCATTTTTTAGTTAAAGCAATTGTTGCTATTTAAATTTTATAGTGCTAGTTAGTTAATTAGAATTAGTATGAAACCTAGGACAGATTAGTTAAAGCAACTGTTGCTATTAATTTTTTTTAGTTAAATCAATTTATGCTATTTAAAAAAATAGAATTTGAAGTGGACAGATTAGTTAAAGCAACTGTTGCTATTTAATTTTTTTAGTTAAAGCAATTGTTGCTATTTTTAAGTTGCAAATTTGAAGTGGACATGTGATTTGGACATGTCATATTTGGAATTTGGACATGTCATTTGGACATGTGATGTTTTGGACATGTCATATTTGGAAAATGATGATTATGTGCAGGGTAAATGATCCGAGTGGCCTATGTTTCGCCGGAATGTTGATTCATTTCCGTTCCGGTGAATTTCAGGTGCTCGATATGTCCACTTTTTAGCAAAGGTCATGCCGAAATTTTCCGTGAATGGCATGACTTGTGCTAGAAAGTAGGCATATCGAGTGCCGGGAGTTGCTGGAAAACGGCATTCCGGCAAACATAGATCTTTTTTTATGTCATTTCTCATTTTTTTTATAGTTTTAGAATTAAACGAGGAGACTTAATCATAGGAAACATGTCGAACAACGAAGAAACCGGGCCTTCTGACCAAGATGCAGACGAGATGGATTATGAGGGTGAATAACAGTACCTCGACTTTTTGTCTGCTAAGCACAGTCAAGGTTTGCAGGGCGGCCTCGATGATGGTACTGACGCCGATATCGACACCGACGGCGCCGGCACTGATGGCGGCGCCGAGACCGGCGGGGAAGGTACCGGCGCCGATGCCACTACCGAAAATAAGAAGCAGAAGAAGCAGAGGATACGAAAACCTAACAAACTCGGCATTGGACGACTGGTGATCACAAAGATGGCACCTGGCAAGTTTGAGCCATTAGAGCCAGAAGAACCTCGCAAGTGCTATGGGAACCAAGTAGGATGCATCCTACGGGAATGCGCGAGCATCAACGACGATGACTTAAGGAGTAAAGAACATTTGAGGCAGTTGCTCCTGACAAAGTTGCACAAGAGATTCAAGTTCCCCGACCGGGATGATAGCATAGAACAACCGTGGGATGATCTGAAGATGAAAAAGATTAACAATCACGCCATGGGCATGTTCAGCAATGATTTGGCCTCCTGGAAAGGGAGGGTGAAACGAGCTATTGAGGCTGAGGAACCCCTGTCCAAGATTCTGGAGGAAAATCCAACACTTACGGAAGAGGAGTTCAAAAAGTTCAAGGAAACTTGCGCTACCGAGGCAGCCAAGGCTAAGGCTGCGAAATTCAAGAGCCTTCAGCAAAGGAACACGGGGAAGCATCGCCTCAGAAGCCGTGGCTACCTTGGCAAAGGGCCCATATGGGATAAGGAGGACGCGGAACATAAAGCCGCGGGTCTCCCAGACCCCTTCGCGAAGTTCACCAACCCCTTGGAGCGTGACTTCATTAGGGCCCGCTACAAGTGGGACAAGGAAAAGAAGGTTTTTTACATGGACCAGATCACGAGGAGATTGATTAGAATACTGGTAATTATTCTTTTACCACCTTACATTTAGCTCCTGATCAAGTCGACTACACATTCGTAAACGGTTCACGTTCCTTCTACAGGAGAAGCAAAACCAGCTTGCAGCCGAAAGCCCTACTTCGCCGATGAGGCCCAAGTGGGACACCCCTCTCAACCGGGCCTTGAACAAACTTAAGGGACTCCTTTTGGGCCAGCGGCCGCAATATGGACGTGTGCACGGCGCCAAACGGAGGATTTTGAAGAGCGTGTACCCGTCAAAGGTGCGGCCATGTTCCATGTCACGGGCGAGCCGATGCTACCGCCGAAACCGCTGGAGGCACTATCAGGGGATCTCAGGAGACTGCACGACCATGTGCTGTCTATTGAGAAAAGCCTACTAGCCTCGAAGGATCCAGGATATCCGACATACGTGGCTTGTGTGCCTGAGGGGAAGTGCTACATCGACACACGGCCCGCGGAGGTGTTGTTCCTATGGTTTGACCATATCTTCGAGATGTTTCTGACAAGGCGGCTCGATTTTACAATCGTCCGACTTTTTGCGCTACATATGAGCTCATCATGAAGAGAGAAGAAGTCTTGCAAATCTGTGTGGCGGATCCATACTACATGCACGCGTCCTTCTTGAGTCTCGGCGACTTTGAGTGTGAAACTGCTAGGGAGTACCTCCAAAACTTCATGGTACATAATAAGGACCAGGAAATTGTCCTCCTGCCTTATCATCTAAAGTAAGTCAGTGCCGGACAACCCTTTCGTACATTTCAATCATTCCTTCTCGCTCATATGGAGAAATGATTTGAGGTGTTTTTTTCCCTGCAGCAACGGGCGCGCCGTCCTTATCGTTCTTTACCCACGAGTCTCCCACCAGAAACTACGAGAAGAAGGACTACACCCACATAATGAATATTCTAGATGATGCTCTCCAAGGCTTCAGCATTAGGGGTGGCCACCTGCAGATCAGGAAACAAAGGAACAAGAAGTTGGGTTTCTCGCATAAAACTAACTTCTGCTGCATCCATGTCCCAAAACCAAGCAAGAACGATGGATTCTACCTCCTCCATCTCATGATGGAGTTCAAAACGGATCACCAAAAGCTTCGCATGACAAGCAGAAACGATGATCATATCCGCAAGTGGGTAGAATCTCATGGAGAAGCGGATTATAAACTTAGAGATGACTTCTTTTGCATCCAGAGGGACATTGCGACGATCATCATGAAAGAAGTCATCGATGAGAAGGGGATGTTCCACCACGGCCCTATATCGCGAGCTGACGTCCGAACTCACATAGGCATGCAACATCAGGATCTCATGCCGTTCAAGAAGCTAGGGTCCATCCTTGATGATATGGAAGGATGGAACTTCTAGTGATTTACGATGCCGATGATGATGATATGTGTCGGTTGAACTTGTATACTTTCTGTAGCGATGAAACTTTGTGATGTCCACGGTCCCTGCCGAACTTGCGTAACGCTACTTTGTTAGTTTGGGTATGATGACCTGCGTACCTCTAGTTAATTAGTTTGCGTACTATATGTTGCATCTAGTTGCTAACCCTTTCTTTTTCGTGTTGCTCTAGTATATTTTGTTGCATATGATTGTACATTCTCTTGATGAAGATGCATCTCTAACAGGTACCTAGATTCTTGATGGTGAAGAAGCAGTGCTATGTAGTGTACAAAGGGAAGGTTCCGGGAGTGTACGACAAGTGGCCTGAGTGTCAGGCGCAAGTGGATGGGGTCTCGGGCGCCAGCCATAAAGGCTTCAAAAGAAGCAGAAGCTAGTTACTTGAGGTTCACACTAGCGTGAGAGAGGACTCGTAACCGCCGCCTCATGTACTGCATAGTTCCGCTCTCACTCATAGTGATAGCTCTTCTCACGTATATCATTGTTTAGATGGATGACGATGTAGTTGCAAGTATTCGAGACTTGTATCGCTATTTTCGAGATGATGACGAGAGACCACTTTGTGTTGGATGATGATTATGATGATGACATGATTTGATGAGACTATTTGTATGTATATGCTATGATTACATTTGTATGTGTATGATATGCTAGAGATTATTGTATAAAGCCCTAAACAAAATTCAGCAGCACAAAATATGGAGCAGATTTTTTTTTCCAGAAACTAATAACAGTAGCGCGGGGTATGGCTTTAGCAGCAGTGAGTTCTTAGCAGTAGCGCTCTTTGTTCAAGGGCACTACAGTTATTAGCAGCAGCGCGTGTTGGAGACCGACACTACTACTATCCCTCGATAGCAGTAGCGCGGGTCAAACCGCGCTACTCATAAGAGTTAGCTGTGGCGCCGTATCAGTAGCGTGGCCACCTGCGCTACTGCTAAGCATTTAACCCGCGCTACTGCTAGGCTTTTCCCTAGTAGTGTGCTGATACGTCTCCAACGTATCTATAATTTATGAAGTATTCATGCCATGTTTACAATAATTTTATGTGGTTTTGGTATGATTTGGATGGAACTAACCCGGACTAACATTGTTTTCAGCAGAACTACCGTGGTGTTGTTTTTTGTGCAGAAATGAAAGTTCTCCAAATGAGCTGAAACTTTTTGACGATTTTTTTGGAACAAAAATAGACCCCCGAAGCTTCATGGGAGGGCCAGAAGAACCACGAGGAGGGCACAACCCACCACGGCGCGCCACAGGGGCCTGGCTTGCCCCAGTGGGTTGTGCTCACCATGAGGCCCATCTTCGTGTGATTCCAACGCTGAAAAATCCTATAAATAGAGAAACCATCAGAAATAACCCTAGGTCAGAAGTTCCACTGCCGCAAGCCTCTGTAGCCACGAAAAACCAATCTAGTCCCCGTTCCGGCACCCTGCCGGAGGGGAAAATCATCATCGGTGGCCATATTCATCATCCCGGCGGCCACCATGATGAGGAGGGAGTAGTCCACCCTCGGGGCTGTGGGTTTGTACCAGTAGCTATGTGTTTAATCTCTCTCTCTCTCTCATGTTCTTGAGATGGCACGATCTTGATGTATCGCGGGCTTTGTTAATATAGTTGGATCATATGGTGTTTTCCCCTCTCTATCTTGTTGTGATGAATTGAGTTTTCCCTTTGAGATTTTGTTTTATCGGATTGAATACTTTTATGGATTTGAAAGCACTTGATCTATGTCTTGGCACTCAATTCGCGGATTCCCGAGGTGACATGGGGTAATCTATGCATAGGGGTTGATGCATGTTTTTGTCCTTGTTTCTCCGGTAGAAATCTTGGGGCACTCTTTGAGGTTCTTTGTGTTGGATTGAGTATTATAAATCTGAAATTGTTTGATGCATATCGCATAATCAACTCACGGATACTCACGGTGACATTGGAGTATCTAGGTGACATTAGAGTTGGCTGGTGTGTATCATATGGTGTTATTTTAGTACGAACTCTTGGTTAGATCGATCGGAAAGAATAGCTTGGTGTTATTTTAGTACGAACTCTAGGATAGATTGATCGGAAAGAATAGCTTTGAGGTGGTTTCGTACCCTACAAACAATTTCTTCTTATCTTCTCCGCTAGATAGGAACTTTGGAGTGATTCTTCATCGCACGTTGAGGGAAGGTTATACGATCCAATTATATTAGCATTGTTGAGAGATTGCACTAGCGAAAGTACGAACCCTAGTCCTCATTTTCAAGCATTTCAATACCGTTTGTGCTCCGTTTTATCAATTGCTACCTTGCTGTTTTTTATTGTTCCTATTACAAAAATCAATATCTACTATCATTACTACGCTTGTATCACCATCTCTTCGCCGAACTAGTGCACCTATACAAATTCCCATTGTATTTGGTGTGTTGGGGACACAAGAGACTTTTTGTTATTTGGTTGCAGGGTTGTTTGAGAGAGACCATCTTCATCCTACGCCTCCCACGGATTTATAAACCTTAGGTCATCCACTTGAGGGAAAATTGCTACTGTCCTACAAAACTCTGCGCTTGGAGGCCCAACATGAGTCTACAAGAATAAAGTTGCGTAGTAGACATCACAGCGCTTCGCTAAGCATCGCGGGGACGAGGCGGTGGAACTACGGAGTAACGGGAGAGAGAGGGGCGCCAAGGGCTTGGTGTGTAATCTTGAGGCGCCCCCTCCCCTCTATATATAGGTGGAGGGGCGTGGGAAACAATCCCTCCAAGCCCTAGGGCGCAGCTAAGGGGGAGAGGACTTGGACTCCAAGTCCAATCCTATTCCTACTAGGACTCCTTCCTTTTTTGCCTTCCCTAGCCACATGGGCTTTTGAGGACTTGGTGCGCCTAGCCCAATAAGGCCAGGGCGCCTCCCCGCAGCCCATGCTAGCCCTTGGGTCGTGGTGGACCCACTTGTGGACTTCCGGACCCCTCCGGAATCCTTCGGAACCTTCTAGAAGCTTCCCGGTACAATACCAAAAAAAACTGCACCTTTTTCCAGAACCCAAAATATGACTTCCCATATATAAATCTTTACCTCTTGACCATTCCAACAGTCTCCCACTTGCACTAGAGTCAATAATAACCAATTTATCATAAACCCAAAATGTTGCATGGATAATAGACGTTTATCATGAACAGGGAAGTATGATAATAACCAATTTATTATTGCCTCTAGGGCATATTTCCAACAGTCTCCCACTTGCACTAGAGTCAATAATCTAGTTCACATCACCATGTGATTAACACCCAATGAGTTCTGGGGTTTGATCATGTTTTGCTTGCGACAGAGGTTTTAGTTAAATGGGTCTGCAACATTCAGATCCATGTGTATTTTGCAAATCTTTATGTCATAATGTAGATGCTGCTATCACGCTTTACTTGGAGCTATTCCAAATGACTGCTCCATTATACGTATCCGGTTTGCTACTCAGAGTTATCCGGATCGGTGTCAAAGCTTGCATAGACGTAACCTTTTACGATGAACTCTTTATCACCTCCATAATTGAGAAACATTTCCTTAGTCCTTTAGTTACTAAGGATAATTTTGGCCGCTGTCCAGTGGTCCACTCCTGGATCACTCTTGTACCCTCTTTGCCAGACACGTGGCAAGGCACACATCAGGTGTGGTACATAGCATGGCATATCGTATAGAGCCTATGGCTAAGGCAAGGGGGACGACCTTCATCTTTTCTCTTTTTTTTGCCGTGGTCGAGCTTTGAGTCTTACTCAACTTCACACCTTACAATACAGGCAAGAACTCCTTCTTTGACTGATCCATTTTGAACTCCTTCAAAATCTTTTCAAGGTATGTACTCATTGAAAGTCTTATCAAGCGTCTTGATCTATCTCTATAGATCTTGATGCCCAATATGTAAGTAGCTTCACCGAGGTCTTTCTTTGAAAAATTCTTATTCAAATATCCTTTTATGCTATCCAGAAATTCAATATCATTTCCAATCAGCAATATGTCATCCACATATAATATCAGAAATGCTACAGAGCTCCCACTCACTTTCTTGTAAATGCAGGCTTCATCGTAAGTCTGTGTAAAACCAAATGCTTTGATCACCTCATCAAAGCATATATTCCAACTCCGAGATGCTTGCACCAGTCCATAGATGGATCGCTGGAGCTTGAACACTTTGTTAGCACCTTTAGGATCGACAAAATCTTCTGGTTGCATCATATACAACTCTTCTTTAAGTAACCCATTAAGGAATGCAGTTTTGACATCCATTTGCCAAATTTCATAATCATAAAATGCGGCAATTGCTAACATGATTCTGACAGACTTTTAAGCATCGCTACCGGTGAGAAAGTCTCATCGTAGTCAACCCCTTGAACTTTGTCGAAAACCTTTTGCAACAAGTCGAGCTTTGTAGACAGTGATATTACCATCATTGTCTGTCTTCCTCTTGAAGATCCATTTATTCTCAATGGCTTGCCGATCATCGGGCAATTCCACCAAAGTCCACACTTTGTTCTCATACATGGATCCTATCTCAGATTTCATGGCCTCTAGCCATTTGTCGGAATCTAGGCTCATCATAGCTTCTTCATAGTTTGTAGGTTCTCCGTTGTCTAACAACATGACTTCTAGGACAGGATTACCGTACCACTCTGGTGTGGTATGTGCTCTGGTCGACCTACGAGGTTCAGTAGTAACTTGATCTGAAATTTCATGATCATTATCATTAGCTTCCTCTTCGGTTGGTGTAGGCATCATGGGATTTGTTTTCTCTGATGTGCTACTTTCAAATTTGAGAGAAGGTACAGCTACCTCATCAAGTTCTACTTTCCTCCCACTCACTTCTTTCGAGAGAAACTCCTTCTCTAGAAAGGACCCATTCTTGGCAACAAAGATCTTGCCTTCGGGTCTGTGGTAGAAGGTATACCCAATAATTTCTTTAGGGTATCCTATGAAGACGCACTTCTCCGCTTTGGGTTCGAGCTCATCAGGCTGAAGCTGGTTGACATAAGCATCGCATCCCCAAACTTTAAGAAACGACAGCTTAGGTTTCTTGCCAAACCATAGTTCATACAGTGTCATCTCAACAGATTAGACGGTGCCCTATTTAACATGAATGCGGTTGTCTCTAATGCATAACCCCAAAATGATAGTGGCAAATCGGTAAGAGACATCATATGACGCACCATATCTAATAAAGTACGGTTACAACGTTCAGACACACCATTACACTGTGGTGTTCCAGGTGGCGTGAGTTGTGAAACAATTCCACATTGTCTTAAATGAAGGCCAAACTCGTAACTCAAATATTCACCTCCGCGATCGGACCGTAGAAACTTTATTTTCTTGTTACGATGATTCTCCACTTCTCTCTGAAATTCTTTGAACTTTTCAAATGTTTCAGACTTGTGTTTCATTAAGTAGATATATCCATACCTACTCAAATCATCTGTGAAGGTCAGAAAATAACGATACCAGCCGCGTGCTCAACACTAATTGGACCGCATACATCGGTATGTATTATTTGCAATAAGTCATTAGCTAGCTCCATTGTTCCGGAGAACGAAGGTTTAGTCATCTTACCCATGAGGCATGGTTCGCAAGTATCAAATGATTCATAATCAAGTGATTCCAAAAGTTCATCCGCATTGAGTTTCTTCATGCGCTTTACACCAATATGACCTAAACGATAGTGCCACAAGTATGTTGCACTATCATTTTCAACTTTGCATCTTTTGGCATCAATATTATGAATATGTGTATCACTACGATCGAGATTCAATAAACCATTCACATTGGGTGTATGACCAAAGAAGGTTTTATTCATGTAAACAGAACAACAATTATTCTCTGACTTAAATGAATAACCGTATTGCAATAAACACAATCTAATCATGTTCATGCTCAATGCAAACACCAAATAACATTTATTTAGGCTCAACACTAATCCCGAAAGTAGAGGGAGTGTGCGATGGTGATCATATCAATCTTGGAAACACTTCCAACACACATCGTCACCTCGCCCTTAACCAGTCTCCGTTTATTCTGGAACTCCTGTTTCGAGTTACTAACTTAGCAACTGAACCGGTATCAAATACCCAGGGGCTGCTATGAGCACTAGTAAGTTACACATCAATAACATGTATATCAAATATACCTTTGTTTACTTTGCCATCCTTCTTATCTGCCAAGTATTTGGGGCAGTTCCGCTTCCAGTTACCATTTCCTTTGCAGTAGAAGCACTCAGTTTCAGGCTTGGGTCCATCTTTGGGCTTCTTCACGGGAGTGGCAACTTGCTTGCTGTTCTTCTTGAAGTTCCCTTTCTTTTCCTTGCCCTTTTTCTTAAAACTGGTGGTCTTGTTAACCATCAACACTTGATGCTCTTTCTTGATATCTACCTCCGCTGATTTCAGCATCGCGAAGAGCTTGGGAATCGTTTTCGTCATCCCTTGCATATTATAGTTCATCATGAAGCTCTAGTAGCTTGGTGATAGTGACTGGAGAAATCTGTCAATCACTATCTTATCTGGAAGATTAACTCCCACTTGATTCAAGCGATTGTAGTACCCAGACATTCTGAGCACATGCTCACTGGCTGAGCTATTCTCCTCCATCTTGTAGGCAAAGTACTTGTCAGAGGTCTCATACCTCTCAACACGGGCATGTGCCTGGAATACCAATTTTAGCTCTTGGAACATCTCATATGTTCCATGGCGTTCAAAACGTCTTTGGAGCCCCGATTCTAAGCCGTAAAGCATGGCGCACTAAACTATCAAGTAGTCATCAGATCGAGCTTGCCAAACGTTCATAACGTCTGCATCAGCTCCTGCAGCAGGTCTGTCACCTAGTGGTGCATCAAGGACATAATTTTTGTGTGCAGCAATGAGGATAATCCTCAGCTCATGGACCCAGTCCTTATTATTGCTATCATCATCTTTCAACTTAGTTTTTTCTAGGAACGTATCAAAAACAGGGGAGCTACATCGCGAGCTATTGATCTACAACATAATTTGCAAAGACATTTTGACTATGTTCATGATAAATTTTAGTTCAAATAATTAAATTACTAATGAACTCCCACTTAAGTCAACATCCCTCAAGTTGTCTAAGTGATACATGATCCGAATCAACTAACCCATGTTCGATCATCACGTGAGATGGGGTAGTGTTCAATGGTGAACATCTTCATGTTGATCATATCTACTATATGACTCATGTTCGACCTTTCGGTCTCCAGTGTTCCGAGACCATGTCTGTACATGCTAGGCTCGTCAAGTTTAACCCAAGTATTCTGCATGTGTAAAACTGGCTTACACCCGTTGTATGTGAACGTAGAGTCTATCACACCCGATCATCACAAGGTGCTTCGAAACGATGAACTTTAGCAACGGTGCATACTCAGGGAGAACACTTTTATCTTGAAATTAAGTGAAGGGATCATCTTATAATGCTACCATTGTTCTAAGCAAAATAAGATGCATAAAGGATAAACATCACATGCAATCAAAATATATGACATGATATGGCCATCATCATCTTGTGCTTTAGATCTCCATCTTCAAAGCAACGTCATGATCTCCATCATCACCGGCTCGACACCTTGATCTCCATCGTTGCGTCGGGGTCGTCTCGCCAACTATTGCTTCTACAACTATTGCTAACGCATAGCGATAAAGTAAAGCATTTACGACGCTTAGTGATTGACACACAGGTCATACAATAATTAAAGACAACCCTAAGGGTCCTGCCGGTTGTCGTACTCATGGACATGCAAGTCGTGAACTTATTACAAAACATGATCATCTCATACATCGACATATATCAAATCACGTCTTGACCATATCACATCACAACATGCCCTGCAAAAACAAGTTAGACGTCCTCTACTTTGTTGTTGCGAGTTTTACGTGGCTGCTACGGGCAACTAGCAAGAACCGTTCTTACCTACGCAAAACCGCAACGGTGATTATCAAGTTTGCTGTTTTAACCTTCTGCAAGGACCGGCCGTAGTCAAATTTGATTCAACTAAAGTAGGAGAAACAGACACCCGCCATCCACCTTTATGCAAAACAAGTTGCATGTGAGTCGGTGGAACCGGTCTCATGTGCATGGACATGTAAGGTTGGTTTGGGCCGCTTCATCCCACAATACCGCCGAATCAAAATAAGACGGTGGTGGTAAGCAGTATGAACATCACCGCCCACAACTTCTTTGTGTTCTACTCATGCATATCATCTACGCGTAGACCTGGCTCATGATGCCACTGTAGGGGAACGTTGCATGGAAAACAATTTTTTTTACGCACACGCAAGATCTATCCATGGAGATTCATAGCTACGAGAGGGGGAGAGCATCTACATACCCTTGTAGATCGCTAAGCGGAAGCGTTTATCACGCGGTTGATGTAGTCGTACTCTTCGCGATCCGATCACGATCCAACTGATCTAGTGCTGAACGGGCGGCACCTCCGAGTTTAGCACACGTGCGGCTCGATGACGTCTCCTCCTTCCTGATCTAGCAAGTGGGAGAGGATAAGTAGATGGGATCACAACCAACATGACGGCGTGGTGGTGATGGTGGTGGTGGAGCACCGACAGCGCTTCGCTAAGCGTCGCCGGGACGAGGCGGTGGAACTACGGAGTAACGGGAGAGAGAGGGGCGCCAAGGGCTTGGTGTGTACTCTTAGGGCGCCCCTCCCCTCTATATATAGGTGGAGGGGCATGGGAAACAGCCCCTCCAAGCCCTAGGGCGTAGCTAAGGGGGAGAGGACTTGTACTCCAAGTCCAATCCTATTCCTACTAGGACTCCTTCCTTTTTTGCCTTCCCTAGCCACATGGGCTTTTGAGGACTTGGTGCGCCTAGCCAAATAAGGCTAGGGCGCCTCCCCGCAGCCCATGCTAGCCCTTTGGTCATGGTGGACCCACTTGTGGACTTCCGGACCCCTCCGGAATCCTTCGGAACCTTCTGGAAGCTTTCCGGTACAATACCGAAAAAACTGCACCTTTTCCCGGAACCCAAAATATGACTTCCCATATATAAATATTTACCTCTCGACCATTCCGAGACTCCTCGTGACGTTCGGGATCTCATCCGGGACTCCAAACAACATTTGGTTGCCACTCATCAAATATCCCAATACTACCCTAGCGTCAACGAACGTTAAGCATGCGACCCTGCGGGTTCGGGAATTATGTAGTCATGCCCGAGACACCTCTCCGGTTAATAACCAATGGCGGGACCTGGATGCCCATATTGATTCCTACATATTCCATGAAGATCTTTTATCGGTTGAACCTTTATGACAACATACGCAATTCCCTTTGTCTGTCGGTATGTTACTTGCCCGAGATTCGATTGTCGGTATCTCTATACCTAGTTCAATCTCGTTACCGGCAAGTCTCTTTACTCGTTCCGTAATACATCATCTTGCAACTAACTCCTTAGTCACTTTGCTTGCAAGCTTCTTGTGATGTGTATTACCGAGAGGGCCCAGAGATACTTCTCCGTCATACGGAGTGACAAATCCCAATCTCAATTCACGCCAACTCAACAGACACCTTTGGAGATACCTGTAGAGCATCTTTATGATCACCCAGTTACGTTGTGATGTTTGATAGCACACAAGGTATTCCTCCGGTATCCGGGAGTTGCATGATCTCATGGTCGAAGGAATATGTATTTGACATTAAGAAAGCAGTAGCAATAAACTGAATGATTAAATGCTATGCTAATGGATGGGTCTTGTCCATCACATCATTCTCCTAATGATGTGATCCTGTTATCAAGTGACAACACATGTCTATGGTTAGGAAATCTTAACTGATCAACGATCTAGTCTAGTAGAGGCTCACTAGGGACACGGTGTTGCCTAGGTATCCACACATGTATCTGAGTTTCCGATCAATACAATTCTAGCATGGATAATAGACGTTTATCATGAACAGGGAAATATGATAATAACTAATTTATTATTGCCTCTAGGGCATATTTTCAACAGTCTCCCACTTGCACTAGAGTCAATAATCTAGTTCACATCGCCATGTGATTAACACCCAATGAGTTCTGGGGTTTGATCATGTTTTGCTTGCGAGAGAGGTTTTAGTCAAATGGGTCTGCAACATTCAGATCCATGTGTATCTTGCAAATCTTAATGTCATACTGTAGATGCTGATATCACGCTTTACTTGGAGCTATTCCAAATGACTGCTCCATTATACGTATCCGGTTTGCTACTCGGAGTTATCCGGATCGGTGTCAAAGCTTGCATCGACGTAACCTTTTACGACGAACTCTTTATCACCTCCATAATCGAGAAACATTTTCTTAGTCCTTTAGTTACTAAGGATAATTTTGGCCGTTGTCCAGTGATCCACTCCTGGATCACTCTTGTACCCTCTTTGCCAGACACGTGACAAGGCACACATCAGGTGTGGTACACAGCATGGAATATCGTATAGAGCCTATGGCTAAGGCAAAGAGGACGACCTTCGTCTTTTCTCTTTCTTTTGCCGTGGTCGAGCTTTGAGTCTTACTAAACTTCACACCTTACAATACAGGCAAGAACTCCTTCTTTGACTGATCCATTTTGAACTCCTTCAAAATCTTGTTAAGGTATGTACTCATTGAAAGTCTTATCAAGCGTCTTGATCTATCTCTATAGATCATGATGCCCAATATGTAAGTAGCTTCACCGAGGTCTTTCTTTGAAAAATTCTTATTGAAATATCCTTTTATGCTATCCGGAAATTCTATATCATTTCCAATCTGCAATATGTCATCCACATATAATATCAGAAATGCTACAGAGCTCCCACTCACTTTCTTGTAAATACAGGCTTCACCGTAAGTCTGTATAAAACCAAATGCTTTGATCACCTCATCAAAACATATATTCCAACTCCGAGATGCTTGCACCAGTCCATAGCATACAGCTCGCTCCTAGCATCAGTTGCGCCGAAGTTAGCTTCGAGCGCATTCCACAAGTTTTTGGCAACACGCATATGAAGATACGCGTCAACTAGCTTGTTTCCAATCACAGTAAGAACGACTCCCACAAAGATGGTGGTTGCCTCCCTAAACGCATTCTCTTGTTCAGGAGCAATCGTTACTGTGGGAGAAACATCACCAACCCAGAACACGTTCATTGCTGTGAGCCACAAAGTGGTCCTCGTCTGTGAACGCTTAAAATGCGTCCCGGTAAACTTTTTCGGTTTCAGTGTTGCGGCGAAGCCATGAGTTGAAAAATGCCTAAAATAAGGTTTTTGGATTGTTGAAAATATTAGCATTTTTCTGACTAACCTAATCAACGAGTATACAGTAAACATATACGGTATGCATCTCATACGATACCTAAGCATGTGAGCACGTACAGTACATAGAACCGAAACATTTATGAACAACATATATACGACCAACACATGAACGAGCAAATAGGGGATGATCGAGTCATACCCTCCGGTTGGCCAGGCCAACACGGCGGCGGCATCGGCCGAGGCCTTCTTCTTGGCAGCTTTGTTGTCGGCCATGGAGTCAATGCAAGGGAAGCAGTGGAAGCAGAGGCGGACGGGGACGGATCGGGAGCAGTCGCGTCGAGACGCTCCCCAAAAACCTTATTGTCGTTCTCCCGGGCAGGATCTCGAACGATAGGGTTCCCCGTGCACGTGGTCGTCGGGATGGGATCACCGGAGACAACACAGAGAGAGGAACAGTAGATGACGGCTAGGGTTGTGCGAGAAGGAGTGAGTGAACTGACTTAGGTCACTCCACTGGCTAGCACCTTCTTATATAGGCCGTCAGGTAGATGGGTCCGGGTTCAGGCCCACGATCGAGTCCGCGAACAGCCCACGGCCCAACGTCTTGGACAGTGGCAACTGTAGCGCGCGTCGTGTCGTGACGTGATGTGAGGAGGCGAGGCGGGCGGCGGAGGAGGAGCGCGCGTGTACAACTCCTCTTCCCAAGCTTCCAATGGCATATGGTAGAGCAGCCCTTATAAAGAGGTCTCACTCTCACTCCACTAGCAGTATGGTACTGAACTTCCCACCATTTGCCATGCGCTTAAAAGGGTCTTAAAGATTAACCAGGGATTATTGTTTTATATGGGTCTAAGCCCATCTATAATCCATCAGATACCCCTTTCAGGGAGCTTCCGTGATAATTTTCTGAAATATCGACGATCTTGGAGTGCCGGAGACTATGGCTATTAGAGAGGCATTAGCTTTGGCTGATGATCTATATATTCAGAAAGTTCACGTGGCATCAGACTGTAGGACGGCCGTTGAAGCAATCAAGGGAGGAACAACAGCATCTTTTAGAGCTATTGTGTATGAAATCAAGGCACGAGCTAGATCTTTTCTTTCTAGTATTTTCGCGATGAGTTTAGAACCTTGAATGTCGAGGCTCACAAACTAGCAAATCATGCGTTAATGTTTGGGGTTGACAGCCATATTTGGTTAGGTCACACTGAGGATCTTGTGTTCGTTCCTGTAAACTGCGTGACGGGTATGCCTTAAAAAAAATATAGCACTTCGACTTTCACCTTTCGCAACGGCATGTCATGTCATGGCTCGGCGGCCCAAGCACTCACTGTTCACCTACTGTTCCCTGACACGACCATGGCATCTAGCACCGCGTGGAGGTGCAGTAGTAGTCCAACTGATAGATCAATTCTTGCAGACCGCGCGTGGAACAGATGCACCGATATTGATCCATCCAGACATGTGGTTGGTAGAGCGACGGCAACACTAAATTTGCACTATCCATTGACCGTTCAAACTGAGGGAAAACGAGCAAGCAGAGCGTAAAAGATGTCGACTACCGAACAGTCGCCCGAGTTTTATTTAGTCCGGTCAACTCCCCTCCATTGTCCGATCATTATCCAACAGACCGCGGTCTTCTTGTTTCTTCTCCATTGTTGAACACTATGCACGACCGGTGCATGACCGCCCATCTGTGGCTGTGCTGCCATCTGTTCACATGCATCAACGGACTGATTTAATTGTCGTCTGTGAATCGTGTGCATAGTGTCGTGCGTATAGCAGTGCTCAAATTCATAAGTCCACATACTACTTAAGGGTAGTTTAAGAATTTTTTACAGCATGGGGGGAGCCATGGCCCCGGCTCGCCCCCTGCTGGCTCCGTCACTGCTCGCACACCCGCTTGAACCACTCAGGCCTTTTACTCGCCTCCGCCTCCGACACAACAACCTACGACGTCGTTGTCAGCTCCGTTTCGTTCCTAGTAAGGCCTCTCCGGGGACGCTGTGACCCCTTCTCGGCCCTGGCGCCGCGCTTTGCTAAAATTCAATGGAAATTTACATATGAATGGGCGATAGCAAACGCGTAAACAAGAATATCTAGCGGCGAGTGCTAGATGGACAACGTATATCAACGTAGCCATCACTACAATTGTTTTTTTTTTCGAGCAGGAAAAAAGAGGAAGAAAATGGAATAATTTACCAAAAAAGGAAAATATAATAATTTAGAAGCAGTAGCGTGTAGCCTCTGCCAATGAACGTTCGTCGGTCGGTCCAAGCATACGATCGACTCGCATATCCATCCAATGCACAACCGTTCAACCGCGATGACCCATTTCTTTCTTCTTGACTTTCTGGTTCTAGTGTCATACGCACATTTCAGCGTCCGGCCAGACCTACGAAATCTCTACTACTATTAAACAATCGAGTTATGGTAGAAACATTACATCTCAGCCATACATCCTTCATCTCTCAATGGACCGGATTGCCTCAATGTTGTATCACACCATTTACCAAAATCAATTACCAATAATTACCATGATTTACGCCATCATAATTACGTAAAACTTACCAACCTGGATCTATTTTAATCATAATCAATTAATCTACGCCATCATAATTACGCAAAACTTACCAACCTGGGCCTATTTTAATCATAATCAATTAGCAATAATTACCATGATCTAATAATTACGCAATAATTACCGCGATCTCGCTCCAACCTGGAGACCTCCACCTTGGGCCGTCCGGTCCTCGCTCAAACCTCTCGACCCGAATTTCTCAGCCAGCCCTCCTCGCGCCGCCGTCGACCTCCTTGCTCCAACCCCTAGCTGTGTTGTACTTTGAGCGAAGCTTTGCGCATGTGTGCTCCCGCTCCTTTGTGAATTGGCTTAGCGTTCTGAATCCATCATATTTTTTATATTGATCTTTTGCCAGATGTTTCAACAGCCCTTGCTACGTCGACGAGCGAGCGAGCAAGCGGACGTGTTACATCTGATATGCAGTCGGGGATCAAATCCACTAGGACCGACCAACATAATTCAAAGGTGCGTGTACTGACCAAATAAATTCAACCAAATAAATACTGCAATCTGATCCAACTTTACACAATGCAGATATGAAAGCGAAAATCCAAATTGTTGTGATATGGGATTCACACTGATGTTTCATGATCTTTGGTCTCTGTAATACTGGAAGCAATCCAACCGCTTGTTCAAGTGTCAAATAAGAGGATGTGCATGTTTCTAACACTTATCTTCAGGAGTGAAATTGTTTTGCCACTGAAAAGGAGCATGTGTCATTTGTCTTCCCTGTCATGTAAAAAACATGTTTATTTCCCTTAAATTAGAGTGAAAAACAGGGTAGACTGTTCGTTAATGTGATATTTTATTTTTGTCAGATGACTTGAAATTTCTTTAACATCACTTTTAATGTTAATGTCATGTACCATCATATTTATTTTCAAACTGTGGCATGAAGTTATATTGCCAGTTTATGTCATGTTCGGTTCACAAATATATATTGACAGTCCGTGCCTTGAAGCTTTGTTGGTAGATTCTGTCATTTACAGTGCATAAAATCTATTTCTACTTTTAGTGTAAAATTGACTTGTACACAGTTTGACATTTTCAGACATTGTGCTTACATGTGCTTGCTTTTGCTATATTTATTATAGATAGTGTTCTGACAGATTTTATAAACTATGTCAATAGTTGGATCATGTATCCTTGACTTGATAGACAAGTTTAAAGATTTACATTCTTCAGAGTGCATAACTGACACGCTAGATCCTAACTTCGACTGCTTGTATAACTAACTTTCAGTTCAAGGAAGCTTTAGGTCTTACCTTGCAAATTTCTTTTACCTTTTCCATCTAGCACAGACATGTTTTCCAATTATTGATTACTGATTGTACACAAAAAAAAAGTTTCCAATAATCTTTTCTACAATAGTCCAACATAATCAAAGGAGTCACTAAAAGTAGCTGGGAAATACCAAGGAAACCTGCAGGCATGGCCGCCGCAATAATCAATCCTCCTCCCTCGACACTTATGCCACCGCTCCCATTCCTGCGATCCAATTTTCTCTCTATTTCATAACTCTATGATACATGCGTTGCACGTGCACACTTACTAGTGACACAAGGAGAAGTGAAAACTCGACGCCTGATTGCCAGTCTCTTTTGGCCGCTGGTTAATTTTTCTCGCTGTATCGATCACCAGATGCGTGGTAACTGGAGTAAATCCCGGGGGTGGATTCCATCTGTCCAAATCATCTGGGTGGCCGGAGATATGCAAGATGTGACGTCGTTCGAGTCAATGTTCCTCTACAGGCGTGAATGCGTAATTGTATTTGAGGTTGGTACAGTACTACTGTACATACATACATACAGGAAAGAAACAATCAAAAAAGTGTTAACTGTGGGAATAATACGCATGCTGGCACAGCGGGGACAGGAGCCAGTAGAGGCAGTAGCAGTCACAACTTGGAGTTGGGAGTTGGATCCCTGAAGTTTCTCTATGGTTCCGACGGCAACCATGCACTGCACGAGGGAGAAATTTTTGAGAAATAGTGGTCCGTCCGGTGGGCAATCGCTCTCCGTCCGGTGCCGTCCCCGGGTTGGCCGCCCGGATGCAGAATCCTTCTTTCCAGTCGCCCGTGGTGCGCCGCCACGTTGCCCGCGCATATATGCAGGCATGCATGCATGGAGCCTGGAGGCGGGGCCGCCTGCGCCCGCCAGCCACACTGCGCTGCCCACGCCGCCGAGGATCTTTCGGAGCACGCGATTGGCCCGACTGTTCCTGTTCGGTTCGGGCGTGTCCTACTCGGTCCTATCATGGCACGGCAGCGCACTCACCAAACACACGTCACTACGTGTCAGGCAGAGAAGAACTCTCGGAAAATAGCCAAGCACAGTTTTTTTTTTTAGAAAATAGCCAAGCGTAGTTTTTTTAGGGGAAAAAGTCATTTTGTTACTCAAACTTCACATAAAATGGGATACAAACTTGGGCATGTGGGTGGCCAAGCCTGAGCTAATGCCAGAGCAAATTTAGCTAAACTATGAGCTTCAAAATTAACCTCACGGCCTTCAGAAGTAAAATTACAAGAGAACGGTGTTGATCTACATTTAATCTCACTGATAATAGCTTTGTTGGGGATATAACCCCACGATATAACCCGCCCTGAAAGGGCCGGGTTAGGCCGCTGGCGACTCAGGAAGCTAGGCCTCAGGCAGACCCAAGTGATCAAGACACATGGCCGGAGGGCCGGCTCACAAGATGGGCCGGCTTAAGGCCCAAGGCCAGAAGACGACGCGTGGCCTGGAGGTGTAAGTCGCCCGATGATGACTTGTCATAGAAGGCAAGGAGACTTACAGTTAGGATCGGGCATGGAACATGACCTGACCCGGACTCTTGTAAGCCGGCGGCCTCAACCTGTATATAAAGGCGAGTCCCCGGCATAGAATAGGGCAAGTTACAATCGATCGATAGCTGGGTCAAACGAATCCGCTCCCTTGTAATCGATACTCAAGCAATAAGCAACAAGAGCAGGAGTAGGCTTTTACCTCCGCCGTGAGGGGCCGAACCTGGGTAAATCCGTGTCTCTCGTC
Organism: Thinopyrum elongatum; assembly: GCA_011799875.1. Classification (NCBI taxonomy): domain Eukaryota; kingdom Viridiplantae; phylum Streptophyta; class Magnoliopsida; order Poales; family Poaceae; genus Thinopyrum; species Thinopyrum elongatum. The sequence goes on along the minus strand of CM022299.1, from coordinate 553,721,356 downwards.
CCACTCAACCCCGACAAGTTAATCACCGTAGCGATGGCCTCGCAGCTAAGTCCTTTCACTAGGACATCTGTCGTGATAAAACCACGATAGTTGGCGCCCACCATGGGGCCAGCGCACGGTGGTTTCGAGTTTTTGAAGGGCTCTTTTCCAGGGATCGAGGGATACGCCGTTGGCAAGATGACCAAGAGTCACCGCGGCAAGCTCTACATCGACGACGCTGGCTAGGGCCCCGAGGCCGACTCATTCGAGTACGGGTACCGGGCCCCCTTCGGCGGAATCCACGTCTTCATCGGCAAGATCGACGGATCTGAGCCAGAGCCGAACATCTGCAAAGACATCATCGAGCCGGCTCGGCACGCGCAACCCGCCCGGGTCCAAGCCGGGCGGAAGCACATTTTCGTGGGCTTCACGCAAGGTGTGGAATTTGCAGAAAATTCCGCATCTGGAGGAGAGACTCTCATCTACTTAGGTGATGAATCCTCGACTGGAGAGACGGAGTCCATCTACCAGCTTCAAAATGGTGGGCTTGCGGGCTATTCCGATGGTGACAGTATTCTGGACCGCTATGGCAGCTGAGCCGAGCCGCCATCTTCATGGCAGGCACGGCGCCGGCTCTCAACAGCACGGTGGCTGGAGCGACAGCGACAGCAGCAATCGACCCCTCAGAGTCTGGCTCAGTCAGACCGCCGGCTCAAGTCTTATCTGAGTTAATGAATGAGTTGACAACCTTAATGGGGACGGAGGTCACGGCGGAAAACCAAGCGGAGCGTAACGCAGAGATCGCAAAGCTTAGGGAACAGATAACCAAGGCACAAGAGGACATCAACGCTGAAAACACCCGGATGGCAACGGTGCGGGCTCATATTGAGGCTGAGTCAGAGCGTCTGAAAGCGGAAGCTTGGCATTTAAGTCTGGATCAAAACGCTTCCAATGCAGTCCTTCGGAGGAGGCACCAGACCCGTTTGCCCTTGAATTATGAGCCTATGAATTTGTTCAACACACTAGGGGCAGGACCGAGTGCTGCAGGAGCACCAGTTATACCACCAACCGCAGAGATGCCTGGAAGTAGGGCGGCAACTCAGCCTCGTCAGTCAGAACCGGCCCGCAGGGGACAGACCCTGCCTCAGCATTTCGCAACACCACCAGGTCACTTTTCTAACCCGGTGGATAACATGGTAGCAGCGGCCACCGGGCTCAATGCGCTCCCTATTACTGGTGCGACACCCATTGAAGTTGAAGCGCGGAATGCCGTTGAGCTTCTTCAAATGGCGATTGCACAGCAGGAGAAGTATTCATACAGTCGTGATCGTGTGCACTCAACTCCTCTCCCAAGCCGTAGTTACAGTCGACATATTGAGTCGCCCGTGGTCTCCAGCAGTGAGCAACGCCGTGACCCGCTCCTAAACCCGAGGACCGATGCTCACGCGGTTGTGGATGAGGCCAGAGCTAGCCGTGAGGCGGCAGCGGCGGCTAACCAGGGGGCTTATCAGCAGCTTTCGGTGGCCCCTTCAGCCTTGGTAGGAGCCGGGTCAAATTCCAAGACCATCGGAGTGTCGTGTCTAGTGTCGGCTTTGCGTAACGAGCGCCTGCCCAAAGATTTTAAGGGCCCTCGCAAGGTGCCCAATTACACGGCGGATCTCCCTCCGGAGGCTTGGATTGAGAGTTATGAGCTAGCCATGGAGATGTTGGACGTCAATGATGCAGTCTGTGCCAAATATTTCACGATGATGTTGGAAGGGCCGGCTCTTACATGCTTAAAGAACCTGCCCCCAACTCTATCAATACCTGGGCGGAATTGAAGGACATCTCTGTGAAGAACTTTCAGGGAACTTATAAGCAGCCAATGACAATTGTTGATTTGGAGCATTGTGTACAGCGAGAAGATGAATCAGGTCATCATTGGGCTCGCCGAGTTGCGACCATCATTCATTCTTCAGAAAGTATTGGGGCGGCTCAAGCTGTGCTGCTCTTGGAGAAAAACTGTCACTTTGACCCACTTAAGCAGAAGCTAGGGTGGCTTAAGCATAAGTGTACAGATATGGGCAAGCTTATGGATGTACTTACCAGGTATGGCAACTCTGATACTACCAAGGATCCAAACTCTGATGATGATAAATCTGATAAGGGTAAGAAGAACGGCGGTGGTAAGGGCCAGCAGCAGCACGCCTCGGCCCAGCACGGTAATCATAATAACCAAGGCAATGGGGGGAAGCACAAATATTCAGATGGCGGGTCAGATTTTGTGGCTAACACCAACGCCGAGTTTAAAAACCAGCGTCGCAATGGTAATGGAAATCCGCCTTTCTGTAGAGAAAAGCCTTTCAATCTTGAGGCAATGCTCAATGACCCCTGCCCAAAACATAGTTATCCTAACAAGCCGTCTACTCATGCCTGGAAGGATTGTTATATAATGCGGGAGTTTAGGAATCAGAACCTTCAACAACATCATGGTAATAATAATGGGCCGCCTGGCGGGCCAAGATCTGGTTTTCAGGGTTCCGGCTTTGGTGGTGGTGGCTCAAATTCCGGATACCAGGGTCATGGTAGCCATGGTGGTCATAACCAACAGTCTGGTCAGGGTAATCAACAGCAAAATAATCAGTCAAGATATCAGAATAATCCCATGCAGCTTAATGGTGGCCAGTATCACGTCTGTCGTGGGAACTATTCCGATAATGAGAGAGGGGTAGTGTAAGGGAGCATGATCTATCGAGATGCGAATGGGTGACATAGTGGTTTTAGCGAGTTCGGGCCTCTCATGATGGAGATAACAACCCTACGTCTCGTGCTCCGGAGAGGCTTTGTTTTATCTGTCATGAACACGGGGTTACATGGTGTATTTGAGAGACAGGGGAGATCAGATCTCCATGCCTGAGCTAAGTCCTGAGACTAGTGGTGAGAGAGAGAGCTAGGAGGAGAAGAATGAGAGCCTGCCCCCTAGTCTAGTGGTGGGGGTGGCTTATATAGAGTGCACCACCCCCTCACCTCCTATGTTATAAAGTGGGGCATTGATGCCGTAATGTCAGATGATGCTTCGACTGCCTTGTCGACTGTTGGTCTTCACATATCCGAGTGAGCCATACGACCGAGTTGGTTGACTGTCTTCCGAGTGAGCCATACGACCGAGTGGTTGACTGTCTTCCGAGTGGACGGTACGTTGATATGTCCGAGTGGATAGTACGTCTGTATGAGATTTATCTGGACCCACGTGATGTGTGGACCCCATGCTTCACGATATTGCGACCCTTCGTGGGCCTACCTATTATGTGTGTCCCCAACATTAGCCCCCGAATCGGTTGTGATTTTGCAGAACAAGTTTGTGAAAGACACAATTTGGCCTCAGTGATTACGGAAATACTCGGTACCCGTCATCGTGCTTTCAGACAACCAAGGTTTGAACAAAATCTCAATGGATTCTAGCACTATGCTTCCCGACTGATCTGGGGTAAGTGCCCGCGAGGAGCAACTTGGTGACATTCGACCATCTCTCGGAAGAGGTTAACTCGTGATCAGAGTATGGGTGTGTCATTAAATCCGGGCAACAAGATCGACGCATGGACTGCTCTCTCGGAGAGATGCTATTCTTATCCCGGAGGAATGTCAATACGAGTCGGCTCTAGATCCAAACTTATGAGTTTCACGCTTTGAGTCCTAGTAGAAGGCTCAAAACAGGTCCACGAAGGAGCGTTAAACTCACCTTATAGCAAAAAAAATAATTTTGGGTAGCCGACGGGAGCCTTAGAACTTGTTTGTTTGTTGTTCATCACTCGGACTGGTCAGGCCGTACCGAGTGGAGATTACTCCAGTGGGGTGAAAGGATCGAGAAGAGGTGTCTAGAGGGGGGGGGGGGTGATTAGACACTCAACAAGCAAAAGTAGCAGTTTTTGAGTTCTTCAAGTTGAGGTAGAGTTTTAGCACAAGTTTAAGCATTCACAACACATTTCAAGCAAGCATGATAAGGGTATGAGCAGCGGAAAGAGTAAAGCATGCAATTTGCAAGAAAGTAAAGGGATGGGATTGGAGTGTGCAAACGCAATGAAGACATGGAGATTTTTGGCGTGGTTCCGATAGGTGGTGCTATCGTACATCCACGTTGATGGAGACTTCAACCCACGAAGGGTAACGATTGCGCGAGTCCACAGAGGGCTCCACCCACGAAGGGTCCATGAAGAAGCAACCTTGTCTATCCCACCATGGCCATCGCCCACGAAGGACTTGCCTCACTCGGGTAGATCTTCACGAAGTAGGCGATCTCCTTGCCCTTACAAACTCCTTGGTTCAACTCCACAATCTTGTCGGAGGCTCCCAAGTGACACCTAACCAATCTAGGAGACACCACTCTCCAAAAGGTAATAAATGGTGTGTTGATGATGAACTCATTGCTCTTGTGCTTCAAATGATAGTCTCCCCAACACTCAACTCTCTCTCACAGATTTGGATATGGTGGAAAGATGATTTGAGTGGAAAGCAACTTGGGAAATGCTAGAGATCAAGATTCTTGTGGTAGGAATGGAATGTCTTGATCTCAACACATGAGTAGGGAGTTCTCTCTCAGAAAATGAGTAGTGGAAGTGTAGGCTCGTTCCGATGGCTCTCTCTTGAATAGAGAAGGGGGTGGAGGGGTATATATAGCCTCCACACAAAATCCAACCGTTACACACATTTGACTCAACTCGGTCAGACCGAATAGAAGAACTCGGTGAGACCGATTCAATTCAAAATGTGAACGTTAGGAATCTCGGTGGGACCGATATGATTAACTCGGTGGGACCGATGTGCTAGGGTTAGGGCAAAACCTCATCTCGGTGTGACCGATTGCATGAACTCGGTGAGACCGATTTCAGCAATGAGCAAACAGAGAGTTGGTCAGGCAAACTCGGTGTGTCCGGTTGCACATTTCGGTGAGACCGAAATAACTGCAACAGGTAACAGAGAGTTTGCAAAGCGAACTCAGTGAGACCGATCGCTCGTTTCGGTGAGACCGAAATGTTACGAAAGGAAACAGAGAGTTTGCATTGCCATCTCGGTGAGACCAAAATCCCTATCGGTGAGACTGAACTGATTAGGGTTTCTGGCAGTGGCTATGTCAAAGGAACTCGGTGGCGCCGGATAGATCAAATCGGTGGGGCCGAGTTTGACTTTAGGTTTAGGACATATATGGAATTGAGAAAGTGGTTGAGGGCTTTGGAGCATATCACTAAGCACTTTGAGCAAGTAGACCATTAAGCAACACCTCATCCCCTTTTAATAGTATTGGCTTTTCCTATGGACTCAATGTGATCTTGGACCACTAAAATAGAAATGAAGAGTCTTGAGCTTGTGCCAATCTTTGTCCTTAGCATTTTGAAAGGGGTTCCACATCCTCTTGTCCATGCCATGCCATGGTTGAACTTTCTGAAATATACTAGATGAAAATATTAGTCCAACAAGAGATATGTTGACATTAATTACCAAAACCACCCAGGGAGCACTTGTGCTTTCACAGGGAGCACTTGTGCTTTCATGGGGGCACGCTGATTGCACCCACTGGGAGTTGTCCCTGAGACCGCCGTCGACTGCGGGCAGTCAGCGGGGGTCTGAGAGAACTAAAAATCTTCTTAGCTGGTACTGATCGAACTTGTTCCTCTCCGACTCGGAGGTCGAGTAGTACTTGAGGATCTGGTATTGGTCTTGCATCGAGTAACAGATTACTCGGAATTTTGTTCTATGGGTGTGCGATCAGTGCACCCATAGGGTGTAGCCCCCCAGACTCCGACTGATTGCTGGTAGTCGGTTGGAGTCTTTAGGGTTTGTTGTACTTGAATGTTGGTGTTGTACTTGACCGAGAAAAATGTTTCTTTCTGAGTTCTCTTCCAGTGGGGGCACGCTGAGTGCACCCACTGGGTGTAGTCCCCGAGCCTCTGTCGGACTAGATGAGTCTGCCAGAGGGTTTAAGTCTCCTGGTAAACCTCCATGCAGTCGGCACGACAAATATCTTTTAGTCTGAAATTGAGTCAATCGGATGGATCTTAAGTCGCTTGGCATGGTAAATAAGCTCAGCCTGGAGCTGAGTCAGTCGGACTGATCTTCGTGCACTTGGCATGGTAAATAAATTCAACCTGGAACTGGATCAATCAAGCGAATCTTCATGCACTCGGCACGATGAATGAATTCGGCCTTGAAACTGCCGACTGTAGAAAAAAGCTGGACACTCCATGGAGTAATCGTTCCAGTAGTACTTCTTACATTAACCGTTAGCTTTTGCTCTTGCCAACCAGACGGTCGGGTTGGGACCAGGTTGGAGACGAACAGTGAGCATTAGGTATTGAGTGTATTTTATGAAAGAGTAGAAAGCCGGGTGAGGAACATGCCGAATGACGGTGCTCCCATAGGTTTAACCTCCGAATCAGTTGAGGTTTAGTACAACGAGTTTACTACAAACTTGATCTGGCTCGAGCACTGCGGGGGCACTCGGCGCCTGTCATCAAGCTTTACTCAACTACGATTTGAACAAAACTTCCATGGATTCCGGACTATACGTTTTCCAATTGATCGGATTGGGTCGATTGCTGGCAAAACTTGGTGGCATTTATATGTCTCTCGGGAGAGATTGACTAGAGGTCCGAGTGAGGACATGCCATGAAACCCGAGTGACGATGCCGGCGCGTGGGCTGATTCTCCAGAGAGATGCCACTCACTATCCCAGGGGAATGCCAGCGCAGGTCATCTCTGAGTCCAAGTTCGTGAAACTGACGCCTTGGGGCCTAGAAGAAGGGCCAAGTGTATCCGTAGTGGAGCGTCGTTTTCACCCTTTTGCATGAAAGGGGTATTTGTCCAAGTGGACGTGCTTCCCGACTGATCAGGGTACGTTGACTGCAAGGAAAAACTTGGTGGCACTCGTATGTCTCCCGGAAGAGATAGACTAGTGGTCCGATGTGGACATGCCATGAAACCCGAGTGGCGAGGCTAATGTGTGGGCTGACTCTCCGGAGAGAGGCCACTCATTATCCCGGGGGAACACCAACACATGCCATTTCTGAGTCCAAGTTTGTGAAACTGACGCCTTGGAGCCTAGAATAAGGGCCAAGTGTATCCGTAGAGGAGCGTCATTTTCACCCTTTTGCAGTCCTGAAGATGACTCCAGGTAATGATTTGGGCGATCATCCGAGTGGACGGTGCTACCCTTATAGATTGTCGGTGGACCGAGCATTTATGGTCAAAAAAATATTCCTGATGTGATCAACAGGTTGATCAAATGGGCGTAACCCCTAAGGGCGGAATGGCCCACGGATGTGTGTAGCCACCGAGTGATGCTCGAAAGAGGTAAGCTTGCTACAGTGTGCGATATGAGGTTTGATCATATGAGTAACTTAGTCGTTCCCGTGTTGGGGGTGTGGTGGTGAAGACATGTCCAACTGATGGTGACGCGTGGGGCAGCCGAGGGGCGAGGATGTGTTCAACCGAGTGACGACGCGCGGGGCTGCTGAGTGGTGAAGACGTGCACAATCGAGTGGCGACGCGTGGGGCGGCCGAGTGGTGAAGACGTGCACAACCGAGTGGCGACGCGCGGGGCGGCCGAGTGGGCAGCTGAGTGGTGAAGACATGCACAACCGAGTGGCGACGTGCGGGGCGGCCGAGTGGTGAAGACGTGCACAACCGAGTGGCGACGCGCGGGGCGGTCGAGTGAAGGGCTACATGTTCGGCCAAAAATGGTCCTCGAATTAGCCAGATGCTTTCGAAGCTAATGTAGTGACGAGGTCGGTGTTGTGTGGTTGCGATGCAACAAGACCGGCGCGACAACTGAGTCTGAGTAGGAACGAAGATGGCACGTAGAGTGTCTGAGTGATTATGTAACTTGTCAAAGTAGCGGATCGAATGCACTTGTTGAAATGAAGGATCTGACTGCTGATAAAGTACTCGACCACTCAGGAGAGTGTCATTCCGAATGAGCTGCAGCCCACGAGTGTGGCGTAGCCCCCGAGCGTACTACAGGCCTCAACAATGGACATGTCAGAATACGAGAAATATAGTTTTGAATGGATAATTTGTAATTCATCGAGTCGGACTCGGGTAAGGATGAGGAGATGCTTCCGAGTGATGCTCGAAAGAGGCAAACTCGCAAAGGAGTGAAGTGTGCAGTTTAATTATAAAAGGGACTTATCCGTCTCGTGCTCAACGAGACGATGAGGCCTATGTCGTTGACATTATGAAGAGGACTCCACGGAGGCGTTGGCCGAATGTGTTTGAAATCAACAGAGCGGCAAGGTCGGTGTTGTGGTGCGCTAGGATCGATACGGTGACCGAGACCGAGAAGCGGCGAAGTTGGCGTACAAAGCCACCAAATGGTCGCGTAACTTGTGTATGAAAAATAGCACAATCCAACGTAATAATTTTCTCGAGGAAATTTGATGTGTGCTGAAATGATTTGTGCAAATGACACCCATAGACACCCGCTGGGTGCGCAAGGGGCTTGCTGGTTCAGAACCAACAAGAGTCTAGAAGAGCGAAGGAATTGATCGAACTTGACGAAGTGAATGATCCAACTTGATGTGTTAGAGCGCCAGACTCAAATAAAAGGGAAGTGTAGTGTTCCGACTGAGTTGCAGCTCCCGAGGAATGATGCAAACTCGAAATGAAGAACACATGGTGTTCGTGAGTGATGTAAGCATTAAAATGAAAATTGGACTTGGGAGTCAAATAATCACTACAAAGCAAGTATGTGAAAATAAGCAACCGAGCGTAGAGGCACAATCGGTGGCGTGGCCTCCGAGTGAACGTAATGTGTGAATTACGGGATACTCGGGAACATGGAAATAACAGAATGTAGTGCGTGTAGAATGACTTAGCTGTCTGAAGGCGGGCGAGTGGCCGAGTGGTGAAGATGTGTTCAACCGATGGCGACGCTCGGGGCGGCCGATTGATGTAGATGTGTCTCACTGACTGGCGACCCGCGGGGCGGCCACGTGATGAGGATGTGTCCAGCCAATGGCGATGCGCAGGGCGACCGAGTGGTATGGACTAAAAGGTTCTCCGAATGATCGGATGTTGTTGATCGCCGAGCAAAACTTGGTGGCATTCATATGTCTCTCGGAAGAGATAGACTTGAGTTCCGAGTGTGGACATGCCATATAAACCCGAGTGACGATGCCGGCGCGCGGTCTGACTCTCTGGAGAGATGTCACTCATTATCCTGAAGGAACGCTAGCGTGGGCCATCTATGAGTCCAAGTTTATGAGGCATGCGCCTTGGTCCCTAGTGGAAGGGTCAAGTTAACCCGCGGAGGGGCGTCAAGCTCATCTCATAGCGATCCTGAAGGTGACTTCAGTCAGGTGTTTTACGTGTCCGAGTACACGGGTCCCCACGGAGGGTGGTCATTCGGACTGACAGACATCCTTTCGGAAAGGAACTGTGGGCAATCGATCGGATCGATTTGTGGCGGAAATTCTGGGTGAGGCCTAGCCCAACCGAATGGCGACACGTGGGGCGGCTGAGTGGTGAGGACGTGCCCAACCAAGTGATGACGCGCGGGGCGTTCGAGTGATGTAGACGCATCCAGCGGAGTGGTGACGCACGGGGCGTCCGAGTGATGTAGACGAGTCCCGCAGAGTGGCGATGCGCGGGGCGTCCAAGCGATGAAGACGCATCCAGCGGAGTGGCGACCCACGGGGATTCCGAGTGATGTAGACGCATCCCGTAGAGTGGCGACGCGTGAGGAGTCTGAGTGATGTAGACGCATACCACGGAGTGGCGACGCGCGGGGCGTCCAAGTGATGTAGATGCATCCCGCGGAGTGGCGACGCGCGGGGCGTCCGAGTGATGTAGATGCATCATGCGGAGTGGCGACATGCAGTCGGCCGAGTTGTGATGCCGTGTCCAGTTGAGTGGCGATGTGCGGGGCGGCCGAGTGATGAGGACCTCTCCAAGCGAGTGATTACTGGACCAAAACGTTCGTATCCGACTACCGCAGTGGTCTGTTAACCATCCGAGTAAATTCGTCCGAGCATGCGTGCGAATTGTCCCCATGGATGGATATTCCAGAGAGCTTTAGTCCCGTTCAGTGAACCTGGGTTCGAACAGAAAAATGACTGTTAAGCAATTGTCAAGTAATTTGAGGACTAAACTGTAAAATGATCAGAGAGGATAAGGTACTCAATCTTCTGCCGAGTGACTGGGGACTTGTTCCGCTGAGTTCATCGTCATCAAAGCAGAATGCCGCCAGCCCCCGGAGGGAGGAGTCACCGCACGCTCGGTGTTGGGGATATAACTCCGAGGTGTGACCCGCCCAGGAGGGGCCGGGTTACACCGTTGGTGACTTGTTGTGAAGAAGGCCCAAGAGGTCCGAGAAGACATAAGGACATAAAGCAAGCTTATTGGAGGCCCAAGACCCGGAGGTGATTCAAGACCCAAAGGTGTGAGCCGTTCAAGGTTAACTTGCTCTATAAGGCAGGTTTGGTTAGAAACCGAGCCGGTCATGTTGTGAGAGCCGGCCGGGACTTTGTAAGCCACCGGACATCGACCTATATATAATGGCGAGACCCGGCAGCAGGTTAACTCAAGAGACAACCAGTCGAGAACTTGGTCAAGCGTATTCGCTCCCTTGTAATCGAAACTCAAGCAATACAACTAGAAGCAGGACGTAGGCTTTTACCTCGTTTCGAGGGGCCGAACCTGGGTAAATCCTTTGTGTCCTTTGTCCCGTTCAACCCCTTCAAGCTAACCTACTTGCGATGGCTCCACACCTAAGCCCTTTCACTAGGGCATTTGCCGCGTTAAATCCACGACAGTTGGCGCCCACCGTGGGGCCAGAGCATGGTGGTTTCGAGTTCTTGAAGGGCAACTTTTTAGGGATCAAGGGATACGCCGTGGGCCGGATGACTAAGAGCCACCACGGCAAGATCTACATCGACGATGCTGGCTGGTGTCCTGAGGCCGATTCAATCGAGTATGGGTATCGGGTCCCCTTCGGCGGAATTCAAGTCTTTATCGGCAAGATTAGTGAGTCAAATCCTGGGCCGGATGCCTGCGCCGACGCCTTTGAGACGGCTCGGCGCACGAGACCCGCCAAGGTCCAACCCCCCCGGAAGTGTGCATACATCGGCTTTATCCATGGGGCGGATCTTGAGGAAGGTTCTGTGTCTGGTGGAGAGACGGCCATCTATTCAGGTGATGAGTCTTCAACCGGCGAGACCAAGTCAATCTATCAACTACAAGACGGCGGGCTTGGGGGCTGTTCCGATGGTGACAGTATTCTGGACCCCTATGAGCCGCCGAGCAGGGCTGCTATCTTTATGGCCGGGACGCAGTAGATGGTGAATTCATCAACCGCTGCAGCTATGACCTCCGGCTCAACGGCTGCTGCAACGGCTGGGGCGAGCGGCTCTGTGCGCCCGTCGGCTCAAGTCTTATCCGAGCTTTTGGATGCTTTGGCGACTCTGTTAGCCGCATAAGTGACTCCGGCAAATCAAACACAGCATAATGCGGAGGTTGCAAAGTTGCGAGATGAGGTGGCCAAGGCCCGAGAGGATCTTGAGGCAGAGAACGTCAGGATGGCTGCAGAACGGACTCTCCTAGAAGCTGAGACACAGCGGGTAAGGGTTGAGGCTTTTCGTCTAAGTCTGGATCAGAACACGTCAAACGCTGTCATGCGGAGGAGGCACCAGAGCCGTTTGCCACCGCAATTTGAGGGGAGGAATCTTTTTACCATACCGGGAGCAGGGCCGAGTAACCCGCCCGGTGAGACCCGGGCTGCTGAGGCACCTGCAACCGGGGCGGCGGCTCAGCCTCGTATAGCAGACCCGCCTCGTGTGAACTTGACCCCGCTTCAGCAAGTGCTGACACCCCCGGGTCATTACTCCAACCCGCTGGATAATATGATTGCTGCAGCCTCATGGCTAGCGGCCCTCCCAATTGAAGGTGAGTCGTCAGCTGGCAGCCGTGGAACTTCTTAAGACGGCTGTGACACAGCAAGCGGCTTACTCATACAGCCGTGAGTGGATTCATTCAACTCCGCGCCACAGTCGAAGCTATAGCCGGTGCGTTGAGTCGCCGACGGTTTCCAGCAGTGAGCGGCGTCATAACCCGCTTCATGGGCATGACCCGCCACGTGTTGATAATAATGTTCAGGCCCTGAGGGATCAGGCCAGGGCACGGCAAGAGCGGAGCTGGCCGCTCAGTTGGCGGCTCATCAACAGCTTCAGCGTAATCCTTCGACGTCTGTAGAAGCCGGGATGACTTCCAGGACAGTGGGTGTGCCATGTTTAACGCCGACTCTGCGCAATGAGCGGTTGCCTAAGGACTTCAAGGGCCCTCGAAAGGTGCCCAATTACACGACTGATCAACCTCCCGAGGCTTGGATTAAGAGCTATGAGCTGGCTATGGAGATGTTAGACGTTAACGACGCTGTGTGCGCCAAATACTTCACCATGATGTTGGACGGGCCGGCTCGAACCTGGTTGAAGGGATTACCTCCTAATTCTATCAATTCATGGGCAGAGTTGAAAGCGCGTTTTATTCAGAATTTCAAAGACACGTGCAAACAGCCTCTGTCGATCATCGACTTAGACGCTTGTGTCCAGCGCGAGGATGAGTCGGCCCACCATTGGGTCCGTCGAGTGTCCACTATTATTCACTCGTCGGATAGCATCAACGCCGGTTCTGCTGTCCTGATTCTGGAGAAAAATTGTCGTTTCACCCCTCTCAAGCAAAAGTTAGGATGGCTTAAGCGTCACTGCAATGACATGGGAGAGCTCATGGCGGCTCTCATCAAATATGCCGACTCTGACAATACAAAAGACCCGGGGTCTGATGAGGAGAAATCCAACAAGGGGAAGAAGAACGGCAATGGAAAAGGACAGCCGCAAAATATGACGGGGCAGAACCAAGGTAACAATGGTAAGTGCAAGCAACATGACGGCGGGTCAGATTTTGTAGCCAATACAAATGCGCAGAATGACGGCCAACGCCGTAAGGGAAGACCACAACCCCGGGTTGGAGGACCAAAGTTCAATCTTGAGGCGATGTTGAACCAGCCTTGCCCAAAGCATAGCCGTCCTGATAGACTGTCGACGCACATGTGGAAAGATTGTTTCATCATGAAGGAGTATAAGAGTTCCGGCTTTCATCAGGACCACCACAACAATAATGGTCCGCATGGTGGGTCAGGATCTGGCTCGTATGGGCCCAACTTTGGAGGTGACGGCTCAGGTTCCGGATTTCAAGGTCAGGGCAGTCAGGGCAATTATAACCAGTAGCATAGTCAGGATAACCAGCAATAGTAGTCAGGGTATCAGAGTAATCCAAAGCAGCTTAATAGTGGCCAATATCATGTTTTCACTACAAGCCTATGCAAGCGAGATCAGAAGGTTCATAAACAAGCGGTAAGTGCAGTTGAGCCGGCAGTGCCTCAGCCGAGAGCAGCTGATTGTATGGAGCCGTGAAGATCACCCGCCTCGGGTTGATAATCCGGGTCAGCTAGCTTTGGTGGTAGCCCCTCAGGTTGGAGGTTACAAGTTCACTAAGGTGCTTATGGACGGAGGCAGCAGCATCGACATCCTCTATTATGATACTTTCCGCCGTATGAATTTGACGGACAAAGATCTTAAGCCGTCTTCTACAGTCTTTCATGGGGTGGTGCCCGGTAAGTCAGCTTATCCAGTTGGTAAAATTTCTTTGGAAGTAGCTTTTGGCAATGAACATGATTACAGGGTAGAGATATTAACCTTTGAAGTGGTCAAGATCAAAAGTGCTTACCACACTTTGTTTGGATGGCCGGCTTACGCCAAGTTTATGGCACGGCCTTGTTACGTATATCTGAAGCTCAAAATGCCGGGTCGTTAGGGTATCATCACAGTCCATGGGGACAGAAAAATAGCTTTGGAATGTGAAGAAGGTGATGCTGCTTATGCTGAGTCTGCCTGTGCTACAGAGGAGCTGAAGTTTTATAAAGATAATGTTGACCCGGCGGATATGACCCCTTTGAAAAAACCAACCATAGAGCATGACCCTTTGCTGAAGTTTAAGTCAGCAGATGACACCAAACAGGTTGATTTTATCCCTGGCGACTCATCTCAGCAGTTCGTTATCAGTGCTAATATGGATCCGAAATAGGAAAGCACGCTCATCGAGTTCATCCGTGAGAACCGGGACATCTTTGCATGGAAGCCTTCAGACATGCCGGGTGTACCGAGAGAACTCACTGAGCACACTCTCAATATCGATCCCAAGTTTAAACCGGTCAAGCAGTTCCTTCGTTGTTTTAATGAGGAGAGACGCAAGGCCATTGGAGAAGAGGTGGCCCGGCTCTTAGCAGCCGGGTTCATCGTTGAAGTTTTTCACTCTGAGTGGTTGGCTAATCCGGTGCTGGTACTTGGCGTATGTGTGTGGATTATACAGACCTTAATAAGGCTTGTCCAGCTGATCCTTTCGCCCTTCCCCACATTGATCAGATCATTGACGCTACGACGGGTTGTGAGCGTTTGAGTTTCTTGGATCCTTATTCTGGTTATCATCAGATCAAGATGGCAGTTAAAGACCAAGAGAAGACGGCTTTCATCATGCCTTTTGGAGCTTTCTGCTATATGTCTATGCCTTTTGGGCTCAAGAGCGCCCAGGCGACTTATCAGCGTTGTGTTCAGAATTGTCTTCATAACCAGATAGGACGCAATGTTCATGCTTATGTGGATGATATTTTTGTGAAGTCCAGAAAGAAGGAGACTCTGCTAGATGATTTGGAGGAGACCTTCGATAACCTCAGGGTCTACAAGATGATGCTTAACCCGGCCAAATGTGTTTTTGGTGTGCTTGCAGGCAAGCTCTTAGGTTTTCTGGTCTCTGAGAGAGGTATTGAAGCTAAGCCGGAGAAAATCAAGGCTATTACTTCATTGGCTAAGCCGGCGTGCATTAATTATGTCCAGCGTTTGGCGGGTCGAATTGCAGCTTTAAGCCGGTTTATAAGCTGCCTGGGAGAGAAGGCTATTCCTCTGTATCAGATGATGAAGAAGACAGATCGTTTTGTCTGGAGTGATGCTGCCAATGAGGCGTTCGAGGCGCTTAAAAAATAGTTAGCTGAGCCGCCGGTTCTTGCAGCTCATGTTGAGAAGGAGCCCTTGCTATTATATGTGGCTGCTAATAGCAGAGCCGTCAGCGTGGCGGTTGTAGTGGAAAGGAAAGAGACGGGTAAGGAATATCCTGTTCAAAGGCCGGCTTATTATGTCAGTGAGGTCTTAATTGAGTCTAAACAGAGATACCCACATTGGCAGAAGCTGGTATATGGGGTGTTCATGGCCAATCACAAGTTGAAGCATTATTTTCTTGGCCATCCTATTACTGTGGTCAGCTCTGCTCCCTTAGGTGATATTATTCAAAATAGAGAAGCTACAGGCTGAGTGGCTAAGTGGGCCATTGAGCTTGGACCCCATGGTTTGAAATATATGCCAAGAACAACTATCAAGTCCCAAGCTCTTGTGGATTTTATCAACGACTGGACAGAGTTGCAGATGCCTGAGGAGAAGCCTGATAATACGTATTGGACTATTCATTTTGATGGGTCCAGGCAATTGGAAGGCTCGGGGGCTGGAGTTATTTTGACTTCCCCACGAGGTGACAAGTTTTGTTATGTCTTAGAGCTGATGTTTCCCTGTACTAAAAATGCAGCTGAATATGAAGCCTTGCTTCATGGCCTAAAGGTGGCCAAAGAGATGAATCTAAGCCGGGTCAGGTGCTTTGGCGACTTAGATTTGGTGGCTCAGCATGTCTCTGGCACTTGGGATTCTAAAGACCCACTCATGGTGGCTTATCGCCGGGCGGTTGATAATATCGCTGGTCACTTCAAAGGTTATCAGGTGGTGCATCTGGATCGAAGGAAGAACGAGGCGGTCGATGCTTTGAGCCGACTTGGGTCGCAGCGTAAGCCGGTGCCGCCTAATGTTTTTCATGATGTGTTGCATAATCCTTCAGTTAAGTTGCTATTTGAAGAGGATCTTGCTATTCCTGACCCGGAGGCGCAGTTGGTGGCGGCTCTCCATGCCATCCCTGATTGGACGGTTCCTTATTTGGCTTATATGACCCGGGGAGAGTTACCTGAGGATGAAACTTTGGCCAGGCAGATAACCCGGTGGTCTAAGTCTATGACTATTGTCAATGGCGAGTTACACCGATGCAGCGTCACAGGCGTGTTCCAGCGCTATATTTCTCCTAAAGAGGGCCGTGAGGTGCTAAGGGAGATTCATGAAGGAGATTGTGGCCATCACACCGGCTCTAAATCTCTTGTAGCTAAAGCTTTTCGTCATGGGTTTTATTGGTTGATGGCTCATGCTGATGCTGAAGATCTAGTTAGCAAGTGTGATGGCTGTCAGAAATTTTCTAGACGAGCTCATGTGCCGGCTCAAGAATTGAGGATGATTGCTATTACTTGGCCGTTTGCAGTCTGGGGGATGGATATGGTTGGACCTTTCAAGAGGTCCAAGGACAAAAAGACCCACCTCTTGGTGGCGGTTGACAAGTTTACCAACTGGGTTGAGGCAGAGCCGGTCAGTAAGTGTGATGCGGCAATGGCGGTTCAATTCATTAAGAAGGTGATCTTCCATTTTGGCTACCCTCACAGTATCATAACTGATAATGGCACTAATCTGTCTAAGGGCGTTATGAAAGAGTTCTGTCAACGAGAACATATTCGTCTTGATGTGTCGTCCGTGGCTCATCCGCAGTCTAATGGTCAAGCTGAGAGGGCCAATCAAGAAATCTTGAAAGGCATAAAACCCCGGCTTATGGTTCCATTACAACGCACACCGGGTTGTTTGGTTGAGGAGTTGCCCTCAGTAATTTGGAGCATTAATACTACTCCTAACAGGTCAACAGGCTATACGCCTTTCTTCATGGTCTATGGGGCAGAGTCGGTTCTTCCAAGTGATATCCGTCATGACTCGCCCTGGGTGGCGGCTTATGTTAAAGCTGATAATGAAAAAGCACGTCAGGATGCTCTTGATATGTTGGATGAAGAGCGTGACCTTGCGGTGGCTCGTTCGGCGATATACCAGCAAGATCTGCGTCGCTATCATAGCCGCCGAGTTAGGACCCGGACCTTTCAAGAAGGCGATTTGGTGCTCCGGCTAATGCAATATCAGACAGATATGCATAAGTTATCCCCACCTTGGGAAGGACCTTTTGTGGTCAGCAAAAACCTGAACAACGGGTCATACTACCTCATTGATATTCGAGAACACAAGGATTCACGCACATCGGAGGAGAAGACCCGCCGGCCGTGGAACATTGCTCATCTTCGGCCTTATTACACCTGAGCCACCGGCTCTTCTGCTGTATATACTTTTCTTTAGTGTACATATTATGATCACTATAATAAAGCCGACATCCCTGATAGTTCAGGGTCTTTGTCGTTTCACTTCTACGAATCTGAGCCTTTATTGTTTGTTCATAAGGTCACTTGGGGGCTTCCTGCTCAATGAGCATAGCTATGCTTACCCTCTTGATCGGCTTCCTAGCCACCACTGTCTTATTGGTCACTTGGGGGCTTCCTTCTCAATGAGCATAGCTATGCTTACCCTATTGATCAGCTTCCTAGCCACTACCGTCTTATTGGTCACTTGGGGGCTTCCTGCTCAATGAGCATAGCTATGCTTACCCTCTTGATCGGCTTCCTAGCTAGGTGTAAACACCAAATTACGGGTTATTCAGCCTGTATGTCGTTGTTTCTCCGCCCAGGTAATCCTGGAATGACCCGCCGTACTCTTGACAGTCAATCTTTTAAATAAGACCCTGAACTTGTTAAAGTTAAAACCGCGGTTTGTCATGTGAGGGCCGGCTTACAGGTGTGCAGGAATTAACTCAGTGGCTGTGCGGCCCATGAAAGCACTTGAGTTTTAGGCTTGGCGGCCTATGAAAGCCTTGTTTTTCTGATTTGCTGGTTTTTCTGTAAATTTTGGATTTATATCCTTTTTCCATATTAACATATGGTTTTGCAATTCAGGCCATGTAGCCTTAATTCTATGACTCATACTTGAGTATATTGGGTTAATAACCCGCCATGATAAGCAGACTTTAAGTCGCCAGGATGATTCACGTGGAATAAATTCAAATCATGATCTTTCATGTGTACGGGTTAAAACCCATGCTAGATTACCATCGTTACAGCATCATTATGATGTCAGTCTACAGGTATGATTTTTCATACTTGAATAGAGATTTTGGGTTTTTTCTAACCCGCCCTGTCCTCGACTTTAAGTCGCCGGTATATTTCCGGCTTCAATAGCCTTTAGCCTTTTTTATCAAAGACTATTATATCAGGGTTTTCTTCAAAGATATTTGTGACCCGCCCTGGTGTAAACCGCTAGGGCATATGCTATTTCCTTGTGTACAGGAAGTATGATGATGCTTGATCTGATCCACATACCTGATAATATTATACGCACAAGTGGCGGGTGATAAAAATCAAGCTCGGTGGTTTAAACATTCAAAGGATACCATATGCACGATGGCATGACAGATCATTGTTTCTACTAGCCTATTACAAGGCTTTCCCATGCCCACAAGATTAAGAGTTTTCAAAAGACATTCTATGCCGCGGTCTAAGAGCTGCCCCTTGGATCAGTTCTGTTGGTCCTGGCGAGTTGAAGCCTCCGGGTTATCCTGCGCCGGTTCTTCTTCTTCTTCGTCCATCGTCTGGAAGTCAGGTGATGTCCAGTCGAGGCCAGTTAAGGCTTTGAACACAGCTTCATAAGGTATAAGTGTGGACGGATCAAGGTCAGGAGCAAAAGTATGCTTACGTATTGGAGGAATAAGATCCACAATCTCATAAGCCGGCGCTTTCACTTTGGAGTTTTCCATCGTTTAAGCCGCCTGATATTTGGACAAATCAGTCTCCTCGGCCAATTTTCTCGCCAAGGGATGCATCTCTTTTACGCACTTGGCAAAATCTACTTCATTAAAAGGCGATCCATCTTCTTTAAAGCTTGGACAATCGGTGGCCAATTCCACCGGGTCTAATTCTGCTTGCCATGCTTTGGCCCGGCTCAAAGCAGTGACAGCACCGGCTCAGGCGGATGATCGCTTAATCTCTTCAATTTTTTGGGGCATGACAGATAGTTTGTCCAGTACCTCCCTGATGAGTGAAGGTGGCTGTTTACTATGCGAGATGGCCGCTATGGTTTGCTGAGTACCTGTGTACAGCTGTTCTACCAAAGTATAAACCGCCTTCAGCTTCACCAACATGTCCTGGCCAAGGTTGGTACTCCTCGGGCCTGTTAAATGAGTGCACAGATAAGTCGCCAGGCGCGTTAAAAGGTAAAAATTGGAAATGGTTAAAGCATCCCGAATTCCTTACCAAAGATAGCAGCTATCATCTGTGAGATATGGCGTTTTAAGCCGGTCAGTTCGGCAGTGGTCTCTTTCAAAGATGATTCGGTAGTCTCTGCTCTTTGCACTAAGGCGGCTTTTTCCTTATCCCAGGCATTTCTTTCTGTGGAAAACCCAGCTCTGAGCTTCTCGTTCTCTTCCAGACTAAACTTAGCCTTGGAGTCAGCTTTGCGTCTTTCAGCCTCTTGATGCTCAAGCCTGGTCTTTAAATCGACCAATTGGGATTCAGCCTGAGTTAAGGCATCCTGCAAGTACGAGTTAAACAATTATGAACGTATTTCTCAGGACACACTATACATACAAGTCTCAAGTACGTTGCAAGTAAAGCACTTGACACTTGGGGGCTAATGTGTGCGGAAGCTCTTTTTCGCAGTATATATTGTTAATGATCCGGCTCATGAGGGCTATGGTCTGCAGTTTTTCTTTCAAGGTAATGCAACTGATCTGGCTCATCTTTATCAAGATAAGCCGGCTCATGAGGGCTATGGTCTGCAGTTTTTCTTTCAAGGTAGTGGAACTGATCCGGCTCATCTTTATCAAGATAGGCCAGCTCATGAGGGCTATGGTTTGCAGTTTTTCTTTCAAGGTAATGGAACTGATCCGGCTCATCTTTATCAAGATAAGCCGGCCCATAAGGGATATGGTCTGGAGCTTTTCTTTTGAAGTCATGAAAGCAATCCGGCTCATCTTTATCCCGATAAGCCGGCCCATGAGGGCTATGATTTTAGAGTTGCAATGCCATATGGACAAGTCTTAACCCTACTCAAATATATCTTTTCCTACGGATAAGACTTGGGGGCTGGATGACTACATATGCAAGAGAAACAGATGTTCATACCTCATATTTTTGTCGCAATTTCTTGACTAAATCCGCCTCTAGATCACGACCAGTATGCAGCTGACTCAGATAACCAGAGTATAATTCACCGACGCCCAAGTGTGAGTAATTGGCAACATCAAATCTGGCCTTGCTCTTTTCAATTAATTCTTCTTTGGCTGAATGCTTGGCCAGAATGGTGGGGTTCCCAGGTTTAGCATAACCAGTGCCGGTAATAAGGACATCCTCAGCAGTTTGTTGCGAAGGAGGCTCTTCAGCAGGTTTTATGGGACTGGGCGGCTTATCGCTGGGTGGGTCAACACCCATTGGATCCACCGTGACGTCGTGAGTTTCTGGTGGCGGGTCATCAGCATCAGCTTTAGGGGTTTGATGAGAAGCTTCAGATATGGTGTGTTTCTCCGGCTCAGTAACCTTGGGGTCTTCGGCTGGCTTATTCATCTTCAATTTCTTGCTGGGTTTGGCCATACCGCTGAAAGTAAGACATATGAAGATGTTAATATATCAGTTGGTAAGGTATTAAAAACAAAGAGGTTAAATGTTCTCACCCAGGGGCAACTTTAAAGAGAGGTATCTGAGTTCCAGTAGAGTCGCCGGAGGATGAGTGAGAGGTTCTCTGATAATTTGAGTCGGAAAGATTAAGTGGCTGACGGATAAGACCCGCCTTGGGAAAGGAGATGATCAAATTATGCGGCACCACTTTTCGGCGTTTGTGAGGGGCTGGTGTATTGGGTAAACTGACATGAAGGTCTCCCCCTCCGCTGTTCCGGGTTGTACGCCGAGCTTCATGCTGTTGTTTCTTCAAAATGAAGTTTGGATCTAAGTAAGCTAAAGGGTGAGAAAACCTTACTTTCCGGGTCACGGGCCGAATTTTCTGTCTTGGCAAAGGCTCTGAGTAGGAGGAAATAATAGTTACCTCTACAGCATCTACCTGGCTGGTCTCCGCGTCATCCTGAGAGGGGTCAGCGTCAATAAGATGTACAAAAAAGGAGCCAAGGGAGTCAAGTTCTACCTCTGACTCATCATCCAGAGTAAATGGATTTGTTGCATCTACTTTCTTCTTGGCGGGTTTCTTGGAAGCTTTGGTCTTTCCCCTTGCCTTTTTGGCCGGCTTATCTTGAAGCTTCTTATTCCAAAAGGGAGAGCCGGCCTGAAAAAAGCAAGATAATAAGGCAAGTGCAGCATATGAGAGTAATGAATAAAGTAAAAAGGGCTTCAACTACTTACATCTGGAGCCGGGTTAAGAGTATAGAAGGGGCTCAGCCCCGTTTTGCTGCAGTCTTCTACAGTTTCTCCAAGTAAAGACTTGGTCATTTCGTTGATGTCCTTCGCTTCAACGGGTGTTGAGTTGTACCACAAGGGGTCATTCACATTGCCTGTGTATGTGCACATTAAGCCGGGGCGGTGGCTTAAAGGCATGATTCTCCAGCTAACCCAGCATCGGACCAGGTCAATACCGGTCAAGCCGGCTCTTATTTTAGTAAAGGTGGGTCCATATTTGGCTCGTTCGACAGAGCTAATCTGATCTGGAAGTGGGTGCCTGGGGTTGAGCCGGTGAATACGGAAACCCGGCAAAGGATTTTCACCCGCCGGAGAGGTGTCTTGGCAATAAAACCAAGTCTGGTTCCAGTCTTTGGGTTGACTGGGAGGTGCAGCTATAGGAAAGACGGCATCTCTTCGCCTCTGAATAGAAATTCCACCAAGTTCAAGGCTGGGCCCGTCTGTCATCTTTGTTTGGCGGTTCAAGTAGTAATACTCTCTGAAGAGGTCAACACTGGGCTCCTCTCGAAGATATACTTCACAAAAGACTTGAAAATTGCAAATATTAGAAACTGAATTGGGTCCGATGTCTTGAGGGTGAAGCTGATAGAAATTCAGGACGTCATGAAAGAATTTTGAGCCGGGCGGTGAGAAGCCTCGAAGCATATGATCAGAGAAAACTACAACTTCTCCTTCCTTTGGTTGAGGTCGGACCTCAGCTCCTGGAACCCGCCAATGGATGACATCCTTAGATGGTAAAACGCCCATGGCAACAAACTCTTGGAGAGTCTGTTCTGTGACCTTGGAAACGACCCAGTCACAGGAGGTGACGGTCTTAGTCATTTTTGATCAGGTGAAAACCTAGAAAGGAGATCACGGCGGGTCAAATTGGTGGTGATAAGCCGCCCGATGGTTGAACAAAGTAAAGTTACTATTGGTTAGATGCAAGGATTAGTAAGCCGCTTAATGGTAGCAAAAAAGAAAATTGTATGGTTAAACCAGCGAGGTACGAGCCGGATAATGTCAAGCCTGGATAAGTACTGGCGGTTTAAACAACTTATTTGGCGAGTTACAAAGTATTATTTGAGCCGCCCGTACAACAGTGGTCGAGCCGATAGTCACAAAATCTGGGGATTGGATAAATCTTCACTAAGTGTTGAACAAACAAGTTTCACAGATTTTGCCTATAATTTCGGATCTACGATCGGTACAGAAACAAGAGGAAATTACTAGCCCTAAAAACAGGGGACGAACCACAAGTGTGGGGAATGAATCTCAATAACAGCAAGTGGATCTGTACTTGATGGCAGATATTAAAGGGGAGTAAAGCATGACTTTAGCATCGCGTTTTGGTCCTGCTAAGGTGGCATGGTCGATGAACTATAGACAAGGGTGATGAACACCGACGAACATCGAAGAACGGCAGAAACCCTAATGCAGATATGAGGAAAAAGGAGATGGGTACCTGGAGATGCTGATGAACAGCGGAGGGGCGCCGCTGCTTTCTGGTCGAGGTCAGGTTGATGCAGCGGCCAAGGCTGATGCAGTCGACGGGGGCGGCGGAGCTCCGGAGGCGTCGGTCATCGCGAGGAAGAAGAAGCGGCAGAGGGAGGTGTAAAAATGGAAAGGAAGGCCCCCTGTCCCTATTTATAAGGAGATGATAAGATGGCATGCGCGGGGATCGAGGAGGTAAAATGATTATGCTAAGCAATGCAAGCTCCTTGATTTTCGGGAAGCCTATTAAAGATAAGGATCCGTTGAAGATATGCTGGGTCTTGTGCGGAATTAATGCACATGACGTCATGGCGGGTTATGATGTTTCTGTTTACATGATGTCATGGTGGGTTATGGTGATCTGCATAAGATATTAGCACCGGTACGGATTGTTAAGAGAAGGAGTGAAGATTGATATGAACAAGTTCAAATCAACCTGGGGCCTAATGTTGGGGATATAACTCCGAGGTGTGACCCGCCCAGGAGGGGCCGGGTTACACCGTTGGTGACTTGTTGTGAAGAAGGCCGCAGAGGTCTGAGAAGACATAAGGATGGCGGTTCATAAAGCAAGCTTATGGGAGGCCCAAGACCCGGAGGTGATTCAAGACCCGAAGGTGTGAGCCGTTCAAGGTTAACTTGCTCTGTAAGGCAGGTTTGGTTAGAAACCAAGCCGGTCACGTTGTGAGAGCCGGCCGGGACTTTGTAAGCCGCCGGACATCGACCTGTATATAAAGGCGAGACCCGGTGGTGGGTTAACTCAAGAGACAACAAGTCGAGAACTAGGTCATGCGTATTTGCTCCCTTGTAATCAAAACTCAAGTAATACAACTAGAAGCAGGACGTAGGCTTTTACCTCGTTTCGAGGGGCCGAACCTGGGTAAATCCTTTGTGTCCTTTGTCCCATTCAACCCCTTCAAGCTAACCTAGTTGCGATGGCTCCACACCTAAGCCCTTTCACTAGGGCATCTGCCGCGTTAAATCCACGACACTCGAGGCGCAGCCGGCCTCCGGATTCCAGCCGCGTCGGGCATGTGCCCCCTGTTGTGGGAGCTGCTACTGAGCAGTTGCTGCCCGGGGAGGAGGAGCTGTATGTGGGGATTTGTCAATGACGTTGTAGATGAGGCTGGAGACTACGACAAGGGGGACGGCGCCGGCGGCCGTGCATGGAGGCGCAATCCTCTGCGTCGCGGACAAGGTTGGAGACGACGACGAGGCAGACGGCGCTGGTGGCCATGTGTGGAGGCTCGACGACGGCATCGCAGACGAAGCCAGAGACGACGATGAGGCGGACGGCGCCGGTGGCTGCATGCTGGAGCCAACCATCCGAGTAACCTACACGTTAGTTATCCAGAATGCAGAAATCATCTCCGGGCCAGCCGGCCGAGTGAACCTGTTCGTTAGCCGGCCGAGTAAAAAGGTGAATCGGCCAAGTGAATTACAGCTGGGCTGCGATCCGGTCGCAACGCCATTAGCCGAGTGGAATAAATGGTGAGTCGGTCAGGCGACGTTGTTCGTCTAAGCAAGCCTGCAAGTTAGCAAGTATAGGTACGTCCACCAATATTCTTTTGCTGGACTAAAGTGTCCATGCACGGATGCTATTTTGCAAGGATTAAAGACCACGCATGGTTGTGCATGCATGCACCAATTAATCGGTGTTGAAACCGAAAGGTAAGCAATTAAGCCATTAATTTGCAGGAAAAGCGAGGGCATCAATCACCGTAATTAGGTAACGGAACCCTCGCCTAATTGTCCGCTTAATGAGGTGATTACCTTAATGAAATGGTAACTGGCCAATGACATGCACTTGGGTTAGAGGGTTATGTAGTCTCCCACATAGACGACGCAGATGAAAGAGGCGCAGGTGATGAGGCAGCGTTTGCTGCCAGCGACATGAGCGAGGGCCGGCGAGCTCGTCGCAGGGTGGCCAGCACGGCATGGGGCCGGCAAGCGCGTCGCGGGATGGGCTAGTACAGCGCTGGGCCGGCGAGTGTAGCGTGAGGCCAGCAAACGCGACGCGGGGCCGGCAAGCACGTCGCCGGGCGGGCGAGCGCGGCGCAGCATTTCACCGCTCTGGGAGTCGGACGGGACCGATCCCTTCGCCTCTTCGTCCACACGTGCGGCGACCATGTGTGGAAGAGCGGTGACGGCGTTCGCATATGAGGCCGAAGACGACCCTGTTCTTGGCAAAGGCAAGACGCATCACAAGTAAAATAGGGAATAGATGTAAGAATTGATACAAACTGTTCGCATCATGGTTCGGTAGATGCCATGCCCCACGGTGGGCGCCAACTGTCGTGGGAACGATTCCGATAATGAGAGAGGGGTAGTGTAAGGGAGCATGATCTATCGAGATGCGAATGGGTGACACAGTGGTTTTAGTTAGTTCGGGCCTCTCACGATGGAGATAACAACCGTATGTCTCGTGCTCCGGAGAGGCTTTATTTTATCTGTCATGAACACGGGGTTACATGGTGTATTTGAGAGAGAGGGGAGATCAGATCTCCATGCCTGAGCTAAGTCCTGAGACTAGTGGTGAGAGAGAGAGAGCTAGGAGGAGAAGAATGAGAGCCTGCCCCCCTAGTCTAGTGGTGGGGGTGGCTTATATAGAGTGCGCCACCCCCTCACCTCCTATGTTACAAAGTGGGGCATTGATGCCGTAATGTCAAATGATGCTTCGACTACCTTGTCGACTATTGGTCTTCGCATATCCGAGTGAGCCATACGACCGAGTTGGTTGACTGTCTTCCGAGTGAGCCATACGACCGAGTGGTTGACTGTCTTCCGAGTGGACGGTACGTTGATATGTCCGAGTGGATAGTACGTTTGTATGAGATTTATCTGGACCCACATGATGTGTGAACCCCATGCTTCACGATATTTAGAACCTTCGTGGGCCTACCTGTTATGTGTGTCCCCAACAACGTCTTCACGACGAACATGTGCAAGCGTGACCGGAAGGTCCATAAGCGAGCAATCAACTCGATTGAGCCGGCAGTGCCTCAGTATTTAAGGTGGTCAGAGCAGGCAATCACGTGGAGCCGGGCGGATCACCCGCCTCGGGTTGATGATCCGGGTCATCTAGCCCTAGTGGTAGCCCCTCAAGTGGGCGATTATTGTTAGGGAACGTAGTATTTCAAAAAATTTCCTACGATCACGCAAGATCTATCTAGGAGAAGAATAGCAACGAGCGGGGAGAGTGTGTCCATGTACCCTCGTAGACCGAAAGCGGAAGCGTTTAGTAACACGGTTGATGTAGTCGAACGTCTTCGCGATCCAACCGATCCAAGTACCGAACGTACGGCACCTCCGCGTTCAGCACACGTTCAGCTCGATGACGTCCCTCGAGCTCTTGATCCAGTTGAGGACGAGGGAGAGTTCCGTCAGCACGACGGCGTGGTGACGGTGATGATGAAGTTATCGGCGCAGGGCTTCGCCTAAGCACTACGACGATATGACTGAGGTGTGTAATTGTGGAAGGGGGCACCGCACACGGCTAGGAGAAACTTTGATGTCCTATTGGGGTGCCCCCTGGCCACGTATATAAAGGAGGGGAGGGAAAAGGTGGCCGGCCCAAGGGGGGCGCGCCAGGTGTGGGGAATCCTACTAGGACTCCCCAGTCCAAGTAGGATTCCCCTCCTCTTTCCTATTCCTAGTAGGAGAAGGAGGGAAGGAGGAAGAGGGGAGGAGGAAGGAGGGGGGCACCGCCCCCTCCTAGTCCAATTCGGACCAGCCCATGGGGGGGCGTGCGGCCACCCCTTGAGGCTCTTCTCTCCTTTCCCGTATGGCCCATTAAGGCCCACTACTTCCCCCGGCGAATTCACGTAACTCTCTGGTACTCCGAAAAATACCCGAATCACTCGGAACCTTTCCGATGTCCGAATATAGCCTTCCAATATATCGATCTTTACCTCTCGACCATTTCGAGACTCCTCGTCATGTCCGTGATCTCATCCGGGACTCCGAACTATCTTCGGTCATCAAATCACATAACTCACAATACAAATCGTCATCGAACGTTAAGCGTGCAGACCCTACGGGTTCGAGAACTATGTAGACATGACCGAGACATATTTCCGGTCAATAACCAATAGCAGAACCTGGATGCTCATATTGGCTCCTACATATTCTACGAAGATCTTTATCGGTCAAACCGCATAACAACATACGTTGTTCCCTTTGTCATCGGTATGTTACTTGCCCGAGATTCGATCGTCGGTATCATCATACCTAGTTCAATCTCGTTACCGGCAAGTCTCTTTACTTGTTCCGTAATGCATCATCCCGCAACTAACTCATTAGTCACATTGCTTGCAAGGCTTCATATGATGTGCATTACCGAGAGGGCCCAGAGATACCTCTCTGATACACGGAGTGACAAATCTTAATCTTGATCTATGCCAACCCAACAAACACCTTTGGAGACACCAGTAGAGCATCTTTATGATCACCCAGTTACGTTGTGACGTTTGATAGTACACAAAGTGTTCCTCCGGTATTCGGGAGTTGCATAATCTCATAGTCATAGGAACATGTATAAGTCATGAAGAAAGCAATAGCAACAAACTAAACGATCATAGTGCTAAGCTAACGGATGGGTCATGTCAATCACATCATTCTCTAATGATGTGATCCTGTTCATCAAATGACAACTCATGTCTATGGCTAGGAAACTTAACCATCTTTGATCAACGAGCTAGTCAAGTAGAGGCATACTAGTGACACTCTGTTTGTCTATGTATTCACACATGTACTAAGTTTCCGGTTAATACAATTCTAGCACGAATAATAAACATTTATCATGATATAAGGAAATATAAATAAAAAATTTATTATTGCCTCTAGGGCATATTTCCTTCAGTTATAAATTTACAATGGTGCTTATGGATGGTGGTAGCAGCATCAACATATTGTATTATGATACTTTCCGTCGGATGAGTTTGACCGACAAGGACCTCATGCCATCTTCCACAGTGTTTCATGGAGTGGTGCCTAGCAAGTTGGCTTACCCTATTGGAAAGATCTCACTGGAAGTGGCCTTCGGTGATGAGCATAATTACAGAGTAGAGTCACTATGGTTTGAAGTAGTCAGGATCAAAAGTCCTTACCATGCCTTGTTTGGACAGCCGGCTTATGCCAAGTTCATGGCTCGCCCCTGTTATGTATATTTGCAGCTTAAGATGTCAGGGCCAGAGGGGACAATCACAGTTTTTGGGAATCGCAAACTCGCCCTGGAGTGCGAGGAAGGAGATGCGGCTTATGCAGAGTCGGCATGCGCTACGGAGGAACTTAAGTATTATAAGGATAATGTTGACCTGGCTGATGTGACCCCTCTGAAAAAGCCAACCACAAGACAGAACCGCCACTTAAGTTCAAGTCGGCAAAGGATACACATCAAGTTGACTTAGTGCCAGGTGATTCTTCTCAACAGTTCACCATTGGGACGGGGATGGATCCTAAATAGGAAAGCGCGCTCATCGAGTTCATCTGTGAGAATCAGGACATCTTTGCATGGAAGCCTTCCGAGATGCCAGGAGTACCGAGAGAATTCGCTGAGCACCGCCTTAATATAGATCCTAAGATGAAGCTTGTTCGATAGTTCCTCCGTCGTTTTAACGAGGAGAGGCGTAAGGATATTGGAGAAGAAGTGGCCTGGCTCCTAGCTGCCGGGTTCATCATTGAAGTTTTTCACCCTCAATGGTTGGCTAATCCTGTCCTAGTGCTCAAGAAAAATGGCACTTGTCGTATGTGTGTGGATTACACAGATCTCAACAAGGCTTGTCCAACTGATCCTTTTGCTCTCCCCTGTATTGACCAGATTGTGGATGCCACGGCGGGTTATGAGAGTTTCTGCTTTCTGGATGCTTATTCTGGTTATCATCAAATCAAGATGGCAGTGGAAGATCAGAAAAAGACAACTTTCGTCACCCCCTTTGGAGCTTTCTGTTATGTGTCTATGCCTTCTGGGCTCAAAAGTGCCCAGGCGACTTATCAACGTTGTGTTCAGAATTGCTTTCATAAGCAGATCGGACGGAACGTTCATGCTAATGTGGATGACATTGTGGTTAAGTCAAGGAAGAAAGAAACCTTGCTTGATGATCTGAAGGAGACCTTTGATAATCTCAGGGTGTACAAGATGATGCTTAACCCGGCCAAGTGTGTTTTTGGCATGCCAGCAGGCAAATTGCTAGGTTTTCTGGTCTCAGAGCGGGGCATCGAGGCTAACCCGGAGAAGATTGAGGCTATTACCTCTCTTTGTAAGCCAGCATGTATCAACGATGTTCAGCGCCTGGCGGGTCGTATTGTAGCCCTGAGCCGGTTCATAAGCCGCCTTGGGGAGAAAGTGATTCCCCTGTATCAGATGATGAAGAAGACTGATCACTTCGTCTGGAGCGATGCAGCTAATGAGGCGTTTGAGGCGCTCAAGAAGCAGTTGGCTGAGCCGCCCATCTTGGCTGCTCCAATAGACAAAGAGCCTTTGCTCCTGTACGTGGCGGCTAATAATAAAGCCGTCAGCGTGGCAGTTGTCATAGATCGCAAGGAGGCGGGTAAAGTGTATCAAGTACAACGGCTAGCTTATTATGTCAGTGAAGTTCTCACCGAGTCCAAGCAACGATACGCACATTGGCAGAAGTGGTGTTTGGGGTGTTCATGGCCAGCCGCAAGCTTAAGCATTATTTTCTTGGACATCCAATCATGGTGGTTAGTTCTGCTCCACTTGGGGACATAATTCAAAACAGAGAGGCTACAGGTCAGGTCGCTAAGTGGGCAATTGAACTTGGACCGCACCATCTGAAGTATGTGCCCAGAACAGCCATCAAGTCTCAAGCTTTGGTGGACTTTATAAATGATTGGACAGAGCTGCAAAACCCTAAGGAGAAGCCTGATAATACATATTGGACTATACACTTTGATGGATCCACGCAGTTGGAAGGCTCGGGGGCTGGAGTCATTCTGGAATCTCCACGAGGTGATAAATTTTGTTATGTCTTAAGGCTCATGTTTCCTTGTACTAACAATGCAGCTGAGTATGAAGCTTTGCTCCATGGACGCCGAATGGCCAAGGAGATGAACTTGAGCCAGGTTAGGTGTCTGGGCGACTCAGACTTGGTGGCACAACAAGTTTCAGGAAAGTGGGATTCTAAAGACCCGCTTATGGCGGCTTTATCGTTAGCCAGTGAATAATATTGCTGGTCACTTTAAGGGTTACCAAGTGGAGCACATAGACCGGCGGAAAAATGAGCGGCTGATGCACTGTCTCGGCTTGGGTCACAACGTAAGCCGGTTCCCCTCAATGTGTTCCTTGATGTGCTGCACAA
The DNA here is from genome assembly GCA_011799875.1 of Thinopyrum elongatum. Lineage (NCBI taxonomy): Eukaryota > Viridiplantae > Streptophyta > Magnoliopsida > Poales > Poaceae > Thinopyrum > Thinopyrum elongatum. The sequence continues at coordinate 553,691,107 of CM022299.1, read as the reverse complement.
TCCTTCTGTTAAATTGCCTTTAGAGGAAGATCTTGCTATTTGATACGTCTCCAACGTATCTATAATTTATGAAGTATTCATGCCATATTTACAACATTTTTTTATGGTTTTGGTATGATTTGCATAGAACTAACACGGACTGACGCTGTTTTCAGCAGAACTACCGTGGTGTTGTTTTTTGTGCAGAAATGAAAGTTGTCCAAATGAGCTGAAAATTTTGACGATTTTTTTGGAACAAAAGAGAACCCCGAAGCTTCGTGGAAGGACCAGAAGGTGAAGGAGTAGGGCACAAGACACTGGGGCGCGCCCTGGTGGGTTGTGCCCTCCTCGTGGCCCACCTTCGCGTGATTCCGACGCTAAAAAATCCTATAAATAGAGAAACCATCAGAAGTAACCCTAGATCAGAAGTTCCGCCACCGCAAGCCTCTGTAGCCACAAAAAACCAATCTAGACCCCGATCCGGCATTCCGCCGGAGGGGGAAATCATCACCGGTGGCCATCTTCATCATCCCGGCGGCCACCATGATGAGGAGGGAGTAGTCCACCCTCGGGGTTGAGGGTTTGTACCAGTAGCTATGTGTTTAATCTCTCTCTCGTGATCTTGAGATGTCACGATCTTGATGTATCGCGGGCTTTGTTAATATAGTTGGATCATATGGTGTCTTCCCCTCTCTATCTTGTTGTGAATTGAGTTTTCCCTTTGAGATTTTGTTTTATCGTATTGAATAGTTTTATGGATTTGAGAACACTTGATGGGTGTCTTGCATATGAATACCCTTGGTGACAATGGGGTATTATATTGATTCACTTGAGATATGTTTTGGTACTCAACTCACGGATTCCCGAGGTGACATTGGGGTAATCTATGCATAGGGGTTGATGCACGTTCTCGTCTTTTGTTTCTCCGGTAGAAATCTTGGGGCACTCTTTGAGGTTCTTTGTGTTGGATTGAGTATTATGAATCTGAATTTTCTTTGGTGTTATTTTAGTACGAACTCTTCATAGATCGATCGAAAAGAATAACTTAGTGTTATTTTAGTACGAACTCTTGATAGATCGATCAGAAAGAATAACTTGGTGTTATTTTAGTACGAACTCTTGGATAGATCGATCGAAAAGAATAGCTACAAACAATTTCTTCTTATGTTCTCCGCTAGATAAGAACTTTGGATTGATTCTTCATCGCACGTTGAGGGATGGTTATATGATCCAATTAGACTGGCATTGTTGAGAGATTGCACTAGCGAAAGTACGGACCCTAGGCCTCATTTTCAAGCATTGCAATACCGTTTGTGCTCCGTTTTATCAATTGCTACCTTGCTGTTTTTATTGTTCCTATTACAAAAACCAATATCTACTATCATTACTACGGTTTTATTACCATCTCTTCACCGAATTAGTGCACCTATACAAATTACCATTGTATTTGGTGTGTTGGGGACACAAGAGACTCTTTGTTATTTGGTTGCAGGGTTGTTTGAGAGAGACCATCTTCATCCTACGCCTCCCATGGATTGATAAATCTTAGGTCATCCACTTGTGGGAAAATTGCTACTATCCTACAAAACTCTGCGCTTGGAGGCCCAACACGAGTCTACAAGAATAAAGTTGCGTAGTAGACATCAAGCTCTTTTCTGGCGCTGTTGCCGGGGAGGTGACGAGGAGGAGCTCCCTATTCAACCAATCTCATCAATAAGAAGCTCGAAAAAATTAATTAAACCCACACATGATGTGGTGAAGAAGAAGAAAAGAAGAAAAAATAGAGGTAAAAAGGTATCTCTCCCAAATAATGTTGCTCCTATTATTGTTGTGCCTCATGGAAATGAATCAAAAATAATTGTGGAAGATGATGCACTTGATGATGATATTGCTTCTTTGTCTTATGGCACAATGTCCGAGAGCACTATTGATGATGATTTTGTTATCCCTATTGCTTGTTGTGATGATTATGATTGGGAAGATACTGATACTTCTTATAATCTTGGAAATCTTTTTGGCACCAACTTGGGAAATTATGATGATAGCAATTGTTATATCATTGGTGCTATTCATACTATTAATGATGAGAGTGATTATGCTTATGATATGCCAAGCCACAGGCTTGGAGATGCTATGTTTGATGAGAATGACATGTTTGAGAATTTATTTGCTGCAATTAATGTTTGTCCCAAGCTTGGGGATGATATGCTCAATGAAGATGATCTTTTTAGTCCCCCTACTTTGAATGATCAAATTTGCTATGATGATTGCATGCCTCCTATCTATGATGAGAACAAAGTTGCTACTTATGATGATTATTGTGATGATACTTATGTTAAAAAGTAGTGATAATTATTGTCATAATTTTGAATATCCTTTTACTGAACATTACTCTTTTAATGTGGAAGCAATTTTTAGTATTCGAGTTTCATATGATACTCCCACTATTGTGAATGAGAATAAAATTGATTATATGGGGAGTAATATATTTTCTATGCTTTTGGATCATGAAAAGAATGCTTTATGTGATGGTTATATTGATTAATCTATTCATGATGCTACTGAAAATTATTATGAGAGAGGAACTTATGATTCATGATGCTCTTGTTATGTTTCAATTCTTATCTTTTATGCGAGCATCTTTGAAATCATCATGCCTAGCTAAAAGGCATTAAAGAAAAGCGCTTGTTGGGAGACAACCCAAACTTTTACCTACTGTTTTTGTGTGTTCACATGATTAGGCTACTTTAGTAATCATGTTTTATAACTTTTATTTCAATAAAGTGCCAAGTAAAGCCTTTGGGATAGTGTGGATGATAGTTGACTTGATTCTGTGCAAAAACAGAAACTTTTGTGCCCAGTAACAGAATTGTTTAAATTCACTGGAGCGTCTAAAAACTCTGATTTTTTTACAGTTGTTGGGTATACCAGTCTACGTTTTCCTAAATATTCAGAATTTTTGGAGGTACAGAAGTATGACCTTAATTCAGATCTTTACGTGTTGTTCTGTTTTTGACAGATTCTGTTTTCAATGCATAGTTTGCTTGTTTTATGATTTCTATGGATTATATTGCCTAATATAAATTGTGGAAATTGTAGAGTACAGTAGGCATTGTGTGATAACAATTATGAATCTTGTCTTTGACTGTACCAAAGTGAATGATTTGTCTTTATCATACTAACCCATCTCACGAAGTTCCGTTAAGTTTTGTGTGATTGAAGTTTTCAAGTTTTGGGTGAGATATCGATATGAGAAGAATAAGGAGTGACAATACCCTAAGCTTGGGGATGCCCAAGGCACCCCCAAGGCAATATTCAAGTAAGATCCGAGCAACTAAGCTTGGGGATGCCCCGGAAGGCATCCCCTCTTTCGTCTTCAACATTATCGGTAACCTCCCTTGGAGCTATATTTTCATTCGTCACATGATATGAGTTTTGCTTGGAGAGTCATTTTATTTTATTAGGATTTGCTTTCTGTTATTTAGAATAATGTTTTGCATCTTTTATTTCAATAAAAGTGGCAAGGATAGCCATCACCATGCTTATTTTGCAAATATATGAGTTGCTGTTTCAAAACAGAAAGTTTATCGCTGTTGCAATAATTATCCAGAAAATTCAGAATGCGATAAAATATTGAAACTTTTTGCACAATAAGATCTGATAAATTTTGTACAGTTTGGTAAATTTTCAGAATTTTTGGAGTTAAGAAATATGAGTACAATTGCACTCTTTACAGACTGTCCTGTTTAGACAGATTGCTGTTATGTTCGCATTGTTTGCATATGTTTGCTTGTTTAATGATTATATTTGAGGATAGGAGTATTAAATATGCAGAGGAATTTAGTATGCAATGTTAAATAATAATTTTAGTGATTTTCTAAAGTAGAGAATGATAAGGTTATGCATTGATTTATACTAACGTATCTCACGAGTTCTTGTTGAGTTTTGTGTGGATGAAGTTTTTAAGATTTAGGGAAACCGTGATATAAAAGGAATTAAGGTGACACAAAATCTCAAGCTTGGGGATGCCCAAGGCATCCCAAGATAATATTTCAAGAAGTATCAAGCATCTAAGCTTGGGGATGCCGCGGTAGGCATCCCACCTTTCTTCATCAACAATTATCGGTTAGTCTCGGTTGAGCCTAAGTTTTTGCATCTTCACATGATGTGTGCTATTCTTGGAATGTCATTTAATTTTTGTTTTGCTTGCTGTTTTAATAAAATACTTAGATCTGAAAGTTTTTTTAAATAAGAGAGAGTCCTCACATAGCTACCCATTTACTTAACTACTCGCATGATCTTCACTTATATCTTTTTGGAGTAGTTTGTCATTTGCTCTAGTGCTTCACTTATATGTTTTTGAGCACGGTGTGCTTTATTATTTTTGAAGAAATTCTCTCATGCTTCACTTATATTATTTTGAGAGATGAAAATTGTTATGCTCATGTTCTTCACTTAAATTTATTTGAGCTTGTCAAAAGTAATTGCAATATATGAAACTAGTCCCAAAGTGATAGATATTCAAGAGGGATATAATAAAAACTTTCATGAAGATCATTGGACAAAATAAACTTGATTATTTGTAATAGTTTTGAGATATGATGATAGTGATATATGAGTCATGTTGATGAGTAATTATGCTCTAGTAAGAATATTGGTGTTAAGGTTTGTGATTCCCTATGCAAGCACGAAAGTTAATAGTTATGCAATGAAATTACATCCTACTTGTGCTGCATTATTTGGTGTTAGTTATGCTTAATGCTTGTATATGTTAATTTTTGTTTCTTGGTTGGTTGCTTCTCAATCTATTTGCTAGCCTCCATTTGTACTAAGTGGGAATACTACTTGTGCATCCAAAATCCTTAAACCCAGTTTTGCCACATGAGTCCACCATACCTACCTATATGCAGTATTTCCATGCCGTTCTAAGCAAATTTGCATGTGCCATCTCTAATTTTCAAAATAATTTCCTTTTTGTGTGCTCGTACCGCTCATGAAGCGGTAGGGGGTGGCCAATATTTTTCCATGCTAGATGCGTTATTCTCAAGATGAGTGTTTATTCACTTGTCATTGCACGAGAGTGTGGCAAAGGTAATAGGGATGCCCATTCCCGAAATGAAAAGAAATTTACTTTATGTTGTAAAATAATAAATTCCTTGGAAAGTGTTGGTATGGAGGGCACCCGTGGATACGGCTAGCCATGGATTGTGAAAGAATGATGGAAAAAGGAATACACTTTATTTTCTATTTGGGAACCGCCTATGATGTATCTAGCATGGAAAGTATTGGGAACTACTCGATCGTTTTCGTTGATGGGAAAAGCATGCCACCCAAAATAATTTTATCTCTCAATTTTCGCTTTGAGCTCTAGCACCTCTACAAATCCCTACTTCCCTCTGCGAAGGGCCTATCTATTTACTTTATGCAATTTTTATTTTTATTTGAGTCTCCATCTTCTCTTATAAAGCACCAACTTAGGGGCACTATGATCGTACTTGAGCATTGGATGTAGCTAATATGCGAGTGTGTTTCATGAATGGATCAATGATTGAGCATGATGGGTTAGGGATAGCTCTCTTTAGTGTTGATATTTTGAAATACATGGTTGCTTGTTGATATGTTTGAGTATTGATGTCCTCATGTCAAATTATGGAGTATTGCTTTGAATCATTCAAGCCCAAATATCCATGCTACAAAAGAAAAGAGTATATGATGAATATGATAGGTAGCATTCCACATCAAAAAAATTTGTTTTCAATTGCTACTCTATCATGATGAGTTTTATGAGAAAGAGTTGCTGTTATGATGCTAGGAAAAGTGATTGAAATTATCATTGATCAAACTTATACACTTTGCTAGCATTCACACTTCATAAATTATTTCTTTTATCATTTACCTACTCAAGGACGAGTAGGAATTAAGCTTGGGGATGCTGATACGTCTCCAACGTATCTATAATTTATGAAGTATTCATGCCATATTTACAACAATTTTATATGGTTTTGGTATGATTTGCATAGAACTAACCCGGACTGACGCTGTTTTCAGCAGAATTACCGTGGTGTTGTTTTTTGTGCAGAAATGAAAGTTCTCCAAATGAGCTGAAACTTTTTGACGATTTTTTTTGGAACAAAAGAGACCCCCGAAGCTTCATGGAAGGACTAGAAGGTGAAGGAGTAGGGCACAAGACACCGGGGCTCGCTAGGAGGCCCAGGCGCGCCCTGGTGGGTTGTGCCCTCCTCGTGGCCCACCTTCGCGTGATTCCAATGCTAAAAAATCCTATAAATAGAGAAACCATCAGAAGTAACCCTAGATCAGAAGTTCCACTGCCGCAAGCCTCTGTAGCCACCAAAAACCAATCTAGACCCCATTCCGGCACTCCGTCAGAGGGGGAAATCATCACCGGTGGCCATCTTCATCATCCCGGCGGCCACCATGATGAGGAGGGAGTAGTCCACCCTTGGGGCTGAGGGTTTGTACCAGTAGATATGTGTTTAATCTCTCTCTCTCTCTCGTGATCTTGAGATGTCACGATCTTGATGTATCGTGGGCATTGTTAATATAGTTGGATCATATGGTGTTTTCCCCTCTCTATCTTGTTGTGAATTGAGTTTTCCCTTTGAGATTTCATTTTATCGGATTGAATACTTTTATGGATTTGAGAACACTTGATGTATGTCTTGCATATGAATACCCGTGGTGACAATGGAGTATTATATTGATTCATTTGAGATATGTTTTGGTACTCAACTCACGGATTCCTGAGGTGACATTGGGGTAATCTATGCATAGGGGTTGATGCACGTTCTCGTCTTTTGTTTCTCCGGTAGAAATCTTGGGGCACTCTTTGAGGTTCTTTGTGTTGGATTGAGTATTATGAATCTGAATTTGCTTTGGTGTTATTTTAGTACGAACTCTTGATAGATCAATCGGAAAGAATAACTTGGTGTTATTTTAGTACGAACTCTTGGATAGATCGATCAGAAAGAATAGCTACAAACAATTTCTTCTTATGTTCTCCGCTAGATAAGAACTTTGGAGTGATTCTTCATCGCACGTTGAGGGATGGTTAAATGATCCAATTAGATTAGCATTGTTGAGAGATTGCACTAGCGAAAGTACGGACCCTAGGCCTCATTTTCAAGCATTGCAATACCGTTTGTGCTCCGTTTTATCAATTGCTACCTTGCTGTTTTTTATTGTTCCTATTACAAAAACCAATATCTACTATCATTACTACGCTTTTATTACCATCTCTTTGTTATTTGGTGTGTTGGGAACACAAGAGACTCTTTGTTATTTGGTTGCAGGGTTGTTTGAGAGAGACCATCTTCATCCTACGCCTCCCATGGATTGATAAACCTTAGGTCATCCACTTGAGGGAAAATTGCTACTGTCCTACAAAACTCTGCGCTTGGAGGCCCAACACGAGTCTATAAGAATAAAGTTGCGTAATAGACATCACTGTTCCTGACCCGGAGGGACAGTTGGTGGCGGCTCTTCGTGCCATCCTTGACTGGACGATGCCTTATCTGGCTTACCTGACTTGAGGCGAGTTACCTGAGGATAAAAATCTAGCTCGACCGATTACAAGGCGGTCTAAGTCCATGACTATTGTCAATGGCGAGTTACACAGATGCAGTGTGACTGGCGTGTTCCAACGCCGTGTTTCCCTTGAAGAAGGCCGTGAAATCCTACAAGAAATTCATGCAGGTGACTGTGGTCATCATGCCGGGTCACGATCTTTGGTGGCTAAACCTTTTAGTCATGGGTTTTTCTGGTTAACTGCTCATGCTGGTGAAGAGGACATTGTTAGCAAGTGCGATGGGTGTCAAAAATTTGCAAGGCAAGCTCACATGCCGGCTCAGGAATTGCGAATGATACCAATCACTTGGCCATTTGTGGTCTGGGGGCTTGATATGGTTGGGTCGTTCAAGAGATCTAAAGACAAGAAGACCCACCTTTTGGTGGCAATTGACAAATTTACCAAGTGGATTGAAGCAGAGCCAGTTAGCAATTGTGAAGCAGCGACTGCAGTTCAGTTTATTAAAAAACTGATCTTCCACTTTGGTTATCCTCATAATATCATCACTGATAATGGGACAAATCTGTCTAAAGGTGCTATGAAGGAGTTCTGTCAAAGAGAACACATCCGTCTTGACGTATCATCGGTGGCTCATCCATAGTCCAATGTTCAGGTAGAATGTGCTAGCCAAGAGATATTACGAGGGATCAAGCCCCGGCTTATGGTTCCTTTGGAACGAACGCCGGGTTGTTGGGTTAAAGAGCTTCCTGCAGTTCTTTGGAGTATCAGGACCACCCCCAACAGATCAACAAGCTACACGCCCTTCTACATGGTTTATGGGGCAGAGGCGGTTCTCCCAAGCGATATTCGGCATGACTCACCCAGGGTGGTGGCTTACATTGAAGCAGATAATGAGACGGCGCGTCAGAACGCTCTCGATGTCTTGGATGAAGAACATGATCTTGCAGCAGCTCGCTCAGTGATTTACCAACAAGACCTGCGTCGCTATCATAGCCGCAGAGTTCGAAGCCGGACGTTCTAGGAGGGCGACTTAGTGCTCCGTCTGATTCAAGATCAAACAGGCATGGATAAGCTATCACCCCCTTGGTAAGGGCCTTTGGTGGTCAGCAAGAACCTCAACAATGGGTCTTATTATCTCATCGACATACGTGAGCACAATAAGTCACGTACCTCTGACAAGGAGACCAACAGGCCCTGGAACATTGCTCATCTTCGGCCTTCTTATACTTGAGCCACTGGCTACCATCTTTGTACATACATATCATTATATATATCTTTTATGATCAACGTAATAAAGCTAGCATCCCCGAAATTCGGGGCCTCTGTCGTTTCATCTCATATTTACTGTGCATGAGTCTTTATTAATTGATCATAAGGTCAATTGGGGGCTTCCAACTCACCGAGTTTAGCTATCTTACCCTCTTGACCAGCAAATAAACGCCATTATATAGGTTAAACCTGCCTGTATGCTTGATGCTACTCCAACAGGTGACCCGCCGTACTCTTGACAGTCAATATTTTATGACCCTGAACTCATCAAGGTTAAAACGGCGGCTTATGTCACGAGATAGACGGTTTATAGAGAGCGAGGATAAACCTACCTGTTTTGTTTGTTGCTTCTCCGAATATGTGACCCACCGTACTCTTGACAGTCAATCTTTTATGACCCTAAACTAGTCAAGGTTAAAACAGCGGATTATGTCACGAGAGAGCCGGCTTATAGGATAAACCAAGGCTATTACGCCAAGCTTCTTTGAAGCAAGACTCGAGCTACAAAAGCCGGTCTTTTTATTTAAGCCTAAAAGGCCGACTTGCAAATATTGTAAGACACATGTTTGTATTGTTTATTTTTCTATTTTTTCAATAATTTTAATGCTCTTGATCATATTTATGCACAAAAACTCAGAAACTCCCGGGTCAGAAGATGCCCGGGTTAGCATTGATCAGCATTGAGCTTATTGAGGCCATGAGTCGCGAAGTTATCACTTAAAGAATTTTATGACAAGGAGTCATTGGGTCATTAACCTGTCATTGCTTTTAAGCAATTGAATGTTGCGATTATAAGTAGCCATTTTTAAAAGGTGACTTATATTATAACTTCTTACAACATATATGTTAAACATATCAGATGAGCAATCAAATTCAAAGGACGGTGCAAAGCAAATATGTATCACAAGATTGTTCCAACATCCCACAAGGATTGGTATGACAGTGTGGGACCCAATAAGTACAACGTGCACGAAGGCACGACAAGGCAAACAACTATTTTTTAACTAAAGGTATTACAAGGCTACAATTGAGCCCAAAAACGTTTCAAACAAGTTTTTCAGGAGTTATATCACTCCTTTGAGCCGGCTTCTGTGCCGTCCGGGTTAGTACCTTCCGGGTTATCACCTGGATGTTGCCCTGTTGTATAGGTTCCTGGGTCATCCTGGTCTGGCTCTTCATCATTTTCGATCTGAAGATTGTCCGATGTTCGGTCGACACCAATTAATGCCTCAAAGATGGGTTCGTCATTGATGATAGAGGAAGGGTCAATATCATAGGCGAAAATATGCTTACGCCTTTGAGGAGTCAGATCTGCAATGTCAAATGAAGGCGCCTTGATTCGGGTATTATTGATGTCATAAGTCAGCTGGTACTTCTGCAGATCTAGTTCTTGAGCAAGTTGACATGTCAATGGACGGATCTCTCTGATACACTCAGCATAATCTGATTCGTTGAAGACAGACCCGTCGTCCTTGTATTCTGGAAACCCGCCAGCCATCTCTTTGGGATATAGCTCCGTTTGATAAGCTTTTGCCCGGCCTAACCCGGTTATTGCTCCTGCACGGGTGGCTGACCTTTTTAGTTCTTCAATTTGACTGGGTACTGTGGACAGTTGATCCAACACATCTTTGATGAGCTGTGCTGGTTCTTTCCATTGGATACAGCCACAAGAGTACGAAGGCTGCCACATATAATTTCTCCGTCAAAGCATACACGGCTTTGAGCTTCACTAGCATGTTTTTCCCAAGATTGGCACTTCTAGCACCTATTATACATTCAAATCAAGTGTCACCAGGCGAGTTAGAATCATACTTAACAAGTCACCAGGCGAGTTATTTCAACTAATTGAAAATCTCACTTACCAAAGATGGCAGTAGTCATTTGAGAGATATGATGTTTTAAGTCGGCCAACTCTGCATTGATTTTTGGCGTCCTCTAAACATTTCAATAAGGCAGCTTTCTCAGTTTCAAAGCCCGATCGTTCAGCATCAAAGTTTGCCTTGATTTTTTTCTAAGTCTTCTACAGTCGATTTCAAGCTTGCTTCAGCTTTGGCACATTCAGCCTGCTCAGATTCTAAGTTTTTCTTTAAGCTGGCCAGGTTTGACTCGCCCCGGCTTAGCGCTTCCTACAATAGTTAAAAGAGAGTTATCTTTCAAAGAGAACAATTTGAGACTGCTGATTTAGTTAAGGCGGCTTTGACAAAGATGTTATGGCAAGACTATTCAAGTCCCAAACACATTGCAAGCAATATCCTTGGCACTTGGGGGCTAATGTACATCGCTCTTTTCAATCCATATTGAAAGAAGACCCGGTTCATCTCATGATGATAAGTCGGCCCTTGGGGGCTACATCATGTTTTCTTTTCAAGCAAGTTTAAAGAATCAGCTTATCATTGGCATGATGAGCCGGGCCTTGGGGGCTACAGGTGATTCTTCAAAATGATCATACTTGAAAGACCTGGCTCATCTCATAAAGATAAGCCGACCCTTGGGGCTACACTTTGAATTATACAGATTCTTATCTAAGTCTCAACCATACTCAAGTTTCTCCTATGGTTAAGACTTGGGGGCTACGTATATATGTACAATAGGGGAAAATGAAATGTACCTCATATCTCCTCTTCATCATATTAACCAAGATGGCCTCCATATCCCGGCTTGTTGCCAGGCGGCTTAAGTAGCCAACATGAAGTTCTTCAACACTAAGCTCCTCATAATTGGGCATCTCTAGTTTTGACTTACCCTTTTCGAGCAAGGGTGTTCTTCTTTGGCCGTGTGCTTAGCTAGCACATTGGATGGCTCTGCCATCTTCTGACTCGCCCCAATAATGGCAATATCATCAGTATTCTCTTCAGGAGGGGTCTCTTCAGTTGGCTTGTAGGAGTTGAAGAAGGAATAGGACTTGGCGGGTCACGGTTATCCGCTGGGTTAGCATCAATGCCCATATCCTCGGCGACTGTTGCTTCAGCTTATGGCGGTGGGTCATCTTGTTTGTTGTGATGCTCTTCAGGGTTTTTGGTGTTGGCCTCAGGAGTTACCAGCACCTGCTCTTCCGACTCAAGGATTTCGGGGGCCTTGGAAGAGTCGCCAACTTTTCTTTTCTTGCTCTTGGCTTTGGCCCTATGATCAAGTTGGAATGTTAAGGCATATATGGTAATAAGTTAAGCCGCCAACAAGTTAAGTACAAATACTTACCCCGCGTTTATAACCAAGGGAGGCTGTTGTGTTGAAGATGAGACGCCCGAAGATGGTGGTGACTCCTGATAATTTGAATCAGATGGGTTAAGAGGTTGTCTGATAAGGCCTGCTTTAGGTAAAGACAGAGTTGAGCTATGTGGCACCTCGTTAGGACACTTGCGGGACGGTTCATGAGTCAGCCCGACCACCAGATCGCCTGAGCCGCCACTCCGAGTCTGGCTCCTTAACTCATGCTGAGTTTTCTTCAAAATAAAGTGCGGATCTAAGTGAGCATCTGGATGAGAAAATTTTACTTTCCGGACAACCCGCCGTATTTTCTCTGGAGGTGCGGAGTCTGAACCGGAAGAGATGGAAATTACCTCAGTGTCTTCAGCCTGGCTTGTTGCTACCTCATCCTGAGAACAAGAGGCATTAGCTAATTCAATAAAAAGGCGGCCAAGAGAGTCCAGTTCTACCTCTGATTGATCGTCAGCATCTGCTGATTCGCCTTAGTTGCAGCGACTTGTTTGTTCTTTTTCTACCTTGGGCCAGTCCTCGCCTTAGCTACAACAGTTTTTATCTTCCTGTTCCAAAAAGCAGAGCCGGCCTGTGTAGTAAATAAGGATTAACAAGTGGGCACAAAATAAAATAAAGATATTTAAGTCCGATATAAAAGAGTACTTACAGGTGGGGCCGGGTTGAGCTTGAAGAATGGTAACAGCCCTGTCTTGTTATAGTTCTATTGAGACTACCCAAGCAAACTCTTCACAGTTTTATTTACCTCGTCAACAGTAAAATCATCAGAGGTGTACCGATGAGGGTCATCTGACTCGCCTGAGTATTCATACACTAAGCCGGACCGGCGGCTTAGGGGGAGGATTCTCCAAGAGACCCAGCACCGGGTTAGGTCAACTCCAGTTAGCCCATTGGCCAGTAGGGTTTGAATTTTGAATAATATGGAAGTGCTTCAGCATGTTCATCTAGAAGAATCTTGCTCGGCGGGTCAAAGTCTATTGGAAGACGATCAGCCGTATAACCCGGCAGAGGGTTCTCGTTAGCTGGGGCGGTGTTTTTACAATAAAACCAAGTTTTTATCCATCCTTTGGGGTGGCTTGGCTGGAGGAAAGCCGCCGTCTCTGTGTCTCTAGATGGAGACTCCACCCAATTCTTGACTCGGACCATCCGTACATTCAGTCTGGCGGTTGATATAGAAGAATTCTTTGAAAAGTGCAACCATGGGCTCTATTTGCAGATAAACTTCGTAGAAAATCTGGATGTTACAGATGTTTGACACTGAATTTGGGCCTATGTCTTGAGGGTGAAGATTGAAATAATGCAAGACATCCCGAAAGAACTTTGACCCGGGCTGTGTAAAACCTCTGAGGATATGATCAGTAAAAACTACTACCTCTCCTTCACTGGGTCTAGGGACTTCTTCCCCATGGCTGACTTGCCAGCCAATTTCTTCCTGAGTCGCCAAGAGACCATGATTTGAAAATCTTTGAGGTTGGTTTCAGTGACTAGGGAAGGCCCCCAATTGCAGATGGTGGTTTTTGACATAATGATCTGCCTGAATGCAATGAAAGACTACGGAAATATAAAAGGGCGGGTTACTTAAGAAGTAATGACTCGCTATCACCGTCGTATGAATAAAGCAGTATAAGGATAAATCACTCTAAATAGTGGCGAGTTATTTAAAAAGAGGCAGTTTCTGGAACATTGGCGAGTTACAGATATGTTGATAAGCCGCCCAAGATGCAAGGCGAGTTAGTTAAATTCAGGGTTGTCAAAATTCTGCTAAGTGTGGAGCAAACAGATTTCAAAATCGAACAACTATATTTATGGATCTATGGGCAGTTCAAAAAAGAGAAATAATTGCTAAACCTAAATAGTGGTGACGGAAGTACTAGTGGGCTACCCATTGATTCTTGAGAGAATACAGCTTTTTCAAAATACAAAATTGATGTCAAACCTGCAACCGCAGTATTTCTACGGCATTTTCGGATCAAAAATAAGTTCTACTCAAGATATGATGAACAAAGGAGTGGATGAACGCCGACGAACGCCATGAACTCAGGTGACCTAATATGGATCTGACAAGGAAGAAAGGGGGTACCTGGCTGCGGCGGAAGAAAGCGGAGGAACGCCACTGAGCTCTGACAAAGACGGGGCGGCGCTGTGATCTCGAGTGAGATGGCTGGCACAGGTCGACGGGCGCGGCGGAGCTCTGGCTGTGAAGGGTCTCGTGAGGAAGAAGAAGAAGCGGAGGAGATGAGGTAAAAAGTAAAGGGAAGGACCCTCATGCCTATTTATAAGGAAAAAATAGCAATGAATGGCCGGTGCAAAAATCGAGGAGGCACAATAAATTTTACAACAAAGGGACGCCTCAATTTTCGGAATGATGGATTTATACAAAGATTCGTTATGACGTCATGAAGGATTTCCTGAAAACACGGAGGTGACATCATCCTTTCTTATGGAGGGTTAAGAAGATTTTCAAGACTGAAATTGAGAGGCATAAAGAGAAGACTCGCTAGACGGAAGGATTGAAGATTGACATGAACAAGTTCAAATCAATCTGGGGCCTAATGTTGGGGATATAACCCCACAATATAACCCGCGCTGAAAGGGCCGGGTTAGGCCGCTGGCGACTGAGGAAGCTAGGCCTCAGACAGGCACAAGTGATCTAGACAAAGGGCTGGAGGGGCGGCTCACAAGATGGGCCGGTTTAAGGCCAAAGGCCAGAAGATGGCGCATGGCCTGGAGGTGTAAGCCGCCCGATGATGACTTGTCATAGAAGGCAAGGAGACTTACAGTTAGGATCGGGCACGGGACATGACCCGACCCGGACTCTTATAAGCCGGCGGCCTTGACCTGTATATAAAGGCGAGTCCCCAACATAGAATAGGGCAAGTTACAATCGATCGATAGCTAGGTCAAGCGAATCCGCTCCCTTGTAATCGATACTCAAGCAATAAGCAACATGAGCAAGAGTAGGCTTTTACCTCCACCGTGAGGGGCCGAACCTGGGTAAACCCGTGTCTCTCGTCCCACTCAACACCTATAAGTTAATCACCGTAGTGATGGCCTCACACCTAAGTCCTATCACTAGGACATCTGCCGTGACAAAAACACGACAAGCTCCATAGGGCTCCTGGTTCCCTTTTGATAATATCGCCTATCACTTGTTTGTAGTCATAAGCAAGAATGAAGCACTGAAGTTGAAGATCTTCTGCCAAAGAAATTGCTTCGCGGCATGCGATGGCCTAAACTGTAGCTGGGTCCCAAATTCCGCCAATGACCAACGCTGAACTGCCCAAAAAATGCCATGGCTGTCTTGACAGATTGGAACTGCTGTGCCCTCTCTTTGTGTCTGCACTCCAGCATCAACATGTATCTTGGCATAGTTTGCTAGAGGAGCCCAAGGCATCTGGACAAATGCACTTGATCTCACCACCACAAGGCGCGTCAGTCTAGTATCCCGAACTGCGTCCAAGTCGGCAATGAAGCGAGTGATAAATGCGTGTATCGCATGTGGTGTTTGGAAGATTGCCTCGTGGATGGCCTTCCTCCTCGATGACTAAATCACCCACAGGGTTACCGCCGTAAGCACAAACTTATCATGGGGCATCAAGGAGAGCCAAGCCTCCTAGGTTTTTTTTGAGAAATCTCGCCCTCTTTATTCATTCAAAACGTAGGTCATAGGTACACGGATTGGGTCATGATGACTGCCCAACCACACATGCCTTCCTACACCTAGATTACAAGCAAATTTCGCGAGATTATGATCCTCAAAATTAGAGTTCCTACGCTCATGTATGAAAGAGCAAGAATTTAAACTATTACAAAGGCTCAATATTTCATGTACTATGGCAGCATTAGGACCCCCTGTCCCTTTTTTGATATCGTTCACCACTCCTTGGCTATCAGAGGCCACACAAATATTTTGCTCACCTAGATCATATGTAAGCGATAGAGCTTCTCGGCAAGCGTATGTTTCTGGAATTTGAGGATCATTTATACCTTGGAAAACCACCGCCGAGGAACCCAGATAAGCACCAGTTTGGTCACGACAAACAACAGCAACTGCCCCCCCCCCTCGGTGTGATATCTCGCTACTGCTCCATCTACATTCAACTTCACAGTACCTGCAGGAGGCGGTAGCCATCTATTCGTCGGGGCTGGTGCTACTGCTATTCATCCTTGGTGCTCTTGACTAGATGTTAGTTGTCCCAACTCTGCAATGAAGTTGTTTACAAAAGTGCTTGTCTGTTGTGGGCATTGGAAGATGGACTCGTAGATTTCTTTTCTTCTAGCAAACCATATAGACCACAGGGTGACAGCCATTCTCGTAAAACTTGCATGATCTAGAGTATCACTAAGCTCGAACAACCATAGCCTCGCATTAGTCTCCGTGTTCTCAGCCATACGCGAGACAAGACCATCATCTGACAATGCCCAAATGCACCTGGACATGGTGCATGATACAAGGGCATGCCGCCATGAGTCCAGACTGATAATCCCCAAGTGCAAGGAATCATCGTAGCAATTTCCAAAGGTGGAAGGTATAAGTATGGAGTGTCGAACCCACAAGGAGCTAAAGGTAAGATCAATATTCTCTCAAGTCCTACCTGCCACTGATACGACTCTACGTACACCAAACGTTTGCTTCCATCTAGAAATGTGAAATAAAACTACGTTGTGGGTATGAAGAGGATAGCTTTGCATGATATCGGAAAACTAAAATATGAAAATAGACGTTGTTAACATAAAGTTTGAATATATTACTATATATTATAAATAGCGAGTGTGGAATAATGATGGATTGGTGTGCGGAATTGTCCTAGACAATTGTTAACAAGATCGGTAATCATTATTGCAATTTTATATGAGGGAGAGGCATAAGCTAACATACTTTCTCTACTTGGATCATATGCACTTATGATTGGAACTCTAGCAAGCATCCGCAACTACTAAAGATCATTAAGGTAAAACCCAACCATAGCATTAAAGTATCAAGTCCCCTTTATCCCATAGCAACAACCCCCTTACTCGGGTTTAAGCTTATGTCACTCTAGCAACCCACTATAAGCGAATCATGAACGTATTGCAACACCCTACATCAGGAATCCTTCACGTGTGCGCGTCACGGAAGGCACCATAGGACAGCACCAAAATAAAACATACAACTCAAACCAATCTAGATCATCAATCAACCCAAAAGACAAAAGAAATCTACTCAAAACATCATAGGATGGCAACACATCATTGGATCATAATATGTGGCATAAAGCACCATGTTCAAGTAGGGGATTACAGCGGGGTGCGGGAGAGTGGACCGCTGAAAAGAGATGAGGACGGTGATGAAGAAGGTGATGTTGATGAAGACGATCACAGTGGCGATGGTTCCCCCGGCGGCACTCCGGCGCCACCGAGAGAGAGGGGGGAGAGTCTCCCCCTTGTGCTTCCTCCTCCATGGCCTCCCCCTAGATGGGGAGAGGTTCTCCCTCTGGTCCTTGGCCTCCATGGTGATGATGGCCCCTCCGGATTCCTCCTCCATGGCTTCCGGTGATGATGGCCCACTCCGGCAGGGTGCCGGAGAGGGCCTAGATTGATTTTTCGTGGCTACAGAGGCTTGTTGCGGCGGAACTTCCGATCTAGGGTTCTTTTCGGAGGTTTGGGTATTTATAAGAATTTTTGGCGTTGGTCTCACGTCAAGGGGGTGCCCGAGGGGCCCACAAGCCATAGGGGCGCATCCTACCCCCCAGGGCACGCCCTGGCGGCTTGTGGCCACCTCGTCCACTTCCTGGCCCAGCTCCAGTGCTTCGGGTGTCTCTTTTGGTCCATAAAAAATCACCGTAAATTTTCAGCCCATTCCGAGAAATTTTATTTCTGCACAAAAAACGACACCACGGTAGTTCTGTTGAAAACAGCGTCAGTACGGGTTAGTTCTAATCAAATCATACCAAAACCATATAAAATTGTTGTAAACATGGCATGAACACTTCATAAATTATAGATACGTTGGAGACATATCAGCATCCCCAAGCTTAATTCCTGCTCGTCCTCGAGTAGGTAAATGATAAAAGAAATAATTTATGAAGTGTGAATGCTAGCAAGTGCAAAATTTTGATCAATGATAATTCCAATCACTTTTTCTACCATTATTATGTCACAAACTGTAGCTCATCTCATAAAACTTCTCATGATCAAGTAACAAGCTATTCACATGTTAAAGTATAGACCATAAAGTTTCTTGAAAACTAACAAACAATGTTCTTAGTCATCAAACAATTGCAATTCATCTTATTTTTAGGAAGGGTCTATGTAAGAGCTTTGATTTAGCAAATTCCACATACTCAACTATCATATAGTCTTCCATGATTGCTAACACTCAAAGCATATTTTTAGAACAAATAGTATCCGTTGAACATAGAGAAAGATAGGGGCTTAATGTTTCACCTCCCAACTTATTTACCATATAGATAATTGTCAACAATAATAACTCATGATCAAATATATTTGAATGGTCATATATGCTTGGATCTTTCCCCACCATATGATGCTTGCCAACTAAAGAATAGTTGAGGTTGAAATAAGAGGGAATACTATTGACTCTTGCGTAAAAGTAAATACATGAAAGTAAAAGATAGGCCCTTCGCAGAGGGAATCAGATGTTGTCATGCGCTTTTTATTTTTGGATGTGCAAACCCTTAATGCAAAGGAACATCATGTTGTATTGCGCTTTGTGATATCAACCTTTATTATGCAGTCCATCGCTTTTATTTCTTTACCATCACAAGTTCGTACAACGCTTATTTTCCTTTGCAATAAAAGATCATACATATTTAGGAGCAATTTTTATTCCTTTTTGCACCGATGACAACTTACTTGAAGGATCTTATTCAATCCATAGGTAGATATGATGGACACTCATGGCAAGAAGTGGGGTTTAAGGGTTTTTGGATGCACAAGTAGTATCTCTACTTAGTACAAATTTTTGGCTAGCAAAAGATCCTAAGCAAGCACCACATCTTGGAGGATCCATAACAATATAACATCTATACAAATATACCCAAACATAACTCATTACGTTGTCTTCCTTGTCCAACTTCAACTAATTTGCTCAAGTTTGAAAATAATTAATGGGGTCACAATCATAGAAGATGTCCAAGATAGTATATTTATATGTGAAATCTCTCTTCCTTCAATATTCTTTGATGAATTGTTCAAGTGACCAATGCGGTGTTTGCTAACTTTCAATAAATTTTACCACCTATACTTCTTATATGTGAAGTCATTAATCCCCATGGGATAAGCATATGAACATATATAATTTCAGATTTATGATATTAAATTGATTCAACCATTTACTCATAGGATATAAGTGAAGCACGAGAGTAAATGACAAAACTACTCCAAAGTTATAAGTGAAGATTAATGAGTAGTCAAATAGTTAAATAGCCATGTGATGAGTCTCTATCATTCAAGATTTCAGATCCAATGATTTTATTTAAACAGCTAGCAAAATGAAAATACGCTCCAAGCAAAACACATATCATGTGACCAATAAAAATATAGCTCCAAGTAAGGTATACCGATAGTTTTGAAGACGAAAGAGGGGATGCCTTCCGGGGCATCCCCAAGCTTAGGCACTTGAGTCTTTCCACTCCTTATTCTCCTCATATGGACACCTCACCCAACACTTGAAAACTTCAATCACACAAAACACAACAGAAAACTCATGAGCTCCATTAGTATTATAAAACAAATCATTCACTTGGGTGCTGTCAAGACAAGATTCATAATTGTTTTCACATAATGCCTACTGTACTCTACCATTTCCACAATTTATATCACCTAATATAAGCTATGGAAACACTAAAACAAGCAAACTATGCATTGAAAACAGAATCTGTCAAAAGCAAAACAGTCTGCGAAGATCGGAATTGTTCTCATACTTCTGTAACTCTAAACATTCTGAAAAATAAGGAGAACGTAAACAATTTGTATATCAATCCTCTGTAAAAAATTCAGAGTTTTTCCATGTTCCAGTGAATTTTTAAATTCTGCTACTGGACGCAAAAGTTTCTGTTTTTGCACAGAATCAAATCAACTATCAACCACACTATCCCAAAGGCTTTACTTGGCACTTTATTGAAACAAAAACTATAAAACATGATTACTACAGTAGATTAATTATGTGAACACACAAAAACAGTAAGGATAAATATTAGGTTGTCTCTAAACAAGAACTTTTCTTCAAAGCTTTTAGCTAAGCAGTGATATTTTAACGATACTCTTCCAAGCCCAATTTCGATGATAATTTTATTCATACTCTAAAAGATATAAGTGAAGTTCATAGAGCATTCTACAATTAATATAGATTGACCAATATCCAAGCTCAAAATATATAAGTGAAGCACATGAAGCATTCTATAAAGCCATACTCAAAAGATTTAAGTGAAGCACAAAGAGCATTCTATAAAGCCATACTCAAAAGATTTAAGTGAAGCGCATGAAGCATTCTATAAATAAATGAAGGAATATCTCATACTAGCATGGTTCATAAAGGAAAAGAAAGGAAAGAGGAAAAAATAAACACAAAAGACGTATATCATGTGAACAAAACAAAAATCGAGGTATACAGATAGTTGTTGAAGAAGAAAGATGGGATGCCAACCGGGGAATCCCCAAGCTTAGATGCTTGGGTATCCTTGAAATATTTACTTGGGGTGCCTTGGTCATCCCCAAGCTTGAACTCTTGCCTCTCCTTATTCTTCTTATATTGATAACTCCTCGATCTTCGAACACTTCATCCACACAAAACTTAACAAAACCCTCGTGAAATCCGTTAGTATAATAAAGCAAATCACTACCTTTAGGTACTGTTGTAAACTCATTGCAATTTTATATTAACATTATATCTACTGTATTCTAACTTTACCATGGTTCATACCCCCCGATACAACCCATAGATTCATCAAAATAAGTGAACAACACATAGGAAACAGAATCTATGAAAAACAGGACAGTCTGTAGCAACCTGAATATTAAGCATACTTCTATAACTCCAAAATTTCTGAAAAAATTAGGACAAACTAATTTTTTTATAGCAGTACGGTGTAACAATTTCAGGATTTTTTCACATTCCAGTAAAAAATGTAAATTCACGCACTACAGAAAAAGTTTCTGTTTTTGCACCGCACATACCAAACAAGCAATCTAATCATCCTAAAGGCAAATCTTGGCACATTATTTTTATAATACAATGGATATATACAAGGGGATAATTATTTTTGAGAAACTTCCATGAAAAATTCTACATTGTTTCCATGAGCATGAACACAAGTGTTCAAGGTCAACCCTCACTTCTCCAATGCATAATCTTCCAATCACTTCTCTTTTCTGGAAAAGTTTTTAGGCATAAGAGGCAAGTAATTTTTTTTTTTATTTTGCATTCTTTAATTTTTTTTGTTTGTTTCACCCACAACCAAAGAAAAAAACAAAACAGAAAACAAAATCTACTTAGTGAAGAAAGCAAACAAGCACACACGAGAATATCAACCCCACGCTATTGCTCCCCGGCAACGGCGCCAGAAAAGAGCATGATAATCCCCAAGTGCAAGGAATCATCGTAGCAAATTTCAAAGGTGGAAGTGATAAGTATGGAGTGCCGAACCCACAAGGAGCTAAAGGTAAGATCAATATTCTCTCAAGTACTACCTGCCACTGATACAACTCTACGTACACCGAACGTTTGCTTCCACCTAGAAACGAGAAATAAAACTACGTTGTGGGTATGAAGAGGATAGCTTTGCATGATATCGGAGAACTAAAATATAAAAATAGGTGCTGTTAACATAAAGTTAGAATATATTACTATATATTATAAATAGCGAGTGTGGAATAATGATGGATCGGTGTGCGGAATTGTCCTAGGCAATTGTTAACAAGATCGGTAATCATTATTGCAATTTTATATGAAGGAGAGGCATAAGCTAACATACTTTCTCTACTTGGATCATATGCACTTATGATTGGAACTCTAGCAAGCATCCGCAACTACTAAAGATCATTAAGGTAAAACCCAACCTTAGCATTAAAGTATCAAGTCCCCTTTATCCCATACGCAACAACCCCCTTACTCGGGTTTAAGCTTCTGTCACTCTAGCAACCCACTATAAGCGAATCATGAACATATTGAAACACCCTACAGTGGGAATCCTTCACGTGTGTGCGTCACGGAAGGCACCATAGGACTGCACCAAAATAAAACATACAATTCAAACCAATCTAGATCATCAATCAACCAAAAGACAAAATAAATCTACTCAAAACATCATAGGATGGCAACACATCATTGGATCATAATATGTGGCATAAAGCACCATGTTCAAGTAGGGGATTACAGCGGGGTGCGGGAGAGTGGACCGCTGAAAAGAGATGAGGACGGTGATGAAGAAGGTGATGTTGATGAAGACGATCACCGCGGTGATGGTTCCCCCAGCGGCACTCTGGCGCCACCGAGAGAGGGGGGGTGGGGAGAGTCTCCCCCTTGTGCTTCCTCCTCCATGGCCTCCCCCCTAGATGGGGAGAGGTTCTCCCTCTGGTCCTTGGCCTCCATGGTGATGATGGCCC
Organism: Thinopyrum elongatum; assembly: GCA_011799875.1. Taxonomy (NCBI): domain Eukaryota; kingdom Viridiplantae; phylum Streptophyta; class Magnoliopsida; order Poales; family Poaceae; genus Thinopyrum; species Thinopyrum elongatum. The sequence continues at coordinate 553,668,495 of CM022299.1, read as the reverse complement.
CACCGGATTCCTCCTCCATGGCCTCCGGTGATGATGGCCCCCTCCGGCAGGGTGCCGGAGAGGGCCTAGATTGATTTTTCGTGGCTACAGAGGCTTGCGGCGGCGAAACTACCAATCTAGGGTTCTTTTCGGAGGTTTGGGTATTTATAATAATTTTTGGCATTGGTCTCACATCAAGGGGGTGCCCGAGGGGCCCACAAGCCATAGGGTCGCGCCCTACCCCCAGGGCGCGCCCTGGCGGCTTGTGGCCACCTCGTCCACTTCCTGGCCCAGCTCCAGTGCTTCAGGGGTCTCTTTTGGCCCATAAAAAATCACCATAAATTTTCAGCCCATTCCGAGAACTTTTATTTCTGCACAAAAAATGACACCATGGTAGTTCTGCTGAAAACATCGTCAGTCCGGGTTAGTTCTAATCAAATCATACCAAAACCATATAAAATTGTTGTAAACATGACATGAATACTTCATAATTATAGATACATTGGAGACATATCACAGACATCCACAAAGCGGACAATTATCCTGAGATGACATGTTACGCTTAGTTAGGACGTCTGTAGTAGGGAGAGAATGGTGGGTAAGCTTCCATAGAAAGATTCCGATCTTCGCAGGAACCTTGAGTTTCCAGAGGGAGCTCCATGATTTTTCATCCCTCTGAGCATCAGACGACCCACACTAGTAGAAAACAGTCCCGGTCATGTTACGAACCGGGACTAATGCGTGCATCAGTCCCGGTTCGAGCGGCTAGGATGCCGGCCAGGCCTCGGCAGGCACCAGTCCTGGTTCGTCTGACCCCTTTAGTCCCGGTTCCAGACACGAACCGGGACTAAAGGGCCTCGCTCCTGGCGCAACCCCTTTAGTCCCGGTTGGTGTCTAGAACCGGGACTAGAGGTCAGTGTTCAGTCTCGGTTCTAGACACCAACCGAGACCGAAGAGATGCCTATATATATGCTCGCCCCTACCCGCTCACTCCTCTGTTTTTTGGCCGGCCGGCGTGTGGGAGGTGTGTGCTGCTCTGTTCTCACCTCGTATGCACATGAGGTGTTCCATGAAATGCCCGAGCCACACTTAAGCTTTCTCCTCTCTAAGCTCGACCTCCAAGCTACATTTTCCACAAGATTTGTCTAGGTTTGGTGGTGGACCAACTACACAAGTGTTCTAAAAGGTTAGCAACTTCATCATTTCATCTCTCACTGCTAGTTTAGCTAATTTCAAATGCTCTAGAAGTAGAGTGGTTTGTGGGTTTTAGTGGAGGAGTGTATGTGGGAATTCTTTTGATTTAGGTGCACAATTTGAGCTCAAATTAACTTCTTAGAGTCTGCACATGTGTAGGGTGCCGTCCCGTCCCCGTCCTCACTGCCGTCGATCGCCCGCGCCGATCTCATCGCCGGCACCACCGTGGTGAGCCTCTTGTTCTTATCTTCTTTTTAAAAGAATACATTCTTACTTGTATGATTTATATAGCTACTTGTATAATTTTCTTAGTTTTATTATTGTTTGTTATTATATAGTGCCATGGTTTTGGTATCCGCCCCCGTCGGCTCTCATCCGGTCTATGATTCGGATGTGGTATATTATCCTTTAAAACTATTTGTTTCATTTAGTGTTTATGACAATTATGCCGACCAATGTGACATAGATGTTTTTATCTAGGAGGTATGTGAACCAGAAATTCCAACCGACCCTCTTGTCGAGAGGTTAAATTTAGTTGAAAAAGAAAACAATTATTTGAAAGAAAAATAGAAAAGAATTGAAGAGGAGATGATGAAATTGGAGTTGCATGTTGCCAATGTCATCGATGATCACAAGATCCAGATGGATGCAATGCGCTTGAAGATTAGAAAGATTAGAAAATATGCCATTGATAATGAGGCTTGGTATCATTATGCTGTTGGATAAATTGTTACCTTAGTTGCGATTATGATCGCATTTGTTGTTGCATTTAAATGTTTTACGTAGTTGTATGTTAGTTTCAATGTATGTTTTAATTAGATGCTCTAGAGAGCTGTATGTTGTTCTATGAGAACTATGTATGAACTTTATGTATTTATTTTTTCAGTAATAACATTTGATCACTACTGTACTTTGGTTTTAATGTGATGATGAACTTGTATTAATTTGGTCACTTCTCTATTCATGATGTTCTCTAATGGTTTTTGATATACTTAATTATATAATGCACACAGATGAACTGGCAATGGATGTACGGTGACCGACGCACCTCCTACTACATTGAGGGCCTACATAATTTTCTCGAAGTGGCTGAGGCAAACAAGCAGAATGGTTTTATGTATTGTCGATGTACTGTCTATGGGAATACAAAGGATCACTCTTCCTCAAAAACCCTTCACTTCCACCTGCTTGAGAAGGGTTTCATGCCACACTATAATGTTTGGACCAAGCAGGGAGAAAGAGGGGTTATGATGGAAGACAACGAAGAAGAAGAGGATGATGACACCTATCCTATGTTCCCTGAATACGGTGATACTGCAACGGGGAAGCTGAAGATCAAGAGGCACCAGACGATGTGCCCGATGATGATCTTCACCGGGTCATTGTTGATGCACAGAGAGAATGCGAAAGTGAAAGGGAGAAGTTGAAGTTCAATCGCATGCTAGAGGATCACAAAAAAGGGTTGTACCCAAATTGCGAAGATGGCAACACAAAGCTCGGTACCATACTGGAATTGCTGCAATGGAAGGCATGCAATGGTGTATCTGACAACGGATTTGGGAAGCTACTAAAAATTATGAAGAAGAAGCTTCCAAAGGATAAAAAATTGCCTGACAGTACATACGAAGCAAACAAGGTTCTCTGCCCTCTAGGATTAGAGGTGCAAAAGATACATGCATGCCCTAATGACTGCATCCTCTATCATGGTGAGGAGTACGAGAATTTGAATGCATGCCCGGTATGCGGTGCATTGCGGTATAAGATCAGACGAGATGACCCTGGTGATGTTGAGGGCGAGCACCCCAGGAAGAGGGTTCCTGCCAAGGTGATGTGGTATGCTCCTATAATACCACGGTTGAAACGTCTGTTCAGAAACAAAGAGCATGCCAAGTTGTTGCGATGGCACAAAGAAGACCATAAGAAAGACGGGAAGTTGAGAGTACCCGCTGACAGGTCGCAGTGGAGAAAAATCGAGAGAAAGTGGTGGGACTTTGCAGATGATGCAAGGAATGTATGGTTTGGTTTAAGTGCAGATGGCATTAATCCTTTTGGGGAGCAGAGCAGCAATCATAGCACCTGGCCCGTGACTCTATGTATCTATAACCTTCCTCCTTGGTTGTGCATGAAGCGGAAGTTCATTATGATGCCAGTGCTCATCCAAGGCCCTAAGCAACCTGGCAAGGACATTGATGTGTACCGAAGGCCATTAGTTGAAGAGCTTTTACAGCTGTGGGATAAAAAAGGTGTACGTGTGTGGGATGAGCACAAACAACAGAAAGTTGACCTACGAGTGTTGCTGTTTGTAACCATCAATGATTGGCCTGCTGTTAGGAACTTTCAGGACAGACAAACAAGGGATACAACGCATGCACGCACTGTTTAGAAGAGACTGAAAGTATATATTTGGACAAATGCAAGAAGAATGTGTACCTGGGACATCGTCGATTTCTTCCGACCAAGCATGCCTTAAGAAAGAAAGGCAAGCATTTCAAAGGTGAGGCAGATCACGAGAAGAAGCCCGTCCTCCGTACTGGTGCTGATATACTTGATATGGTCAAGGATTTACAAGTAATCTTGGGAAAGGGTCCTGGCGGACAATCTGTTCCGAATGACGCTGAGGGACACGCACCCATGTGGAAGAAGAAATCTATATTTTGGGACCTACCCTATTGGAAAGACCTAGAGGTCCGCTCTGCAATCGGCGTGATGCACGTGATGAAGAATGTTTGCGTGAACCTGCTAGGCTTCTTGGGCGTGTATGGAAAGACAAAAGATACACCGGAGGCACGTGAGGACCAGCAACATGTGAATGAAAAAGACGGCATGCATCCAAAGCAGTATCAAGGTCCTGCCAGCTACTCTCTTACCAAAGCAGAGAAGGAAATCTTCTTTGAATGCCTGCTCAATATCAAGGTCCCGTCTGGCTTCTCGTCGAATCTAAAGGGAATAATAAATATGGCAGAGAAAAAAAATTCCAGAACCTAAAGTCTCATGACTGCCACGTGATTATGACGCAACTGTTTTCGGTTGCATTGAGGGGGCTTCTACCAGAAAATGTTCGATTAGCCATTGTGAAGCTATGTGCATTCCTCAATGCAATTTCTCATAAGGTAATCGATCCAGAAATCCTACCAAGGTTACAGAATGATTTGGTCCAATGTCTTGTTAGTTTCGAGTTGGTGTTCCCACCATCCTTCTTCAATATTATGACGCATGTACTAGTTCACCTAGTCGACGAGACCGCCATTCTGGGTCCTGTATTTCTACACAATATGTTCCCCTTTGAGAGGTTCATGGGAGTCTTAAAGAAATATGTTCATAACCGTGCTAGGCCAGATGGAAGCATCTCCACGGGCCATCAAGCAGAGGAGGTCATTGGGTTTTGTGTTGACTTTATTCCTGACCTTAAGCCGATTGGTGTCCCTCAATCGCGGTATGAGGGGAGGCTAAGTGGAAAAGGCACGCTAGGAGCGGATTCAATAATATGTAGGGACGGGCATTCTTGGGCACAAGCACACTACACAGTTCTACAGAATTCTACCTTGGTGGCCCCGTATATCAATGAACACAAGAATATTCTACGCTCCAAACACCCAGAGCAGTCTGACGAGTGGATTACACATGAACACATCGGGACTTTCGGCGGTTGGTTGCAAACACATCTCATGCGTAACAACACTATTGGAGATGAGCTGTACTTGTTGGCCAGGACACCATCTTCGACTGTATTGACTTACCAAGGGTATGAGATAAATGGGAATACATTTTACACGATCACCCAAGATAAAAAGAGCACCAACCAAAACAGTGGTGTCCGCTTTGATGCAGCAAACACCAATAGGGCAAAGGACACATATTATGGTTACATAGAGGAGATATGGGAACTTGACTATGGACATGAATTTAAGGTCCCTTTGTTTCGGTGCAAATGGGTCAATCTGTCAAGAGGCGGGGTACAGGTAGACCCGCAGTACGGAATGACAACAGTGGATCTCAACAATCTTGGGTAGCAGACAAACCATTCGTCCTAGCCAATGAGGTGGCGCAGGTTTTCTATGTGAAGGGCATGTCTACCAAACCGAGAAAAAGAAAAGATAAGGAAGAGAATACATCATACGATGAGCCAAAGCGCCACATAGTTCTTTCAGGGAAAAGAAACATTGTGGGAGTGGAGGAAAAGACAGACATGTCTGAAGATTATGAAAAGTTTCATGAAATTCCTCCCTTCAAAGTGAAGGCTGACCCAAGCATCCTATTAAACGATGAAGATTATCCATGGTTACGGTGCAATAAGCAAGGGACACACACGAAGAAAAAGTGAATACTTTCTCTCTAGTGAAGACAACATATCAGATGGCACGATTGTTCAAGTAACTGTTCGACATATACAAGATAACCGAATATTTTACACCTTTGATTCTGGGTTGAAAGCCATAGTTATGCTCCACAACTATTCTGATGATGGCTTTGATCTAGAATATCACTACAGTTACATGTCCAAAAATGAAATCCCTTTGTAATAGATGAGTTTTTGTCTGAAACCCTGATACTTCGAAAGAGATTGTCCAGTTTGTACACGAAGTGCATCTAGTTTTTGCCGTACCCCTCTCAACTTTTTAGCACATGCTATGTGGGTGAATTTATGTTACCATGCCAAGTTTCAACCTTTTCAGAGTTCATTTGAAGTACTTTTCAATTTCAGGGTCATTTAGCTCAAAATAAATCATTAAATGCATGGAAAATAGCAAATGAAGTCACAAAAGGGTCGAAAATTGATGATGTGGCTTTGAATGGTGCATATTGAACGCACAAAAAGTCTGGAGTTAAACTAAGTTAAAAAAAGAAATCCCTTTGTAATAGATGAGTTTTCATGCAAAACCCTGATACTTCAAAAGAGATTGTCCAGTTTGTACATGAAGTGCATCCAGTTTTTCCCGTAACCCTCTCAACTTTTTAGAACATGCTATGTGGGTGAAATTATGATACCTTGCCAAGTTTCAACCTTTTCAGAGTTCATTTGTAGTGATTGTCAATTTCAGGGTCATTTAGCTCAAAATAAATCATTAAATGCATGAAAAATAGCAAATGAAGTCACAAAAGATTGAAAACTGATGATGTGGCTTTGAATGGTGCATATTAGGTTAACAGAAAAGAAAAATACTAAACTAATAACTTAACAGAAAAGAAAAATACTAAACTAATAACTCAACAGAAAAGAAAAATATAACATTATTAGGTTAACAAAAAATATTTAAAATAATCAACTAAAAAGCTTTTATAAAACTCTAATAGCAAAAAGAATCAACTAAAAAGAATCAATTAAAATATTTTGTTATGATCAACTAAAACAAAACTATAATATTCTTCAATAGCAAAAAGAATCAACTAAAAAACTTTTATAAACCTCTAGTTATGATCAAAATAATATATAACTTAAAATTATATAAAATTTATGCAACTAAAATTATCAAAGTATTTTTCGTTAAAAACTTTAATAGCAAAAAGAATTTTCATAAAGTATTTTTTTGTTAAAAACTTTAATAGCAAACTAAAAAGCTTTTATAAAACTCTAATAGCAAAAGGAATCAACTAAAAAGAATCAATTAAAATATTTTGTTATGATCAACTAAAACAAAACTATAATATTCTTCAATAGAAAAAAGAATAAACTAAAAAGCTTTTATAAACCTCTAGTTATGATCAAAATATAATTTTGCAAAAAATAACGAAAAATAAAAAAAATGCCCGCCTACTAGGCCACCACAGCCTGCATACGACTAGAAACCCGACTATTCATGGGCCAGGATGCAGGCTCGTGGGGCAAATAGGACCAACAGGGCAAAGAGAGTGTTAGGCACATACTGCCTGCAATAGAGAGGAGCTCGAGAGGGAAGTCGCATCAGGGCTTATAAACCACTGCGAGCGCGCTTTGCTTGACGAGGTGGGACTAAACTTCCACCGCCCCGCGGCTGTGCCAGCACCAGGCCTTTAGTCCCGGTTGGTGGCTCCAACCGGGACTAAAGGCCCCCCTTAGTCCCGGTCCGAGCCACCAACCGGGACTAAAGGCATGGGCTTCCCGTCCTTTCGCCTGGTGAAATTCACCTTTAGTCCCGATTGGTGGCTGGGACCAGGACTAAAGGGGGGCCTTTAGTCCCGGTTGGAGCCACCAACCGGGACTAAAGGTCTCTGTAAATAACCAGCACTTAGCAAAATTTCCAAAGTCATCTGCAGTTTCCCCCTCGTCGTTAGGCTGCTGGACCTCGCCGTCGACGCCCTCACCGTCGGGCTGCTGGACCTCTCCGTCAACACCCTCGCCGCGCCCTGCCCCTCGCTGACACCCTCGCCGCGCCCTGTCCCTTTGTCCTGACGCCGCCGCTCCCCGCGCCCCTGCCCCGATGCCGCCGCTCCACAGCCGGCCAGGTACTCCCTCCGCCTCTCTCCTCCCTCCTTCCTCCCTCTTCCATCCCCCTTCTCCCCTGTTCCAGCCGCGGCCATGGATCTCGGGGTTGCTAGTTCTTGTGTTCTTGTTGATCATACATGTTACTTGTCGTTGTGTGAATCCTTCATGTTTATGGTCATGTGTGATTCCTTGTCGTTGCTTCATGGCAGTCAAAGTTTGCCTCTGCAAGTCGATTCTGGGAATTTGAGTACTGTTTTCATGCTTGTTGAAATCTGCTAAGTCTGAAACTGACAGAATTAAAACTTGCCATGTTTCCATGATGTTTCCCACTAATCTATAACTTTTCTTAACATGATCAGTAAACATGTTTTTCCATGATTTACCAGTACATTCATGCCATGCCTTTTGTTGCCTTGTAAAGCTACTTTAGAATGACCTAAACTTGCTCTAAAGATGCCATGTTAATATAACAGTTTGCTGTTAACAGTAAGTTGCAACTTGTGAGTTCATTTGTAATTGATACATGCATCATATGTTTTTGCACCATGGAACATTTTAAACTATGGCATGTCTACTGTAGTTTCATATCTTTTTATTGCTCTTTGGAGTTTGTTTTCCTAGTGTAACATCAATGCCAAAACTACTTGTCAATGTTCTGCCAGCACCTACACTGCATATTTTCACTAAGTCTGTATCTGTAACAGCATGTTTGCATCTTGTTGACTTCATTGCAATTAATCCATGATGCTATTGAACTTGAACCTTTGGATGAATTGCTGTACATCTAGCATATTCCAGCCACATGCCATGCATATGCACTTTTTGTTACTGTATCATATCTTAACCTTGTTTGTAAATTGCCATGTTGTTGTTATGGACAGTTTTGCATTGCATATTATTTTGCTCACCGTTGTCATCTCATTGCCTTAGGTACTAGTTCTTTCTTGTTAATTTTGATTACAACATTGGTGACATGTCACTGAATTCTTATCAAGAGAAGCTGATAACCCACAAGTATAGGGGATCGGTTGTAGCCTTTCTCGATAAATAAGAGTGTCGAACCCAATGAGGAGCTAAAGGTAGAATTTATATTCCCTTCAAGTTCTATCGACCACCGATACAACTCTACGCCCGCTTAACGTTTGCTTTACCTAGAATAAGTATGAAACTAGAAGTACTTTGTAGGTGTAAAGGGATAGGTTTGCAAGATAATAAAGAATGTGAAAATAAAAGTTAGGTGATGTTTAGATAAAGAAACAATTAAGTTAGTTTAATGAGTGTGTAAAAGTGGTGGAAGGATTTGCGAAATTGTCCCTAAGCAATTGTCTACGTTACTAGACCGATAGCAAGTTTTTATGTGGGAGAGGCCACTGCTAGCATGTCATCCCTTACTTGGAATTCTATGCACTTATGATTGGAACTATTAGCAAGAATCTGCAACTACTAACGTTCATTAATGTAAAACCCAACCATAGCATTAAAATATATATTGGTCCCCCTTCAATCCCGTATGAATCAATTTCTATGGTAGGCTAAAGCTGCTGTCACCCTTGCCCTCCAATGCATAGTCCTATCAACATACAACTAACCCTATGGTGTGATCCACACGCGCGCTCATATGATGGGCACCAAAGGACAGCAACATAACCACAAGCAAATTAAACCAATCATAGCAATTCACCAATTACCCGATAGGACAACAAAAATCTACTCAGGCATCATAGGATGGCAATACATCATTTGATAATAATACGAAGCATAAATCACCATGTTCAAGTAGAGGGTACAGCGGGTTGCGGGAGAGTGGACCGCTGTAGATAGATGGGGGAACATGATGGAGGTGTTGGTGAAGATGACGGAGTTGTTGGAGTAGATCGTCGTCACACGATGATTGCCCCAGCGGCGTTCCGGCGCCATCGGGAGAGAGGGGGAGAGAGCCCCCCTCCTTCTTCTTCTTCCTTGACCTCCCCCCTAGATGGGAGGAGGGTTTCCCCTCTGGTCCTTGGCCTCCATGGAGGTGGAGGGGTGGGAGCCCCTCCGAGATTGCATCTCTCTCTCTCTATTTCCTTCTGTTTCTGCGTTCCCAGATTCTGGCCTTTCACCGTTTCTTAAATTCCCAGAGATCCGTAACTCCGATTGGGCTGAAATTTTAACATGATTTTATCCGGATATTAGCTTTCTGGTGGCCGAAGAAGGACACCAACCGCCTTACGTGGTGGCCACAAGCCTCCGAGATGCGCCCTTGGTAGGGGCGCACCCCTAGGGCTTGTGGGCCCCTCGGGCATCGTCTCACGTTGATTCTTTTTCCCAAAATCACATATATTCCAAAAAAAAACTCCGTAAGTTTTTATCGCGTTTGGACTTTGTTTGGTATGGATATTCTACGAAACAAAAAACATGCAACAAACAGGAACTTGCACTGGGCACTGGATCAATATTTTAGTCCCAAAAATAATATAAAAAGTTGCCAAAAGTATATGAAAGTTGTAGAATATTGGCATGAAATAATCAAAAATTATAGATATGACGGAGATGTATCAGAAGCATCTTCTGTAGCCAAGTAATAGGATTGTGAATGCTCATGCATCCACAAGTCCACTATCATCTGCTTGTTTTCATTGTGTTAAAGACAAGTTCCAATGCAATTTTTCTCAAGTTTCTGTCAAGTTCCAATGCAATTTTTGTCAAGTTTCTGTCAAGTTTTTGGCTTAGGGAGAACACTTTTTGCCATGGTAGAAGTAATATGGCAAATTTATGTCAAGTTCATTTGAAATAGTTTTAGTTTAACAGGAGCATTTCAAAGTCTGAGAAATGCTCAAGTTCAACAGGATCTATTTTCTCCTTCATAAAAAATTGTTTTTCTACCATGCCAAGTGTTGTATTTTGGTGACAAATATACTTCTTTTTACTAGGTTTACTAGGGTTTTTTTTGCCATGCAAGTGCTACTATACTTGGGTTTTGCCTAATTTTTTCAATCAGTGGAATTACAGGTTGTGGTGTTGCATCTCTATGGAGTTGGTCCCTGATCGTCCCTCCGCTGTTCGACAAAAGGTGTCCATTTGTTGTATCTTGAGTTTTGTTCATAGGATGATGGTTGGTTCATTTGTTGAGTTATGTATTCATCCATGTGTATAAATCTTGTATTCATTTTGTATTCATATTGTGTATAAATCTTATATTCATCTTGTCGTTAAATCATAACCCCGATCACTTTGATTTTGAGGCATATGAAAACATGAGAGAGGGGGTCTTTAAAACATAACCTCGATAACTTCGACATGAGGGGGGGGGGTCGTTAAAACATAACCCCGATAACTTTGATTTTGAGGCATATGAAAACATGATTTGCACGTCGGACAGGCATGAGAGAGGTGGTCCGCAAAGTATCCTCTCTCGAAAGATAGGACGACTCATCACACATGAGGGGGGAGGAGTCCTCGACGATCGTCTGAAACTGACTGTTATAAAACTTGTCAACTTTGCATGATGTTTGCCACTAATCCATTGCCCATATGCATATGATTCCTTGTTGTGATTAGCTCTATGTTTGCCACTAATCCATCTCTCATGGTTGTATATTGCCATGTTGTAATATTTGCAAAAACTATGGACAGAGACTTAGAAAAAGAAGAGTTGTTGGGGGATATAATCTGCGACGGAGGTGATGATATCACCTTGTTGTTTCTCAACGACACCGATGGTGAGGGAAGAGAGGATGACGGCTCTGGTGATCGAATGGAGGAGGGAGGAGTTGATGGCTCCGGTGATCGAATGGAGGAGGGAGGAGATGACGGCTCCGCGGTGTTCGAGCCTTAACTGTTGCAAAGTCCGGCGAGGTATATATATATATATATATATATATATATATATATATTAAGCCTCTGCTGACTAGATGCATTAATTGTTTTGTATGTACATATATTAACGCTTCTTTCTTCTTTTAGCCCTCCGGATTGAGCCAAACTTCTGTAAGGAGACGAGGCCCGAAGAAAAGGTTGGGCCAGGATGAAAGGTTCACGATCGAAGAAGTCGCTCCAGATGGCCAACCGATTGCTCCCAAGCAGACCAAAGACAAATTTGTACATCAGTGCAGAGTTATTGTTAGGGACAGCGTCCCGATCAGCATCCAAGAATGGAATAAGAAGAAGGACGGTGACTTATCTTATGTCGACGATAGACAGAAAGATGATCTTTGGAACTCGCTGATGACAAATTTCAGCCTACCGCCAGAGGAGGATCCAAATAACCCAGTTATACAGCGACAAGTCAAGGTGTGGGCTCTTAAGAAGATGGCAGAACTATTAAAGAACTGGAAGAAAAGATTGAACGAGTTTGTCGAGAAAGACGAGACTCCAGAATTCACCGGTAAATATGCGAAGATAAAAGATCACTGGCCCGCATTTGTGGCGTACAAGAAATCAGAGAAAGGTAAGAAAAGTCACAGATAAATAAGCAAAATGCTGCAAAGAAGTTGTATCACCATGATACTGGGTCAGGTGGCTACAGCAAAGCCCGACCTACGTGGGAGAAAGCTGAGAACGACCTGCTTGCTAAAGGGGTCTAACCAGTGACATTGAACTGGCCCGATCGGGCAAGGACTTGGTTCTTCGGGCATGGGGGAACTTTGGGCCCAGAAACAGGGAACTGTGTTTTCACGAAAGCTCAACTTGAAACACCCGTCATAAAGATTCAGGAAGCAATCAAGGAAGTGCAGGAAGGGAGGTTCCATCCCGACAGAGAGAAGGACGAGCTGTCAAAGGCCCTCAGGAATCCTGAATACCCTAGACGAACACGAGGCACACCAGGCTCCGTTGCGTGGAAGTATGGGTTTCCGGACAGCACTGGTTATAGAAGCCGAGGGAGAAAGAAGAAAGAGGAAGCAGAACAGATGCAGAATATGGAAGAAAGATTATCGCTGCATGAGAAGAAACTAGAGGCACTTACCAGTCAGCGAGCTTCTCAGCAGCACGAAGATCCTTCATTCGATACTGCTCACGAAGCTACCCCACCATCTCAGCGGAAAAGCAGCGTGGCTTCCACGGAGCTCGTTTAGCCTGATATCACGGCTCCTCGCTACCCCGTGGATGATATCATGGAGAGGGAACATTGTGAGCTAATTGCGAAATGCCATAACCTAACCTTGAAGGTGGCGGTTGGCTATGTCTTACCTCGTCGACCTAATGGAACTTTTCATTTCGCTCTGATTCCAGATGGCTTTGCTGTTGTTGGGGTGGATGAAGTAATGAACGGATTAGAGGGGCTGGAGCTTGACTACCCTACAGGTGAAGGGGAGATTCATCTGGAAAATGCCTTAAGGTCTACCTGTCTATGGAGAAAGGAAAACATCGTGCTTCCAAACTGGCCACCGCCTCAGCAGACTCAGCCGGAGGAGGCCCCTCTGCAGACTCCTCACAGTCCAGCTCTGTTATCTCCGCTGCCTCAATCGTCTCCGGCGCGTCAGCTATCTCCGCCACCTCAGCTGTCTCCGCCGCGTCAGCGGACTCCGACGGAGGAGACCCCTCAGCAGAATCCTCCTCTGCCTCAGCTGTGTTTGCCGCGTCAATGGACTCTGCCACCTCAGCAACGGCGGAAGAGAGCCGCCCCGCTCCGGCGGCTAGCAGTACAACAGGGAAGAAATTCAGAGATGGTCTAAGCCTCAAGGCTCCAGCCAAGTTACCATATAAGATGACTGATGAAGAAAACAAGGACATCGTGGTTGCCGATGTGAAACGCCAGCTTGCACCGAAACGTCCACCTCCAAAGGAGAAAATAGATCTGGTAAAAGTGAAGCGCTCTCTGGATGCCCTTAGGCGACCACCACCGCCTCCGCCGCTATCACACTATGACCAATGTATTGAAAAGACATTTGATCAAGCGCAGCGGTCGGGAATTTTGGGGAACGTTGCATGGAAAATAAAAAAATTTCTACGCACACGCAAGATCTATCCATGGAGAAGCATAGCAATGAGAGGGGAAAGTCTGTCTACGTACCCTCGTAGACCGTAAGCGGAAGCGTTTCACAACGCGGTTGATGTAGTCGAACTTCCTTCGCGATCCAACCGATCTAGTACCGAACGTACGGCACCTCCGCGTTCAGCACACGTTCAGCTCGGTGACGTCCTCCGCCTTCTTGATCCGGCAAGACGGCGAGGTAGTAGATGAGTTCTGTCAGCACGACGGCATGGTGATGGTGATGGTGAAGTGATCTCCGTAGGGCTTCGCCTAAGCACTACGAAAATATGACCGGGGTGTAAACGGTGGAGGGGGGCGCCGCATACGGCTAACAATTGATCCCGTGTGTGCTAGGCACCCCCCACATATATATAGGTGGGAGGGGGAGGGGAGGCAGCCTGGCACACCACATAGGTGGCCGGCCGGCCCTAGGGCTCCTGCCCTGGCCGCGCCCCCCTGCCATGGATTCTTAAGGGGAAAGGAAAGAGTGGGGGGGGGGAGAGGGAACGAAGTGGGAATCCTAATCCACACTTTCCTTTCCCTTCCCCCTTTCCTTCTCCTCCTTAGGCCGGCCTGCTATGGGGGGCGCACCATCCCCTTGTGGCTGGTGCGTTTCCTCTCTTGGCCCATAAGGCCCATAACTTTTGCCGGGGATGCCCGGAACCCCTTCCGGTGACCCAATAAGTACCCGGTACCCCTGAAACACTTCCGGTGTCCGAATACTATCGTCCTATATATGAATCTTCACCTCTCAACCATTTCGAGACTTTTCGGCATGTCCGTGATCTCATCCGGGACTCCGAACAAAATTCGGTCACCAAATCACATAACTCATATAATACTATATCGTCATCGAACGTTAAGCGTGCGGACCCTACGGGTTCGAGAACTATGTAGACATGATCGAGACATCTCTCTGGTCAATAACCAATAGCGGAACCTGGATGCCCATATTGGCTTCTACATATTCTACAAAGATCTTTATCGGTCGAACCGTTATGACAACATACATAATTCCCTTTGTCCATCGGTATGTTACTTGCCCGAGATTCGATCGTCGGTATCTTCATACCTAGTTCAATCTCGTTACCGGCAAGTCTCTTTACTCGTTCCGTAATACATCACCTCGTGACTAACTCCTTAGTCATTTGCTTGCAAGCTTATGATGTGTATTACCGAGAGGGCCCAGAGATACCTCTCCGATACTCGGAGTGACAAATCCTAATCTCGATCTATGCCAACTCAACAAACACCTTCGGAGATACCTGTAGAGCATCTTTATGATCACCCAGTTATGTTGTGACGTTTGATAGAACACAAGGTATTCCTCCGGTATCCGGGAGTTGCATAATCTCATAGTCGAAGGAATATGTATTTGACATGAAGAAAGCAATAGCAATAAAACTGAACGATCATAATGCTAAGCTAACGGATGGGTCTTTTCCATCACATCATTCTCCTAATGATGTGATCCCGTCATCAAATGACAACACATGTCTATGGTTAGGAAACCTTAACCATCTTTGATCAACGAGCTAGTCTTGTAGAGGCATACTAGGGCCACGGTATTTGTTTATGTATTCACACATGTATTTAAGTTTCCGATCAATACAATTCTAGTATGAATAATAAACCTTTATCATGAATAAAGAAATATAAAATAACAACTTTATTATTGCCTCTAGGGCATATTTCCTTCAGCCTCCCACTTGCACTAGAGTCAATAATCTAGTTCACATCGCCATGTGATTAACACCCATAGTTCACATCGCCATGTGACTAACACCCAAAGAGTTTACTAGAGTCAATAATCTAGTTGACATCGGCATGTGATTGACACCCAAAGAGTACTAAGGTATGATCAGGTTTTGCTTGTGAGAGACGTTTAGTCAACGGGTCTGCCATATTCAGATCCGTATGTATTTTGCAAGTTTCTATGTCTACAAGGCTCTGCATGGAGCTACTCAAGCTAATTGCTCCCACTTTCAATATGTATCCAGATTGAGACTCAGAGTCATCTGAATCGGTGTCAAAGCTTGCATCAACGTAACCCTTTACGACGAACTCTTTATCACCTCCATAACCGAGAAATATCTCCTTAGTCCTCTTAGGTAACTAAGGATAATTTTGACTGCTGTCCAGTGATCTACTATATGACTCATGTTCGACCTTTCGGTCTCCAGTGTTCCGAGACCATGTCTGTACATGCTAGGCTCGTCAAGTTTAACCCAAGTATTTTGCATGTGCAAAACTGTCTTACACCCGTTGTATGTGAACATAGAGTCTATCACACCCGATCATCACGAGGTGCTTCGAAACGACGAACTTTAGCAACGGTGCATACTCGGGGAGAACACTTTTATCTTGAAATTTAGTGAAGGGATCATCTTATAATGCTACCGCCGTTCTAAGCAAAATAAGATGCGTAAAAGATAAACATCACATGCAATCAAAATATGTGACATGATATGGCCATCATCATCTTGTGCTTTTGATCTCCATCTCCAAAGCATCGTCATGATCTCCATCATCACCGGCTCGACACCTTGATCTCTATTGTTGCGTCGTGGTCGTCTCGCCAACTATTGCTTCTAGAACTATCACTAATGCATAGTGATAAAGTAAAGCAATTACATGGCGTTTGCATTTCATACAATAAAGAGACAACCATAAGGCTCCTGCCGGTTGCCGATAACTTACAAAACATGATCATCGCATACAATAATTAATATCACATCATGTCTTGACCATATCACATCACAACATGCCCTGCAAAAACAAGTTAGACGTCCTCTACTTTGTTGTTGCAAGTTTTACGTGGCTGCTACGGGCTTCTAGCAAGAACCGTTCTTACCTATGGCAAAAACCACAATGGTGATTCATCAAGTTTGCTATTTTAACCTTCTTCAAGGACCGGCCGCAGTCAAATTTGATTCAACTAAAGTAGGAGAAACAGACACCCGCCAGCCACCTTTATGCAAAACTAGTTGCATGTCTGTCGGTGGAACTGGTCTCATGTGCGTGGACATGTAAGGTTGGTCCGGGCCGCTTCATCCCACAATACCGCCGAATCAAAATAAGACGTTGGTGGTAAGCAGTATGACTATCACCGCCCACAACTCTTTGTGTTCTACTCGTGCATATCATCTGCGCATAGACCTGGCTCGGATGCCACTGTTGGGGAACGTTGCATGGAAAACAAAAAAATTTCTACGCACACACAAGATCTATCCATGGAGATGCATAGCAACGAGAGGGGAGAGTGTGTCTACGTACCCTCGTAGACCGTAAGCGGAAGCGTTTCACAACGCGGTTGATGTAGTCGAACTTTCTTCGCGATCCAACCGATCTAGTACCGAACGTACGGCACCTCCGCGTTCAGCACACGTTCAGCTCGGTGACGTCCTCCGCCTTCTTGATCCAGCAAGACGGCGAGGTAGTAGATGAGTTCCATCAGCACGACGGCGTGGTGACGGTGATGGTGAAGTGATCTCCGCAGGGCTTCGCCTAAGCACTACGAAAATATGACCGGGGTGTAAACGGTGGAGGGGGGCGCCGCACACGGCTAACAATTGATCTCGTGTGTGCTAGATGCCCCCCCCCCACATATATATATAGGTGGGAGGGGGAGGGGAGGCAGCCTGGCGCACCACATAGGTGGCCGGCCGGCCCTAGGGCTCCTGCCCTGGCCGCGCCCCCCTGCCATGTATTCTTAAGGGGGAAGGAAAGAGGGGGGAGAGGGAAGGAAGTGGGAATCCTAATCCACACTTTCCTTTCAATTCCCCCTTTCCTTCTCCTCCTTAGGCCGGCCTGCTATGGGGGGCGCACCAGCCGCTTGTGGCTGGTGCGTTTCCTCTCTTGGCCCATAAGGCCCATAACTTTTGCCGGGGGTGCCCGGAACCCCTTCCGGTGACCTGATAAGTACCCGGTACCCCCGAAACACTTCCGGTGTCCGAATACTATCATCCTATATATGAATCTTTACCTCTCAACCATTTTGAGACTCCTCGTCATGTCCGTGATCTCATCCGGGACTCCGAACAATATTCGGTCACCAAATCACATAACTCATATAATACTATATCGTCAGCGAACGTTAAGCATGCGGACCCTACGGGTTCGAGAACTATGTAGACATGACCGAGACATCTCTCCGGTCAATAACCAATAGCGGAACCTGGATGCCCATATTGGCTCCTACATATTCTACGAAGATCTTTATCGGTCGAACCGTTATGACAACATACATAATTCCATTTGTCCATCGGTATGTTACTTGCCTGAGATTTGATCGTCGGTATCTTCATACCTAGTTCAATCTCGTTACCGGCAAGTCTCTTTACTCGTTCCGTAATACATCACCTCATGACTAACTCCTTAGTCGTTTGCTTGCAAGCTTATGATGTGTATTACCGAGAGGGCCCAGAGATGCCTCTCCGATACTCGGAGTGACAAATCCTAATCTCGATCTATGCCAACTCAACAAACACCTTCGGAGATACCTATAGAGCATCTTTATGATCACCCAGTTACGTTGTGACGTTTGATAGAACACAAGGTATTCCTCCGGTATCCGGGAGTTGCCTAATCTTATAGTCGAAGGAATATGTATTTGACATGAAGAACGCAATAGCAATAAAACTGAATGATCATAATGCTAAGCTAATGGATGGGTCTTGTCCATCACATCATTCTCCTAATTATGTGATCCCATCATCAAATGACAACACATGTCTATGGTTAGGAAACCTTAACCATCTTTGATCAACGAGCTAGTCTAGTAGAGGCATACTAGGGACACGGTATTTGTTTATGTATTCACACATGTATTTAAGTTTCCGATTAATACAATTCTAGCATGAATAATAAACCTTTATCATGAATAAATAAATATAAAATAACAACTTTATTATTGCCTCTAGGGCATATTTCCTTCAGGGAAGTACTAGCAGTGCTGCAAGATGAAGTGGGAAAATAATTCCCCAGCTCGGCGAACAGGAAAAGCAATCGTGCCCCCCGCTCAAGGTGTTTACCGATATCGCTAATGATCCGGGGGTAGCGGCCGGTGGTCTTGATCTCACTCTTGGTGATTACTTAGACGATGATGTACAGTTCGAAATGGCTGAGGTAGTAACATTCAGATTCGAGCATGGGAAGCCTCTCGTCAAACCTGAGCAGCTCCCGCATCTATCAACGATGATGCAAAGATTGCATGACTGGTACTTGAAAACCTGCAAGGATGGGACCGACATTATCTTACTGGGAATTAAAGATGAGCACAACTTAATTGGAGTCGACGTGTTGTACGTTGAATTTGTAGAATTATTTCAGTTATATAATCAAGACGCCCTCGACAAAACTCTCATGACTTGCTATTGTCTGTAAGTATTATTTCTATAATTAAGTCTCTAGCTCAGCTCGTTCATTGCATGTATAATTATCCTCACTATATTATGCAGATTGAAGATCGTCGAATGCAATAGAGGACAAATCTATGACATTGGGTTCATTAACCCAAATACCGTAAATGAATATACGGTACAAAAGAACCCCGACGAAACTGAGAAAAACTTGCTAAAGGCGTTACTTCGACAACAAAACAAAAGGGAAATACTCTTTCCATACAAATTCAAGTGAGTGTTACTGTCTTGTGCATATTCTGTTTCGCTTACTCGAGGTTAAGTGTAATTGATGAGTTGTGCGTGCGCAGCTTCCACTTTATTCTGCTAGCCATTCAGCTTGACGCGGGACAAGTAATTGTCTTGGACTCGAGTCGTAAAGAGCCTAAGGAGTGGGCGGACATGAGTGAAATGCTCCAAAAGTAAGTTCAATCATTATCGCACCATATCGGCAACTTTCGTTCATTTCCTGATATCAAGTAATCATTTTTTTGCCGTGTAGGGTTTGGAAAAAATTCACCAGCAAGGTTAAGGGTGAATGAAAAAAGGAGCTGCGATTTACACACCCCAAAGTAAGTAGTACTAGCTAGTTCCGCGTATCTCTCATTGATTCTAGTTTCAATACCATTATCATGCTTGATTATCATTTTGATTGAACTCTATTCTCGTAAAGTGCTTGTGGCAGGCAACCGGGAATAATTTATGTGGATACTATGTTTGCGAGTTCATTCGCCACTCGACCTCTGAGTGGGGCAGACCTTCACGACAATTTGAAGTACGTAAACAATATTCACAATTTTATTTTATTACCAACAATTGTGTTGAGTTTCATTCATATATATGTATTGACCCACTTCTTTAAATTAGATCTGGGAGAAGCGGAACGAACTCCTACCAAATGATCGCATAAGAGCAACTGAAGAGGAATTGGCGGGATTCTTCGTTGAGCACGTCATTCCTGAAGACGGAGAATACCATCGGGAATTGCAATGCGATTTTGGTAGATGATGTTAGGGATCTTAAGAGATGTTATATTGTATATATGCATGATCGTGTACTATATGTAGTAGCGTCGGATAGATATACCAAAACTTGTTGTTCGACCAAGCACGGAGAAAGAGAGGTCACTTCTCTCTATATATGTTCATGACGATGTTGTGTAATGGTTCCTTCATTTGCTATATGTAGTAGCTAGCGTCGAGTTGAATGGAAAACATAAAATAAAAATGAAACCCTAAACGTTAAAGAATTGAAGGGTAAACACAAAAAGAAAAAGGGGAAACACAATATGAAAACCCCTAAACCCTCCAAAACCCGAAATCCCTCCTTAAAAAAAAACAAATACCCTAGTGCCTGCAGCTGCTGACGTGTGGCTGCCTTTTAGTCCCAGTCGGTGTTACAAATCGGGACTAAAGGTCCTCCTGCCTGGGCGCCCCACAGCGGCCACGTGGAGCCCCTATAGTCCCGGTTCGTAACACCACCGGGACTAAAAGTGGTGGGCATTAGTCCCGATTGTTTAGTCCCGGTTGGAGAACCGGGACTAAAGGCCCTCTGAAACCGGAACTGATGCCCTGTTTTCTACTTGTGCCACCTCTTCCTTCCAGCCACTCTTCGCGATGTAGTTTAGTTGTGAGGAGAAACTTGTATGCCGAAGAAATCGTGAATTTGCCTTTTTTTATCCGAGTACCAAGCCCAGAAATCATCAATGTTGCTGGTGCAAATTGGAATTTTCAGAATTGCATTGGCATCTATCGGCAGGAAAATGGATCGTACCGGTGGCTCATTCCATGATGCGGTCGCTGGAGATAGTAGTTCCGAGACCATCCTCGGCGGGTCCGCAACTAGAGAATGTAAAACATATAGTTTGGGAAACTGCACAACACCCTAAACGGGGTGTGGCTATCTCATTATATAGGGGTACCAAAGGGTACAATACAATTACAGACGTATACAAGAGTCTACGTATATATACAGTCTAACACCCTCCCTCAATCTTAACTATGGCCTGAAGTACAAAGCAAGTTAAGATTGCGCCTACAGCCTACAAACTGTGGTTGTGGAAGAGGCTTCGTGAAGATGTCAGTAAGTTGATCTTTTGATGAGATGAACTTGATGCTGAGGAGCTTCTGTGCAACACATTCTCGGACAAAGTGATAGTCTACCTCAATGTGTTTCGTCCGAGCATGAAACACCGGATTAGACGAAAGATAGGTAGCACCGATGTTGTCACACCAAAGCACTGGAGAATGAGCAGGAGAGACTCTCAATTCTCTCAACAAGGACTGAACCCATATGATCTCAGCAGTCGCATCAGCAACTGCTTTGTACTCAGCTTCAGTACTGCTGCGAGACACCGTAGCCTGCTTGCGAGCATTCCAGGCGATCAAGTTAGGACCAAGAAACACTGCATACCCCCCCGTGGATCGCCTGTCATCAGGACTCCCAGCCCAATCTGCGTCTGAAAAAGCTGAGATCTCATAAGACGGTGCAGGCTGGAGAAGCAAACCATAAGAGGCAGTGAGGCAAATATAACGCAGAATACACTTCACAGCTAACCAATGAGATGTCCTGGGTGCATGGAGATATTGACAGACATGGTTGACTGCATAAGAGACATCTGGTTTGGTGATAGTAAGATACTGCAGACCACCAACGAGACTACGATACTCAGTAGCATCATCAGGTGAAAGAAGGTCTCCATCAAGGGCAGACAACCGATCAGTAGCAGACATCGGAGTGATCTCATGTTTACACTTCAGCATGCCAGCACGACGCAACAAGTCCAGAGAATACTTCTTCTGAGTAAGAGTCAACCCAGCAGAAGACCGTGAAACCTCCAGACCAAGGAAGAAGTGCAGAGCACCTAAATCCGTGACAGCAAAATCCCCACTCAAAGCAGCCACAAGACGATCCGCAGCAGCATCAGAGGAACTGATGAGGATGATATCATCAACATAAACCAGGAGATACATCGTAACCTCAGGACATTGAAGAAGGAACAGGGACGTGTCAGCAGTGGAGGGAAGAAAACCAAGAGCCCGAAGAACAGAGCCGAGGCGTGCATGCCACGCACGGGGAGCCTGTTTAAGTCCATATAGCGCCTTAACAAGACGACAGAGATGATGAGGACGTGCAGGATCCACAAAACCCGGCGGCTAACGCATATAAACCTCTTCCTCCAAGACTCCATGCAGGAAAGCATTCTGCACATCAAGCTGACGAAGAAACCATCCTCGGGTAACAGCCAGAGACAGCAGCAAGCGAATGGTAGTGGGCTTGATAACCGGACTGAATGTGTCTTCATAATCAAGACCATACCTCTGTTTGAAACCCTTGGCAATGAGCCGTGCCTTATAGCGCTCAATAGAACCATCAGCATGTCTCTTGACTTTAAAAACCCACTTGGAATCAATAATGTTAACACCAGACTTTGGGGGAACAAGGTGCCAAGTGTCATTCTGAAGCAGAGCCTGAAACTCCTGTTCCATCGCGGCACGCCAATGAGGAATACCCAGTGCAGCCTGAAAATGGCGAGGCTCAGCAGTGGGATCCGCAGCAATATGAGCCATGCAAGCAGCGAGCCACGCGATAGTCCCGTCAGTGCGTTTCTTTGGCTGAAAAACACCTGTCTGGCTGCGTGTGCGAGGACGAAGAACAGCAGCAGCCGGCTGTGCTGGCGAGACCGAGCTCGGCACAGGCGACGGCATCAGAGGCGAGGCCGAAGCGGCCTGCGAGCCAGCGCCAGAGCCTCCTGGCACAGGGGAGACAGGCGGCATCGGGCCAGGTGTGGCCGGCCCATCCAGAGCCAGCAAAATAGGCGGCGTCGGGCCCTGCGAGGCCAGCCCATCCGGCGCAGGAGAGCCAGCTACTGGGCCAGACGAGAGCGACGGCCCAGCCACCAGGCCGGGCGAGAGCGACGCCCGCGGGGCGGCTACCACCGAGTCGGGCGAGGGCGACGCCCGCGGGGCGGCTGCGCCCGTTATGCATGCCCCATGCAAAGGATCCACGTCCCACTCCAGAGCCACGTCCCGATCCGGAGCATCATCCGGCACCTGTTCATCAAGCAGCTCAAGACGAGCACCACATCCAATACCTGCAGTATGGTTAGGAAGCAACACAGGAGCATTTGCAACATCCACAAATTGATCAGGCGAGGGTATGGTAGAGTGGATAGGTGGCATAGGAGTTTCAGAGTTGTTCAGAAGTGCATGGAAAGGGAACACATTCTCATCAAAAACAACGTCACGAGAGATGTAGACGCGATTGGTGGGAACGTGCAGGCATTTGTACCCTTTGTGAAGGGAACTATACCCGAGAAAAACACACTTTTTAGACCGAAACTCTAACTTACGTTTGTTGTATGGACGCAAATGGGGCCAACATGCACACCCAAACACTTTGAGAAAAGTGTAATCTGGGATTTCATTGAGCAAGAGTTCAAGAGGAGTTTTCATATTCAGAAGTCGTGAGGGTAGCCTGTTTATCAAGAAACAAGCGGTAGAGAAAGCATCACTCCAAAACCGAAACGGAATGGAGGCATGAGCTAGCAAAGTAAGGCCAGTTTCTACAAGATGACGATGCTTACGTTCAGCGGTTCCATTCTGCTGATGTGTATGAGGACAAGACACACGGTGCGAAATCCCAAGCTTGTTGAAAAACGTGTTGAGGTTGTGATATTCACCCCCCCAGTCGGATTGAACATGAATAATTTTCTGCTTAAGGAGACGCTCAACATGTGCTTGAAACTGAATAAAAACATCGAACACATCAGATTTTCGCTTAATAAGATAAAGCCAAGTAAACCGGCTATAAGCATCAATGAAACTGACATAATAATTATGGCCACTAATGGACGTTTGGGCATGACCCCATACATCAGAAAACACAAGCTCAAGAGGATGTTTCACAACACGACTAGACTCTGAAAACGGAAGTTGGTGACTCTTGCCCTGCTGACAGGCATCACAAATTGTTTCAGCAGTTTTATTGGACACAACTGGTAGTTCATGATGATGTAGCACATGACGAACTATAGGAGCAGCAGGGTGACCAAGGCGTGCATGCCAATGTGTAGGGGACACACGAACACCGCTGAACGCCTGAGGAGAAGACTGCATAGGAGATGTGGGCGGCGCGTCAAGTGCATATAAACCATGGTGAAGACGACCACTAAGCAGAATGGCCCTCGTGTCCCGATCCTTGATAAAGAAACGAAAAGGGTGAAACTCAGCAAGGACATTATTATCACGAGTAAGTTGAGGAACAGACAACAAACTACGTGTAGCAGTGGGAACTCGAAGAACATTAGAAAGATGCAGCTTGCGAAAGTTGTGTGCAAGAAGTGAGGCCTGACCAACATGGGAGATGTGCATACCTGCTCCATTGGTGGTGTGCACCTGATCATGACCGCGATATGGTTCCTGAGTGGAAAGCTTGGCCATCTCGTTGGTGAGGTGGTTCGTGGCTCCCGTGTCCATATACCATGTAGGATCAATGGAGTAGGACGGAGTGCGCCCATGGTCATGACTTGTCACCGCAGCAGCCTGTTTTTCATTCCCTTTGCCATTGTTGCCCAGGCCGAGGAAATCTTGCTTGTAGCGTCGATGACACCGGGAGGTGATGTGGCGCTCAATGCCACACAGCTGACAGGCCTGCTGAGCACCGCAGCAGGGACAACAAGCCACCGACCTGGCACCGCCAGTGATGGACGGAGGGGCGGCGCGGGCCTGCGGGGATGAGGCCACCGGCTTCCCACCAGGCGGCGACGGCTTCTGTGGCTTACCGCGGGTCGCGGCGTTGGCAGAGATGAAGCTCGGAGAGGCATGACGCGCTTTGATGTGCTGCTCACGACCAAGAAGCCGCGCATATAGCTCTCGTGGCGGAAGTGGCGCCTCACGACCATGAATATTCTCGATGAGATTGTCATAATCGTCATCAAGACCGTTGAGCACGTGGGTGCTGAATTCCTCATCTCCAAGCGGCTGACTGATCAAGGCCAAGGTGTCGGCGAGACCAGACATCTTGGTGAAGTACTCAGTGATGGAGAGACCGCCGAGTTTAGTCTCCCCCAACTCGGTGCGTATAGCATGAGCACGCGCCGTAGACTGGGAGGCGAAGCTGCTGTGAAGCGCCGACCAAGCATCCCGAGACGTCGCGGCGAAGATGACCAGCGACGACACGCTCGGAGTGAGCGATGACTGGATAGCGGAGAGAATCGCCTGATCCTGAGCCACCCACATGTGGTACGCCGGATGATACGGCGGCGGACACGGGATGGAGCCATCAACGTACCCCTCCAGGTAGCGGCTTCGGAGGAGAGGTAGCACCTGAGCCCGCCATGACAAGTAATTATCCGGCGTAAGCTTCACCGGAAGGAGGTGCGAGAAGTAAAACGGCGACGGTGCAGCCATATGATCCGCATGAGGCTGTGCCGGTGGCGCGTAGCAGCCCATCACAGGATCCGTCTTCGGGTTAGGGGCGAGCGCCAGTGGTGCACCAGCATATGGCGACGAGGGGTAGGCACCAGTAGCAGCGGAGCCAGCGCCCGAGCCAGTCGGGGCTCCGGGGGGCACAGAGGGTGCAGCCCCGTAGACCAGCGAGGACGGCGGCACCCCATAGGGCTGGCGGTGCGGCGGCCCAGCGTAGGCCGGCACCGGCGACGCGCCGTAGGGCGCCGACCAGGCAGACGAAGACGGCGGCGGGGCGCCAAAGGTTGGAGCAGGGGCGCCGTACCAGGGAGCGCCGTAGAGCGACGGGGGAGGCGCACCATGCGTGGGTGCAGGACCACGAAACCCCGGCGGCCCAGAAGCCATGGTCGAGGAAGGCCCGCCAGATGCGATCGGCGGAGGCAGGTCACCCGTCCCGCTCGATCCGATCGGGGAGCTTGCGGGCGGCTGCCGCCAGGCCGTAGCCAGCGGGCGGGATGCCATGAAAGGCGACGAAGGGGCGACGGCGGAGGCCGGCGCTTGGGCCGACGCGGCGGCGACGGCAAGGGCAGCGGAAGACATCGAAACCCTAAACTGATACCATGTAAAACATATAGTTTAGGAAACTGCACAACACCCTAAACGGTGTGTGGCTATCTCATTATATAGGGGTATCAAAGGGTACAATACAATTACAGACGTATACAAGAGTCTACGTATATATACAGTCTAACAGAGAAGTGATGGGTCTTGGAGTAGTCTCCTTCGGAATCCAGTTGTCAGCCCATAGTCTGGCCATTGCTCGGCCCAGCCCAATACAAGCCCACCCGCCGCCCCCGAGCCGACTAACAATAACAAAACGCTCGTTTTCCCTAAAAAAGAAAAACCCTGTCACCCACCTCTGTCCCATCCCACTCCACCGCCGCTTGCTCTGCTCGCGCCACCGAGCCCGGCGCGGCGGAGATGATCTCGTCCATGTCCTGGGTGCCCAGGGGCGCCGCCAGGAGCGCACCCATCCAGGCGGACCCTCCCACGCGGGAGGAGGTCGACGCGGCCATGAGGAGCATCGCCCTCGCCACAGAGTCAGCCTCGCCTCGCGCGCTTCCCCCTGCTCTGTTTCGCCCCTGTCGCGTCGACCTCATGCCCATGACCGTGCATTTTGCTAGCAGAAATGATGGCAGTGACGCCGCCGACGACAACGATGGCGAGATGGAGGTCGACGGCGCCGACGAGGAGGGCAATGAGGATGTCGCCCAGGCCAAGGCCGCCGCCGAGGCGCTCGGGAAGACCGGCTCGGGAGGCGGTGTCTCCGATGGGCTCGAGGAGCTCAACATGGAGGACTACGACGATGAGGACGACGGTAGGTGCTCCTGCTGCCCTGCCCCGTTCGCTGCGAATTCGATCAGGTATTGTATCTTGCGTGGCTGATGCTTGGACTGCAACCTGCACGTATTTTGCAGTAGAGCCGGAGCTTCTCAGTACCGGGAGGGGGGATTTGTACTATGAAAACAACGAAGAGGACCCTCATCTCGTCAGGAACAACGATGTGAGTATGCTTTCTCTTGCCCTGAAGGAGATACAGTATTGTTATTTTTCTTCACATTGGAGGTGAATGAGTCCCCTTCTCTTCCTTAGGACGACGGTGATGAGGACGACGAGGAGATTGAGGACATGGCTATCAAACCTACTGATATGCTGATTGTTTGTGCGCATAACGAGGATGAGTTCAATTCTCTTCAGGCAAGTGTCAAGTTAGCAACTCCTTTTCTCCGCATTTGCTAAAAATGTCGCTGTTCTTATTTTGATAATCTTCTGCTATCAAGAATGCAAATGGGAAACCTTTATGCAGAGCATTGTTCTGGTTGGACTGAATAGGTTTGCATTCTCAAATTTAGTTAATGTCCAGCGTAAGAGCGTGTCTAGATACGAATGTGCTTATTTCACATTTTAACCCTGCATTTCCCTCTCTGTGCTGGACATTACTAGCTCATGCCCGGTTATATGCATGTAAGATGTGACATGTAAAACTTTATTATCTATGACAGGTTAGTATAGTGGAAGAATTGGAGGACGGGGATCTTAATATGTATGTTCATCATGAGGTCCCTCTCTCAGATTTTCCACTCTGCACTGCTTGGATGGATTTTAACTTCAATGATGCCAAGAAAGAAGGTAAAAATTGGTGTCACTTGAGTTTTGAGAAGCAAAGAGTGCCCACTTCTTTCTGTAAAGTAAATAAATAATTTAAGGCTTAATCATCTCTTTTTATTACAGGGAATTTCATTGCTGTTGGCACCATGGATCCTGCAATTGAAATATGGAACTTGGATATTGTAATGTACTCAGAAACATACGAGACTATTGCTTCATACGACCATGAGTTGTTTTTCTTCAGAAATTTATGTTTTGTTGTTGGACTTTGATGTTATTCCACAGGTTGATGCGGCCAAACCACAAATTGTGCTAGGAGGACTTTCAAAAAACAAAGAAAATGTTAAGGGGGAAAAGGTATGCTACTGATATTTCATTGTTGTGCAGGTGAGCATTCATTCCTTGAAATCCTAGCTACATTATTCATTCCGCATGTCATGTGCAGGGAAAAAAATACAAGGAGGGTAGCCACAGAAGTTCTGTGCTCGGACTTGCGTGGATTGCAGTGGTGAGGTGCGTTTACGTTTCAACTTGAGTGGTTGCCTCTCTTGCTGTCTGCTGATGACTCCTTATGAACTTCAGGAACGCTCTAGCTAGTGCAAGTGCAGACAAAACTATTAAAGTTTGGGATTTATATACCGGTAAATGTGATCGCACACTACAACACCATGATGGCAAGGTAATGTTACATTCTTCTTCTTGACTTCTGTATATATCAGTCCGAAAGTTTATTGTGGCGTATTAAGTTACTTTTCCCTTCCCCCAACATTTAGGTTCAGTCAGTTGCCTGGAGGTCACCTGAAGTTCTTCTCAGTGGATCTTTTGATAGATCAGTTGCCATTGTAATGGATGTTGTAAGCCATTATGTGAATTTTTATTCCTGAAATTTCTGCTGCTGCTCATGATGTATTTTGGTTGTTGGCCAGATTCTAAGCATCATGCTGATTTCTAGCATGTCAGCAATTACTAATCTCATCTGTGTTGTGTAATTGAGCCGTGGACACCACCCAGTAATGTATGAGTAACCAATAACTAAATATGAACATACTAATTATGTAACATATTTCTTATTACCTTCTGATTTTGGTTCTTGGGATTTGTCTTGGCAGCCTCGTTAGTCTCTTCTCTTGCACGGTGAAGATGACATGTTAATTTGGCATTCTTGTACGCGTCAAAAAATTTGGCATTCTTGTTCTGTTGTGTTACTGCAGAAATTTTGAGATGCAGTTCAGTGTTAACTTTACATTCTTGTTGAAGAGTTCGTTATTTATTAATTTATTTTTTTGTATATTTTGTAATTCCATCCACTGAACTTAATCTCTTAACATTTTACAGACTGACATGAGAGGTGATGGACAAAGTTGTCATAAATGGTCCGTCGAAGCAGATGTGGAAAGCTTAGCTTGTGATCCACACAATGAACACACGTTTGTGGTAAGCCATTTCATTGTTCTTTACTCATGTTGAAACCCGCTTATTGGAAATTTCTGACTTTTGCTGAACTTGAAGTGAAGTTTCCATTAGGAAACAGTATGATTGAAATCCAGATTAATAGAGTCCATGCTTTTTATTATGAAGCAACATGTTTTGAGTAGGATGTAGGAGTGTAGGACTAATGGACTATAGACTCGATGATTGTATAAGCGAGTTCAAACCATTTCCATCTCTTAACTGTATGTCGCAAAATTTTCGGTTCCCTGCAGCTATTCCCCAAGTCGTAATCGCAGAATGAATTTATGATTCTGATTCACTCGATATAATAGTAATGTGGCAACTGGGTCTTGCAGGTTAGTCTTGAATGGTTCAAGCGTTTGACATGCGGACAGCTTCATCGCATTCAAATTGCGGCCAGCCCATGTTTACTCTGCACGCACATGACAAGGCTGTTTCTTCAATATCCTTTGTCCCATCTACCCCCAATGTATGTTACAATTTTTATACCAGTGTGGTAAAAAAAGAGAGATGCAGCCACATAAACCGACTGATGATGTGCTGTTTCCTCTTGCAGCTCCTTGCAACATGTTCAACTGATAACACGGTGCGAACCTCGCATTACAAAGAAGCCAATAACACTTATGATACTGAATCCAACCGGTTGCTAACAAACATATATCTCTGACCGCAGGTGAAGCTCTGGGATCTGTCGAACAACCAGCCATCATGCGTCGCTTCGCTGAATCCAAACCTTGTATGCACACTCAAGTGAAACCCTTCTTTATATTTAGAAGGAATTACTCTGATTACTATGCTGCTCACCCAACTTTCTGATCTCCAGGGAGCTATATTTTTGGTATCGTTTTCGAACGACAGCCCCTTCCTGCTAGCATGCGGAGGATTGAAAGGCAAACTGAAAGTAAGCACAATGCTGCCCGTATCCTTGGTCTGTTTGAGCTTCGTCTTTTTTCCCATTCACACAATTACTGTACACTTGCATATTTGGCAGGTCTGGAACACACTGTTGGAACCAGCGGTGGCTAATAGATTCGGCAAGTAGACATATGCTCCGAAATGGATTATCAGTTTTCTCCAGACTCCCTCCAGAGAGGCACAGAGACTAACGTCCACCACGGCTGTAGTACTATGTGTTATCTATTTTGGCTCTTGTACCGACAAAATGGATCTGTAGTGAAGTGTGGAACTCGCAGCTCATCACGTAGTACGGAGTACTAGTATTTTAGACCCCGTGTTGGTTGGACCTGGACACGTACAGATACAATACAGAGCTAGCGTTGCCAATCCACACGTGTATCTGCTGGAGAGGGAAAAAAATCATGAAAATGCAAGGAGGAGAAAGAAAGTAGGCATGCATTATCAGCACCGGAAAACATTCTGCTGGTTAGAAAACTGGACCCCACTTGTAATATAGTATCATCCTCCTGTGGTTCGTACAGTTGCGTGCGGCAGCGTGGGCATGCATGCCCTTTTGCTCTGTAAACTAATCCAATCTCTTCACTTTGGAAAATAAATCCAGTCTCTCTTCGGGGTGCTCTCTTTCTCTACTGCACTGCACCGCTGCGTACGTGGAGTTCTCCTTTTCCGTGTTACGTCGGCGTCGTGCGGTTTTGTGGGTGTTCCAGAAAACAATAATATCCTGTGAGTTTCAGCTGGGAAAAGAAAGGGAAGTTTTGAATGAAGAAGAAAAGAGTATAGTGTGCAGTACCGACAGTGTGGTCTCTCTTCGCGGGCAAACGGCGATGGATGGCTGCACGGGTGGGTGCACGCACGCACGCACGCACGCTGACGCCTGTCCGAATCAGCAGCGGAAAAGCGGCCCCGGCAGCATTTACAAGTGGCTTGATTCCAATCACTTGTGATAAACCACCACTCAGAATAGCGCGTACAGTACATACCTCCGTCTCAAAGATAAGTGTCGAGTTGAACCAAGACCACCATATTTATTTTGGATCGGAGGGAGTAGTAGTATTTAACTTGATCCCTCATGGCTTTTGTGCCTTTTGCGTGTTTGCGTGTGCGCCAATGTGCCATTGATAATTCCCAAGAAAAGCTGCGTGTGCATATGCAGATATGCTGATATGCAGGCAGGCGGTCGTCTTTTTGCCGCTATTATGATGCCTGCACATTCAGCATTGCGTGTGATACTTATTTTTATCATTAAAATAACATTTGAAATGGAAAAGAGAGAAAAGCCTGTGGATCAACACCTGCGCCATTTGTTTGTGTCTTTCCTTTGCTTCTTGCTGGCAGGATAATATAACTATTGTTATCAATGAGACCATAACTCTACTTTTAATTCTTGCTGGTAGGAATTGAGGGCGTCACGTCACTTTTGAGCGTTATAATCGTAAAAACAAAACCTGCTGTCGTAGCGAACCAACCTGCGATTGGATGGTTAGGAGGACACTGGTATCTCCAGCCCCGTCAGGGTTCAAATCTTGGTGTTCGCACTTATCCTGAATTTATTCAGGATTTTCGACAATGCGTGTTCAGTGAGAGCAGACGTTCCCGTCGACTACGAGGCGCCTACGGTGACTTTGTAAAATCTCAAGATGATATGCCGGCTCAGTCTCTCGGAGATGCTCATAGGGGTAGAGTGTGCGTGTGTGCGTTCATAAGGGTGAGTGTATGCACATATATATGAGTGCTTGCATCTGTGCTGTGTTAGAAAAAAAAACCTGGTGTCGTAACCCCAACCCCCGCGTGCCTAACTCTGGCGGCTCGGGGGAAAACCTAGCCCCGCTGTCGGCCCTTGCCGCGATGGCGGCGGGCCCCGTCCCCAAAGGGGAATGGGGATATCCGGTCGTCCTTGTGCGGCAGAGCACGTCCGCCGCCGCTCTGTGCGGCATGAGCTCCGGCTTTGCGTTTCCTTCCTGCGGCGCGATTCAAGCGGTTGGAGGCTTCGGCTGAAGCTCTGTCGGGTCTGTGTCGGTGGTGACCGCTGCTTCTGCTGGCGGCTTGCCCTGCTTGGTGCGGTTGGGAGGCACCCTTCCCTCCTGGCTCTCCGGTGATGTGCATCGTGCTGGCTTCGGTTCTTCTTCGGCGTCTTAGTTCGGGAGGCTGCTAGATCTGGCTCGCTGGTTTTTTCTGACCGACGGCGAGGATTGTGGTGGCTCATAGTTGGTCATGGCATGGTGGCTCCATGGGAGGTGTGCGGGCTAGCGGAGGTGCTGTGCGTGAGGGTGTGGGTTTGGGTGATGCTCTTGGCGAAAGATTTGGGATCTTGCCGGTCGATGGCGTCGGCGTCCGTGGATGTTGTTTCACCTCCTTGGAGGCGCCGCCGTGGAGTCCACCCTTTTTGAGGACCCTTGGATCCAGTTCTTCGGGCGAAAGCCTAAGGCCCGACCGGGTCGGGCGACAGCGTCGGATACGTATCCGTCGTATCTATAATTTTTTATTGTTCCATGCCAATATTATACAACTTTCACATACTTTTGGCAATAATTTATATGATTTATTGGACTAACATATTGATCCAGTGCCCAGTGCCAGTTCCTGTTTGTTGCATGTTATTTGTTTCGCAGAATATCCATATCAAACGAAGTCCAAACGCGATAAAAATTTACGGAGATTTATTTTGGAATATATGTGAATTTTTGGAAGAAGAATCAACGCAAGACGGTGCTCGAGGGGCCCACTAGGCATCAGGGCGCTCCTGGGGGGCCAGGCGCGCCCAGGTGGGTAGTGGGCACCTCGTAAGGCAGTTGTTGCCCTTCTTTCACCGCAAGAAAAATAATTTATGGATAAAAATCCCCTCAAACTTTCAGCCCAATCGGAGTTACGGATCTGCAGGAATTTAAGAAACGGTTTTCGGCCAGAAAACAAGAACGCGAAACAGAAGAGAACAGAGAGAGAGAGAGAGATCTAATCTCGGAGGGGCTCCTGCCCCTCCGCCGCCATGGCGTCCATGGACCAGAGGGGTAACTCTCCTCCCATCTAGGGGGAGGCCAAGGAAGAAGAAGGAGGGAGGGGCTCTCTCCCGGTGGCGCCGGAACGCCGTTGGGGCAATCATCATGACGACGATCTACACCAACAACTTCGCCACCGTCATCACGAACTCTGTCCCCCTCTATGCAGCGGTGTAACACCTCTTCTCCCTGTTGTAATCTCTACTTAAACATGGTGCTCAACGCTATATATTATTTCTCAATAATGTATGGATATCCTATGATGTCTGAGTAGATTCGTTTTGTCCTATGGGTTGATTGATGATCGTGATTGGTTTGAGTTGTATGTTTTATTTTGGTGCTGTCCTATGGTGCCCTCTGTGTTGCGCAAGCGTGTGAGATTCCCGCAGTAGGGTGTTGCAATACGTTCATGATTCGCTTATGGTGGGTGACGTGAGTGACTGAAACACATACACGAGTAGGTGGGTTGTTGCGTATGAGATAAAGAGGACTTGATACTTAATGCTATGGTTGGGTTTTACCTTAATGATCTTTGGTAGTTGCGGATGCTTGGTATAGTTCCAATCATAAGTTCATATGATCCAAGTACGGAAAGTATGTTAGCTCATGCCTCTCCCTCATATAAAACTGCAATAATGATTACCGGTCTAGTTATCGATTGCCTAGGGACAAATAACTTTCTTGTCTTACAAAATCTTTCTACTAAACAACTAACTATCATTTTCTTGCAATTTACTCGTAGTTTTATTCTCTCTAAGTACAATTAGTTTTATTCTTGCAAACCTATCCTATCACCTACAAAATAGTTTCATACTTGTTTTAGGTAAAGCGAATGTTAAGTGTGCGTAGAGTTGTATCGGTGGTCGATAGAACTTGATGGGAATATAAATTCTACCTTTAGCTCCTCGTTGGGTTCGACACTCTTATTTATCAAAAAAGCTACAATTGACCCCCTACACTTGTGGGTTATCAAGACCTTTTTCTGGCGCTGTTGCCGAGGAGCAATAGCATGTGGTGAATATTCTCGTGTGTGCTTGTTTGCTTTATCACTAAGTAGATTTTATTTTCTATTCTAAGTTGTTCTCTATCTTTAGTTATGGATATGGAGCACAAAATACCAAAAAAATTAGTTGTACTTGCTAGTCATGGATATGGGGAACCTCCTAAAACCCTCGATGCTCGTTATGTGAAAAATATTAAACACTACTTTGATAATCCTGAGAAAACCCCATTCAACTTGATAATGGGAGACACGTCGGATCAACGTCAATACTTTAGGTATTATCGCTTGACTCAAAAAGGAAAACTCTTATGGGATCAAATTGATTGTTTGCAATGGTATGCTTGGGATTTATGCTTGAGATATGATTATACTTGCTGCTCTAGGATGAAGGCTCCACAACTTCCCTTTGTATGTGAATTTAATGATAGTGAAACCTTGGCTTCTTATGCTAATGGTATATATGATTAATATGATGTGGAACGAATAGAAGAATTTGTTGCTTTTAAGGGTGCTTATGAAATTAAATCTTTGTTTGAAAAGTATGAAGATTTTGATGATGCTGTTTATGGACCTGAAATTTTTGCTACACTTAAATATTGCTATGAGAATTATAAATACAATGCTGATATTGATGCATTTATTGAGAAAGTCTCCGTTGTCCAGGAAGATCTAATATTTTTCAGGAAACTATGGAAGAAGAAATTACTGAAATTGTGAGCTCATTAGATGAAAAAGATGAGGAGGAGAGCGAAGAACAAAAGGAAGAAGAGCGGACTGATCACCCGTGCCCACCTTATAATGAGAGTAACTCTTTATCCCATACATTGTTTAATTCCTCTTCGTGCCTACCGAAGGATGAATGCTATGATGATTGCTATGATCCCGTGGATTCATTTGAAATATCCCTTTTTGATGAAATTGATGCTTGCTATGCTTGTGGCCATGATGCCAATATGAATTATGCTTATGGAGATGAACTTTCTATTGTTCCGTATGATAAGAATGACATAGTTGCTATTGCACCCACACATGATATTCCTATTATCTTTTTGAATTCTCCCTACTACACTATATCGGAGAAGTTTGCTCTTATTAAGGATTATATTGATGGGTTGCGTTTTACCGTTACACATGATGATTTTGATGAATATAATATGCATGTGCTTGCTGCTCCTACTTGCAATTATTATGAGAGAGGAACTACATCTCCACCTCTCTATGTTTCCAATATGATAAAATTGCAAGCAACTATTTATACTATGCATTGGCCTTTACTTGATGTGCATGAATTGTTCTTTTATGGCATGCCAATGCATAGGAACAGAGTTAGACTTCGTTGTTACATGATATATGTTGCTTGGTGCTCACTACTTGTCGGGGGTATCGTGCGACATATGCCAGGGGATGGCTTATCGTGGATGGGGACAAAAGTACGTCGCTGGGCTCTAGAAGCGGGAGTGAGCGAGACCGCGTATGCTTGCGAATCTTACCCAGGTTCGGGGCTCTCCTAGGAGATAACACCCCTAGTCCTGCTCTGCGGGGTCTCCGCATGATCACTATCTCAACAGGTGGCTTCAAGCTTGCTCCTTGAGCCTCCTGGCTGGAGGAGGAAGAAGGGCAGGGCTAGCCCTTACTCCACTCTCTCTACGTGTGTGTGTGTGTCGTGAGTGCTCGACGAGGCCTCTGCCAAGGAGCCAACTGCCAACCCCCTGCATGTGGTGACCTGGGGAGTTTATATAGGCCTACCCCCCAGGGATACAATGGTAATCTAGCCGGGCGTAGGACCCGGCCGTCAGTATCTCTGGTCGCCGGCTTCTCCGCCGACTGCAGGGGCCCGCCGCCTGGTGGGTCCCCCCGGCGGTCTTGTCCTCGGCCGACAAGCTGGGCCCGCCGCTCGCGGGTCCTGTCGGCTGTGTAGCACTGTAGCCGTGCCACTGATGACGCATGCTCGGTCAGGGAGAACGTGGATACAGTCCCGCCGCCTGGCGGGAACTCGCTGTAGCCATACCCCGTTGTATCTGGTTAATGGCGCACGGGCTTCGAGGGAGGAGGAGGGCCGCCTGCTGGGAGCCGGCCTCCCACTGAGCCGACTGGTCAGGGCTTGCCGCCTTCTGGCTGGTCACGGACAGGTAGGGCCCGCCGCCTGCGGGCCGTACTGGCCGCCTGTCACAGGAGCATGGCTCCCTCTGCCATGGGTGTCGTCATGAGTGGCATGGCAACAGTCCTGCGTCGGGCGCAGGATTCCTGCCCGGTACGCAGTACCGTGGCCCCGCCCCGCCCAGGATTCGGGGGTGGCAGGCCTGTACTGTAGCCATACCCTGTTTCATCATGTTTATGTTGGTGTTGACTTTGAGGGCGCGAGGGGCCGCCTGCTAGGACTCGGCATCCCAGGAGGCTGCCTGCCAGGAGTCGGCTTGCTTCATGGCCGTCTTGTGGACTCAGCCGCCTCCCGGCAACCGGCTGCTTGGACCAGCCGGCCTCAAGAAGGCGGCCCTTGTCCTTGATGTTTGAGGGGCGCAGCCTGCCCTGATGTCTTGAAATACTAAAGGGAGCTGATGGGGCTACCCATGGTCATTTACTCCGACAGTAGTCCCCGAAGCTGATGAGGCGCTGCGGCTGAAGGGGCGAGAAGCCTCAGCAGCTTCATACTCTGAATCGTCTTCCGAAGAGCCGACTGGTTGGTGTCGGCCATGACCAGGCGGGCCGCCTGGTGGTTTTGAAACGTCGTGGCGGGGACCGGGTGGCGCGCTAGCCAGGCGTCAGGCTTGCCGGCCGCACATGTCGGCCACGTGGCGTCATCAGGTCAAGCCGGCCTGCCAGCCCGCGCGCGCAATGGGACGGCGCCGCAGGCCGGGGCCCACCACTACAGTGCCTCGGCGCACGCGCGGATCCGCTGCGGCCGAGGCGGTCGGTTGGTATTCTGTGGCAGTTAATGCACGCCTTTACTGGCGCCATAATCGCGGGAATCGTGGGGGAGTGGGCGCAGTTAATCCCCACGGCCCCCCACGTCCCCGCCCCCTCGGCTTTGCCGCCTGGGCTATAAGTAGGGGGAGGAGGGGGGCGGCAGACGCACGCGCGCCCTCCTCTCCCTTCGTCGTTCTTCATTCTTCCTGCCGCCGCAGCGCTCCTTCCTCCCGCCGAAGCGCTGCCGCAGCTCGCCGTTGCTGTGCGTCCTCTCGCAGCGGCCTCCTTGCTCCGCTGCAGCCTCGTCCGCTCGTCACCGCGCCGCGCCGGCGACAAGCTCCGTCGCCCATGGCGTGTTCACGAGCCGGCGACTGGGACGGCTCCAACGTCCACGAAGACCACCTCTCCTTCCTCCGCCAAACGCGTCGGCTGCCCCGAGAGGCGAATGTGCAGGTGTGCGTCCCTCCCGAGGCAGAAATCTCGCCGGCGCCGGAGGGCGACGAACGCGTCGTCTTCCGGTCTCATTTCCTTCGCGGCTTCGGCCTTCCAGCAAGCAACTTCCTCCGCTCTTTCTTTGATTTCTACCACGTCCAGCCGCACCACCTCACGCCAAACACGGTGGTGCTGCTGGCCGCCTTCATCGCCATGTGCGAAGGATATCTCGGCACTCTCCCCACCCTCGAACTCTGGGGGGAGTGCTTCTACCTCAAACTCGGCACCGCCGCCAAGGGCCAGGCGGCTCAGTGCGGAGCCTGCGTGGCGGTGCGGCGCCCGGGCACCGGGAACCGCTTCCCTTCCATCTCTCTGCTGCAGTCTGCCAAGCTGTGGCAGAAATCTTATTTCTATGTCAGAAACATCCATCCGACTAGCGATTACGTCAACTTGCCGGCTTACGCAGCCGGCCCGCCGGCCGAGCCGCGTGCCAACTGGCGGTTCAAGCTGAGCTCTCTATCGGCCGCCTCCTCCGCCGCCCTTGCCTGACTTCATGTGATGACGGAGTCGGAGGGCTTGAAGGGCTCGGACTTGCTGGCCGCCTTCGTGACGCGCCGAGTTCTCCCCCTCCAAGCCCGACCTCACATCATCAGTTGCATGAGCGGGCACCAGGACCCGTGCCGGATGTGCACGCGGGAGCTGCCGGACATGGAGGTGGTCTGGCTGGTCAACTACATCTCCGACTGTAAGCTGTCGGAGACGGACTGGTAGTTCGGCAAGCGGCCGTACGACCACGCGCATCCGCCGCCTGCGGTAAGTCTTTGTAATTCTTTTTCTCTTTTGCTGGTCTGAGTTCTTGTTTCGCCGTCTGATCAGTCGGCCATGGTGCAGGTCCTCCCAGCCCAGTCGGCCGCTGGCGCTCTGGATCCAGGTCAGGAGTACATGCCGGACCGGACGAGGAGCGACGTGGAAGACCCCGACTTGGGGGCGGCCGCCATGGAGGACGACGACGCCACAGGTGGCGGCGGTGGAGCAGGCGGCTCCGGGGGGAGGAGGCGGCCTTGAGGACTGGCCGAACGACGATGAGGAGGAGGACGAGCCGCGCCGCCCGCACGACACTGACAGGGCAGGCGCGAGCTCCTCAGCCGCGCCGACCGCACCAGGCGGCCCAAAAAAGCGCCGGGCCGGCTCGTTGCTGTTCGGGAGCCGGCCGAAGAAGTCCAAGAATGCGGCCGCCGCGACCAGGCGGCAAGAGGCCGCCGCCAGAGCGGCCCAGTTCTAGAGGGCCCCGAAGCAGCCCTCGATGGTATCCGCATAAGTGTTTGGCTGTGTTTCCCTTTCTTCTTCCTTGCAAACTTTTTCTGAGTTTTTCTCTTGTCTTGCTTGAATCAGGGCCCCACTCACTCTTGAGCGGTCTGCCGCCGCCTCCGTGATCGGGGAGGCGGAAGGCTCCGCCAATAACCGTCGTGTGGACCCGCTCGCCGACCTCCGGGCGGCGACGGAGAGGAATGCACGGGAGGCGCGCGAGGAGCGGGAGGAGGCGGAGAGGCAGGAGGCGGACGCGGCCAAGGCTCGGGCGGACGCGGCCGCTAGGGCGCAGGCGGAAGAAACCGCGCGCGGCCAGGCCCTGCAACTTGTCATTCCGTTGCGCGCGGCGCCGCCAGCGCCAGAGGTCCTGGAGCCGACTGGAGGAGCCGGAGATGACCAGCCGGCCGTGGAGAGGGGAGGGGGCGACGCCATTGTCTCGGAGGCGGAGGTGCCCCCGCAAGCACCGACTGCCGAGGCCCGAGGCAATCGGCCTGACGTGCCACCAGCGTCGCCGATCGGTGTCGAGTTGGTGGTGGGGGCGACTCCCGTGGTCCGCCCTTCGGTGCGTCGGCGTGTGGCGAAGGCGGCCTCGGCGCCGCGGGCGCAGGAGGCCGGGGTCGCGAGCTCGTCGGCCCTGGACGCAGAGGCCACCAGCGCCCCCCCACCGGAATGGACGCCTGGGGGCAGGACGGGCGTGCTGAACAAGGCCGCGCAGGACGTGCAGGCCCAGCTCCAGGCCCAAGGAGCCGCCTTCCAGCAGTGTACGAAGGCGTTCTTGGCGACGCGGACGGCCGTTCGGGTATGCTTCTTTGCTTTGTTTTTTGATTCTTGCAGTCTTCCGTGGGGGCGCGCCAGCGCACCCACTGGGTGTAGCCCCCGAGTTCCGGGCCGGCTGCTGAGCAGGTGGCTCGAAACTTTAAAGTACGTTCCGAGTGCTAACTTGTTTCCTCTTCTTTTTTCTTTGTTGCAGGACTACCACAACATCCGCGCAGCCGCCTTCAACTCCCAAGTCCAGGAGTTGGCTAAGTGCACCGCCGACCTCACCGAAAGCCGGCGTAAGCATTCTGTCTTCTTCCTCGCGGGGGCGCGTCAGCGCACCCGCTGGGTGTAGCCCCCGAGATTCGGGCCGACTGCTGAGCAGTCGGGCCGGATCTTCCGGCAACCACTTTCTTTTTAGTCATCTTTGTTGATTGTCCTCTCTTTCTCATTTTTGCAGGAGCCAACGCCACACTGCAGCAGCATCTGGGCAAAGTTCAGACCGAGCCGCGCGTCAAGGAGGAGGAGCGCCGTAAGGCGGCCCTGGAGCGCAACCGCCTGGCCAAGAAGTTGGCGGACCAGACGGACCAGCACAAGGCGGAGCTCCAGAAGCTCAAGGAGGCGGAAAGCGCCCTTCAGGCCGAGTTTGAGGTCGAACGCTCAAAGTGGGCCGAGAAGGAGGCGATCCTCGCCGCGGGCTACGGCGAGATTGAGGACATGATCGACGGTAAGCTTCTTTCTTTGGAATAGCTGCTGACTGTATCGGGAGTCGGCTTCTGATTTCTGTCTTTCTTTTGCGTAGACTTCTTTCCTGGCCACGCTGTCGCCGTCAGCCAGGCCATTGAGGCGCGGCGCGACCGGCGTAGGAGGGAAGGAGTGGAGATCCCGCCCGACGCGCCTCGGAACATGAATGAGCAGCTCCTGGCCGTCAGGACGCGTTTACAACCGGTTCACCGTCTGCTCCGCCGCCTTCAGCGTGCCGGGTCTCAGCTGGTTTCCGTCCTCTGGCCAGGCGGCCAGGCTCCACGCACCCCCAGTCGGACCGCCGACTGGTTGGAGGCGGCAATCGGCCGCTTCGAGGCTTGGAGGGGCTCCTCCGCTCGGGCAGGCGCTCGAAGAGCCTTGGAGTTTGTCAAGGCGTGGTATCCTAGGCTAGACCTAGCCCAGTTGGCCATGTTCTGACAGGAGGCCATGGAGGAGTTGGTGGCAGCGGGGCCCGCGCTCACCCATCGCGCGGTGGTGATCGCCGAGTACACCGACACCGGCGTCTTCTTCCCTGAGCTGGACGAGGAAGGTGCCGAGGTGCCAATGGACTGGTTCGGGCTGAACCCGGATGATGGCGAGGACTCGGCGGAAGAAATCGCCTCAAGCGACGAAGGCGAGGACGAGGAAGATGAGGATGGTGAAGGCGACGCACCGAAAGGCAGAGTGGACGCCCAGCTTCAGCTCGATCGGGCCTCGAGCAACGAGCCACGTGCGAGTGCACCGACTACTGCTGAAGGCGACCAAGCCGAGACTCGCCAGACGGCCACTCCACCAACTGGCGCCGCCGACTCCACCAACCTGCCGGACCCGCCTGTTGCTCGTTTGGCCTAGGCTGCCAACTTATCTTATCTTTTCCTGCCGTGGTAATCTTTAGAACAAACTTTGTTAAATTCGCGCAGTTCCACCCGCTGGGTGTATTCAAACTTTGTTGAATGCTGGCCGAGGGCCTCTTGCTATGTAATTTAATTCTCGCACAAGATGTGCCTCGCCGAGCTCTGACTTGTCTTGCTTTCTGTTCTTCTTGGCTTTTTCCTTTGCCGCCTTCCCTTGGCTGCCGCCTTGCTGGTCAGACAACCATTCTCGGTCTGCTGGCCGGGTCAAGTACTTGGCCATTTTGGGAAGACAAGTACTTTGGCCGCTTAGAACGTAGCAATTTAAGTGAGCAACCGGACAGCTAGGCGATGAGCCGGCTTGGCCTATGTGGGTGCTTTCGTCCTTAGCCATTTTTCATGTGAGCACCATTTCTTGCCTTTGACCCTTGCCGGCCGGACAGTCGCTCTGCGAGCTGCGGCTTATGGCAAGAGTGGGCTTAGATGCCGGCACACTACTTGTCCGACTGCAGGTAGAGCCAACATAGTACAAGGCGGCAAGCCCCCGGGCCGACTGGTCGGACCCGGTGCCGGGCGTAGGAATGAAATAACATACTCACAGGCATGAAACTTATCATACAGACAAGAAAGGTAGCCCCCGAGTGCTCCTCGAGGGACCCGGTGCCTTTGCCCTTAGGACAAAAGGTAGCGTGGTACATACTGTTTTTAACTATAAAATCTTCGGAGAAGATTTACATTCCATGGGCGCTCTGCTTCCTTGCCGGAATCATCCCTTTTGCGCGCCCTGGGCTTCTGCGCGTCGATGAGGTAATAGGAGTCG
Organism: Thinopyrum elongatum; assembly: GCA_011799875.1. Lineage (NCBI taxonomy): Eukaryota > Viridiplantae > Streptophyta > Magnoliopsida > Poales > Poaceae > Thinopyrum > Thinopyrum elongatum. Next base: position 553,626,813 of record CM022299.1, on the reverse strand, counting down.
TTGCCCAAGGCTCTGCTGATGATGAAGGGGCCTTCCCAAGGGGCCGAGAGCTTGTGCTGGCTGGCTGTTCGCTGGATCAGCCGGAGCACAAGGTCTCCCTCTTGGAAGGATCGTGGCTTGACCTTCCGACTGTAGTAGCAGCGCAGGCTCTGCTGGTAGATGGTGGACCAGCTGAGTGCTAACAGCCGGCCTTCTTCCAGCAGATCGATGCCGTCTTCTCGTGCTTCCTTTGCCTCCGCCTCCGTGTACATGGTGACGCGAGGCGAGTCGAACTCGATGTCAGTTGGGATGACGGCCTCGGCCCCGTATACGAGGAAGAAGGGGGTGAAACCGGTTGATCTGTTCGGAGTGGTGCGGAGACTCTAGAGGACGGCCGGCAGCTCGTCGATCCAGCAGCCGGCCGAGCGCTCCAGCGGCTCGACCAGTCAGGGTTTGATGCCGGATAAGATGATGCCGTTTGCTCGCTCTACCTGGCCGTTTGACTGCGGATGGGCAATGGACGCTAAGTCCAGTCGGATGCCCTGCGTCGAGCAGAAACGGGCCATGGCACCTTTGGCACAGTTAGTGCCATTGTCGGTGATGATGCTATGTGGCACACCGTACCAGACGGTGAGATCCGCGATGAAGGTCACAGCAGTCGGACCATTTAGTTTCTTGATTGGTTTGGCTTCAATCCACTTGGTGAATTTGTCCACGGCGACCGGCAGATGGGTCATGCCACCGCGTGCTGTCTTGAATGGGCCCACCATGTCCAGCCCCCAGACGGCAAAGGGCCAGGTAAGGGGGATGGTCTTGAGTGCAGAAGCCGGCAGATGTTGCTTGGAGCTGAATTTTTGGCACCCCTTGCATTTCTTGACCAGATCCTTGGCGTCCTCCAAAGCAGTCGGCCAGAAGAAACCATGGCGAAACGCTTTGGCGACAAGGGATCTGGATGCCGCGTGGTGGCCACACTCGCCTTGGTGTATGTCTCTGAGGATTTCCTTGCCTTTCTCTGGTTCGACGCAGCGTTGGAAAACGTCGGTCACGCTGCGCCTGACAAGCTCTCTGTTTACTATCATGTAAGCTCCTGCCCGGCGTTGCACCTGCCAGGCCGAGATCTCATCGACTGGCAACTCTCCGCCTACCAGAAAGTTGAGGATGGGCTGCGCCCATGATGGTGCTTTGACTTCATCCACTGTCATTACGGTTATTGAAACCAGGGCGGTTGGGTCTGGAGGTGGTGGGGCGGAGTCGGCCGCGTCTTGCCGCGTTGTTGAAGTCCCCGGGATGGCCGCTGCAGCCCCCGGGCCGGGCTGTAGAGTCCCCGGGCCGGGTGCGACTGCCGCAATCCCCGAGCCGCTTGCCGAAGTCCCCGGGCCGGCTGCCGCAGCCCCCGGGCCGGGTCGCGAAGTCCCCGGGCCAGGTGCGACTGCCTCGGGAGCAGCCGGCATGAAGATGGATTCTGATTCCGGGGAAGGCTTGATGGATGGCTTGCAGAGGCGTTGAAGGGACACGCCGGCTGGTATGGCTTGCCGGGTGGAGCCGATCCGCGCCAGGGCATCTGCTTGCTCGTTGTCGGCCCGTGGCACGTGAAGGAACTCGCACCCATCAAAGTATCCGCTGATCTGCTGGACGAGGAAGCGGTAGCTCGCCATATTTGCATCCTTGGCATCCCAGTCGCCGGACGACTGTTGGACCACCAAGTCCGAGTCACCGTAGCATAGAATCCGGCGAATGCCAATCTCCTTGGCCATCCGGAGTCTGTGTACTAGCGCCTCGTACTCGGCCACGTTGTTGGAGGCGGCAAAGTGGATTTGCAGCGCGTATCTGAGCTTGTCGCCTTTGGGAGAGGTGAGGACGATGCCGGCTCCCAAACCGGTGCGCATCTTCGAGCCATCAAAGTGCATCCGCCAATGAGTGGAGTCTGGAGCTGGCGGCAGGTACTGGGTCTCGGCCCAGTCGACGAGGAAGTCGGCCAGTGCTTGGGACTTGATGGCGGCGCGAGGCTAGTAGAAGATGGTGTAGGGGGCCAGCTCGATGGCCCACTTGGCCACTCGGCCCGATGCGTCTCTGCTGCCTATGATCTCCGCAAGCGGGGCGATGCAGACGACCGTGATGGGATGCTCTTGAAAGTATGGCTTGAGCTTCTTGGCGGCAAAATGCACGCCATAGCACAACTTTTGGTAGTGGGGGTAGTTCTGTTTGGAAGCCGACAGCACCATAACTGTACTGACCACCCGGCTAGTGGCGGCGATGTAGAGAAGCATAGGCTCCTTGGCAGCCGGGGCGGCCAGGACGGGCGGCGTGGTCAACATCTTCTTGAGCTGGAGGAACACCTCGTCCGCCTTGTCGTTCCACTCGAAATGAGTGGTCTTCTTCATTAGCTGGTACAGGGGAAGGGCCTTCTCGCCTAGCCGACTGATGAAGCGGCTGATGGATGCCAAGCAGCCGGTGAACTTCTGGACGTCTCGCAGTCGGGCGGGCCTCTCCATCCTCTCGATGGCCTTGATCTTGACAGGGTTGCACTCTATGCCGCGCTCTGAGACAAGGAAACCGAGGAGCTGGCCGGCTAGTACCCCAAAGACACACTTCTCTGGATTGAGCTTGATTTGAAAACGGCGCAGATTATCAAAAGTTTCCTTGAGATATTCCAGGAGGGTACCGCGCTTCTCCGTCTTCACCACAACATCGTCTACATAGACGTGGGCATTTCTGCCGAGTTGCTTGAGGAGGCACTTCTGCATGCAACGCTGGAACATGGCACCGGCATTTCTCAAGCCGAATGTCATGGTCAGGTAGCAGAAGGCTCCGAATGGTGTGATGAAGGCGGTCTTCAGGCGGTCGGCCGGGCTTAACTTGATCTGGTGGTACCCCGAATAGGCATCCAAGAAACTCAACAGCTCGCATCCGGCTGTGGAGTCTATCACTTGGTCAATCCGAGGCAAGGCGAACGGATCCTTCAGGCAAGCTTTGTTGAGGCTAGTGTAGTCAATACACATGCACCATTTGTTATTCTTCTTTAGTACAAGGACTGGGTTGGCTAGCCACTCTGGGAAGAATACTTCCATAATGAAGCCGGCTGCTAGAAGCCGGGCTACCTCTTCACCAGCAATTCCTCTCTTCTCCTCCGACAGGCGGCGGAGGGGTTGTCTGACTGGTTTTGCATCTGCTCTGACATGTAGCTTGTGCTCGGTGAAATCCGTCGGAACACCCGGCATGTCCTTTGGAGACCACGCAAAGATGTCCCCATTCTCACGGAGGAAATCGACGAGCTCGCCTTCCTATTTGCTGTCAAGGTGAGCTCCTATGACAGCGAACTTCTCCGGGTGCTCTGGGTCCAAGGGTATCTTGGTTTCTTTGGCCAGCTGGAAAGAGCCCTGAGCTTCTGACTCCTTGGGATCTGGCGATAGGTCCGGCTGCTTGCCGGCCATGGCCACAACCCGGTCAAGGAGCCGCTTCTCGGCAGCAATCACAAGGGACTCGGCTAGCCGACTGCTGGCTGCAGCACATTCGGTAGACTTCTGGTAGTCGCCGGCTATGGTGATAATGCCCTTGGTGCCCGGCATCTTCATCTTGAGGTAGGCGTAGTGGGGGATCGCCATGAACTTGGCCAGAGCAGGCCGGCCAAGCAACGCGTGGTAGGGGCTCTCAAGGTCAACCACGTCGAACCAGATTGGTCTCGGCGGAAGTGACTCTTGTCTCCAAAGAGGACATCTATCTTGATCTTGCCGATTGGTGAGCAGGATAGGCCAGGCACAATGCCATGGAAGACAGTCCGGCTGGGCTGGAGCTGTTTCTCTTTGATGCACAACTTCTCCATGGTGTCGCGGTAGAGGATGTTGATGCTGCTACCGCCGTCTATCAGAATTCGGGAGAAACGAGCAGCTCGCCTCTCCGTTGCCAAGGTGGCATCCAACACCAGGGCATAGGAACGCGGAGAAGGCATCACCTCCGGGTGGTTAGCTCGGCTCCAACTGATCGGCTTCTCCGACCAGTGCATGAACTCTGGGGCTTCAGAGGTGACAGTATTCACTTCTCGGCGCTTTTGACGCCGGCTGTGCCTGTCGTCAGTCACGCTGGTGAAGACGACGTAAGCTCCATGCTCTTCCGGAAATTCGTCTTGGATCGCGCCGACTGGTCGGACCGCCGGCTGCTGGGGAGGCGGAGGCGGCGGGCCAGCAGGCGGCGGAGGCAGCCCTTCGCCTCTGGCGATGCGGGTGAGCCAGTGGCACTTCCGGGTGGTGTGGTTGGATGGCTTCGCGCCGCTGTGGAACTTGCAGGGAGCGTCGAGGGTTTGCTCAAACGAGAAGGCGGGCAACCAGGCAGGCTTGCCGCCCTTTTGGAGTTTGGGGCCGGGCTGCTCTTCTGGCTGCTGGTCTTCGACTATCGCCACCTGCCGGCTGGGGGTAGCCGGCTGCGGGGCCTTGCGCTTATTGTCGTTTGACTGTTGGCGCCGACTGGAATCACCAGCCGGTGTCTGAGGAGCCGGAGGGAGCATCTTTCCTGACGCATCCACCCGGAGTTCCAACTTCATAGATGAGTCGGCAGTGGCGTACTTGTCCGCTGTGATCAACAGCTCGTCGAGCGTGGCTGTCTCGTCGCAGAGGAGCTGGTGCTTGAGTAGGGTGCCCTCCCAGCACCCGGCAGTGAAGTATTCAATGGCTTGCACCTCATCCCCCTTCGCAGAAGTTGCGCAGCTCGGCCCACCGCGACAAGTATTCGCGGGTGGACTCGATCGGGCCTTGGACGCACAGGGAGAGCTGGCGAGGCTTGGGCGGCCGCTTGTAGGTGCTGGTGAAGTTGCGGATGAAAACTTCGGTGAAGCCTAGCCAGCTGTTGACGCTGTAGGGCTTGAGGCTGTTCAGCCATGTCCGGGCCGTGCCCTGGAGCATGAGCGGAACATACTTCACGGCGACACGCTTGTTGCCATTCGCTATGTTGACGGTAGTGGAGTAGTCGACCAGCCAATCTTCCGGCTTCACAGAGCCGTTGTACTTAGGAGTGTCCCGAGGGACCGAGAACCCTTTGGGGAAGGGCTCATCGCGAATGCGGGGGCCGAAACAAGGCGGGCCGATTGCATCTTCTTCTTCCAATGCCAGGGACCGAGCCAAACGGTCGATCCGGTTGCGGGCGTCGTTCTCTCCGACTCCTTAGCGGGGGCCCAGCCGGCCTCCGAGAGTCGGATGCTCAACAGGCGGCGGGGAGGCACGCCTCTCCCTGCGCGGGAGAGGCGGACGACTGTCCCGCCGTTCCACTGCTCGTGGGCGGCCGTCTTGGTCGCGCTCGATGGAGATGCGGGTGCGGCTGCGGCTAGCAGCCGGCTCTTGGTCATGGGCGCTGGCTGTCGGCGTCCGGGAGGTCGCGGCGTGCTCTCGGCGAGGGGGAAGATTCCCAGCCTATAGGCCGGGTTCCACCAAGCGGCGGCCGGCTTCTTGCTGCGTGGCGGCCGCGTCGATGAGCTGCTGGACGCGCTCCGTCATGCAGCGACGTTCGTCGCCCTCCAGGCGGTCCAGCTCGTCTTCCGCTGCCTGGGTGGCACGCAAGTTCTCCATGGGCGTGGCATAGACCGGGCGGTCGGCTCCCAACATGCTGGCGATGGCGGCGTCGCGCTGCCGGACCGTGCCCACGCGGCTGGGTTCGCCAGTAGCCGGTGTGCCGCAGACGGCGCGGTCGATCTCGCGGTGGTAAGCCTCAATGAGGCGTCTCATCGCCGCCAACTTGTTGGCGCTGTCAAGAAGTGCGATACGGCATGCCTCCAGCGTTTCACGGCTCGCACCGGGCGCTACGGGAGCGGATAGGTCCCGCATTGCCACCTGCAACGGATCCTGGCCGGCCTGGTCGGAGGTTCCATCGTGGCTGATGACCAGCACCTCGGTGACGGTGCTGGTGCCAGCGCCGCTGCCTGCAGCGGGAAGTGGATCGTCGAAGGTCACCACGTCACCGGGGAAGGCATCAGGAAGCGCGGCGTCGGCGTCGACGACCATGTCGACGAGAAGGTCGGTGGAGCCAACGGATTCCGGGTCGGAGACCGGCTCGTCGGCGATGTGAAGCTTGCCGAGGAGATCGACGAGGTAGCTCTCAGAGCTGGCTGCGCCCGCGTCGAGTGCGGGCTCGTCGAAGAGGCGGATCCCGCCGATGAGATCAGCGAGGTTGCTTGTGGCACAAACAACTTCCACGCCGCGCACCGTGTCGGCGCAAACGCCGTCGGGCGTGCCGGGCTGGCTGCTATCGCCAGGGAGGAAGAGGGTTCCCGTCCAGAACATGTTTCCGGACGACGGTGCACCTAGCCCCACGGTGGGCGCCAAATGTCAGGGGTATCGTGCGACGTATGCCAGGGGATGGCTTATCGTGGATGGGGACAAAAGTACGTCGCCGGGCTCTAGAAGCGGGAGTGAGCGAGACCGCGTATGCTTGCGAATCTTACCCAGGTTCGGGGCTCTCCTAGGAGATAACACCCCTAGTCCTGCTCTGCGGGGTCTCCGCATGATCACTATCTCAACAAGTGGCTACAAGCTTGCTCCTTGAGCCTCCTGGCTGGAGGAGGAAGAAGGGCAGGGCTAGCCCTTACTCCACTCTCTCTGCGTGTGTGTGTGTGTGTGTGTGTGTGTGTCATGAGTGCTCGACGAGGCCTCTGCCAAGGAGCCAACTGCCAACCCCCTGCATGGGGTGACCTGGGGGGTTTATATAGGCCTACCCCCCAGGGATACAATGGTAATCTAGCCGGGCGTAGGACCCGGCCGTCAGTATCTCTGGTCGCCGGCTTCTCCGCCGACTGCAGGGGCCCGCCGCTTGGTGGGTCCCCCCGGCGGTCTTGTCCTCGGCCGACAAGCTGGGCCCGCCGCTCGCGGGTCCTGTCGGCTGTGTAGCACTGTAGCCGTGCCACTGATGACGCATGCTCGGTCAGGGAGAACGTGGATACAGTCCCGCCGCCTGGCGGGAACTCGCTGTAGCCATACCCCATCGTATCTGGTTAATGGCGCATGGGCTTCGAGGGAGGAGGAGGGCCGCCTGCTGGGAGCCGGCCTCCCACTGAGCCGACTGGTCAGGGCTTGCCGCCTTCTGGCTGGTCATGGACAGGTAGGGCCCACAGCCTGCGGGCCGTACTGGCCGCCTGTCACAGGAGCATGGCTCCCTCTGCCATGGGTGTCGTCATGAGTGGCATGGCAACAGTCCTGCGTCGGGCGCAGGATTCCTGCCCGGTACGCAGTACCGTGGCCACGCCCCGCCCGGGATTCGGGGGTGGCAGGCCTGTACTGTAGCCATACCCTGTCTCATCATGTTTATGTTGGTGTTGACTTTGAGGGCGCGAGGGGCCGCCTGCTAGGACTCGGCATCCCAGGAGGCCGCCTGCCAGGAGTCGGCTTGCTTCATGGCCGTCTTGTGGACTCCGCCGCCTCCCGGCAACTGGCTGCTTGGACCAGCCGGCCTCAAGAAGGCGGCCCTTGTCTTTGATGTTTGAGGGGCGCAGCCTGCCCTGATGTCTTGAAATACCAAAGGGAGCTGATGGGGCTACCCATGGTCATTTACTCCGACACTACTAAATTACAAATCATTGTTAATTAAAATTGGCTTTGATATACCTTGGGATCTAGGTGGATCAATTACTTGAGCACTGTATGCCTAGCTTAATGGCTTTAAAGAAAGCGCTGCCATGGAGACAACCCAGAAGTTTTAGAGAGTCATTTTATTGTGTTATGTGCTTTTAAAAGGTTTAAAAAATATATAGAGGAGAACCTAAAACTTTTCAAAAAGGAAAGTGAAAGTAAGAAAGACGAGCACCGTTGAAGTGGGGGAGCTCCTTGAACTTTGTTCATGCCCATGGAAACTTTGTGAATCTTGAATTACAAAAACTTTTCAACAAAAATAATTATCCCCTTGTACAAATCCATTGTATTATAAAAATAATGTGCCAAGATTTGCCTTTAGGATGTTTAGATTGCTTGTTTGGTATGTGCGGTGCAAAAACAGAAACTTTTGCTGTAGTGCGTGAATTTACATTTTTTTACTGGAACGTGCAAAAATTCTGAAATTTTTACATAGTATTGCTATCCAAATTGTTTATTTTGTCCTAATGTTTCAGAAGTTTTGGAGTCGCAGAAGTATGGTCAATGTTCAGATTGCTACATATTGTCCTGTTTTTTATGCATAGTTTTGCTTCTTTTGATGGAACTATGGATTGTATCAGTGGTATAAGCCATGGAGAAGTTAGAATACAGGAGGCATAATGCAAAAACAAAATATGGATGTGTTTGCAACAATACTTAAATAGTGATTTGCTTTATTATAATAATGGATCTCACGAGGGTTTTGTTAAGTTTTGTGTGATTGAAGTTTTCAAGTTTTGGGTGAGATCACGATGGATGAAGGAATAAGGATTGGCAAGAGCTTAAGCTTGGGGATGCCCGAGGCACCTGCTACTTCTTGAGCTTGCGTTGATTTCTCCCTTGAAGAGGAAAGGGTGATGCAGCAAAGTAGAGATAAGTATTTCCCTTAGTTAAGAACCAAGGTATCAATCCAGTAGGAGGCACAAGCAAGTCTCCAATCTATGCACCTGCACAAACTAACAAACACTTGCACTCAATGCGAAAAAGGGGTTGTCAATCCCTTCACGGTCTCGAACAAGAGTGAGATCTAATAGAGATAGGTATAAAAGGTAAATAAAAAGGCTAACTAAAGTAAATCTAAATAAATTGCAGCAAGGTATTTTTGGGGTTTTTGGTTTATAGATCTGAAAATATATGATGGGAAATAGACCCGGGGGCCATAGGTTTCACTAGAGGCTTCTCTCTTGAAGATATCATACGGTGGGTAAACAAATTACTGTTGAGCAATTGATAGAAAAGCGCAAAGTTATGACGATATCTAAGGCAATGATCATGAATATAGGCATCACGTCCGTGACAAGTAGACCAAAATAATTCTGCATCTACTACTATTACTCCACACATCGACCGCTATCCAGCATGCATCTAGAGTATTAAGTTCATAAGAACAGAGTAACGCCTTAAGCAAGATGACATGATGCAGAGGGATAAACTCAAGCAATATGATATAAACCCCATCTTTTGATCCTTGATGGCAACAATACAATACGTGCCTCGCCACCCCTTCTGTCACTGGGTGAGGACACCGCAAGATTGAAACCAAAACTAAGCACCTCTACCATTACAAAAAAAAACCAATCTAGTTGGCCAAACCAAACCGATAGTTCGAAGAGAAATACAAAGATATCTTAATCATGCATAAAAGAGTTTAGAGAAGACTCAAATAATATTCATAGATAATCTGATCATAAATCCACAATTCATCGGATCTCAACAAACACACCGCAAAAAGTATTATATCGAATAGATCTCCAAGAACATCAAGGAGAACATTGTATTTAAGATCAAAGAGAGAGAAGAAGCCATCTAGCTACTAGCTATGGACCCGTAGGTCTATGGTAAACTACTCACACATCATCGAAAGGGCAGCAAGGTTGATGTAGAGGCCCTCCGTGATCGAATCCCCCTCCGGCAGATCACCGGAAAAGGCCCCAAGATGGGATCTCATGGGAACAGAGGCTTGCGGTGGTGGAAAAGTATTTTGGTGGATGCCTCTGGTGGTTTGGGAATATTTGGGAATTTATACTACAAAGATAAGGGTTAGACCTCCGAGGTGCCCACAAGCCCTCAGGGCGCGCCCCCCTAGGGCGCGCCTGGCAGGCTTGTGGCCTCCTCAGGAACCTTCTGCCCCCCTCTCCAAGTCCTCTAGATGTCTTCTGGTCCAAGAAATATCATCGCGAAAGTTTTATTCCGTTTGGACTCCATTTGATATTCCTTTTCTGTAAAACTCAAAAACAAGGAAAAAACAGAAACTGGCACTGGGCTCAGGTTAATAGGTTAGTCCCAAAAATAATATAAAATAGCATATTAATGCATATAAAACATCCAAAATAGATAATATAATAGCATGGTACAATAAAAAATTATAGATGCGTTGGAGACGTATCAAGCATCCCCAAGCTTAATTCCTGCTCGTCCTCGAGTAGGTAAATGATAAAAACAGAATTTTTGATGTGGAATACTACCTAACATATTTATCAATGTAATATTCTTTATTGTGGCATGAATATTCAGATCCATAAGATTCAAAACAAAAGTTTAATATTGACATAAAACAATAATACTTCAAGCATACTAATAAAGCAATCATGTCTTCTCAAAATAACATGGCCAAATAAAGTTATCCCTACAAAATCATATAGTCTGGCTATGCTCCATCTTCATGACACAAATTATTTCATCATGCACAACCCCGATGATAAGCCAAGCAATTGTTTCATACTTTTGGTGTTCTCAAACTTTTTCAACTTTCACGCAATACATGTGCGTGAGCCATGGATATAACACTATGGGTGGAATGGAATATGGTGGTTGTGGAGAAGACAAAAAAGAAGGAGAATGTCTCACATCAACTAGGCAAATTAATGGGCTATGGAGATGCCCATCAATTGATATCGATGCAAGTGAGTAGGGATTGCCATGCAACAGATGCACTAGAGCTATAAGTGTATGAAAGCTCAAAAAGAAACTAAGTGGGTGTGCATCCAAGTTGCTTGCTCACGAAGACCTAGGGCAATTTGAGGAAGCCCATCATTGTAATATACAAGCCAAGTTCTATAATGAAAAATTCCCACTAGTATATGAAAGTGACAAAATAGGAGACTCTCTATCATGAAGATCATGGTGCTAATTTGAAGCACAAGTGTAGAAAAAGGATAGTAACATTGTCCCTTCTCTCTTCTCTCTCTTCTTTTTTTATTTGGGCTTCTTTGGACTCTTTTATTATTTTGTAAAGTCCGGAGACTCATCCCAACTTGTGAGGGAATCATAGCTTCCATCACCCTTTCCTCACATGGGACAATGCTCTAATAATGATGATCATCACACTTTTATTTACTTACAACTCAAAAATTACAACTCGATACTAGAACAAGATATGACTATATGAATGCCTCCGGCGATGTACCGGGATGTGCTATGATCAAGAGTCACATGTATAAAAAATATGAATGGTGGCCTTGCCACAAATACTATGCCAACTACATGATCATGCAAAGCAATATGAGAATGATGGTGCGTGTTATAATAAAACAAAACGGTGGAAGTTTCATGGCAATATATCTTGGAATGGCTATGGAAATGCCATAATAGGTAGGTATGGTGGCTGTTTTGAGGAAAGTAATATGGTGGGTTTAATGTACCGGCGAAAGTTGTGCGGTACTAGAGAGGCTAGCAATGGTGGAAGGGTGAGAGTGCGTATAATCCATGGACTCAACATTAGTCATAAAGAACTCACATACTTATTGCAAAAAATTATTAGCTATTGAAACAAAGTACTACACGCATGCTCCTAGGGGGATAGATTGGTAGGAATAGACCATCGGTCGTCCCCGATCGCCACTCATAAGGAAGACAATCAAAAAATAAATCATGCTCCGACTTCATCACATAACGGTTCACCATACGTGCATGCTACGGGAATCACAAACTTTAACATAAGTATTTCTACCAATCCACAATTACTCACTAGCATGACTCTAATATCACCATCTTTATATCTCAAAACAAATGCAAGGAATCAAACTTCTCATCTATTCAGTGCTCTTTATATGAAAGTTTTTATTATATCCCTCTTGGATGCCCATCATATTAGGACTAATTTCATAACCTAAGCAAATTACCATGCTGTTTAAGACTCTCAAAATAATATAAGTGAAGCATGAGAGTTCAACAATTCTATAAAATAAAGCCACCGCCTTGCTCTTAAAAAGATATAAGTGAAGCACTAGAGCAAATTGCCTAGCTCAAAAGATATAAGTGAAGCACATAGAGTATTCCAATAAATTCACGATTAATGCGTGTCCCTCTCAAAAGGTGTATACAGCAAGGATGATTGTGGAAAACTAAAAAGCAAAGACTCAAATCATACAAGACGCTCCAAGCAAAACACATATCATGTGGTGAATAAAAATATAGCCTCAAATAAGTTTACCGATGGATTGAAAACAAAAGAGGGGATGCCATCCAGAGCATCCCCAAGCTTAAGCTCTTGCCACTCCTTATTCCATTGTCCATCAAATCTTTACCCAAAACTTGAAAACTTCACAGCACAAAACTCAACAGAAAACTCATAAGATCCGTTAGTATAATAAAATAAATCACCACTTTTGGTACTGTTGTGAAGTCATTCTTAATTTATATTGGTGTTATATCTACTGTATTACAACTTGCCCATGGTTCATACCCCCCGATACTACCCACAGATTCATCAAAATAAGCAAACAACACATAGAAAACAGAATCTGTCAAAAACAGAACAGTCTGTAGTAATCTGCAAATTTAGTATAATTATGTAACTCCAAAAATTCTGAAAAAATAGGAAAATTTAGGCAATTTGTATGTAAATCTTGTGTAAAAAATTCAGATTAAAATCACGTCTCTGTAATTTTTTAAATTTCTGGCAATGAGCGCAAAAGTTTCTGTTTTTCAGCAAGATCAAATCAAATATCATCGTAGACCATCCCAAAGGTCTTACTTGGCTAAAAAAATAATTAAAACACCAAAACACAATTAATACATAGGAAATAATGTGTAATTATTGAAAAATAGAACCAAAAACATAAAACATAAAAATAAAATTGGGTTGCCTCCCAACAAGCGCTATTGTTTAACGCCCCTAGCTAGGCATAAAACATAGATCTAGGTATTGTCATCTTTGGTATGCAAACCATAAGTAGCCCTCATAATAGATTCATATGGCAACTTAATTTTCTTTCTTGCAAAGTGTTCCATGCCCTTCCTTTACAGAAATTGAAATCTAATGTTTCATTCTTTCATATCAATAATTGCACCAATAGTTCTAAGGAAAGGTCTACCAAGAATAATAGGACATGTAGGATTGCAGTCCATATCAAGCACAATAAAATCTACGGGCACATAATTCCTATTTGCAACAATAAGAACATCATTAATTTTTTCCATAGGTTTCTAAATAGTGGAATCCGCTAGATGCAAATTCAAAGAACAATCATCAAATTCACGGAAACCTAGCACATCACATAAAGTTTTCAGAATAGTGGAAACACTAGCACCCAAATTACACAAAGAATTGCACTCGTAATCTTTAATTTTAATCTTAATAGTGGGTTCCCACTCATCATAAAGCTTTCTAGGGATAGAAACTTCCAATTCAAGTTTTTCTTCAAAAGATTTCATCATAGCATCAACGATATGTTTAGTAAAAGCTTTATTTTGATTATAAGCATGAGGTGAATTTAACATGGATTGCAACAAGGAAATACAATCTATCAAAGAGGAATTATCATAATTAAAGTCCTTGAAATGCAAAAGAGTGGGTTCATCGCTACCTAAAATTTTGACCTCTCCAATCCCACTTTAATCAATTTTTTATTATGATCTTTAAACTCCAAATTATTGGGACGCCTTCTAGCTAAAGTTGACTCATGTGCAGTCCCATCTTTATCAAGATTTATATTAGAAACAAAGATTCAATAGGAGTCACACCAATCACTTTAAGATCTTCAACATTATTTTCACAAAAACTAGAAGAACACGCTTTTACAAACCAATCTCGCTTAGCACGCATCCTAGCGGTTCTTTCTTTGCATTCATCCATAGAAATTTTAATAGCTTTCAGAGATTCATTAATATCATGCTTGGGTGGCATAGATCTAATCTTCAAAGAATCAATCTGAAGAGAAATTCTATCAACGTTCCTAGCCAAATCATCAATCTTAAGCAATTTTTCTTCTACCATAGCATTGAAATTCTTTTGAGAATTAATAAAATCTTAAATATTATGCTCAAGATCAGAGGGTATTTTATTATAATTTCCATAAGAATTATTGTAGGAATTACCATAATTATTAGAGGAATTACTAGGGAACGGCCTAGGGTTGAAATTACCTCTATACGCGTTATTACCAAAATTGTTCCTACCAACAAAATTCACATCCATAGATTCAATATTATTCTCAATCAAAGTGGACAAAGGAATATCATTAGGATCAATAGGAGCACTCTTACTAGCAAACAATTTCATAAGTTCATCCATCTTTCCACTCAAAGTATTAATTTCTTCAATCGCATGCACTTTTTTACTAGTGAAAGATCTTCCGGTATGCCATTGAGAGTAATTCGCCATAATATTATCTAGGAGTTTATTAGCTTCTCCTAATGTAATTTCCATAAAAGTACCTCCCGCGGCGGAATATAAAAGATTTCTAGATGCAAAATTCAAGCCGGCACAAAATTTTGGTATGATCATCCATAAACTTAAACCATAAGTAGGGCAATTTCTTATCATCAATTTCATCCTCTCCCAAGATTGTGCAACATGTTCATGATCAAGTTGCTTAAAATTCGTTATATCGTTCCTAAGGGAGATGATCTTAGCGGGAGGAAAATACTTAGAAATAAAAGCATCTTTACACTTATTCCATGAATCAATACTATTTTTAGGCAAAGATGAAAACCAAGTTTTAGCGCGATCTCGTAGTGAGAATGGAAATAGCTTCAATTTAACAATATCGTTATCCACATCTTTTTTCTTTTGCATATCACACAACTCTTCGAAAGTATTTAGATGGGATGCGGCATCTTCACTAGGAAGGCCGGAAAATTGTTCTTTCATAACAAGATTCAACAAAGCGGCATTAATTTCATAAGATTCCGCACTAGTGGCAGGAGCAATCGGAGTACTAATAAAATCATTATTATTAGTATCAAAAAAGTCACACAATTTGGTATTTTCTTGAGACATCGTGACAAATCAAGCAATCTAGCACACAAGCAAACAAAAAGCAAATGAAAAGATGAATGGAAGAAGGGCGAATAAAAAGGCAAATATTTTTGTGTTTTTCTGAAAACATTTTAGAAGTGGGGGAGAGGAAAACTACAGGCAAATGGCAAATAATGTAATGCAAGAGATGAGAGTTTATGATGGGTACTTGGTAGGCTTGATGTAGAACATCCCCGACAACGGCGCCAGAAATTCTTCCTGCTACTTCTTGAGCTTGCGTTGATTTTTTCCTTGAAGAGGAAAGGGTGATGCAGCAAAGTAGAGATAAGTGTTTCCCTCAGTTAAGAACCAAGGTCTCAATCCAGTAGGAGGCACAAGCAAGTCTCCAATCTATGCACCTGCACAAACTAACAAACACTTGCACTCAACGCGAAAAAGGGGTTGTCAATCCCTTCACGGTCTCGAAAAAGAGTGAGATCTAATAGAGATAGGTATAAAAGATAAATAAAAAGGCTAACTAAAGTAAATCTAAATAAATTGCAGCAAGGTATTTTTGGGTTTTTTGGTTTATAGATCTGAAAATATATGATGGAAAATAGACCCGGGGGCCATAGGTTTCACTAGAGGCTTCTCTCTTGAAGATATCATACGGTGGGTAAACAAATTACTGTTGAGCAATTGATCGAAAAGTGCAAAGTTATGACGATATCTAAGGCAATGATCATGAATATAGGCATCACGTCCGTGACAAGTAGACCGAAATAATTCTGCATCTACTACTATTACTCCACACATCGACCGCTATCCAGCATGCATCTAGAGTATTAAGTTCATAAGAACGGAGTAACGCCTTAAGCAAGATGACATGATGTAGAGGGATAAACTCAAGCAATATGATATAAACCCCATCTTTTTATACTTGATGGCAACAATACAATATGTGCCTCGCTACCCCTTCTGTCACTGGGTGAGGACACCGCAAGATTGAAACCAAAACTAAGCACCTCTCCCATTGCAAAAAAAACCAATCTAGTTGGCCAAACCAAACCGATAGTTCGAAGAGAAATACAAAGATATCTTAATCATGCATAAAAGAGTTCAGAGAAGACTCAAATAATATTCATAGATAATCTAATCATAAATCCGCAATTCATCGGATCTCAACAAACACACCGCAAAAAAGTATTACATCGAATAGATCTCCAAGAACATCGAGGAGAACATTGTATTGAAGATCTAAGAGAGAGAAGAAGCCATCTAGCTACTAGCTATGGACCCATAGGTCTGTGGTAAACTACTCACACATCATCCGAAGGGTAGCAAGGTTGATGTAGAGGCCCTCCGTGATCGAATCCCCCTCCGACAGATCACCGAAAAAGGCCCCAAGATGGGATCTCACGGGAACAGAGGCTTGCGGCAGCGGAAAAGTATTTTGGTGGATGCCTTTGGTGGTTTGGGAATATTTGGGAATTTATACTGCAAAGATTAGGGTTAGACCTCCGAGGGGCCCACAAGCCCTCAGGGCGCGCCCCCCTAGGGCGTGCCTGGCAGGCTTCTGGCCTCCTCAGGAACCTTCTGGCCCCCTCTCCAAGTCCTCTGGATGTCTTCTGGTCCAAGAAACATCATCGCGAAAGTTTTATTCTATTTGGACTCCTTTTGATATTCCTTTTCTGTAAATCTCAAAAACAAGAAAAAAACAAAAACTGACACTGGGATGTAGGTTAATAGGTTACTCCCAAAAATAATATAAAATAGCATATTAATGCATATAAAACATCCAAAACAGACAATATAATAGCATGGAACAATAAAAAATTATAGATACATTGGAGATGTATCAGCACCCCAAGGTAATATTTAAGGACTCCCAAGCAACTAAGCTTGGGGATACCCCGGAAGGCATCCCCTCTTTCTTCTAACGACCATCGGTAATTTTACTTGGAGCTATATTTTTATTCGTCACATGATATGCGTAAATTCTTGGAGCGTCTTTTGTGTTTATTTTTTCCTTTTCTTTTATGCACCATGCTGGTATGAGATAGTCCTTGGTTGATTTATAGAATGCTCTTTGCACTTCACTTATATCTTTTGAGTATGGCTTTATAGAATGCTTCATTTTTTTCACCTATATCATTTGAAGTTTGGATTGCCTGTTTCTCTACTTATGGAAAACCGTTATTTGTAGAATGCTCTTTTGCTTCACTTATATTTATTAGAGCATGGGCAAGTCTTTTGTAGAAAGAATTGAACTCTCTTGCTTCACTTATATCGATTTAGAGAGTCAACAGGAATTGGTCATCCACATGGTTAGTCATAAAATCCTCCATAAAACTTGCAGATCACTGAATATGATATGTTTGATTCCTTGCAATAGTTTTGCGATATAGAGATGGTAATATATGGGAGGTACTAGTGAATGATTGTGGTTTAGTAAGGGATATTGGTGTTAAGGTTTGTGATTCCCGAAGCATGCACGTATAGTCTCTCGTTATGATAAGAAGTTGGAGCATGATTTATTATTGATTGTCTTCCTTATGAGTGGCGGTCGGGGACGAGCGATGGTCTTTTCCTACCAATCTACCCCCCTAGGGGCATGCGTAGTAGTACTTTGCTTCGAGGGCTAATAAACTTTTGCAATAAGTATGTGAGTTCTTTTTGACTAATGCGAGTCCATGGATTATACGCAGTCTTACCTTTCTTCAATTTGCTAGCCTCTTCGGTATCGTGCATTTCCCTTTCTCACCTCGAGAGTTGGTGCAAACTTCGCTGCTGCATCCAAACCCCGTGATATGATACACTCTATCACACATAAGCCTCCCTATATCTTCCTCAAAACAGCCACCATACCTACCTATTATGGCATTTCCACAGCCATTCCGAGATATATTGCCATGCAACTTTCATCATCATTGTATACATGACTTGATCATTCGTTGTCATATTGCTTTGCATGATCGTAAGATAGCTAGCATGATATTTTCATCGCTTGTCCGTTTTTTGATATCTTTGCCAAGCTAGATCATTGCACATCCTGGTACATGATAATCCCCAAGTGCAAGGAATCATCATAGCAATTTCCAAAGATGGAAGTGATAAGTATGGAGTGTCGAACCCACAAGGAGCTAAAGGTAAGATCAATATTCTCTCAAGTCCTATCTGCCACTGATACGACTCTACGTACACCGAACGTTTGCTTCCATCTAGAAACGAGAAATAAAACTACGTTGTGGGTATGAAGAGGATAGCTTTGCATGATATCAGAGAACTAAAATACGAAAATAGGTGATGTTATCATAAAGTTAGAATATATTACAAATAGCGAGTGTGTAATTATGATGGATCGGTGTGCGGAATTGTCCTAGGCAATCGTTAACAAGATCGGTAATCATTATTGCAGTTTTATTTGAGGGAGAGGCATAAGCTAACATACTTTCTCTACTTGGATCATATGCACTTATGATTGGAACTCTAGCAAGCATCCGCAAATACTAAAGATCATTATGGTAAAACCCAACCATAGCATTAAAGTATCAAGTCCTCTTTACTCCCATACGCAAACAACCCCCCTTACTCGGGTCTAAGCTTCTGTCACTCTAGCAACCCACTATAAGCGAATCATGAACATATTGCAAACCCTACAGCGGGAATCCCTCACGTGTGCGCGGCACGGAGGGCACCATAGGATAACACCAAAATAAAACATACAAACCAAACCAATCTAGATCATCAATCAACCCAAAAGACAAAAGAAATCTACTCAAAACATCATAGGATGGCAACACATCATTGGATCATAATATGTGGCATAAAGCACCATGTTCAAGTAGGGGATTACAGCGGGGTGCGGGAGAGTGGACCGCTTAAAAGAGATGAGGAAGGTTATGAAGAAGGTGATGTTGATGAAGACGATCACCGCGGTGATGGTTCCCTCGGCGGCACTCCGGCGCCACCGAGAGAGAAGGGGAGAGAGTCTCCCCCTTGTGCTTCCTCCTCCATGGCCTCCCCCCTGGATGGGGAGAGGTTCTCCCTTTGGTCCTTGGCCTCCATGGTGATGATGGCCCCCTCCGGCTTCCTCCATGGCCTCCGGTGATGATGGCCCCCTCCGGCTTCCTCCATGACCTCCAGGGCCTAGATTGATTTTTCATGGCTACAGAGGCTTGCGGCGGCGGAACTTCCGATCTAGGGTTCTTTTTGGAGGTTTGGGTATTTATAAGAATTTTTGGCGTCGGTCTCACGTCAAGGGGGTGCCCGAGGGACCCACAAGCCGTAGGGGCGCGCCCTGGCGGCTTGTGGCCACCTCGTCCACTTCCTGGCCCAGCTCCGGTGCTTCGGGGGTCTCTTTTGGTCCATAAAAAATCACCGTAAATTTTCAGCCCATTCCGAGAACTTTTATTTCTACATAAAAAATGACACCACGGTAGTTCAGCTGAAAACAGCGTCAGTCCAGGTTAGTTCTAATCAAATCATACCAAAACCATATAAAATTGTTGTAAACATGGCATGAATACTTCATAAATTATAGATATGTTGGAGACGTATCAGTATCCCCAAGCTTAATTCCTGCTCGTCCTCGAGTATGTAAGTGATAAAAGAAATAATTTATGAAGTGTGAATGCTAGCATAGTGCATAGATTTGATCAATGATAGTTCCAAACACTTTTTCTAGCATCATTATATATCATAAACAATAGCTCATCTCATAAAACTTCTCATGATCAAGTAACAAGCTATTCACATGTTAAAGTATAGACCATAAAGTTTCTTGAAAACTAACAAACTATGTTCTCAGTCACCAAACAATTGCAGTTCATCTTACTTTCAGGAATGGTCTATGTAAGAGCTCTGATTTAGCAAATTCTACCATATAGATAATTGTCAACAATAATAATTCATGATCAAATATATTTGAATGGCCATATATGCTTGGATCTTTCCCACCACATGATGCTTGCCAACTAAAGAATAATTGAGGTTGAAATTAGAAGGAATACTATTGACTCTTGAATAAAAGTAAATACATGAAAGTAAAAGATAGGCCCTTCGCAGAGGGAAGCAGAGGTTGTCATGCGCTTTTTAATTTTGGATGTGCAAACCCTTAATGCAAAGGAACGTCACGTTGTATTGCCCTTTGTGATAGCAACCTTTATTATGCAGTCTGTCGCTTTTATTTCTTTACCATCACAAGTTCGTACAACGCTTATTTTCCCTTATAATAAAAGATCATACATATTTAGGAGCAATTTTTCTTGCTTTTTGCACCGATGACAACTTACTTGAAGGATCTTATTCAATCCATAGGTAGATATGGTGGACACTCATGGCAAGAAATGGGGTTTAAGGGTTTTTGGATGCACAAGTAGTATCTCTACTTAGTACAAATTTTTGGCTAGCAAAAGATCCTAAGCAAGCACCACATGTTGGAGGATCCATAACAACATAACTTCTATACAAATATACCCAAACATAACTCATTACGTTGTCTTCCTTGTCCAACTTCAACTAATTTGCTCAAGTTTGAAAATAATTAATAGATCTCACAATTATATAAGATGTCCAAGATAGTATATTTATATGTGAAATCTCTCTTCCTTCAATATTCTTTCATGAATTGTTCAAGTGACCAATGTTGAGTTTGCTAACTTTCAATGAATTTCACCACCTGTACTTCTTATATGTGAATTCATTACTCCCCATGGGATAAGCATATGAAACATATATAATTTTAGATTTATGATATTCAATTCATTCAACCATTTACTCATAGGATATAAGTGAAGCACGAGAATAAATGACAAAACTACTCCAAAAAGATATAAGTGAAGATCAATGAATAGTCAAATATTTGAATAGCCATGTGAGGACTCTCTATCATTCAAGATTTCAGATCCAATGATTTTATTCAAATAGCTAGTAAAATGAAAATACGCTCCAAGCAAAACACATATCATGTGACAAATAAAAATATAGCTCCAAGTAAGGTATACCGATAGTGTTGAAGACGAAAGAGGGGATGCCTTCCGGGCCATCCCCAAGCTTAGTTGCTTGTATCTTTCTTGAATTTTATCTTGGGGTGCCTTGTGCATCCCCAAGCTTAGGGTCTTGTCACTCCTTATTCTCCTCATATCGATATCTCACTCAAAACTTGAAAACTTCAATCACACAAAACTTAACGGAACTTTGTGAGATGGGTTAGTATAGTAAAACAAATCATTCACTTGGGTACTGTCAAAGACAAGATTCATAATTGTTTACACATAATGCCTACTGTACTCTATAATTTCCACAATTTATATTAAGCAATATAAGCCATAGAAACTAGAAAACAAGCAAACTATGCATCAAAAACAGAATCTATCAAAAACAGAATAGTCTGTAAAGATCTGAATTATGCTCATACTTATGTTACTCCAATTTTTTTTTGAAAAATTATAAAAACGTAGACAATTTGTATATAAATCCTCTGTAAAAAATTAAGAGTTTTTCCATCTTCTAATGAAGTTTAACAATTCTATTACTGGACGCAAAAGTTTCTGTTTTGAACAGAATCAAATCAACTATCAAACACACTATCCCAAAGGCTTTACTTGGCACTTTATTGAAACAAAAACTATAAAACATGATTAATACAGTAGCTTAATCATGTGAATACCCACAAAAACAGTAGGATAATATGAGGTTGTCTCTAAACAAGAACTTTTCTTTAAAGCTTTTTAGCTAAGCAGTGATATTTTAATGATACTCTTCCAAGCCCAATTTCGATGATAATTGTATTCATACTCTAAAAGATATAAGTGAAGTTGATAGATCATTCTATAATTAATATAGATTGACCAATATCCA
The DNA here is from genome assembly GCA_011799875.1 of Thinopyrum elongatum. NCBI lineage: Eukaryota > Viridiplantae > Streptophyta > Magnoliopsida > Poales > Poaceae > Thinopyrum > Thinopyrum elongatum. The sequence continues at coordinate 553,605,189 of CM022299.1, read as the reverse complement.
AGCTCAAAATATATAAGTGAAGCACATGAAGCATTCTATAAAGCCATACTCAAAAGATTTAAGTGAAGCACAAATAGCATTCTGTAAAGCCATACTCAAAAGATTTAAGTGAAGCACAATGAGCATTCTATAAAGCCATATTCAAAATATTTAAGTGAAGTGCATGAAGCATTATATAAATCAATGAAGTATTACTCATACTAGCATTGTGCATAAAGGAAAATAAAAACACAAAAGACGCATATCATGTGAACAAAACAAAAATCGAGGTACACCGATAATTGTTGAAGAATAAAGATGGGATGCCTTCCGGGGCATCCCCAAGCTTGGATGCTTGAGACTCCTTGAAATATTTACTTGGGGTGCCTTGGGAATCCCCAATCTTGAACTCTTGTCTCTCCGTATTCTTCTTATATCGATACCTCCTCAATCTTTGAACACTTCATCCACACAAAACTTTAACAAAAACCCTTGTGAGATCCGTTAGTATAATAAGGCAAATCACTACCTTTAGGTACTTTTGTAAACTCATTCCAATTTCATATTAGCATTATATCTATTGTATTCCAACTTCACCATGGTTCATACCCCCCGATACAACACATAGATTCATCAAAATAAGCAAACAACACATAGAAAACAGGATCTGTCAAAAACAGGACAGTCTGTAGCAATCTGAACATTTACCATACTTATGTACCTCCAAAAATTCTGAAAAATAGGACAAAATAAAAATTTGCATAGCAGTACTGTGTAAAAAGTTCAAAAACTTTTGACATTCCAGTAAAAAATGTAAATCCACGCACTACAGCCAAAGTTTCTGTTTTTGCACTGCACATAGCAAACAAGCAACCTAATCATCCTAAAGACAAATATTGGCACATTATTTTTATAATACAATGGATATATACAAGGGGATAATTATTTTTGAGAAACTTCCATGAAATTTTTTACATTGTTTCCATGAGCATGAACACAAGTGTTCAAGTGTTCAAGGCCGACCCTCACTTCTCCAATGCATAACCTTCCAATCACTTCTCTTTTTGAAAAAGTTTTTAGGCATAAGAATCAAGTAGAATTTTTTGTATTTTGTATTTTTTTTGTTATCAGCCACAACTAAAGAAAACAAAAACAAAAGGGAAAACAAAATCTACTTAGTGAAGAAAGCAAACAAGCGCACACGAGAATATCAACCCCACACTATTGCTCCCCGGCAACGGCGCCAGAAAAGAGCTTGATAATCCCCAAGTGCAAGGAATCATCGTAGCAATTTCCAAAGATGGAAGTGATAAGTATGGAGTGTCGAACCCACAAGGAGCTAAAGGTAAGATCAATATTCTCTCAAGTCCTATCTGCCACTGATACGACTCTACGTACACCGAACGTTTGCTTCCATCTAGAAACGAGAAATAAAACTACGTTGTGGGTATGAAGAGGATAGCTTTGCATGATATTAGAGAACTAAAATATAAAAATAGGTGCCGTTATCATAAAGTTAGAATATATCACAATATATTACAAATAGCGAGTGTGTAATTATGATGGATCGGTGTGCGGAATTGTCCTAGGCAATCATTAAAAAGATCGGTAATCATTATTGCAATTTTATTTGAGGGAGAGGCATAAGCTAACATACTTTCTCTACTTGGATCATATGCACTTATGATTGGAACTCTGGCAAGCATCCGCAAACACTAAAGATCATTATGGTAAAACCCAACCATAGCATTAAAGTATCAAGTCCTCTTTACTCCCATACACAAACAACCCCCCTTACTCGGGTTTAAGCTTCTGTCACTCTAGCAACCCACTATAAGCGAATCATGAACATATTGCAAACCCTACAACGGGAATCCCTCATGTGTGCGCGGCACGGAGGGCACCATAGGACAGCACCAAAATAAAACATACAACTCGAACCAAGCTTGATCATCAATCAACCCAAAAGACAAAAGAAATCTACTCAAAACATCATAGGATGGCAACACATCATTGGATCATAATATGTGGCATAAAGCACCATGTTCAAGTAGGGGATTACAGCGGGGTGCGGGAGAGTGGACCGCTTAAAAGAGATGAGGAAGGTGATGAAGAAGGTAATATTGATGAAGACGATCACCGCGGCGATGGTTCCCCCGGCGGCACTCCGGCGCCACCGAGACAGAGGGGGAGAGAGTCTCCTCCTTGTGCTTCCTACTCCATGGCCTCCCCCCTAGATGGGGAGAGGTTCTCCCTCTGGTCCTTGGCCTCCATGGTGATGACGGCCCCCTCCGGCTTCCTCCTCCGTGGCCTCCGATGATGATGGTCCCCTCCGGTAGGGTGCCGGAGAGGGCCTATATTGATTTATCGTGGCTATAGAGGCTTGCGGCGGTGGAACTTCTAATCTAGGGTTCTTTTCGGAGGTTTGGGTATTTATAAGATTTTTTGGCGTCGGTCCCACATTAAGGGGGTGCCTGAGGGACCCACAAGCCGTAGGGGCGCGCCCTGGCGGCTTGTGGCCACCTCGTCCACTTCCTGGCCTAGCTCCGGTGCTTCGAGGGTCTCTTTTTGTCCATAAAAGATTACCATAAATTTTCAGCCCATTCCCAAAACTTTTATTTCTGCACAAAAAACGACACCACGGTAGTTCTGCTGAAAATAGCATCAGTCCGAGTTAGTTCTAATCAAATCATACCAAAACTATATAGAATTGTTGTAAACATGGCATGAATACTTCATAAATTATAGATACGTTGGAGACGTATCTGTACATCGCCAGAGGCATTCATATAGAGTCATATTTTGTTGTAATATCGAGTTGTAATTTTGAGTTGTAAGTAAATAGAATTGTGATGATCATCATTATTCATTATTAGAGCATTGTCTCAGTGAGGAATGGATGATGGAGACCATGATTCCCCTACAAGTCGGGATGAGACTCCAGAAGAAAATAAAGAAAGAAAAAAAGAGAGGCCAAAAAGAGGCCAAGAAAAAAATAGAAAAAAGGAAAAAAATGAGAGAAAAAGAGAGAAGGGGCAATGTTACTATCCTTTCCACATTGTGCTTCAAAGTAGCACCATGTTTTTCATGTAGAGAGTCTCCTATGTTGTCAGTTTCATATACTAGTGGGAATTTTTCATTATAGAACTTGGCTTCTATATTCTGATGATGGGCTTCCTCAAATGCCCGAGGTTTTCGAGCAAGCAAGTTGGATGCACACCCACTTAGTTTTCATGTTGAACTTTCATACACTTATAGCTCTTAGTTCATCTGTTGCATGGTAATCCCTACTCCTCGCATTGATATCAATTGGTGGGCATCTCCATAGCCCGTGGATTAGCCGCATCGATGTGAGACTTTCTTTCTTTTTTGTCTTATCTATGTTTACCCCTATCATCATACTCTATTCCACCCATAGTGCTATGTCCATGGCTTGCACTCATGTATTGCATGGGGGTTGAAAAGGCTGAAGCGCGTTAAAAAGTATGAACCAATTGCTCGGCTTGTCATCAGGGTTGTGCATGATAAATACTTTGTGTTAAGAAGATGGAGCATGACAAGACTATATGATTTTCTAGGGATAGCATTCTTTAGCATTGATACTTTGAAAGACATGATTGTTTGTTGGGATGCCTGAGTATTGATATAGAAGTTATATTGTCATAGATCCTCCAACATGTGGTGCTTGCCCAATATCTTTGCTAGCCAAAAATCCGCACTAAGTAGAGATACTACTTGTGCATCCGAAAACCTTAAACCCAAATTCATGTTTTGAGAGTCCACCATACCTACCTATGGATTGAATAAGATCCTTCAAGTAAGTTGTCATTGGTGCATAAGGCAATAAAAATTGCTTCTTAATATGTATGATCTTTTAGTGTAAGAAAAAATAAGCGTTGTACGAACTTGTGATGGGAAAGTAATAAAAGCGACGAACTGCATAATAAAGGTTGCTATCATAAGGGGCAATATAACATGACGTTCTTTTGCATTAAGAGCTTGTGCGTCCAAAAACAAAAAGCGCATGACAACCTCTGCTTCCCTCTGCGAGGGGCCTATCTTTTACCTCTATGCATTTACTTTTTATGCAAGAGTCAATAGTGTTCTCCTCTATTCCTTTTTATTTTTCTCTTTTGCAAGCATAATGTGGTGGGGAAAGATCTAGGCACATATATCCAGTTGTATATGAGTGATCATGAGTTATTATTGTTGATATCACCCTTGAGGTGAACAAGTTGGGAGGCGAAACTATAAGCCCCTATCTTTCTATGTGTCCGGCTAAAACTTTTTGCTCCATATATATGCTGTGAGTGTTAGCAATCATAGAAGACTAAATGATGGTTGAGTATGTGGACTTGCCAAAAGGCTCCGATATGAGACCCTTCCTGAAAATATGATGAATTGCAATTGCAAAGTTGACTGAGAACATAGTTTGTTGGTTTTCAATAAAGTTTATGCTTTATACTTCGATGTTGTGATGAATTATTACTTTCTCATGAGAAGTTTTATGATAAAGTTTATTGTTGTTATAATAATAAGCATGATGCTACTATGTATGTATTTTGTTTTATCGACACCTCTCTCTCTCTAAACATGTGGACATGATTTTCGATATCGGCTTTCGCTTAAGGACAAGCGAGGTCTAAGCTTCGGGGAGTTGATACGTCCATTTTGCATCATGTTTTCCTACTATTATTTATAGTGTTTTATGCAATATAACACTTTGTGGAGTAATTCTAACGCCTTTTCTCTCATAATATGCAAGGTTTACACAAAGAGGGAGAATATCGGCAGCTGGAATTCTGGACCTGAAAAAGCTACATCAGAGATACCTATTCTGCACATCTCCAAATGAGCTAAAATTTTACGGAGAATTATTTTGGAATATATAAAAAATATTGGAGAAAAGAAATACCTAGTGGGTAGTGGGGCCCTGGCCCACCTCCGGTGCCCATCTTCTGGTACATAAGATCTTTTGACCTAGAAAAAAAATAAGGAGAGGACTTTCAGGATGGAGCGCCACCGTCTCGAGGCAGAACCTGGGCAGGAGCACTTTCACTCTCCGGCGAAGCGATTCCGCCGGGGATACTTCCCTCCGGGAGGGGGAAACCGAAGCTATCGTCATCACCAACAACCCTCTCACCTTGGGAGGATCAATCTTCATCAACATCTTGACCAACACCATCTCATCTCAAAACGCTAGTTCATCTCTTGTGTTCAATCTTGTATCAAAACCTTAGATTGGTACCTGTGGGTGACTAGTAGTGTTGATTACATCTTGTAGTTGATGCTAGTTGGTTTATTTGGTGGAAAATTATATGTTCAGATCCATTATGATATTTATTACTCCTCTAATCTTGAGCATGAATATTATTTGTGAGTAGTTGCTTTTGTTCTTGAGGACACGGGAGAAGTCATGTTGCAAGTAATCATGTGAATTTGATATTCGTTCGATATTTTGATGATATGTATGTTGTGATTCCCTTAGTGGTGTTATGTGAACGTCAACTACATGACACCTAACCATCTTTGGGCCTAAGGGAATGCATCGTGGAGTAGTTATTAGATGATGGGTTGCTAGAGTGACAGAAGGTTAAACCCTAGTTTATGCGCTATCCCGTAAGGGGCTGATTTGGATCCACATGTTTAATGCTATGGTTAGATTTTATCTTAATTCTTCTTTCGTAGTTGCGGATGCTTGCGAGAGGGGTTAATCATAAGTGGGATTCTTGTTCAAGTAAGAACAGCACCCAAGCACCGGTCCACCCACATATCAAATTATCAAAGTAGCGAACATGAATCAAGCAAACATGATGAAAGTGACTAGATGAAGTTCCCGTGTGTCCTCGAGAATGTTTTACTTACTATAAGAGATTGTTTTGTCCTGTCCTTTGCTACAAAAAGGATTGGGCTACCTTGCTGCACCTATTGTTACTATTGCTACTTATTATTTGTTACAAATTATCTTACTATCAAACTACTTGTTACCGACAATTTCAGTGCTTGCAGAAGTTACCTTGCTGAAAACCGCTTGTCATTTCCTTCTGCTCCTCGTTGGGTTTGACACTCTTAATTATAGAAAGGACTACGATTGATCCCTTATAGTTGTGGGTCATCAAGACTATTTTCTGGCGCCGTTGCCGGGGAGTGAAGCGCTCTTGGTAAGTGGAAATTGGTAACGAAAAATTTATATTACGTGCTGAAATTTACTGTCACTTGTTACTATGGAAAACAATCCTTTGAGGGGTTTGTTCGGGGTATCTTCACCTCGACCGGAAACACAAAGAGTTGCCCCTCAACCTACTGCACCTACTGAAAATATTGGTTATGAAATTCCTTCGGGTATGATAGAGAAACTGCTAGCTAATCCTTATGCAGGAGATGGAACAAAGCATCCTGATGTGCACTTGATATATGTGGATGAAATTTGTGAATTGTTCAAGCTTGCAGGTTTACTCGGAGATGAAGTTAAGAAGAAGGTTTTCCCTTTATCTTTGGGGGGAAAAGCATTGACATGGTATAGGCTATGTGATGATATTGGAGCTTGGAACTAGAATCGACTAAAATTGGAGTTTCACCAAAAGTTTTATCCCATGCATCTAGTTCATCGTGATCGGAATTATATATATAATTTTTGGCCTCATGAAGGAGAAAGAATCGCTCAAGCTTGGGGGAGGCTTAAGTCAATGTTATATTCATGCCCCAGTCATGAGCTCTCAAGAGAAATTATTATACAGAATTTTTATGCTCGGCTTTCTCATAATGATCAATCCATGCTCGTTACTTCTTGTACTGGTTCTTTTATGAAGAAGACTATTGAATTTAGATGGGATCTCTTGGAAATAATTAAATGCAACTCTGAATATTGGGAACTTGATGAAGTTAAGGAGTCAGGTATAAAACTTGAGTTTGATTGTGTTAAGACTTTTATGGATACCGATGCTTTCCGTAATTTTAGCACTAAATATGGGCTTGACTTTGAGATAGTAGCTTCTTTTTGTGAATCATTTGCTACTCATGTTGATCTCCCTAAGGAGAAGTGGTTTAAATATCATCCCCTATTAAAGAAAATATTGAGGAACCAGTTATAGTTAAGGATGAAACTATTATTTGTAATGTTGATCCAGTTATGCCTATTGCTTATATTGAAAAACCACCTTTCCCTGTTAAGATAAAGGAACATGCTAAGGTTTCACCTGTGGTCAACAAAAGTAATATTAGAGCACCTAGACCCTCTGAACAAAAAAGAAGAACCTACTATTGCTATGATTAAAGATCTCTTGGTTGATAATGTTGATGGGCATGTTATTTATTTCTGTGATGAAGCTGCTAGAATTGCTAAACCTGATATTAAAGATAAGAATAAACCCACTGTTGGCATGCCTGTTGTCTGAGTTAAAATTGGAGATCATTGTTATCATGACTTATGTGATATGGGTACTAGTGCTAGTGCTATTCCTTTTACTCTTTACCAAGAAATTATGAATGATATTGCACCTGCTGAAATAGAAGATATTGATGTTAATATTAAACTTGCTAATAGAGATACTATGACACCACTTGGGATTGTTAGAGATGTTGAAGTCTTGTGTGGAAAAAAATTAAATACCCTATTGATTTTCTAGTTCTTGGTTCTCCACAAGATGATTTTTGCCCCATTATATTTGGTAGGACTTTCTTGAACACTGTTAATGCTAAGATAGATTGCAAGAAAGAAACTATCAGTGTTAATTTTGGTGATGTGTCTCATGAGTTTAATTTCTCTAAGTTTCGTAGGCAACCCCATGATAAAGAATTGACTAGTAAGGATGAAATAATTGGTCTTACTTCTATTGCCGTACCTCCTACTGATCCACTAGAACAATATTTGCTTGACCATGAAAATGATATGCACTTGCATGAAAGAAATGAAATAGATAGAATGTTCTTCGAACAACAACCTACTCTTAAACATAATTTGCCTATTGAAGCTCTAGGATGTCCTCCTCCACCTAAGGGTGATCCCGTGTTTGAATTGAAACAATTACCTGATACTTTGAAATATGCTTATCTAGATGAAAAGAAGATATATCATGTTATTATTAGTGCTAACCTTACAAAGCATGAAGAGAAAAGATTATTACAAACTCCGAGGAAGCACCGAGCTGCTATTGGATATACTCTTGATGATCTTAAGGGCATTAGTCCCACTCTCTGTTAGCACAAGATTAATATGGAACCTAATGCTAAACCCGTTGTTGAACACCAACGACAATTAAATCCTAAGATGAAGGAAGTGGTAAGAACTGAAATACTAAAACTTCTGGAAGCAGGTATAATTTATCCTATAGCTGATAGTAGATGGGTAAGTCCTGTTCACTGCGTTCCTAAGAAAGGAGGTATTACTGTTGTTCCTAATGACAAAAATGAACTTATTCCACAAAGAATTGTTACTGGCTATAGAATGGTAATTGATTTTAGAAAATTAAACAAAGCTACTAGAAAGGACCACAACCCTCTACCTTTTATTGATCAAATGTTAGAAAGACTATCTAAGCACACACACTTTTGTTTTCTTGATGGATATTCTGGTTTCTCTCAAATACTCATGTCACAACCTGATCAAGAGAAAACCACCTTTACTTGTCCTTTTGGAACTTATGCTTATAGATGTATGCCTTTTGGTTATGCAATGCACCTGCTACCTTTCAAAGATGTATGACCGCTATATTCTCTAACTTTTGTGAAAAGATTGTTGAGGTTTTCATGGATGCTTTTTTTTGTTTACGGAACTTCTTTTGATGATTGCTTAAGCAACCTTGATCGAGTTTTGTAGAGATGTGAACAAACTAATCTTGTCTTGAATTGGGAGAAGTGCCACTTTATGGTGAATGAAGGTATTGTCTTGGGGCACAAAATTTCTGAATGAGCTATTGAGGTGGATAAAGTTAAGGTTCATGCAATTGAGAAAATGCCGTGTACAAAAGATATTAAAGGTATAAGAAGTTTCCTTGGTCATGATGGTTTCTATAGGAGATTCATTAAAGACTTATCTAAAATTTCAAGGCCTCTTACTAATCTCTTGCAAAAGGATGTTCCGTTTGTTTTTTATGATGATTGTGTATAAGCCTTTGAAACACTTAAGAAAGCCTTAACTTCTGCACCTATTGTTCAACCACCTGATTGGAACTTGCCTTCTGAATTTATGTGTGATGCTAGTGATTATGTTGTTGGTACTGTTTTAGGACAAAGAGCTGATAAAAAATTAAATGTTATCCATTATGCTAGTAAACCTCTAGACAGTGATCAAAGAAATTATGCTACTACTAAAAAAGAATTTCTAGCAGTTGTGTTTGCTTGTGATAAATTCATATCTTAAATAGTTGACTCTAAACTAATTGTTCACACTGATCATGCTGCTATTAAATACCTTATGGAAAAGAAAGATGCTAAACCTAGACTCATTAGGTGGGTTCTTTTGCTACAAGAATTTGATTTACATATCACTGATAGGAAGGGAGCTGAGAACCCCGTAGCTGATAACTTGTCTAGGTTATAAAATATTCTTGATGACCCACTACCTATTGATGAAAGCTTCCCTGATGAACAACTAGCTGTCATAAATGCTTCTCATAACACCCCTTGGTATGCAGACTATGCTAATTATATTTTTGCTAAATTTATACCACCCAGTTTCACATACCAACAAAAGAAAAAAATTCTTCTATGATTTAAGACATTACTTTTGGGATGACCCACATCTTTATAAAGATGGAGTAGATGGTATTATTAGACATTGTATACCTGAGCATGAACAGGAACAAATCCTACAGAAATGTCACTCTGAAGCCTACGGAGGCATCATGCGGGAGATAGAACTGCACATAAGGTATTACAATCTAGTTTTTATTGGCCCACTCTTTTCAAATAAGCTCGTAAGTTTGTCTTATCTTGTGATGAATGTCAAAGAATTGGTAATATTGGTAAACATCAGGAAATGCCTATGAATTCTTCACTTGTTATTGAACCATTTGATGTTTGGGGCTTTGATTATATGGGACCTTTTCCATCCTCTAATGGGTATACTCATATTTTGGTTGCTGTTGATTATGTCACTGAGTGGGTAGAAGCTATTCCAACTAGTAGTGATGATCATAATACCTCCATTAAAATGTTGAAAGAAGTTATTTTCCCGAGGTTTGGAGTCCCTATATATTTAATGACTGATGGTGGCTCACACTTTATTCATGGTGCTTTCCGTAAATTACTTGCTAAATATGATGTCAACCATAGAATTGCATCCCCTTATCACCCTCAATCTAGTGGACAAGTTGAACTTAGCAATAGAGAAATAAAGTTGATATTACAAAAGACTGTCAATAGGTCACGAAAGAATTGGTCAAAGAAACTTGATGATGCACTTTAGGCTTATAGAACAACTTATAAGAATCCTATGAGTATGTCTCCAGACAAAATGGTTTATGGAAAAGCATGTCACTTGCCTCTTGAGTTAGAACATAAAGCATATTGGGCAATGAAAGAACTCAATTATGACTTAAAACTTGCCGGTGAAAAGAGGTTATTTGATATTAGCTCACTAGATGAATGGAGAACCCAAGCTTATGAAAATGTCAAATTATTCAAAGAAAAAGTTAAAAGATGGCATGAAAAAAGAATCCAAAAGCGGGAGTTCAAAGTTAGTGAATATGTCCTTTTGTACAATTCTTGTTATATATTTTTTGCAGGAAAACTTCTCTCCAAGTGGGAAGGACCATATATCATTGAAGAAGTTTATCGCTCTGGAGCTATTAAGATCAATAATGCCGAAGGAACTAATCCGAAGGTGGTCTATGGACAAAGGATTAAGCATTATATTTCAGGTACACCCATTAATGTAGAAACTAATATTATTCAAACCATGACACCGAAGGAATACATAAAAGAGACCTTCCAGAACACTCCATAAACCTGAAAAGGAAGATGTACATGGTACGGTAAGTAAACCGACTCCAAAAATTCCGCAAAAATATTTTCTATCAGTTTTGGAATATTAGAAAAATAAATAAGAAACAACCGGGAAAGCAACCTAGGTGCCCACTAGGCACCAGGGCGCGCCTGCCCCACCTAGCGCGCCCTGGTGGGTAGTGGGCCCCTTGGGCACCTTCCCGACTCCGTTTTCCTATGGTATACTTGTTTCCCAAGGTAAAAAATCTTTATATATACCCCTGGACGATTTGACCACCGCATCGCGGAAATATCATTTGTTCTTGTTTCGGGCTATTTTTCTGACAGATCTAGATCGCCATGGCTGCACCAAGCTCTTCCAAGGACAAGTTCTATGAGAAGGTCGTCAACCCCTAGCTACCGGAGGTGTTGAAGCACCCTCAAGCCATTGAGATGCGTGAGGGGGTGCTCCACATCCGGGATGTTCAAGGGCCCAAGAAGATGGGAAGCGTGGAGCAGGAGATCTTCAAGTGCCAAGGGATGGTGGAGCGTGGACTCAGTGCCAATCACTCCATGATCACGGAATTCACCCATGATCATAAGGTGGATGGCCAGTCTATGAAGGACATCGTCTTCAACTTCAACGAGCAAATCAATTTTCTGCAAAGCCAAATCTATGATCTTCAAAATCAAAATTTTGAGTATGAAGCAAGGTCCAAAGGTATGAGTTTAGCTGCAAATTTCAGGACTCAGGAGACTCGTGCATCCTCTTATGATAGTGAACCCCTGCCATGGAAGCCGGAGGACAAGCCTACTACCTCATTATCGTTACCATCACCATCACCAAAGAAGGAGATTTAAACACACGAGTATGGGCACTCCCCTTGGCATGACCAAGGAAACTTCTTATACCTTTAATATCTTTTGGACATGACATTTTCTCAATTGCTTCAACCTTAGCTTTATCCACCTCAATACCTCGTTTAGAAATTTTGTGCCCCAAGACAATACCTTCATTCACCATAAAGTGGCACTTCTCCCAATTCTCGTGTACGGACAAGTTCTACGAGAAGTTCATCATCCCCCAAGCTTACAAGCCAAGGGGAGTGCCCATACCCGTGTGTTTAAATCTTCTTCTTTGGTGATGGTGATGGTGACGATGATGAGGTAGTAGGCTTGTCCTCTGGCTTCCATGGCAGGGGTTCACCATCATAAGAGGATGCACGAGTCTCCTGAGTCCTGAAACTTGCAGCTAAGCTCATACCTTTAAACCTTGCTTCATACTCAAAAATTTGATTTTGAAGATCATAGATTTGGCTTTGCAGAAAATTGATTTGCTCACTGAAGTTGAAGACAATGTCCTTCATAGACACATGGATATGGGCACTCACCATAAACACACGGGTACGGGTAGTCGGCCTGTTCCGACGTGTTCGAGGGGTCGTCGAGCCTTGTGGTAACGATGACACAAGACTAGTGGTCGGATCTGGTGCAGGCTTGACGCAAGCCCAACACTTTTCTCTTGCAATTCTCGTCGAGAGAGTAGGAGCAGGAGCGGAGGAGGAATTGGGAACGAGGAGGATGGTTTTTCAAAAAAATGATTTTCTCGACTCACCAAAAACACCTCGGTGATTGGTCTTGGTAGTCGGTCTGTTCCCACGTGTTCGAGGGGTCGCCGAGCCTTGCGGTGATGATGACACGAGATGGGTGGTCAGATCTGGCGCAACCTCGACGCAAGTCCAACGCTTTTCTCTCGCAATTCTCGTCAAAAGAGTAGGAGCGGGGGCGGACGAGGAATTGGGAACGAGGAGGAGGGTTTAAAAAAATATCCTTTTCTCGACGGACTGAAAACACGTCAGTGATTGGTCTTGGTTGTCAGTTTTTTCCGACGTGTTCGATGGGTCGCTGAACCTTGGGGTAACGATGACATAAGACGGGTAGTCAGCTCTGGTGTAGGCTCGGCGCAAGCCCAACGCTTTTCTCTCGCAATTCTCGTCGAGACACTGGTACAACGAGGTGCTATACAAACGATTTCTAACCCCTTTCCGTGATGGCGTTTGGAACCGTCGCCAAGTGAGTGACTGCGATAGGGGGGTCCTTCCCACACGACCCAGAAACCGTTGGGGATACTGAGCCTTGATGCATACAGTTGTCCCTATAAAACTGTTTCTGATATCTTGAATATCCCAAACGCTTCATCCTTGCTACTCGTTTGTGCTCGCATTGCCATCGCAGTCAGAGTTCTGTGGTTTTACCTAAAACCTGGCACATTCCAGGCACGGGAGTTTTCCAGGCACATACCAAACTGGCTCTACGTTTACGATGCCTGGCACATCACAAACAGTTCATGATTGTAAACCATGTACGATAGGTCGACAATCACACACATTTAGTTTTCCCGCACCGTTTGTGATATTGTTTGACATCACACACGCTTTGCAAACGGCAACTGTGTGCATGGTTACACACGTTTCCTCTTTGTGAACCATGTCAGATTATGATGTATATCACACACGCTGTGCTTTATAGACCGTGTGCGCCGTAATGACCTGCAGACCTTAATTTCACCCTAATTTAGTTGCTGCTATTTAAAATTGTACCTAATTTGAACTTGAAAGTAGGCTATAGCTTTATTCATATCCACCAGGTTCAAACAACTAATGCATTATCCGATTCACAGGTACAGATGTTCAAGAATTACATAAGCACCAAATAAAGAATGATGAACCAGGGTTCTATACTTGTACTATTACAGATGGTAAAGAAAGAGGCGACATACATTCTGGTTGCTGAACAAGGTGAAGCGGAATGGCCCTATTGTGCTCTCCTAGATGCAGAAGGCACGCACAACTCTAGTCCAACCCCTTGTGATGGCCAGCCGCCAATCATGTAGTTTGAGAGGTAATCTTGAGTAAACTGCTTCAGGATCCACTGCAAAGGAAAAAGATTCAGACATTGTCATCTAACACAACTCATTACGGGCAGTAAAATGAAGGCTAGAGAGTTCTTACTTACCATCCTGCAGTTCACTGTTGTCTTGCATAAAGTGTAAACAAATAATTCGATTGACATCTTTTGACCCATTTTAATAACAATCTTTATCAGTTTCCTCACTTGATGCTGGTTCATGAATATCTCATTGCCCAATACGCAGAAAGGGTTGAAGTGTGGATCTTTGGCAATGACATATGTACCTAAAAGCACCAAGTTAGTATTAGAAGCTAAACAACAATTGCAAAATGATGTAGTACAACACTCCCTCCATCCCATTATATAAGATTTTATTATATGTATATCTAGACATCATCAGAACATTAAGGTAACACTCTTCCTTGTTGCTATGTAGCCTGGGATTGCATATTTAGTCATTCAGTACAATGCATGTTGCTATGTAGCCTCAGATATATTAAATATGGCCCTAGTTAACCTACTGATAAATGGGTTATAGATATATTCAGTGAAATGTCCGATTCGACGAATAATCCGTTATCAGCCCCCAGGCTATATGGTACCAGCTACCGATATCCTGAACAGTGAGTACATATAAGAAATGCGATGAAACTAACCTCGATGGAAAACATCACTGTTCTCAATATTGTCCTGTATGAGTACATATAAAGGCATGTTAAGCACAACAGGCAAAACATCAACCAAATATATCCATGGTAGACAACATAATCTACAAATGATAGCTTCAGTGTGCAGGTTTAAGCACGTTAGTTAAGCAAAACAAGAAGTGGAAAGGTGTGTTAACTGCATCAGGCATAACATCTAAAAACAAGCAAATAGTCATTCAAACTGGTATTGTGCAGGTCTAAAGTACACTTGTTATTGTTAAAAAAATGAAATGGCATGTTAACTACAACATCCTTAACAACAATCAAATATCTTAATTCATAGTGGTATTGCCGAAACTGTTATTGATGAAATTGAACTGCACGACATATAGTTGCACATATAGAGCATCACATTGTGAAGAACTGAAATAAACAAGGCATAAGGCCATCTCTAGCCGATCCTTTAAAAGTTAACAGACTAAAACCCTTAGTGGATATATATATACTGCAGCAATTTTTGGCCGTTTCTAGTCGATCCCCTAAACTTAACGTTGTAAACTTCAATTTGATCAAGTTCAAAGTTGGTTCAACCAAAAGTAGCATGCATTCAAACATAAACATAGATAGTTTTGCATAACCGAACATAAAACATAAATTTAAACTAAACTAAACTACTTTCGGTCAAAGTGGAGGTCGAGCCAATCCTTCCTCGTCAGGTACAGTGTGCCGCGAGCTGGGTCCGGGCCGGTGCCGTCGTCGGGGTCGTTGGGGAAGACACTCCTCCACTCATCGACGTCGATCTCCTCGTCCTCGCCACCCACCTCGATGCCCTCCGCGCCGCCGTCCTTGCAGCCTTCGACCTCGTCATCGGAGGAGAGCATGATAACCTCGCCAACCTTCGCACCAGCAAAGATCACCTGCTCCGCCTCCACGAGCTCCGGGTGCTACCGACGGAGCTCTTGCATGTAGGCCTCATCGGCGGCCTCGGCCTGAAGGCGCTCCCACGCCTCGCGGTCCTCCCGCACCATAGCCTAGCTCACCACCCATGGCTTTGGTGGAACGAGGTCGACCAGACGTATGCCGAAGGGGAAATTGAGCCTAGCCACCGTGCCGTGGTAGAGGACCTGCTAGCGGTCATACTCCATGGCCACGAGCTTAGCCGTGTGGAAGCTACCGAGCAACTGGCGGGTGTGGGTCTCTCGATCCATAATCTCGATGACACATGTCCCCCACCGCCACTGCCGGACCCCGAGGTAGGACCTCGTTGGTGGCCGGGCCCGAGGGAGCATGGGGAAGTCCTTGAACCGGTGTAGGGGCGTGACAGCGGGCGGATCGGGCGATCGGCGACGGTGGATCGATAAAGAGCCCGCGGAGGACGACGGGGACACCTCGGCGGCCACCTTGCCAGCATTGGGTGAAGAGGCCGCAATAAACCTCTTTTGGGCCATTGACTCCTCGAGCTCCCCGGCAGACAGGCAGAGGTTGAGGATGGAGGCGGCGGTGGCGGCGGCGATGGCGGCGACCTACCAATGGTTTCGAGCGAGGAACGGGTGGTGTGTGTTTGTGTGAGCGGAGGTTTTGGGGAGTGTGTGGTGTGTGTGGAGGGGGCAATGTGGTGTTTGAGGAAATACCGCAGCAACTGAAAATTTTACTAGGCGGGAGTAAAATGCCGGGCTACTGAAAATTTGGATCAAGGGCGAGCAGATATTTTTGAGATTGCGAGGGATGCAGAGGCGGGAGTAACAAGGTGGGGCTACTAAAAATTTGAATCAAGGGCGAGCAGATATTTTTGAGATTGCGAGGGATGCAGAGGCGGGAGTAAAATGCTGGGGCTACTGAAAATTTGAATCAAGGGATTGAAGCAGAGCGGGAGTAACAGACATCGCACACGGTCCGCACATACGAATCCTGTGCTATCAAACATTAAAATCTTCCAGTCGGTAGATATTTTCGAGATTATGAGGCAGTAGATATTTTCGAGAGCGGAAGGCAAGCCTCGTCCCAATCTACTGTGCTGATGTGAGTGACTGCAGGGGCATGGGCATGGCACACGGGTAGTCTGACCGAACCGTGTCTGTTGCGTACCCAATCGCAGATGGTTTCTACATCCAACTCGTGTGCTGTTTATAAATTTGGCAAAAAGAATAACGCGGGAGAGGGTCAGAACATGAACACACTTGCATCTGGACCAAATATATGTATGAAAAGGGTGGTTTGATGTTCGAATACCCAATGCACAACTTTGATGTGGCACATGTCGCACAAAAGCGCAGTATTGCTAGTCAGCCACCCCCTACGAACCCCACTTCATGTCGGCGGTAAGGGAATCCTAGCTACGAATGCATGCCCCCAAATAGCTAGGTCTGAAATCTCACCGTACCGTAACACAAAACCTATAGGAGTCCATCATATATATGGTCAAACTTCCCCTTTCGCTTCCCGACAAAGGTGGACCGTGTGCCGACCCACAAATGTGTGCTTGTGGCGCGAGATGGGTGAGACCACATACGAACCACCTGCGGGTGGCCCTACTATATGTATGAAAAGGGTGTGGTGTGATATTTAACTACCATTCACAACTTTCATGTGGCACGTGTGTCTCGTAAATTAACCGGACTTCCCCGGCCCCATGGAGGTTGCAGGTAGTACGAAGTAGACCCCCACCCCCCCCACACACGTCGAGGGGAGGGCATCTCACCAAGACGTACTGTAACACGGACCAAGTAGAATCCAACTTGGTCGTACAACCTCTCCCGCTCGTTGTTGGTCAAAGTGATGGACGTCCACACGGCCCCGCAAAATGGGCTAGCTTGTCGCCGATAACCTCGAGAGGGAGCACTGTATGAAGACAAACCTACTCTGTGCATGTGGCCCAAGTATGTATATGGAAGTGGTGTGTGTGGTGTTTGAATACCCAATGCAGAAATTTGATGTGGCACCAAGCTTTAGAACTGTAAAATCCCCACACTGAGCGAGGGTTCACGACGCGTAGCATGCGCTCAAACTTAATTAGGCTTGGAATGATCGACCTACTATACGGCAACTCGAAGCAAAGAAGAAGAATCCACCCTGGTAACCTTTCTCGTCGTTGGTCAAAATGATGGACGTCCACGCGGGCCCATGAATATATATAGGCTTGCCGCCCATAACCAAGCGAGTGAGAGTGTGTCCAAAGACAACCATTGCATGCATGTGTCCCGAACATATTTATGGAGGCGTGTGATGCATGCATATGTGTTGAATACCTGTCCCAATGCACAACATTGATGTGGTGCATGCGTTGAAAATCGCAGAGGTCCCCACACAGAGCAAGAGGTTCATGACGTGTCGTGTGCTCGCCCCCCCTTCGATCCAGCAGGATGGATTCATGTGTACACATGCGCTATTATATATATGTAATATCACATCATGATCTATATCGTGAGACAAACAAAAAATTAAGCCCCCTCCTAAGTCAAATTAATTAACCTCTCTCGCTGTCGGTGAAAGTGATGGACCAAGCGGGCCGACAGATGGAAGCATCGCCGATAACCGCGTGAGTGAGTGCCATAGGACAACAACCATCGCTTGCATGTGTGCTAGAACATATATATGGAGAGGTGTGTGGTTGTGATGTTTTGAATACCTAATGCACAACTTTGATGTGGCATTTGCCTCAAAAACCGGAAAGTCCCCACACAGAGTGAGGTTCATGAGACACCTAGTATATATATGCTGGTCACCCCCCCCCCTTCGACATGTACTATACACCTAGTAACAGCCCTAAAAGAATTAATCCTCCTTGTTCATCAAACGTACCTCTCTCTCGTTGGGTCAAAGTGATGGATGATGAACACGCGGGCCCACAGAAAGCGAAGCGTACGTCGCACGTGAGTGAGCATCCTATATAGGACTACGTACCACCGTCTGTATGTGGCCCAAAGAGGTGTTTGTGTGATGTTTGAATACGAATGCACAACTTTGATGTGGCACCACATATATAGGAAACCAAAAAGTCCCCACAGAGAGCGAGGTTCATGATGCGTGGTATGTGCTATATGTACGCCCCCATTCGACGCGTGGTATATATGTACTTCTACTGTATAGTACAAACCAAAAAAGAATCATTCCTTGATGGTCAAATTAACCTCTCTCTCGTTGGGTCAAAGTGATGTAGGACAACCTCGCATGCTCACAGATGGAAGCACCACACGCGAGTGAGTTCCTATAGGGCAACCATCGCCTGCATGGTATTGCGTGATGTTTGAATACCAATGTACAACATTGATGTGGCACCTACCTCGGGAACCAGAAAGTCCCCACATGGAGCGAGGTTATGACGTACGCATATATATATATAGTATTCATGTTGCCACATCTTTGACATGTACATACTCCTACCGTGCATATACGTAACACAAACCAAAAAAGAACCATCCTTGTTGGTCAAATTAACCTCTCTCTCGTTGCACGTTCAACTGATCGACGATGACCTCGCGGGCCCACAGAGAGAGTCACACGCGAGTGAGTGTCATAGGACAAAACCACAGCGTGCATGTGCCCGTGTGTTATGTGATGTTTGAATACCCAATGCACAACTTTGACGTGACACGTACATGCTTCACAAACCAGAAATGCACTACACCACGATGCGTTGCCCCCTCACTTCAAGCCGGTGGGAGGGACTCATGTGTACGCACGTGCCCGAACTTTGATATGGAATCTCACCATGATCCACACCACACACATGCCAAGATAAATCCACCTTTTGGTCAAATGCCTCTCGTTGTTGGTGGAAACTGAAAACCTTTGCGGGCTAACGAATGGGCATGTCATTAATAACCACACGAGGGAGAGTGTCCGAGAGGACCACCAATGCATGCATGTGGCCCGAACATGTATGTATGAAAGGGTTGTGTAATGCTTTAAATAACCAATTCATGACTTTTATGTGGCATATATGACTCACAAAATGATCAATAATCCCACACGGAGGCTCACGACTCATAGTGTACTGCCGGACCCCCTCCCCCCCACCCCCCACACACAGAGACACACACATCCCGCACCACCACAACCACTCTGAGGCATGTCAAACTTTTTCTGCAGTGAACATGTGACCAAAGGAGTGTCGTGTTAAAATTATAAAAAAACAGACATCATTCAACCGTTTTTATACATTGATTGATTTCCTAGGGATTTAATGTGCAAAAATCAAATTTGAGCTACATGTGTACCAAAATGGATTGCAAAATCCTATGTGTGTCCCAGGGTGCATGTTTCCCCATGCAAGAGATTTCAAAACATTGAGAATATATATTTTTAAAATTCAGTAAATCCAAAACTTAGTTGAAATTCATGAAAATTATCGTGGTGTCATATATGGACACCAATAGACTGTGATATTGTATTTTTTCGTCAAATTTGAGACACGTTTTGATATAATCTTCTTACAAATGGGAGATTGTTAATAACTGGCAACCAATATCTCATACGGATTATTTATTCAGACCGTGTGCGTTAGACCGTGCCATGCTTCGGTTAAGCAGCAAAGCGGCAGAATGAATCATCAAAAAACAAAAAATATACGTGCTGCCACGCGCCTCGTGTGCCGTGCGAGCAGGCTTGAGTTGACGGGACACATGCGAGCAGTCCACCGCGCAGGCAGACCGGGAGGCATGCGTGCAGGTGTGTGAATCGATGGGAGGCATTTTCGCTGCGCAGTGTCATCAGGTGGCGTGCAAGTAGCTGTGTGAAATGATGGTAGGAATGCCAGAAGTCCGCCGCGCAGGCTCACCGGGTGGCGAGACAGCCTTTGACCACCGCCCGCATCGCTCCCACTGGTCCGTATTAATTGCGCGCCCGAGCGGCCGGCCATAATAGGCAGCCGCACCCCCGATCCACAGCGGTCACCATCGTATGGATTCTGGAGTGTATGAGGATGCCGCCAAAGTGCACCATCGGAGGGAGTGGCGACACCGGGGCTAGTGAAGCACCCGCGCAACATGTGAAGCTGGGCATAGAGGTTGCTATCGCCGCCGACGAGGTCTCGCACGGGCAGCAGCACGACCTTGACTTCGTCGGCGTTGTCGTGCCCCCCCCCCAGCCAGAGCCGGAGGTCAACAACAACTTCGGCAACGACTGCGACTCCGACGGAAAACCGGTTAGTCATCTATATACCCATTTGTGCAGCAAAAATATCATGTGTTTTCTCTGGTTACTCCCCCCCTCTCTAATTTTTTTGGAATACAAATCCTATGGTTATGTTATCTCAGTCCATGAAATCAGAGTAATTAAGATCCGTTAGATGCACGTAGTGTATTGATTGTTATCCGTATAGGGTTAGTGATTAATTGTTTGTTCTGTACAAATAATTTTTGCTAATAATCTGACTAGGGTTAGCGTGCGTGCTAATAATTCGTGGCCAGATCTTGAGAATTGATTTTGAATGTCGTACATATATGTTTGTGCCTTTTTTTCTTCCAGATCTTGAGAATTGATTTTGAATGTCCTACATGTATGCTTCTGCCATTTTTTTCTTTCAGATTGGTATGTACACAGATGAGGCTCCGGCCAGCGCCGCCGCCGGATGTAGATCTTGGACCCGGCTGCGCGGCCAGAAGCGGCCATGCCCCCTGGACCTGAGGAACCAGTAGAATCTCCGGTGGACCGCATCAGCGATCTCCCGGACGACATCTTTGGGGAGATTATCTTCCGTCTCCCCACCAAGGATGGCTGCTGCACACAAGTCCTTGCATCTTGGTGGCGCACTCTGTGGCGCGCCGCACCTCTTAATCTCGACTGTCGTCAGCTATCTGCCGATGATGATTCTGAACTCCCCGGAGCCATCATCTCCTCCTACAAGGGCTCCATTCATCCCATCTGCATCCCGGCATGCTACCTGCTGGACATACCCTGCATGGTGGCCGCCTGGCTGACATCCCATCAATTCGATAAACTCCAGAAGCTTGAGTTCTACCATTACTACAGCGATAGGTTACCACCAACAACTGCATCTGTGCCCTCACCACCGATGCCCATCTCATGGTTTTCCTCCTCTCCCCACACCGCCACCTTGACCCGGTGCCATCTAGCAGACAATCTGGTACAAATGCTTCGACTCCCACTGCTAAAAAAACTTGCACTTGTGTTGGTTCATCTATCGGAGGCCTCACTACATAGCATCATCCACTCCAGTTGCCTTGCCCTGGAGCGTTTGGTGCTTGTTTTTGGAAATGGAATCCATATCCCTTGTCTCAAAATAAAGTCGCCTCACCTTGTAAGCATTGGAATTCATTTTGAAGGACAGGAGCTCAACATCGAAGATGCCCCTTCACTTCAAAGGTTGCTCCTTGATAGTTGTTATAAACCTTCACAAATAAATGTGGTCTATGCGCCTAAACTGGAGAACTTGGGTGCAATTTGTGATCCGTTTAAATGGTTCGAGATGGTGTTTGCCTCCACACCTATTGAGGTATTGTATATTATTCATGTACACTTTTGTAATTTGCATTTTTCATTTGTGCGCATAAGTTAAGTATCATCTTGGAGTACACTTTCAGTGCTAATATTATGTTCTATGCTCAATGAAGAGCTTGTCCATCCTATCAGCGGTGGTGGATTCTGTCAAGACCTTATATATCAGTATGTGGTGTTTTGATCTCAACATCATTATTGCCTTGCTGCAATGCTTTCCATGTCTGGAGAATTTGTATATAAAGGTGACAATTTCCCACACTTTGAAAGTCCATATATAATGTACTATAATTAATCATTCAGCTATCGCTCTTTCAACATAATCTTTTTTAGACATTAACTGTTTTCAATCTTCATCTCAATTTAGGCACTAACACATGGAGAAAAAGGTATAACCAATCGATGGTTCAAGAAGCACCGGGCTTTTCTCATATCTCATGACATTCGTTTGAAGACAGTAACACTGGAAGGATATGCATCCAACAGTGCAAACACTAGCTTTGTCACATTCTTCATGTTGAATGCGAGGACACTATTGTCCGTGAGAATTAAGTTTTTCAACAAGAAATTTCTCACGGAACTGTATGTGGAACAGCATAAAAAGAAGTTTCAGGTGGACCTAAGAGCTTCTGATCGTGCTCGGCTTATATTTACAACAACTTGTCGTCATCATGGACCAGTAGGTCTTTTGTACCGGGATCTTGATTTTATGGATCGGACCGATCCATTTGATTGTGACTGCCAAAAACTTTGGTTGAGTTAGATGTTATTGCCCTATTCAATCCGGGATTCCGTGTTATGTGTAAATCTGATGAACAATTAATCCTCGTGCTTTTGTACCTTTTGTAAGCTGGAGTTAGACATTGTTGCCCTTTTCAACTAGGGTTTGACCCATATTTTCTTTCATACTGGGCGTCTGTGTTTGTATAGGTACTACCTCTGTCGTGGTTTATTCTTTATTGCCCCCCTTCATATTTTGTAGTACCAAACTTTGACCTTAGATTTAACTAAGAATATATTAATGCATGTCATCAAAAATAATATTGTTGGACGGCTATTCTCGGCTATGTTCATCTGCTATATGAAATAATTATTCATGTGGTTGCTCGCCATTTAGGCGGCCATGGCACGCTCTGCTCGCGTGCCACCGCGCGCTTTACTCGCCGTTTAGGCGCCCTCGGGTTGCGTCCCTCTACGCGCTCTACTCACCGTTTAGGCGCTAAGTCTCGCTCGGGTCGCTTCCCTCCACGCGCGCTCTGCTAGCGGTTGGGGCCGACGCACGATCACGTTGGGGAAGCATTAGTTATTTGATCATAGATTATCTTAATTAATTATAACTCCAGAGCTGGAATCATCCAGCTCTGGAGGTATAATTAATTAACCTAAACTATGATCTCCGGCGCCCATTCCCATCGCGCAACTCCATCCTGTCGTCCGCCGTTGGGGTATGCCGGTATGTGTGGGTAACTAGCTAGCAAGTGGATCAGTAGCGAGTCGCCGCCGACGGCCATTGATGTGGTTATTTATAGCTAGCAGCTGGCTAGGGGATTGGGGATTTTACAATTCACCCCTGTGGAGCGCAGGAAGCCGTCACTGGAGCGCGGGAAGCCTTCACTGGAGCGTGGGAAGACTTGAGCATACAACCCGACACAACCCAACAACCATATGCGGTGTCACGTGTTACTGCACACGTGTTAACATAAGGAAACGTATGTGTGTAACTTACTAATCATCGCACACGAGTACTCGCACACGCATCGTGTGTGATACTCCTAGCCATCGCAAGCAACTAGTGTGCATTTTTCAAAGTTTTTAGTACACACAGAATCGCACACGAATTAACTCTAGTAATCTTCTGTGTTATATTTTCTCATCGCAAACAGTTCATCCGTGTGGGCTGTTTGTTGCGTATCACACACATCTTGTTTACACGAATCGTTTGTGTTTTTTTGGCTCATCGCAAACAATTCATCTATGTGAACTGTATGCCGCATATCACACACATCTTGTTAAGTTCAACTATTTTTGTTGTGTTCCCTAATCGAAAACAGTTCATCCAAGTGAACCGTATGTCGTATATCACACACACCTTGATCTGCCTAACCGTTTCTGTTGCATTCCCTAATAGCAAACAGTTAATCTGAGCGAACTGTATGTCATATATCGCACACACCTTGATATGGCTGCCCGTTTCTGTTGTTCTGTCTCATTACAAACAGTTCGTATGGATCAACTGTATGTCCTGCACCGCACACGCAACTAAAATCTGAACCGTGTTTGATATCTCCGCGATCGCAAATGTTTTGTATCATTTTGACGGTTTTTTACTTCATCATTTGCGATTAATGCATCGCACACAGTTTCGTCAAAGGGTCTCTGATCATAGTGTCGTGTTAGCAGCATCCTGCAGTAGTGAGAGGGTAGGAGTGGGGGAGAAGGAGGAATCGGGAATGAGGAGGAGGTTTTAAAAAAAAAATCCTTTTCTTGATGGACCAAAAACACCTCGGTGTGATCAATATTTGTTTATGCGTCCTTTGCATGGCTTCTTGTGTGGCAACGATGGCAGCTTCGGGCAGAGCTGGCTTGCTGATTGGCCTTGTTAGTCGGTTTCTTTAGACGTGTTCGAGGGGTCGCCGAGCCATGCGCTAACGATGACACGAAATGGGTAGTCGGATCTGGCGCAGGCTCGACGGACCAAAAACACCTTGGTGATTGGTCTTGGTAGTCGGTCTGTTCTGACGTGTTCGAAGGGTCGCTGAGCCTTGCGGTGATGATGACGCGAGACAGGTGGTCGGATCTGGCACAACCTCGGCGCAAGACCAATGCTTTTCTCTCGCAATTCTCATCGAAAGATAGGAGAGGGAGCGGAGGAGGTATTGGGAACATGGAGAAGGGGTTTAAAAAAATCATTTTCTCGACGGACCAAAAACACCTCGGTGATTGGTCTTGGTAGTCGGTTTGTTCCGATGTGTTCGAGGGGTCGCCGAGCCTTGGGGTAACGATGACACAAGATAGGTGGTCAGCTCTAGCGCAGGCTCGGTGCAAGCCCAACGCTTTTCTCTCGCAATTCTCAATGAGAGAGTAGGAGCGGGGGCGGAGGAGGAATCGGGTATGAGGAGGAGGGTTTTTAAAAAAAAATCCTTTTTCTCGATGGACCAAAAACACATCGGTGTGATCAATATTTGTTTAGGCGTCCTTTGTGTTGGCGATATAACCCCACGGTATGACCCGCCCATTCAGGGCCAGATTATCCAGTGGTGGCCTGAAGAGAAACCCGACATGGGTCATGGCAATCAACACCTCAAGGCTTACAGGGCGACTCGTAGAGTGGGCCAGCTCAAGGCCCGGTACCTAAGGCAGCGGCTCATCAAAGGACGTCGTAGTTCCTTTACTTAGGAAACAAGACATGGGAAACTGATTAGGGCACGGGTTGTACTTTGACTCAGACTTTGTTGTAAGCCCAGGGCCTCGACCTGAATATAAAGGGGAGCCCCTGAGGAAGAAAGACTAAGTTACACAATCTTGAGTACTAGGTTAGCCAAGCTGCACCCTTGTAATCGAGATCATCATCATCATCAATAATGATCAAGCAGGAGTAGGCTTTTACCTCCATCGTGAGGGGCCGAACCTGGGTAAACCCTTGTCTCTCGATTGCGATCAACCCCGTTCAAGCTACTACCTCGCGACTATGGCCTCATGACTAAGTCCTTTCACGAGGACATTTGCCGTGACAAAACCACGACAGTTGGCGCCCACCGTGGGGCTATCGCTCGGTGGTGTTGAGTTCTTGAGGGGATCTCTCCCAGGGATCGAGGGATATGCGATCTGCCGCATGACCAAGAGTCCCCGCGGCAAGCTCTACATCGACGACTCAGGCTGGAGCCGAGAGACCGACTCAATCGAGTATGGGTACCAGGTCCCCTTCGGCAAGATCCACGTCTTCATTGGCAAAATCGGCAAATCAGGACCCAAGCCGGACATCTGCACCGACATCGTCGAGCCGGCTCGGCGCATGCAACTGATACGTCAATTTTGCATCATGTTTTCCTACAGTTATTTATGATGTTTTTATGCATAATAATGCTTTTTGGAGTAATTCTAATGCCTTTTCTCTCATAATATGCAAGGTACACACAAAGAGGGAGAATTCCGGCAGCTGGAAATCTGGACCTGGAAAAGCTACGTCAGGCCACCTATTCTGCACAACTCCAAACAAGCTGAAACTTTACAAAGATTTTTTATGGAATATTTGAATAATATTGGAGCAAATAAGTACCAGAGGGGTCCCACCAGGTGGGCACAACCCACCTGGGCGCGCCAGGGAGCCCAGGCGCGCCCTGGTGGGTTGTGCTCACCCAGGCCCACCTCCGGTGCCCATCTTCTAGTATATAAGTCATTTTGACCTAGAAAAAATCAGGAGAATACTTTCGGGACGGAGCGCCGCCGTCTCGAGGTGGAACTTGGGTAGGAGCACTTTTGCCCTCTGGCGGAGCGATTCCGCCGAGGGAACTTCCCTCCCGGAGGGGGAAATCATCGTCATCATCATCACCAACAACTCTCCCATCTTGGGGAGGGCAATCTCCATCAACATCTTCAACAGCACCATCTCATCTCAAACCCTAGTTCATCTCTTGTGTTCAATCTTGCTACCGGAACTATAGATTGGTGCTTGTGGGTGACTAGTAGTGTTGATTACATCTTGTAGTTGATTACTATATGGTTTATTTGGTGGAAGATTATATGTTCAGATCCAATATGCTATTTAATACCCCTCTTATCTTGAGCATGATTATCATTTGTGAGTAGTTACTTTTGTTCTTGAGGTCACGGGAGAAATCATGTTGCAAGTAATCATGTGAACTTGATATGTGTTCGATATTTTGATAGTATGTATGTTGTGATTCCCTTAGTGGTGTCATGTGAACGTCGTCTACATGACACTTCACCATATTTGGGCCTAAGGGAATGCATTGTGGAGTAGTAAATAGATGATGGGTTGCGAGAGTGACAAAATGCTTGCCAAGTATGATGTTTACCATAGAATTGCATCACCCTATCATCCTCAGTCTAGTGGTCAAGTTGAACTTAGCAATAGAGAAATAAAATTAATTTTGCAAAAGACTGTCAATAGGTCCCGGAAGAATTGGTCTAAGAAATTAGATGATGCACTTTGGGCTTATAGAACAGCATATAATCCTATGGGTATGTCTCCTTATAAAATGGTTTATGGAAAAGCTTGTCATTTGCCTCTTGAGTTAGAACATAAAGCATATTGGGCAGTCAAAGAAGTCAACTATGATTTCAAACTTGCCGGTGAAAAGAGGTTATGTGATATTAGCTCACTAGATGAATGGAGAACCCAAGCTTATGAAAATGCCAAATTATTTAAAGAAAAAGTTAAAAGGTGGCATGATAGAAGAATCCAAAAGCGTGAGTTCAAAGTTGGAGAATATGTTCTTTTGTACAACTCTCATTTCAGATTCTTTGCAGGAAAACTCCTCTCCAAATGGGAAGGACCCTATGTTATCAAGGAGGTTTATCGGTTTGGAGCTATCAAAATAAATAATGCCGAAGGTACTAACCCGAAGGTTGTTAATGGGCAACGAATAAAACATTATATCTCAGGTACGCCCATTAATGTTGAAAGTAATATTATCCAAACTTTGACACCGGAAGAACACATAAAGGAGTCCTTCCGGAACACTCCAGAATCGTGAAAATAAGGAGGTACGTGATACGGTAAGTAAACGGACTCCGAAAAATCCGCAAAATTATTTTTTGTCAGTTTTGGAATATTTAGAAAATTAGGAAAATAAGAAACTTCCAGGAAGCGTACCCTGGTGGGCACAAGACACCAGGGAGCGCCTGGCTTGCCAGGCGCGCCCAGGTGGGTTGTGCCCACCTGGGACACCTTTCGGACTCTGTTTTTCTTCAGTTTGCTTGTTTCCCAAGATAAAAAATCTTTATATACCCCCCGAACCTGGTGACCACCGTATCGCAGAGAAATCTTCTGTTTACTTTCCCTTGCTGTTTTCTGTCAGATCTCATCTACCATGGCCGTTTCAAGCTCCTCCAAGAACAAGTTCTTCAAGAACGTCATCAACCCATATTTGCGGGTGGTGGTGCAGCACCCTCAGGCCATCCAGATGCATGAGGGGGTGCTGCACATCCGCGATGTGCAAGGACCCAAGGGGACGGGAACCATGGAGGCCAGGCTTGAAGCTATGGAGCAGGAAGTCTCCCGGTGCAAGGGGATGGTGGAGCGTGGACTCAATGCCAATCACCTCATGATTACAGACCTTACTCGTGATCTCAAGGTGGATGGCATGCCCATGAAGGACATCGTCTTCACCCTCAACGAGCAAATCAACTTCCTCCAATGCCAGATCTATGATCTTCAAAACCAAGTCTTCGAATATGAGGCGAGGTTTAAAGGTATGAGTTTGGCTGCCAGTTGGAGGACCCGTGAGACTCATTCTTCCTCTTACGATGGTGGACCTCTGCCATGGAAACCCGAGGACAAGATCGCATCTACTTCATCACCACCACCTTCTTCATCACCAAAGGAAAATTGAGTTTCGGGTATGGGCACTCCCCTTGGCTTCCGCCAAGCTTGGGGGAGGTGCCCCGGTATCGTATCATCCCCACTATCTTTTTGCCTTTACTTATTTTAGTTCAATCTTTTGCTTTAGATGAATAAAAGTTTAGTCCGATCCTTTCTTTTCGAGAGCTTGCTTAGTGGTCTATCCTTGTAATCGTGTGCAAGATATATAATAAAGTTTAGTTTGAGTTTTTGCTTTCTTTACTTTCATGTTGCAATAAAAAGAAAGGATATAAATAAAAAGAAAGGAAATAAAAGAAAAATATCATATGCTAATCTTATGGTAGGTGATGGCACCACATAAGGAAAAGTATGAGTAGAAAATTTTATTAGAGATTGACAAACATAGCATTGGTCAATGATGCGACTCATGAAAGAATTAATAAGGGAAGAGAAGATTCACATATAAATATACTATCCTAGAAATCTTTTGTGATTGTGAGCCCCCATCAAATTATTATATGCCAAAATTGTTGACGTTGGACAAGGAAGACAACGTAATGATTTATGCTTGTTCATATTCACATAGAAGTTATATTATCATAGATCCTTCAACATGTGGTGCTTGCCCCCTATCTTTGCTAGCCAAAAATTCCGCACTAAGTAGAGATACTACTTGTGCATCCAAAAACCCTTAAACTCAAATCTTATTTTCAAGTGTCCACTATACCTACCTAGGGATTGAGCAAGATCCCTCAAGTAAGTTGTCATCGATGCAATAAGGCAATAAAAATTGCTTCTAAAAGTGTGAGATCATTTAGTGTAAAGGAAAATTGAGTGTTGTACGAACTTGTGATGGTGAAGAATAAAAGCGACATACTGCATAATAAAGGTTGACATCACAAGGGGCAATACAACGTGACGTTCTTTTGCACTAAGGGGTTGAGCATACAAACAAATAAGCGCATGGCAACCTCTGCTTCCCTCTACGAAGGGCCTATCTTTTACTTTTATGCAAAGAGTCAAAGTTCTTCTCTTTTTCTTTTATTTTTATCCTTTGGCAAGCATCATGTGGTGAGGAAAGATCTAGGCACATATGCCCAGTTGAATATGGGTGGCATAAGTTATTATTGTTGACATCGCCCTTGAGATGAATACGTTGGGAGGCGAAACTATAAGCCCCTATCTTTCTATGTGTCTGGCTGAAACGTTTTGCTCATGTGTATGTGGTGAGTGTTAGCAATCATAGAAGACTATATGATGGTTGAGTATGTGGACTTGCCTAAAGGCTCTGATACGTGACCCTTCCTGAAAAGATGATGAATTGTAGTTGCAAAGTTGACTGAGAACATAGTTTGTTGGTTTCTAATAGAGTTTATGCTTTATACTTCAATTGTGTGATGAACTACCACTTATTCATGAGAAGTCTATGATAAAAGTTCTATGATAAAAGTCTTATGTTTAAATTTGTTGTTGTTATAATAATCTACATGATGCTTCTATGTCCGTATTTTGTTTTTATCGACACCTCTCTCTCTAAGCATGTGGACATGTTTTTCGATTTCGGTTTTCACTTGAGGACAAGCAAGGTCTAAGCTTGGGGGAGTTGATACGTCCATTTTGCATCATGTTTTCCTACTGTTATTTATGATGTTTTTATGCATAATAATGCTTTTTGGAGTAATTCTAATGCCTTTTCTCTCATAATATGCAAGGTACACACAAAGAGGGAGAATTCTGGCAGCTGGAAATCTGGACCTGGAAAAGCTACATCAGGCCACCTATTCTGCACAACTCCAAACAAGCTGAAACTTTACGGAGATTTTTTATGGAATGTTTGAAGAATATTGGAGCAAATAAGTACCAGAGGGGGCCCACCAGGTGGGCACAACCCACCTGGGCACGCCAGGGAGCCCAGGCGCGCCCTGGTGGGTTGTGCTCACCCAGGCCCACCTCCGGTGCCCATCTTCTAGTATATAAGTCATTTTGACCTAGAAAAAATCAGGAGAGGACTTTCGGGACGGAGCGCCGCCGTCTCGAGGCGGAACTTGGGTAGGAGCACTTTTTCCCTCCGGCGGAGCGATTCCGCCGAGGGAACTTCCCTCCCGGAGGGGGAAATCATCATCATCATCATCACCAACAACTCTCCCATCTTGGGGAGGGAAATCTCCATCAACATCTTCAACAACACCATCTCATCTCAAACCCTAGTTCATCTCTTGTGTTCAATCTTGTTACCGGAACTATAGATTGGTGCTTGTGGGTGACTAGTAGTGTTGATTACATCTTGTAGTTGATTACTATATGGTTTATTTGGTGGAAGATTATATGTTCAGATCCAATATGCTATTTAATACCCCTCTTATCTTAAGCATGATTATAATTTGTGAGTAGTTACTTTTGTTCTTGAGGTCACGGGAGAAATCATGTTGCAAGTAATCATGTGAACTTGATATGTTTTCAATATTTTGATAGTATGTATGTTGTGATTCCCTTAGTGGTGTCATGTGAACGTCGAATACATGACACTTCACCATATTTGGGCCTAAGGGAATGCATTGTGGAGTAGTAAATAGATGATGGGTTGCGAGAGTGACAGAAGCTTAAACCCTAGTTTATGCGCTATTCCGTAAGGGACCGATTGGATCCAAAAGTTTAATGCTATGGTTAGAATTTATTCTTAATACTTTTCTCGTAGTTGCGGATGCTTGCGAGAGGGTTAATCATAAGTAGGAGGCTTGTTCAAGTAAGAACAGCACCTAAGCACCGGTCCACCCACATATCAAATTATCAAAGTAGCGAACACAAATCGAATCAACATGGTGAAAGTGACTAGATGAAATTCCCGTGTACCCTCAAGAACGCTTTGCTTATTATAAGAGACTGTTTTGGCCTGTCCTTTGCCTCAAAAGGATTGGGCTACCTTGCTGCACTTTTGTTACTACTATCATTACTTGCTCGTTACAAATTATCTTGCTATCAAACTACTCTGTTACTTACAATTTCAGCACTTGCAGACATTACCTTGCTAAAAACCACTTGTCATTTCCTTCTGCTCCTCGTTGGGTTCAACACTCTTACTTATCAAAAAGAGCTACAATTGATCCCCTATACTTGTCGGTCATCAGCAACCCGCCCGGGCTCAAGCCGACCGGAACCATGTTTTCGTCGGCTTCACCCAAGGGTCTACCTTGCGGATAACTCCGCGTCTGGTGGGGACACCCTTGTCTACTCCGACGGCGATTCATCGGTCGGGGACACCGAGTCGATCCACCCATAATATGATGGTAGACTTGGGGGTTACTCTGATGATGAGCTGGCCCTGGATGACCACGAGCCGCTCCATCGGACCACCATCTACATGGCAGGCAGTGCTCCGCCTCTTGACTCAACCGCAGCAGGTACCATGGGAGGCGCCAGCACTTTAGCGACAGATCCGAGCGCGGCCGGCACCGTCAAGCCGCCGGCTCAAGTTCTCTCAAAGCTGTTTGCCTCGTTGTCAACTCTCCTCGAGTCGCCCTTAACAGCGGAGAATCGGGAAGAGTGCAATGCAGAGATAGCTAAAATCCGTGAGCAAATGGCTAAGGCTCAGGAGGATATAAACACTGAGAGTGCTTGCATGGTGCAGCTACAAGCCCAGATTCATAATGAAGTAGAGGGCCTGAGGACAGGAGCATGGTGCATGGGCCTCCATCAGCACGCTTCTGAGGTGGTAAACAGGAGACGACATGAGAGTCGCCTGCCCCCTAGTTTTGAGCCCACGCGTCTGTTCAACACGATTACACCAGGGGCCGGGACGAGTACCCCCGCGACACTGGTTATACCCCAATTGAACCGGGTCGTGCCCCATAATGGCGATAGCAGGCCACCTCCCACACAGCCTCGCCAGCCGAATCAACAACGACAGCTTGAGCCGGCCTAGCACCCGCCGCCTGTTCAAACGACTCCAGACCGTTTTGTGACGCCGGCGGGTCACTTCTCCAATCATGTTGATAACTTATTGGCAGCAGCTACCAACCTCACCGCGATTCCGATCACAGGGAACACCCCGGTTCACTACAGGAATCAGGAACTTTGCCGTCTGCCATGGCTGACGGGAAAGGCATGCCTGGCGGACGGCAAAGGCTTTGTCGTCAGCCAGCAGATGGCAACACGTCTGGCTGAATGAACTACGGCCAAGGGCACTTTGCTGTCTGCTGGCGGACGGCAAAGATGCAAAGGTCTTTGTTGTCTGCCTGCAGACGGTAAAGGACCTGGATGGCACACGTGGCAGCTTAGGGCCGTTAGGGGGTTAATGGCGTGCTTTGCCGTCTGCTGGCAGACGGCAAAGACCTTTGCATCTTTGCTGTCTGCCAGCAGATGGCAAAGTACCCAAATATGCCAGCCCAGATGCCCCCCAGGTAGCTGCCACGTGGCACGCTATGCCGTCTGCTGGCAGATGGCAAAGACGATGCAAAGGTCTTTGCCATCTGCCAGCAGACGGCAAAGCAACCATATAGGCCAGCCCAGTGCCCCCAGGTTGCCCAGGTAGCTGTCACGTGGCAGCTTTGCCGTCTGCTGGCTGATGGCAAAGCTCTTTGCCGTCTGCCAGCAGACGGCAAAGAGCCTGTATAGCCCCTGTTTTTTCTGTTTTTTCTTAAATTCATTCAATGTCATAGAATTTCAGAGATATATATATACACATTTGAAAATACTTTCAACAAGCATAACAACACATATACATACCAAATCATATCCCTGCCATATGGATATGATCATCCAACACATATACATACCAAATCAAAAGTCCATATGCAACATATATAGCTAGCCAACATATCCAACAACAAGCATACAATGGTTTCATCCATACATACATATATAGGTAGCAAGTTTCACATTGTTCATCCTACAAAATCAAAACAAAAAGGAAGCACAAGGAGAAGAGTAGACTCCATCAACTCAAGCTTCCTCATCTAAAGAAAATCTGCAAATTGGGAAAGAAGAAAGTTAGAAGAAGAAGAAGAAGAAGAAGAAGAAGAAGAAGAAGACTAGCTAGAAGAAGAAGACTAGCTAGAAGAAGAAGAAGAAGAAGAAGAAGAAGAAGAAGAAGAAGAAGAAGAAGAAGAAGAAGAAGAAGAATTTTTCTTCTCTGTCTTTTTCTCCTCTCCTCTTCTTTATCTTCTTCTTCTTCTAACTAAGGTAGGTAAAAATGCCATTTTTTAGCTAAGCTAGGTAAAAATGCTAAGTGTAGGTCATTTTAGAGCTAAGCTAGGGAAATAGGTCATTTTGGAGCTTAGTAAGGTTATTATGTCATTTTCGAGGAAAATAAGCTAGGTCTATGTCATTTTGGACGTAACAAAGATTATCATGCCATTTTTTACCTAAGTATGCTAAGTATGTCATAAATGAACTGAAGAAGCTAAGTATAGGTCTTTTTTAGCTAACCTAGGTAGTTATGCCATTTTTGACCTAAGTAAGCTAATTATGTCATAAATGAACTAGGTAAGCTAAGTATAGATCATTATTGAGCTATCCTAGGTAGTTATGCCATTTTTTAGCTAACTAAGCATATTAAGTCATTTAGGAGGAAAAAAATGCTAAGTATAGGTCATTTTATAGCTATCCTAGGTAAAGTATAGGTCAACTAAGCTTATTATGTCAATTTGGAGAAAAATAAGGTAAGTATAGGTCATTTTTGTGCTAACCTAGGTGATGATGCCATTTTTGAGCCAACTTATGTAAGTATAGCTCATTTTTATCTAACTTAGGTAATTATGCCATTTAGGAGGAAAATAAGCTAAGTATGCATTTGTTAAGCAAAACACTAGAGAAAACTTACCCTCATCACAACAAATGCGATGAAGATCGCAACTAAGGTAACAATTGATCCAACGGCATAATGATACCAAGCCTCATTATCAATGGCATATTTTCTAATCTTCTTAATCTTCAAGCACATTGCATCCATCTTCAAGCGCATTGCATTCATCTTCATCTTGTGATCATCGACGACATCGGCAACATACAACTCCAATGTCATCTTCTCTTCTTCAATTCTTTTAATTTTTTCTTTCAAATACTCATTTTATTTTTCAACTAAATTTAACTTCTCGACAAGAGGGTCGGTTGCAAATTCCGGTTCACATACCTCCTAGATTAAAATATCTCTATGTCAACTTGATGGCCATAATTGTCATAAATGCGAAATGCAACAAATAGTTATAAAAGAGAATTTACCACATCCGAATCATAAAGCAGGCGAGGGCCAACGGGGATGGATATCAAGACCATGGCACTATGTATAAGAAATAATCATACAAAGTAAGAAAATTATACAAGTAACTATATAAATCATACAATCGAACGGGAGACGCATAGTGGTCATGCATACTGATGATTGAAGACACCTATAGCTATCAAGTTTCATTGGCACGAAGACCGGAACAGAGAAAATGAAGGGGGGAGGAGGAGATGTCATTTGTGCTCATCCATGAACGTAGGGGCGGAGCTCGTCGAACACTAGACCCTCGCAGCGACGAAAAAACTGCACATTTAAATCGAAAGATGAGTAACATAGCAATATTGTTTTTTTTCGTTAACCTAACTAAATATTTATAACAGGACGAGCGGGTTAGGGGGTTCCTCGGCGTCGATGGAACCCTAAATAGCAAGTATCATCGGTGCGAGATACATGTGGCGCTCGGCGTTGAACACTAGATCCACATTCCACAAGTGACGCCGGCGCCCGGTGTCCCGCGCGTAGCAATAGTTCTGGGGGCCGATGATGGTCGAACACCTTGGCGAATTTGTTTGGCAGCCTCTGCAATGAGGATTAAAGCCAAGTTTTGAAACTTCAAACAACCAAACCGACTTGAGTCAATTTGGATGTTTCAAGTTTCAACACTTGGCTTTTAATCGTCATGGCAGAGGCTGCAAGACAAATTCGCATAGGAGTTCGACCGCCATCGACCCCAAGAACTATTGCTGCGGGACGCCGAACGCCGGCGTCACTTGTGGGACATGGATGTAGTGTTCGACACCGACGGCCACATGTATCTCGCACCGACGATACTTGCTATTTAGGGTTCCATCGACGTCAAGGAACCCCCTAACCCGCTCGTCCCCGGGCGCCCTCTGGTATGGCGACGCACGGTCAATGGGTCAGCACTCGAACCGGGGGATTCTCGGCATGGGCGACGGCGTCGGGACCGGTGGGATCCCCCTGGCTCCACCATCTATCCCCTCGGCGACCGGCGATCCACGACCCTCTTTCTTTTTTCCTTTTTCCTCTTCTTCTACTTATTCTTCTTTTTTTCAACTTTCTTCTTCTTCTAATTATCTAAACCTAAACCTAGCACTAACCTAATCGTACCACTAACCTAAACCTATTAATAACACCTAAACCTAA
The DNA here is from genome assembly GCA_011799875.1 of Thinopyrum elongatum. Lineage (NCBI taxonomy): Eukaryota > Viridiplantae > Streptophyta > Magnoliopsida > Poales > Poaceae > Thinopyrum > Thinopyrum elongatum. The sequence goes on along the minus strand of CM022299.1, from coordinate 553,569,344 downwards.
ATAGCAAATAACAGTAGAAAAAACAAAAAAAAAGTTCACCTTGGCTCCGGCGGTGGTGGAGGGGGCGGCGGGGCGGGGCGGCGGGGTGCCGGGGCGGCGCGGGCGGTGGGGGTCGGGGGCGGGGGCGGCTCGGGCCCGGGGGCGGCGGCGCGGGTGAGGTGAGGACCGGGAGAGAGAGAGAGGGGTGGGGCGCGGGCGCCGGCCCCTTTTCAGTTAGGTCACAGCTCTTTGTCGTCTGCTAGCAGACGGCAAAGAGCCTAGCTAGTGGGGTGGGGCCGGGGGGAAATGGCCGTTTAAACGGCCACTTTCTTTGCCATCTGCTGGCGGACGGCAAAGAAGCTTTGCCGTCCTTTAGCAGACGGCAAAGAAAGTGGCCGTTAGGTTATTCTCGTTAGTGGGCCACCCACCCTCTTTGCCGTCTGCTAGCAGACGGCAAAGAGCAGGCTGACGGCAAACACCCTCTTTGCCATCTGCTCTTTCTTTGCCGCCAGCTTTCTGTAAGCTAATGGCAAAGACCTTCTTTGCCGTCAGCTAGCAGACGGCAAAGAGCCGGCTGATGGCAAAGATTCTGAATCCAGTAGTGGTTGAGAGGGAAGCCTGGCATGGCATCGAGATGTTGAAGACTGCGATCGCCCAACAAGCAAACTACTCCTATAGCCAGCAACGCCTCCACTCCACCCCGCATCCAAGTCATAGCAGGAGTCACCATGCTGAGTCGCCAGCCATCTCCAGCAGCGCTCATCGAAGACGCGAGCAGCAGCGGGACCGGCCTCAGCAAGGAGCTTTGGACGCCTAGTAGATCATCGACATAGCCCGGGCACGGCGGGAGGCGGAAGCGGCTAACACGGCGGCTCATCAGTCGCCTCCCAGGACCCCTGATACGTCTCCAACGTATCTATAATTTTTTATTGTTCCATGATGTTATATTATCATTCTTGGATGCTTTACAATCATTTTATAGCAACATTATATCATTTTTTGGGACTAACCTATTGACATAGTGCCCAGTGCCAGTTGTTGTTTTTTGCTTGTTTTTTACTTCGCAGAATATCCCTATCAAATGGAGTCCAAATGCAGTGAAACTTTTTGGAGATTCTTTTGGACCAGAAGACAACTTGGGAGCCAAGGAAGCACCTAGGGGAGGCCCATGGGGCCCACAAGACACCAGGGCGCGCCAGAGGCCCCTGGCGCTCCCTGATGGGTTATGGGGCCCACGGGGTCTCCTCCACCACCTCTCAGCTCTATAAATACCCAAATATTCTAGAAACCCTAGGGGAGTCGATGAAACACAATTCCAGCTACCGCAAGTTTCAGAACCACGAGATCCAATCTAGAGCCCTATTCTAGCACTCTGTCGGAGGGGAACACGGTCACGGCGGGGTTCATCATCCTCATTGGTGCTCCTCTGATGATGCGTGAGTAGTTCACCATAGACCTACGGGTCCGTAGGTAGTAGCTAGATGGCTTCTTCTCTCTTTTTGATTCTCAATACAATGGTCTCTTGGAGATCTATTTGATGTAATGACTTTTTGCGGTGTGTTTGTCGGGATCCGATGAAGTTCGAGTTTATGATCAGATCTATATCCATAAAAGTTATTTGAGTCTTCTTTGATCTCTTTTATGCATGATTATTTATAGCCTCATTTTTCTTCTCCGAATCTTTGGTTTAGTTAGGCCAAGTAGATTGATTTTTATTGCAATGGGAAGAGGTGCTTTGTGATGGGTTCGATCTTACGGTGTCCTCACCCAGTGACAGAAGGGGTAGCGAGGCACGTATGTATCGTTGCTATTAAGGATAAAAAGATGGGGTATATTCCTACATGAATAGATCTTGTCTACATCATGTCATCGTTCTTATTGCATTACTCCGTTTCTCCATGAACTTAATACACTAGATGCATGCTGGATAGCGGTCGATGTGTGGAGTAATAGTAGTAGATGTAGAATCGTTTCGGTCTACTAATCTTGGACGTGATGCCTATATTCATGATCATTGCCTGGATATCATCATAATTATTTGTTCTTCTATCAATTGCCCAACAGTAATTTGTTTACCAACCGTATGCTATTTTATCGAGAGAAGCCACTAGTGAAATCTACGACCCCCTGGTCTATCTTTTATCATATTGCTTTCAGATCTATCTTTTATCATATTTGTTTTCAGATCTCTTATTCCAAAAACCCAAAAATACCTTGCTGCACTTTTTCTTTACTTATTTTATTTCGTGTTTTATTCAGATCTATTTATCCAATCTCAGACAAACCAATCTATCTTTTTACCGTGGAGGGATTGACAACCCCTCTTACGCGTCGGGTTTCATGTATTTATTCTTTGTGTGCAGGTACCGTTTACATAGTGTTACTTGGTTGTCCTACTGGATTAATACCTTGGTTTCATAACTGAGGGAAATACTTACCATAGCTGTGCTGCATCATCCCTTCCTCCCTGGGGAAACACCAACGCAGTCTAAGCCACGTCAAAGGAATTTCTGGCGCCGTTGCCGGGGAGACATCATCAACATCTATTAGGTTCCTAATCAAAAATCTCACCTCCTTGCAATTTACATTATTTGCCATTTGCCTCTCATTTTCATCTCCCCCACTTCACAAAAATTTGCCTTTTTATTTGCCTTCTTTTTCGTTCACCCTTTTTCTAGTTCGATCTTTTGTTTGCTCGAATCTGTCATCATGAGTGACTTTGGTATGGCAGAAATGGATGATGGCAAGACTCCAATAATTGGACATTCTGGCAATCTGGATTCTAAAAGTTTTGTATTGGGACAAGGGAACATTATAGGAAAAGAAACTATCCAAGAATTATTCAATTATGTTGGAACTTTGACTTGTGATGATGCTCTGTCGGAGTAAATGACCACGGGTAGCCACATCAGTCCCCCATGGTATTTTGAGACATCGGGGCTAGCTGCGCCCCTCACACCTTCTGGAAGCATGACCGCCTTCTTGGGCCGGCTGGTCCAAGAGACCGGCTCCTAGAAGGCGGCAGGACCATGGAAGGCGGCCGCGAGGGAGCCGACTCCTGGTAGAAGGCCCCTCGTCCCCTCGAAGTCAGCACCACATCACCACGACAAGACAAGGCATGGCTGCAGTGCAGCCTGCCACCCCCGAATCCAGGATGGGACGTGGCCACAGAGCTGTGTACTGGGCGGACACCCCCCGCCCTACGCGGCACTATTGCCGCATAGCCTGTGACATCATTAGCGCCAGAGGGAGCCACGCTCCCACGACGGGCGGTCGGTACGGCCCACAGGCGGTGGGCCCTACCTGTCCGTGAGCCACCAGAAGGTGGCAAACCTCCAGCAGGCGGCAACAAGGGAGGGCCGACTCCTAGCAGGCGGCCCTCCTCCCCCTTGGAGTCTGTGCACCATAAACCAGACGAGACGGGGTATGGCTACAGCGAGTACCCGTCAGGCGGCGGGACTGTAACCACGTTCCCCTCGATCAAGCCTTCGTCATCGAGGGTGAGGCTACAACATAAAGCAGTCAACATGGCCCACCAGGCGGCGGGCCCCAGCGGTCGACGGTGAAGCCGGCAGCCAGAGACGCTAACGGCCGGGTCCTACACCCGGCCGGATTACCATTGTACCCCTGGGGGGTAGGCCTATATAAACCTCCCAGGCTCACCCATGCAAAGGGTTCAGCACCCACGCCATTCACACACACACGTAGAGCGAGGAGTAGAGCTAGCCTTGCCCTTCTCCCTCCTCTAGCCGAAACAGCTCAAGGAGCAAGCTTGTAGCTACCTTGTTGATCATAGTCATCATGCGGAGACCCCGCAGAGTAGGACTAGGGGTGTTATCTCCGAGGAGAGCCCCGAACCTGGGTAAGATTCGCAGGCGTATGCGGTCTCGCTCACTCCCGCTTCTAGAGCCCGGCGACGTACTCTTGTCCCCATCCATGATAAGCCACCCCCTGGCATATGTCGCACGATATCCCCAACAATAGTCGGCCAATAAAACCCAGCTCTTCTTAGTAACCACTTCATCTTATGAGCCGACTGATGTGTACCACACATACCCTCATGTACTCCACCCATAGCAACTTTGGATTGGTCTGAACCTAGACATTTTAAAAGCAATCCCTCTGGTGTTCGACGATATAATTCACCATCTAATAATGTATATTTCAATGCTTGGCGTCAAACCTTTCTATCTACTGATTGGCTAGGATCTTCTAAATATCTAATTATGGGTCTTCTCCAATCATCAGGTTCAGCCATAGAAATTTCAGCACAATGTAGCACCGGCTGTCCCAGGACATATAATTTTCCTCTACTAACTTGATAACCTGATGCTTGCTGTGCTAGATCATTAGCTTTAACATTCTCTTCTCTAGATATATGGCTAATGGCAAAATCATCCAGGGCTGCTATGATTTCCAAACACCTCGCCAAATAGTTATTTAGTGACCCATCAAAGCATTGATAATTCCCACGAATTTGCTCTACAACTAATAGTGAATCACCAAAAGCTCGTACACTCCTCACACCCATGGATTCTAAAATTTGCAAACCCAGCAAAAGAGCTTCATACTCGGCCTGGTTATTGGTACACAAATATTCTAAGTGTACTGATGTTTCAAAAACAACACCCCTTGGTGAGACTAAAACAATACCAACACCTTGTCCTTCTCTACAAGCCGAACCATCAAAATATAACTCCCATGGACATATCTCAATATAGCCGAGCTCTATATCATTTTCATCACTAACCCAATGATCAACAATAAAGTTAGCTACAATTTGGCCTTTCATGGATTTTAAAGATTTATAAGCCAAATCATATTCTATCAATGCATAAGCCCACTTACCGATTCTAGAGCCCGGCAACGTACTCTTGTCCCCATCCATGATAAGCCACCCCCTGGCATATGTCGCATGATATCCCCGACATTTGGCGCCCACGACCACAAGCGCGTTGCCGTGAAGTACGTTCCGCTCATGCTCCAGGGCACGGCCCGGACGTGGCTGAACAACCTCAAGCCCTACAGCGTCAACAGCTGGCTGGACTTTACCAAAGTTTTCATCCGCAACTTCACCCGGACCTACAAGCGGCCGCCCAAGCCCCGCCAACTCTCCCTGTGCGTCCAAGGCCCAACCGAGTCCACCCGCGAGTACTTGACGCGGTGGGCCAAACTGCGCAACTCCTGCGAAGGAGTGCATGAGGTGCAAGCCATAGAATACTTCACTACCGGGTGCCGAGAGGGCACCTTACTCAAGCACTGACTCCTTTGTGATGAGCCGGCCACACTTGACGAGCTGCTAATCATAGCGGACAAGTACGCCATCGCCGACTCCTCCATGAAGTCGGAGCTCCGAGTGGACGCGTCTGGAAAGATGCTCCCTCCGGACCCTCAGACGCCTGCTGGCGACTCTAGTCGGCGCCAGCAGTCAAACGACAACAAACGCAAGGCCCAACAGCCGGCAGGTGGCAGCAGTTGAAGACCAACAGCCGGAAGGGCAGCCCGGCCCCAAGCGTCAAAAAGGCGGCAAGCCTGCTTGGTTGCCCGATTTCTCCTTCGAGCAAACCCTTGATGCTCCCTGCAAGTTCCACAGCGGCGCGAAGCCGTCCAACCACACCACCCGGAAGTGCCACTGGCTCACCTGCATTGCCAAAGGCGATGGACTACCCCTCCGCCTGCTGGCCAGCCGGCTCCGCCTCCTCAGCAGCCGGCGGCCCGCCCCGTCGACGCAATTCAAGATGAATTCCCCGAAGAACACGGAGCCTACGTCATCTTCACCAGTGTGGCCGACGACAGGCACAATCGGCGTCAGCAGCACCGCGAGGTGAACACGGTCGCTTCTGAGGTCCCAGAGTTCATGCACTGGTCCGAGAGGCCCATCAGCTGGAGCCGCGCTGACCACCCGAAGGTGATGCCTTCTCCGGTTTCCTACGCCCTGGAGCTGGATGCCACCTTTTCAACGGAGCGGCGAGCCTGTCGCTTCTCCTGAGTTCTGATAGACGGCGGTAGCAGCATCAACATCCTCTACCGTGACACCCTGGAGAAGCTGTGCGTCAAGGAGAAGCAGCTCCAGCCCAGCCGGGCTGTCTTCCATGGCATTGTACCTGGCCTTTCCTGCTCTCTAATCGGCAAGATCAAGATAGATGTCCTCTTCGGAGACAAAGATCACTTCCGCCGCGAGCCAATCTGGTTCGAGGTGGTGGACCAGGAGAGCCCCTTCCATGCGCTCCTTGGCCGGCCTGCTCTGGCCAAGTTCATGGCGGTGCCACACTACGCTTACCTCAAGATGAAGATGCCGGGTACCAAGGGCATTATCACTGTAGCCGGCGACTACCAAAAGTCGGCCACGTGTGCTGCTGTCAGTAGTTGGCTGGCCGAGTCCCTTGTCATCGCTGCAGAAAGGCAGCTCCTTGACCGGGTTGTGGCCATGGCCAGCAAGCAGCCGGACCTGTCACCGGATCCCAAGGAGTCAGAGGCCCAGGGCTCCTTCCAGCCGGCCAAAGAAACCAAGAAGATTCCCTTGGACACTGAGCACCCGGAGAGGTTCGCTGTCGTGGGGGCCCACCTCGACAGTAAATAGGAAAGCGAGCTCGTTGATTTCCTCCGTGACAATCGGGACATCTTCGCATGGTCTCCCAAGGACATGCCGGGTGTTCCGACGGATTTCGCCGAGCACAAGCTACATGTCAGATCAGATGCAAAACCAGTTAAGCAACCCCTCCGCCGCTTGTCAGAAGAGAAGAGAAGGATTGTTGGCGAAGAGATCGCCCGGCTTCTGGCGGCCGGCTTCATCATGGAAGTGTTCTTTCCAAAATGGCTTGCCAACCCAGTCCTTGTACTGAAGAAGAAGAACAAGTGGCGCATGTGCATTGATTACACCAGCCTCAACAAAGCTTGCCCCAAAGATCCATTTGCTCTGCCTCGGATAGACCAAGTGATTGACTCCACAGCCGGATGCGAGCTGTTGAGTTTTTTGGATGCCTACTCTGGCTACCACCAGATCAAGCTGAACTCGGCCGATCGGCTGAAGACCGCCTTCATCACACCATTCGGAGCCTTCTGCTACCTGACCATGACATTCGGCCTGAGAAATGCCGGTGCCACGTTTCAGCATTGCATGCAGAAGTGCCTCCTCAAGCAACTCGGCAGAAATGCCCACGTCTATGTAGACGACATTGTGGTGAAGACAGAGAAGCGTGGCACCCTCCTGGAGGTTCTCAAGGAGACCTTCAATAATCTGCGCCGTTTTCAAATCAAGCTAAACCCAGAAAAGTGTGTCTTCGGAGTCCCAGCCGGCCAGCTCCTTGGTTGCCTTGTCTCAGAACGCGGCATCGAGTGCAACCCTGTGAAGATCAAGGCCATTGAGCGGATGGAGAGGCCCACCCGGCTGCGAGACGTCCAGAAGTTCACCGGGTGCTTGGCATCCCTCAGCCGTTTCATCAGTCAGCTGGGCGAGAAGGCTCTTCCCCTGTACCAGCTAATGAAGAAAACCACTCACTTCGAGTGGAACGACAAGGCGGACGAGGCCTTCCTCCAGCTCAAGAAAATGCTGACTACGCCGCCGGCCCTGGCGGCTCCGGCTGCTAAGGAGCCCATGTTCCTCTACATCGCCGCCACCAGCCGGGTGGTCAACACTGTCATTGTGGTCGAGCGCTCGGAGGACGGCAAGGCACAACCGGTCCAGAGGCCCATCTACTACCTAAGTGAAGTGCTGTCGGCCTCCAAGCAGAGTTACCCCCACTACCAGAAGATGTGCTATGGCGTATACTTTGCCGGCAAGAAGCTCAAGCAGTACTTTCAAGAGCACTCCATCACGGTTGTCTGCACTGCCCCACTTGCCGAGATCATAGGCAATAGAGATGCATCAGGCCGGGTGGCCAAGTGGGCCATCGAGCTAGCCTCCCACACCATCCTCTACCAGCCCCGCACCGCCATCAAGTCCCAAGCGCTGGCCGACTTCCTCGTCGACATGGCCGAGACCCAGTACCTGCCGCCAGCGCCGGATTCCACCCATTGGCGAATGCACTTTGATGGCTCAAAGATGCGCACCGGTCTGGGAGCCGGCATCGTCCTCACCTCTCCCAAAGGCGACAAGCTCAAGTACACGTTGTAAATTCAGTTTGCCGTCTCCAACAACATGGCCGAATACGAGGCACTCGTCCACGGGCTCCGACTGGCCAAAGAGATTGGCATCCGCCGGATTCTGTGCTACGGCGACTCGGACTTGGTAGTCCAGCAGTCGTCTAGCAACTGGGATGCCAAGAATGCTAACATGGCGAGCTACCGCTTCCTCGTCCAGCAGATCAGTGGATACTTTGACGGGTGCGAGTTCCTTCACGTGCCACGAGCCGACAACGAGCAAGCTGATGCCCTGGCACGGATTGGCTCCACCCGCCAAGCGATACCAGCCGGCGTCTCCCTCCAATACCTCCGCAAGCTGTCTATCAAACCATCGCCGGAGTCTGAGTCCATCTTCGTGCCAGCTACTCCCGGAACAGTCGGATCCGACTCGGGGGCTGCAACAGCTGGCCCGGTGACTTCAGCAGGCGGCTCGGGGACTATAGTAGTCGCACCCGGCCCGGGAACTTCAGAACCCGGCCCGGGGTCTGTGGCAGCCGGCCCAGGGACTTCGGCAGGCGGCTCGAGGATTGCAACAGTCGCACCCGGCCCGGGGGCTATGGCAGTCGGCCCTGGGATGTCGGCAGGCGGCTCAGGGACTGCATCAGTCGCACCCAGTACGGGGACTTCAGAACCCGGCCCGGGGGCTGCAGCAGTCGGCCCGGGGACTTCAACGACACAACAAGCGGTGGCCGACTCCAACCCGCCTCCTCCCAACCCAACCGCCCTGGTCCCAGTGGCCGTGATGACAGTGGTCGAAGCACCATCATGGGCGCAGCCCATCCTCAACTTCCTGGTAAGCGGAGAGCTACCAACCGACGAGACCTTGGCCCGGCAAGTACAACGCCGGGCAGTAGCATACACGATAGTGAACAGAGAGCTTGTCAGACGCAGCGTGACTGGCGTTTTCCAGCGCTGCGTTGAGCCAGAAAAAGGCAAGGCAATCCTCAGAGACATCCATCAAGGCGAATGCGGCCACCACGCGGCCTCCAGATCCCTCGTCACCAAAGCTTTCCGCCATGGATTCTTCTGGCCGACTGCTTTGGACGATGCCAAGGACTTGGTCAAGAAGTGCAAAGGGTGCCAGAAATTTGGCTCCAAGCAACATCTGCCGGCTTCTGCACTCAAGACCATCCCCCTCACTTGGCCATTTGCCGTCTGGGGGCTGGACATGGTGGGCCCGTTCAAAATAGCACGCGGCGGCATGACCCATCTGCTGGTCGCTGTGGATAAATTCACCAAGTGGATTGAAACAAAGCCAATTAAGAGGCTAAACAGTCCGACTGCGGTGACCTTCATCACAGATATCACCGTCCGGTACGGCATACCGCACAGCATCATCACTGACAATGGCACAAACTTTGCCAAAGGCGCCTTGGCCCGTTTCTGCGCGACACAGGGCATCCGACTCGACTTAGCGTCCGTCACCCATCCGCAGTCAAACGGCCAAGTCGAGCGAGCAAACAACCTCATCTTGTCCGGCATCAAGCCCCGACGAGTGGATCCACGCGGCGGGGGCCCGCGATGTTGTCTGTCGCCCCGATCACCGAGCCGGACGGGGCTCGCGACAAGGAAAGTGGGGCGCTGCGCGCCAAGGGAGGAAGAGAATAAAAAGATCGCAAAGATCGAAGAAAAGCAAACGCAAAGCAAGATGTAAGAAAGGACAAGGCACTTACGCGGACACCAGCGGGAGCCGCTTTGGGGCTTTCTGGAAGAGGGCCGCCTTCGCGGCAGCCTCTTGCCGCTTGGTCGCGGCGGTCGAGGTCCTGGCCTTCTTGGGCCGGCTACCGAACAACCCGGCGTCGGCCCGGCGCTTCGGCACGCCGGCTGCTACAGTCGGCACGGCCGAGGAACTGGCGCCCGCCCTGTCGGCGCCATGGGCACAGCACGGCTCTTCGTCCTCCTCGTCGTCATCCGGCCAATCCCCAAGGCCGCCTCCTGAGGAGCCGCCTGCTCCCTCGCCGCCACCGCCTATGGCGTCGTCCTCCTCCTGCGCGGCCGCCCCCAAGTCAGGGTTGTCCACGTCACCCACCGACCGGTCCGCCATGTACTGGTGACCCGGGGCCGGCGTGTCAGTTTTGTCTGGCCCGGGAAGCGCTGCATCAAGGCCGACTGGTCAGGCGGCAAGAAAGAACCCGGACAAACAAAGGAAAAAAAGAATAAGGAGACGTACCGGAGGCGGCGGGTTGGCCCGGCTGTACGGCGGCTTGCCGAATTGCCACTCCGTCTCCGACAGCTTGTAGTCGGAGAAGAAGTTCACCATGCGGACCACCTCCCCGTCCGGCATCACCTTGGTGGACAGCCGGCACGGGTCCCGACGCCCACTCATGTCGCTGATCAAGTGAGGCCGGGCTTGGAGGGGTAGCACTCGGCGCTTCACGAACGCGGCCAGCAGGTCCGAGGCCTTGAGGCCCTCCGACGCCATCATCTCCTGGAGCCAGAGGAGCACGGTGGAGCACGCGGCCGACAGGGTGCTCGGCCGGAACTTCCAGTTGGTGCGAGGCCCAACAGGCGGGCCGGCTGCGTAGGCCGGCAGGTTGACGTAGTCCCGCGTCGAGTGGATATTCTCGACATAGAAGTACGACTTCTGCCACAGTTTGGTCGACTGCAGTAGGGCGAGAGCTGGGAAGCGGACCCCAGATCCCCTGCGCCACACCGCGATGCAGGCTCCGCACTGGGCCGCCTCGTTCTTGGCGGCGGTGCCAAGCTTGAGGTAGAAGAGCTCTCCCCACAGCTCGAGTGTGGGGAGCGTGCCGAGGTAGCCCTCGCACTGGGTGACGAAGGCGGAGAGCAGCACCACCGTATTCGGAGTGAGGTGGTGGGGCTGCACTCCGTAGAAATCCAAAAAAGAGCGAAGGAATCCGCTTGCCGGAATGCCGAAGCCGCGGAGGAAATGCGACCGGAAGACGACGCGCTCACCGCCTTCCGGCGCTGGCGTGATCTCCCTTTCGGGGGGGATACACACCTTGACGTTTGATTCATGGGGAAGCCGCCGCGTCTGGCGGAGGAACTCCAAGTGCCCGTCGTGGACATTGGAACCGTCCCAGTCGCCCGCACGGCCGCTTTGCGCCAAGGGCTTCGTGCTCGGCAGCGGCGCAAGGTGGCTGCGACGCGAGGATGTCCGGCAACGGCGGGCTGCGGCAGCACTCCGGCGAGAGGAGAGGCCGCGGCAACAGCAAGAAGAAGAGGAAGGAGAAAAGTAAAGAGAAGGGAGAGGAGGGCGCGCGTGCGTTCTACCGCCCCCCTCCTCCTCCTACTTATTGCCCTCTGGCGGCGGAGCCGAGGGGGCGAGACGTGGGAGGGGCGCAAGATTAATTGCGCCCACTCCCCCCACGACCCCGTAGTTACAGCGCCGTAATGGCGTGTATTAATCGCACCTGGGAAGCGCAACCGCCCGCCTCGGCCGCAGCGGATCCGCACGCGTGCCGAGGCCCTGTAGTGGCGGGCCCAGGCCTGCTGCGATGTCTCGTCGCTCACGCGGGCTGGCAGGCCAGTGTGGCCTGCTGGCGCCGCGTGGCGAGTGAGCAACGAGCGGCAAGCCTATCGTCCGGCTGGCACTCTACCCGGCCTCCGCACGACGATTCGAATCCGCCAGGCGGCCGGCCTCGCCTTGGCCGGCTCCTGGCAACCGACCTCTCCAGAAGACGGACGAAGCCCAACTACCAGACCACTCAGAGTAGGAAGCTGCTGAGGCTCCTTGTTTTTCAGCCGCGGTGCCCCACCAGCTTCGGGGACTACTGTCGGAGTAAATGACCACGGGTAGCCACATCAGTCCCCCATGGTATTTTGAGACATCGGGGCTGTCTGCGCCCCTCACACCTTCCGGAAGCATGACCGCCTTCTTGGGCTGGCTGGTCCAAGAGACCGGCTGCTAGAAGGCGGCAGGACCATGGAAGGCGGCCGCGAGGGAGCCGACTCCTGGCAGACGGCCCCTCGTCCCCTCGAAGTCAGCACCACATCAGCACGACAAGACAAGGCATGGCTGCAGTGCAGCCTGCCACCCCCGAATCCAGGATGGGACGTGGCCACAGAGCTGTGTACTGGACGGACACCCCCCGCTTTGCGCGGCACTATTGCCGCACAGACGTCACTGCAGCCTGCCACCCCCGAATCCAGGATGGGACGTGGCCACAGAGCTGTGTACTGGACGGACACCCCCTGCTTTGCGCGGCACTATTGCCGCACAGCCTGTGACGTCATTAGCGCCAGAGGGAGCCACGCTCCCACGACGGGCGGTCGGTAAGGCCCGCAGGCGGCGGATCCTACCTGTCCGTGAGCCACCAGAAGGCGGCAAACCTCCAGCTGGCGACAACAAGGGAGGGCCGACTCCTAGCAGGCGGCCCTCCTCCCCCTTGAAGTCTGTGCACCATTAACCAGACGAGACGGGGTATGGCTACAGCGAGTACCCGTCAGGCGGCGGGACTGTAACCACGTTCCCCTCGATCAAGCCTTCGTCATCGAGGGCGAGGCTACAACATAAAGCAGTCAACATGGCCCACCAGGCGGCGGGCCCCAGCGGTCGGCGGTGAAGCCGGCAGCCAGAGACGCTGGCGGCCGGGTCCTACACCCGGCCGGATTACCATTGTACCCCTGGGGGGTAGGCCTATATAAACCTCCCAGGCTCACCCATGCAAAGGGTTCAGCACCCACGCCATTCACACACACACGTAGAGCGAGGAGTAGAGCTAGCCTTGCCCTTCTCCCTCCTCTAGCCGAAACAGCTCAAGGAGCAAGCTTGTAGCTACCTTGTTGATCATAGTCATCATGCGGAGACCCCGCAGAGCAGGACTAGGGGTGTTATCTCCGAGGAGAGCCCCGAACCTGGGTAAGATTCGCAGGCGTATGCGGTCTCGCTCACTCCCGCTTCTAGAGCCCGGCGACGTACTCTTGTCCCCATCCATGATAAGCCACCCCCTGGCATATGTCGCACGATATCCCCGACATGCTCCAATACTTAAAAGAACTAAAACTTATCCGGAAGCTATTTCAGCACTAGTTCTGAAACTTTAAAATAGATTTATCCGTAGTCATCCTATCTTGCAAAGATTGTTTTATGAGCCATCCGTTTTAAAGGATTCGAAAGCTAAGAAGTTAGCCACCCTTGTTCTTATGAATGAATTTGATCACATAGTACGGGAAGCTAGGGAAATTTTTGATCTTTATGGCATTAACCATGAAAAACCGGTAATAGATGAGATCCTTTTCAATAGTGATTATATGTTGAGACACTTGCTTGGAAATAATCATATTTTTGATCAGAACCTTAAAAAGGAAATCCCCGTTTTGGATGTGATCCAACAAGTTTTTAATGATGTTAATCAACAATATTCTTGGATTGTAGCCGGGAATCAAAGGGGATATAAGGAAGGACAACTTGATAATGCTAAAATTTCTATGGACAATGTATTTCAAGTTATATTTGAGAAACCTCCTGACCAAACCACATCTATTGTCGTGGTTTTGTCACGGCAGATGTCCTAGCGTGAGGACTAAGTCGTGAGGCCAATGCATCTAAGTGGTAGCTTGAACGGGGTTGAGCAGGACGAGAGACGCGAGATTTTACCCAGGTTCGGCCCCTCACGGTGGAGGTAAAAGCCTACATCCTGCTTGATTGATATTAATCATGACCACGATCTCGATTACAAGGGTGGTGTTTCAATCCCTCTATCTCGAGAGCATCTACTTCGATCTTGTCTAGATTTGTCTATCCTTCTCAAACTCATCCCTCTTGGGGTGCCCTGGCCCTCCTTATATAAGTTGGAGGGGCAACTTACATGACTAGTCCTAGTAGGATTAGGACTACTCTATTACAAGTGGAATCCTAGTCTTGCTTCCCTTGTAAGGGAAATATTCCTTATGCCTTTCCTCTCAAGCCGGCCCATCGGATATAGTACTGAGCCGGCCTTCTCCTAAATCGCCTTCTGGGCCTTGGGTCTTATTCTTCGTCTGACCCGCCGTCGGGGTTACAAGTGAGTCGCCAGACCAGTGAGTCACCCAGCTTCAGCCGGGTCACCAGTAAGTCACCACGTTCCGGCCGCATCATACATCAAGCCGGGTCATACCGTGGGGTATATCCCCGACATTAGACCCCAGTCTAATTTGGATTTATCCATGTTAAACTGATCCTGCAAAATAAACACAAGAACAAATTTGATAGGTTGTGCTCTGGGTTTAAAAGTTCTTCTGAGCCGGCACCTGATCATCCTTAAGTCCTTGTCATTTCCTTCTTGATACGTGTCCATGATCTCATAGCAAATCTTCTTTAGCAGATATGTTTAAACTTTGCCAATGCAAAAAATCCAGGCACTTCTTCTAAAAAGTCTGGGTCAATAGGCCAGCTTAGAAATCAATTTGCTGACATTGGTTTCTTGCAGAAAAATAATATAAAGAATAATCCATTTGATTCGGCTTCCAATGCTCTAGCTTGACAAAAATATTGGTCTTGAAATACTCATCTGATTTTTGGCCGGCTTGAAGATGTAGAGCTTGCCGAGTTATGATTGCAAAAATTGCCGGGTTATAAAACTGATGATACCGGGTCATGATTGTTACAAACGCCGGGTCATAATTGTTGCTGACGCCGGGTTATGTAATTTGTCTTCCTGAATTTTTCAGGCCAAATCCTTATAAGATGAACCCTCAGAGTCCGGGTTTTCCCAGCCCAGGTCAATCGTGTGATGACTTGGTGCTTGCTTTCTGTAAATATAGCTTCCAATCATTGAGTCGGCTCTCCGTACCCTTCTATGAATAGCTCGTAGGGGATAAACTTTGCAAATTTCTCCACTATGATACCCGGTCTGCTCAAAGCTGAGAACTTGTACCTCCCTTATATCCATATTACCTGTAGCCCCCAAGTCTCGAGTAGTACAAAGTGATAGCTTAAGACTTGCTTCAATAAATACTGCAACTTTGGAGAAATCCAGGTTGTTCATCTAAGTCGCAAGTCATAAACTGAATATTTTGTACTTCACATGTGTAGCCCCCAAGTGTCGGGTTGTCTTGCCTGCAGCAACCTGGGACTTGTAACTGTCTTATGCTCATAAAATTTCAACCAATGTAGCCCCCAAGGGCCGGGTCATTATGCAATAGTGGGCAGGGACTTTGTAGATCTGATTATGTAAACTTGAATAGCAACATGTAACCCCCAAGGGCCGGCTCATCACTATGTGATGGGTCGGGTCTTCAATAAGGCGAGTTAAAAATGACTTTGCATTAGCCCCCAAGTGCCATGGTGCACGCTTGCAGCGACATGGGACTTGCATACCTGATGTAATCTTGATTTGAATAATGTAACCCCCAAGTGCTGGGTCGTATGCCTGCGGCGACTTGGGACTATTCCTTCTATTGTAGAATAAATCATATCCACTGTCCAGATGATGTTGCTGAAAGCCTTGCATATCAATATTGAACCATGCTCTCTGCTGTGAGCTGGTATTTTTGGATGAAGGAATAATAGCCATTGCTTTGAAGGGGCTTTGAAAACCTCAATCATCCAATATTGGTTATGATAACCATAATGAAATTCCAGCCATGTTTGGCTATTAAGGATTTGAATAATATAATCCGGTATGAAAACCTCAATCATTGAATACTGGTGATGACAACCATAATAAAAATCCAGCCATGGTGGCTATTAAAGATTGTAATGTATAACCCAGTGTAAAAATTGGTGCTTAATATGCAACTGTAATGAATATTTGTCCTTTGAACAATTGCACTTATCATCAACCCTCCGTAGTTGTGAAAAGACTCAGCAATTTGCTTGTTAGCGACTTATAAACACAAGACATTGTCTGTTGACAAGTAAATCCGGAGTTAAATCCCCGGTGGCTCTTGGCTAATGGCGACTTAATGTGCATCCAATGTACTCCAGATGTAACTCGGCGGCTTATAGCCTTTGTAAAAATCAAGAACTGATAACCCCTGCAAACAGAGATGTGATAAAAATTGCAAATATGCACAATAATATAGTTCATAAGTCGGCTTTTAAGGCTCGACAGAAAGACCAGCTTTTAAAGCTCGAATCCAGGGCGGGTTACAACCCAGAGACTTATGGTCATAAACAATCATTGAAAATATTATAATGACGGCTTATAGCCAAAATTATACTGGCGACTTAAAGTCAAAAGCCAGGACGGGTGGTAACCCAAAGACTCTAATATGAGCAAGATAACCCGGAGCTAGTATGACCCGGGGATTCATAATTTGCATCACAGCAAAAAAATTGAAAGCATAATAATGTATGAGAAGACCAAAACAAATAATATGCAAATCTCAAATATTTTGTTAAGCCGGCTTTTAAGGCACGACAAAAAAAAGTTGGCTCACAGGCCGCATATTTGCATTCAAGGCCGTAATAGCCGTTGAGTTTATCCTAACTCACTGTAAGCCGGCTCTCACATGACACAAGCCGCTGTTTTAACCTTAACAAGTTCAGGGTCTTAAAAAAGATTGACTGTTAAGAGTTCGGCTGGTCAACTGGCGAAGTAGCAAGTTGCAAATAGGCAGGTGTAACTCATAATGTGGCAACTAAGGCCGGTCAAGACGATATGAAAGCTAAACCCAGTGGGTTGGAAGCCCCCAAGTGACCTTATGATCAACTAATAAAGACTGAGATACACAGAAATGAAACGACAGAGGCCCCGAATTTCGGGGATGCCGGCTTTATTAAGTTGATCATAATATGATAAGCCCATAAGGCAGGATACCCATGTTTGAACCGTGCATCATTGCAGCAAGTTCTCTTTGGCAATCTTTAATTTTTCTCAGAACTCGAACTTGCGAGAGATGAATTCCTCTTGAACCGGATGCTGAGCCGGATATTGAGAGCTCAAAACGTTGTGGGAGAGAGATTTCCCTTGAACCGGATTTTGAACCGGAATCTTTTGTAATAACCCGAAACTCTTGTATTGAGCCAAAACTTTTTGATTGCCAGACACTTTTTAAGCCGAAAATTTTCTTACGGCCTTTAAATTTTCACCAATGTGGTAGTAGCCTCTGGAACCGGGTTATTTTCCCTCCAATGACCTGGAGTTCTTGAATTCATTGACCGTGATATAAACCGGCATATAGTTGAACAGCGGAAACGCTGGAATGTGTTGAAGCTGGAGTCAAGGTGGCGAGTTGATGATCTTCGCAATACTCATTGTATATCCTTGGCGTTGATAATGCAATGTGAATCCACGGAAGGTTGAGGTTGACCGTGGCGGGTTATAAATGATCCCATATGAGTTGTGTCAGTAATCCGGCCAGTGGTTCTTCCCAGCTGGTTGTTGAAGTTAACCAAAACAAAGTGGCGGCGACTTGTACGCCTATCCATTGAGCCATCCGGCGGAGGCAGAGGCTGATAATATGTTATGACTTTCTTCAGAGTTATTGGAATAGACCAGGCAGCAGGATCGGCGACTTGCATACGCTCATTAAGGAGCTTGAGCACACAGGTGCGGCCCGGTGTGTTGATGTAGACCAGACTGCGAGAGACGGACGGTAAAGACGACCGCAGCATCAGAGGCGGCACGGACGCGGGCGAGTGGGCCGCGGGCACGAACAGATGAGTCGGCCGCGGCGTTGTAAGCCGGTGCGGATGGGTGAGTCAATCGCAGGCGCGGTAAGCCACGCGGACAGGCGAATCAATCGCAGTCGCGGTAAGCCATGCGGACGGGCGAGTCAATCGCAGGCGCGGTAAACCGTGCGGACGGGCGAGTCAACCAGAGGCGCGGTAAGCCGTGCGGACGGGCGAGTCAATCGCAGGCGCGGTAAGCCATGCGGACGGGCGAGTCAATCGCATCGTGTTGATGGAGACTGGGCCGCAGAGGCCGCGGCTTGCATATACATTCGTTGAGCATTATGGCACGGTCAGATGCTAATGCATGATAATGGTAGCGTGAGCTATATATCCATGACACAACCATCACTCTTGCAGTGAACAATTGTCCTGCATAAAAAATTATCGCAAGCCAGAGTACTTGTTCTTTAAAGAATAAAAACATATCAATAAAAATTGACTGCACAGATTTCACCCGATTTGTCCGGATGATAGATGATCCGTTCCGTGACCAACTTCCAGTACTTGCAATGGCAATTTAGCCACTCTCCCATGCCCTTGCGAAAGGGCATCAACTATAGCAAGTGGAAACACAGTGGCTCAGAATGAGGCCGATCGGGGCGGCTCAGGACGAGGTCATAGTGACGACGGCGGAAACGGCGGTTTGAAGCAGCAGAACTGGAGCTGGATGAATCTGAACGAAACGGCAGCGACCAGCGAGTAGGGGCGGCTCAACAAAGCTGACCGGCGACTCAATACAGCCCCGACGGCTCAGGCAGACCGGTGACTCAATACGGCCCCGGCGGCTCAACGCGGCAGGGGCGGCTCAACACGGCTACAGCGATTTGAGATGAATCCTTTTCAGAATTGTTTTGCACTGCTTCAGAATTGTACCTTCAGGCAACACCGTAGGCGGTTCAGACCGGTGTTTTGTTGGCAAGAAGCGTCTGTTGGTTTTGAACCCTAGATCCAATCCTACAGGAGCTCCACGTACTTGCAAAGCTAGCCAGCTTTTGAAGCTAGCAATCAAGTTGCTTAATTGATGAACGTCGTACATCTAGCCAGCGTATGTACGTACGTGAACTTGGCTTTACTAGCAATGATAGGACCGATCGATCTTCAAAACATGTTAGTGTACAGAAGGACAATCTTTGTTGGCCACTTCACAACATCACCATCTGTTTCAGATACTACCTTTTCCACTGTATCTTTGTCATGGACATTCTTGAACTGTTTCTGGTGAAGCATGTCAGGCAATATGAGACCCAATGTGCCCGAAGAAATAACTCCTGTAGCTTCAATAAGGGTAGCTGCACAAGCCGGCGGAGGTAGAGAATGGCGGCGGCTTGAGGTGACTACTTGAAACCATGGAGGCGAGGCCGGGGCAAGACCACGACAGCGGCGGTGACCGAGGCGGGTCCGCGTGGCGCGGTGGCAGAACAGACCGACGGAGGTGGCTACTCACGGCAGAAGGACGAGCCAGCGGCGGACCTCAGACGGTGGCGGCTCGAAGCAGAGGAGCGAACCACTTGAAACGGAGGCAAGGCCAAACTAGGGCGGCTCAAAGGCAACTTGGAGAGAAAACCGAGCGGCAGAGGCGGCGGCGGCTCGCTGCGGTGTGGCAAAAGCGGCTCAGGGGCGACCGCGACAAAGGCGGCGAGGCGAGTGCAGCGGTGGCTCGAGGTCGCGGCGGCTTGGCGCGGTTGTGGCTTAGGAGGCCCGCAGCGAGGCGGCTCAGTGAAGCCGAGTAAAGGGCCGTTCGAGGCTGTAGAGGCGCCTGGCCGGCTTGGAGCAGCAACCAGTGGAGGCTCAAAGCCTACAGCGTCGACAACTTGTGGTAACAGAGGACCGCGGCGGGTCGATAGTGACGGAGACGACGACCGCTCGGAGCGGAGGTGAGGCCGAGCGGCCCGAGGCCACGGCCACACGCAACAGAGGCGGAGGCGAGCGTAGCGGTGGCCGGCGGCTTAACGCGCGGGAGCACCGGCTAGGCAAAGCGGCGGCTCGAAGGGCCACACCGGGACTAGCAGCCCATGTGAACGAGCGTTGTGGGCTGCCGCTGATGAAAATTTTCTTCTCAGCTTTTGTCTTTCGTGATTAGCACTTGGATTTGGTCAATGTATTGATGGCAGAAAAGTATACGGGATGGTGGAGCAGCAATGGGACTCGATGACTTGCATGCGTACAGAACTCCTGTCGGTCTCGGCCTCTTGCAGGCGGTGCTCCCAACATCGATCTGGCTTCGGATTGCTGTACATTGAAGGAAGTAACAACAGCAGCTACGAGTTGATGCTCTGGGACTTAGTATGCCCAATCAGATTTCAACGGAACTTGACAGTCTCAGCGACTTGGTGATTTGATGTCTTGATGGATCACTAGATGCCGCGCACACCAGCCACTGAGAAAAGTTGATCGCATCCACCCTGATTGCACAGTGATGCGCGGATTAAATTCCTGTTGGCCGTTGATCTCGTCAGATTGCACGACGGCGGCGACGAACAAGTTGTAACCCTTAATTTTTCCTTCTCGCCCAGGAGCTGTTGCAGATGACCGAGAATTTGCCGGCTCTGCCCAATGTTGTCCTATGACCAGACCATCCTGCGCAATTGTTTTGTGTCGACTCCTCTTCAACCGACCAATCATGAGTTTCTCGATCCCTGAAGTGCACCCTGCAAGAACACAACACCACCGTGAGTAGGCCCCACGGTGGGCGCCAACTGTCGTGGTTTTGTCACGGCAAGATGTCCTAGCGTGAGGACTTAGTCGTGAGGCCAACACATCTAAGTGGTAGCTTGAACGGGGTTGAGCGGGATGAGAGACGCGAGATTTTACCCAGGTTCGGCCCCTCACGGTGGAGGTAAAAGCCTACATCCTGCTTGATTGATATTGATCATGACCACGATCTCGATTATAAGGGTGGTGTTTCAATCCCTCTATCTCGAGAGCATCTACTTTGATCTTGTCTAGACTTGTCTGTCCGTCTCAAACTCGTCCCTCTTGGGGTGCCCTGCCTCTCCTTATATAAGTTGGAGGGGCAGCTTACATGACTAGTCCTAGTAGGATTAGGACTACTCTATTACAAGTGTATTCCTAGTCTTGCTTCCCTTGTAAGGGAAATATTCCTTATGCCTTTACTCTCAAGCCGGCCCATCGGATATAGTACTGAGCCGGCCTGCTCCTAAATCGCCTTCTGGGCCTTGGGCCTTATTCTTCGTTTGACCCGTCGTCGGGGTCACCAGTGAGTCGCCAGACCAGTGAGTCACCCAGCTTCAGCCGGGTCACCAGTAAGTCGCCACGTTCCGGCCGTGTCATACATCAAACCGGGTCATACCGCGGGGTATATCTCCGACATCTATGGAGGATAAGAAGAAAGATGACAATACTTGAATCTTTGCATTATGCCTTGCTATGGGCATAAAACGATAGCGCTTGTTGGGACGCAACCCAATGAATAAAATTTATTTTTGCCTTTTTCTTTCTGTTATCGAGTGTTTGCACAATTATGTCTCTGTTATGATTGTGTTTTTTATGTTTTAATTAGTGTCTGTGCCAAGTAAAGCCTTTGGGATAGCTTTTGGTGATAGTTGATTTGATCCTGTTATAAAAAACAAAAACTTATGCGTCCAGTAACTGAATTGTTTAAATTCATAGATGCGACGAAAAATTCTGAATTGTTTACACAAGATTTATATACAAATTTCCTCTGTTGTCCTAATTTTTCAGAATTTTTGGAGTTACAAAAGTATGAGTAAAATTCGCGTTTTTACAGACTGTTCTGTTTTTGTCAGATTCTGTTTTCTTTGCATTGTATGCTTATTTTGATGAATCTATGGATTGTATCGGGGGTATAAGCCATGGTAAAGTTAGAATACAGTAGGTATAATGCAATAACAAAATATGTATTGGTTTGCAACAGTAATTAAAGTGAAGATTGGTTTTCTTATAATAACAGATCTCACGAGGGTTTTGTTAAGTTTTGTGTGATTGAAGTTTTCAAGTTTTGGGTGAGATCACGATGGATGAAGGAATAAGGAGTGAAAAGAGCCTAAGCTTGAGGATGCCTATGGCACCCCAAGTTAATATTTAAGGAGAACCAAGCAACTAAGCTTGGGATGCCCAGAGGCATCCCCTCTTTCTTCTAACAACCATCGGTAATTTTACTTGGAGCTATATTTTTATTTGCCACATATCATGAGTTTTGCTTGGAGCTTCTTGTATTATATGAGTATTCGCTTATTTTGCTTTTTAGTTTGTCATGTTTATCCTTGTTGGACGCACCTATTTGAGAGAGCCGAAATTATGCTATGATTTGTTAGAATTGCTCTATGTGCTTCACTTAAATTTTTTGAGCTATGGAATTGCTCTAGTGCTTCAGTTATATCTTTTTGAGCACGGTGTGCTTTAATATGTTTTGAAGAAATTATCTCATGCTTCATTTAGATTTATTTGAGAGTTAGTAATTTTTTTGAAGAAATGCTCTCATGCTTCACTTATATTATTTTGAGAGAAGAAAATTTTTATGCTCATGTTCTTCACTTAAATTTATTTGAGCTTATCAAAAGCAGTTGCAATATATGAAATTAGTCCCAAAGTGATAGATATTCAAGAGGGATATAATAACTTTCATGAAGATCATTGGACAAAATAAACTTGATTCTTTGTAATAGTTTTGAGACATGATGATAGTAATATGTGAGTCATGTTGGTGAGTAATTATGCTTTAGTAAGTGATACGTCTCCGTCGTATCTATAAATTTTTATTGTTTCATGCCAATATTCTACAACTTTCATATACTTTTGGCAACATTTTATATTATTTTGGGACTAACATATTGATCCAGTGCCTAGTGCCAGTTCTTGTTTGTTGCATGTTTTTGTTTCTCAGAATATCCATACCAAACGAAGTCCAAACGCGATAAAAATTTACGGAGATTTATTTTGGAACATATGTGATTTTTGGGAAAAAGAATCAACGCGAGACGATGCCCGAGGGGCCCACAAGCCCTAGGCGCACGCCTGGGAGGCTTGTGGCCACCCCGTAAGGCGGTTGGTGCCCTTCTTCGGCCGCAAGAAAGCTAATATCCGGATAAAAATTGTGATAAAATTTCAGCCCAATCGGAGTTACGGATCTCCGGGAATTTAAGAAATGGTGAAAGGCCAGAAACCAGGAACAGAGAAATAGAAGGAAACAGAGGAAGAGAGAGATCCAATCTCGGAGGGGTGCCCCTCCGTCGCCATGGAGGCCATGGACCAGAGGGGAAACCCTCCTCCCATCTAGGGGGAGGTCAAGGAAGAAGAAGGATGGGGGCTCTCTCCCCCTCTCTCCCGGTGGCGCCGGAACACCGTCGGGGCCATCATCGTGATGGCGATCTACACCAACAACCTCGCCGCCGTTATCACCAACTCTCTCCCCCTCTATACAGCAGTGTAACACCTCTTCTCCCTGCTGCAATCTCTACTTAAACATGGTGCCTAGCGCTATATATTATTTCCCAATGATGTATGGCTATCCTATGATGTTTGAGTAGATCCGTTTTGTCCTATGGGTTGATTGATGGTCATGATTGGTTTGAGTTGTATGTTTTATTATTGGTGCTGTCCTATGGTGCTCTCCGTGTCGCGCAAGCATGAGGGATCCCCGCTGTTGGGTTTGCAATATGTTCATGATTCGCTTATGGTGGGTGGCGTGAGTGACAGAGGCACAGACCCGAGTACGTAGGTTGTTTGCGTATGGGAGTAAAGAGGACTTGATACTTTAATGCTATGGTTGGGTTTTACCTTAACGATCTTTAGTAGTTGCGGATGCTTGCTAGAGTTCCAATCATAAGTGCATATGATCCAAGTAGAGAAAGTATGTTTGCTTATGCCTCTCCCTCATATAAAATTGCAATAATGATTACCGGTCTAGTTATCGATTGCCTAGGGACAAATAACTTTGTTGTGACAAAAAGCTCTCTACTAAAACTAACTTAATTGTTTCTTTATCTAAACAGCCCCTATCTTTTATTTACGTGTTCTTTATTATCTTGCAAACCTATCCCTTTACTCCTACAAAGTACTTCTAGTTTCATACTTGTTCTAGGTAAAGCGAGCGTTAAGCGTGCGTAGAGTTGTATTGGTGGTCGATAGAACTTGAGGGAATATTTGTTCTACCTTTAGCTCCTCATTGGTTTCGACACTCTTACTTATAGAGAAAGGCTACAATTGATCCCCTATACTTGTGGGTTATCAAGAGCTTTTTCTGACGCCGTTGCCGGGGAGCAATAGCGTGGGGTGAATATTCTCATGTGTGCTTGTTTGCTTTATCACTAAGTAGTTTTTTTCTGTTCTAAGTTGTTTTATATCTTTAGTTATGGATATGGAACACGAAATAGCAAACAAATTAGGTGTACTTGCTACTCATGGAGATGGGGAACCTCCTAAAACCCTCGATGCTCGTTATGTGGGAAATATTACGCACTACTTTGATAATCCTGAGAAAACCCAATTCAACTTGATAATGGGAGACACGTTGGATCAGCGTGAATACTTTAGGGATTATCGCTTGACTCAAAAAGGGAAACTTTTATGGGATCAAATTGAAATGTTGCATTAGTATGCTCGGGATCTATGCTTGAGATATGATTATACTTGTTGCTCTAGGGTGAAGGCTCCACACCTTCCCTTTTCATGTGAATTTAATGATAATGAAACCTTGGCTTCTTATGCTAATGGTATATGTGATTACTATGACAGGGAACGAATAGAAGAATACATTGCTTTTAAGGGTGCTTATGAAATTGAATCTTTGTTTGAAAAGTGTGAAAATTATGATGATGCTATTTACAGACCTGAAAATTATGCTATACTTAAATATTGCTATGAGAATTATGAATATAATGCCGATATTAATTGTCGTGGTGCAACACGATCACCAATGGGGCCATCGGCCCCTTGTGGTTCGGCAATGGGAAGGTCACGTTGCACAAAGAGCAAAGGCCATGAAACAGCACGACGACAGTGACGCTGGTGGTTTTTTACCTAGGTTCGGGCCGCCGTGAGGCGTAAAACCCTACTCCTGCTTTGGTGGAATTGATGGAGGAACCCAACGAATGTGGAGCGCTCAAGCCCGGCAAGGTGGCCTCGAGGAGAGCAACTACGCGCGTACAAGTGTGTGAGGGTCCGAATCCGTTGCTAGGTCGCCTTGGACCTCCTTTTATAGCTTAAGGGGTAACCACAATGGCAAAACAGTCTTTATCTACTGATTAGATAGCTAACAGTGCTATCATACCTAACTGTGGCAGTTAGGACAAAGTGCATTAAATGCACTGCTAGGTGTCATGCTGAGGGCGAAACCCGGCAGGCCTGCCGAGCCACTTAATCATCCCTTGCTTATAATCTTGACACGCCTCTGGACGGGTGTCACTTGGATGAATCTTGTCTTCCAACGGGCCGCCACGTGCTTGGCAGAGGCCACTTAATCACTTGGTGGCTCTACACCGCACTGATAAGTGACTTGCGTCGCTGTGCAGTGGAGCGGTGGTGTCTTGGTGGGGAGCCCCGCCCCTGGCAGACCCGACAAGCTTGCCGGGGAAACCTTGGGCTTGCCCCTGGGGCGGCCTCGACCCGGCCAGGCTCTCCTGCCCGGCAAGGGAGGCCTTCCCAAGGTGATATTCTTCAGTCTTGCTTATTCTTGGTCTTCTTGATCCGCTCTTTAATCTCACTAAGAGCTGCTTCTCTGGCTTGGCCTTGGTTTGTAGTGTTGATGTTGAACAGACGACGCCAGCGCGCCTGTGTGTAAGTCTGGGCAACGAACGTGAATGTTTGTTGCACCGACATTAATGAGTTTATTGAGAAAGTCTCCGCTGTCCAAGAAGAGACTAATATTTTGCAGGAAACTATGGAAGAAGAAATTGATGACACTGTGAGCTCATTGGATGAAAAAGATGACGAGGAGAGCAAAGAACAAAAGGAGGAAGAGCGGATTAGCTACCCATGCCCACCTTCTAATGAGAGTAACTCTTCAACTCATATATTGTTTAATTTTCCTTCGTGCTTATCGAAGGATGAATGCTATGATGATTGCTATGA
Source organism: Thinopyrum elongatum (assembly GCA_011799875.1). Taxonomy (NCBI): domain Eukaryota; kingdom Viridiplantae; phylum Streptophyta; class Magnoliopsida; order Poales; family Poaceae; genus Thinopyrum; species Thinopyrum elongatum. Next base: position 553,543,633 of record CM022299.1, on the reverse strand, counting down.
TCCCTTGGATTCGTTTGAATTATCCCTTTTTGATGAAATTGATGCTTGCTATGCTTGTGGCCATGATGCCAATGTGAATTATGCTTATGGGGATGAACTTGCTATAGTTCCTTATGTTAAGAATGAAATTGTTTCTATTGCACCCACGCATGATAGTCCTATTATCTTTTTGAATTCTCCCAGCTACGCTATATCGGAGAAGTTTGCGCTTATTAAGGATTATATTAATGGGTTGCGTTTTACCATTACACATGATGATTTTGATGAATATTATATGCATGTGCTTGCTGCTCCTACTTGCAATTATTATGAGAGAGGAACTACATCTCCACCTCTCTATGTTTTCAATACGATAAAATTGCAAGAAACTGCTTATGCTATGTATTGGCCTTTACTTGATGTGCATGAATTGTTCTTTTATGACCTGCCAATGCATCAGAAGAGAGTTAGACTTCGTTGTTGCATGATATATGTTACTTTGTTCTCACTACTAAATTACAAATCATACCTAATCAAAATTGGCTTTGATATACCTTGGGATCCTGGTGGATCCATTACTTGAGCACTATATGCCTAGCTTAATGGCTTTAAAGAAAGCACTGACAGGGAGACAACCCGGAAGTTTTAGAGAGTCATTTTATTCTGTTGTGTGCTTTTAAAAAGTTTAAAAACAAAAAAATATAGAGGGGAACCTAAAACTTTTCAAAAATGAAAGTGAAAGTAAGAAAGACGAGCACCGTTGAAGTGGGGGAGCTCCTTGAACTTTGTTCATGCCCATGGAAACTTTGCAAATCTTGAATAACAGAAACTTTTCAACAAAAATAATAATTATTCCCTTGTACAAATCCATTGTATTATAAAAATAATGTGCCAAGATTTGCCTTTAGGATGATTAAATTGCTTGTTTGGTACGTGCAGTGCAAAAACAGAAACTTTGGCTGGGTGCGTGAATTTACATTTTTTACTGGAACATCAAAAGTTCCTGAAATTTTTACACGGTACTGATATGCAATTTTTTTATTTTTTCCTAATTTTTCAGAATTTTTGGAGTTACAGAAGTATGGTCAATGTTCAGATTGCTACAGACTATTCTGTTTTTGACAGATTCTGTTTTTGATGCATTGTTTTGCGTGTTTGGATGAATCTACGGATTGTATCGGTGATATAAGCCATGGTGAAGTTAGAGTACAGTACTTATAATGCAAAAATAAAATATGAATGGGTTTGCAACAGTACTTAAAGTAGTGATTTGCTTTATTAGACTAACGGATCTCATGAGGGTTTTGTTAAGATTTGTGTGATTGAAGTTTTCAAGTTTTGGGTGAGATCATGATGGATGAAGGAATAAGGAGTGGCAAGAGCCTAAGCTTGGGGATGCCCGAGGCACCCCAAGGTAATATTCAAGGACTCCCAAGCAACTAAGCTTGGGGGTGCCCCAGAAGGCATCCCCTCTTTCTTCTAACGACCATCGGTAATTTTACTTGGAGCTATATTTTTATTCGTCACATGATATGCGTAAATTCTTGGAGTATCGTGTGCCTTTTTTTTAGTAATGCACCATGCTGGTATAAGATAGTCCTTGGTTGCTTTATAGAATGCTTCATGCACTTCACTTATATCTTTTGAGTATGGCTTTATAGAATGCTTCATGTGCTTCACTTATATCTTTTAAAGTTTGGATTGCCTGTTTCTCTACACATAGAAAACCGCCATTTGTAGAATGCTCTTTTGCTTCACTTATATTTGTTAGAGTGTGGGCATATATTTTGTAGAAAGAATTAAACTCTCTTGCTTCACTTACATCTATTTAGAGAGTCAACAGGAATTGGTCATCCACATGGTTAGTCATTAAATCCTACATAAAACTTGTAGATCACTGAATATGATATGTTTTATTCCTTGCAATAGTTTTGCGATATAGAGATGCTAATATGTGGGAGGTACTAGTGAATGATTGTGGTTTAGTAAGAATATTGGTGTTAAGGTTTGTGATTCCCGAAGCATGCACGTATAGTCTCTCGTTATTCGATGAAATTAGAGCATGCTTTATTTTTTATTGTCTTCCTTATGAGTGGCGGTCGGGGACGAGCGATGGTCTTTTCCTACCAATCTATCCCCCTAGGAGCATGCGTATTAGTACTTTGCTTCGATGGCTAATAAACTTTTGTAATAAGTATGTGAGTTCTTTATGACTAATGTTGAGTCCATGGATTATACGCACTCTCACCTTTCCGCAATTTGCTAGCCTCTTCCGTACCGTGCATTGCCCTTTCTCACCTCGAGAGTTGGTGCAAACTTCGCCGGTGCATCCAAACCCCGTGATATGATACAATCTATCACACAGAAGCCTCCCTATATCTTCCTCAAAATAGCCACCATACCTACCTATTATGGCGTTTCCATAGCCATTCCAAGATATATTGCCATGCAACTTCCATCATCATCATATACATGACTTGAGCATTCACTGTCATATTGCTTTGCATGATCGTAAGATAGCTAGCATGATATTTTCATGGCTTGTCCATTTTTTGATATCTTTGCTATGCTAGATCATTGCACATTCTGGTACACTGCGAGAGGCATTCATATAGAGTCACCATGTATTAGTTGTATCGAGTTGTAAGTAAATAAAAGTGTGATGATCATCATTATTAGAGCATTGCCCCAGTGAGGAAAGGATGATGGAGACTATGATTCCCCCACAAGTCGGGATGAGACTCTGGACTTAAAAAAAAGAGGCCAAAGAGCCCAAAATAAAATAAATAAATAAATAAATAAATAAGAGAGGCCAAAGAGCCCAAAAAAAGGACAAAAAATGATAGAAAAAGAGAGAAGGGGAAATGTTACTATCCTTTTAACACACTTGTGCTTCAAAGTAGCACCATGTTCTTCATATAGAGAGTCTCTTGAGTTATCACTTTCATATACTAGTGGGAATTTTCATTATAGAACTTGGCTTGTATATTCCGATGATGGGCTTCCTCAAATGCCCGAGGTCTTCATGAGCAAGCAATGCACACCCACTTAGTTTTCAGTTTGAGCTTTCATACACTTATAGCTCTAGTGCATCCGTTGCATGGCAATCCCTACTCACTTGCATCGATATCAATTGATGGGCATCTTCATAGCCTATTAATTTGCCTAGTTGATGTGAGACTTTCTCCTTTTTGTCTTCTCCTAACAATCTCCACCATCATATTCTATTCCACCTATAGTGCTATATCCATGGCTCACGCTCATGTATTGCGTGAGGGTTGAAAAGCTTGAGAACATTAAAAGTATGAAACAATTGCTTGGCTTGTCATCGGGGTTGTGCATGACAAATACTTTGTGTGATGAAGATAGAGCATGACAAGACCATATGATTTTGTAGGGATAACGTTCTTTAGCATTGATATTTTGGAAGACATGATTATTTGTTGGGATGCCTGAGTATTGATGTCTTTATATCAAATTATAGACTATTGCTTTGAATCACCCGTGTCTTAATATTAATGCCATGATTAGATTATATGATCAAGATTATGCTAGGTAGCATTCCACATCAAAAATTATATTTTTATCATTTACCTACTCGAGGACGGGCAGGAATTAAGCTTGGGGATATTGATACGTCTCCGTCGTATCTATAATTTTTTATTGTTTCATGCCAATATTCTACAACTTTCATATACTTTTGGCAACATTTATATTATTTTTGGGACTAACATATTGATCCAGTGCCCAGTGCCAGTACGTGTATGTTGCATGTTTTTTGTTTCACAGAATATCCATACCAAACGAAGTCCAAACGCAATAAAAACTTACAGAGATTTATTTTGGAATATATGTGATTTTTGGGAAAAAGAATCAACGCGAGACGATGCCCGAGGGGCCCACAAGCCCTAGGGGCGCGCCCCCTACCCTCGGCGCGCCTGGGAGGATTGTGTCCCGCCCGTAAGGCAGTTGGTGCCCTTCTTCGGCCGCAAGAAAGCTAATATCCGGATAAAAATCATGTTAAAATGTCAGCCCAATTGGATTTACGGATCTCCGGGAATTTAAGAAACGGTGAAAGGCCAGAAAACAGGAACGGAGAAACAGAAGGAAACTAAGAGAGAGAGATCCAATCTCGGAGGGGTGCCCCTCCGCCGCCATGGAGGCCATGGACCAGAGGGGAAACCCTCCTCCCATCTAGGGGGGAGGTCAAGGAAGAAGAAGAAGGAGGGGGGCTCTCTCCTCCTCTCTCCTAGTGGCGCCTGAACGCCGCCGGGGCCATCACCGTGACGATGATCCACACCAACAACTTCGCCGCAGTCATCACCAACTCTCTCCCCCTCTATGCAGCAGTGTAATACCTCTTCTCCCCGCTGTAATCTCTACTTAAACATGGTGCTCAACGCTATATATTATTTCCTAATGATGCATGGCTATCCTATGATGTTTGAGTAGATCCGTTTAGTCCTATGGGTTGATTGATGATCATGATTGGTTTGAGTTGTATGTGTTATTATTGGTGCTGTCCTATGGTGCTCTCCGTGCCGCACAAGCATGAGGGATCTCCGCTATAGGGTTTGCAATATGTTCATGATTCGCTTATGGTGGGTGGCGTGAGTGAAAGAAGCACAAACCCGAGTAAGTAGGTTGTTTGCGTATGGGAGTAAAGAGGACTTGATACTTTAATGCTATGGTTGGGTTTTACCTTAATGATGTTTAGTAGTTGCGGATGCTTGCTAGAGTTCCAATCATAAGTGCATATGATCCAAGTAGAGAAAGTATGTTAGCTTATGCCTCTCCCTCATATAAAATTGCAATAATGATTACCGGTCTAGTTATCGATTGCCTAGGGACAAATAACTTTCTTGTGACGAAAAGCTCTCTACTAAAACTAGCTTAATTGTTTGTTTATCTAAACAGCCCCTATATTTTAGGGATAATTAGATTTATGCCCCTAGTTGTGTCCCACTCGGCTATTTTACCCCTAATATCCAAAAGTCACCTGTTCTGTCCAAGTCACTTCGCTCCTCTTATGCTTTTGCCCTTTGACCGGTTGACCGTCAGTTTGAAAAATTCATAACTAATTCATACTAAATAAGAAAAATGCAAATAATATACCAAAATATTCAGAAAAACATCACCTATATGTCAGTGTCATTTGCATTCATGAAAAAAGTGTTGGAATGTGCCCCTTCGAGTTTTAGCTCTTATGATACCACCATGAATAGTAAAATCTAAAAAAATTCAAAACATTAAAAAAATTGGTGGCAAAGAATGACAAATGTTTTAAGTTCTTGCCAAGTTTCATCAGGGAATGACATTCGTGGATGCCGTGGCAAAAAAAACAAGCAGCACTCCAAAATAGATTATTTTTTTGCCACGACTTCCATGAATGTCGTTCCCTGATGGAACTTGGCAAGCACTTAAAACATTGGTCATTCTTTGCCACCAATTTTTATTGAATTTTTTTAGATTTTACTATTCATGATGGTATCATAAGAGCTAAAACTCGAAGGGGCACTTTCCCACACTTTTTCATGAATGCAAATGACACTGACATATAGGTGATGTTTTTCTAAACATTTTGGTATCTTATTTGCATTTTTCTGATTTAGTATGAATTAGTTATGAATTTTTCAAACTGACGGTCAAACGGTCAAAGGGCAAAAGCATAAGAGGTGCGAAGGGACTTGGACAGAACCGGTGACTTTTGGAAATTAGGGGTAAAACAGCCGAGTGGGACACAACTAGGGGCATAAATCTAATTATCCCTATATTTTATTTACGTGTTCTTTATTATCTTGCAAACCTATCCCTTTACACCTACAAAGTACTTCTAGTTTCATACTTGTTCTAGGTAAAGCGAAAGTTAAGCGTGCGTAGAATTGTATCGGTGGTCGATAGAACTTGAGGTATTATTTGTTCTACCTTTAGCTCCTCGTTGGGTACGACACTCTTACTTATCGAGAAAGGCTACAATTGATCCCCTACACTTGTGGGTTATCAGTAAGAATATTGGTGTTAAGGTTTGTGATTCCTTATTATGCAAGCACGAAAGTCAATAGTTATGCAATGAAATTACATCCTACTTGTAGTGCATTATTCGGTGTTAGTTATGCTTAATGCTCGTTTATGAGAATTTTTGTTTCCTGGTTGGTTGCTTCTCAATCTTTTTGCTAGCCTCCACTTGTACTAAGTAGAAATACTACTTGTGCATCCAAAATCCTTAAACCCAGTTTTGCCATATGAGTCCACCATACCTACCTATATGCGGTATTTCTGTGCCGTTCTAAGTAAATTTGTATGTGCCAACTCTAATTTTCAAAATGAATTTCCTTTTTGTGTGCCCGTACCGCTCATGAAGCGGCAGGGTGTGGCCAATGTTTTTCCATGCTAGATGTGTTATTCTCAAGATGAGTGTTTATTCACTTGTCATTGCACGAGAGTGTGGTGGTAATAGGGATGCCCAGTCCCAAAATGAAAAAGAAATTTACTTTATGTTGGCAAATAATAAATTCCTTGGAAAGTGTCGGTATGGACGGTACCCGTGGATACGGCTAGCCATGGAGTGTGAAAGTATGGTGGAAAAAGAAATAAAGTTATTTTATGTTTGGGAACCGCCTATGATGTATCTAGCATGGAAAGTATTGGGAACTAATCGGTCATTTTCGTTGACAGGAAAAACATGCCTCCAAAAAAATTTATCTCTCAATTTAAGCTTTGAGCTCTGGCACCTCTACAAATATCTGCTTCCCTCTGTGAAGGACCTATCTATTTACTTGTATGCATTTTTTTAGTCTCCATCTTCTCTTATAAAGCACCAACTAGGGAGCACTATGATCGTACTTGAGCATTGGATGTAGCTTATATTTGAGTGTGTTTCGTGAATGGATCAATGATTGAGCATGATGGGCTAGGGATAACTTTCTTTAGTGTTGATATTTTGAAAGACATGGTTGCTTGTTAATATGCTTGAGTATTGAAGTCTTCATGTCAATAATAGACTATTGCTTTGAACCATCTAAAAAGTCCAAATGTCCATGCTACAAAATAAAAGAATATGTGATGAACATTTTAGGCAGCATTCCACATCAAAAATTCTGTTTTTATCATTTACCTACTCGAGGACGAACAAGAATTAAGCTTGGGGATGCTGATACGTCTCCAACGTATCTATAATTTTTTATTGTTCCATGCTGTTATATTATCATTCTTGGATGTTTTACAATCATTTTATAGCAACTTTATATCATTTTTTGGGACTAACCTATTGACATAGTGCCCAGTGCCAGTTGCTGTTTTTTTGCTTATTTTTTACTTCGCAGAATATCCCTATCAAACGGAGTCCAAACGCAGCGAAACTGTTTGCAGATTTTTTTGGACCAACAGACAACTTGGGAGCCAAGGAAGCACCTGGGGAGGCCTGTGGGGCCCACAAGACACCAGGGCGTGCCAGAGGCCCCTGGCGCGCCCTGATGGGTTGTGGGACCCACGGGGGTCTCCTCCACCGCCTCTCAGTTCTATAAATACCCAAATATTCCAGAAACCCTAGGGGAGTCGACAAAACACAATTCCAGCTGCCGCAAGTTCCAGAACCACGAGATCCAATCTAGAGCCCTATTCCGGCACTCTGCCAGAGGGGACCATGATCATGGAGGGGTTCATCATCCTCATTGGTGCTCCTCCGATGAAGCGTGAGTAGTTCACCATAGACCTGCTGGTCCGTAGGCAGTAGCTAGCTGGCTTCTTCTCTCTTTTTGATTCTCAATACAATGGTCTCTTGGAGATCTATTTGATGTAATGACTTTTTGTGGTGTGTTTGTTGGGATCCGATGAAGTTCGAGTTTATGATTAGATCTATATCCATGAAAGTTATTTGAGTCTTCTTCGATCTCTTTTATGCATGATTATTTATAGCCTCGTTTTTCTTCTCCGAATCTTTGGTTTAGTTAGGCCAACTAGATTGATTTTTGTTGCAGTGGGAAGAGGTGCTTTGTGATGGGTTCGACCTCAAAGTGTCCTCACCAAGTGACAGAAGGGGTAGCGAGGCACGTATGTATTGTTGCTATTAAGGATAAAAAGATGGGATCTATTCCTACATGAATAGATCTTGTCTACATCATGACATCGTTCTTATTGCATTACTCCGTTTCTCCATGAACTTAATACACTAGATGCATGCTGGATAGCGGTCGATGTGTGGAGTAATAGTAGTAGATGCAGAATCATTTCGGTCTACTAATCTTGGACGTGATGCCTATATTCATGATCATTGCATGGATATCGTCATAATTATTTGTTCTTCTATCAATTGCCCAATAGTAATTTGTTTACCCACCGTATGTTATTTTCTCGAGAGAAGCCACTAGTGAAATCTACGGCCCCCGGGTCTATCTTTTATCATATTGCTTTCAGATCTATCTTTTATCATATTTGTTTTCAGATCTATCATTCCAAAAACCCAAAAATACCTTGCTGCACTTTTTCTTTACTTATTTTATTTTATGTTTTATTCAGATCTACTTATGCAATATCATACAAACCAATCTATCTTTTTAAAGTGGAGGGATTGCCAACCCCTCTTACGCGTCGGGTTGCAAGTATTTGTTCTTTGTGTGCAGGTACCGTTTACATAGTGTTGCTTGGTTCTCCTACTGGATTGATACCTTGGTTTCATAACGAAGGGAAATACTTACCGTAGCTGTGCTGCATCATACCTTCCTCTTTGGGGAAATACCGAGGCAGTCTAAGCCACGTCAACCCCTTTGACTTGACAAGGTGTCGATTCGAGCGCCAGAACCATAGGGATTCCATGCCTAATACCGGCTCTACGCAACGAGCGCAGGCCCAAGGATTTCAAAGGCCCTCGTAAAGTCTCCAATTACACGCCTAACCTTGAACCGGTGGGTTGGATTGAGAGCTATGAGATAGTCATGGAAATGTTGGATGTTAGCGATGTAGTTTGTGCTAAGTACTTAACCATGATGCTCAAGGGACCGGCTCATACTTGATTGAAGAACTTACCCCCTAATGAACTCATCCGGTGGTTTCCATGGTCCTGGTGGGTCTGGCTCTAGCTATCAAAATTCTGGCAATGATGGTGGTGGTAAGCAACGTTCTAGTCAGGCAAATCAATAGCAGCACAACCAGTCTGGATTCCAGAGTAATCCGAAGCAGCTGAATAGTGGTCAATACCACGTATTCACAAACAATATTGGCAAACGCGGTTGCAAGCTCCAAAGGAGGGCAACCAATATGGTCGAGCCGACAATCCCTGAATACCTCAGTTGGTCAGAACATCCAGTCATCTGGAGCAGAGATGATCACCCTTCCCGGGTCGAGAATCCGGGTTGTCTGGCCTTGGTGGTGGCACCTCAAGTCGATGGTTATACGCTCACAAAGGTGCTCATGGATGGAGGAAGCAGCATCAACATCTTGTACTATAACACTTTCAGGCGAATAAATCTATCTGAGAATCACCTCCAGCCTTCCTCAACTGTCTTTCATGGGATCGTTCCGAGAAAATCTGCATACCCAATTGGCCGGATCAAGTTGGAAGTTGCATTTGGTACTGAGGACAATTACAGATGTGAATTCTTGGTGTTCGAGGTGGTTAAGATCAAGAGCTCGTATCACGCTTTGTTCCGGCGGCTGGCTTATGCTCATTTCATGGCGCGTCCCTGTTATGTTTACCTCAAGCTCAAGATGCCAGGGCCAAAGGGTAACATCACGGTAGATGGTAACATGAAATCGCCCTCAAATGTGAGGAAGGAGATACAAGTTACACTGAGACGGCCTGTGCCGCGGAGGAGTTAAGATTTTACGCCGCCAACGTTGACCCGACAGATATAACGCCCCTGAAAAAACCCACCATAGAATCTGACCCGCCCCTCAAGTTTAAGTCGGCCAAGGACGCAAAGTAGTTCGATTTTGTCCCCGGCAAATCATCTCAGGAATTCACCATCGGGATTGGTATGGATGCCAAATAGGAAAGCGCGCTCATCGAATTCATCCGTGAGAATCGGGACATCTTTGCATGGAAACCTTCTGACATGCCTAGTGTACCGAGAGAATTCACTGAGCACCACCTTAATGTTGATCCCAAGATGAAGCCTGTTCACCAGTATCTCCGTCATTTTAACGAGGAGAGGAGGAAGGTTATTGGTGAGGAGCTAACTCGCCTCTTGGCGGCTGGCTTTATCGTTGAAGTTTTTCATCCAGAGTGGTTGGCAAATCCGGTGCTTGTTCTGAAGAAAAACAGTACTTGGCAGATGTGTATTGACTACACAGATCTTAACAAAGCATGTCCTAAGGATCCGTTTGCTCTTCCTCGCATTGATCAAATAATCGATTCAACTACTGGTTGTGAGAGTCTGTGCTTCCTAGATGCGTACTCCGGTTATCATCAGATCAAGATGGCCGTTGAGGACTAGGAAAACACAGCTTTTATAACACCTTTTGGAGCTTTCTGCTATGTCTCAATGCCTTTTGGACTCAAGAGTGCGGGGGCTACTTATCAGCACTGCGTGCAGAGTTGTTTTCACAGCCAGATCGGGCACAATGTTCATGCTTATGTCGATGATATCGTCGTCAAGTCTCAGAAAAAGGAAACTTTGCTTGACGATCTCAAGGAGACTTTTGATAACCTTTGGCGGTTCAAGGTGATGCTTAACCCGACCAAGTCCGTTTTGGAGTTCCAGCTGGCAAACTATTGGGTTTTCTGGTGTCAGAGAGAGGCATCGAAGCTAACCCAGAAAAGATCAAGGCGGTGACCTCGCTTGCTAAGACGGCCAGCATCAATGGTGTCCAGCGTATGGTGGGTCGAATTGCAGCTTTGAGCTGGTTCATAAGCCGCCTCGGTGAGAAGGCAATCCCTTTATACCAGATGCTCAAGAAGACTGACCACTTCGTCTGGAGCGATGCTACAAATAACGCTTTTGAAGCCCTCAAGAAGCAGTTGGCTCAGCCGCCTGTTCTCGCCGCCCCCATTGACAAAGAGCCGATGCTCCTATACATTGCTGCTAATAATAAAGCAGTAAGTGTTGCAGTTGTCGTGGAGCGCAAGGAGGATGGGAAGGAATATCCAGTCTAGAGACCGGTTTATTACATTAGTGAAGTTTTGACCGAGTCCAAGCAGCGATATCCACATTGGCAGAAGCTGGTGTTCGGAGTCTTCATGGTGAGTCGCAAGCTGAAGCATTATTTTCTGGAGCATCCTATCACTGTGGTCAGCTCAGCCCCGTTGGGAGACATCATCCAAAACAGGGAGGCGATAGGTCAGGTTGCTAAGTGGGCAATTGAGCTTGGCCCACATCATCTAAATTATGTACCTCAGACAACTATCAAGTCTCAAGCATTGGTGTATTTCATCAATGACTGGACTAAACTTCAAGTTCCCGAGGAGAAGCCAGACAACACATATTGGACTATTCACTTTGATGGTTCCAGGCAATTGGAGGGCTCGGGGGCTGGAGTCATCTTATCTTCCCCTTGAGGTGACAAGTTTTGTTATGTTCTAAGGATTATGTTTCCTTGTACTAACAATGTAGCTGAGTATGAAGCCCTCCTCCATGGTCTCTGTATGGCTAAGGAAATGAATCTTAGCCAGGTCAGGTGACTGGGCGACTCTGATCTCATAGCTCAGCAAGTTTCTGGAAAGTGGGATTCCAAGGACCCCCTCATGGCGGCTTATCGACAACTAGTGACTAACATCGCAGGACATTTTTGGGGCTATCAGGTGGACCACATCGGTCGGCGGCTCAATGACGCGGCTGATGCCTTATCCCGACTCGGCTCTCAACGTAAACTGGTTCCCCCGAATGTATTTCTCGATGTACTCCATAACCCTTCTGTCAAACTGCCATCAGAAGAAGATTTGGCTATACTTGACCCGGAGGCACAGTTGGTGGCGGCTCTTCGTGCTACACCAGATTGGATGGTTCTTTATTTAGCGTATCTAAGTCGAGGGGAGCTCCCTGAGGATGAACTTATCGCCCGTCAGATCATCCGACGCTCCAAGTCTATGACTATTGTCCATGGCGAGTTGCATAGAAGGAGCATAAATGGTGTTTTTTAACATTGTGTTTCCCCTGATGAGGGCCGCGAGATCCTCAATGAGATACACTCTGGTGACTGTGGTCATCATGCCGGCTCAAGATCCCTGGTTGCGAAGGCTTTTCGACACGGTTTTTATTGGCTCACGGCTCATGCTGATGCAGAGGATATCATGCGCAAATGTGATGGATGTCAGAAGTTTGCATGTCAGGCTCATGTACCGGCTCAAGAACTTCAGATGATTCCCATCACCTGGCCTTTTGCAGTATGGGGGCTTGATATGGTTGGTCCGTTCAAATGATCCAAGGACAAGAAACCTCATCTTCTGGTTGTTGTTGATAAATTCACCAAGTGGGTTGAGGTAGAGCCGATCAACAAGTGCGATGCAGAAACAACATTCAAATTCATGAAAAAGTTTATTTTTCGCTTCGTTTACCCGCACAACATCATCACTGATAATGGAACCAACTTGTCCAAGGGAGCCATGAAGAAGTTTTGTCAGCAAGAGCACATCCGGCTTGACATGGCCTCAGTGGCGCACCCTCGGTCCAATGGCCAAGCAGAATGTGCTAACTAGGAAATTTTATGAGGTATCAAGCCAAGACTCATAATTCCCCTTGCGTGAACTCCGGGTTGTTGGGTTGAGGAGCTCCCCTTTGTCCTTTGGAGCATACGGACTACTCCCAACAGATCTACTGGTTATACACCTTTCTTCATGGTCTATGGCGCGGAAGCGGTGCTACCAAGTTATATTCGTCATGATTCCCCCAGAGTGGTGGCTTATATTGAAGCAGATAATGAACAGGCTCGTCAAGACTCTCTCGATGCTTTGTAAGAGGAACATGACTTCATAACAGCACGATCTGCAATATATCAGCAAGACCTACATCGCTATCTGATAACCCACAAGTATAGGGGAGCGCAACAGTTTTCGAGGGTAGAGTATTCAACCCAAATTTATAGATTCGACACAAGGGGAGCAAAAGAATATTTGTAAGTATTAGTAGTTGAGTTGTTAATTCAACCACACTAGGAGATTAAATATCCGCAGCAAAGTGATCAGTGGCATAGTAATATGATAGTTTGATAGCAGTGGTAACAGTAGTAGTAACAGTAACAGTGATAGCAATAATTTTGTAGCAGTTGTGACAGTAGCAATAGCAATAGTAACTTGGCAAGAACAATATGTGGAAAACTCATAGGCATTGGATTGGTGAATTCATTGGATGATATTCATCATATATCAGTCATAACCTAGGGCGACACAGAACTAGCTCCAGTTCATAAATATAATGTAGGCATGTATTCCGTAAATAGTCATACGTGTTAATGGAAAAGAACTTGCATGACATCTTTTGTCCTACCCTCCAGTGGCAGCAGGGTCCATAAGGAAACTAAGGGATATTAAGGCCTCCTTTTAATAGAGAACTGGAACAAAGCATTAACACATAGTGAATACATGAACTCCTCAAACTACGGTCATCATCGGAAAGTATCCCAATTACTGTCACCCTGGGATTTACGGATCATAACACGTAATAGGTGCATATGGCTTGCAAGGTCGGTTCTAGAACATAGATATAATGGTGAAAACATAAATGGTTCAGATCTGAAATCTTGGCACTCGGGCCCTAGTGACAAGCATTAAGCATAGCAAAGTCATAGCAACATCAATCTCAGAACATAGTGGATACTAGGGATCAAGCCCTAACAAAACTAACTCGATTACATGATGAATCTCATCCAACTCCTCACCGACCAGTGAGCCTACGAAGGAATTACTCACTCCCGATGGGGAGCATCATGGAATTGGTGATGGAGGATGGTTGGTGATGACGAAGACCGAAGATCCCCCTCTCCGGAGCCCCGAACGTGCTCCAGATCTGGCCTTCCAATGAAGAACAGGAGGTGGCGGCGGATCCGTATCGTAAAATGTGATGAAACTTCCTCCCCTTTTTTCTGGAAAAATAGGATTTTATAGCGTCGGAATTAGGGTCAGAGGGGCCTCGAGGGCCCCACAACCCACTAGGGCGCGCCAGAGGGGGTGGCGCGCCCTGGTGTCTTGTGGGCAGCCAGGGCCCCCCCTCCAGTGGGTCTTGGTTCCAACATTCTTCATTTATTCCAAAATAATTCTCCAAAAAGTTTCGTCCAAATGCGAGAACTTTTATTTCTGCACAAAAACAACACCATGGTAGTTCTGCTGAAAACAACGTCAGTTCGGGTTAGTTTCATTCAAATCATGCAAATTAGAGTCCAAAACAAGAGCAAAAGCGTTAGGAAAAGTAGATACGATGGAGACGTATCAACTCCCCCAAGCTTAACCCATTGCTTGTCCTCAAGCAATTCAGTTGACAGACTGAAAATGATAAAGAAAAACTTTTACGAACTCTTTTGTTCTTGTTTACATATATATATATGCTTAAATAGCACCCAGGTTTTCAGCAAAGGTCATGACTAACCATGGCAATAATAACTCTTAGAAATTATATTAACTCATATCAATGGCATAATCAATTAGCGAGTGATAATAAGATATATCAAATGCCAACACTTTGTCAAAACAATCATGATATAATCTGACAACAGTGGTATCTCGCTAGCGCTTTCTGAGACCGCAAAACATAAATGCAGAGCACCTCCAAAGTTCAAGCAGCGACTAAACATTGTAATTCATGGTAGAAGAGATCCAGTCATGATGCATCCAACATTAACTAAACACAATGCATGAGGATGACAATAGTGCTCTCAGGTCTGGCGCTTGTTTACGAAGGTGATGATCAACATTAAAATAAATAGATAGACCCTTCGCAGAGGGAAGCATGGATTTGTAGAGGTGCCAGAGCTCAAAGCTTAAATCAGAAATAAATATAATTTTGAGAGGTGCACCCTTCCTGTCAATGTTATGACCAAGAGTTTTCAATATCTTCCATGCTAAACAAATTAGCGGCGGTTCCTAAGTGATAAAAGAAAGTTTACTCCCCCTCCACCAACAAACACAAGCCATGGCTAGCCAAATCAACGGGTGCCTTCCATACCAACAACAGTCCTCGGGGAGTTTTGCTTAATTATTTGTAATATTTTATTTCGGGACTGGGCATCCCTATTACCGGCCCCTCTCGTGCAAGGACGAGTGAATAAACAGTCATCATGAGAATAACCCACTTAGCATGGAAGATACTGACCAACCCCTATCACTCCATGATCGGTCGAGGCACACAAAACAGATGTTCATTTGAAATTTTAGAGGTGGCACATTGATACGTGTCGGGGATATCGTGCGACATATGCCAGGGGGTGGCTTATCATGGATGGGGACAAAAGTACATCGCCGGGCTCTAGAAGCGGGAGTGAGCGAGACCGCGTACGCCTGCGAATCTTACCCAGGTTCGGGGCTCTCCTAGGAGATAACACCCCTAGTCCTGCTCTGCGGGGTCTCCGCATGATCACTACCTCAACAAGTAGCTACAAGCTTGCTCCTTGAGCTGTTCTGCTAGAGGAGGAAGGAAGGCAAGGCTAGCTCTACCCCACTCTCTATGTGTGTGTGTGTGTTGAAGAAGGCTCTCTCCTCTCTATCAAGGTCCCAACCCCTTGCATGGGGTGACCTGGGGGGTTTATATAGGCCTAACCCCCAGGGGTACAATGGTAATCCGGCCGGGCATAGGACCCGGCCGTCAGTGTCTCTGGTCGCCGGCCTCTCCGCCGACTGCAGGGGCCCGCCGCCTGGTGGGTCCCCTTGGCTGTCTTGTACTCGGCCGACAAGCCGGGCCCGCCGCTTGTGGGTCCTGTCGGCTGCGTAGCACTGTAGCCATGCCACTGATGATGCATG
The DNA here is from genome assembly GCA_011799875.1 of Thinopyrum elongatum. Classification (NCBI taxonomy): domain Eukaryota; kingdom Viridiplantae; phylum Streptophyta; class Magnoliopsida; order Poales; family Poaceae; genus Thinopyrum; species Thinopyrum elongatum. The sequence goes on along the minus strand of CM022299.1, from coordinate 553,527,777 downwards.
CTTGGTCGGGGAGAGCGTGGCTACAGTCCTGCCGCCTGGCGGGCGTTTCACTGTAGCCACTCCCCGTCTCTTCTGGTTAATGGCGCACAAACTTCAAGGAAAGGAGACGGCCACCTGCTAGGAGCCGGCCTTCCCCTGAGCCGATTGGTCAGGGCTCGCCGCCTTCTGGCCTCTTCATGGACAGGTAGGGCCCGCCGCCTGCGGGCCGTACCGACAGCCCGTCGTGGGAGTATGGCTTCCTCTGCCATGGGTGATGTCATGAGCAGCATGGCAACAGTGTCGCGCCGGTCGTGGGATGTCCGCTTGGTGCGCTGCACTGTGGCCACGCTCTCCCTGGATTCGGGGGTGGCAGGCTTGTACTGTAGCCACGCCCCGTCTCGTCGTGTTTATGTGGGTGCTAACTTTGAGGGCACGAGGGGCCGCCTGCTAGGATCCAGCTTCCCAGGAAGCCGCCTGCTAGGAGTCGGCCCACTTCATGGCCGTCTTCTGGATTCCGCCGCCTCCTGGCAACCGGCCGCTTGGACCAGCCGGCCCCAAGAAGGCGGTCCGTTGTCTTTGGTGTCGAGGGGCGCAGCCTGCCCCGATGTCTTGAAATACCCAGGGGAGCTGATGAGGCTACCCGTTGTCATTTACTCCGACAGTAGTCCCTGAAGCTGGTGGGGCGCTGCGGCTGAAGGGGCGAGAAGCCCCAGCAGCTTCCTTCTCTGGGTTGTCTGGCGTTCTGCTTCGTCCGTCTTCCGAAGTGCCGACTGGTAGGAGTCGGCCAATACCAGGCAGGCCTCCTGGCGATTTCGAAACGCGCGGTGGGAGCCAGGTGGCATGCTAGCTAGACTTCAGGCTCGCCGCCCGTGCCCGCCAGCCACGCGGCGTCAGCAGGCCAAGCCGGCCTGCCAGCCCACGCGTGCGACAGGACGTCGCCGCAGGCCGGGGCCCGCCACAACAGTGCCTCAGCACGCGCGCGGATCCGCTGCGGCCGAGGTAGACGATTGGGCTTCTGCGGTAATCAATACACGCCTTTACTGGCGCCGTAATCGTGGGATCATGGGGGAGTGGGCGCAGTTAATCCCACGATCCCCCACGCTCTCGCCCCCTCGGCTCCACCGCCTGGGGCTATAAGTAGGGGGAGGAGGAGGGTGGCAGATGCACACCCGCCCTCCTCTCCCCTCGCCATTCTTCTTCCTCTCCGCCGCCACAGCGCCTCTTCCTCTTGCCGAAGCGCTGCCGCAGCCCATTGTCGACGAGCTTCTTCTCGCTGCGGCTTCCTTGCTCCGCCGCGGCTTCGCCCGCTCGTCACTGCGCTGCGCCTACGACGAGCTCCTTCGCCCATGGCGCGCTCACGGGCCGGCGACTGGGACGGTTCCAACGTCCATGAGGATCACCTCTCCTTCCTTCGTCAAACACGGCGGCTGCCCCGGGAGACGAACGTGCGGGTACGTGTCCCCCTCGAGGCAGAAATCTCGCCGGTGCAGGAGGGCGATGAACGCATCGTCTTCCGGTCCCATTTTCTTCGCGGCTTCGGCCTTCCGGCGAGCGGCTTCCTCCGCTCCTTCCTTGATTTCTACCGAGTCCAGCGGCACCACCTCACGCCAAACACGGTGGTGCTGCTGGCCGCCTTCGTCACCATGTGTGAAGGATACCTCGGCACTCCCCCCACCCTTGAGCTCTGGGGGAGTGCTTTTATCTCAAACTCGGCACCGCCACCAAGGGCCAGGCGGCTCAATGCGGAGCCTGCGTGGCGGTGCGGCGTCCGGGAACCGGGAACCGCTTCCCGCCCATCTCCCTGCTGCAGTCGGCCAAGCTGTGGCAGAAATCCTATTTCTACGTCAAGAACATCCACCCGACGAGCGACTACATCAACTTGCCGGCTTACATAGCCAGCCCGCCAGCCGAGCCGCGCGCCAACTGGCAGTACAAGCCGAGCTCCCTATCGGCCACCTCCTCCGCCGCCCTCGCCCGACTTCAGATGATGACGGAGTAGGAGGGCCTGAAGGGCTCGGACCTGCTGGCCGCCGTCGTGACGCGCCGAGTGCTTCCCCTCCATGCCCGGCCTCACATCATCAGCTACATGAGCGGGCACCAGGACCCGTGCTGGATGTGCACATGGGAGCTGCCAGACGTGGAGGTGGCCCGGCTGGTCAACTACTTCTCCAACTGCAAGCTACCGGAGACGGATTGGCGGTTCGGCAAGCGGCCGTACGACCGCGCACATCCGCCGCCTGCGATGAGTCTTGCAATTCTTTTTCTCCTTTGCTGGTCTGAGTTCTTGTTTTGCCGTCTGACCAGTCGGCCATGGTGCATGTCCTCCCGGCCCAGTTGGCCGCCGGTGCTCTGGATCCAGGGCAGCGGTACATGCCGGACCGAACGAGGAGCGACGTGGAGGACCCCGACTTGGGGGCGGCCGCCATGGAGGAGGACGACGCCACAGGTGGCGGCGGTGGAGCAGGCGGCCTCGAGGCCTGGCCGGATGACGATGAGGAGGAGAACGAGCCGTGCCGTACGCATGGCTCCAACAAGGCGGGCACGAGTTCTTCAGCCGCGCCGACTGCACCAAGCGGCGCACCAAAGTGCCGAGCCGGCTCGTTGTTGTTCGGCAGCCGGCCGAAGAAGTCCAAGAACACAGCCGCCGCGACCAAGCGGCAGGAGGCCGCCGCGAAGGTGGCCAAGTTCCAGAAGACCCCGAGGCAGTCCCCGATGGTGTCCGCGTAAGTGCTTCGTTTCTCTTGCATTTTCTTTTCTTCTTTCTTGCAAACTCTTTCTAAGGTTCCCCTTGTCTTGCTCGAACAGGGCCCCGCTCTCTCTTGAGCGGTCCACCGCTGCTTCAGTGATCGGGGCGGCGGAAGGCTCCGCCAACACCCGCCGCGTGGACCCACTCACCGACCTCCAGGAGGCGACGGAGAGGAACGCGCAGGAGGCGCGCGAGGAGCGGGAGGAGGTGGAGTGTCAGAAGGCAAAGTCGGCCGAGGCGGCGTAGGCGGACGCGGAGGCGGCGGCCAAGGCCCAAGCCGACGCTGCGACCAAGGTCCAGGCGGACGCCGCAGCCCAGGCCCAGGCAGACGCCGCAGCCATGGCCCAGGCGGACGCGGCCGCCAAGGTGCAAGCGGAAGAGGCTGCACGCGGCCGGACTCCGCAACTCGTCATCCCACTGCGCGCAGTGTCACCAGCGCCAGAGAACCTGGCGCTGACTGGAGGAGCCGGCAACGATCAGCCGGTCGTGGAGAGGAGAGGAGGCGACGCCAGCGTCCCAAGGGCGGAGGTGCCCCCGTAAGCGCCGACTGCCGAGGCCCGAGGCAGTCGGTCTGACGTGCCATCGGCGCCGCCGGTCAGAGGCAAGATGGCGGTGGGGGCGACCCCTGTGGTCCGTCCTCCGGGGCGCCGACGTGCGGCTAAGGCGGCCTTGGCGCCACGAGCGCAGGAGATCGGGGCTGCAAGCTCGTCGACCCCAGATGCAGAGGCCACCAGTGCCGCCCCACCAGAATGGACGCCTGGGGGCGGGACGGGTGTGCTGAACAAGACCGCGCAGGACGTTCAGGCCCAGCTCCAGGCCCAAGGCACTGCCCTCCAGCAGTATACGAAGACATTCTTGGCGACGCGAACGGCCGTTCAGGTACACTTCTTTGCTTTGTTTTTTTGATTCCTGCAATCTTCCGTGGGGGCGCGCCAGCTCACCCACTGGGTGTAGCCCCCGAGTTCCGGGCCGGCTGCTGAGCAGGCGGCTCGGAACTTTAAGGTAAGTTCCGAGTGCTAACTTGTTTTCTCTTCTTTTGTCTTCGTTGCAGGACTACCACAACATCCGCGCAGCCGCCTTCAACTCCCAGGTCCAGGAGCTAGCTAAGCGGACCGCCGATCTGACCGAGAGACGGAGTAAGCATTCCGTCTTCTTCCTCGCGGGGGCGCGTCAGCGCACCCGCTGGGTGTAGCCCCCGAGATTCGGGCCGCCTGCTGAGCAGTCGGGCCGGATCTTCCGGCAACCACTTTTCTTTTTGGTCAACTTTGTTGATTGTCTTCTCTTTCTCAATTTTGCAGGAGCCAACGCCACACTGCAGCAGCGCCTAGGCGAAGTCCAGACCGAGCTGCATGCCAAGGAGGAGGAGCGCAGCAAGGCGGCCCAGGAGCGCGACCGTCTGGCCAAGAAGTTGGCGGACCAGGCGGACCAGCACAAGGCGAAGCTCCAGATACTCAAGGAGGCGGAAGGCGCCCTCCAGGCCGAGTTTGAGACCGAGCGCTAGAAGTGGGTCAAGAAGAAGGTGATCCTCGCCGCTGGCTACGGCGAGATTGAGGATATGATCGATGGTAAACTTCTTTCTTTGGAATAGCTGCCGACTGCATGGAGAGTCGGCTTCCGACTTCTGATCTTTGTTTTTTCTTTGCGTAGACTTCTTTCCTGGACATGCCGTCGCCGTCAGCTAGGCCATCGAGGCGCGGCGTGACCAGCGTAGGAGGGAAGGAGTGGAGGTCCCACCCGACGCGCCTCGAAACATGAACGAGCAGCTCCTGGCCATCAGGACGCGCCTGCAGCCGATTCACCGTCTGCTCTGCCGCCTTCAGTGCGCCGGGTCCCAGCTGGTTTCCTCCCTCTGGCCAGGCGTCCAAGCTCCGCGCACCCCCAGTCGGACCGCCGACTGGTTAGAGGTGGCGATCGGCCGCTTCGAGGCTTGGAAGGGCTCCTCCGCTCGGGCAGGTGCCCAAAGAGCCTTGGAGTTCATCAAGGCGTGGTATCCTGGGCTGAACCTAGCCCAGTTGGCCATGTTCTGGCAGGAGGCCAGGGAAGAGTTGGTGGCGGTGGGGCCTGCACTCACTCGACGTGCGACGACGATCGCCGAGTACACCGAGACCGGTGTCTTCCTCCTCGAGCTGGACGAGGAGGGTGCCGAGGTGCCGCCGGACTGGTTCGGGCTGAACCCGGATGACGGCGAGGACTCGGCGGAAGAAATCGCCTCCAGTGACGAAGGCGAGGACGAGGAAGACGAGGATGGTGAAGACGACGCACCGGAGGGCGGAGCGGACGGCCAGCCTCAGCTCGATCGGGCCTCGAGCAACGAGCCGTGTGCGAGTGTACTGACTGCTGCGGATGGCGAACAAGCCGAGACTCGCCAGACGGCCACTCCACCAGCCGGCGCCGTCGACTCCACCAACCTGCCGAACCCGCCTGCTGCTCCTCTGGCCTAGGCTGCCAACTTTATCTTATCTTTTCCTGCTTTGTGGTCTCTAGAACGAACTTGTTAAATTTGCGCAGTTCCACCCACTGGGGGTGTATTCAAACTTTGTTGAATACTGGCCGAGGGCCTCTTGCTATGTAATTTAATTTTCGCACAAGTTGTGCTTTGCCAAGCTCCGAATTGTCTTGCTTTTTGTTCTTTTGGCTTTTTCCTTTGCGGCCTTCCCTTGGCTGCCACCTTGCCGGCCAGGCAGCTGCTCTTCAGTCTGTTGGCTGGGTAAGGTACTTGGCCATTTTGGGAAGGCAAGTACTTCGGCCGCTTAGAACGTAGCAAGTTAAGTGAGAAGCCGGCCGGCCGGCTGCTTAGCAACCGGACGGCTAGGCGAGAAGCCGGCTTGGCCTATGTGAGTGCTTTCGTCCTTAGCCATTTTTCATGTGGGCACCATTTCCTACCTTTGACTCTTGCCAGCCAGACAGTCGCTCTGCAAGCTGTGGCTTATGGCAAGAGAGGGCTTAGCTGCCGGCACACTACTTGTCCGACTGCAGGTAGCGCTGACATAGTACAAGGCGGCAAGCCCCCGGGCCGACTGGTCGGACCCGGTGCCGGGCGGAGGAATGAAATAACTCATTCACAGGCATGAAACTTATCATATAGATAAGAAAGGTAGCCCCCGAGTGCTCCTCGAGGGACCTGGTGTCTTTGCGCTTAATACAAAAGGTAGCGTGGTACATACTGCATTAACTGTAAAATCTTCGGAGGAGATTTGTGTTCCAGGGGCGCTCTGTTTCCTTGCCAGAATTGTCCCTCTTGCGCGCCCTGGGCTTCTGCGCGTCGATCAGGTAATAGGAGTCGTTGCCCAATGCTTTGCTAAAGATGAAGGGGCCTTCCCAAGGGGCCGAGAGCTTGTGCTGGCCGGCTGTTCGCTGGATCAGCCGGAGCACAAGGTCTCCCTCTTGGAAGGATCGTGGGTTGACCTTCCAACTGTTGTAGCGGCGCAGGCTCTGCTGGTAGATGGCGGACCGGCTGAGTGCTAACAGCCGGCCCTCTTCCAGCAGATCGACGCCGTCTTCACGTGCTTCCTTCGCTTCCGCCTCCGTGTACATGGTGACGCGAGGTGAGTCGAACTCGATGTCAGTTGGGATGACGGCCTCGGCCCCGTACACGAGGAAGAAGGGAGTGAAGCCGGTTGATTTGTTCGGGGTGGTGCGGAGGCTCCAGAGGACGGCCGGCAGCTCGTCGATCCAGCAGTCGGCCGAGCGCTCCAGTGGCTCGACCAGTCGGGGCTTGATGCTGGATAAGATGAGGCCGTTTGCTCGCTCGACTTGGCCGTTTGATTGCGGATGGGCAACGGACGCTAAGTCCAGTCGGATGCCATGCGTCGCGCAAAAATGGGCCAAGGCACCTTTGGCAAAGTTAGTGCCATTGTCGGTGATGATGCTGTGTGGTACACCGTACCGGATGGTGATATCTGCGATGAAGGTCACAGCAGTAGGACCATTCAGTTTCTTGATTGGCTTTGCTTCAATCCACTTTGTGAATTTGTCGACGGCGACAAGCAGATGGGTCATGCCGCCGCGTGCTGTCTTGAATGGGCCCACCATGTCCAGCCCCCAGACGGCAAAAGGCCAGGTAAGGGGGATGGTCTTGAGTGCAGAAGCCGGCAGATGTTGTTTGGAGCTGAATTTCTGGCACCCCTTGCATTTCTTGACCAGATCCTTGGCGTCCTCCAAAGCAGTCGGCCAGAAGAAACCATGGCGGAAAGCTTTGGCGACAAGGGATCTGGAGGCCGCATGGTGGCCGCACTCGCCTTGGTGTATGTCTCGGAGGATTGCCGTGCCTTTCTCTGGTTCAACGCAGCGTTGGAAGACATCGGTCATGCTGCGCTTGACAAGCTCTCTGTTTACAATCGTGTAAGCTCCTGCCCGGTGTTGCACCTTCCGGGCCGAGATCTCATCAGCTGGCAGCTCTCCGCTCACCAGAAAGTTGAGGATGGGCTGCGCCCATGATGGTGCTTCGACTTCATCCACTGTCACTACGGCCACTGAAACTAGGGCGGTTAGGTTGGGAGGAGGCGGGGTGGAGTCGGCCGCGTCTTGCTGCGTTGTTGAAGTCCCCGGGCTGACTGCTGCAGTCACCGGGCCGGGTGCGACTGCTGCAGTCCCCGAGTCGCTTGCCGAAGTCCCCGGGCCGGCTGTCGCAGCCCCTGGGCCAGGTTGCGAAGTCCCCGGGCCGGGCGCGACTGCTGCAGTCCCCATGCCGCCTGCCGAAGTCCCCGAGCCGGCTGCCGCAGCCCCCGAGTCGGATCCGACTGCTTCGGGGGCAGCCGGCACGAAGATGGATTCTGATTCTGGGGAAGGCTTAATAGACGGCTTGCGGAGGCACTGAAGGGACACGCCGGCTGGTATGGCCTGCCAGGTGGAGCCGATCCACGCCTGGGCATCCGCTTGCTCGTTGTCGGCCCGTGGCACGTGAAGGAACTCGCACCCGTCAAAATATCCGCTGATCTGCTGGACAAGGGAGCGGTAGCTCGCCATGTTTGCATCCTTGGCGTCCCAGTCGCCAGACGACTGTTGGACCACCAAGTCCGAGTCGCTGTAGCACAGAATCAGGCGGATGCCAATTTGCTTGGCCAGCCGGAGTCCGTGTACTAGTGCCTCATACTCGGCCACGTTTTTGGAGGCGGCAAAATGGATTTGCAATGTGTATCTGAGCTTGTCGCCTTTGGGAGAGGTGAGGACGATGCCGGCTCCCAAACCGGTGCGCATCTTCGAGCCATCGAAGTGCATCCGCCAATGAGTGGAGTCTGGGGCTGGCGGCAGGTAGTGGGTCTCGGCCCAGTCGACGAGGAAGTCGGCCAGTGCTTGGGTCTTGATGGCGGTGCGAGGCTGGTAGAAGATGGTGTAGGGGGCCAGCTCGATGGCACACTTGGCCACCCGGCCAGACGCGTCTCTGCTGCCTATGATCTCCGCAAGCGGGGTGGTGCAGACAACCGTGATGGGGTGCTCTTGAAAGTATGGCTTGAGCTTCTTGGCGGCAAAGTGCACACCGTAGCACATCTTTTGGTAGTGGGGGTAGTTCTGCTTGGAGGCTGACAGCACCTCACTCAAGTAGTACACGGGCCTCTGGACCGGCTGTGCCTTGCCGTCTTCTTGGCGCTCTACCACCATGACTGTGCTGACCACCCGGCTGGTGGCGGCGATGTAAAGAAGCATGGGCTCCTTGGCAGCCAGAGCAGCCAGAACGGGCGGCGTGGTCAACATCTTCTTGAGCTGGAGGAAAGCCTCATCCGCCTTGTCGTTCCACTCGAAAGGAGTGGTTTTCTTCATCAACTGGTACAGGGGAAGAGCCTTCTCGCCCAGCCGACTGATGAAGCGGCTGATGGATGCCAAGCAGCCGGTGAACTTCTGAATGTCTCATAGTCGGGTGGGCCTCTCCATCCTCTCGATGGCCTTGATCTTGACAGGGTTGCACTCTATGCCGTGCTCTGAGACAAGGAAACCGAGGAGCTGGCCGGCTGGTACTCCAAAGACACACTTCTCTGGGTTGAGCTTGATTTGAAAACGGCGCAGATTATCAAAGGTTTCCTTGAGATCTTCCAGGAGGGTACCGCGCTTCTCCGTCTTCACCACAATATCATCTACATAGAAGTGGGCATTTCTGCCGAGTTGCTTGAGGAGGCACTTCTGCATGCAACGCTGGAACATGGCACCGGCATTTCTCAAGCCGAATGTCATGGTCAGGTAGCAGAAGGCTCCGAATGGTGTGATGAAGGCGGTTTTCAGGCGGTCGGCCTTGCTCAACTTGATCTGGTGGTACCCTGAGTAGGCATCCAAAAAACTCAGCACCTCGCATCTGGCTGTGGAGTCTATCACTTGGTCAATCCGAGGCAAGGCAAACGGATCTTTGGGGCAAGCTTTGTTGAGGCTGGTATAGTCAATACACATGCGCCATTTGTTGTTCTTCTTCAGTACAAGGACTGGGTTGGCAAGCCACTCTGGAAAGAACACTTCCATAATGAAGCCGGCTGCTAGAAGCCGGGCTATCTCTTCACCAACAATTCTTCTCTTCTCCTCCGACAGGCGGCGGAGGGGTTGCTTGACTGGTTTTGCATCTGCTCGGACATGTAGCTTGTGCTCGGCGAAATCCGTCGGAACACCCGGCATGTCCTTTGGAGACCATGCGAAGATGTCGTGATTCTCACGGAGGAAATCGATGAGCTCGCTTTCCTATTTGCTGTCAAGGTGAGCTCCTATGACAGCGAACTTCTCCGGGTGCTCTGGGTCCAAGGGTATCTTCTTGGTTTCTTTGGCCGGCTGGAAAGAGCCCTGAGCTTCTGACTCCTTGGGATCTGGCGACAGGTCCGGCTGCTTGCCGGCCATGGCCACAACCCAGTCGAGGAGCCGCTTCTCGGCAGCAATCACAAGGGACTCGGCCAGCTGACTGCTGGCTACAGCACACTCGGCAGACTTCTGGTAGTCGCCGGCTACAGTGATAATGCCCTTGGTACCCGGCATCTTCATCTTGAGGTAGGCGTAGTGGGGAACCGCCATGAACTTGGCCAGGGCAGGCCGGCCAAGCAACGCATGGTAGGGGCTCTCAAGGTCAACCACCTCGAACTAGATTGGCTCTCGACGGAAGTGATTCTTGTCTCCGAAGAGGATGTCTATCTTGATCTTGCTGATTGGTGAGCAGGAAAGGCCAGGCACGATGCCATGGAAGACAGTCCGGCTGGGCTGGAGCTGTTTCTCTTTGATGCACAACTTCTCCATGGTGTCGCGGTAGAGGATGTTGATGCTGCTGCCGCCGTCTATCAGAATCCGGGAGAAACGAGCAGCTCGCCTCTCTATTGCAAAGGTGGCATCCAACACCCGGGCATAGGAACCCGGAGAAGGCATCACCTCCGGGTGGTCAGCTCGGCTCCAGCTGATCGGCTTCTCGGACCAGTGCATGAACTCTGGGCCTTCAGAGGTGACAACATTCACCTCCCGTTGCTGCTGACGCCGGCTGTGCCTGTTGTCAGCCACGCTGGTGAAGACGACGTAAGCTCCATGCTCTTCAGGAAACTCATCTTGGATCGCGCCGAATGGCCGAACCGCGAGCAGCTGGGGAGGTGGAGGCGGCGGGCCAGCAGGCGGGGGAGGCAGTCCTTCGCCCTTGGTTATGCGGGCGAGCCAGTGGCACTTCCGGGTGGTGTGGTTGGATGGCTTCGCGCCGCTGTGGAACTTGCAGGGAGCGTCAAGGGTCTGTTAAAACGAGAAGGCGGGCAACCAGGCAGGCTTGCCGCCCTTCTGGCGCTTGGGGCCGGGTTGCTCTTCTGGCTGCTGGTCTTCGACTGTCGCCACCTGCCGACTGTTGGTAGCCGGCTGCTGGGCCTAGCGCTTGTTGTCGTTTGAGTGTTGGCGCCGACTGGAATCACCAGCCGGCGTTTGAGGGGCCGGAGGGAGCATCTTTCCTGACGCGTCCACTCGGAGCTCCGACTTCATGGAGGAGTCGGAAGTGGCGTACTTGTCCGCTATGATTAGCAGCTCATTGAGGGTGGCCGGCTCGTCGCAGAGGAGTCGGTGCTTGAGTAGGGTGCCCTCTCGGCACCCGGCAGTGAAGTATTCTATGGCTTGCACCTCATGCACCCCTTCGCAGGAGTTGCGCAGTTCAGCCCACCACGTCAAGTAGTCGCAGGTAGACTCAGTCGGGCCTTGGACGCACAGAGAGAGCTGGCAAGGTTTGGGCGGCCGCCTGTAGGTGCTGGTGAAGTTGCGGATGAAAACTTCGGTGAAGTCTAGCCAGCTGTTGACGCTGTAGGGCTTGAGACTGTTCAGCCATGTCCGGGCCGTGCCCTGGAGCATGAGCGGAACATACTTTACGGCAACGCGCTTGTTACCGTTCGCTATGCTGACGGCCGTGGAGTAGTCCACCAGCCAGTCTTCCGGCTTCACAGAGCCGTTGTACTTGGGGGTGTCCCGAGGGAGCGAGAACCCTTTGGGGAAGGGCTCGTCGCGAATGCGGGGGCCGAAACAAGGCGGGCCGATCGCATCTTCTTCTTCTAACGCCAGGGATCGAGCCAAGCGGTCGATCCGGTGGCGGGCGTCGTTCTCTCCGAATCCTTCACGGGGGCCCAGCCGGCCTCTGAGAGTCGGATGCTCAACAGGCGGCGGGAGGCGCGCCTCTCCCTGCACGGGGGAGGTGGACGACCGTCCCGCCGTTCCACTGCTCATGGGCGGCCGTCTTGGTCACGCTCGATGGAGATGCGGGTGCGGCTGCGGCTAACAACCGGTTCTTGGTCTCCTCGGTCGCGGACGCCGCCCGTCGGCATCCGGGAGGTCGCGCCGTGCTCTCGGCGAGGGGGAAGGTTCCCGGCCTTTAAGCCGGGTTCCACCATGCGGCGGCCAGCTTCTTGCTGCGCGGCGGCCGCGTCGATGAGCTGCTGGACGCACTCCGTCATGCAGAGACGCTCGTCGCCCTCCAGGCGGTCCAGCTCGTCCGCCGCCGCCTGGGCGGCGCGTAAGTTCTCCATTGGCGTAGCATAGACTGGGCGGTCGGTCCCCAACATGCTGGCGATGGCCGCGCCGCGCTGCCGGACCGTGCCCACGCGGCTGGGTTCGCAAGCAGCCGGTGTGCTGCAGACGGCATGGTCGATCTCGCGGTGGTAGGCCTCGGTGAGGCGTCTCATGGCCGCCAACTTGTTGGCGCTGTCGAGGAGTGCGATACGGCACGCTACCAGTGTTTCACAGTTCGCACCAGGCGTTACGGGTGCGGACAGGTCCCGCATTGCCACCTGCAACGGGCCCGGCCGGCCTGGTCGGATGCTCCGTCGTGGCCGATGACCAGCACCCCGGTGACGGTGCTGGTGCTGGCACTGCTGTCTGCAGCAGGGAGCAGGTCGTCGAAGATCACCACGTCACAGGGGAAGGCATCAGAAAGCGCGACGTCGGCGTCGATGACCATGTCGACGGACGGGTCGATGGAGCCAACGGACTCCAGGTCAGAGACCGGCTCGTTGGCGATGTGAAGCTTGCCGAGGGAGTCGACGAGCCACCTCTCGGGGCTGGCCGCGCCCGCGATGAGTGCGGGCTCGTCGGAGAGGCGGATCCCGCCGATGAGATCAGCGAAGCTGCTTGCGGCGCAAGCAACTTCCATGCCGCGCAGCGTGTCAGCACAAACGCCGTCAGGCGTGCCGGGCTGGCTGCGCTCGCCAGGAAGGAAGAGTGTTCCCGTCCAAAACATGTTTCCGGACGATGGTACACCTAGCCCCACGGTGGGCGCCAAATGTTGAGGATATCGTGCGACATATGCTAGGGGGTGGCTTATCTTGGATGGGGACAAAAGTACGTCGCCGGGCTCTAGAAGCGGGAGTGAGCGAGACCGCGTACGCCTGCGAATCTTACCCAGGTTCGGGGCTCTCCTAGGAGATAACACCCCTAGTCCTGCTCTGCGGGGTCTCCGCATGATCACTACCTCAACAAGTAGCTACAAGCTTGCTCCTTGACCTGTTCTGCTAGAGGAGGAAGGAAGGCAAGGCTAGCTCTACCCGACTCTCTATGTGTGTGTGTGTGTGTTGAAGAAGGCTCTCTCCTCTCTATCAAGGTCCCAACCGCTTGCATGGGGTGACCTGGGGGGTTTATATAGGCCTACCCCCTAGGGGTACAATGGTAATCCGACCGGGCGTAGGACCTGGCCGTCAGTGTCTCTGGTCGCCGGCCTCTCCGCCGACTGCAAGGGCCCGTCGCCTGGTGGGTCCCCTCGGCTGTCTTGTACTCGGCCGACAAGCCAGGCCCGCCGCTTGTGGGTCCTGTCAGCTGTGTAGCACTGTAGCCATGCCACTAATGATGCATGCTTGGTCGGGGAGAGCGTGGCTACAGTCCTGCCGCCTGGCGGGCATTTCACTGTAGCCACTCCCCGTCTCTTCTGGTTAATGGCGCACAAACTTCAAGGAAAGGAGAGGGCCGCCTGCTAGGAGCCGGCCTCCCCCTGAGCCGACTGGTCAGGGTTCGCCGCCTTCTGGCCTCTTCACAGACAGGTAGGGCCCGCCGCCTGCGGGCCATACCGACAGCCCGTCATGGGAGTATGGCTTCCTCTGCCATGGGTGATGTCATGAGCAGCATGGCAACAGTGCCGCGCCGGTCGTGGGATGTCCGCTTGGTGCGCTGCACTGTGGCCACGCTCTCCCCTGGATTCGGGGGTGGCAGACTTGTACTGTAGCCACGCCCCGTCTCGTCGTGTTTATGTGGGTGCTAACTTTGAGGGCGTGAGGGGCCGCCTGCTAGGATCCGGCTTCCCAGGAAGCCGCCTGCTAGGAGTCGGCCCACTTCATGGCCGTCTTCTGGATTCCGCCGCCTCCTGGCAACTGGCCGCTTGGACCAGCCGGCCCCAAGAAGGCGGTCCGTTGTCTTTGGTGTCGAGGGGCGCTGCCTGCCCCGATGTCTTGAAATACCCAGGGGAGTTGATGAGGCTACCCGTGGTCATTTACTCCGACAATACGTCTCCAACGTATCTATAATTTTTTATTGTTCCATGCTATTATATTATCTGTTTTGGATGTTTTATATGCATTAATATGCTATTTTATATTATTTTTGGGACTAACCTATTAACCTAGAGCCCAGTGCCAGTTTTTGTTTTTTCCTTGTTTTTTAGCTTCGTGGAGAAGGAATACCAAACGGAGTCCAAACGGAATAAAATCGTCGCGATGATTTTTCTTGGACCAGAAGACACCCAGGAGACTTGGAGATGAAGTCGGAGGAGCCACGAGGCGGCCACAAGGGTGGAGGACGCGCCCAGGGGGGTAGGGCGCGCCCCCTGCCTTGTGGGCCCCCCGTGACCCTCCTGGCCTAATTCTTTCGCCTATATATTCACATATATTCCCAAACCACCAGAAGCATCCACAAAAACACTTTTCCACCGCCGCAACCTTCTATACCCGTGAGGTCCCATCTAGGGACCTTTTCCGGCACCCTGCCAGAGGGGGATTCGATCACGGAGGGCTTCTACATCAACCCTATTGCCCTTCCGATGAAGCGTGAGTAGTTTATCTCAGACCTACGGGTCCATAGCTAGTAGCTAGATGGCTTCTTCTCTCTCTTTGATTCTCAATACCATGTTCTCCTCGATGTTCTTGGAGATCTATTCGATGTAATACTATTTTGCGGTGTGTTTGCCGAGATCCGATGAATTATGGATTTATGATCAGATTATCTATGAATATTATTTGAATCTTCTCTGAATTCTTTTATGCATGATTTGATATCTTTGTAATTCTCTTCGAACTATCGGTTTGGTTTGGCCAACTAGAATTGTTTTTTCTTGCAATGGGAGAAGTGCTTAGCTTTGGGTTCAATCTTGCGATGTCCTTTCCCAGTGACAGTAGGGGCAGCAAGGCACGTATTGTATTGTTGCCATCGAGGATAAAAAGATGGGGTTTACATCATATTGCTTGAGTTTATTCCTCTACATCATGTCATCTTACTTAATGCGTTACTCTGTTCTTCATGAACTTAATACTCTAGATGTAGGCAGGAGTCGGTCGATGTGTGGAGTAATAGTAGTAGATGCAGAATCGTTTCGGTCTACTTGACACGGACGTGATGCCTATATTCATGATCATTGCCTTAGATATCGTCATAACTTTGCACTTTTCTATCAATTGCTCGGCAGTAATTTGTTCACCCACCGTATTATTTGCTAACTTGAGAGAAGCCTCTAGTGAAACCTATGGCCCCCGGGTCTATTTTCCTTCATATAAGTTTTTGATCTACTATTTTGCAATCTTTTACTTTCCGATCTATAAACCAAAAATGCCAGAAATATTTACTTTATCTTTTATTTAGTTTCATCTATATCTATCAGATCTCACTTTTGCGAGTAACCGTGAAGGGATTGACAACCCCTTTATCGCGTTGGGTGCAAGTTGTTTGATTGTTTGTGCAGGTATTCGGTGATTTGTGCGTTGTCTCCTACTGGATTGATACCTTGGTTCTCAAACTGAGGGAAATACTTATCTCTACTTTGCTGCATCACCCTTTCCTCTTCAAGGAAAAAACCAACGCAAGCTCAAGAAGTAGTAGGAAGAATTTCTGGCGCCGTTGCCGGGGAGATCTACGCCAAGTCAAGACATACCAAGTACCCATCATAAACTCTCATCTCTTGCATTAAATTATTCGCCATTTGCCTCTCATTTTCCTCTCCCCCACTTCTAAAATGATTTTTCGAATTTTTTTGCCTTTTTATTCGCCCTTCTTTCCGTTCGATCTTTTGTTTGCTTGTGTTACCATGTGCCTTCTTTTTGCTTGCACCTTCGCTTGCTAAAAGTTTATGGATCCTCATCCACTTGCTAATCTTTTTAAGAGATCCAGTTATGATGAACCAATTGCTAGTGAGTTTTGTGCACTAGATTATCTTTATGAAGTTTTGCTTGAAATTCGTGAATCTGAAAATTGTGATGAAGAAATTTATGAAGTAATTCATGATAGTTCCTTGAATAAAAAGCATGATTGCAATGGTTTTACTACAAATTCTATTGATGTCAATTGTGCTAATAATATGCAAAACCCTAAGCTTGGGGATGCTAGTTTTGCTATGTCCACTACTTATTGCAATGATCATGATTGGGGTGATTCTTCTTATGATCTTGAAAATTTATTTAAGCCTCATGATAATAGTGTTTGCAATAATATTGAAAGTGGGTTTGGAAGAGTGTCAACTCTAGGTAATAATGATCCCACTACTTTGGAGTATGATCAATCTTATGATTTTTTTTTATAAAAGTGGGCTTGGAGAGGTCATGACTTTATTTGATAACCCCACTATTTTGGAAGAGTGTCAACTTTGTATGCATGTGGATCATGAAGAGAATATTTTATGTTATAGTTATATTGTTGAATTTGATTATGATCCTACATGTAATTATTACGAGAGAGGAAAATATGGTCGTAGAAATTTTCATGTTACTAAATTACCTCTCGTTATGTTGAGATTGCTATTGTTTCTTTCTTCTTCCTTGCATATGCTAGATCTTGCTTGTATTGCTAATTTGTTTTCCTATAAAATGTCTATGCATAGGAAGTATGTTAGCCTTAGATGTGTTTTTCACATGTTTTACGACGCTCTCTTTGTGCCTCAATTCTTTTCTTTCATATGAGCATCATCAAAATTACCAATGCCTAGCTAAAAGGCTTTAAAGAAAAGCGCTTGTTGGGCGACAACCCAATATTTTTCCTTGCTGTTTTTCAATAAATTTTTCATCTAGCCTCTGGTTATATGTGTTTTGGTGTTTTAATTAGTGTTTGTGCCAAGTAAGACCTTTGGGATGGCTTACGGTGATAGTTGATTTGATCTTGCTGAAAAACAGAAACTTTTGTGTCCAGTCACAGAATTTTAATAATTCACTTGAGCGTTGAAAAACCCTGAATTTTTTACACGCAATTGATATACAAATTGCCTCTGTTGTACTAGGTTTCCAGAATGTTTGGAGTTACATAAGTATTAGAACAATTCAGATCTTCGCAGACTGTTCTGTTTTTGACAGATTCTGTTTTCTTTGTGTTGTTTGCTTATTTTGATGAATCTATGGGTAGTATCGGGGAGTATGAACCATGAAAAAGTTGGAATACAGTATATATTACACCAATAAAAATAAATAATGAGTTCACAACAGTACCAAAAGTGGTGATTTTTTTTCTTATACTAACGGAGCTTATGAGATTTTCTGTTGAGTTTTGTGTTGTGAAGTTTTCAAGTTTTGGGTAAGGATTTGATGGACTATGGAATAAGGAGTGGCAAGAGCCTAATCTTGGGGATGCCCAAGGCACCCCAAGGTAATATTAAAGGACAACCAAGAGCCTAAGCTTGGGGATGCCCTGGAAGGCATCCCCTCTTTCGTCTTCGTCTATCGGTAACTTTACTTGAGGCTATATTTTTATTCACCACATGATATGTGTTTTGCTTGGAGCGTCTTGTATGATTTGAGTCTTTGCTTTTTAGTTTGCCACAATCATCCTTGCTGTACACACCTTTTGAGAGGGACACGCATGAATCGTGATTTATTAGAATACTCTATGTGCTTCACTTATATCTTTTGAGCTAGGCAATTTTGCTCTAGTGCTTCACTTATATCTTTTTAGAGCACGACGGTGGTTTTATTTTATAGAAATTGTTGAACTCTCATGCTTCACTTATATTATTTTAGGAGTCTTTAAACAGCATGGTAATTTGCTTTGGTTATAAATTTAGTCATAATATGATAGGCATCCAAGAGGGATATAATAAAAACTTTCATATAAAGTGCATTGAATACTATGAGAAGTTTGATTCCTTATGATTGTTTTGAGATATAGAGATGGTAATATTAGAGTCATGCTAGTGAGTAATTGTGAATTTTAGAAATACTTGTGTTAAAGTTTGTGATTCCCGTAGCATGCACGTATGGTGAACCGTTATGTGATGAAGTCGGAGCATGATTTATTTATTGATTGTCTTCCTTATGAGTGGCGGTCGGGGATGAGCGATGGTCTTTTCCTACCAATCTATCCCCCTAGGAGCATGTGCGTAGTACTTCGTTTTGATAACTAATAGATTTTTGCAATAAGTATGTGAGTTCTTTATGACTAATGTTGAGTCCATGGATTATACGCACTCTCACCCATCCACCATTGCTAGTCTCTCTAGTGCCACGCAACTTTCGCCGGTACCATACACCCACCATATACCTTCCTCAAAACAGCCACCATACCTACCTATTATGGCATTTCCATAGCCATTCTGAGATATATTGCCATGCAACTTTCCACTGTTCCGTTTATTATGACACGCTTCATCATTGTCATATTGCTTTGCATGATCATGTAGTTGACGTCGTATTTGTGGCAAAGCCACCGTTCATAATTCTTTCATACATGTCACTCTTGATTCATTGCACATCCCGGTACACCACCGGAGGCATTCATATAGAGTCATATTTTGTTCTAAGTATCGAGTTGTAATTTTTGAGTTGTAAGTAAATAAAAGTGTGGTGATCTTCATTATTAGAGCATTGTCCCATGTGAGGAAAGGGTGATGGAGACTATGATTCCCCCACAAGTCGGGATGAGAAGAGGCCAAAAAAATGAGAAGGCCCAACTAAAAAAATGAGAGAAAAGAGAGAAGGGACAGTGTTACTATCCTTTTACCACACTTGTGCTTCAAAGCAGCACCATGATCTTCATGATAGAGAGTCTCCTATGTTGTCACTTTCATATACTAGTGGGAATTTTTCATTATAGAACTTGGCTTGTATATTCCAATGATGGGCTTCCTCAAATTGCCCTAGGTCTTCGTGAGCAAGCGAGTTGGATGCACACCCACTTAGTTTTCTTTTGAGCTTTCATAAACTTATAGCTCTAGTGCATCCGTTGCATGGAAATCCCTACTCACTCACATTGATATCTATTGATGGGCATCTCCATAGCCCGTTGATGCGCCTAGTTGATGTGAGACTATCTCCTTCTTTTTGTCTTCTCCACAACCACCATATTCTATTCCACCTATAGTGCTATGTCCATGGCTCACGCTCATGTATTGCGTGAAAGTTGAAAAAGTTTGGGAACATCAAAAGTATGAAACAATTGCTTGGCTTGTCATCGGGGTTGTGCATGATTTGAATATTTTGTGTGATGAAGATGGAGCATAGCCAGACTATATGATTTTGTAGGGGTAAGCTTTCTTTGGCCATGTTATTTTGAGAAGACATAATTGCCTTGTTAGTATGCTTGAAGTATTATTGTTTTTATGTCAATATTAAACTTTTGTTTTGAATCTTATCGATCTGAACATTCATGCCACAATAAAGAAAATTACATGGATAAGTATGTTAGGTAGCATTCCAGATCAAAAATTCTGTTTTTATCATTACCTACTCGAGGACGAGCAGGAATTAAGCTTGGGGATGCTTGATACATCTCCAACGTATCTATAATTTTTGATTGTTCCATGCTATTATATTATCTGTTTTGGATGTTTTATATGCATTAATATGCTATTTTATATTATTTTTGGGACTAACCTATTAACCTAGAGCCCATTGCCAGTTTTCTGTTTTTTCCTTGTTTTTTAGCTTCGTGGAGAAGGAATACCAAACGGAGTCCAAACGGAATAAAATCTTCGCGATGATTTTTCTTGGACCAGAAGACACCCAGGAGACTTGGAGATGAAGTCGGAGGAGCCACGAGGCGGCCACAAGGGTGGAGGGCGTGCCCAGGGGGGTAGGGCGCGCCCCCTGCCTTGTGGGCCCCCCGTGACCCTCCTGACCTAATTCTTTCGCCTATATATTCACATATATTCCCAAACCACCAGAAGCATCCACGAAAACACTTTTCCACCGCCGCAACCTTCTGTACCCGTGAGATCCCATCTAGGGACCTTTTTTGGCACCCTGCCGGAGGGGGATTCGATCACGGAGGGCTTCTACATCAACCCTATTGCCCTTCTGATGAAGCGTGAGTAGTTTATCTCAGACCTACGAGTCCATAGCTAGTAGCTAGATGGCTTCTTTTCTCTCTTTGATTCTCAATACCATGTTCTCCTCGATGTTCTTGGAGATCTATTCGATGTAATACTTTTTTGCGGTGTGTTTGCCGAGATCCAATGAATTGTGGATTTATGATCAGATTATCTATGAATAAAATTTGAATCTTATCTGAATTCTTTTATGCATGATTTGATATCTTTGTAATTCTCTTCGAACTATCGGTTTGGTTTGGCCAACTACAATTGTTTTTCTTGCAATGGGAGAAGTGCTTAGCTTTGGGTTCAATCTTGCGGTGTCCTTTCCCAGTGACAGTAGGGGCAGCAAGGCACGTATTGTATTGTTGCCATCGAGGATAAAAAGATGGGGTTTACATCATATTGCTTGAGTTTATTCCTCTACATCATGTCATCTTACTTAATGTGTTACTCTGTTCTTCATGAACTTAATACTCTAGATGCAGGCAGGAGTCGGTCGATGTGTGGAGTAATAGTAGTAGATGCAGAATCGCTTCTGTCTACTAGACACGGACGTGATGCCTATATTCATGATCATTGCCTTAGATATCGTCATAACTTTGCGCTTTTCTATCAATTTCTCGGCTGTAATTTGTTCACCCACCGTATTATTTGCTAACTTGAGAGAAGCCTCTAGTGAAACCTATGGCCCCCGGGTCTATTTTCCATCATATAAGTTTCCGAGCTACTATTTTGCAATCTTTTACTTTCAGATCTATAAACCAAAAATACCAAAAATATTTACTTTATCTTTTATTTAGTTTCATCTATATCTATCAGATCTCACTTTTGCGAGTAACCGTGAAGGGATTGACAACCCCTTTATCGCGTTGGGTGCAAGTTGTTTGATTGTTTGTGCAGGTATTCGGTGATTTGTGTGTTGTCTCCTACTGGATTGATACCTTGGTTCTCAAACTGAGGGAAATACTTATCTCTACTTTGCTGCATCACCCTTTCCTCTTCAAGGGAAAAACCAACGCAAGCTCAAGAAGTAGCACACATGCAAATTTACTTAGAATGGCAGGGTAATACCGCATATAGGTAGATATAGTGGACTCATCTAGAATAACTTTGGTTTAAGGATTTTGATGCACAAGCAGTATTCCCGCTTAGTACAGGCGAAGGCTAGCAAATAGGTTGAGAAGCGACCAGCTAGAGAGCGAAAACGGTCATGAACATGCATTATGAATAATTATCATTGAATACTAGAATGAGTAGGATATAAACACCATGAACATAAATATCGTGGAGGCTATGTTGGTTTTGATTCAACTACATGCGTGAACATGTGCCAAGTCAAGCCACTTGAAACATTCAGAGGAGGATACCATATCATCATACTACATCACAATCATTTTAATGCATGTTGACACCTAAGATAAATCATTATCCACTCCTAGCTACATAAGCATGGCATGAGCAACTATAATTTCTAATTGTCATTGCAAACATGTTTAATCATAATATGCTGAATCATGGATACTAAGTTAAACATATTTACAAAAACAAGAACAAGTTGAGTTCATACCCACTTTTCCCTGCCACAGTCACTTCATCAAATATCATCATTATTGACTTTCACTTGCACGACCGAATGATGTGAAAATAATAATAGTGCAAGAGTGCCGTGGATTAAGCTGGAATCTGCAACATTTTATTCAGAGGGAAAGACAAAATAATATGGGCTCTTTGTTAGATCAACAGTAATGCATATGAGAGCCACTCAACATTTTCATCGTGGTCTTTCCCTTGGTACGACTCAACAAAAGAAAAGGAAAAGAATTTCAGAGAAACACACTGAAATATTTTTGGAGTTTTTAGTTTTTCTTGAAAAAGAAACAAATTAAAGAAAGAAAGTCGAAAACGAGAAAAACTATTTACACGGGAGAGCTCCCAACAAACAAAAAGAAGAAATGGGAAATCTTTTTGGGTTTTCTTTAAATATACTACAACTAAATTAAACTAGAAAGAAAAATCGAAAAGAAGCAAGAAATATTTTTGGATTTTCTCAAAGTTTTTCAAACACACAAGAAGAAAGCGAGAAAATGAATCTAGCATGGATTATACAATGAAAAAGTGTGGACACCGACAACTGGAATGAAATGTGTGAACATAAATATAATGTCGGTGGAAATACGTACTCCTCCAAGCTTAGGCTTTTTGCCTAGCTTGGTAATCACCACCCATAGTAGCCGTCCGGTCCCATGTGGAAGTGCTGCGGCGGCGGCACCTGAGAGTCCCACTCCTGGGGCTCCTCCTCTGCCGTTGCCTGGTTGTTCCGGTAGGCAATAATGTCTGTTGGCATGACCCTGTATCCGTGCCTAGCAATAGAATCAAACAAAGCAGGTGCAGGCAACGGGATAATATCACGGGTAATCTCACTGAATACCAAGTTATAACGAATGGTGTTAAAAGAATCAACAACATCAGTAAACTGGTGAGCCACCATCGCCTGGTGATCTAGATAAACTCAGGGCAAAGGATAATCATGTTGGCGTATCTGAACATTAAAGTGACTCGCTAAGCGAGTGGCATAAATACCACCATGAATTTTGCCCTTAGTTCTGTTGAGGTGCAGACGACATGCAATAATAGCCCCTAGACTAAAGGTGTGATCATTTTGTAGTGCACGACGTAAAATGGCGAGATCGGGAGCACTGAGTGCACCGGCCTTCTCTCTAGCACTTAAACACTTCGCGTTGAACAAAGCAAAGTAATGCACAGAAGGAAACTGCAAACTAGTGACGGTGGCTTTCGACACGCCTCTTTCCTCACCCACTGTCAAAGTGAGGAGGAAGTCCTCAAACTCTGCCTGTCTAGGCTCTCTTAATTCCCCGTCTAAGGGAATCAAACATATGTCACAAAAGTCAGTGAGCGGTATCTGATGGGTTTCAGAATATAAATTAAACCGCACCTCAGGAGGATTATTCCTATTTCAGAAATAGAAATTTTGCACAAAGGAATTTGTGAGGAGGTGATGTTGGTCACACTCATCTGCGAGGGAGTTATCCAGCCCGACATTTGCAACAAATTGGGCAAACTCTTGATGGAACCCAGCCTCGTCCATGAAGGCATTATGTGCCCATTCGCACGGCCGCACCTCTACCGTTCTCAGAGTGTTGAGGTCATTGTCTGATGATTCCCCAATAACTCCTTTGGCATTCTTTTTGGAGGAAAACTTCCGGAAGATACTCATCATTTCATTTGAATAAAATTCTGAAAATTTTGGCCACAATTTTTTTTCAACAAAACTTCATAAGATTAATAGCAACTACTCATGTGGGTGCCTAGAGGCTATATTAAGCATTCAAACTACTTAGAACTCTTAGAATTCAACATGCAAGCCCATCTACAACAGCACCAAGAGTAGCTAAATACTCAAAAATTAACCACTAGAACAAAAACTAATTGGAGCAATGGAGGAGTCACATACCAAGTAGTAATCCCCCAAAACAGTTTCAGAAACGGAGCTTCGAGAAAAGAGATTGAAATCCACGGGTTTGAGAGCAAAAACACGAGAGAGAGAGAGAGAGAGAGAGAGAGAGAGAGAGAGAGAGAGAGAGAGAGAGAGAGAGAGAGAGAGAGCAACAGTGATTTTTTTCTGGGGGTAGGAGATGACATGGGCTAAAGAGATAAGTGAGGGGACCCACATGGGACCCACCACCCACCAGGGCGCACCTGGGGTAGCTGGCTCACCCGGGCATCTTGTGGGCACCAGGGACACCCCCTCGTGATGTTATTTGTTCCAGAAATTCTTAAATATTCAGAAAAAAATTGTATTAAAACTTCAGGTCATTCTGAGCACTTTTATTTTTGACCACTTTTTTATTGCACGGAAAATTC
Organism: Thinopyrum elongatum; assembly: GCA_011799875.1. Lineage (NCBI taxonomy): Eukaryota > Viridiplantae > Streptophyta > Magnoliopsida > Poales > Poaceae > Thinopyrum > Thinopyrum elongatum. Next base: position 553,504,270 of record CM022299.1, on the reverse strand, counting down.
AGAAAATAGGATAAACATGCCACTTTATTTTATTTAACTAAGAAAAACATAAAACTAAAAGTAGGGACATAAGGTTGTGCTTACTAAATTCATCGACCACATGCCTCTCGAAAACAATCCATTAATGAGGTTGATCAAGTCTTATTAACAATCACTTTTGATTAACATGAACCCGAAGAACTTTCGTAAAACACTAAGTTACCTCAATGAGTATATGCATATCCCCAACAATAAGTATGTCATATTTGTTTTTGGCAGTAGGCAAAGGTAGTTGAAAACTTCCAATAGTAATTGTCGGAGACTTTTCAATAACATTAATACCATTCACTTGAAATTGTTTCTTCAGAAAATGCACCGTATGCTCATTACCATTGATATGAAAAGTGACTTTGCTTTTATTGCAATCAATAACAGCCCCTGCAGTATTCAAAAAGGGTCTACCAAGGATAATCGACATGTTGTCGTCCTCGGGAATCTCAAGTATAACAAAGTCTGTTAAGATAGTAACATTTGCAATAACAACCGGCACATCCTCACAAATACCGATAGGTATGGCTGTTGATTTGTCAGCCATTTGCAATGATATCTCAGTAGGTGTAAGTTTATTCAAATCAAGTTATTTATATAAAGAGAAAGGCATAACACTAACACCAGATCCTAAATCACATAAAGCAGTTTTAACATAATTTCTTTTAATAGAGCAAGGTATAGTTGGTATTCCTGGATCTCCAAGTTTTTTAGGTACTCCATCCTTAAAAGAATAATTAGCAAGCATGGTGGAGATTTCAGCTTCAGGTGTTTTTATTTTATTAGTAACAATTTCGTTCATATATTTAGCATAAGGGGCCATCTTTAAAATATCAGTCAAACAAGTGCGCAAAAAGACTGGCCTAAGTATTTAAGGAAAGCATTCAAATTCTTCATCATCCTTTTTCTTAGATGATTTAGGTGGAAAGGGCATGGGTTTCTGAACCCATGGCTCTCTTTCTTTACCATGTTTTCTAGCAACAAAGTCTCTCTTATCATAACGTTTATTTTTAGGTTGCGGGTTATCAAGATCAACTTCAGGCTCTATCTCAACATCATTATCTGGTTCTTTATCATTGTTTGGTTGAGTATCTTCATGAACATCATCATTATCATTTTCATTATCACTAGATGAATGTTCATTACCATATTGAGTTTCAGCATTAGAGATTGAGACATCATTATTATCTTCAGAAGGTTTTTCTATTTCAGGTTCACTAGAGGTATGCAAAGTCCTATCATTTTTCTTTTTATTTTTCTTTTTAGAAGGACTAGGTGCATCCGTAATAATTCTTTGAGAGTCTTGTTCAATTCTTTTAGGGTTTCCCTCAGGATAAAGTGGTTCCCGAGTCATTTTCCCTCCTCTAGTTGCTACTCTAACAGCATAATCATTTATATTATTATTCATTTCACTAAGCAATTCTCTTTGAGATTTAGTAACTTGTTCTAACTGAGTTTGAACCATAGAGGCATGTTTTCCTACACCTCTAACATCATTAGTGATTCTAAATAACAAGTCACTCAAGCGAGCAATAATATCAGAATTTTGTTTCAATTGTTTCATAACATTTGCATTGAAGTGATCTTGTTTTCCAATGTAGTTGTCAAATTCATATAAGCATTGACTGGGATGTTTATTGTAAGGGATGTCACCTTCATCAAACTTTAATAAAGAATTTACCTCTACCACCTATGGCGGTGGTGTGTCAAGTCCATGTATTTCTTCAATAGGTGGTAAATTCTTAACATCTTCAGCTTTAATACCTTTTTCCTTCATACATTCCTTTGCCTCTTGCATATCTTCAGGACTGAGAAATAAGATACCCCTCTTCTTCGGAGTGGGTTTGGACAGTGGTTCGGAAAGAGTCCAATCATCATAATTCTCCAATATATTATTCAACAATTCCTCAGTTTGTTCAACAGTTCGTTCCCTGAAAACACAACCAGCACAACTATCAGGGAAGTCCCTAGAAGCATCGGTTAGTCCATTATAGAAGATATCAAGTATTTCATTTTTCTTAAGAGGGTGATCAGGCAAATTATTAAGCAATTAGAGAAGCCTCCCCCAAGCTTGTGGGAGACTCTCTTCTTCAATTTGCACAAAATTAAATATTTCCTATAAGTCAGCTTGTTTCTTATAAGCAGGAAAATATTTTTCTGAGAAGTAAGAAATCATATCCTGGGGACTACGCATGCAACCAGGAGCAAGAATATTGTACCATATCTTAGCATCACCCTTTAATGAGAACAGAAATAACTTCAGAATATAGTAATAGCAAATTTTCTCATCATGAGCAAATAGGGTGGCTATATCATTTAGTTTAGTAAGATGTGCCACTACAGTTTCAGTTTCATTGCCATGGAAATGATCAGACTCAACCAAAGTAATTAACTCTGGGTCAACACAGAATTCATAATCCTTATCAGTAACAACGATAGGTGAAGTAGCAAACTTAGGATCACATTTCATTCTAGCATTTAAAGATTTTTCTTTCAGCTTGCATAATAATTTCTTAAGATCATCTCTATCCTTACAAGCAAGAAAGTCTCTAGCTACCTCTCCATCCATAACATAACCCTCTGGTATCTTAGGCAATTCAAATCTAGGAGAGCTAGGTATAATAGGTGTTTCATAGTTTTTAGTTTGAAAGACTTCATCAGTTTCAGTAATTTCATCAGTTTCAGCATTCTCAATATCTTTAGCTCTAGCAATTTGTTCATCAAGAAATTCACCTAGTGGCATATTATCATCAAGCAAGGTACTGGCATCATCATAAACATCATTCATAGCCGAAGTAGCATCATCAATAACTTGCGACATATCAGGATTAATAGCATGTGGTGGTGTTGCAAATTTTCTCAAAACAGAAGGTGAATCAAGTGCAGAGCTAGATGCCAGTTCCTTACCTTCCCTTGTCTTAGAGGGAATGATCTTGGTTCTTGTATCTTTCAGATTCTTCATAGTGATAAATAGATATAAATCCCAAGTGACTCAACAAATATAGCTTCATTCCCTAGCAACGGCGCCAGAAAAAGGTCTTGATAACCCACACGTATAGGGGATCGCAACAGTTTTCGAGGGTAGACTATTCAACCCAAATTTATAGATTCAACACAAGGGGAGCCAAAGAATATTTGTAAGTATTAGCAGTTGAGTTGTCAATTCAACCACACCTGGAGATTAAATATCTGTAGCAAAGTGATCTGTAGCACAGTAATATGATAGTTTGATAGCAGTGGTAATAGTAGTAGTAACGGTAACAGTGATAGCAATAATTTTGTAGCAGTTGTGACAGTAGCAATATCAATAGTAACTTAGCAAGAACAATATGGGGAAAACTCGTAGGCATTGGATCGCTGAATTTGTTGGATGATATTCATATATCAGTCATAACCTAGGGCGACACAGAACTAGCTCCAGTTCATAAATATAATGTAGGCATGTATTCCGTAAATAGTCATACGTGCTTATGGAAAAGAACTTGCATGACATCTTTTGTCCTACCCTCCCGTGGCAGCGGGGTCCATTAGGAAACTAAGGGATATATTAAGGCCTCCTTTTAATAAAGAACCGGAACAAAGCATTAACACATAGTGAATACATGAACTCCTCAAACTACGGTCATCACCAGAAAGTATCCCAATTGCTGTCACCCTGGGGTTTACGGATCATAACACGTAATAGGTGCATATGGCTTGCAAGATCAGATCTAGAACATAGATATAATGGTGAAAACATAAACGGTTCAGATCTGAAATCATGGCACTCGGGCCCTAGTGACAAGCATTAAGCATAGCAAAGTCATAGCAACATCAATTTCAGAACATAGTGGATACTAGGGATCAAGCCCTAACAAAACTAACTCGATTACATGATGAATCTCATCCAACTCGTCACCAACCAGTGAGCCTGCGAAGGAATTACTCACTCCCAATGGGGAGCATCATGGAATTGGTGATGGAGGATGGTTGGTGATGACGAAGACCGAAGATCCCCCTCTCCGCAGCCCTGAACGGGCTCCAGATCTGGCCTCCCGATGAAGAACAGGAGGTGGCGGCAACTCCGTATTGTAAAACGCAATGAAACTTCCCCTCCTTTTTTCTGGAAAAATAGGATTTTATAGCATCGGAATTAGGGTCAGAGGGGCCTCAAGGGCCCCACCACCCACCAGGGCGCGCTAGAAGGGGTGGCGTGCCCTGGTGTCTTGTGGGCAAGCAGGGTCCCCCTCAAGTGGGTCTTGGTTCCAATATTCTTCATTTATTCCAAAATAATTCTCCAAAAAGTTTTGTCCAAATCCAAGAACTTTATTTCTGCACAAAAACAACACCATGGTAGTTCTGCTGAAAACAGCATCAGTCCGGGTTAGTTTCATTCAAATCATGCAAATTAGAGTTGAAAACAAGAGCAAAAGCGTTAGGAAAAGTAGATACGATGGAGACGTATCACTATCATAGCCATAGAGTGCGTAGCCATACTTTCTAGGAGGGTGACTTAGTGCTCCGACTGATACAAGATCAAACTTGTATGCATAAGCTTTCACCTCCATGGGAAGGGCCTTTTGTCATCAGCAAGAACCTTAACAACGGGTCATATTACTTGATTGACATACGTGAGCATGATAAGTCACGCACATTTGAGGAGGAGACCAACAGGCCTTGGAATATAGATCATCTCTGTCCTTATTATACTTCAAGCCACTGGCTCCAGTTTTTGTACATACCTTTGTGTATATATCTTTTATGATCAATATTAATAAAGCCGGCATCCCCGAAACTCGGGGCCTCTGTCGTTTCAGCCCATATATTGTGCATGAGTGAGGGAGTCCTGGATTAGGGGGTCCTCGGGTGTCCGGTCTATTCGCTATGGGTCGGACTGATGGGCCGTGAAGATGAAGCAGAAGACTATCCCCCGTGTCCGGGTGGGACTCCTGTATGCGTGGATGGCAAGTTTTGTTGGGGAACGTAGCAGAATTTTAAAATTTTCTACGCATCACCAAGATCAATCTATGGAGTCATCTAGCAACGAGTGAGAGGGGAGTGTATCTACATACCCTTGTAGATCGCGAGCGGAAGCGTTCAAGAGAACGGGGTTGATGGAGTCGTACTCGTCGTGATCCAAATCACCGATGACCGAGCGCCGAACGGACGGCACCTCCGCGTTCAACACACGTACGGAGCAGAGACGTCTCCTCCTTCTTGATCCAGCAAGGGGGGAGGAGAGGTTGATGGAGATCCAGCAGCACGACGGTGTGGTGGTGGAAGCAGCGGGATTTCAGCAGGGCTTCGCCAAGCGCTACTGGAGGAGGAAGAGGTGTCACGGGAGGGAGAGGGAGGCGCCAGGGGCTGAGCTGTTTCTCCCATGCACCTCCCCAGTATATATAGGGGTGGAGGGGGCTGGTTTCTTGCCCTCCAAGTCCATTGGGGCGTTGGCAAAGGTGGAAGGAAAGAAATCCCATCCTTTCCCTTCCCCACCGATTGTTATCCCCCTTTTTTAGGGATCTTGATCTTATCCCTTCGGGATATGATCTTATTCCTTCTAAGGGGGAATCTTGGTGCGCCTTGACTAGGGGTGTGGGGCCTTGCCCCCACTACCCACGTTCATGTGGGTCCCCCCATGCAGGTGGGCCCCACTCCGGAACCTTCTCGGTACAATACCGAAAAATCCCGAACATTTTCCGGTGGCCAAAATAGGACTTCCCATATATAAATCTTTACCTCCGGACCATTCCGGAACTCCTCGTGACGTCCAGGATCTCATCCGAGACTCCGAACAACCTTCGGGTTACCGCATACTAATATCTCTATAACCCTAGCGTCACCGAACCTTAAGTGTGTAGACCCTACGGGTTCGGGAGACACGCAGACATGACTGAGACGACTCTCCGGTCAATAACCAACAGCGGGATCTGGATACCCATGTTGGCTCCCACATGCTCCTCGATGATCTCATCGGATGAACCACGATGTCGAGGATTCAATCAATCCCGTACGCAATTCCCTTTGTCTATCGGTACGATACTTGCCCGAGATTCGATCGTCGGTATCTCGATACCTTGTTCAATCTCGTTACCGGCAAGTCTCTTTACTCGTTTCCGTAACACATCATCCCGTGAACAACTCCTTGATCACATTGAGCTCATTATGATGATGTCCTACCGCGTGGGCCCAGAGGTACCTCTCCGTTACATGGAGTGACAAATCCCAGTCTCGATTCGTGCCAACCCAACAGATACTTTCGGAGATACCCGTAGTGCACCTTTATAGCCACCCAGTTACGTTGTGACGTTTGGTGCACCCAAAGCACTCCTACGGTATCCGGGAGTTGCACAATCTCATGGTCTAAGGAAAAGTTACTTGACATTGGAAAAGCTTTAGCAAACGAACTACACGATCTAGTGCTAGGCTTAGGATTGGGTCTTGTCCATCACATCATTCTCCTAATGATGTGATCCCGTTATCAATGACATCCAATGTCCATGGTCAGGAAACCGTAACCATCTATTGATCAACGAGCTAGTCAACTAGAGGCTTACTAGGGATATGTTGTGGTCTATGTATTCACACATGTATTACGATTTCCGGATAACACAATTATAGCATGAATAACAGACAATTATCATGAACAAGGAAATATAATAATAACCATTTTATTATTGCCTCTAGGGCATATTTCCAACAGTCTCCCACTTGCACTAGAGTCAATAATCTAGTTACATTGTGATGAATCGAACACCCATAGAGTACTGGTGTTGATCATGTTTTGCTCGTGAAAGAGGTTTAGTCAACGGATCTGCTACATTCAAATCCGTGTGCACTTTACAAATATCTATGTCTCCATCTTGAACATGTTCACGTATGGAGTTGAAGCGACGCTTGATATGCCTGGTCCTTTTGTGAAACCTGGGCTCCTTGGCAAGGGCAATAGCTCCAGTGTTGTCACAGAAGAGAGCCATTGGACCCGACGCATTTGGAATGACTGCTAGGTCGGTGATGAACTCCTTCATCCATACTGCTTCGTGTGCTGCCTCCGAGGCTGCTATGTACTCCGCTTCGCATGTAGAACCCGCCACGACGCTTTGCTTGCAACTGCACCAGCTTACCGCTCCACCATTCAAAATATACACGTATCCGGTTTGTGACTTGGAGTCATCCGGATCTGTGTCGAAGCTAGCGTCGACGTAACCCTTTACGACGAGCTCTTCGTCACCTCCATATACGAGAAACATATCCTTAGTCCTTTTCAGGTACTTCAGGATGTTCTTGACCGCTGTCCAGTGTTCCTTGCCGGGATTACTTTGGTACCTACCTACCAAACTTACAGCAAGGTTTACATCAGGTCTGGTACACAGCATGGCATACATAATAGACCCTATGGCTGAGGCATAGGGGATGACACTCATCTCTTCTATATCTTTTGCTGTGGTCGGGCATTGAGCCGAGCTCAATTTCACACCTTGCAATACAGGCAAGAACCCCTTCTTGGACTGATCCATATTGAACTTCTTCAATATCTTATCAAGGTATGTGCTTTGCGAAAGACCTATGAGGCGTCTCGATCTATCTCTATAGATCTTGATGCCTAATATATAAGCAGCTTCTCCAAGGTCCTTCATTGAAAAACACTTATTCAAGTAGGCCTTTATACTTTCCAAGAATTCTATATCATTTCCCATCAGCAGTATGTCATCCACATATAATATGAGAAATGCTACAGAGCTCCCACTCACTTTCTTGTAAACACAGGCTTCTCCATAAGTCTGTGTGAACCCAAACGCTGTGATCATCTCGTCAAAGCGAATGTTCCAACTCCGAGATGCTTGCACCAGCCCATAGATTGAGCGCTGGAGCTTGCATACCTTGTCAGCATTCTCAGGGTCGACAAAACCTTCCGGTTGTATCATATACAACTCTTCCTTAAGAAAACCATTAAGGAATGCCGTTTTGACGTCCATTTGCCATATCTCATAATCATAGTATGCGGCAATTGCTAACATGATTTTGACGGATTTCAGCTTCGCTACGGGTGAGAAAGTCTCATCGTAGTCAACCCCTTGAACTTGTCGATAACCCTTAGCGACAAGCCGAGCCTTATAGATGGTCACATTACCATCCGCGTCAGTCTTCTTCTTAAAGATCCATTTATTTTCTATGGCTTGCCGATCATCGGGCAAGTCAGTCAAAGTCCATACTTCGTTTTCATACATGGATCCTATCTCGGATTTCATGGCTTCAAGCCATTTGTCGGATTCCGGGCCCGCCATCGCTTCTTCATAGTTCGAAGGTTCACTGTTGTCTAACAACATGATTTCCAGGACAGGATTGCCATACCACTCTGGTGCGGAACGTGTCCTCGTGGACCTTCGAAGTTCAGTGGTAGCTTGATCATGATCATTATCAATAACTTCCTCTCTAGCCGGTGTAGGCTCCACAGAAACATTTTCCTGTGCTGCGCTACTCTCCGGTTCGAGGGTCATCTCATCAAGCTCCACTTTCCTCCCACTTACTTCTTTCGAGAGAAACTCTTTCTCTAGAAAGGATCCATTCCTGGCAACAAAGATCTTGCCCTCGGATCTTAGGTAGAAGGTATACCCAATAGTTTCCTTAGGGTATCCTATGAATACGCATTTTTCCGACTTGGGTTCGAGCTTCTCTGGTTGAAGTTTCTTCACATAAGCATAGCATCCCCAAACTTTCAGAAACGACAGCTTAGGTTTCTTCCCAAACCATAATTCATACGGTGTCGTCTCAACGGATTTTGACGGTGCCCTATTTAAAGTGAATGCGGCAGTCTCTAAAGCATAACCCCAAAAGGATAGCGGTAAATCGGTAAGAGACATCATAGATCGCACCATATCCAATAGAGTGCGATTACGACGTTCGGACACACCATTACGCTGAGGTGTTCCAGGCGGCGTGAGTTGTGAAACAATTCCACATTTCCTTAAGTGCGTGCCAAATTCATGACTCAAATATTCTCCTCCACGATCTGATCGTAAGAACTTTATTTTCTTGTCACGTTGATTCTCAACCTCACTCTGAAATTCCTTGAACTTTTCAAAGGTCTCAGACTTGTGCTTCATCAAGTAGACATACCCATATCTACTCAAATCATCGGTGAGGGTGAGAACATAACGATAACCACCGCGAGCCTCAACACTCATTGGACCACACACATCAATATGTATGATCTCCAATAAGTTGGTTGCTCGCTCCATTGTTCCGGAGAACGGAGTCTTGGTCATCTTGCCCAAGAGGCATGGTTCGCATCTGTCAAATGATTCATAATCAAGAGACTCCAAAAGTCCATCTGCATGGAGTTTCTTCATGCGTTTAACACCGATATGACCAAGGCGGCAGTGCCACAAGTATGTGGGACTATCGTTATCAACCTTGCATTTCTTGGCATTCACATTATAAACATGTGTAACATCACGTTCGAGATTCAATAAAAATAAACCATTCACCAGCGGGGCATGACCATAAAACATATCTCTCATATAAATAGAACAACCATTATTCTCAGATTTAAATGAGTAGCCATCTCGCATTAAGCGAGATCCAGATACAATGTTCATGCTCAAAGCTGGTACTAAATAACAATTATTTAGGTTTAAAACTAATCCCGTAGGTAGATGCAGAGGTAGCGTGCCGACGGCGATCACATCGACCTTGGAACCATTCCCGACGCGCATCGTCACCTCGTCCTTTGCCAGTCTACGCTGATTCCGCAGTTCCTGCTTTGAGTTACAAATATGAGCAACCGCACCGGTATCAAATACCCAGGAACTACTACGAGTGCTGGTAAGGTACACATCAATTACATGTATATCATATATACCTTTGGTATTGCCGGCCTTCTTGTCCGCCAAGTACTTGGGGCAGTTTCGCTTCCAGTGACCGTTTCCCTTGCAATAAAAGCACTCAGTCTCAGGCTTGGGTCCATTCTTCGACTTCTTCCCGGCAGCTGGCTTACCGGGCGTGGCAACTCCCTTGCCGTCCTTCTTGAAGTTCTTCTTACCCTTGCCCTTCTTGAACTTAGTGGTTTTATTCACCATCAACACTTGATGTTCCTTTCTGATCTCTGTCTCCGCTGACTTCAGCATCGCATATACCTCAGGAATGGTCTTTTCCATCCCCTGCATGTTGAAGTTCATCACGAAGCTCTTGTAGCTAGGTGGAAGCGACTGAAGGATTCTGTCAACGACCGCGTCATCCGGGAGATTAACTCCCAGCTGAGACAAGCGGCTGTGCAACCCAGACATTTTGAGTATGTGCTCGCTGACAGAACTATTTTCCTCCATCTTACAGCTGTAGAACTTATCGGAGACTTCATATCTCTCGATCCGGGCATGAGCTTGGAAAACCATTTTCAGCTCTTCGAACATCTCATATGCTCCGTGATGCTCAAAACGCTTTTGGAGCCCCGGTTCTAAGCTGAAGAGCATGCCGCACTGAACGAAGGAGTGATCATCGGTGCGTGTCTGCCAAACGTTCAAATCGTCTGGCAGTGCTGGGAGAGCAGGTGGGTCACCTAACGGTGCTTCAAGGACATATGATTTCTTGGCAGCTATGAGGATAATCCTCAGGTTACGGACCCAGTCCGCATAGTTGCTACCATCGTCTTTCAGCTTGTTTTTCTCTAGGAACGCGTTGAAGTTGAGGGTAACATTAGCGTTCGCCATTTGATCTACAAGATAGATATGTAACATTTAGACTAAGTTCATGACAGTTAAGTTCATCTAATCAAATTATGTAATGAACTCCCACTCAGATAGACATCCCTCTCGTCATCTAAGTGATTACATGATCCGAATCGACTAGGCCGTGTCCGATCATCACGTGAGACGGACTAGTCATCAACGGTGAACATCCCCATGTTGATCGTATCTTCTATACGACTCATGCTCGACCTTTCGGTCTCTTGTGTTCTGAGGCCATGTCTGTACATGCTAGGCTCGTCAAGTCAACCTAAGTGTATTGCTGTGTAAATCTGGCTTACACCCGTTGTATTCGAACGTTAGAATCTATCACACCCGATCAACACGTAGTGCTTCGAAACAACGAACCTTCGCAACGGTGCACAGTTAGGGGGAACACTTTCTTGAAATTTTAGTAAGGGATCATCTTATATGCTACCGTCGTTCTAAGCAAATAAGATGCAAAAACATGATAAACATCTCATGCAATCAAAATAGTGATATGATATGGCCATTATCACTTCGCTCCTTTTGATCTCCATCTTCGGGGCTCCATGATCATCATCGTCACCGGCATGACACCATGATCTCCATCATCATGTCTTCATGAAGTTGTCTCGCCAACTATTACTTCTACTACTATGGCTAACGGTTAGCAATAAAGTAAAGTAATTACATGGCGAATTTCAATGACACGCAGGTCATATAATAAATTAAGACAACTCCTATGGCTCCTGCCGGTTGTCATACTCATCGACATGCAAGTCGTGATTCCTATTACAAGAACATGATCATCTCATACATCACATATATCATTCATCACATCCTTTGGCCATATCACATCACAAAGCACTTGCTGCAAAAACAAGTTAGACGTCCTCTAATTGTTGTTGCAAGTTTTTTATGTGGCTGCTATAGGTTTCTAGCAAGAACATTTCTTACCTACGCCAAAACCACAACGTGATATGCCAATTTCTATTTACCCTTCATAAGGACCCTGTTCATCGAATCCGATCCGACTAAAGTGGGAGAGACAGACACCCGCTAGCCACCTTATGCAACTAGTGCATGTCAGTCGGTGGAACCTGTCTCACGTAAGCGTACGTGTAAGGTCGGTCCGGGCCGCTTCATCCCACAGTGCCGCCGAATCAAGATAAGACTAGTAACGGCAAGAAGATTGACAAATCGACGCCCACAACTACTTTGTGTTCTACTCGTGCAAGATACTATGCATAGACCTAGCTCATGATGCCACTGTTGGGGAACGTAGCAGAATTTTAAAATTTTCTACGCATCACCAAGATCAATCTATGGAGTCATCTAGCAACGAGTGAGAGGGGAGTGTATCTACATACCCTTGTAGATCGCGAGCGGAAGCGTTCAAGAGAACGGGGTTGATGGAGTCGTACTCGTCGTGATCCAAATCACCGATGACCGAGCGCCGAACGGACGGCACCTCCGCATTCAACACACATACGGAGCAGAGACGTCTCCTCCTTCTTGATCCAGCAAGGGGGGAGGAGAGGTTGATGGAGATCCAGCAGCACGACGGTGTGGTGGTGGAAGCAGCGGGATTTCAGCAGGGCTTCGCCAAGCGCTACTGGAGGAGGAAGAGGTGTCACGGGAGGGAGAGGGAGGCGCCAGGGGCTGAGCTGTTTCTCCCATGCACCTCCCCACTATATATAGGGGTGGAGGGGGCTGGTTTCTTGCCCTCCAAGTCCATTGGGGCGTTGGCAAAGGTGGAAGGAAAGAAATCCCATCCTTTCCCTTCCCCACCGATTGTTATCCCCCTTTTTTAGGGATCTTGATCTTATCCCTTCGGGATATGATCTTATTCCTTCTAAGGGGGAATCTTGGTGCGCCTTGACTAGGGGTGTGGGGCCTTGCCCCCACTACCCACGTTCATGTGGGTCCCCCATGCAGGTGGGCCCCACTCCGGAACCTTCTAGAACCTTCTCGGTACAATACCGAAAAATCCTGAACATTTTCCGGTGGCCAAAATAGGACTTCCCATATATAAATCTTTACCTCCGGACCATTCCGGAACTCCTCGTGACGTCCAGGATCTCATCCGAGACTCCGAACAACCTTCGGGTTACCGCATACTAATATCTCTATAACCCTAGCGTCACCGAACCTTAAGTGTGTAGACCCTACGGGTTCGGGAGACACGCAGACATGACCGAGACGACTCTCCGGTCAATAACCAACAGCGGGATCTGGATACCCATGTTGGCTCCCACATGCTCCTCGATGATCTCATCGGATGAACCACGATGTCGAGGATTCAATCACTCCCGTACGCAATTCCCTTTGTCTATCGGTACGATACTTGCCCGAGATTCGATCGTCGGTATCTCGATACCTTGTTCAATCTCGTTACCGGCAAGTCTCTTTACTCGTTTCCGTAACACATCATCCCGTGAACAACTCCTTGATCACATTGAGCTCATTATGATGATGTCCTACCGAGTGGGCCCAGAGGTACCTCTCCGTTACATGGAGTGACAAATCCCAGTCTCGATTCGTGCCAACCCAACAGATACTTTCGGAGATACCCGTAGTGCACCTTTATAGCCACCCAGTTACGTTGTGACGTTTGGTGCACCCAAAGCACTCCTACGGTATCCGGGAGTTGCACAATCTCATGGTCTAAGGAAAAGTTACTTGACATTGGAAAAGCTTTAGCAAACGAACTACACGATCCAGTGCTAGGCTTAGGATTGGGTCTTGTCCATCACATCATTCTCCTAATGATGTGATCCCGTTATCAATGACATCCAATGTCCATGGTCAGGAAACCGTAACCATCTATTGATCAACGAGCTAGTCAACTAGAGGCTTACTAGGGACATGTTGTGGTCTATGTATTCACACATGTATTACGATTTCCGGATAACACAATTATAGCATGAATAACAGACAATTATCATGAACAAGGAAATATAATAATAACCATTTTATTATTGCCTCTAGGGCATATTTCCAACAGTCTCCCACTTGCACTAGAGTCAATAATCTAGTTACATTGTGATGAATCGAACACCCATAGAGTACTGGTGTTGATCATGTTTTGCTCGTGAAAGAGGTTTAGTTAACGGATCTGCTACATTCAAATCCGTGTGCACTTTACAAATATCTATGTCTCCATCTTGAACATGTTCACGTATGGAGTTGAAGCGACGCTTGATATGCCTGGTCCTTTTGTGAAACCTGGGCTCCTTGGCAAGGGCAATAGCTCCAGTGTTGTCACAGAAGAGAGCCATTGGACCCGACGCATTTGGAATGACTCCTAGGTCGGTGATGAACTCCTTCATCCATACTGCTTCATGTGCTGCCTCCGAGGCTGCTATGTACTCCGCTTCGCATGTAGAACCCGCCACGACGCTTTGCTTGCAACTGCACCAGCTTACCGCTCCACCATTCAAAATATACACGTATCCGGTTTGTGACTTGGAGTCATCCGGATCTGTGTCGAAGCTAGCGTCGATGTAACCCTTTACGACGAGCTCTTCGTCACCTCCATATACGAGAAACATATCCTTAGTCCTTTTCAGGTACTTCAGGATGTTCTTGACCGCTGTCCAGTGTTCCTTGCCGGGATTACTTTGGTACCTACCTACCAAACTTACAGCAAGGTTTACATCAGGTCTGGTACACAGCATGGCATACATAATAGACCCTATGGCTGAGGCATAGGGGATGACACTCATCTCTTCTATATCTTTTGCCGTGGTCGGGCATTGAGCCGAGCTCAATTTCACACCTTGCAATACAGGCAAGAACCCCTTCTTGGACTGATCCATATTGAACTTCTTCAATATCTTATCAAAGTATGTGCTTTGCGAAAGACCTATGAGGCGTCTCGATCTATCTCTATAGATCTTGATGCCTAATATATAAGCAGCTTCTCCAAGGTCCTTCATTGAAAAACACTTATTCAAGTAGGCCTTTATACTTTCCAAGAATTCTATATCATTTCCCATCAGCAGTATGTCATCCACATATAATATGAGAAATGCTACAGAGCTCCCACTCACTTTCTTGTAAACACAGGCTTCTCCATAAGTCTGTGTGAACCCAAACGCTTTGATCATCTTGTCAAAGCGAATGTTCCAACTCCGAGATGCTTGCACCAGCCCATAGATTGAGCGCTGGAGCTTGCATACCTTGTCAGCATTCTCAGGGTCGACAAAACCTTCCGGTTGTATCATATACAACTCTTCCTTAAGAAAACCATTAAGGAATGCCGTTTTGACGTCCATTTGCCATATCTCATAATCATAGTATGCGGCAATTGCTAACATGATTCTGACGGATTTCAGCTTCGCTACGGGTGAGAAAGTCTCATCGTAGTCAACCCCTTGAACTTGTCGATAACCCTTAGCGATAAGCCGAGCCTTATAGATGGTCACATTACCATCCGCGTCAGTCTTCTTCTTAAAGATCCATTTATTTTCTATGGCTTGCCGATCATCGGGCAAGTCAGTCAAAGTCCATACTTCGTTTTCATACATGGATCCTATCTCGGATTTCATGGCTTCAAGCCATTTGTCGGAATCCGGGCCCGCCATCGCTTCTTCATAGTTCGAAGGTTCACTGTTGTCTAACAACATGATTTCCAGGACAGGATTGCCATACCACTCTGGTGCGGAACGTGTCCTCGTGGACCTTCGAAGTTCAGTGGTAGCTTGATCATGATCATTATCAATAACTTCCTCTCTAGCCGGTGTAGGCTCCACAGAAACATTTTCCTGTGCTGCGCTACTCTCCGGTTCGAGGGTCATCTCATCAAGCTCCACTTTCCTCCCACTTACTTCTTTCTAGAGAAACTCTTTCTCTAGAAAGGATCCATTCCTGGCAACAAAGATCTTGCCCTCGGATCTTAGGTAGAAGGTATACCCAATAGTTTCCTTAGGGTATCCTATGAATACGCATTTTTCCGACTTGGGTTCGAGCTTCTCTGGTTGAAGTTTCTTCACATAAGCATCGCATCCCCAAACTTTCAGAAACGACAGCTTAGGTTTCTTCCCAAACCATAATTCATACGGTGTCGTCTCAACGGATTTTGACGGTGCCCTATTTAAAGTGAATGCGGCAGTCTCTAAAGCATAACCCCAAAAGGATAGCGGTAAATCGGTAAGAGACATCATAGATCGCACCATATCCAATAGAGTGCGATTACGACGTTCGGACACACCATTACGCTGAGGTGTTCCAGGCGGCGTGAGTTGTGAAACAATTCCACATTTCCTTAAGTGCGTGCCAAATTCATGACTCAAATATTCTCCTCCACGATTTGATCGTAAGAACTTTATTTTCTTGTCACGTTGATTCTCAACCTCACTCTGAAATTCCTTGAACTTTTCAAAGGTCTCAGACTTGTGCTTCATCAAGTAGACATACCCATATCTACTCAAATCATCGGTGAGGGTGAGAACATAACGATAACCACCGCGAGCCTCAACACTCATTGGACCACACACATCAGTATGTATGATCTCCAATAAGTTGGTTGCTCGCTCCATTGTTCCGGAGAACGGAGTCTTGGTCATCTTGCCCAAGAGGCATGGTTCGCATCTGTCAAATGATTCATAATCAAGAGACTCCAAAAGTCCATCTGCATGGAGTTTCTTCATGCGTTTAACACCGATATGACCAAGGCGGCAGTGCCACAAGTATGTGGGACTATCGTTATCAACCTTGCATTTCTTGGCATTCACATTATAAACATGTGTAACATCACGTTCGTGATTCAATAAAAATAAACCATTCACCAGCGGGGCATGACCATAAAACATATCTCTCATATAAATAGAACAACCATTATTCTCAGATTTAAATGAGTAGCCATCTCGCATTAAGCGAGATCCAGATACAATGTTCATGCTCAAAGCTGGTACTAAATAACAATTATTGAGGTTTAAAACTAATCCCGTAGGTAGATGCAGAGGTAGCGTGCCGACGGCGATCACATCGACCTTGGAACCATTCCCGACGCGCATCGTCACCTCGTCCTTTGCCAGTCTACGCTGATTCCTCAGTTCCTGCTTTGAGTTACAAATATGAGCAACCGCACCGGTATCAAATACCCAGGAACTACTACGAGTGCTGGTAAGGTACACATCAATTACATGTATATCATATATACCTTTGGTATTGCCGGCCTTCTTGTCCGCCAAGTACTTGGGGCAGTTTCGCTTCCAGTGACCGTTTCCCTTGCAATAAAAGCACTCAGTCTCAGGCTTGGGTCCATTCTTCGACTTCTTCCCGGCAGCTGGCTTACCGGGCGCGGCAACTCCCTTGCTGTCCTTCTTGAAGTTCTTCTTACCCTTGCCCTTCTTGAACTTAGTGGTTTTATTCACCATCAACACTTGATGTTCCTTTCTGATCTCTGCCTCCGCTGACTTCAGCATCGCATATACCTCAGGAATGGTCTTTTCCATCCCCTGCATGTTGAAGTTCATCACGAAGCTCTTGTAGCTAGGTGGAAGCGACTGAAGGATTCTGTCAACGACCGCGTCATCCGGGAGATTAACTCCCAGCTGAGACAAGCGGCTGTGCAACCCAGACATTTTGAGTATGTGCTCGCTGACAGAACTATTTTCCTCCATCTTACAGCTGTATAACTTATCGGAGACTTCATATCTCTCGATCCGGGCATGAGCTTGGAAAACCATTTTCAGCTCTTCGAACATCTCATATGCTCCGTGATGCTCAAAACGCTTTTGGAGCCCCGGTTCTAAGCTGAAGAGCATGCCGCACTGAACGAAGGAGTAATCATCGGTGCGTGTCTGCC
Organism: Thinopyrum elongatum; assembly: GCA_011799875.1. Taxonomy (NCBI): domain Eukaryota; kingdom Viridiplantae; phylum Streptophyta; class Magnoliopsida; order Poales; family Poaceae; genus Thinopyrum; species Thinopyrum elongatum. The sequence continues at coordinate 553,486,747 of CM022299.1, read as the reverse complement.
AAACGTTCAAATCGTCTGGCAGTGCTGGGAGAGCAGGTGGGTCACCTAACGGTGCTTCAAGGACATATGATTTCTTGGCAGCTATGAGGATAATCCTCAGGTTACGGACCCAGTCCGCATAGTTGCTACCATCGTCTTTCAGCTTGTTTTTCTCTAGGAACGCGTTGAAGTTGAGGGTAACATTAGCGTTGGCCATTTGATCTACAAGATAGATATGTAACATTTAGACTAAGTTCATGACAATTAAGTTCATCTAATCAAATTATGTAATGAACTCCCACTCAGATAGACATCCCTCTCGTCATCTAAGTGATTACATGATCCGAATCGACTAGGCCGTGTCCGATCATCACGTGAGACGGACTAGTCATCAACGGTGAACATCCCCATGTTGATCGTATATTCTATACGACTCATGCTCGACCTTTCGGTCTCTTGTGTTCCGAGGCCATGTCTGTACATGCTAGGCTCGTCAAGTCAACCTAAGTGTATTGCTGTGTAAATCTGGCTTACACCCGTTGTATTCGAACGTTAGAATCTATCACACCCGATCAACACGTAGTGCTTCGAAACAACGAACCTTCGCAACGGTGCACAGTTAGGGGGAACACTTTCTTGAAATTTTAGTAAGGGATCATCTTATATATGCTACCGTCGTTCTAAGCAAATAAGATGCAAAAACATGATAAACATCTCATGCAATCAAAATAGTGACATGATATGGCCATTATCACTTTGCTCCTTTTGATCTCCATCTTCGGGGCTCCATGATCATCATCGTCACCGGCATGACACCATGATCTCCATCATCGTGTCTTCATGAAGTTGTCTCGCCAACTATTACTTCTACTACTACGGCTAACGGTTAGCAATAAAGTAAAGTAATTACATGGCGAATTTCAATGACACGCAGGTCATATAATAAATTAAGACAACTCCTATGGCTCCTCCCGGTTGTCATACTCATCGACATGCAAGTCGTGATTCCTATTACAAGAACATGATCATCTCATACATCACATATATCATTCATCACATCCTTTGGCCATATCACATCACAAAGCACTTGCTGCAAAAACAAGTTAGACGTCCTCTAATTGTTGTTGCAAGTTTTTACGTGGCTGCTATAGGTTTCTAGCAAGAACGTTTCTTACCTACGCCAAAACCACAACGTGATATGCCAATTTCTATTTACCCTTCATAAGGACCCTGTTCATCGAATCCGATCCGACTAAAGTGGGAGAGACAGACACCCGCTAGCCACCTTATGCAACTAGTGCATGTCAGTCGGTGGAACCTGTCTCACGTAAGCGTACGTGTAAGGTCGGTCCGGGCCGCTTCATCCCACAGTGCCGCCGAATCAAGATAAGACTAGTAACGGCAAGAAGATTGACAAATCAACGCCCACAACTACTTTGTGTTCTACTCGTGCAAGATACTACGCATAGACCTAGCTCATGATGCCACTGTTGGGGAACGTAGCAGAATTTTAAAATTTTCTACGCATCACCAAGATCAATCTATGGAGTCATCTAGCAACGAGTGAGAGGGGAGTGTATCTACATACCCTTGTAGATCGCGAGCGGAAGCGTTCAAGAGAACGGGGTTGATGGAGTCGTACTCGTCGTGATCCAAATCACCGATGACCGAGCGCAGAACGGACGGCACCTCCGCGTTCAACACACGTACGGAGCAGAGACGTCTCCTCCTTCTTGATCCAGCAAGGGGGGAGGAGAGGTTGATGGAGATCCAGCAGCACGACGGTGTGGTGGTGGAAGCAGCGGGATTTCAGCAGGGCTTCGCCAAGCGCTACTGGAGGAGGAAGAGGTGTCACGGGAGGGAGAGGGAGGCGCCAGGGGCTGAGCTGTTTCTCCCATGCACCTCCCCACTATATATAGGGGTGGAGGGGGCTGGTTTCTTGCCCTCCAAGTCCATTGGGGCGTTGGCAAAGGTGGAAGGAAAGAAATCCCATCCTTTCCCTTCCCCACCGATTGTTATCCCCCTTTTTTAGGGATCTTGATCTTATCCCTTCGGGATATGATCTTATTCCTTCTAAGGGGGAATCTTGGTGCGCCTTGACTAGGGGTGTGGGGCCTTGCCCCCACTACCCACGTTCATGTGGGCCCCCCCATGCAGGTGGGCCCCACTCCGGAACCTTCTAGAACCTTCTCGGTACAATACCGAAAAATCCCGAACATTTTCCGGTGGCCAAAAATAGGACTTCCCATATATAAATCTTTACCTCCGGACCATTCCGGAACTCCTCGTGACGTCCAGGATCTCATCCGAGACTCCGAACAACCTTCGGGTTACCGCATACTAATATCTCTATAACCCTAGCGTCACCGAACCTTAAGTGTGTAGACCCTACGGGTTCGGGAGACACGCAGAGATGACCGAGACGACTCTCCGGTCAATAACCAACAGCGGGATCTGGATACCCATGTTGGCTCCCACATGCTCCTCGATGATCTCATCGGATGAACCACGATGTCGAGGATTCAATCAATCCCGTACGCAATTCCCTTTGTCTATCGGTACGATACTTGCCCGAGATTCGATCGTCGGTATCTCGATACCTTGTTCAATCTCGTTACCGGCAAGTCTCTTTACTCGTTTCCGTAACACATCATCCCGTGAACAACTCCTTGATCACATTGAGCTCATTATGATGATGTCCTACCGAGTGGGCCCGGAGGTACCTCTCCGTTACATGGAGTGACAAATCCCAGTCTCGATTCGTGCCAACCCAACAGATACTTTCGGAGATACCCGTAGTGCACCTTTATAGCCACCCAGTTACGTTGTGACGTTTGGTGCACCCAAAGCACTCCTACGGTATCCGGGAGTTGCACAATCTCATGGTCTAAGGAAAAGTTACTTGACATTGGAAAAGCTTTAGCAAACGAACTACACGATCTAGTGCTAGGCTTAGGATTGGGTCTTGTCCATCACATCATTCTCCTAATGATGTGATCCCGTTATCAATGACATCCAATGTCCATGGTCAGGAAACCGTAACCATCTATTGATCAACGAGCTAGTCAACTAGAGGCTTACTAGGGACATGTTGTGGTCTATGTATTCACACATGTATTACGATTTCCGGATAACACAATTATAGCATGAATAACAGACAATTATCATGAACAAGGAAATATAATAATAACCATTTTATTATTGCCTCTAGGGTATATTTCCAACAAGTTTGGTGTCCGGATGTACTCTTTCCTTCCTCTGTAAACCGACTTTGTATGACCCTGGGCCCCTCCGGTGTGTATATAAACCGGAGAGTTTAGTCCGTAGAGATCATCAGAATAATCATAGGCTAGACAGCTAGGGTTTAGCCATTACGATCTCGAGATAGATCAACTCTTGTAACCCCTATACTCATCGAATACAATCAAGCAGGACGTAGGGTTTTACCTCCATTAAGAGGGCCCGAACCTGGGTAAACATCATGTCCCCATTGTCCATTGTTACCATCGATCCTTAGATGCACAGCTTGGGCCCCCTACCTGAGATCTACCGGTTTTGACACCGACATTGGTGCTTTCATTGAGAGCTCCGCTGTGTAGTCACGAGAAGGGATCAATGGCTCGCCTTGTCATCAACGACGATATCACCTCTAGAAGGAGCCTAACTTCAGGACAGGTCCTCCAGCTCGGCAGTTTTACCGTGGGTGCTGGCTTGGCCATCAAACCGACAGCGCCCCCCGTGGTCGCCAAACATCACCCCCGCATCGGTCTCGAATACTCCCAAAAGATGGATCCGGCGGACGTCTCGTCCTTAAACGAGCTGCTAGATCGCATCACCGCCCTGAGGCTTTCAACGGATTATGATCGGATCGGGCTCAAACCCGACCAGAGGGAAATTAATTCCCCTCCGATCACCCACCTGGTAGCGGTCGTCGAGGAACAAGCCCAAAACAATTCTTCCCCTAAACTAAAGACCAGCTATGTTCGGGTCTCCGAACCTCTTGGCTCGGACACCCTCCCTTTGGATGACACTTCGCGTCCCCCGAACTCAGGGTCGGACATTGGGTCCGGGGAGCACTTGGATCTCCCTGGACCCGAACTGGTGACTTCGGAGATTTTACAGGCTCCAGATGCAATCTTGGGTCGGGATTCGAGTTTTTGCCCGCCCACCCACCACAATCAATACTCTCCAAGTAATTCAGGCCCTCCAGACATATGTGACCTAATGTATGTACGGCAGCAACATCGGGAAATGGTCCATCACTTCTGGGCTAGATTCCTACTTGTTAAAAACAAGATTAAAGATTGTTGCGACGACGACACAGTCTCGGTCTTTCATCGCAATTGTACAGACAAGGGAATTCAGAATGCCCTCAACCGCCGTCGCATACAGAGTTTCACGGAGCTATCGCACATAGTACAGAAGTATTGCACGATGGAAAGCACTTGGAAAGCATAGAAAACCCAATTGGAACCTGCTGCCTTTAAGCAGTGCACTGCCCGGGCAAAATGGATACACCCTTACGAGGCATCCGACCATAAGCCCGTCGACAAGAAAAAACCCTCTACGGGATACAGGTCCGTTCTTAACGAACTCCTCGACAAGCCCTGTCCGGTACATACAACGCCGAGCACTGACTCAACCCACAGCCTTCGAGCATGTTGGGTACTCCGGCAGGTAGTTAAAAGTGGCGAGGCCATCCTCATCACCACTACTCCAGAGAAGCATTCTCCGGAGGATGACGATTTTAACGTCCTTACGGTCTTCGAGACATTCTCCTCAAATAATCAGCGTAAGAGGGCACTCCGCGACCTCGCTAAAATCCACCAAGTAACCGCAGTAAGCCCATGGAACAATGCGGCAATAACCTTCACCGCTGACGACGAACCAAGGGCCCGATCAGTCCGAGCACCCGCCGCTTTAGTCCTAAACCTAATTGTGGATGCCTTTCAACTTACCAAAGTGCTCATGGATGGCGGCAGCAGGCTTAACCTCATCTACGAGGACACGCTCGACAAAATGCAGATCAATAGAACACGCATCAAGCAAAGCAGTACCACCTTTCGAGGTATCATCCCCAGTCGAGGAGCATGATGCTCGGGAAGAATTAAACTTGACGTAGTATTCGGCACGCCTGAATTACAGGTCGGAGGGGCTGCTCTTTCACATCGCTCCCTTCAATAGCGGCTACCACGCCCTTCTAGGGCGGGGCGCTTTTTTACGCTTCCAAGCCGTACCCCATTATGGGTACATGAAGCTTAAAATGCCGGGGCCCAATGGAATAATCACAGTTAAAAGTGATCCGTATACAGCACTCCGCGCCGAAAACAAAACCGCATCCTTGGCCCTTGAGGCACTCTCCGAAGCCCTTGCGGCCGAAGAGTTAACCACCCTACGATCCACGGTGGACAGAGATGATGTGATTCTCGATAAGAGACCTAAATCCACCTCTTTCAAGCCAGCAGATGAAATATTCAAATTTCAACTGCACCCGACGGATCCTAACAAAACTGCGTCCATCGGAGCACAGCTGGATTCGACGGTAGAAGCCGCCTTACGCGCTTTCCTATGTGAAAATTGGGATATCTTCGCCTGGCACCCTTCGGACATGCCCGGTATCCCACGTAGACGGGCCGAACACAGCCTCAACATATTTAAGGGGTTCAAACCAGTCAAGCAGACGCTACGGCGATTTTCCGAACCCAAACGACAAGCTATGGGGGAGGAGCTAGCCAAACTACTTGAAGCCGGGTTAATCAGAGAAATCAAACACCCGGATTGGCTAGCCAACTTGGTCATGGTGCCGAAGAAGGACAAGTCTTGGCGCCTTTTTGTCGATTTCAAAGGCCTCAATAAGGCTTGCCCTAAAGACCCTTTCCCATTACCCCGCATTGACCAGATTATTGACGCGACTGTGGGACATGACTCATTGTGTTTCCTCGACGCATACTCTGGATACCATCAGATTAAAATGAAGGAGTCCGACCAGGCCGCAACGGCATTCATCACCCCGTATGGGCCTTTCTGTTTCAACACTATGCCTTTTGGGCTAAAAAAACGCTGGTGCCACTTACCAACGCATGATTCAAACATGCTTGGAAAAACAAATCGGCAAGACAGTAGAAGCATATGTGGACGACGTGGTCATCAAGACCAAGCACGTCGAATCATTGGTGGACGATCTCCGCCTCACATTTGACAACCTCCGAGCATACGACATACGGCTCAATCCGGAAAAATGCGTCTTCGATGTTCCAGCCGGAAAGCTATTAGGGTTCATTGTCTCCCATAGAGGAATTGAAGCAAACCCAGCCAAAATCCGAGCTTTGTCGCAATTGGCTACGCCAACAGACCTAAAACAGGTCCAAAAGCTAGCAGGGTGTGTAGCGCCCTTGAGCCGCTTTATCTCCAGATTAGGAGAAAAAGCATTACCACTTTATAGACTGCTCAGACGCACCGACAACTTTGAATGGACGAAAGCGGCCACAGCCGGATTGGAAGAAATAAAAACCATATTAGCAGGCAATCCAATCCTAGCCGCCCCAAGTGTTGGCGAGCCTATGCTGCTTTATATCTCCGCAACTCACCAGGTAGTGAGCGCCGTACTCGTCGTCGAGCGAGGGGAAGAGGGACATAAATTCCCCATCCAAAAGCCAGTGTATTACGTATCAGAGGTCCTTACACCCTGCAAATCCCGATACCCTCACTACCAAAAGATAGCTTACGCGGTCTTTATGGCATCCCGAAAACTCCGACACTATTTTCAAGAGTGTTCGATCACGGTGGCATCCGAAGTACCACTTAACGACATTACAAATAACAGGGACGCCACTGGCCGCATAGCTAAATGGGCCATTGAGCTCTTACCGTTTGAAATAACATACAAGCCACGCCAAGCTATTAAATCTCAGGTGCTGGCCGACTTCATTGCAGAGTGGACGGAAGCCGAGCTCCCCAAAGAGTAGAGTTCCTACTCCAACTGGATCATGTACTTCGACGGTTCTAAAATGTTAGCCGAACTAGGGGCTGGCGTCATCTTGACATCCCCTACGGGGGACACAGTCCGCTACGTGTTGCAAATCATGTATACGGACTCCAATAACACATCCGAATACGAGGCACTTCTACATGGTCTCCGCATGGCTGTCTCCATGGGCATACAACGCCTAGAGGTGCGCGGCGATTCAAACCTCGTAATATCCCAGGTAAATGGAGAGTTTGATGCAAAAGATCCAAAAATGGCGGCATATCGAAATGCCGTATTAAAAGTATCAGCTCGGTTCGAGGGGCTCGAATTTCATCACGTCGCTAGAGCCAGTAACCAGGTAGCGGATATACTCGCTCGCATGGGCGCCAAGCGCGACCCCGTCCCGCCTAATACCTTCGTGGAAAGGCTCTTCAAGCCATCCGTGGTATGGCAGGACGAGAGTGGAGATGCAAGTACGGACCTGATCACACCCGCATCAGTCGAACATGACACAGGTATCATCGGGGGTTCGGATACCGAAATAACACCCTCTGCTCATGAGATCATGGCCGTTATTGCTCCATGGACTGAACCCTTCCTAGCCTACCTCAATAGGCAGGAGCTTCCTGATGATCAAAATGAGGCCCGTCGCATACTTCGGCGTTCTAAAGCCTACAAAGTTCATGAAGGTGAACTGTACAAGAAAAGCACTACCGGAGTTCTCCAAAGGTGTATCTCCGAAGAGGAGGGATGGCAACTCTTGGCTGAAATACATGCTGGTATGGGTGGCCATCACGCCGCAGCTCGGGCCCTCATAAGCAAAGCTTTTCGAACAGTCTTTTTCTGGCCAACGGCCGAGCAGACGCACAATCCCTTGTCCAACGTTGTGTGGGATGTCAGCTTTTCGCCAATCAAAGTCATATGCCTCCCACCGCCTTCAGAACAATCCCCATTACTTGGCCCTTTGCGGTCTGGGGGCTCGATATGGTCGGACCCCTTAAAGGGGGAAGCCATAAAAAGAAATATTTACTGGTTATGGTGGATAAATTCACTAAGTGGATAGAGTCCAAACCAGTAAAAACGGCTGAAGCAGGACCAGTGATTGACTTTATATCCGGCGTGGTACACCGTTATGGTGTCCCGCACAGTATCATCACTGACAATGGCTCCAATTTCACAGTTGATGAGGTGAAGAACTGGTGTGCTAATTTGGGCATTAAACTCAACTATGCATCCGTCTACCACCCTTAAACAAACGGTCAGGTTGAACGGGCCAATGGCCTGATAATGAGCGGCATCAAACCCCGACTGGTGCGCTCCCTACAGGAGTCAGATAAACACTGGGTTGAAGAACTCGATTCCATGCTCTGGGGGCTGTGGACTACACCTAACCGGACAACCGGATACACACCTTTCTTCATGGTGTACGGCGCGGAAGCTGTTCTGCCCTGCGACATTATTCATGACTCACCTCGAGTGTGCATGTACGAAGAGCGAGAAGCCGAGCTCGATCAGCAGGACGACCTGGACGGTCTCGAAGAGGAGCGTGATATTGCACAAGCCCGTTCTGCACTTTATCAACAACAGGCCAGGTGATACCAAAGCAGAGAAGTGCGGGCCAAGACTTATAACGTTGGTGAACTCATCTTGCGTCTCCCGGAGAAGAAGAAGGATAAGCTCAAACCAGATGGGAGGCCCCTTCATCATCGATGAAGTTCTCACAGGAGGAGCCTATTGCCTTCGTAATGCATCGGATAATCGCCTTGAGCCAAATCCATGGAACGCTGCTTGGCTCCGATGATTCTACGGATAGTTCGGTCGCATCCTTTTTTCTTTCTTTGATTAGATTCCTTTTTTCTCCTCTTCTTTTTTATTTTTTCCTTCTTTTATCCCAGGGTATGTTCGGATCTACCGAACTGTTAGGGGTACACATCTTTAAATGTATACACCCCACTATAACTGGGGGCTTCTTTGACGAAGCTTATTACTGCAAGCTTGTTGCTTACATTGTTTATGTCGTTTGTTCTATACATCTTTTTGCCATTATATGCACCACCATGACTTAAGTTTTTGCCAAGCCGGGTTGCCTCGCTCCTGTGTTTATACCCTACGTTCCCGATTGTTCGGCTAGGGTGTAAAGGGAGCACCTCTGCAATTGTTACAACCGGGTACTCTGGATCTGTACCTCAGACGAGTGAAGCCGAAAGCTAGCATTCTTAAGGGAATAATTGGTCGGGAAACAACGACATATTATTTACATTTGTGTAATTCTTCTAACAAACACGGGATAGGCTGCCCGTAACTCGGATCAAAGCCTAGGCATGCATACTTAAGCTTGCCGACCCAAGGAAAGGAACCCTTAACAAAACTATTTTCCCTGGAAGATGTTTCTTGCGTTAAAAAGTAATATAACATAACTCCCCGAACAAATTTTGTCTGTTCGAGCAACATGACCGGATTGCCTGGTTTCCGGACATAGTGAATGTTTATTACATTCTAACATGGTATCCAGAAACACTCCAACTTCTTGGTATGGAGGTTGAAGCCGAAGGCCTGCGATGACAAATTTTGACAAGTTCGGTTGGAGATAAGTTCGATGATAAAGTACATTGATACATTGAATCGAACACCTACTCTTTATCTATGTCATCTATAAGACTGCTTAAGCTACAGTCTTTTTTGCGAATATTTCGCAGCTATCATCACTTGGTCATATACCAAGTTCACGGGAATCTCTTTTCCGTCCGGTCCATGCGGTCCAACTCGGGCCATATGATTCGGATCTAGCCCGGTGTAGCGCGTCTTCACCATTGCCCATGTCTCTCGTGCACCTTCCCGGCATGCTGACGTCTTCCATAGCTCAAAACGGCGCCGAGCACCTTTGAACAGGTTTGCCAACCCCTCCATACTTTCTGGAGGGGCATCTGATGGCCACAAGGCCTTGGCCATACTTCTCATGGCTTTCCGGGCTCGCTCATGCACTACGGACAGCTCTTTTAAAGCGTCGCCTCGGAATTCGGATACTTCTTCTTCATGACGCCCGGTTAATAGACCTGCACGAGCAACATTATAACACTCTGAATTACGAGATAATATGAGCAACTTGGATGGTTCAAAGGTCATACTGAATATGCCGCCTTTTAACTTTTTATTCTCTTTTTTAGCGTCCGATAATTGAGCCTTTAAGCTCTTTATCTCTTCGGCTTGCTTATCATTTTCCTCCTCAAGTTTGTTCTTTTGATCAACGGTCATCGCGACCTTCTTCAGTTCTTCTAGCTCTGTGTTGGCGGCGTCTAGCTTTGTCCGGCTCGCTTCAAGCTCCTGGGACAGTGCGTTGTTCTTCTCTTTGAGGACCTGCGGTCATAACAATCCTTAAATCGGTTGGCCTAAACTGCTTCAAGTCTCGGGGGCTACTGGCATATATCTATTAAATTTACACAAACCATTACCTGCATATCTTTTGAAAACAGGTGGGCAACTCCAGCAAGTCCATCCCGGGCGGCCCGGATATATGCATCCACGGTGCTGAGGGCATTAAATTCTTGCTTCGTAAAAGCTGGAGTGTGCATGGTCTCTTTCAGTCGTCGATGATTCATCACACTCTCTACTTCGGAATTTGTGATGGATACGTCATCCGAATCTTCATGAGGTGGATGAGTTGGCGCTGCATCCGTATTGGCTCTTGTCCTGGTTGATGAGCCCGGCGTCGGATTAGCTGATGATCGGCTAACAGGGATTTTGGACACAGTTCGCCGTGTGCTCCTCCTGGAATAAGATGGGAGGAGAAATATGACAATCTGGTTTTATGCCTAGGCATATATTAAAGGTTATACCTCTTTGATGAAGGAGGGGGGTTGACGGCGCTCCCGGCTTCCTTTCGTTTTAAAGGCTCACCCTGCGCAGATGCTACCTTCCTACGGGCCGCCTTCGATGGAGTACGGCTCGCCGAGCGCCGATTCTATAAAGCACAATTCAGTGTGAGGGGTGAGGTGCAAGTGGGGACTCCTCTTTCTGAGGATGATTTCCGAATACTTACCTTAGAGAAAGGGAGAAGGCCGGGGTAGTCAACTATAATGGCCACTTCCGAACCGTCATGGCTTGCTTGATAAAAGAATCCGTCATCAAACTCTATAAATATATCTGGATCCTCGCAGAGGCCGGGATCTTCGTGGCGAGCATAGTCCTCTGGTTGTGGAGAGGGGCAGTGCACATTCTTGACGACCTTCCTCCATGTCTGTTTTAAAGACGACCAGAACAATTCGATTAGTATGCCTCGATAATGAGATAAGACAATGCTGATAATCAAAAAACTCACCCATTCAATGAGGTTATACATGGAGAAACCTTCCCGACAAATTAAATAGAGGAATTCTTCTTTCTTCCCCTTATAAAGATCTGCCGGAATGGCGGCCAGAGCGGCGGGGGTATCCGGGCCCTTGCGCCTATAGCGAGATGCGTCGTACTCCCTATTGTAACACCATAAAGGGGTCACTCTGGACTAAAGGGGCTTATTTGTAAAAAATTATGAACTGTTCACATTCGCCCGATGCATGGAAATCGAGGCGACGACAGGGAGGAATCATAAAGGCAGACCATGGAGGTTAAAATCGGACTGTCGTCAATACCAGAGTATGATGAAGAACCCACCTTGCAAAGCCGAAGACATAAGCCGAATACTATATCATCATTGAAGGCAAGTTCGGGGGCTACTGAGGGAGTCCTGGATTAGGCGGTCCTCGGGTGTCCGGTCTATTCGCTATGGGCCGGACTGATGGGCCGTGAAGATGAAGCAGAAGACTATCCCCCGTGTCCGGGTGGGACTCCTGTATGCATGGATGGCAAGTTTGGTGTCCGGATGTACTCTTTCCTTCCTCTGTAAACCGACTTAGTACGACCCTGGGCCCCTCCAGTGTGTATATAAACCGGAGGGTTTAGTCCATAGAGATCATCAGAATAATCATAGGCTAGACAGCTAGGGTTTAGCCATTACGATCTCGAGGTAGATCAACTCTTGTAACCCCTATACTCATCGAATACAATCAAGCAGGACGTAGGGTTTTACCTCCATTAAGAGGGCCCGAACCTGGGTAAACATCGTGTCCCCATTGTCCATTGTTACCATCGATCCTTAGACGCACAGCTTGGGCCCCCCTACCCGAGATCTGCCAGTTTTGACACCGATAATGAGTGTTTATTTTCTGATCATATGTCACTTGGGGGCTTCCAACTCATCGAGTTTAACTATTAGCATCTGTCTTGACTCGGCATATGCCATTACATATCATGGTTAAACCTGCCTGTTTTCTTGATGCTCATCCTCCAAGATGACCCGATGTACTCTTGACAGTCAATCTATTATGACCCTGAACTCGTCATGGTTAAAACGCCGGCCTATGTCATGTGAGAGCAGACTTACAAAGAGCTAGGATAAACCATGGGCTATCAAGCCAGCTTCAGTGAAGCAAGACTTGAGCCTCGAAAGCCGGTCTTTTTGTCGCGCCTCGAAAGCCTGCTTAACATCTATCTTTATTTATGACTCTATAATCTTTTGTTTTACAGGATTACTTTTTCTTTTTTATCAACGCTTACTATCGACCATGAGTCACCGGGTCATTGTTACACCGGGTTATTTTTTTATCAAAGAGATGGATATCGACCATGAGTCACCGGGTTATTTTGATCATAAATCATGGTTCAGCTGGCAGACAAGGATTAGTTATTAACGACTCATACCAATATGACTCGATCATCACTTGTGTCGGTGTACTAAATGTTGGGTCTTTAGTACCCCATACTTGTGCACGGGCAGTTGTAGCCATACCTGCGGCAAGGCTTGTCGGGGGAATAGCTGAGGATCAATCCAAAGCTACAAAGTTACATCCACGCCAAGGATCAGAAGATAAGGAGAACTGAAGACCAAGGGCTCGGCCCCCGGCAAGATCTTGCCGGGGTAGCCCGGCAAGCCCGGCAAGGTTCTGCCACTATGCCTCCGCTCCAGTGCAGCAGTCGACCTGGCATTATGGGTCCCATCCCTGGATGCGTGGCAAGGCGCTAGTGGAGGCGAGCTTAAGCGGTGCTGATGGGATGGCCCCTTTTTCCATCCCCAAGAAAGTAGGGACACCTAAACGGACACCTCACGGTGCATTAAATGCATTTGTCCTAAACCGTCAGTGGTTAGGTATGGTAACCACTGTAGTTACTTTACACCTCACATATGAGAAGTTCACCACTGTGGTGACCCCTTAGAGAATATAAAAGGAGGCCCAAGGCAACTGCTACAAAAAAAAGGAGGACGACTCCCAGCCCATTCTGCATGCGTAGCTGCTGCACGAACTCACTGTTCATCGCAAGCGCTCCAAGAACTGGGACAGAAATCTTGATAATAAACTAAAGCAGGAGTAGGGTTTTACACTGATTAGCGGCCCGAACCTGGGTAAAAATCCCCCCTGCGTTGGTCTTCGGTTCTGCTCTTCATGCACGCCTCTTCCCTTGCCGAACCGTAAAGGGGTCCCTCGGATCCCATAGGTGTCGTACGCCGACATCTTTGGCGCGCCAGGTAGGGGGATCGAGGTTGCGCGAACCTGGTCTGGTGATCAGCGCGTCAGTTTCTTCATCATCTTTGTCACCATGCCACCCAAGAAGAAGGGTGCGGCAGTAGCTAGTCCGTCTACGTCCGTCTTGCCCGCGCCTACTCGGACGGGCGACGGCGTGGACACAGGAGGTGGAGGTTTGGAGCCTCCACGACATTCTGGTGATCCGAGCCAGGCAAGCAGTGTCGTTCGCAGCGGCAATGGCAACCCGCATGCCGCTAGATCCGAGGACGGAGCCGTGCTGCCTACAGGCGGCGCAGCGAACCCCGGAGATCGGAGGACAACTTCTAGGGCTCCCGCGTCGGCGCAAGCGTCGCGGCCTTCCCAAGTCGCACGCGACGAGCAGCGCCGTGCCGCTGGTGGTCCTGAACGTCCCCATGGAAACACTTCTGCGCACAGATCCCAAGGTGCACAGCCCCAGCATGCACGCCAAACCGCCGGTGAGGGTGGCGCACGGTAGCGTGGTCGTGGCGATGCTCCTTCTAACACTGTTAAGAGTCAGAGCACCTCACGTACCTCGCACCTGTCGCCGCCGCCTATGCCAGCAGAAGCTTTGTCACGTGCGCAGTTGCTCCTCGATTTTCCTCCTGCTCCGGAGAAGATGGAGGAGTGGCGATCTACTATCCAGAGCCTCATCGGCTTCGTCAACAATGATAGGCCATAGCAAGCGGGGCCCTCACGGCAGCGGTCTATCATTCCGGCGCGAGCCGATGGTGAGAAGATCGGAGGCGGTTTGACCACGGTGCACTTCCCTCCACGATAACAGCAGCGGTCGTCAACCCGGTGGATCGACGGCCGTGATGATGATTCCACGGCGTTGTCCGATCCGCAGATGCGCCGCGATCAGCGTCAAGTTCTCTAGGAACAAAGGAAAGAAGACGCTCGAACTACCATCGAGCAGCGACGGGAGGCACATCATCAGTCCGATAAATGTGCAGGGCCTACTGTCGACAAGCCTGCGCCAGGGGACGCAGGCGACTTGCCCTATGAGGTAGGTTGTCCAGCGTTTACCCGTGAGCAGCGGCGAGTCCTGTGGCCCAACTCCCGAACATTCAAACCAGAGGTCCCGGAGAAATATGATGGCAAGACTCACCCCTCGGAGTTCCTGAGCATCTACACCATTGCGGTGCAGGCTGCCAGAGGCCGAGACGACAAGATACTTGCCAACTACTTCCCATTGGTGCTCAAACCCAACGTCAGGTCGTGGTTGATGCATCTGCCGGAGAATTCCATTTCTTCCTGGTCAGATCTGTGCCATCAGTTTGTTGGCGCCTTTGTTGGAGGCCACCAAGCTCCTGGCCAAGAAAGTGATTTGCATCTCCTCCATCAAAAGGAGGGCGAGCCCCTGCGCAAGTTTATCCAGAGGTTTAGCCGGGTACAGTACAATATTCCAGACATTCATCCTGTCGCTGTTGTTAGCATGTTTCATCAGAACGTGCGTAACCGCAAGATGCGCGAAGAGCTGGCGATGAACAAGGTCAGGAGTATTGCCGAGCTTTACGCTTTGGTCGACAAGTGCGCTTGAGCTGAAGAAGGGAGAAAACTCCTCGGCGAGGGTGTTGGCGCAGGGGGCGAATCCGAGGATGAAGATGTTGCCACCCCGCCGAAGAAAGGTCAGCGGCGGAATAAGAAGCGTAAAGGCAAGGCCGTACTTGCTGTCGAGGAATCCGGCAACCCCGGCACCGCCAAGAAGGCCAAGGTTGACGACCCCGGCAAAGAAGTTGCCGGGTGCGCTTCCTGGCAGGCCTTGGCGGCTGCCGACAAGCCGGAAGGCTCCGGCAAACAATATTGCAAGATCCATCGCACCAAGGGCCACGATCTCCAAAACTGCCGGCAAGTTGAGCAACTTGTCGAGAAGCAAAGAGCTGAGTATGAAAGACGAGATAAGGAGAAGGCCCAGGACGGTGCTGATGGATCCGGCAAGAAACGTGGTGGTCGAGGGGCCGCTGCGGCAAGGCTAAGCAACCGAAGGAGAGACCCGCCCAAGGCCGCGACAAGGACGAGGGAGGCGATGATGATGATGAAGACGACAAATCCAGCGAGCACGAGTTTCAGAAGGCCACGGAGGCCATGTGTATTGACGGGGGCGCCTCGTTGCATTCCTCTCACTGCCGGCTTAAACAGTGGGTGCGTGAGGTTAATGCAACAGAGCCGTCGCTTGATGCATGGAAACCTCTAAAGTGGTCCCACACGCCCATCATTTTTGACGCCGAGGATCACCCTAATCGCACAACTGCGGTCGGGTGCTTGCCTTTGTTGGTCTCACCAACAATCCGCAACCTCAAGGTGACAAAAATGTTGGTTGACGGTGGGGCCGGGCTGAACTTAATCTCGCCGGACATGCTCAACAAGCTACAAATTCCTGATGAAGATCTCGAGGAAACGGGCACGTTTCAAGGGATCAATCCAGGAAGGACCCAGCCGAAAGGCAAGATCACGCTACCGGTAACATTTGGTAGCAAGCTCAACTACAGAAAGGAGAAGGTAGTGTTCGATGTCACCAAGATCCCCATGTCATACAATGGGATCCTTGGCCGTCCAGCGTTAGCCAAGTTCATGGCAGCATCGCACTACGCCTATAATGCGTTGAAGATGCCCAGGCCGATTGGTGTCATCACTGTCCACTCTGACAACAAGGATGCGCTAATCTGCACCAACCAACTCTACCGGGAGGCAGCCACAGCACCTGCCATCAAGGCATCTGCCCCTGCCGCTGGAACTCCCGGGGGGAAGAAGAATAAGACCGGCAAGATCTCTGGCGCAAACTCCGGCAAGCGCACCTCTTCGGAGCGCTGCACTACCGTTCAGGACGCACCAGAGAGTTCCACCAGCAAGAACAAGAAGTCCAAGGCTGCTCCACTAGAGACCAAGAAGGTGCCCGTCAAGGAGGACGGAACGGGAGGAACTTTCACCATAAGTTCCACCCTAGATGACAAATAGGAAAGCGCGCTCGTTGCTTTCCTGCGGGCGAATGTTGATGTGTTTGTGTGGCAACCATCTGACATCCCCGGTGTTCCCAGGAAGGTAATTGAGCACCACCTTCTTGTCTGTCCTCACGCGCGGCCCGTCAAGCAGAGGGTGAGGAAGCAAGCCTTGGAGCGGCAATAATTCATTGCCGAAGAAATCAGGAAATTAGAAGCGGCAGGTTTGGTCAGAGGGGTGCTTCACCCAACGTGGTTGGCCAATCCGGTTGTAGTGTGCAAGGCGAATGGGAAATGGAGGCTATGCATTAATTATACAGACATCAATAAAGCCTGCCCAAAAGATCCTTTCCCCTTGCCGTGCATCGACCAGATTGTAGACTCCACTGCTGGATGTGACCTTCTGTCGTTCCTTGATGCCTATTCAGGGTATCATCAGATCTTCATGGCTAAAGAAGATGAGGCAAAGACCGCATTTATCACCCCATGTGGTACGTATTGTTTTTTACGAATGCCTTTCGGGTTGAAAAGTGCTGGTTCTACATTTGTGAGAGCGGTCCAAATTGGTTTTGAGCCTCAGCTACATAGAAATATGGAAGCATACATGGATGACATAGTGGTCAAAACCAAGGATAAAGCGACGCTCATACAAGATCTAGAAGAAACATTTGCAAATCTGCGCAAGATCAATTTAAAGCTCAATCCTGAGAAGTGTGTGTTTGGCGTCCCTTTCGGCAAGCTTCTCGGGTTCTTTGTATCTCAGCGTGGGATCGAAGCGAACCCCGACAAGATCAAAGCTATTGAGCAGATTCAAGAGCCAAGACGCGTCAAGGATGTACGTCGCCTTGCCGGCTGCGTTGCTGCCTTAAGCAGGTTTATCTCCAAATCTGCTGAGCGCGCCCTGCCCTTTTTTAAAATTTTGAAGAAGGCAGGTCCAATGAGATGGACTCCGGAAGCGGAGGCAGCACTGCAAGATTTGAAGAGGTACCTCTCCTCTCCGCCGACGCTAGTCGCACCTAAACCGCAAGAGCCGTTGCTGCTGTATCTAGCGGCAACAAATCAAGTGGTTAGCGCTGCGCTAGTGGCGCGGAGAGAAGTTCACGAGGGGGCAATGGCAGTGGCAGGACCGTCAAGTGACGTGTCGGGATCTTCCCCGGCAAGATCTGGTGCCGACAAGACAGGATCTGCGCAGTCAGAGGAACCAGCACAGAAGAGGAAGATGGTGCAGCGACCAGTTTATTTTGTCAGTTCCCTTTTACAGGGAGCTAGGTCAAGATACTCTGGCGTGCAAAAATTGCTCTTCGGCCTTCTCATGGCCTCGAGGAAGCTGCGCCATTATTTCCAAGCACATGAGATTACAGTCATCACTCGCTTCCCGTTGCAGCGGATTTTGCAAAATCCAGAAGCAACTGGCAGGATTGTCGAGTGGGCGTTGGAACTGTCGAGCTTTGGTCTCAAATTTGAAAGTACTTCAACAATTCAGAGCAGAGCCTTGGTAGAGTTCATTGCGGAATGGACCCCAACGCCAGACGAGGAAGTTCAAGAAACGACTCTTCCCGGCAAGGAAAGAGATTGAGAATGGGTTATGTATTTTGACGGTGCTTTTACGCTGCAAGGCGCCGGTGCTGGCATGCTGCTTGTCGCACCCACCGAAGAGCACCTCAAGTATGTAATTCAGATGCATTTTCCCCGGGAGAGCTCGACAAACAACACTGCGGAGTACGAAGGCCTGCTTACCGGTCTCAGGATCGCGGCGGACCTTGGTATCAAGAAGCTCATCATCAGAGGCGATTCACAGATTGTTGTCAGGCAAGTCAACAAAAGTTATCAAAGTCCATTGATGCAAGCCTATGTTGATGAAGTGAGAAAAATGGAAGAGCGCTTTGACGGTCTGCAAACAAAGCACATTCCTCGTGCTGAGAACAGTATTGCCGATGACCTGTCAAAGCGCGCTGCCCTTAAGTTACCTGTGGAACCAGGAACTTTTGTGCTCCGTTTGACTCATCCATCTGTAGCGCCATCAATGAGGCAAGAAAAGAGAAGGAAGTTGAATTCTGGTCAGTATTTTCCGGCAGAGCTCCCGGGAGCCGCCGGCGAGGAAGTCGCCGGGATCAGCGGCAAGCCTGCCGGGGAACAACAGGCTCCGGCAGGGGCGCAGGCCCTTGCCGTCAAGACAAACGTTCCCCCGGTGGAAGAAATGCCTTTAGTCCTAGTTGTCAAGCCCCAGGCTCTAGCTTGGGCACAGCCCATTGTCCGTTTCCTTCAGACAAGAGAACTCCCTGAGGAGCAGGAAGAAGCGAAAAAAGTAGCCCGTCAGTCTAGTATGTACCAGTTCGTCGATGGCGTTCTGTACAGACAGAGACTGAACGGTGTGAAATTGAAGTGTATTCCTCGGGAGGATGGACAGGGGTTGTTGGTGGAGATACATGGAGGCATATGTGGCTCTCACATAGGGTCGAGAGCGCTTGTCGGAAAGGCATTCCGACAAGGTTTCTTTTGGCCCACTGCTCTCCAGGATGCAACTGCACTAGTAACCAAGTGTGAAGCGTGCCAGTTTCATTCAAAGAAATCACATCAGCCAGCTCAAGCTCTTCAGACAATCCCTCTCTCCTGGCCATTTTCGGTCTGGGGGCTCGACATACTGGGCCCTTTTCCCCGTGCTACCGGGGGCTTTGAGTACTTGTATGTTGCAATCGACAAGTTCACAAAGTGGCCGGAGGTGGAAGCGGTGAGGAAGGTGACAGCACAATCAGCTGTCAAGTTCTTTAAAGGAATAGTTTGCCATTTCGGTGTGCCCAATAGGATCATCACCGACAACGGCACACAGTTCACAAGTCGCACCTTCATGCAGTATGTCCAAGACCTTGGCGGCAAAATTTGTTTTGCCTCTGTTGCTCACCCGAGAAGCAACGGCCAAGCGGAGAGGGCTAATGCTGAAGTGTTGCACGGTCTCAGGACCAGAACTTTCGACAAGCTAAAAAAGTGCGGAAGGCGCTGGATTGATGAGTTGCCGGTGGTTCTTTGGTCAATCAGAACGACACCAAATCGAGGCATTGGCCAGACACCATTCGCTCTGGTTTACAGAGTGGAAGTAGTTCTCCCCACGGAACTCATATACGGGTCACCTCGAGTGCTCGCTTATGATGAGCTCGAGCAAGAGCAACTGCAGCAAGATGACGCTGTGCTCCTTGAGGAGGATCGTCTTCAGGCTGCTGTGCGAGCTGCACACTACCAGCAAGCTTTGCGCCGCTACCATAGCCGCAAAGTTCATGCCCGAAGCCTTGAGGAAGGCGACCTTGTTCTTCGGCGGATTCAGTCCGCCAAGAATTCAAACAAGTTGACGCCGAAGTGGAAGGCCCTTATCGGGTAGTACGAGTCACCAGGCCCGGCGCTGTCCGCCTGGAGACCGAGGATGGCGTTCCAGTGAGCAACTCCTGGAATATCAAACATCTTCGCAAGTATTACCCATAAGGTGCGGTTGCCGGGGCCCCCC
The DNA here is from genome assembly GCA_011799875.1 of Thinopyrum elongatum. Classification (NCBI taxonomy): domain Eukaryota; kingdom Viridiplantae; phylum Streptophyta; class Magnoliopsida; order Poales; family Poaceae; genus Thinopyrum; species Thinopyrum elongatum. Next base: position 553,466,797 of record CM022299.1, on the reverse strand, counting down.
GGCAACCTCCTTTTGTACAAGTCTTGCCGGCAAGGCATGTAATCCTTTGTACAAAGCCAGGCGCAGACCCTGAGCACAGTTGAATAAGCTTAAGTGTTGTACATTTCTTGTTGATCTCCATGTTTTTATATATGCATGCTTATCTGAGATATTGTATGGCACTTGTTCCCAGTAAGACTAATGAACCGCCAAGGTTCCATATCTTTATTTTCTCTTCTTTCTTTTTCTCAAAGGATAGAAGGTTCCCTCGCGTGCAAGTTTACCAGGGGGGGGGGGGGGAAGGAAGGTATGGATACCAATAGGCGATGTTCGGAGTTGATATCTTGCCGGAAGAAGTATAGCGACAGAAAGTTAAGTTGCGAAACTTTGAGCAAGTTTTTCAATTTTTATCAGGCTATTTTCCTTAGACGATTTCGGCCTTGTATGGAAAACCTGCACGCGAAGGAACCCTTGTCGTAATTGGCTGCGCCCGTATTTTGTTTCGAGTCCGCTCAATAGTATAAGTGGCTGCGCCAAGGACACCAAGGTGTCTTGCCGGTTGCTGCACCTCCAGCAGGCTGCTGAAGTCCCGCACCCAGCGCTCGCGACAGGTTGCACACCGGCAAGTTTTCCAGTAAGCGTAGGGTGTACATCATACAGAAGGAAATTGGACAAGGGAAATAGCATGCATATACTCAATCATAGCAAGTTATATTACATAGATAATCGCCACAGTTCTAACTTAAGACTAAATTGTCTTTGGCATGGAATGGCGGCAAGAAAAAGTGAAATGGCTAGTCCCTGCGCTGGCCTTCGACCCTCTTGATTGAGTCTACCTTCTCGAGGATGGGCGCGACAAGCTTCTCAAGTGCCTGAAGATCTGCATCCTTCAACAAGCGGTCGAGCACGTTGGTGAGGTCGATGCCAGGGTTCTTTTGCACCACCTTGATGAGCACCTTGTGGAGGACGGCCCGGCAAAGCTTGTGGGATTCGTTGGCCAGTTGGGTCACTCGGTTGGACTGGAGCAGCTTCAGGGCATCGATGATGCTCTCGAAGAACATGGTCAACCTGGCGCTCATGGATATCCTGTCTTCAGTGGAATACCTGAAGTTTTGCAGGCCCTCCAGGCCCATGGTTGACAGCTGTGCAGTGAGTTTCTCCGCGGTGTCGACAAGGCGGTCAGTCCAAATATGCACGCCTTTCTCATAGTCAACTTGAGCGGCGGCAGCGCTCTTGAGCAAGTTCCTCTCTTCTTGGAGATATCTGCTCAAGGCCCTCACGCGGGCCCTGCCATCCTTAAGGGACTTCTCCAGCGTGGTCAGCTTCAGCTTTAGATCGGCAATGGCATCGTTTGCTGAAGAGAGCTGCTTGGTCTTGTCGGATATAGCAACTTGCATCTCCGCTAGGCTGTGGAGGGTTTTCTCCCTCTCGCTTTTGAGCGTCGAGAGCTCCTTGCCGTGCTCTTCAAGATCCGCTTCCAGCTTTTTCACCGTGTTGCTCAGCTCGTTCTTGGCGGCCTCTGTGGCCTCGGTGGCATTGATGGCTTCCTTGAGCTTGCTGGCGTGATCTACAGTTGCAGCTTCGAGTGCCACCTTGTGCTTCTGCTCCAGCTCCTGGGTCCGCTGCGGAAAAGCTTTTCAATTTCCTCGTCCTTGCCGCGGAGTTTGGCGGCGAGCGCCTGCTCGCGCGCGGCAAGATCTTCTTCTTGAGCGTCAAGCCCAATGCGGCGCTGCGTCAAGAGAGCTTCTTCAGCGGCAACCTTTTGCGCAGCTTCCTCTTGCGCCCTCTCCATATCAGACTGCCTCAGGTGGAGCTCTGTCCAGCTTTGGCTCACTTGCTCCCGGCCGGCAGTCAGCTCCTGAAAGGCCTCAGCGTACCAGATTTGCATTTGCTCAACGCGCTGCTGGAAATCCGCCTCGGCTGCTTCGACAACTGCAGCTCTGGCGTCTACTTTCTCTTTTCGAGCACGATGGAGCGCTTGGAGCTTGCGGAAATTATCGCCCATGGCCTGAAGGAGCTGATCCTCTTCATATTTGCCGCTGCTGGCACTTGGTTCATTGACGATCCTGAGCCCAGCAGCGGTGATGACTTCTTCGTCAAAGGTTTCCCCTTCGGTCGGTGCTCCAGTGTTTGCCGTCCCCGGCAAGTTGATGAATAGGTTGTCGCCAACCTTGAGATATTTGCTTGATGAGGGAGCCTCGGATGTCGATGGCTGATCTTCGGCAATCGTCTCACCGGTGGCTAGGGGCTCTGTGGCCGGTGTAGCGCCTGGCGCTCCTGCGGCTGGAATGCCGTCAGTATGGTCATCAGTCTCCTCGCCGGCCCTCTCGGCAAGTTTCTTGGCGGCTTCCTCGGCAGCAGCCTCGCTGACCTCGACGGTGGCGTCTTTGATGGCCTCGCTAGCGGCGATCTCGTCAGCTTCGGTGGCGGCATCCCTGGCGGTCTCTTCGATGACCACGTCGATGTCCATATATTCCATCACAGGGAATTCTGAAGGACGAAGGAGGGAAACAAAATCAAATCAAGGTCAAAGTTCAGAAAGATAAAGGAAAGAATCACAAGCATTTTGAGGCAAGCAGTTACCTGCGTCGAGCTGATGAGGGGTAGCTTCATCCCTCTCGGCAACATTAGTTGCCAGGGAAAGGTTGCCGGTGCCCATGTTTGCCGGCTCCTCCTCGTCCAAGATAGGCTCGTCGGTGGGAGCTCTTGCCGGAGATGCACTTGTGGGCGGCGTGGTTGACGGAGGCGGCATGATGGGGGTGTCCTCCAATGACTCCCCCTGTTGCCGTTCTTCTCCTGCAAGCCCAAAGATGTAAGCGGCAAGGATAGAAACCTCAGCGCCCGCCAGAGGAAATGAGTAGTGAACTCACACTGGGGGCTGCACTGGGGGCTGCGTCGAGGGCTGAGCTCCGGGCTGATGGTGATAGTTTCTGGCGCGCTTGTAGAGCTTGTCGAAGGCTCATCGCCTGTGGAAGTCTTCGCCCTCTTCGTCATCCTTTCCGCCAAGGTTTCTGCCTCACTGCAGAGACAAGACAAAGCAAGACAATAAGATAAATCAATTTCAGAAACTGGGAGATAAAAGCCATGACAGGGTACTTACTCTTCCTCTTCTCGTTCCGGGCTGAAACCGGAGATGTCGAAATCGACCTCTGTTGAGATGTCCGTATGAGGAGGCGGAGGAGGGGTCCTAGGTCGCTTGGCTGCGGCAGGTGCAGGGGGTTGACGTGGCTCTTCCACCTCAGCTTCCGATGCTGTTGTGTGAGACGCCCCTGTGGTTGCCGCAGGTGTGTGTCTCGCACGTCGCACGGGTTGCTGTCGAACTCCTTGCCACGGTGCAGCCTTGCCGGCCGCCTTCTTGCCGGGGGCTTCGCTGCTCGATGAAGGTTGGCTTGTTGGGACGCCAGAGGCAGCTTTTCGAAGAACGCGCTTTGCCTTCTTTGGGGCTGGGAGCTCCTCCTGCGGCTGTTCTTCGGCTGCATCCTCGTCAGATGAGCTCTCGGCAGCTGTGCCGCTCTACTCCCCGACAACCTTATCTTCCCTGGCAGGTTTCTCCTCCAGCATGACTTCTGCGTCGCTGGTTTCCCATTCTGTGAAGCCGACGTTGCCGGCCTCCACGGCAAGATTTGCCTCTTCCACTCTACTGGCGATATATGCCACCTCTTCATCAGTGGTGGGGCAGATGAGGTTTGTCTCTTCCCGGACGGCCCTCTCCGACAAGTTGTCGAAGAACTTTTGTGCCTCTTCCACAGATGGTTCAACCCAGGTCGCGTCAAGGCCGTGGGCATTGAACATCGGCATTGCGGCGATGATTGACCCCAGGGCGGAGTTTTTGCACAAAGGAATGATCCTTGCCGGCAATTTATGCTTGTCTTCGCGCTGAAATAGCCTGTGGCGGAGAGCGCCAAGCTGCATAATTGTCAGGTTATTGTTCAGCCCGTGGCGCAGCCTCATGATGTCTGCCGCGTTCCGGTATTCCCAGGCTAGTCTCCCCTTATTTTGCAGATGGGCGATGCGGCGGCGAAGGAAGTCAGAGCCAATCATCTCTACTGTGAGCCCGGCAGCTTTCAAGCGGAGAATCCTGGTGGTGGCGATTGTGAGCTTGTCATCTTCAGCATCGAGATCGCTCCAATCCTCGCTACGGACCGCCTTCTGTTGCCGGGGCGAACAGAACGGATAGGGGTCTGCTTCCTTGATCCAGCACCACTCTGACCACCATTCTTCCCAGTTCTCGCGATAAACTCCCTTTGGATATATCTCCTTGTTCCATGCTCTTGGAATCCAGGCGATAGAACCGGCAAGGGCTTCTCCTTTTTGGACGCGAGGAATGAAGTAATGGCGGAAGAGGGCGGTGTTGGGGACTACCCCGGCAAAGTTTTCGCAGAGATGAGCAAAGATGGACATGCATGTTACGGCATTCAGCGTGAAATCCAGGAGACGGAGGTCGTATGTGTACATGATGTCGATGAAGAAATCAGAGAATGGAGGGCAGAGCCCGCAGTAAAAGTATGCGGTGAAGAAGGGATATTTATCAGGTCCGCCTTTGGAAGAAGAACCTGGGGCCACGCGAGTCGTGGGGTGAGCTTTCGTCTCCCTTGCCCACATGCACTGGTACCGGTTCTTCAAGGCTTCCGCGTCGAGCGTCGAAGCAAAGACGACGTACTTCTTCCGCATCTTCACCAGCTCGCTCTCCGGGACATCGGCTTTCATCTCCTTGCCCTTGCTCTTGCTAGCTTTGGGCGGCATGGTGGATGCGATGGCGAAAGCCGAGAATGGAGCGGGTGCGGAGGCGATGAGCGGAAGAGGAGAAGTTCTATTCTGGGCTCGGAAGAGGGAAGGTAATGGCGGATTCCAGATCGGAACGAAGAAAGGTTAAATGGGCAGCACCTCTGCGGATTCCTTTTTATGGGGAAGGAGCAAGGCTGCCTCTTTTTACTGCCCAATGTGAACACGCCTATGCAAGCGCGCTGCGGCCGCGGCCGTTCGGCGCACGCTTCCCACATCGTGCATTCAACGCGCGTAGTGGGGAGCGCAGAAAGCGGAATGATTACAAACAGTTAAACCTGCCACGCGTGCCCATGCACTGTTTGGGCCTAGCCCAACAATGCCTCGCACTCGTGTATGGCCTAGGCCCGGGGGCTCCTTTCGGTGTACTAAATGTTGGGTCTTTAGTACCCCATACTTGTGCACGGGCAGTTGTAGCCATACCTGCGGCAAGGCTTGTTGGGGGAATAGCTGAGGATCAATCCAAAGCTACAAAGTTACATCCACGCCAAGGATCAGAAGATAAGGAGAACTGAAGACCAAGGGCTCGGCCCCCGGGAAGATCTTGCCGGGGTAGCCCGGCAAGCCCGGCAAGGTTCTGCCACTATGCCTCCGCTCCAGTGCAGCGGCCGACCTGGCATTATGGGTCCCATCCCTGGATGCGTGGCAAGGCGCTAGTGGAGGCGAGCTTAAGCGGTGCTGATGGGATGACCCTTTTTCCATCCCCAAGAAAGTAGGGACACCTAAACGGACACCTCACGGTGCATTAAATGCATTTGTCCTAAACCGTCAGTGGTTAGGTATGGTAACCACTGTAGTTACTTTACACCTTGCATATGAGCAGTTCGCCACTGTGGTGACCCCTTAGAGCATATAAAAGGAGGCCCAAGGCAACTGCTACAAAAAAAAGGAGAAAAGGAGGACGACTCTCAGCCCATTCTGCATGCATAGCTGCTGCACGAACTCACTGTTCATCGCAAGCGCTCCAAGAACTGGGACAGAAATCTTGAGAATAAACTAAAGCAGGAGTAGGGTTTTACGCTGATTAGCGGCCCGAACCTGGGTAAAAATCCCCCCCGCATTGGTCTTCGGTTCTGCTCTTCGTGCACGCCTCTCCCCTTGCCAAACCGTAAAGGGGTCCCTCGGATCCCATAAGTGTCGTACGCCGACAACTTGAAATCAACAGATAATTCAAAGGTGGCTGAGCAGGTCAATACAAACACCACGTCAATTCAATCCTTATGCTTCGAGTATCAAGGTGCGCGATGGCACTGCAGATGACCACATGTGTTTCTACTACCCTATTACATCGCCACAGTGGGGCTCAAATATCAACAAGTTTTATACAGAATAACCTATTCCTGCAAGCCGACCTTTGCGCCTTCCGGGTTGTCGCTTTTCGGGTTGACACCTTCTTGGCGATCTCCAGCATTTGATGCTTCCGGGTTATCTGGTGCCGCCTTTTTTTATCCGATCTGAAGGTTGTTCAGATCCCAGTCAATAGTTGTTAAAGCTTGGAAGATGGCATCGTCTTGCATGATAATTGAAGGGTCAACATCAGGAGCGAAGATATGCTTATGTCGTGCAGGAGTCAGGTCAAAAGGCTCAAAGGTTGGCGGGTTAACCCGCGCATTTCCTTCATCATAAGCCGGTTGGTACTTGCTCAGGTCAAGATCTCCAACTAGTTGACTCGCCAGGATGCGGGTTTCCCTTACACAACAAGCATAGTCTGCTGAGGAAAGCTGAGTACCATCAACGTTAAATTCAGGAAACCCGCCAGACATCTCGGCCAGCTCCATCTCTGGCATGTAAGCTTTGGCACGACTAAGTGACATCATTGCGCCAGCTCGGGTGGTTGATCTCTTCCACTCTTCAATTTGCTTGGGGATGGTCGAGAGTTGTTTTAGCACATCTCTTATAAATTGTGCAGGCTCTTTCCCACCCTTCATAGCCGAGATGGTAAACAGGCTTCCTGCATATAGTTGCTCAAGGAAGGTGTATATGGATTTTAGCTTCACCAAAGGTGCCTGGAGGGCATTCACACTTCTATTTCCTGCAAAATTTAGACATTTGCAGGTTACAAACATTGACCTATCAATTCAACTTCAACACGAGAGCTGTTAGGCGAGTTATCAGCAATTATTCAAAGAGCTTCTTACCAAAGATAGCTATGGTCATATGGGCAATACGATGCTTTAACATGTTCAGCTCTTCAGTGACCGGCTTGAGCTAGCCCTCTGCCTCCTCAGCACGTTTCAACAATGCTGCTTTTTCCTCCTCATATGAGGCCTTCAAGGAGTTTAAGTTTTCACAGGCAATTAGCACTGATTGTTATGAAGAGGCTGATGACTCAGCCTTCTCACGCAGTTTTTTCTCAGTTTTGAGCCGCTCTTGTAAGCCGGCAGCCTTTGATTCAGCATCGTTCAACATATCTTGTCATAACCAGCAAAATCAACATGGATAATGTGGAGTCCCGAGCTGGCAAAGGTGCATGACTCGGCCCTTCGGGGCTACTAGCAATGAAAATTGTATTAACATTAAGTCCCAAGCAGCTGCAAGCAACCTACCTGGCACTTGGGGGCTAATGCAAACCATTTTTTCATATACAAGGAAAAGACTCAGCCATCTCATCGATATGAGCCGGCCCTTGGGGGCTACATGTTACTCTTTTCAATTACATGGATCAGGTTACTTTCAAATAACCGGCTTGTTATTTTTATAACAACCCGGCCCTGGGGGGCTACAACTCAATTCACAAAATCCTACTCAAAGTCTTACACATACTTATGATTTCCTATGTCGAAGACTTGGGGGCTACATAACTATATATAGCATTAAAAAGAGGGGAATCTTGATACCTCATATTTTCTTTTCAACATGTTGATGCGGCTTGAAGCTACGTCGGTATTTCCCCAAAGAGGAAGGGATGATGCAGCACAGCGGCGGTAGGTATTTCCCTCAGTGATGAAACCAAGGTTATCGAACTAGTAGGAGAACCAAGCAACACTACGTAAACAGCACCTGCACACAAATAACAAATACTCGCAACCCGACGTGTAAAAGGGGTTGTCAATCCCTTTCGGGCAACGGCGCCAGAAATTGGCAAATGGACGTGAGAGAGTAGTAAATATTGATAGATCGAACGCCAAATAAAATAAAGTGCAGCAAGGTATTTTTGTATTTTTGGTTTAATAGATCTGAAAATAAAAGTTGCAAATAAAGAAAAGAGCAAATAGCAAAATAGATCTTGAAAGCAAATATATTGGAAAAGAGACCCGGGGGCCGTAGGTTTCACTAGTGGCTTCTCTCGAGAAAAATAGCAAATGGTGGGTGAACAAATTACTGTTGGGCAACTGATAAAACTTCAAATAATCATGACGATATCCAGGCAATGATCATTATATAGGCATCATGTCCAAGATTAGTAGACCGACTCCTGCCTGCATCTACTACTATTACTCCACACATCGACCGCTATCCAGCATGCATCTAGTGTATTAAGTTCATGGAGAAACGGAGTAATGCAATAAGAACGATGACATGATGTAGACAAGATCTATTTATGTAGAAATAGACCCCATCGTTTTATCCTTAGTAGCAACGATACATATGTGTTGGTTCCCCTTCTGTCACTGGGATCAAGCACCGTAAGATCGAACCCACTACAAAGCACCTCTTCTCATTGCAAGATAAATAGATCAAGTTGGCCAAACAAAACCCAAATATCGGAGAAGAAATACGAGGCTATAAGAAATCATGCATATAAGAGATCAAAGAAGATTCAAATAACTTTCATGGATAAAAAGATAGATCTGATCATAAACTCAAAGTTCATCGGATCCCAACAAACACACCGCAAAAAGAGTTACATCATATGGATCTCTAAGAGACCATTGTATTGAAGATCAAGAGAGAGAGAGAGAAGCCATCTAGCTACTAACTACGGACCCGTAGGTCTATAAAGAACTACTCACGCATCATCGGAGAGGCACCAATGGAAGTGGTGAACCCCTCCATGATGGTGTCTAGATTGGATCTGGTGGTTCTAGACTCTGCGGCGGCTAGAATTGATTTTCGTCTACTCCCCTAGGGTTTCTGGAATATTGGGGTATTTATAGAGCAAAGAGGTGGTTCGGGGGGCACCTGAGGTGGGCACAACTCACCAGGGCGCGCCTGGGCCTCCAGGCACGCCCTGGTGGGTTGTGCTCCCCTCGGAGCACCCCCCCAGGCGCTTCTTCGGCCCACTGGATGTCTTTTGGTCCAAAAAAAATCCACAAAAAGTTTCGCTGCGTTTGGACTCCGTTTGGTATTGATTTCCTGCGATGTAAAAAACATGCAAAAAATAGCAACTGGCACTTGGCACTATGTCAATAGGTTAGTACCAAAATGATATAAAATGACTATAAAATGATTGTAAAACATCCAAGAATGATAATATAACAGCATGGAACAATAAAAAATTATAGATATGTTGGAGACGTATCAGCATCCCCAAGCTTAATTCCTGCTCATCCTTGAGTAGGTAAATGATAAAAACAGAATTTTTGATGTGGAATGCTGCCTAACATGTCATCTCATATTCTTTCCTTTATAGCATGGACATTTGGACTTTTATATGATTCAAAGCAATAGTCTAGTTTTGACATGATGACTTAAATACTCAAGCATATCAACAAGCAACTATGTCTTTCAAAATATCAACGCTAAAATAAGTTATCCCTAGCCCGTCATGCTCAACCATTGATCCATTCATGAAACACACTCGAATATTAACTACACCCAATGCTCAAGTACGATCATAGTGCCTCCTAGTTGGTGCTTTATAAAAGAAGATGGAGACTCAAATTAAAAATAAAAATTGCATAAAGTAAAGAAAGGCCCTTCGCAAAGGGAAGTAGGGATTTGTAGAGGTGCCAGAGCTCAAAGAGAAAAACTTAGAGATAAAACATTTTGGGAGGTGTGCTTTTCCCACCAACAAAAACGACTTAGAGTTCCCAACACTTTCCATGCTAGATATATCATAGGCGGTTCCTAAATAGAAAATAAAGTTTATTCCTTTTTCCATCATTTCTTTCACTTTCCCTGGCTAGCCGTATCCACGGGTGCCCTCCATACCAACACTTTCCAAGGAATTTATTATTTGACAACATAAAGTAAATTCATTTTTCATTTCAGGACTGGGCATCCCTAATACCTTTGCCTTACTCTCGTGCAATGACAAGTGAATAAACACTCATCGTGAGAATAACACATCTAGCATGGAAAATATTAGCCACCCCTCACCGCCTCGCGAGCGGTACGAACACACAAAAGAGAAGTTTATTTTGAAAATTAGAGATGGCACATACAAATTTGCTTAGAACGGCAAAAGAATACCGCATATAGGTAGATATAGTGGACTCATGTGGCAAAACTGGTTTAAAGGGTTTTGGATGCACAAGTAGTGATCATACTTAGTGCAAAATGAAGGCTAGCAAAAGATTGAGAAGCGACCAACCAAAAAACGAATAATCTCATAAGCGAGCATTAAGCATAATTAACACCAAATAATGCACCACAAGTAGGATATAATTTCATTGCATAACTATTGACTTTCGTGCTTGCATAGGGAATCACAAACCTTAACACCAATATTCTTACTAAAGCACAATTACTCATCAACATAACTCACATATCACATCATCATATCTCAAAACTATTACAAGGAATCAAGTTTATTTTGTCTAATGATCTTCATGAAAGTTTTTATTATATCCTTCTTGGATATCTATCACTTTGGAACTAATTTTCATGTGTTGCTTTTGATAAACTCAAACAAATATAAGTGAAGAACATGAGCATAATACTTCTTTCTCTCAAATTAATTTAAGTGAAGCAAGAGAGAATTTCTTAAAAAATTTACTAACTCCCAAATAAATCTAAGTGAAGCATGAGAGCATTTCTTCAAAAATACTAAAGCACGCCGTGCTCAAAAAGATATAAGTGAAGCACTAGAGCAAATCCATAGCTCATAAAAATTTAAGTGAAGCATAGAGAGCAATTATAACAAGTCATGGCATAATTTTGGCTCTCTCAAATAGGTGCGTCCAGCAAGGATTCATAACTTAGAACACAAAGCAAAACAAGCAAAGACTCATATCATACAAGACGCTCCAAGCAAAACTCATAGTATGTGACGAATAAAAATATAGCTTCAAGTAAAATACAGATGGTCGTTAGAAGAAAGAGGGGATGCCACTCGGGGCATCCCCAAGCTTAGTTGCTTGCTTCTCTTTGGATAATAGCTTGGGATGCCATGGGCATCCCCAAGCTTAGGCTCTTCTTACTCCTTATTCCTTCATCCATCGTAAGATAACCCAAAACTTGAAAACTTCAATCACACAAAACTCAACAAAACCTTCGTGAGATCCGTTAGTATAAGAAAGCAAATCACTACTATAAGTACTGTAGAAAACCAATTCATATTTTATTCTTGCATTATATCTACTGTATTCCAACTTTTCTATGGCAAAAACACATCAAAGAAAACCATAGAATCATCAAAACAAGCACACAACGCAAAGAAAACAGAATCTGTCAAAAACAGAACAGTCTGTAGAAATCTGGATATTTCGAATACTTATGAAACACCAAAAGTTCTGAAAAATTAGGAAAACAGAGGAAATTTGTATATAAATCTTGTGTAAAAAATTCAGAATTTTTCGTCTCTTCTGTGAATTTTAAAAATTGTTTTACTGGACGCAAAAGTTTCTGTTTTCCAACAAGATCAAATCAACTATCACCCAACATAATCCTAAAGGCTTTACTTGGCACAAACACTAATTAAAACACAAAAAACACAAATATAACAGTAGCATAATTGTGCAAACACTCAAGAACAGAAATCAAAAAGCAAAAATAAATTTTATTCATTGGGTTGCCTAACAACAAGCGCTATTGTTTTACGCCCCTAGCTAGGCATAATGCAAGGATCTAAGTTTTGTCATCTTTATTTCGAGATCCATAAGATGCCCTCATGATTGATTCATATGGAGGCCTAATTCTTGTTCTAGTGAAGTGTTCCATACCCTTTCTTAGTGGAAATTGAAATTTAATATTGCCTTCTTTCATATCAATCACGGCACCAATAGTGCGTAAAAACGGTCTACCAAGAATAATTGGACAAGACGGATTACAATCAATATCAAGAACAATAAAATCTATGGGCACATAATTCCTATTTGCAAAAATAATAACATCATTAATCCTTCCCATAGGCTTTTTAATAGTAGAATCCACCAAGTGCAAATTTAAAGAGCATTCTTGTAAGACCGAGCACATCACATAAAGATTTAGGAATTGTAGAAACACTAGCACCCAAGTCACATAAAGCAAAACACTCATAATTTTTAATCTTGACTTTGATAGTAGGTTCCCACTCATCATGTAATTTTCTAGGAATTGAAACTTCTAATTCCAACTTTTCTTCCAAAGCTTTAATCATAGCATCAACAATATGTTTAGTAAAAGCTTTATTTTGTTCATAAGCATGGGGTGAATTTATCATGGATTGCAACAAAGAAATACAATCAATCAAAGAGCAGCTATCATAATTAAAGTCTTTGTAATCCAAAATAGTGGGCACATCACTAGTTAAAGTCTTGACCTCTTCAAACCCACTTTTATCAAATTTTTCAACAAGATTTTCACCCTCCAAATTATCGGGACGCCTTCTAACTAAAGTTGACTCTTCTCCAGTCCCTTTTTCATCAATCTTAATTTTACTAAACAAGGAATCACTAGAAGAAACACCAATCATTTTAAGACCTTCATCACTTTTATCTTCTAACGAGATTGGTTTAGCGGCCATTTGATTTACTAGGGTAGCTTGTGCATCAGATATTTTTCCTAGCAAACTTTCAGCAAAAGCATATTTAGATTGGAGATTGCAAACTTCCCTGCTAATATCATCAAGTTGTTTTGTTATAGCATCTAGCACAACGGAGTGCTCCTTAAGTTCCTCGGTAAAATACTTATTATGCTCAAATTGTGTAGTCATATATTCCTTAGTACTTTTCTCAATTTCAAGAAAAATATTGGGGTAAGGAACATCATAATATTTTCTTTGAGGCATCATGACTAAGCAAACAAGAACGCACGCAAAAACAGATCCGGCAAGAAAACGGCAAACAAAAAAGAGGGCGAATAAAATGGCAAATTTTTGTGAAGTGGGGGAGAGGAAAACGAGAGGCAAATTGCAAATAATGTAAATTGCAAGGAGATGAGATTTGTGATTAGGAACCTGGCAACGGCGCCAGAAATTCCTTTTGATGCGGCTTGAAGCTACGTCGGTATTTCCCCAAAGAGGAAGGGATGATGCAGCACAGCGGCGGTAGGTATTTCGCTCAGTGATGAAACCAAGGTTATCGAACCAGTAGGAGAACCAAGCAACACTACGTAAATAGCACCTGCACACAAATAACAAATACTCGCAACCCGACGTGTAAAAGGGGTTGTCAATCCCTTTCGGGCAACGGCGCCAGAAATTGGCAAACGGACGTGAGAGAGTAGTAAATATTGATAGATCGAACGCCAAATAAAATAAAGTGCAGCAAGGTATTTTTGTATTTTTGGTTTAATAGATCTGAAAATAAAAGTTGCAAATAAAGAAAAGGGCGAATAGCAAAATAGATCTTGAAAGCAAATATATTGGAAAAGAGACCCGGGGGCCGTAGGTTTCACTAGTGGCTTCTCTCGAGAAAAATAGCAAACGGTGGGTGAACAAATTACTGTTGGGTAATTGATAAAACTTCAAATAATCATGACGATATCCAGGCAATGATCATTATATAGGCATCACGTCCAAGATTAGTAGACCGACTCCTGCCTGCATCTACTACTATTACTCCACACATCGACCGCTATCTAGCATGCATCTAGTGTATTAAGTTCATGGAGAAACGGAGTAATGCAATAAGAATGATGACATGATGTAGACAAGATCTATTTATGTAGAAATAGACCCCATCGTTTTATCCTTAGTAGCAACGATACATATGTGTCGGTTCCCCTTCTGTCACTGGGATCAAGCACCGTAAGATCGAACCCACCACAAAGCACCTCTTCCCATTGCAAGATAAATAGATCAAGTTGGCCAAAAAAAACCCAAATATCGGAGAAGAAATACGAGGCTATAAGCAATCATGCATATAAGAGATCAAAGAAGACTCAAATTACTTTCATGGATAAAAAGATAGATCTGATCATAAACTCAAAGTTCATCGGATCGCAACAAACACACCGCAAAAAGAGTTACATCATATGGATCTCCAAGAGACCATTGTATTGAAGATCAAGAGAGAGAGAGAGGAAGCCATCTAGCTACTAACTACGGACCCGTAGGTCTACAAAGAACTACTCACGCATCATCGGAGAGGCACCAATGGAAGTGGTGAATCCCTCCATGATGGTGTCTAGATTGGATCTGGTGGTTATGGACTCTGCGGCGGCTGGAATTGATTTTCGTCTACTCGCCTAGGGTTTCTGGAATATTGGGGTATTTATAGAGCAAAGAGGCGGTTCGGGGGGCACCCGAGGTGGGCACAACCCACCAGGGCACGCCTGGGCCTCCAGGCGTGCCCTGGTGGGTTGTGCTCCCCTCGGAGCACCCCCCAGGCGCTTCTTCGGCCCACTGGATGTCTTTTGGTCCAAAAAAATCCACAAAAAGTTTCGCTGCGTTTGGACTCCGTTTGGTATTGATTTCCTGCGATGTAAAAAACAGCAACTGGCACTTGGCACTATGTCAATAGGTTAGTACCAAAAAATGATATAAAATGATTGTAAAACATCCAAGAATGATAATATAACAACATGGAACAATAAAAAATTATAGATACGTTGGAGACGTATCACATGTTCACTATCTCGCTTCCATATCCCGGCTTGAAGATAGCCGGGTCAAGTAACCTTGATGAAGCTCGTCCGCGCTAAGATTCTCAAAGTTTGGCAACTCCATATTTGCTTTCCCCTTCTCAGGAGTGGCCGACTCATCTTTGGTCCCGAACTTTGCCAGTACATTCAATACTTTCGGAGCTTTGTCTGCCTCCCCAGTAATGGAGACCTCGTCATTGGTCACCACGTGTGATGGAACATCTTTAGCCGCCTTTAATGGATTGGAGGCATGAGCAGGGCTTGGCAGGTCAACATTGTCCGCCGCATCACCCAGGCCGACTTGAGTGTCCATCTGAACTGGCCCCATTATGGCTGTCTTTTCAGCACCAGCCGGCTCATCCTGTTGGGGCGGCTCAACCCTTTGGTCAAGATGGCTTCTCGGTGTCTCAGTTTGGACATCAGGGTCACCAAGAGTGGCTCTTCAGATTCAGGAATTTCTAGAGCCAAAGATGACTCGCTAATTTTCCTCTTCTTGGCCTTGGCCCTGTTGTTACATGAACATATTCAAATAAACAAAACAATGACCATGATGAAGTATGACTTATTAAAACACTTACCCTTGCTTAATGATCAAGGGTGGCAGCTGAGTGGCGGATGAATTCCCAGATGACACTGGCGACTCCTGATAATTTGAATCAGAGGGGTTAAGTGGTTGCCTAATGAGTCCGGCTCGTGGAAGAGATAAGGTTGGACTGTGGGGCACCTCATTCCATCGTTTGTGGGCGACTGGTTCATCTGACAAGCCAGGTGATAACTCGCCAGAATCACTCTGGAGCTTGCGTTTGGAAGTGCCTACTTGTTGTGTTTTCTTCAAAAGAAATTTGGGATCTAGGTGAGCGTCTGGATGTGAAAAGGGAACCTTTCGGACGGCTCTTCTTGTTTTCTTCGGGACAAAAATATTCGAGCTAGATGAGATGGAAATTACCTCAGCAGGGCCGGCTCGACTGTTTTCTGTGTGATCCTGAGAATAAGGGGCGCCAGCCAGTTGCATAAATAAACGACCAAGTGAGTCAAGCTCCACCTCCGACTCATTAAGAGCAGTGGGCTCGTCATCGCCGACTGGTGCGTTCACTTGCTTAGCTCGTGTAGGAGCCGGCTTACGGGCCTTCTTCCTTTTCCAGAATGGGGAGTCGGCCTACACGTTTTGACAGCTTAAGAAGTGAGCCCGACTCAAGTAAAGATCAATAAGCAGGATAAATGAGTGTAAGCATACTTACTGGAGGTGCTGGGTTCTGAATACAGAAAGGAGCAAGCCCTGTCTTGTTACATGCATCTTGAGGCTCTCCTAGCAATCTCTTCACAGCCTTATTTATGTCTTCAACTGATAAGTCAACTTGGATGGAACGTTGTACGTTAGCTAAATCGCCAGTATAATTGCACATTAAGTCGCCCGTCCGACTTAATGGACGAATTATCCAGCCGATCCAACATCGGGTCAGGTCGATCCCAGTGAGGCCATTTGCTGACAAGGCCCTGATTGCTTGTATATGTGTTGGTATTTTCCCGAAGAGGAGAGGATGATGCAGCACAACAACGGTAAGTATTTCCCTCAGTTATGAAACCAAGGTTATCAATCCAGTAGGAGAACCAAGCAACACTATGTAAACATCACCTGCACACAAATAACAAATACTTGCAACCCAACGCGTAAGAGGGGTTGTCAATCCCTCCTCGGTATTGAGATAGATAAAATTGTATGAGATTTGATAAATAGATCTGACAAAAACACAAAATAAAACAAATAAAGGAAAAGTGTAGCAAGGTATTTTTGAGTTTTTGGAATAATAGATCAAAAAATAATATGATAGGAAATAGACCCGGGGGCCGTAGATTTCATTAGTGGCTTCTCTCGAGAAAGTAGCATACGGTGGGTAAACAAATTATTGTTGGGCAATTGATAGAAAAGCAAATAATCATGACGATATCCAAGGCAATGATCATGTATATAGGCATCACGTCCAAGATTAGTTACTGCATACGGACCCGTAGGTCTGTGATAAACTACTCACACATCACCGGAGAAGCACCAATGAGGATGGTGAACCCCTCCATGATCGTTTCCCCCTCCGGCAAGGTGCCGGAAAAGGGCTCTAGATTGGATCTCGTTGTTTTGGAACTTGCGGCGGCTGAAATTGTTTTTCGTCGACTCTTCTAGGGTTTTGGAATATCTGGGTATTTATAGAGCTGAGAGGCGGTGGAGAGGCCACCCGTGGGCCCCACTACTCACCAGGGCGCGCAAGGGGCCTCTAGCGTGCCCTGGTGCCTTGTGGGCCCCACGGGCCTCCCCTCGTGCACTTCCTTGGCTCCCAAGTTGTCTTCTGTCTAGAAAAAAATCTCCAAAAAGTTTCGTGGCATTTGGACTTCGTTTGATATGGATATTCTGTGAAGTAAAAAACAAGCAAAAAAAAGCAACTAGCACTGGGCACTATGTCAATAGGTTAGTCCTAAAAATGATATAAAGTTGCTAGTAAATGAATGTAAAACATCCAAGATTGATAATATAACATGGAACAATAAAAAATTATAGATGCGTTGGAGACGTATCAGCATCCCCAAGCTTAATTCCTGCTCGTCCTCGAGTAGGTAAATGATAAAAATAGAATTTTTGATGTGGAATGTTGCCTAACATGTTCATCACATTTCTTTTCTTTTGTAGCATGGACATTTGGACTTTTAGATGATTCAAAGCAATAGTCTATAATTGACATGAGGACATCAATACTCAAGCATATCAACAAGCAACCATGTCTTTCAAAATATCAACACTAAAGAAAGTTATCCCTAGCCCATCATGCTCAATCATTGATCCATTCATGAAACACACTAGAATATTAGCTACATCCAATGCACAAGTATGATCATAGTGCTCCCTAGTTGGTGCTTCATCAGAGAAGATGGAGACTCAAATAAAAATAAAAATTGCATAAAGTAAATAGATAGGCCTTTCACAGAGGGAAGTAGAGATTTGTAGAGGTGCCAGAGCTCAAAGCTTAAATTGAGAGATAAAATATTTTGAGAGGCATGCTTTTCCCGTCAATGAAAACGACCCAAAATTCCAAATACTTTCCATGCTAGATACATCATAGGCGGTTGCCAAACATAAAATAAAGTTTATTCATTTTCCACCATTCTTTCACAATCCATGGCTAGTCGTATCCACGGGTGCCTTCCATACCAACACTTTCCAAGGAATTTATTATTTGACAACATAAATATTTTTTTTTCATTTCGGGACTGGACATCGTCCCTATTACCTTGCCACACTCTCGTGCAATGACAAGTGAATAAACACTCATCTTGAGAATAATGCATCTAGCATGGAAAATATTGGCCTCCCCTGCCGCTTCATGAGCGGTACGGGCACACAAAAAGGAAATTCATTTTGAAATTTAGAGTTGGCACATACAAATTTACTTGGAATGGCAAGGAAATACCGCATATAGGTAGGTATGGTGGACTCATTGGCACAACTTGGTTTATGGAGTTTGGATGCACAAATAGTATTCCCACTTAGTACAAGGAAAGGCTAGCAAATAGATTGAGAAGCAACCAACCAAAAAACAAAAAGTCTCATAAACGAGCATTAAACATAACTAACACCGAATAATGCACCACAAGTAGGATGTAATTTCATTGCATAACTATTGACTTTCGTGCTTGCATAGGGAATCACAAACCTTAACACAAATATTATTACTAAAGCATAATTACTCCCCAACATGACTCACATGTTATTATCTTCATATCTCAAAACTATTACAAGGAATCAAGTTTATAATATCCAATGATCTTCATGAAAGTTTTTATTATATCCCTCTTGAATATCTATCACTTTGGGACTAGTTTCATATATTGCCATTGCTTATGACAAGCTCTCATACAAATTTAAGTGAAGAACATGAGCATAAATAATTTTTCTCATCTCTCAAAATAATATAAGTGAAGCATGAGAGAATTTCTTCAAAAATTTACTAACTCTCAGATTGATCTAAGTGGTGAGAGTATATTTCTTCAAAATTAAAACACCACCGTGCTCAAAAAGATATAAGTGAAGTATTAGAGCAATTCCATAGCTCAAAAAATTTAAGTGAAGCACATAGCACAATTCTAACAAATCATAGCATCATTATGGCTATCTCAAATAGGTGTGTCCAGCAAGGATAATTGTGACAAACTAAAAATCAAAACAAGCAAAGACTCATATAATACAAGATGTTCCAAGCAAAACTCATTATATGTGACAAATAAAAATATAGCTCTAAGTAAAATTACCGATGGTCGTTAGAAGAAAGAGGGGATGCCTTCCGGGGCATCCCCAAGTTTAGTTGCTTGGTTTTCCTTAAATATTACCTTGTGGTACCATGGGCATCCACAAGCTTAGGCTCTTTTCACTCCTAATTCCTTCATCCATCGTGATCTCACCCAAAACTTGAAAACCTCAATCACACAAAACTTAACAAAAACCTTCTTGAGATCCGTTAGTATAAGAAAACCAATCTTTACTTTAAGGATTGTTGCAACCCATTCATATTTTGTTATCGCATTATACCTACTGTATTCTAACTTTACCATGGCTAAGCCCCCCGGTATAGTCCATAGATTCATCGAAATAAGCACACAATGCAACGAAAACAGAATCTGTCAAAAAAGCAGTCTGTAAAGACTCAAATTTTACTCATACTTCTGTAACTCCAAAAATTCTGAAAAATTAGGAAAACAGAGGAAATTCATATATCAATCTTGTGTAGAAAAATTCAGAGTTTTTAGTCGCTCCAGTGATTTTTAAAAATTATTCTACTGGACGTAAAAGTTTCTGTTTACCAACAAGATCGAACCAACTATCACCCAAAGCCACCCTAAAGGCATTACTTGGCACAAACACTAATTAAAACATAAAAAACACAATCATAATAGAGGTATAATTGTGTGAACACACAAAAACAGAAACAAAAAGGAAAGAATTATTTTATTCATTGGGTTGCCTCCCAACAAGAGCTATCGTTTTATGCCCCTAGCTAGGCATAATGTATAGATTCAAGTATTGTCATCTTTGGTTTTTGCTCCATAGGTTTCCCTCATGATTGATTCATATGGTGGCTTAATTTTAGGTCTAGGGAAGTTTTCCATACCCTTCTTTAGAGGAAACTAAAATTTAATATTCCCTTCTTTCATATCAATCACGGCACCAATAGTTCGCAAAAGCGGTCTACCAAGTATTATAGGACAAGACGGATTGCAATTAATATCAAGCACAATAAAGTCTATGGGCACATAATTCATATTTGCAAGAATAAGAACATCGTTAATTCTTCCCAAAGGCTTTTTAATAGTAGAATCCGCCAAGTGAAAATTAAGAGAACATTCTTCAATATTGGTAAAACCAAGCACATCACATAGAGATTTCGGAATTGTGGAAACACTAGCACCTAAATCACATAAAGCATTGCACTCATAATTTTTTATCTTGACTTTAATGGTGGGTTCCCATTCATCATATAATTTTCTAGGAATTGAAATCTCTAACTCCAATTTTTCTTCTAAAGCTTTTAGCATGGCATCCACAATATGTTTAGTAAAAGCTTTATTTTGTTCATAGGCATTGGGTGAATTTATCATGGATTGCAACAAATAAATACACTCAATCAAAGAACAACTATCATAATTAAAGTCTTTGTAATCCAAAAGAGTGGGCACATTACTAGTTAAAGTTTTGACCTCTTCAAACCCACTTTAATCAATTTTTTCCACAAGATTTTCACCCTCTGAATTATGGGGACGCCTTCTAGCTAAAGTCGACTCTTCTTCAGTCCCTTTATCATCAATTTTAATATTACTAAACAAGGAATCAATAGAAGAAACACGAATCATTTTAAGATCTTCATCATTATGGTGAGAGCAATCGGTAGAAAACGCTCTTTCTAAAAATTCTCTTTTAGCTCTAAGCATAGCGGTTCTTTTCTTACTTTCATCCATGGAAACATATAAAGCTTTAATTGATTCATTGACATCGACCTTAGGTGGAAAAATTTTAATCTTGAGATTTTCTACATCATGGGAAATTCTAAGGGAAATAATTTTCGCGGGCAGAAAATACTTAGTAATAAAAGCATCTTTGCACTTATCCCAAGAATCAATACTATTGCGAGGCAAAGATGAAAACCAAATTTTTGCACGATCCCTCAAAGAGAAGGAAATAATTTCAACTTCACAATATCATTGTCGACATCTTTTTTCTTTTGCATATCACACAATTCTACGAAAATATTTAGATGTGACGCGGCATCCTCATTAGGAGTACCGGAAAATTGCTCTTTCATAACAAGATTCAACAAAGCGGCATTAATATCATAAGACTCCGCACTAGTGGCGGGAGGAGTAATCGGAGTACTAATAAAATCATTATTATTAGTATTAGCAAAATCACACAATTTGGTATTTTCTTTAGACATCGTGACTACGCAAACAAGATCACACACAAACAAAAGATCGAACGAGAAAAAGGCAAACGAAAAAGAAGGCAAATAAAAAGGCAAATATTTTTGTGAAGTGGGGGAGATGAAAATGAGAGGCAAATGACAAATAAAGTAATTGCAAGGAGATGAGATTTGTGATTAGGAACCTGATAAATGTTGATGATGTCTCCGCGGCAACGGCGCCAGAAATTCTTCCTGATTGCTTGTATCTGCGTTGGTATTTCCCTGAAGAGGAGAGGATGATGTAGCACAACAACGGTAAGTATTTCCCTTAGTTATGAAACCAAGGTTATCAATCCAGTAGGAGAACCAAGCAACACTATGTAAATAGCACCTGCACACAAATAACAAATACTTGCAACCCAACGCGTAAGAGGGGTTGTCAATCCCTTCTCGGTATTGAGATAGATAAAATTGTATGAGATTTGATAAATAGATCTGACAAAAACACAAAATAAAGAAAAAGTGCAGCAATGTATTTTTGGGTTTTTGGAACAATAGATCTGACAAAAACACAAAATAAAATAAATAAAGAAAAAGTGCTGCAACGTATTTTTGGGTTTTTGGAATAATAGATCTGAAAATAATATGAGAGGAAATAGACCCCGGGGCCGTAGATTTCACTAGTGGCTTCTCTCGAGAAAGTAGCATACGGTGGGTAAACAAATTACTGTTGGGCAATTGATAGAAAAGCAAATAATCATGACGATATCCAAGGCAATGATCATGTATATAGGCATCACGTCCAAGATTAGTAAACCGACTCCTGCCTGCATCTACTACTATTACTCCACACATCGACCGCTATCCAGCATGCATCTAGTGTATTAAGTTCATGGAAAAATGGAGTTATGCAATAAGAACGATGACATGATGTAGACAAGATCTATTCATGTAGGAATAGACCCCATCTTTTTATCCTTAATGGCAATGATACATGCGTGTCACTTCTCCTTCTGTCACTGAGATTGAGCACCGCAAGATCGAACCCATCACAAAGCACCTCTTCCCATTGCAAGAAAAATCAATCTAGTTGGCCCAACCAAACCAAAGTTTCGAAGAAGAAATACGAGGCTATAAAGATCATGCATAAAAGAGTTCAGAGAAGACTCAAATAATATTCTTAGATAGAACTGATCATAAACAGCAATTCATCGGATCCCAACAAACACACCCCAAAAAGTCATTACATCAAATAGATCTCCAAGAACATCAAGGAGAACATTGTATTGAAGATCAAAGAGAGAGAAGAAGCCATCTAGCTACTGCCTACGGACCCGCAGGTCTGTGATAAACTACTCACGCATCATCGGAGGAGCACCAATGAGGATGGTGAACCCCTCCGTGATTGTTTCCCCCTCCGGCAAGGTGCCGGAAAAAGGCTCTAGATTGGATCTCGTGGTTCTGGAACTTGCGGCGGCTGGAATTGTTTTTCGTCGACTCTTCTAGGATTTCTGGAATATCTGGGTATTTATAGAGCTGAGAGGCGGTGGAGAGGCCACCCGTGGGCCCCACTACCCAACAGGGCGCACCAGGGGCCTCTGGCGCGCCCTGGTGCCTTGTGGGCCCCATGGGCCTCCCCTCGTGCACTTCCCTGGCTCCCAATTTGTCTTCTGTCCAGAAAAAATCTCCAAAAAGTTTCGTGGCATTTGGACTTCGTTTGATATGGATATTCTGTGAAGTAAAAAACAAGTAAAAAACAGCAACTGGCACTGGACACTATGTCAATAGGTTAGTCATAAAAAATGATATAAAGTTGCTAGTAAATGAATGTAAAACATCCAAGATTGATAATATAACAACATGGAACAATAAAAAGTTATAGATACGTTGGAGACATATCAGGCCCTCAATTTAGAGTATATATGGGCGACTTCTTGACGCTCTTCTTTAGAAGGCCAACCAGGAAAAGCTTCAGTTGCATTAAGTCGTTCCAGTCTGTAAACCGACAATGGGTTTTCGCCGGTAGGAGCAGTATTCTTGCAATAGAACCAGGTCCTATTCCACCCTTTTGGATGACTCGGCAGTTTAGCTTCTGGAAAAGGACAGTTCTTCCGCCTCTGCACGGAAACCCCACCAAGCTCTATGCTTGGACCATCTGCAAACTCGGTCTGGTGGTTGATATAGAAAAACTCCCTGAAGATAGGGATAGTGGCCTCTATCTGAAGATAACCCTCACAGAAGACTCGGAATTGGCACAGATTGGTCATAGAATTGGGAGCAATGTCTTGAGGATGAAGGTTGTAGAATTTAAGGAAATCCCGGAAGAATTTTGACCCGGGAGGGAAGCCCCTATGAAGATGATCTGTGAACACAACGACATCTCCTTCGTCAGGTTGGGGTGGGGTGCTTTCTTCGTCAGGTACCCGCCAGCCAACTACTCCTTGAGCTGGCAATAGACCTTGCCCCACAAGATCGTCGAGCACAAGTGTGCTGACCCAATTGCAGGCCTTATCGGTTTTGGCCATGATGCGTTACTTAAAGGTTAAAACTGCAGTGAAGTATAAATGGCGGGTCATCTACATGGATAATAAGTCGCCAGATGAACTGGCAAAATAATAAGGTCACTACAATTTGGGGCGGCTCAACAGGTTTGTTCCATTATTAACGGATCAACAAGTTGAGCCGATCGGCTTTAAGACGGCTATGACTATCAAGTATGCAAATTACAACGAGCAATGATGAGCCGACAAGACATAAGGCGGCTCATCCTATTTGAAGACTTTGGGGTTTCCAGCTAAGTGTTGAGAGAAACAAGTTTCAGATTGAAATGATTGCGATAACAGATCTACAAAATGATTCAAAAAGAAAAATATTCACTAAACCTAAGGTGGACAGTGGAAGCATCATCTAGTCTACTCGCAAGACCTAACGAAGATCTGAAGTTTCTAGATGCAAAAATGGTGTCACGACTAGCACCGAAGTATTTCTACAAGAAGTTCATTTGAATCTAGATCTAAACAGCAGACAATGGCGGTATAAACTGATGAACACTGACGAACGCCGATGAACTAGGTAAAAAGATGGGGGATTGCTACAGATCTAAAGGAGGAAATGAAGCATACCTGGACGCCGCAGAGGCCTCCGGGACGTTCCTGAGTAGCTTCGACGGCGGCGCACGCGATGTGGAAGGTGCAGTTGACGTTGCCGGAGAACCCGTGGTCGCGAGGTGGCGGAGCTCTGGACGCGGATGGTTGAAGCGTGAGGAAGAAGAAGAAGCAAGGGGGTGAAGTGGTAAAAGTGGAAAAGGAACCCCTACGAGCATATTTATAAGGAAAGGATAAGAGGAAAAGGCGGGCGCGAAAATAGAGGAGACATAGTAACTTTTTGAGTAAGGGACGCCTCGATTTTCGGGCCTGACAGATATGCATAAAAGATTCGTTGTGACGTCACACTTGAGTCTCTGAAATTCTGGAAGATGACGTCATATTTCAAAGAGATAGAAAATGACAAGTATGGAAGTATTATAAGCCAGACCTATGACCCGAACACGACGCAAGATTCAAAGGGGAAGATGACCCGGGATTATTATTGTTTTTAAGATTAACATGGATGAATCCAAGTCAATCTGGGGGCTAATGTTGGGGATATAACCCCACGGTATGACCCGCCCATTCAGGGCCGGTTCATCCAGTGGTGGCCTGAAGAGAAACCTGACATGGGCCGTGGCAATCAAGACCTCAAGGCTTACAGGGCGACTCGTAGAGTGGGCCGGCTCAAGGCCCGGTACCTAAGGCGGCGGCTCATCGAAGGACGCCGTAGTTCCTTTACTTAGGAAACAAGACATGGGAAACTGATTAGGGCACGGGTTGTACTTCGACTCGGACTCTGTTGTAAGCCCAGGGCCTCGACCTGTATATAAAGGGGAGCCCCTGAGGCAGAAAGACTAAGTTACACAATCTCGAGTACTAGGTTACCAAGCTGCACCCTTGTAATCGAGATTATCATCATCAATAATGATCAAGCAGGAGTAGGCTTTTACCTCCACCGTGAGGGGCCGAACCTGGGTAAACCCTTGTCTCTTGATTCCGATCAACCCCGTTCAAGCTACTATCTCGCGGCGATAGCCTCACGACTAAGTCCTTTTATGAGGACATCTGCCGTGTCAAAACCACGACAGTTTGCATGGCTTCTTGTGTGGCAACGATGGCAGCTTCGGGCAGAGTTGTCTTGCTGATTGCTCTTGGTAGTCGGTCTGTTCCGACGTGTTCGAGGGGTCGCCGAGCCTTGCGGTAACGATGACACGAGACGGGTGGTCGGATCTGGCGCAGGCTTGGCGCAAGCCCAATGCTTTTCTCTCGCAATTCTCGTCGAGAGAGTAGGAGCGGGGTGGAGGAGAAATCAGGAACGAGGAGGAGGGTTTTAAAAAAAAAGCCTTTTCTCGACGGACAAAAGGCACCTCGGTGTGATCAATATATTTGTTTATGCCAAGCTGCACCCTTGTAATCGAGATTATCATCATCAATAATGATCAAGCAGGAGTAGGCTTTTACCTCCACCGTGAGGGGCCGAACCTTGGATAAACCCTTGTCTCTTGATTCCGATCAACCCCGTTCAAGCTACTATCTCGCGGCGATGGCCTCACGACTAAGTCCTTTCACGAGGACATCTGCCGTGTCAAAACCACGACAGTTTGCACGGCTTCTTGTGTGGCAACGATGGCAGCTTCGGGCAGAGTTGTCTTGCTGATTGCTCTTGGTAGTCGGTCTGTTCCGATGTGTTCGAGGGGTCGCCGAGCCTTGCGGCAACGATGACACGAGACGGGTGGTCGGATCTGGCGCAGGCTTGGCGCAAGCCCAATGTTTTTTTCTCGCAATTCTCGTCGAGAGAGTAGGAGCGGGGCGGAGGAGAAATCGGGAATGAGGAGGAGGGTTTTTAAAAAAAAAGGCTTTTCTCGACGGACAAAAGGCACCTCGGTGTGATCAATATATTTGTTTATGCCAAGCTGCACCCTTGTAATCGAGATTATCATCATCAATAATGATCAAGCAGGAGTAGGCTTTTACCTCCACCGTGAGGGGCCGAACCTTGGTAAACCCTTGTCTCTTGATTCCGATCAACCCCATTCAAGCTACTATCTCGCGGCGATGGCCTCACGACTGTCCTTTCACGAGGACATCTGCCGTGTCAAAACCACGACAGTTTGCACGGCTTCTTGTGTGGCAACGATGGCAGCTTCGGGCAGAGTTGTCTTGCTGATTGCTCTTGGTAGTCGGTCTGTTCCGACGTGTTCGAGGGGTCGCCGAGCCTTGCGGTAACGATGACACGAGACGGGTGGTCGGATCTGGCGTAGGCTTGGCGCAAGCCCAATGCTTTTCTCTCGCAATTCTCGTCGAGAGAGTAGGAGCGGGGCGGAGGAGAAATCGGGAACGAGGAGGAGGGTTTTTCAAAAAAAAAAAAGCCTTTTCTCGACGGACAAAAGGCACCTTGGTGTGATCAATATATTTGTTTATGCGTCCTTAGCGAGATTTCCAGATACTGGCTCCACACAGGAGTCGAACTCTGGTTGTTGGCCACAACACTGTGATACCAACCATTGGGTTGCTGCCCTGTTCTCGTTTCTTGTCCTTCAATTCGCATATAATATTTTATGGTAGGATTAATTCTTGCTTTAGGACAATAGAACTATTATTTCCATCACTAATTTTTCCAGATAATTTCCTCGGAAAGGGTACGGTGTTTTCAACGGTCACCGGACGATTCTGCATCTGATCTGAAAGTACATTCATGCATGTGTCAACCTCTAGTTTACACTTGATCACTTCATACATCCCACTGAGCTTTTGCGTCCTGTGTCATCCCGGCAGCTTTATGACCATCAGATTCTCTAAGCACTACAATAATCATGGCATCATGCCACCAGCTAGACACAAAGCAAGATAACTGAAAGACAACAGGCATCACTTCTTTTTCTCTCAACTTTTCCAAAGATCACACACACATTCCTTGTCTCTCCTCCTCATCTCTGCCTAATTCCCCGGGCATTTGCTACACCCAAGAATTAACCAGCTACATCGTGAGAAGGGAAGGCACTGGAACCGGTTCTTCTTCCTCCTCCTCTTCTTCCTCTGACCCTAATTAATAACAAGACATAATTTAGCAAGCATGGTAGCATAAAGCATTACATATCCTTAATTTGGACGTAATCTTCTCTTGCATGTTGCATCTTCCAGCTCCAAGGGAAATCAGATCGTGCAGGCACGGTCACCTATCGATCGGTGTCGAAGAAGCTCTTGCCTTCGAGCTTCCTCTGCCTCTTCACCCTAGCAATGAAGTCATCCACCCTCTTCTCCAGCTCCTCCTCTCCCTGTTCCTCCTCCCCCTCCTCCTCCTTCTCCTTCTCCTTCTCTCCCTCCCAAACTCCTTCAACCGAGGCGCCATGATCGGTGAACACCACCGTGGTAGCTGTCGCCTTAGCGGTCATTGGCGCGACGTTCCTCTTCACGTGCTCCTCGTGGACGTCGTCCACATCCAGTACGGAAGCGGGCTGGCTGCTCGGAGCTAGCCTAGACTGGGCGATGAGGAAGGCGACGATGAGGTTGCCGACGACGAAGAGGCACTTGGGGCTGAGCAGGAAGGCCGTAGCCAAGTCAGGGAGGGTGGTGAGGAGGAAGGAGACGAGGAGCGAGCACACCCAGGGGAACCAGGCAGGGCTGGTGAGCAGCAGGCAGAGGACACCACAGGTGGCCACCAGGTAAGGTGTGAGGGCAGGGAGCAGCTGCTGCTGCTTCCTGTTCCTCCTGTACTTCCTCATGGCCCTGATCTTCTCTATGCTGATGGGGTCCATTTCTTTGGACAGCAGTCAAGCTCCTGCAATGGAAAAATGTATGTACAAGAAGCCTGAGGGGGCTCAAGAAGCTGGTGTGGAGGCCTGAGGGGGAGGCAGGGTGGTGGAGGGTTTTATATGTGGGTTGAGAGGGAGGCTGGCCATGGAAAGGCAGAGGAGAGGGGCCAACCAACCATGCAGGGACACAGATCTCTATCCTACTGGTGGTAGAGATGCATGATGCTTTTGCACTTTGGGATTTCATAAACAAATGAATGAAATTGGTGTGCTGTGGGTGGGGGCATTTCTTTGTCAGAAAAGATATATGGTGGCTGTCTGCCTTCTCTTCCCTCTCTTTTCCTTTCCCTCCCTTGCTCTGCTTTGGGCCCCTATGCCCTCATGATCCTCATCCTTGGACTTTTGGTGACCTGGATTTATACAACTTTGATGCCTCCAAAACACCATGGATTCTAGCTCTAGCTCACTGCAGATGATCTACAGTAACAAGTTGTGGCAAAACATGCAGAATTATTGAATTAGATGGACATGGATAAGATTCACAGGCCACAGCTATGTCATGGACCAATAGTTGGCAAGCATGACCTCCCTGGCAGTTATGGACTCATGGTAGAGGATGGATGATTCACCTTCAGAACCAGTAGTGGTAAGGGTTGCTGAACCTTTCTGGTCATGTGGTATGCATTCTAGAATCTGGACCCTGGTGGTACAGTTGGGGCAAGTGCACATGAAGTTGTTGGTTTGGAGTTTGGATCCTCTAGAAGAGGTCCTTGTGTCAGGAGGTGAAGCAGCCGTGACCAAGTGCTCAACTGTACTTCCAATCTGGATGCAACCCAAAACCCAGCAAGTTGGTAATTAGAAACTTTAGTGAATTTGCTATGAAAGCAAACGGTCGTACCGAGTCGCAGAAATAGTACCAAGTTGCCTAATAAACTCTGACCGAAAGGGATCATGCAATAAAAGGGCAATGGCTTTCAGTTAACTGGTGGCCTAAAGAAACAAAAAATCGGTTAAACAAGAAGCCAAAATTAATACACAACAGTCTACCACGCTAAAAAGTTTCTACCAAAATATGTTTGCACTAGGACCATCTGAACTACATAGCCTTTTAGTAACCGTGTTCCATATTTTACTCTAGTAAACTAATGCGACACAGGAGTTCAAGTTAGATCCTGAGATCTTGTGTTTCTATATCAAATCAAAGCGAAAACGAGGAGGCGAGGACTGAGAACCATATGCTCTCCGAATTTCATACAAAGGATGTCCTCTGTCTATGACCATTGCATCAGCAAACCGTTCAAACACGGAACATCCAACACAAACTTGTCGTCTTATACCAAAACAGTCTGCAAGTTGCAACTACCGCTTGTGTCAAATAACCGAAGACTTGATGGCTAAGGAAAGATGGGGTTAGGCTCACTTCAGTCCAGTCCAACAAACACTAGTGCAGTGCAGTAGTGCCCATTATCTCCTTCCCAAGGACCCAGCTTCTCTCTTTAACAAGACTGGTGAGCTGCCTGTTAATTGAGTGCAAGTGTGCCAGTGTGTAACTGATCAGTCTTGACTCTTGGGCATTGGGCAGGCCACCAAATATGACATGCACTGCAAGACAAGAATGGTTCTGGAATTATGGCCTCCACACCAGCAAAATGCGCTTTAGGCTCATAATTGAGCAGATAAAAGGAGAACAATGCTTGACAAAAGATTATTATTAGCAGTTGGTGGATGCATCTCAGCTTTACTATTATGTGGTGTGGAGTGTGGAGTCTGTGTGAAAAGGAAGAACTTGAGGTAAGCATGGCTGCATGGGTGATGGCTGGATGATTCCATTGGTGCTCTCCTACTCTGGAACACAAAGTTCTCTCTTGAAGTCCATTCATGGGGTGAAGGTTGGAAGTGCTTTCTTGGTTATTAGCTTTGCCCGCTCTCTTTAGATGAACAAGGCTCTTTCAACAATGCAGAGAAGTTTCATTCCCCAATTAGAAGATCCTTGAGATCTCACGAGCTTCGGACGCAGGATCTGCACCTAACAGATGATTCTTCAAGTGCTTTAGCTATTGGTGCAAGGCTGCAAGCCCACATCTACACTTTGTTATATACTCCCTCCGTTTTTATTTACTCTGCATATTAGAGTTGGCTGAAGTCAAACTTCGTAAAGTTTGACCAAATTTATAGAAAACAATATAAACATTTATCATAAAGAATCTATATGATGTGAAAGTACATTCAATAATAAATCTAATGGTGTTGATTTGTTATTGTATAGGTTAATATTTTTGTTTATAAACTTTGTTGAAATTTGTAAAGTTTGACTTTGACCGAAGCTAATATGCGGACTAAATAAAAACGGAGGGAGTACATTATCTAGGGGGACTTAGGTAGTTACTCCCTCTGTAAACTTTTATAAGAGCGTTTAGATCACTAAAGTAGTGATCTAAACGCTCTTATATTTCTTTACAGAGGGAGTACAAGAAAATAGACGGGCACATCAAGGAATTCTTCATCTCATTCCTTATTTGTAGTTTTACACTAAAAATCCAGTGTTAAGCAGCTCTATACAGCAAACAAATGGAATTATGCAAATTGGCTTCTTGCAAAAAATATGTATGGGTTTTAGTTTTTATGCCCACTATGTATTATTGTCAGCAAGAAATGACTGAAATTAATTCAATAAAGCTGCATCTAACATCAAAGTAGATCACGCAAAATCACTGATGGATATGCATTTTAGAAATCAACCATCATGAAAAGAACATTTGAAAGGTCCTAGAAATGTGACAAGAGATAAAGAGATGGCACCAAGTGCTCGGTGAATCTGCAGTACAGCCATTTCAGACACTGCACATGCTTAACTCATCTAAAGTTATTGGTCTCCTAAGGTTATTGACCCAATGTATGGCGACAGATCATATTGTTGCATTACTTTAATGAACTTTGATGCCAAGGGTGAGGGTAATGAAGCAGTATTTTATTCTGCAAGTTGCATCATTATCATCCGCATATGTAACTGGGAAAATAAACTGTGACTTAAAATGTGTCAGATGGCTCCCGATACTGTGTTAATAGGCCCCGTCAGCATGGTAATCTTTGGGTGTCAAAAGAGACCACGACACATGATTTTAGACTTATTGGCACCATGCAATGCCAATACTGATTCCTTTCCAAGATTCCACACGCGAGGAGCATATGGGGACATTGAAAGAGAAAAAAGATCCAGTAATTGACATACTTTGTGCCCCTCTCCATCATCCAACTTGCACAAAGCTTGTCGAAAAACATGGTGGGCTCTCAATAATGCTTGTCTTGGCACCATCATTCACCATTGCTGCTAGCTCCTGGGTTATAGGATGGCACAGAGAAGAGAGAGCAAACAAGGATCATGCTTCTTGATTCCATTGCCCTTTCCTTTTCTTTATATTGTGTTTCTTTGATGAAGACTTGTGGCCTTAGAGTCGAGAGGGCAACAAAAGGGTCCCATCTACCCTTTGGCAGGCCAATTTTATTTGACAAAAAGCCCACCTGAGCCCAATCATGCCCCTCCATGCTTTGCCTCAGCAAAAGCGAGACGGCTGATAGACTAAACCATGAGACACAGAAGAGGGGCCAAACACTATAGAAATGCCCACACTATATTTCTCTGTTGGATAGATAATCAGCACCTAATCCATAAGGTTCCATAAAACAAAACCTAAACGTTCTTGTTTTCTCTCTAATAATTAGGCGTATGGTGTATTTGCTGCCCTATGAGACACAAAAGAGGGGCCAAAACACTATAGAAATGCCCCTTACTAGATTCCTTTGTTGGATAGATAATCAGCACCTAACCCATAAGGTTCCATAAAACAGAACCTAATCTTCCTTGTTTTCTCTCTAATACTGAGGCGTATGGAGTATTTGCCCCCCCCCCCCCCCCCCCCCCCCCCTGCGGCCCCGGTCAAGCAGAATTAGTATGTGCTACTATTTTTGGCTTTTTGCATTCACCAAATGTAATGCCCCATCTCTAAATAAGTAAATATTGACAAATAAATTTACGTTAACAGAAATTTATGTTGTCTCAAGAGTATCCATAATAGATATAAATAAATGCAGGGAACCTGGTTATCTTGCATGCACGAACAAGCCTAAAACCGTTTAGATCCCTACACCCCAAAAGAAACTTTTATGCAAAGAGAGCCTCTGGAAAGTCACGCCTAATACAACCTGAACCACATAACACTCCCCAGTAATGATTGTTTTGATGCATTGGCACCATCACAATATTACGTGGAGTTTGTGGGAAGTTGGCCTACCTGATCCCAGAAGTGTAATATCCCGAAAACAAACAATAGACAGGGCATGGCTAAAATTAAAAATGAAGCTGTAGTGCTGGACTTGCATTCATCTTGCAGTTGATGATTTACATTCAAGAAAGATTTGTCAAGCATGGATTCTGTAAAAAGAGAAGTACATTACAGTAAACCTATCAGCAATCTGCATTGACCTCAACACTTGCATCTGCAGCTGCCAACACCAATTCTGGTTCATAAGTTCCCTCTGCTCTGGCCTTCAAGCGTTCGCGCTGCAAGCGGAAGTTCTCTCTCTTCCTTGCTCTGTAACTGTTTGGGTTCTCGGGCTGTTTCTCATATGGGTAGACGCTCACCTGTAAAAGAAATAACTGAATATTCACGTATCTAGTATCCCCCAGAAACCCAATTAGATCCAGTAACTAGTGACTCTGACCTTTTTCCTGTCCGGTCCATATTTCTCAAACTTGACAAGTCCATCAATCAAGGAAAAGAGGGTGTGATCCTTGCCCATTCCAACATTATTTCCAGGATAAACCTGAAATGTTCAGCATACATGTAAATAAGAAAACGCAAAACATGGAGACACGTTTGGTTGCGGCTTATACAATGTGCACTTTTCGTACACCAATGTGAACCTACTTTATGAAAGGTATACAAAAGACCGAAATTCATGTTAGACTCACGGTTCAGGTAAATAACACAAAAGTTGGGAAGGAAATTGCATTTGCACACTGAATAATCACTCGGAACAGATAAAATTACCATGTACACAGAAAGTACTCCCTTTTTTTCCGCCCTTGCAGAATTTAGACTTGATAGATATCAGTGCCCATTGCTTCTGAAGAGTGTAATTCCTTTTTCTAGAAAGTGGAAGCTTATTACCCCGGCTCTGCATCGATGATGCATAAAGCCAATTTATTACAGAAGTACTATGTGCTCCGAAAGTACTACTGTCTGCCCTTTCAGAATTTAGACTTGGTGGATATCGGTACCCACGGCTTCTGAAAGAGCGTAACTAGAGGCCACCATACTTGCAAGCTTGTACTGCATGTGGCCATGTAAAGAGTGATGTACTCCGTCCGATCGGAAAAAAGTGTCCCAGCTTTACGCTCTTAAAGCTGGGACACTTTTTTCCGATCAGAGGGAGTAGCAATTAAAGTCACACTTCCTCTAAGATGCTCTTTACACATGGTCATCGCCATGTTTTTATCTAAACGAATGAATAGTCATGCCACTCACAACATGGTCATTGCCAATTTATCACAACATAATCATGCCATTCACATGTATGAAGTGAGCATTCAACCAAGATAACATGAATATAGCAGCTTCTAAGCTGCTACCTGCAAAATGATTAGCTGACTAGTGACTACAGATCACAGATGCCAGTCCCTTTTCAAATGAATGAATGGAGCTTGCAGTAGTATACAGCTAAAACAGGGACCAAACATTATACTCTGAACAAGTAGGTTTGTACTCTTGTCTGACAGAAAAAACTGAAAACGTGGACAATGCCAGAGCCTGCAGGAACAGTTGAGCGCCGCAACGACGATGACGAGCATACCTAATCTAAGCCCTGCCATTCCCTGACCTGTAGTATACACAGCCTTGTCTCACCACAATCCAATCTCCACAAATCCCCTCGCACTGAAAATCAATTTCGTATTCCGAAGTAGTACCGCACAGTATTTAGTTTTTAGTTATGTACACTAGCATTTCACCGCAATTCACCATTGTGCACCAGTCAGAGGCGACTTAGTCACTGACAGAAACCGAGAGCAAGCGGGAGGGACAATTGAACGGGGCGTATTGACAGACAGGAGCAGAGAGGGAGACCTTGGTGCCGCGCTGGCGGATGATGATGGCGCCGGGCTTGGCGAGCTGGTCGCCGTAAATCTTGACCCCGAGGCGCTGGCCCTTGGAGTCCCTGCCGTTCTTAGTGCTCCCGGCCCCCTTCTTGTGCGCCATCTGGATGGTCAGCCCGCGCGCCGGCAGCGTCGCCACGCCCACGCCTCCGGTGGCGCCGCCGGGGAGCGCGGCGCGGTCGCCGCGGAGGAAGGAGGAGGAGGACGCGAGGGACAGGCCCTTGAAGGCTCCCACCAGCGTGAACGCCATTTCTGCCGCTGGGAGAAAGGGCAGCAGCAGCAAGCCAGCAACGGCAGCAAACACTCTGCACAGGGAAAGAAGATGAGGTGATAAGGGTGGAGTCGTGGGCCGTCACTGGGCTGAATGTACTAGGCTGCTCTCTAGGTTTGAGCCTGGTGTGACGAGCGCTGCGCGCGCAGCTGCAACCCAGCAGGCCCAGGCCAACAAGACCGAGCCCGTCCTCGAGCGCGCACGTCAGCACTGACGCCAGCCCTTGACCCCACCCGTCATTGAACTATACCCCCTCTCCCGCTGACGCCCGGACCGCCTCCATGGCGGAGTCCGGCCAGAGCACCGCCTTCCCGTGTAGCCCCGCGCCGCCTCTCGATCCCTGCATAAATAGAGGCGCTCCACCGCTCCTCGACCCGAGTTCGCAGCCCTCGAAACCCGTCGAATCAGCTCCAATTCCTTGCGGTGCCGCTGCCGCCACCGCCACCGCCACAGCTCCGACGCCAGAGACCACCACCGCCGTCTCCGAGGAGAGCAACGGAACCGCCGGTCAAGCCGAACCTCTCGAATCCGAGCTCCAAATCGAGCTGGAGTACTCGTCAGCGCCGCCACAGCTTCGACAGAGCGCAGCCGACGCCAGAGAACACCACCGACGTCTACCAGGAGAGAAACGGAACCGCCGACTCAAGGCAAATCTCTTGGACGCCTTCCCGAGGAGCAAGGATCACCGGAGCCAGCTCGGCGGCAAGCCCCAAAGCCGCCGGCGCCGCCTGAACGCATCTGATCCAGTAGGTATGCAATCTGGACCGCCCGATCCAACTTAAATCCTGCTTCTTGGTCAACCGGTGGCGCTTCTTCAAGTGTAGTGTAGCAGCTTCAGGCGGGGCAAGGAACTTGTATGTTGGAAAATGGAAATCCAGCTCCAATTGAGACTGACATGCTCCCTACATTGCAAAACAGACGGTGCTTTTCTGTGCAGGGTGATACTGTAGAATAAGTTTCTTGTCACAAAATGGATGGCATTTTGTTTTACCAAGCTAGTCTTTCAAAAAAATTCCCTTTATTAATGTTAACCATACTCTTTACTATGATTCGTAGTAGTAGAGCAGACGACAGGAACATTAAGTTTTTAATCTAGTTGACTCAGGGAAGATAGGTGATTCTTAATTCTGTGTGATCTCTTAATTTGTGTGCCACTTTTGTAGTTGTGTACTAGTCTGGTGTTTGATGTTCCTTCAATAGTGATTGTCATATATACACGAGGCAGTTTTACTTTACTTATTTTCAAAAGCTCATTACAGTTGTTGTCTAATGGTTTTTTTTACTGAGAAAAAAATGATTGCTGCTATCTATAGGTTGTGCATTTCAGATTGCTTGATAACTCTCTAGAACTGTTATGTGTCAGGAATCTCTGAACCTTCATTTAACACATTGACTTCTCACATAAAAAAGTACTGATAACTGCTTTTACTTTCATACTTGTAGATCAAAACGTTCCACATATATGTTGTTGAGAAAGTTGCACAGCATCTTGGTATGGATGATCCTTCAAAACTTCGCCTTACACAGCACATCCCACATTTACAGCAACCGAAACATCAATACATCATGTATAGAAGTATTAATCATCTTTCAGACATGTTACATTTACATAACCCCAATCAGGCCAGGCACCTTTTTTAAAATGTTTTCCTATTTATTTACTACTACATTGCATGGGAGTATTGATCATCTTGAACTTCCTTTTTTCTTGCAGATGTCTGACATTTTATATTATGAGACACTGACATTCCTTTGCCAGAACTGCAAGGTCTGATAATGTTGAGTTGCTTTTCACCAAGCTACACACAATGAGGTTGTTTGCACCAAATTTTGTGCTTGCAGCCGCTTTTATGTGTCTAAGCATGTCCTGCAATAACCTTTGTTTATCAGGTGCTGTTTCACGTTATATGATTGCCAAAAGGCAGTACGTTTTCTGATTTGATTGACAACTTAAAATCAAAGGTGAATTCACTGTAAAGACTGTTAGGGTTTTTTATTTTTCTGAAAGGATTTTTTATGTTCTGCCAACTTGATCTTGAATTTTTCAATTTTTCCTTTTCTTAGGTTGAGCTATCTCAAAGTGATGCTGGGCTTAGCTATTTCAGGTCAACAATAACAAGATATGGAAGGTACTTGTTATCTCTGTTGTGCCATGGAAGTTGTAATTCCTCTAGACTAGATTTTTACTATTGAAATCTTGGTTCGGAAACAGTATCACAGAAGTGAACTTGTACCATGAGGCATGTCCTTAGTTTAGTAGGTTGCAATGGCTGAAATATGGTACACCCTTATAAACGAATGCAATGGGACTGCTGATGGCAGTATGTTGGCAGGAATTAGGAAGGCACTAGTCCTTGCCTGGGTGGTACTACCCCATGATGGGGCTACAAACCCCACTTCTTTTGCAGTCCGTGTAATAACAGTGAATTAAATATAAACTGTAACCATGGATATCCATCTGTAAAATATGTGGTTTTGGCTATCTGTAAGGAAAGTACAAATTATCTTGTCA
Source organism: Thinopyrum elongatum (assembly GCA_011799875.1). NCBI lineage: Eukaryota > Viridiplantae > Streptophyta > Magnoliopsida > Poales > Poaceae > Thinopyrum > Thinopyrum elongatum. The sequence continues at coordinate 553,429,936 of CM022299.1, read as the reverse complement.
TGGTTCGTGATTGCATTGAACTTCTTCAAAGTCCCGTCTCTCTTTATGAATCCAGTTTCCATTAGGATGATGCACATACTTCACAAATTATCCGGTTGACCTTTGCATGCATTATCAGTCATTGCCTTATTTTTCAGGTGTACCAGCCAACTGAGAAAATAGATGCAGTTCATGATCCAAACCTCTTCATGTTGAGGAGGTATGCAACATTAACACAAATATTGTTTACAGTCTCCTAGAAGCTTTAAAGGCTTAACCTCGGGCCATTTACTCCTATTACAAATCCATTCCTTATTTTCTTGCTTGGTTTGATAATGGAGTGACATGGTCCATGTCCATCTCATGCATTATAAGCACTTCATGTAATTACCCATTCCCCGAATACGCTAGTCATCGTCTCCTTTCCCGTATTTCTCTTAGTCTCACTCCCAAACACTTCACGATCCGACAAAGGGAATGCCAACAACCATGGTGGCATTGTCCCCTTCGGTCGTTCATGCCACTTGAGAGGATGAAGGCTCTAGCAACATCGTGCGAAAGGCATCGACGCTAGCGAGTTTGCCACCATCGTAGCCACGACGACAATGCCGCTGAGCATATAGTGGAGGGTAGAGTAGCAAAGTGGAGCGACGACGCCGTGGGAGGAGGTGCACTCGAACTGGGGCACTGCAGTCTGTTTCTTCTTCCGGGCGAGTGACAGGCATATAGACAAGACTTCCAACAAAATGTCGATAAAGCGTTGGATTAGACAACGGGTCAACATCAGTAGCAGGGAGGTGAACATTAAGCTCCATGGGAGCCTCAAGAGTGCGCTTATCAGTAAGAGCAGCACGAGTAAGAAGATCATGGATTATTTTTGAGCTAGAAGGGACCTCAATCCCAAGAATGTAGCGAGGAGGGCCAAGATAAGACATAAGAAATTGCTAACTAAGACGTGCCTTCACAAAGGTAATATACTCACGGTCTTCGCCAGGTGATCATCATGTCATCAACATATAGAAGAGTCCTACCAAGAGCAGAAATGTGGACAAACAACGTAGGATCATGAGCACTTGTTGAAAACCAGCGGCAGCCACCATAGAGGCAAAATGATCAAACCAGGCGCGAGGGGCTTGCTTAAAGCTATAGGGAGAGGGATGAAGATGACAAAGCATGTCGTCAGGAGCAGAATACCCAGGTGGTGGGTGCATGTAAACCTCCTCATGCAGCTCACCATTAAGAAAAGCTTTCTTAATAACAAGCCGAGACACAGACTAGTGGAGGCATTCTTAACATCAAGCTGAGACATAGACCAGTGGCGAACAGTGGCCACAATAAGAAGTGTGTGACAATGGTCAGACGGTTTGCGAGAGAAAAAGTCTCATCGTAATCAGGACCATGCTCTTTCTGAAAGCCACGAGCCACAAGATGAGCTTTGTAAGGCTCAAGAGAACCATCAGAGCGAGTCTAACCTTGTAGACCCACCAAGTGATGGGACGAACATGAGGAGGAGCGGAAACAATACCCCACGTGCCGATGCGCTCAAGAGCAGCAGTCTCCTCTGCCATCGCAATATGCCATCTGGTATGAACAACATCACTCTAAGAAGTCGGCTCAAGAACAACATCGCCAACACTTGGAAGACCAAGGCGGTCAACAGGCCGAAGCGGACAAGGACACAAGCCATGTAGGTAGAGACGGGGAAGATGACACATCAGTAGACGCATCCACAACACGCAGATGACGTGTATCGAAGATTATAAGTTAGGAAAAGATGGAAGAATACGAGGAGGAATGATCGGAATAAACTCAGGTGATTGAGGCAAGGAAGCCACTGGTGATGAAGGTGTAGAATCATGTGATAAGTGAGGTGAGGAAATCATAGGAGATGATGGCGTTGGTTCCACTATAATCAGGGAAGCAGGAGCAGTACATCAAATGCATAAGGGCTCAATAGGACTGGTAGGAGTGTCGGGAAAATTGTGGAAAGAGATATACTCCACTGAAATGGTCAAGGAAGATGGACACGGGTAGTAGGGACGAGACTCATCAAAAGTCATCCCTGGAGAAATAGGTATCCAAAGACCAACATGATCCCAATAGAGATATCCCTTATGCTCATCGTTGTATCCTAGGAAGACAAACCCAACGGACTGAGCAGTCAGTTTGGTACGTTCACGTGGGGCAAGGACATAGCAAAACACAACCAAACAATTGAAGTTCCGAATAATCAGGAAACGATCGAATAGATGCTCGAAAGTAGCGCCACCCTTCAGAGTAGTGGATTGCTGAAGGTTGATGAGATAGATGGAAGTGGAGACAGCCTCGGCCCAAAAGTGCGAGGAAAGAGAGGCAGTGACCATCAACAGACGAGCCGTCTCAAGAAGGTGATGATGTTTACGCTCAGCCAGGACATTCTGAGCATGTGCACCTGGATAAGAGAACCAAATGCAAGAGTATCATGCTCATCAAGGATACGCAACAACTTGGGAGATATACTCTCTACCAGAGTCATCATAGAACAGACGAATAGGCGTAGAGAACTGAGTATGAACCATGGCAGCAAAACGCTTATATATAAGACCTCACTATGAGAAGAAATAAAGTATATCCAAGTGTGATGTATAAAGAATTATGGTCAAAGCTATTTTTAGTGTTTGGGTCAAATTATTATTTGCAAGCAGGGGTTAGAGTTTGCCAAAAAGATAAGATTATCATTTGGGCTTGATATATGACTATATCCCACCTGGTCCTGTTTTGCATCAAAGGTGTGGCCCACTTTGGAGAAGAATACACCGACCATTTTGGCAGCGGGCCTATAACTCATCTCAGCACTTCTGTTTAGGCCTCATTCCCCTAATACGCTAGTCATCGTCTCCTTTTCCGTATTTCTCCTAGTCTCACTCCCAAACACTTGACGATCCGAGAGAGGGAATGCTAGCAGCCTTGGCGGCATGGTCCCCTTAGGCTGTTCATGCCACCTGAGAAGCTGAAGGCTCTCGCAACATCGTGTGAGAGGCCTCGACGCTAGCGAGTTTGCCACAATCCTGGCCACGACGGCAATGCCGCATAGCATATTGGAGGGTAGAGTAGGACAGTGGAGCGATGATGCTGTAGGAGGAGGTGCACTAGAACGGGGGCACTGCAGTCTGTTTCTTCTTCTGGGTGAGTGGCAGCCAGATAGACAAGACTACCAACAAGATGGCGATAAAGCATTAGATCAGACAAAGGGTCACCATCAGTAGCACTGAGGTGAACATTGAGCTCCATGGGAGTCTCAACAGTGCGCTCATTAGTAAGAGCAACAAGAGCAAGAAGATCCTGCATTATTAATTTTCAGCAAGAAGAGACCTGAAACCCAAGAAAGTAGCAAAGAGGGCCAAGATCAGACATAAGAAACTCCTTACTAAGACGTGTCGTCACAAAGGCAATATACTCAGTGATGATCATGTCATCAACATATAGAAGAAAACTCCTACCAAGAGCAGAAAGGTGGACAAACAATGTAGGATCATGAACACTCGCTGAAAACCAGCGGCAACCACCCTAGAGGCTAAACACTCAAACTAGGCGTGAGGGGCTTGCTTAAAGCCATAGAGAGAGCGATGAAGACGACGAAGCATGCCGTCAGGAGTAGAATACCCAGGTGGTGGGCATGTAAACCTCCTCATGTAGTTCACCATTAAGAAAGGCATTCTTAACATCAAGCCGAGACAGACCCGTGGCCAACAGAGGCCACAAGAAGAAGTGTGCGAGCAGTGGTCATATGGTTTGCACGAGCAAAAAGCCTCATAGTAATCAGGACTCGTAATTAGGACCATGCTCCTGCTGAAAGCTACGAGCCACAAGACGAGCTTTGTAACGCTCAAGAGAACCATCAGAGCGAGTCATAACATTGTAGACCCACCAAGTGATGGGACGAACACGAGGAGGAAGAGAAACAATATCCCACTTGCCGATGCGCTCAAGAGCAGCAATCTCCTCTGCCATGGCAAGGTGCCACTTGGTATGAACAGCATCACGATAAGAAGTTGGCTCAAGAACAATAACGCCATCGCTTGGAAGACCAAGGCGGTCAACAGGTGGAAGCAGACGAGGAAGCAAGCCATAAGTAGGCCGAGACGGTGAAGATGGCACATCAGTAGATGCATCCACAACATGCGAACGATGTGTATAAAAGTGAGGAAAAGATGGAAGAATACGAGCTGGAATCATCGGCATAAACTAAGGTGATGGAGACAAGGAAGTCACTGGTGATGATGTTGTAGAATCCTGTGATAAGCAAGGTGAGGAAATCATAGGAGATGATGGCGTTGGATCTGCAATAATCGGAGAAGCAGGAGCAGTATGACGAATGGATAAGTGCTCAACAGGAGTGATAGGAGTGTCGGGAAAATTGTGGAAAGACTCCACTGAAAACGTCGAGGAAGATGGACAAGGCTGGCAGGGACGAGACTCATCAGAAGTTATATCCCGAGAAATAGGCATCCGAAGACCAACATGATCCCAATAGCGATATCCCTTATGCTCATCGTTGTATCCTAAAAAGACACACGCAACAGACTGAGCAGTCAATTTGGTGCGTTCACGTGGGACAGGGGCAAACACAACCAAACAATTGAAGCGCCGAATAATCAGAAAAGGATCGAATAGATGCTCGAAAGTAGCACCACCCTGCAGAGCAGTGATTGCTGAAGGTTGATGAGATAGATGGAAGTGGAGACAACCTCGGCCCAAAAGTGCGAGGGAAGAGAGGCAGTGACCATCAACAGACGAGTCTTCTCAAGAAGGTGACAATGCTTGTGCTCAGCCACGCCATTCTGAGCATGTCACCTGGATAAGAGAACCGAATGCAAGAGTATCTTGCTCAGCAAGGATTCCACACAACAGCTTGGGAGATATACTCTCCACCAGAGACATCAAGAACACACAAATAGGCGTATAGAACTGAGTATGAACCATGGCAGCAAAACGCTTATAGATAAGACCTCACTACGAGAAGAGGTGTGTCGAGAGAGGTCACTAGTGATGACCTCCTTTGGAGGCAAAGGGAGATGGACCACCGACATCAGAGTGAACAAGGTCAAAAGGTGGCCGAGACACTGTCTCCCTATGAGTACAAGGTAATTAGACCTGTTTACCAAGTCGACAACCTTGACAGTTTAGAGACATCGTTGGATACGAATCCAAGAAGACCACGTCAAATTAAGGATGAGAGATCACAAGTGACCTAAGGCAATGATGCCACTGCTGAAAATAATTGGTAGACAAGGCAACAAAGGCAGAGACTGGCGGTGGTGGCAGCAGAGGGACTTGATCCAGCATCCCACGTGCTTGTGCACTCTCTGTACCCTGCCGATCCGGATTGGTGTTCTTCTCTTGTTTGCGGGTTGTGGGACACGCACTTGATTAAGCACCCCAGGTTCTCCTACTGTGCGCCCTTGGCCCCGGCTTTAGGTAGCGCCTAACCTCGGCTCGTCCCGTGCATAATCCAGGTACGCGTCGACTGTCCGAGCTCCTGCTCACCATTGGTGGTGCTCGAGCGTGCGGTTATGGTGTCGCACAACAAGGGAACACGGGATGTGGGATTGAGACAGAGCCCATAGCAACCCGCAGCAAGGCAAAGGATGCCCATCCAGACTGGCAGGGAGCGGAGGTGGACACAAAGGTGGATGTTGACTTCATAGGAGTCTCAATAGTGCGCTCATCAGTAAGAGCAGCATGAGCAGCACGAGCAAGATCTCAAGGAAGTAGCGAAGAGGACGAAGAACTATGACGAAGAAATAAGAAATTCACTATGATGAGCCTTCACAAAGGCAATGTACTTAGAGTAGTCGCTAGTAATGATCGACATGTAGAAGTGTTAGACGACAAATTGAATGGTGGACCGAAAGTGCAGGCAATAAAGAAGCCATTAGAGGTAGAAGAAAACTCAAGCTCAAGGAAGTAGCGAAGAGGACCATACATAAGAAATTCACTATGATGAGCCTTCACAAAGGCAATGTACTTGAGTCGTCGCCAGTGATGATCGACATGTAAAAGTGTTCGACCACAAGTTGAATGGTGGACCGAAAGTGCAGGATCATGAGCACTCGCCAAAAACAAGCCGCAATCACAACTGAGGGGAAGCGCTCAAACCAGGCACGAGGGTTTTGCTTAGGGCCATATAGAGAGTGACGAAGACGACAAACCATGCCATCAGGAAGAGAACCCAGGTGGTGGCTACGTGTAGGCATTCTTGACATCAAGAGAGACAAACCATCGACGAATAGAAGCCACATTGAGAAGTGTGTGAAGAGTGGTCATGTGGGCCATGTAGGAGCAAATGGCTCATCGTAGTCATGACCATGTTCTCACCACTAGACAAGCTTTGTAACACTCAAGAGAATCACCAGTCTTAACCTTGTAGACCACTTACAAGTGATGAGACGAGCACGAGAAGGGAAATGAGATTCCACGTGCCGATGCGGGCAAGAGCATCAATCTTCGATGCCATCACATGCAGCCATTCGGGATGAACAACCTCACGATAAGATGGCACATCAGTAGACACATCCACAACATGCGGACGATGTGTATAAAAGTGAGGAAAAGATGCAAGAATTCGTGCTGGAATCATTGGGATAAACTAAGGTGATGGAGACAAGGAAGCCACCGGTGATAATGCTATAGAATCCCGTGATAAGAGAGGTGAGGAAATCATAGGAGATGATGGCATTGCATCTGCAATAATCGAAGAAGCAGGAGTAGTACGACCAATGGATTTGGGCTCAACAGGAGTGATAGGAGTGTCGAGAAAATTATGGAAAGACTCCACTGAAAATGTCGAGGAAGATGGACGAGGCTGGTAGGGCCGAGACTCATCAGAAGTTATATCCCGAGAAATAGGCATCGGACGACCTACATGATCCCAATAGCGATATCCCTTATGCTCATCGTTGTATCCTAGGAAGACACACGCAACGGACTGAGCAGTCAGTTTGGTGCGTTCACGTGGGGCAAGAAGGACATAGCAAAACACAACCAAACAATTGAAGCGCCGAATAATCAGGAAACGATCGAATAGATGCTCGAAAGTAGCGCCACCCTTCAGAGCAGTGGATTGCTAAAGGTTGATGAGATAGATGGAAGTGGAGACAGCCTCGGCCCAAAAGTGCGAGGGAAGAGAGGCAGTGACCATCAACGGACGACCCGTCTCAAGAAGGTGACGATGCTTGCGCTCGAAAACGCCATTCTGAGCATATGCGCATGGATAAGAGAACCGAATGCAAGAGTACCCTGCTCAGCAAGGATTCCACGCAACATCTTGGGAGATATACTCTCCACCAGAGTCATCACAGAACACACAAATAGGCGTATAGAATTGAGTATGAACTATGGCAGCAAAACACCTATGGATAAGACCTCACTACGAGAAAAAATAAAGTATATCCATGTGTGATGTATAAAGAATTATGGTCAAAGCTATTTTTAGTGTTTGGGTCAAATTATTATTTGCAAGCAGGGGTTAGAGTTTGCCAAAAAGAGAATATTATCATTTGGGCTTGATATATGACTATATCCCACTCGGTCCTGTTTTGCATCAAAGGTGTGGCCCACTTTGAAGAATACACCAACCATTTTGGCAGCGGGCCTATAACTCATCTCAGCACTTATGTTTAGGCCTCATTCTCCTAATACGCTAGTCATCGTCTCCTTTTTCGTATTTCTCCTAGTCTCACTCCCAAACACTTGACGATCCGAGAGAGGGAATGCTAGCAGCCTTGGCGGCATGGTCCCCTTAGGCCGTTCATGCCACTTGAGAAGCTGAAGGCTCTCGCAACATCGTGTGAGAGGCATCGACGCTAGCGAGTTTGCCACAATCCTGGCCACGACGGCAATGCCGCATAGCATATATGGAGGGTAGAGTAGGACAGTGGAGCGATGATGCTGTAGGAGGTGCACTAGAACCGGGGCACTGCAGTCTGTTTCTTCTTCTGGGTAAGTGGCAGCCAGATAGACAAGACTCCCAACAAGATGGCGATAAAGCGTTAGATCAGACAAAGGGTCACCATCAGTAGCATTGAGGTGAACATTGAGCTCCATGGGAGTCTCAACAGTGCGCTCATCAGTAAGAGCAACAAGAGCAAGAAGATCCTGCATTATTAATTTTCAGCAAGAAGAGACCTGAAACCAAAGAAAGTAGCAAAGAGGGCCAAGATCAGACATAAGAAACTCCTTACTAAGACGTGCCGTCACAAAGGCAATATACTCAGTGATGATCATGTCATCAACATATAGAAGAAGACTCCTACCAAGAGCAGAAAGGTGGACAAACGACGTAGGATCATGAACACTCGCTGAAAACTAGCGACAACCACCCTAGAGGCGAAACACTCAAACTGGGCGCGAGGGGCTTGCTTAAAGCCATAGAGAGAGAGCAATGAAGACGACGAAGCATGTCGTCAGGAGAACCGAATGCAAGAGTACCCTGCTCAGCAAGGATTCCACGCAACATCTTGGGAGATATACTCTCCACCAGAGTCATCACTGAACACACGAATAGGCGTATAGAACTGAGTATGAACCATGCAGCAAAATGCTTATAGATAAGACCTCACTATGAGAAGAAGTAAAGTATATCCAAGTATGTCGAGAGAAGTCACTAGTGATGACCTCCTTTGGAGGCAAAGGGAGATGGACCCCAACATTAGAGTGAACAGGGTTGAAAGGATGCTAAGACATTGTCTTGCTATGTGCATAAGATAATTGGACCTGTTTACCAAGCCGACAACCTTGACGGTTAGAGACATCGTCGGAGACGGATCCAAGAAGACCACGTCAAACTAAGGATGAGAGATCACAAGTGACCCAAGGCGATGATGCCACTGCTGAAAATAATTGGTAGACAAGGCAACAGAGGCAGAGACTGGCGGCGGTGGCAGCAGAGGGACTTGATCCAGCATCCCACGTGCCTGTGCACTCTCGGTACCCTGTCGATCCTGATTGGTGTTCTTCTCTTGTTTGCGGGTTGTGGGACACGCACTTGATTAAGCACCCCAGGTTCTCCTACTGTGTGCCCTTGGCCCCGGCTTTAGGTAGCGCCTGACCTCGGCTCGTCCCGTGCATAATCCAGGTACGCGTCGACTGTCCGAGATCCTGCTCACCATTGGTGGTGCTCGAGCGTGCGGTTATGGTGTCGCACAACAAGGGAACATGGGATGTGGGATTGAGACAGCGCCCATAGCAACCCGCAGCAAGGCAAAGGATGCCCATCCAGACTGGCAGGGAGCGGAGGTGGACACAAAGGTGGATGTTGACTTCATAGGAGTCTCAATAGTGCGTTCATCAGTAAGAGCAACACGAGCAAGAAGATCTGTAGGAAGTAGCAAAGAGGACCAAGATCATACATAAGAAATTCACTCTGATGAGCCTTCACAAAGGCAATGTACGTCGTCGCCAGTGATGATTGACATGTAGAAGTGTTCGAACACAAGTTGAACGGTGGACCGAAAGTGCAGGAAATAAAGAAGCCATTAGAGGTAGGAGAAACCTCAATATCCAGGAAGTAGCGAAGAGGACCAAGATCATACATAAGAAATTCACTATGAGGAGCCTTCACAAAGGCAATGTACTTAGAGTCGTCGCTAGTGATGATCGACATGTAGAAGTGTTCGACCACAAGTTGAATGGTTGACCGAAAGTGCAGGATCATGAGCACTTGCCAAAAACCAGCCGCAATCACCACTGAGGCGAAGCGCTCAAACTAGGCACAAGGGAAGAGAACCCAGGTGGTGGCTGCATGTAGGCATTCTTGACATCAAGAGAGACAGACCCGCGGCGAATAGAAGCCACATTGAGAAGTGTGCGGAGAGTGGTCATTTGGGCCATATAGGAGCAAATGTCTCATCGTAGTCATGACCATGTTCTCACCACTAGACAAGCTTTGTATCGCTCAAGAGAATCACCAGTCTTAACCTTGTAGACCCACTTACAAGTGATGAGACGAGCACGAGGAGGGAAATGAGATTCCACGTGCCGATGCGGACAAGAGCATCAATCTTCAATGCCATCACATGCAGCCATTCGGGATGAACAACAACCTCACGATAAGAAGTCGTCTCAGGAAGAGCCGTGCAGTGACCATAGCGGTCAATAGGCAGAAGCAGGCGAGCTCGGAAGCCATAAGTAGGCTGAGTTGGAGGTGGTGCCTTGCCAACAAAAGAAAACATAGTAGTCGAGGGAGATGGCTCATCAGAAGAATCCACAACACGCGGACCACGAGACAAACTGACTCAAAATATGGACAGGATAGGAGATATCTGGACGAGTAACATCTAGATAAACAAGATTCCTAACAAGATGACGATAACGCGTCGGATTAGACAAGGGTTACCATCGATAGCACGAAGGTGAACATTGAGCTCCATGGGAGTCTCAACAGTGCACTCATTAGTAAGAGCAGCACGAGCAAGAAGATTCTAGATATAGTTTTCTTGGTAAATGAAAAAACCATTAGAGGTAGACCTCTATCCCAAGAAAGTAGGGAAGAGGGCCCAGGTTAGACATAAGAAACTGCTCACTAAGACGTGCGTTCACAAAGGCAATATACTCAGGGTCATCGCCATTGATGATCATGTCGTCAACATATAGAAAAGAAGGAGAGTCCGACCACGATCAGAAAAATATATCCATCAGAGGTAGAAGAGACCTCTATACTAAGAAAGTAGTGAAAAGGGCCAAGATCAGACATAAGAAACTGCTCACTAAGACGTGCCTTCACAAAGGCAATATATTGAAGGTTATCACCATTCATGATCATGTCATCAACATTCTAACCTATAATGAGGCTCGCTAACTCGACCTCCCGGTGCTCCCCTAGATTGAAGCTTTGTTGGCCATTCGATAGAGCTGCTATTGGTCAACTGGTTCGTCACGGCCATCAGATTTGTTCTGTCAGTTTTCACCGCATGGTTAGTTTTCAGTATTATGACCGGTGGGCTCGTTCTTCCTCCCTATTGGCTGGGTGAGCCCTTCGTGGGTGCGAGCAACCCTGTCCTTGCACGCCACACGTCGTGCAGCTCGTCGTGGGCATCTCCGCTGCTGCATGCAAACCCCATTTGAACCCTAGCCTCCCATCACAACCACCACATCCGTCCCTCCTCCATCCCTCGTCCGTCGTCGTCCATCTCCACCTCCTATCCCGGCTCCTCTTATACCTCTTGTTTTCCTCCTCGCCTCCCCATTGCTCGCTCTCTTGCCCGGATCGGACGCATGTCGCCGCCGTGGGAGACAAGGGCGACAGGGTCTTCACGGCGGGGGTGGAGTAGGGACGGTCATTAGGCTAGCGGCGGAGGGATGAAGCAGCGAGGCCCGAGCTCTAGGCGGTGCACACATTGCGGACTCTAGACTCTTGTGTTGTTGATTGGGTTTTGGTTCAGATAGAAGAGCTCTATGCTTACAAACTTTTGGGATATCCAAGTTTGTCAATGCCAAGGTATGTGATTGGTTTCTCCACTTCCACCCTATGATTTGCAATTTCCCCATGTGACGCATTGATACCCATTTCATTGTGATTTTTCTGCAGAAAATAATCATCGGGTTTTCAAGTGTAGGCATCGTGTGTAAGCCCAGTTAGTGTTCTTGGTTTATGAATTTAAGAATACATTCTCATCTCCCTGCTACCTATATTCCATTGTTTTAGATTTAAAAGTGCTTTAGATGATTTTTTTTTTGAGGCAACCTTTCCATTTCAGGCATCATTTCTAAGTTGTATGGCATCCACGAATTTCCCGATAGTTTGTTCTGCACCATGCTGCCTCATGTAGGATTTTGGCGCTCGTGATCTACCTTGCTTAGGTGACCTGCTCCCAGTCCTTCCCTCCCCTCTGACCTCTCTCCCTCTCTGTATGATGTTTGATTTGTGTTTTGGTTCAAATTTGACATGACTTTTTGATTGATGCTTGGTTTAGAAAGGAACAAGTTCTAGAATTGGTAGAAGAGTCATATGTCATCCTTTGTATTTTTTGTCAAGATGAATGCTTCATAACAGGTGTATGGAAGCACAAAAGTAGACTCATATAAACTGCAGTTGCAGTATCAGCAATAAGCAAGGGACGTATCACATGTTTCTATCAAAACTGTATAAATTTAAGAGCTTAGCAAGTGAATAGTATCTCTGTTCCGGGAGAAAAATTTAAGAGCTTAGCAAGAGAATAGCATCTCTATAAATTTTAGAGCTTAGTTTTTTGCATATGCATGTAACAGCAACTCTTTTGTGTTCTGGTCTTAAATATCCTATTCATAATACAGTAATTTGCATCAAGCTTACTATGTTGAATTTTGGTAAGGGCAATCCCATTGTTTATGTATCTTCTTTAACAAAGAACAATATTTGGTATCATCTGAGATGTGCTTGATTAATGTCTTTCAGGCAATGTGTGATGCCATTTGCAACCTTCTTGTTGAGCAAGCTGAAACAGGAGTAACTCCATTAATCATTATGTAGGTATGTTAATAATAATAATTATGTTACATTGTAATCCATCACAAGAATCTTCTCTCCTATTTCATTCTCTGAATTTCTGTACTGCTGATGCTTACATATATGTATATTTTGCTTCTGCTTGATGTGTCTCATGCCTGATCCGGTATTGATGATCTATGTGGCCGAAAAATGCATTGCCTGTGAATTTGTCTAAAGATGCATTATGATATCCAGCTGTGTTGGTATGGCTTAAAAATATGTCTACAAAGTATTATTGATGGTTATTTTGCATGTTGGATCATGTTAGTAATGTGCTTTGAAATTATTTCCCCTCCTCGTCGCAGTTTTGTTTTTCTTTAGGCAATATTATGGTATAAATGTACGTATATTTTTTTATGATGGTGGCCGAGCTAGACCCCGTCAGGGACAGGGCACGCATGTACGTCGAGGCGCTCCAGGGAAGCGCGTGGGGCAATTGTCTCTGGTCGCATTTGAGTTTTGCTTCCGAGCCATTAACGATTTCTCATTTCTTTCTTCTGCACTAGAAGATTGACCGTGTTGGAGGCTGTTAATCACAGCGACGTCCTGATGGAGTCGTTACATTGTCTGATGACCAAACCAGATGCCAAGCAAACGTTGTCGCCGATGCAGGAGCTGAACGCCGAAGGGCAGATCTGTGAGGCGCAGGGGGCAGCGGCTGCGGAGGGAGGAGGTTCACCATGGGCATCCAAGTAGTCAATTGGCGAGATGAATCCTGAACCCCCTGGCTGGACCCACAGGTATGGCAGTATGTAGTTGTACAATTCTTGAATTTTAATCATGGTAGTCTGAAGGATCTGTGATACCTACCACACAAGCTGTACATGGAGGTAGCATGACTTCTAAGAACTGGGTCTGCCACAAGAATATATGATTATATCAGGAACTTAGATACTGAAAGGGTTAAGCAATTTGGTTGTGATAGCATTTTCTAAGCATGAACACTGCAGCCACTTCGTGACAGTACTGAATAAACATGTGCGAATTTCAATGCTTGTGTTACCTTGAAAACAAGTCTTACTGCATAGGTAAAAAAATATAATCAGAGTGCAAATTTGAATGCTTGTGTTACCTTGGAAACAAATGCTACAACATAGTTAAGAAAATACAATCAGAGTGCGAATTTGAATGCTTGTTTTTACCTTGAAGAATGCTACAGCATAGTTACTTAATTGATACAGAGTGAGGATTAAGTAATTTGCGTTATGTGAGGATTAAGTGCTACCACCAGAAAATCCAATCTAAAAGTCCAGTGATGCAGGTCGGGATGGAAAACAAGATCATGAAGTGTAACTAGCCCTAGGTAGTAGGTGGACTGTAAATAATTGCAAGTCAAAGTTGTAGGTTTTGTCGCAGGCAAAACCACAAGAGGCTTATTTAGGATTGGTACAAGTGAAACCGGAACAGCCTCTGGATCTAAGGGCTATTCCGTGGCCTGGAGGTGCTTGGGGGCCGACGGGTTGTCGACGGTGCGGCGCCGTCGCCGCCACAGTAGTAGAAGGTAGCAGGGATTAGTGAAACTAGACTTTGTTGATTATTGCTTGCCTCTAAGCTTACACGGGTAGGTCCTTTATATAGGGCAGGGACTAGTACTACTTCGACATACTTCGGACTCTAATAGGAATCTGACTCAAATACTACCTTAATAGAATCTGGAGACTACCAAAACAGATGCATCCTTCTAGGACATCAAACTGCCCTTGTCTAGCCACAGCCTAGCCTGCCCCTGCTGCCTTGCGCCTTCCATAATGAATTCCCCACGTAACATCTCTCCCTTCCTCGACAAGCAGCTCGTCCTCGAGCTGATAATTTGGATACTGCTTGATGAAGTCAGCAAGGAGCTCCCAAGTGGCATCCATTTCTGAAGAACCGACCCATTGAACAAGCACATGCTTCACTCCTCTGCGCATGCATGAGCTTAATACTTTGGCAGGCTCTGGAATGACGCGGCCATCCTGAATTAATGGCGATGGTGGTGTCACATCAGGAGCGACGCCATGGAATTTCTTCAAAAGACTCACATGGAAGACATCATGTAAACGAGAGCCTTCCGGAAGATCCAGCTTGTAGGCAATAGAACCAACGTGCTCCAGAATCTTGTAAGGTCCATAAAAGCGCTGAGCTAACTTGCCACGTGTATGGCCTGGCAATGAAGCAGCTTGCTTGTGGTGAAGGCGCAGCCATGCCCAGTCACCAACATCAAAGGACAGATCCCGATGATGGTCATCATCATACTTCTTGCCGCGTTGTTGGGCTTGAAGTAGACACTCACGAACCTCCCGTAGAAACTGATCACGTTCTTCCAAAGCTGTCCCTATTGACTCAACTTTGGCTTCGCCCCTGTTATAAGTTGGTTGAGCAGGAGGGTCACGGCCATAGACCACCTTGAAAGGAGTATCACGAAGCGAAGAATGATATGATGTGTTGTTCACCTTGTTCACCACCTCGGTCTGACCATCGGACTGAGGGTGAAACGCTGAACTCATATGCAAGCGAACTCCGGAAAGGCGGAAGATGTCGCGCCAGAAATTGCTGGTAAAGACAGGGTCACGGTCGCTTACGATGGACTGTGGAAGCCCATTGAGCCGAACAATACCGTCAAAGAAAGCGCATGCCACCGAAATCAGTGTACGGATGTGCCAATGGGATGAAGTGTGCATATTTGGAGAAGCGATCAACAATAGAAAGGATCATTGTCTTGCCATGGACACGGGGAAGGGCCTCAATAAAATCCATTGAGATATCCGACCAGACCGACGCGGGTACTATCAGAGGCTGAAGGAGACTAGCAGATGAAGAATCTCAGTCTTATTCCGTTGACAAAGCTGGCAAGAACGTACCAATTCTTGCACCAATGCACGGTCACCTGGTATGTGGAAGGTCTCATGCAAGCGATAAAGTGTCTTCTGAATGCCCTCATGAGCTGCATGGGCCTGTTCCAGTAAAGAAGCTACCAATGGCGATGATGGAAGCACATAAACATGTCGACCGTGCAAGATCAAATCATCACAACACGACCAAGGGTCACCGAGCTCACCAGACAGAATACAGTCACGCAAAGCAGATAGTTCGGTAGATGTCGCAATCTCATTGCGCAAGTCATCAAAAAGAGCAAACTGCGGTGATGAGATGGCACAAACTGTGACAAGGCTATCATCAGAGTCACGTCGAGATAGTTCATCGGCGACGGTGTTAAGGCGCCCACGGTACTCCATGGTGAAGTCGTAACCAAATAACTTGCTCAACCCATTGATGTTGTGGAATTGTCGAAAGTCATTGGTCTAAGATGAACTTGAGACTGTAGTGGTCAGTGCGGACAGTGAATGCACGTCCCCACAAGTATGGCCGCCAATGCCGCACAGCTTGGACTAGGCCGATTAACTTCCCTCTCGTAGGCTGCCAACTTAGCATGATGCGGTGCTATGGGCCGACTATAGAAAGCCGATGGACCATCACCTTGGTGAAGAACCGCGCCAAAGCCGGAGCCGGAAGCATCACACTTGATGCGAGTGCCGAAGCGAGGCATCTGAAGGACTGAGGTTGTAATGAGGGCAGCCTTGAGCGCACCAAATGCGGCCTGAGCTTCTGCACACCAGCGAAATCCCTCCTTCATTAGCTTGGTGAGTGGGGCTGCGATAGTACCAAAAGTCCTTGATGAACTTGCGGTAATAGCCTGCAAGGCCAAGGAAACCTCGTAGCGCACGCACCGACCATGGGTTTGGCCAATCTGCCACAGCACGGACCTTGTTGACATCCATGGCCTCACCATCTGCAGAAATCACATGGCCGAGGTATGCCACGGATGCAATCCCAAAGGTGCACTTAGACTGTTTCAGAAAGAGAGTATGCTGCTGCATAACTTGAAACACAAGACAAAGATGGCGGAGGTGCTCCGACCATGATGAGCTATAAATCAAGATATCATCAAAGAAGACGAGAACAAAACGGCAGAGGAAGGGCCGAAGGATCTCTTTCATCATGGCCTGGAAAGTTGTCGCGGCATTGGTCAGACCAAAAGGCATGACTATGAACTCGTAGTGAGCATCGTGCGTGCGAAGGCTGTCTTCGCGATGTCATCTGGGTACATGCGCACTTGGTGATAACCAGAACGCAAATCGAGCTTGGTGAAGAAGCGCGCGCCATGAAGCTCGTCAAGAAGTTCATCCACCACCGGAATTGGTAGCTTCAAGACGAAGGCATTTTCCATATGTAAGCCAAAATTTCAGTATCTTATTCTTCTGAACCAGGAAAAGCGTTCTGGTAAGGAGGATGAAAGAAGAGTACGAAAAAGGAAGTCAAAAGTAGTAGTCTTTAACAAGGCTTTCCTTCATCAGCGTAAATATCTAAATCCACCACCGGAATTGGAAACTTATGCTTAATCGTCTGCTCATTGAGAGCACGATAGTCAACACAAAAGGGCCACGAGACATCTTGCTTCTTAACAAGAACTGGTGAGGAAAAGCTGAATCACTGATGCGAATAATGCCCTGCTGAACATTTCTGTGCACTGGCGCTCAATCTCGTTCTTCTGCAGTTGCGGATACCGGTAGGGCCGTACATCGACCGGAGACCCATCAGTCTGGAGTCGAATTCGGTGATCATGTGCACGGGCAGGTGGCAAGGAAGAAGGCTTGGTGAAGATGTCAAATTCTGCGAGCAGTTCAGTCATCAAATCATCAGGCTCGGGAGCAACCAAAGCACGGACAGCAGCCGGTCGTGGCAAGACACGATCTGTCCAAGTCACAGGTTGGCCCTCCCAGTGGAATGACACGGTCATGTTGTCGAAGTCCCAGAGGATAGGACCCAAATTACGCAACCAGCCAACACCAAGAACAATATCAAAGCTGCCAAGGGGTATGGCAAAACAGTCTGTTGTGAAGTGTTGCTCCCCAATATGCAATGGAAGGCCACAACAAACTCCACCACTGGCCACTTGGTCGCCATTAACAACCATCACACGTAGGCCAGGACAAGGATGTGGGGTCAAACCAGCGCGGGCCAGAGCGCTCTCATTGATGAAATTGTGGGTCGAACCTGTATCCAGGAGCGCCGTGAAGGGTGAATTACCAATGAAAACCTTTAGCTGCAAGGTGTGGGTCGCCTGGATGCTCCACAGACCGGTCATAGCTTGGATAGACACCTTGACACAGTTCTCTTCCTCAGGCAGTGTCTCAAAATCATCATCGAAAGATGTATCAACCTCAATCGAAAACAGCCTGGTGCAACGGTGACTGCGCACAGACTGTTTGTCACAATTAAAGCAGAGGCCTTGCTTTCGGCGTTCTGCAATCTCTGTGGGAGAGGGACGACGAAAGGTGCGGCTGGCCGGCGTGGTGGCTGCTGCAATGGTTACCCCGGGTACAGTTGGTCCTCCAAGCTGCTGTTTGGTGGCAGGAATCGGCAGAGATGGTTGTGTGAACGAACGAGACGAGCTAGGAGTGGTTGCTATGGAGGATTGAGTCGGGTATGCATGACGTTCATATGCAAGTGCAAGGCTGATGGCATCATCAAGGTCCTCGGGATGAGATAGTTCCACATCTGTGCGCAAGGGCTCGGGCAGACCCATGGTGAACAATTCCACTTCAGTCTTGACTGACTGACGGGGCGCGCGGTGCAGCAGATGAGTGAACCGTTCCTGGTAGTCAGTGCGCTGCCATTGAACGGACAACGTGCTACAACCCCAAGCTTATTGGTGTGTGCAGGTGGTCCAAATTTCTTGGCGCACAGCTGCTTAAAGAGATCCCAAGATTGGCGGCCCTTTGCTTTGGCATACTTGTGATACCATAGGTGAGCATCGCCGGTGAGATGGAACGATGCCAGCCAAACCTGACTTGCATCTGGAGTGCACTGACCTTCAAAAAATTGCTCGCAAAAGGGTCTTCCTTGCCATCAAATAGTGGAAACTCCAGCTTGGCATACTTTGGTACATGGGGCGAAGCACCTGGGTCAAGCATGTCAATTGAGTGTTGGTTTGGGACGGATGATGATGGGTGGAAGTGGGCAGAGCTATATGGTGGAGGCAGGTAGTTTGGAAGCTGTTGTTTTGCTGGGTCTGGAGGGATAGAGATAATTGGTTTGTTGTGCTGGATTGGGTAGGACAGGGGGTACTGGTGGGGTGGAAAGTAGTATGGCGAGTAGGGCTGGTAGGGTGGTTGCAAAGGGGACATGGTAGGCACTAGCGATGGTGGATTGCGGCGGCGGTGGCTGAAAGTGAGGCACTGC
Source organism: Thinopyrum elongatum (assembly GCA_011799875.1). Lineage (NCBI taxonomy): Eukaryota > Viridiplantae > Streptophyta > Magnoliopsida > Poales > Poaceae > Thinopyrum > Thinopyrum elongatum. Next base: position 553,411,230 of record CM022299.1, on the reverse strand, counting down.
CGGAGACAGCTGATGCTACACCAGAGGATGCGATTGATTTAGTAACAAAGGTAGGCAGAGGACCCATGGACGAGTCTCATAGGCCGCCATCCGAGTTGACATATCACGGAGTTGTTCCTGGAGGGTTGCGAGTTGCTCTTGATGCAGCGCCCATGTTTTGGCGCCAGGAAGCGCGATCTCATGCTCGGTGTTGTCCCCAGGGCCAGACATGGAATCTGATACCAAATTGGAACAACCTCTGGATCTAAGGGCTATTCCGTGGCCTGGAGGTGCTTGGGGGCCGACGGGTTGTCAACGGTGCGGCGCCATCGCCGCCGCAGTAGTAGAAGGTAGCAGGGATTAGAGATAGAGAATAGAGATCAGGGAAACTAGACTTTGTTGATTATTGCTTGCCTCTAAGAGCATCTCCAATAGAAGATGTAGATGCAAAAATAACTAACTTTTGCATCTTCGAGGCCCCAGAACCCTTCTCCAACAGATGATGTAGATGCAAAAAAAATTACATCTCTGCCTGCCGGAGATGTAAACTACAACACCTCGCGGTGCAAATTTGCATCTCCATCATATGGAGAGGCAAAAACGCAACCGCCCGCCAACTGCCCAACTGTCGTTCATTTCACTTTCGCACGACCAGCCGCCGGGCACCGCCGCACGCCGCGAATCGGGTGTTTTTTCGCCGCCGCTCGATTCCACCGTCGCCGTCACCCCACCCGCATCCCCGCACCGCCGCCGCCCCGCCCACATCACCGGCCGCATCCCCGCGCCGCCGCCGCCCCGCCCGCATCACCGGCCGCATCCCCGCACCGGCCGTTCACCGCCCACATCTACGGCCACATCCTGCACCGCCGCCCCCCCCCCCCCTCCCCCCGGCGGCCCCACACTCCCGTTGCCGCTCGATCCGGCCGCAGCCCCACACCACCGCCCCACCCGCAGCCTTGCCCCGCCCGCCGCCGCCCGAGTACTAGTTGAAGTACAATTTTGCATCTTCTATTGGAGTTGCTCTTTTACATCTCCGTTTTGCATCATCTGTTGGAGTTGGCCCTTTTCTGAAGATGCAAAAAGCACCTTTTGGAGATGTAAATTTTTACATCTCCAAATTTGCATCTTCTATTGGAGATGCTCTAAGCTTAACGAGTAGGTCCTTTATATAGGACATCGACTAGTACTACTTTGACATACTTCGGACTCTAATAGGAATCTGACTCAAAATACTACCTTAATAGAATCTAGAGACTACCAAAACAGATGCATCCTTCTAGGACATCGAACTGCCCTTGTCTAGCCACAGCCTAACCTGCCCCTGCTGCCTTGCGCCTTCCATAATGCATTCCCCACGTAACAGAAATTGCTTCCTGCTCTAGCATGTTTTGACTTTTTTTTTTCAACATATGATTTTCGTCTTTTTAAAACAGGGCATTACCTGGTAATTACATCTCTGCTACTCTAATGGTGTCCTTCATAGTAAATATACAGATCAATACTCCTCCGAAGTACTTCATAGTATATGTTCAAAAACTTGCGGATGATGACTTCTTGGAAAGGAAACAGGTTGCAAGTTCATCTGTATCACCCAAATCAAGAGAGGCAATTAATGTTTGCAAGAAAAGAAAAGGTACCACACCTCCAAATGTTCAAGACTCTTTTTCCTCCCTTAGCATGTTTTTGCCTTTTGGATTAATATGTTGTAGGTTATTTTGAATAGTATCTAGAGAAATTATGTGATGGTGTTATGTGAGAATTATGTGATGGTGTATTGATTGTATTCCCCTTCTCGTGTTACAGTATTGTGTTTTTTTATGTAACACCTTATCTTAAAAAAAATCTGATATTTTAGTTTGCAAGGAAAGAGAAGACGATGGAACATCAGGACATTTCTGTGAAAGAATGCAAGTTTAAAGAGATTAATGAACTGAAAGCCCAAACGAACCAAGGGTACTCCAATATGGCTCGGAAGGCTGAAACCAGTGAAACAGAGCCGTGGCTCGGGGCGTCAATGTCCATGCCGGTCCACGGATCGGGAAACTTGCTTTCCGTGAATTGCGACAGCAACCGAGTTAATGTACGGATGGGGTGCAGGATACGATTATCTCCTACCTCAGGCGTGTGGATCCTTCTAGGGAGAGCGGTGGCCTCGGCGGACAAACTTCTGTACGAAACAAGAAGGTAGGCACTGAAGATGGAGTTTTTGATGCAGCCAATTAGATTGCTCGAATATGACCAATTTTTATGTGTTCCGAGTGATTTTGATAGTGTACCCTGATATGGATCTTACATTTTGCCGATTTCGTTACGCAGTACAACCATGCTGAAAGAGGTGACTGACAGCTCCGATGGAGCCTCTGCACTACCCAGTCGTCGCACTGGTTATGGAACAGCTGGCGCCCATGAGGAAAGTGAGTGCGGAGGGGGAGATCTGTGCGGTGGAGGCGGCGACGAATGCATTCGCTGCAAGGATCTGAGCAGCCGATTAAGCAGGACGACCCGAAAGCTCCTGGGGTGGACGTGAAGGTATGGCATTATGCAGATGTGCAATTTGTATGGACACATTGGGCTATTCATATGTAAAAGCGAGACAGTATATGAGTTGTGATTTTTTGAATGATTTCATATGTAAGTGGAAAATTGTAGCAACCAGGAACGTGCTGTGTTCGACCCACCAAAATTGTAGGAATCAGTCTTGTTTGCTGTGAACTATGGACATAGTCTACCCCTGAGTAAAGAAAGTGTCAGATTTAGTATAACAGTTTGTGCTCTTGTTGATCCTGATTGTTGTCTGGTGTTTGATTCTAAGCCTTAAGTATGAAGAGAATGGACAAATTAATAAGTTAGCCCATACATTTGTTAAAATCTGTTGCGTGATCTGAACTGCATGGCTGTAGCAATGCATCCTGAGTAAACTGTTGTGCAGCGCACCAGAGTGTTCAATTTTTTGGTTGTAAAATGAATTGTGTTGTTTATGTGATATATTACACCTGACACTCGTTGTTTACATGGATTATTTTGCAGAGTGGGGATTGGTGCTGCCGCATTAGGCAGGATGTTGTGTCCTAATCGAGCTAATGCACTCGAGAAGGCGATTTGCGGTTTTGCCGAAAATCCTGAAGACAATTTGATTGTTTCAAAATTGGGTACAAGCTTTGATCTGCTCGCTGCAATCCTGGCAGGGAATCACCGGCAACGGCAGATGAGGAAGAGGTAGACGTCGGGTAGTGGAAGAGCACCGTCGATCTGGTTTCTCTTAATGGACTGCAGATGAGTGGCCGATGTGGCCGGAGTTGGATTTAGCCGGTGAGGAAGGAGGCGAGGCGTGCACTAGAAGATAGTAACTGCAACAGTGACAATAAATAATCTTTTTTTGAGGGAGGTGACAATAAAAAAAAATTTGAGCAGTATGAATTTTTTTTTTTTTGAGGAATATGACAACCCATTTATTTATTGTCAAGATCCGCCGGCGCCAAGCACCAGCCATCCCTCCGCCCAGACCAGAGGTTCCGACCGGAGAACAAACTCCTGTACAAGCTCCACGACTCCGTGACGACGCCGGAGCGTACGTCGCCACGACGGCGGAGCCGGAGCACAAAAGCTCACCTCGAGGTCGCCATCGCCGTCGCGCCGACCTCGATCTGGACCGTAGGCATCTAGATCTGCTTCCAGCCACCACAAGACGCCATGGCTGGGATGGATCTCGGCGCAGACTATTCGCAAGCCTCCCCGGCGCCATCGCCGCCCGGCAAAACGAAGCCACAACGACGGCCAAGAACAGCTCGAAAACTAACAGCCTAGCTACTACGTACCACTAGCTATACACGGATCCGGCCGGTGATTCAACCTCCCCCCCCCCCCCCCCCCCCCCCCCCCCCCCCCCCCGCCCCCCCCCCCCCCCCCCCCCCGACGGCACCAAGGCCGCCAGAAGGAAGGTGGTCGGAGGAATCACCGGCGGAAAGAATCCCCTTCCCAGTCGCCGCTCCTAGCTACTGTAGCAGGGGAACGGGAAGGGATGGTAGTAAGCGACTTTTCCTAACTACCAGGTCCTTACGGGACCTCCTATGTGACGCATTTTGCGTCATACAGTAGCTCGAGCACAGGGTTGACGCACGACTGGGTTGGTCCACCAACCCGCTCGTTGTTTCGTTTCCTTTCACGCGTGACAAAAAATAGATGAAAATCAACCCGAACATCTTTTGAAATCCTGAACAAATTTTATAAATGACATTTTTTGAATTGTGAACAGATTTTGAAAACGATATTTGTTTTTGAGATTCCTGTAGACTTTTTAAGCATGAACATTTTTTGAAAATGTGAAAAAAAATTTAAAGGAAGAACCATTCAATAAAATTTCAACAAAAGCGTTTTTTGAAAGCATGAACATTTTTTGAAATCACGAACATTTTTTTAACACCCAAACATTTTTGAAAAGTTGTGACAATTCTGAACAAAAGCATTCGCAACATTTTATGAAAAACAAGAACATTTTTTGAAAATCACGAACATTTTTGAATTTTTGAAATATGATCATTTTTTAAATTTCGAACATTTTTTAAAGGCTAGAACATTTTTCTAAATTTGAGAAAAAATTTCGAACATGAACTTAGTTTAAAAAAGATAAAGTAACCTTGAAAAGGAAAAAGAAAAAAGAAACAGAAAACAGAAAAAAGAAAAGAAAAGAAAAAGAAGAAAACGAAACAGAAACAGAAACAGAAAAAACAAAAGAAAACAGAAAAACCAGTAATAGAAAGAAAACACCGGCTGGCTAGTAGCAGTTGTACGCGCAAAAACTGGGCTGGCCCATCGCGTCGCTGCTTGGTTGCTCGCCTGTGCGAAGCGCCGGCAGTTTGACGCAAAGAGCGTCAAATAAGATATTCCGTGCCTTACGGCTTCATGTTACTAGTACCAAGATGTGGGCCATGGGTCATGCAGAAATTAATAATACGTGAACTATACCTGGGCCTATACGTGTTGGTATTAGGATCTTGCTGTGTGTGGACGAGGCAGATAACAAGCACACCAGAGCTCAACATACACAAGACAAAACTGCCGATACTGGAATTTCCTAACGGACGCTCTTTGCGTCAAGTTGTCGCTGCTTCGCACAGAGGCGAGCGACCTGGCGACTGAGATGGGCCGGCCCAATTTCCCAACATACGCATGTGCTACAGTAGCCGGTTTTGGGAACCTTCTAGAATGTTCCTGAACCGGTTTTCACTGCTTTTTTATTAGTTGTTTTTTACGTTTCTTTTTTTCTTTTTCTGTTTCTTTTTTTCTTTTTCTGTTTCTTTTTTTCCTTTTTATTTACTTATTTCATTTATTGTATTTCTTTTCTAATTCCTTTTTCTTCTGCATTTTTTGTTTCTATTTTTCTTTCAGAGTTCAAATTTGTTTCAAAATTAAAAAAATCCCTGTTATTATTTTTTCACAAATTCGAAAACAATTTTGATTTTAAAAAATGTTCGCATAGTTCAAAATTTGTTCTCCTTTCAAAACATGTTCTTATTTTAATTTTTTCCCCAAATTAAAAAATCGCAAATTTCAAATAACATTATTTCCTTATTTTGTTCATAGTCTCAAAATTTGTTCACATATGCAAAAAAATGTCCCTTTTCATAAAATGTCCATGCTTTCAAAAATTGACCCGCTTTTTCAAAATTTGTTCACCAATTCAAAAAAGTTTCCATTTTTTAAATTTTGTTCACATTTTCAAAAATTGTTCACATCTTTAAAACTTGTTCATGATTATAAAAATATGTTCCCGTTTTCAAATAAAAGTCAACAATTCTAAAATGTTCTGTTCTCAAAATTTGTTCACAAATTCAAAAATGTTCATTTTTTGAAAATTGTTCAAAAATTCAAAAAATGTTCACATTTTGTCAAAACTTGTCCGTTATTGTCAAAAATTGTTCAGATTTAAAAACTATTCTTGTCTTTTCAAGATTTATTCACAAATTCAAAAATGTTCATGTTTTTAGAAAAATCACTATTCGGAAACTTTTTCATATTTTCGAAAAACTTTTTCGTTTTTATCAAAAATTGATCGTAATTAAAAAAAGTGTTCCTGTTTTTCAATATTCGTCGACAACTTCAAAATTGTTCCTGTTTTTCAAATTCGGTTGCAAATTCGAAAATTTGCTAACATTTTTTTAAAACTCATGTGGGTTATGTCAAAAACGTTCGTACTTGTCAAAAAATACAATCAGAATTTACAAGAAAAGATCAGAAAAAAGAAAAATAATCCAATCTACCGGTGTGACTAGGTCTAAAGTATTCACATTGCCTATTCACCGTCAAAGTGAAACAGGCACAGTGGCTAGCAATGCCTGTCTACATCCTCGCGGTTGCGATTTTGAATTCTAGCTGAAGCGCTGCATTATTCGTTCATTTTTGCATCGATCGCTGCCTTCGTGGGCCAGCCCAGTTGAGAGACTAACCTATGCGATAGCTCGACATTCTGCCGCAGAATGCGGCAGATAGGATGTCCCGCCAATACTCTAACAACCGGCAAATCCTATTAGGCGCTGCAGGCGCCGGTTAAAGGAAATTTGTTTAACCGGTGCCTGCAGGCGCGTAAGCTAGGTCGGCCCATTTGTTTTTTGAAATCACAAAAAAATAGGGTGCTACACCAGGATTCGAACTCGCAACCCCTCCTAACCGGCGCCTGCAGCCGCGTAAGCTGGGCCGGCCCATTTGTTTTTCGAAACCACAAAAAAATAGGGTGCTACACCAGGATTCAAACTCGCAACCCCTTCGTTTAGGGCGAACCATACTAGCCATCTTGGACATCGGACGACATTTGGTAGGTTTCTTCCTTTACCCCTTTTTCATCTTTCCCTTAGTGCGCAGGGAGTCCCAGTTTGGTTTTTTTATTTTCACAGTTTTCTGGGCTGGGTTCCGGGGATTTTCTTTTACCCGGTTTTCTTCCATTTTTTCTGTTTTCTGTTTTGCTTTTTCTTTTTTCTTTTTCGTTTCTCCCTGTCTCTTTTTATTTTTCATATTCAATGAACTTTTGTACAAATCGATGAACTATTTTCAAAATCGACGAACTTTTTTCAAAATTGATGATTTTTTTTTCAAAATCTATAAACTTTTTTCAAATGCAATGAACTTTTTAAAAATTTGATTAGCTGTTTTCGAATTAAATTAACTTTTTAATATTTCGATGAACTTTTTTTAAAATTTGATGAACTTTTTTAAAATTGATGAACTTTTTTAAAGTTGATGAACTTTTCTTGAATTCGATGAACTTTGTTCAAATTAGATGAACTTTTTTAAAATGCAATGAATGTTTTTTCAAAATCGATGATTTCTTTTCATTTTTTTGTAATTTTTTTTATTTTTAGTGAATTTTTTTCAAAAATCGATGATTTGTTTTCAAATTCGATGAACTTTTTTCAAATTTCATGAATTTTTTTTGCAAAATCGGTGAAATATTTTCAAATTCAATGAAGTTTTTTTAAATTTGATTAACTTTTTTCAGTTTTGTGAACTTTTTTGAAATTAGTGAACTTTTTTTCAAGATTTTGATGAACATTTTTCGAATTTTTTGTGAACTATTTTTTAAAATTGATGAACTTTTTTTTAAAATTGATGAACTTTTTTCAACATCATTGAATTTTTGTTGAACAGGGCAAAGATTTTTAGCATGTTCATGAACCTTTTCCGAAATCTGTGAAGTTTTAATTTTTTAAAGAAAATCATGTAAGAGCGGCTGTACTAGGTTTTAATGATTTAACGTTGTACTTAGTCACTTGCAACCGCTCGTCCTAGTGGTTAGCTCAACCCCTGTAGGATGTTTAGGTCGTGAGTTCGACTCGCTGCGGTTGAGCCATTATTGGATAATTTTCACGCTTTTAGTTCCATTTTTGTGTGGTGCCCCTTCGTGGGCCGGCCCACCTCGCGCTGTAGCGAGCGCCGCGTCTCCTAATCGGCGCCTGCAGCGCCGACTAGGAGCACCAGCTACAGGTGGCTCACGAATGAATAGTTCCAGGCAAGTAGCTTCCTAAAGGGGCTGATCTTGCCGACTTGCCCACTTGCCGCCAATGTACCACTATCGTATCTGAGATGTTTTGCTGTTCAGATGCATGGATGCATGCCAATTAATTACTACCTATGTAAAATAGTGATCTAAAATGTCTTATAAAAGTTTACGAATGGAGTAATTAATTAGATCTATTCCATTAGCCAATAATTTTTTTGTTCTTTTGTGTAATTCTCAGATTTATTATTATTTTCTATTCTCATCTCTCAATTTGATGTCATGAACTCTGAAAAAATGCTTTATTTTTCGTTTGCATTTCCTTCCGGTTTGTGGTGGTCAATGAATGTAGAACGTGCAGATTTACCAAGAATTTTGTTTTCAGTTCTTTTTATTTTTGTTATTATTAGTTCACTAGTGAATCATACAAAAATTAAAAAGAAATTTATAAAAAGGGATTCACAAAAAATTGTAAAAAAAACTGATGAACTTGAAAAAAGTTCATGAATTTGAATAGGTTTATACAAACTATAAAAAGTTCACGGAAATGGAAAATTTTCATTACTTTTTAGAAAAGTTCATGATGACAAAGTTCACAGATTTGAAAAAAGTTCATGAATTAAAATTGCTCGTGAAATTTGAAAATGTCATAATTTTAAAAAATATATTATGAAAATTGAAAAAGACGTGAATTTGAAAAGAAAATCCTGGCCTAAAAGTTCATGTTTCACGATTTATTTTAAAAGTTCACGCACTAAAACATTCATGGATTTTTAAGAAGTTCATGAATTTGGGGGAAAATCCACGAATTTGAAAATTGTTCAGAAAAAAGAAAATAAAACAAAACAAAAATGGAAACCGGAAAAGAAAGACAAACGAAAAAGATGGAAAAACAAAGAAAAAAGACCGAACTTATATGAGCCAGCCCACTACGAGCCTAGCATACATGGGGTTGTGCGCCCCGTACGAAAATGCCATGAACCGGTCCTTGCAGCGCCGAATAGGGATTGGCGAGTCCTACCATGGCTTGTCATCAGGTTTACGTCGTGTAATATTTTTCTTCCTTTTTTATTCACATTTTAGTTTTTCCCTTTTTCTTTTGTATTTCGAAATATATATATATATATATATATATATATATATATATATATATATATATATATATATATATGTAATATTCTATATTACATAAAATACTTAATCATGTGCATGAAAAATGTTTTAGAATAATGCACGTGGCATTTAAAAAAATGTTATACATTGTAAAAGAATGTAAAAACATTTGTACAATGTAGAAAGTGCATAGTTCCGAAAAAATGTTTTATTATTTAGAAAAATTTCCAATGTGTATTTTAAACAAATGTGTTTTGTAAAAAATATTATATTTGTATTTAAAAATGTGAAACATTCTTTTAGTTGTATACAAAAAATGTAGAGCATGTATGAAAAAGTAAACATCTGATGACCTGCAAGTGCACAGGGCTGTTGTAGCACTTTCGTGATAAGTGTTGAACCCATGAGGAGCTGATTGGAAGGCATCACAGACCCCACAACTACGTTGTCACTTCATGCGGCTACGTACGCATCTAAACCGGAGTTTGGAAATAGTATACTCTATAACTTGCTAGGGAAACTAGATAAAAATGGTGTTTAACTAAATTACGAATAAGAAGGTAAACACTAATAAAAATATACTACGTTAGTGATGAAGGTGCTTGAGTAGCAAAGTGTTCTCTAGGACTCCGGAGTCATCACCACAAATATGACCGGTGCAAGTAGTGCAGAGCAAACGCTCTCTTTCGTATCCTCTATCCACCCTTCATATGCATAAGTGGCCGCTCCCCGGTACAGAACATGTTCTACTCTGAAGTACACTTCATGCTACATACGCCACCAACCGTTGCTTCCCCATGCCGGTTATCACAAACAGTCAATTAAGGAAGTGAGGTTTTAGTATCACCTCAAATTCCCTCATCATCCTAACCCGTACAACGACAGTAGTTCCTCCATGGCCAATCACGGCAAAAGTGCGAGTGAGACCTCCTCTCAACACTCGCGAGGATACTAACTTGAACATGAACAAGAGCATATTGGATCACTTAGGAATCATAATGATTCTAATCATAAAGTAGTTCATCTGTATCCTTCAGAAGAAATACATATACTCAAACATAAAGGAGAGAGTCAAGTTACAAGCCGACCTAGAGTCGGTGAAGGAAGAAGGCATGGCGGCACCGGTGGTGATGACGGGGGCGGCGCCGATGGAGGTGCCGACGCGGTGGAGATGGCACCGGCCCCAAGGCCGGTGCTCGCGATGGTGGAACCCTCTCTTCTTCCCTTGATCTTGTCCCTTCCTCTATGGTGATGATGGAGCAGCAATGGAGATGGAGATGGATGTGTTCTTGGTGAATGGCGTGGTGTAGACGACGGCTAGGGTTGTAGATGATATATAAGGTGCCTCCCTAGCCTCCTCCTTTGATGGGCTGCATCCAAGGGCTCTGGATGAGCCTTATCCTCTTCCAATTTCTTCTTTACGAGCCAAGGATCTCGTGGGATCGAATAGGGACGAAATCGGTTAAGAATCCCGTCTGGAGAGGCAACTTTCAAAGCTGTGTGCACGTCATACGAGTAGCGAAACGAGCGACCACGGTGGCATGAAACACCGTCTTTTATTCTGACCTTCTCTGGTAAAACGGCCGCCATTTCTTTGTATGAACTCGAAATTTGACGTTCTTGGGCTCGTTGGATTCGTATGAATGACGTCGATCCATTCCTGGTCTTAGATATTGATTTGGAGCACTTTCGGGAAAAAACACTTTTTTCCGACCTCCGGAATGGCTAAGTCTGGCCCTTGGGTGACTCCGTATTGAACCCATCCTTGGTCCTTTCATCGTGATTGGTCCTAGGTTGCTCCAAAATACCTCTAGACACAAGAAAAGATAGAAAACTAATAAAAACAAAATAAAATACTATATGTGCAATGCTCACAAGGAAAAGTGTAAATACCGGTAATCATGCATAATGGACAACTATTTGGTTCAATGGGACATAATATATGAAGAGAACATGCAACAAATGAGCTGTAAAAATGCGTAAAATATAGAGCCATCACCTCCCCACACTTAAGCCTTGATTGTTCTCGAGTAAGAAGGTTGACTACCAAAAGCTCATCCTACCAACTCTAAAGCATACATTGAACCAAACCCCAAAAGTGATATCCATGTTCATCGTGCAAGCATGCAAAAGTTAACCAGCAAGGGAGTAATACAAGTTATCCTCGTAGTTCCATTGCCATGGAGGTCAAGATAGAGGAAAATATTTTTGTGGAGCCCAAATTCCCATTACCAAAGGTTTAGAGAGATGGTTAATATTATCTTAGGAACACAACAATAACTATCATAGACAAAAGAAACCAAGCATTAGCGATCGCTTCAAAAACACCAACCCGAGGCTTACCGGGTACAATAGCAAGATTGACTGTCTGTGTTACTCAACCACTCAACTACGTATGCAACACTGAGTGCAAGCCTATGCCTCGCACCTAAGCGAAAAACAGAAAATGGTTGGGGTTTTGAGAAGTCAAAAACAAAGAAAGTTTTGCATCAACGCAGCTATCCACTAGGCTATGGAGAAGGCCTTATGATTGATGTCAAGCGAGGAGTAGGGATTGCCATGCAACTAGGATGCACATAGAGCTATGAATATGTGAAAGCTCTCCAAAGGACTAAGTGGGGGTGCATCCAACTTGTTTTCTTATGAAGACCTCGAGCTTTTGAGGATGCTCGTCACTGGAATATACAAGCAAAGTTCTATACTGTAGGTTCCCCACTAGTATGAAACATGAAGCTCATGAAACTTCTACTTGACAATGCATGAAGTGGTGCTACTTTGAAGCACAAGTGTATACTAAAAGAATAATGGTGTTGATCCTTCTCTCTTCCTTTCCTTTTTCCTTTTATCTTTTTTTCTCTTTTTTGTGGTACCTCCGTGGTGCATCTTTTGTCTCTCTTTTTTTGGTAGGAGCAACACCTTACAATGACTCACTTCAACTGAATGTAATCATAAGTCAAAACTGAAACATGAGTGAAACTCTATGATGAATGCCTCCGGCGGTGTACTAGCATGTGCAATGATCAGGCCTAGCATAGATATCAAAAAATGGACAAGCCATGAAAATATCGAGCTAGCCATACTATAATCATGCAAGGCAAATGAAAACATGGCTCTAATCATGTAATGTAATATGGCATGGCGATATGCTTGGAATGGCTATGAAAATGCCATGTAGGTAGGTATGGTGGCTATTTTGTTCAGACGGGGTGTTTTTATGTGTAGGATAACGAGAGAAGGTCCTCCCGTGGGTTTGGATGTACCTGTGAAGTGTGCGCCAAGTCTCAGTGTGAGAGTGGGTAATGCACGGTACCGTAGAGGCTAGCAAATAAAAGATGAACGGAAGTGCAAAGGCTTCGAACTTGCTTTAGTCAATAAGAACTCAAATACTACAGAAGAGTATTACGGTGTCATGTTGCATAAGACTCAGAAGGTAAGATAGTTTGGTAGAGATAAACCCCGTTGCGGGCCCCGGATCAACCAAAGATGTTGGATTCATCAACAAAAAGCCTCTACAATCATTCGTTCACTAATCAAGCCACCACTAGAGTCCCCAACTTAAGTTATTAGGTGAAAGAAAGGCAACAGTTCAAATGACTCCTTTATTGGGTTTTTGATAAAAGAACATGGCAATTTTTTAAGAAGATAACAAGATTCTCACATGCTCAGTAAAACAAATGGAAAGCAAGCATGTCAAAACAGCTAGACACACTAATGCACGAAAACCATATGATGAAGAGCATTGCACAAGACACTACACATGCAAAAGTAACCTCCCCACGCTTAGAACTAAACTAGGGAAATTACGAAAGTAAAGAGAAAGTGTAGTTATTAAAAGAGAGCGCGAGAAGTAGTTACCTCCCCAAGCTTACGTCTAAGCAAGGGTTAGAAACTTTTACCGTTGAGACGCATAAGACCTATATTTTAATAGGCATAGACCTTGCTTCAATTGATCTCCTGGTCATGGTCCAGCAGCTGCCCTCCGATAGAACCTGCTGAAAACAAACTAAAAAGAAAACGAGCTAAAAAGAAAACAAAGTATTTTTGTGCTTTTGTTGTTTTTCATTTTTTTGTAGCACAAAGGATTAGTAACACAAGTGATAAAAAACAAGCCTCACAATGATCGGTTCATCTACCTAAGCACCTCGCTTAAGTAAACAAACTATGTCTAGAAGTATCGATAGCTCCTAGGTCTGGATGAAGTGCAAGTGAGACAAGATAGAAACACAAGTGTGCAGCTCCTAGGTGCCTAATTAAAAAAGAGATCCTCACATTAGGTGAGAAAATCATCACTAAGCAACTTTTATTTGAGCAAGATTCATATTGAAAAACATTACCAGACACATGTGGTTGAAGTTCATCATGATGAAGCAACCAAGTGGCTTGTGTCGGTCCTTTATAAGGTTGGCACGAGACCATACACTTCTCCACATAAGGTCCGAGCCCCTGTGAAAATAACACACAAATAAAAACATCGATTTGGTATACGAACGGAGTTCGAGTTCGTATACCCAACCAGCAAAAAGAAAGGAAGGAAAACATAGTTGCTACAAAGATTTATTGGCTACAGAGTTTCAGAAGTAATTTACACTAATTACAAACCAAAAATCGGTTAGAAAATACCTCATCGACCTCAGACGTAAAAAATGAATCAATTTGAGGGTTCCCCTGCCTCATACAAGCGCGCATATGACCGAGTGCGGTCGTACGGTACACCGTCTTTTGCTCTGTGGAGATGCTCCTTTGTGGCTTCTAGGTGATACGACCATGCATACGAGCACGAGCGCTCATATGGTAGGCCATCTTTTGCTCTGGTCCTCCTGTTGCTCGCAGCCACGAGCTCATACGAGCGCGCATACGACCATGGCGGTCGTATGTTACGCCGTATTTTCTTCTGGAGCTGTAGAACTGCATGAAACTTTTTGTGCTCCCTCCTCATGTTAGGCACATATCAAATTTGCAATAAAAATAGGAGGTATGCAACAAAATACTGTCTACCGACCTGCTATAAATTTTGCCAACGAAGTTTCTCTAAAACCAACTCTAATAACAACTATGCAAAACAAGAATAAAAGTGCCAATGCAACATGAAAGCAACTAGAGTCAAGACAAAGCTAAGAAAGACACCTAAAGACTTCTGGGTTACCTCCCAGACAGTGCTTTCTTTAAAGCCATATAGCTAGGCTTCGGTACTCCGTAAGGTCATCCACCCGGATCCCAAGGGATATCAACCCCGAGTGTGAGACCTACCAACGATCGGGGTTGGGAGCACCTCATAGCAGAGCTCGGTGGGAGATGCACTCGCTTGCGGTGCATCGACATCATATATATAAATTTGTACTCGCTCTTTGGCGAGTACCGATTGAAATGATCGAAATGGTTGACTAGAGGGGGGGGGGTGAATAGGCAACTAACAATTTTTAGCTTTTCTTGACCAAATTAAACTTAGCATCAAAATAGGTTGTCTAGATGTGCAACTAGGTGAGCAACCTATATGATGCAACAACAACAAGCACACAAGCAAGCAAGGAATACAACACACTAAAGGCTTGCACAAGTAAAGGTAAGAGATAAACAAAAGTGGAGCCGGTGGAGACGAGGATGTGTTACCGAAGTTCCTTCCCTTTGAGAGGAAGTACGTCTCCGTTGGAGCGGTGTGGAGGCACAATGCTCCCCAAGAAGCCACTAGGGCCACCGTATTCTCCTCACGCCCTCACACAATGCGAGATGCCGTGATTCCACTATTGGTGCCCTTGAAGGCGGCGACCGAACCTTTACAAACAAGGTTGGGGCTATCTCCACAACTTAATAGGAGGCTCCCAATGACACCACGAAGCTTCACCACAATGGAATATGGCTCCGAGGTGACCTCAACCATCTAGGGTGCTCAAACACCCAAGAGTAACAAGATCCGCAAGGGATTAGTGGGGGGAATCAAATTTCTCTTGGTGGAAGTGTAGATCGGGGCCTTCTCAACCAATCCCTAGGAAATCAACAAGTTTGATTGGCTAGGGAGAGAGATCGGGCGAAAATGGAGGTTTGAGCAACAATGGAGCTTGGAGAGGGAAGAGGTGGTCTTCTTGGGGAAGAAGACCCCCTTTATATAGTGGGGGAAAAGATCCAACCGTTATCCCCTTTCTCAGCCCGCGTGATGCGGTACTACCGCACAGAGCCGCAATACTACTGCAAAGGGTTGCAGTACTACCGCTGCCCGGTGCGGTACTGCCACTAGCGCGGTAGTGACCAGGTGAGGGCCTGTTGCATAGGGCAACGAGCGGTAGAACCGCCGGAGCGGTACTACCGCGTGCCCCTACGGTACTACCGTAGGGCAGGGCTCAACTAGCGCTGGAAATGCACGGAAGAAATAAATTGTTTCCGTAGCTACTTCCGCTGAGGTTGGAGCTGTGCAAAAATCCAGCACGGTACTACCACTCACCAGGAGCGGTACTACCGCGTAGGGGCGGAAGTAAAAAATTACATCCGCGCCTACTTCCTCATGCTTCAGCTTCAGGGCTGGAGGCAGCGGTACTACCGCTCACTAGGAGCGGTACTACCGCACGCCCCTGCGGTACTACCGCTCCCTTGAGCAGTACTACCGCACGCCACAGAGGCTTTAGCATTTGGCAACCTTCATATCACAGAGACAAGGATAAACGGACGGTGCTCCATCGAAGCGAAGGAAAGGTGGTGCAAAGGAACAGATGTGTACGTGTTGATTCCACCCTAACCTTTCCGAAGCGGACCCCCTCTTAATAGTACGGCTTTCCTACGACTCAAATCAACCAAAAAGAAACGTAGGGAACAACCGTCTTCGATAGGCTCTGAGGGGCACCAAATCGTCTTGTGCCTAGACATGAGATATCTGAAATGCTCAATGCACACAATTAGTCCGCAAATGCATTGTCATCAATCACCAAAACCACTTAGGGAGAAATATGCCCTTACAATCTCCCACTTTTTGGTGGATTGATGACAATACGGGATTTGCACATAGAGATAAATAATGAGCATAAGCAAACCCAAAATCTATAAAATATAGGCAGGCTCCCCCTAGATGTGTGCATTGTATAGGATATGCTTTGGACTGCAAAACACACACACTAGGACCAATACTCCCCCTATATTTTATAGACAAGGCAATCCTTGCAACAAGATAAGTGACACTAAGCAAGGAAGCAAGGTATAGCAAGTGAGCATGAAGATAAGGGCGCATGACAAAATAAACTCACAAGCTACTAGACATACTTGACAATAAAAGGATATGAGTGAAGGCATATGTCTCACACCATATGATAGAAAAAATCTCCTGGTCTCACACGCAAATAACAAAACCAAAGCAACGAAGGTTCAACGAAAGCAAGGAGACAAATACTCGCAAAGCCTACACTCTCTCCCCCTTTGGCATCGAGACTCCAAAAAGGCAGAGAGGACACCTAAGACACAGGTGGTAGCTCCCACTGAAGTGATCACCCATCAACCTCCTCCTCTGAAGCAGCAGGAATGGACTCCTCATCTGACTCCCCATCTGACTCAGCCCACTGATAGCCCTTCTTCTTCATCCAAGCAGCCTCAGGTGTGATGTTCTTCTCAGACCCACTCGAGAAGTGCTCGCCAAGCTTCCTCAAGGTCCGCTTGTCGCGCTGGCGACTCTCCTTCTGAGCAACGTGAGTCTGATACTGCCCCTTGGCCTGCATGCAGAACAGAGTCTTCACCTTGGCCTTGAGCTTCGAAGCCCAAGATGGCTCAGCAGAGGGAGGTGCATACTCCTCAGAACTGTCCTCCGCCTCCTCCTCCTCAATCTCATCCTCATCAACATCCATGCGAGCAGCCTCTGCCTCAGCCCGGGTAGTGGTGTTAGCCCACTTGTTCTTCTGGCGCAGCCTAATGGGCTCATGGCAAATCCAGTTGGGAGCATGAAACTCTTCACCCGGAAAGAGCTTCTCCCAAGTCTTCGAAATCAAGAGGTGCAAATAGGGTCCATAGATGGGAACCTTACGATGGAACACACCAAACTGAAGCTCGCACCACATGATATGAGAGACATCAAGTGGTCCAGGTTGTTGAAGACGCGCTTCCTCACAAATAAGCATCATGTCCACAAGATAGGAATGCACCTTGTCCTTGTCGCCTATGCGAGGAAAAAGAGAGTTGCGGAAGATCCGGTGCATGATGTCAAGAAACGGGTTCAGCACATAAGACTTCTTGCCATTGGGTAAAGTTTTCTCAACAAGGTAGGGTTGAAGCTTGTTCTTGGAAGCAGACTCTAGGTTGGCATGCGGGCGGACACCAACGAGCACATCTAGCCCCTCATCACGAATGTGCAATAGATCCATGAACTCCTTCTACTCAGCAATCATCCTCTTTCCATTTGTCATCCAAGTCATGCTCCGCTTCTCATCCTTGTGGAAGTGGACAGAAGCAAAAAACTGAGCCACAATCTCCGGGTCAAAGTCAAGGTGGAACGTGAGAATCTCCTCAATACCAAACTGCTCCACCAAATCCAGGGGCTCACCAAAATATGCCTGGTTCTTCCTCAGATGGTCCATGTTAATCCACTGAACGGGTACGTAGATGTTCTGCTTGGCCTTGATCACATATAGGAAGATGAGATTTTGTTGCTTGGTCCAAAACAAGTCATTGCCCCTGATGAGTTCCCTAGGCTTGATGTAGGGGTTGAGCTTCCTTCGAATCAGAAACTCTGCTTGAGGCATTTCATCCAAGCCAACAACTGGCTCCTTGATCTTGGTAGCTGTGGTCTTGACGTTGCGTTGTGGGGCATTGGACCCCTCAGGAGCTTCTTGGTTGCGAAGGCGCTTTGAGCTCGTATCACGAATTCGAGCTCCTAGCACCGGAACCGGAGCCACCACCTATGACACACAACGCAAACACACGAGAAGAACGAGAAGGATTATTGCAAAGACCAAGGCCAAAACATAACGAAACAAATAGAAATGAGATTGGGTGTGACAAAACGAAGCAATTTTAAGTCAACGGTAGTACTGTAATAGGACACGGAAGTAAACTTTTACGTCTGCTCTGACCGCGGTAGTACCGCGCAACGCGGTAGTACCGCGCTTAGAGCGGAAGTAATTTTTTACATCCGCGCGCAGGGCGGTAGTACCGCTCCAGGCGGAGCGGTAGTACCGCACGGGGCGGATCACGCACGAACGGATCTGAGAACATCCGTAAAGTTAAATCGGTACTACCGTTGATCAAAACTACGTTGTTGTATCACACCAAATAGCATATCTACTGCACTAGCACTCTCCAACAATCTCCTCTTGCAAAGATTTAGCCAAAAATCACAAGCCCTACTTATGCATCCCCCAAAACCTAGAAGCAAAGAAAAGAGGCAAAGAGAGAAGGTCTAGGGGAGATACCGGGGTCCATGGCAAGAGGGCGAGGTGGGGAACGATCCCACCGGTTGGAATGAGAGGAGAGTGGCCGGAGACGGAGATCCGGTGAGGTCCTCCGGTGCCGTTCTTGGGCAGGAGAGAGAGAGACGATGTGAGGGGAAGAGATGAATAGGTATGGGGGGAGTTGGAACTCCCCCAGCCCGCGCTTAACCCCCACGCGGTCTCGACAGCATGGTAGTACCGCCCGGGCGGTAGTACTGCTCTTCCAGCGGCAGTAAAAAATTACTGCCGCGATGGAAGCGGTAGTACCGTGCCGTGGTCGTAGCTGTGCAAGCACAAGAGCCACCCACCTCCAGTGGTAGTACCGTGGCTTGCCACGGTAGTACCGCAAACCCAAGAAAGTGCAAGTTTCATAAAAAAGAAACATAAAAGGCCTTGGCAATACAAACTTCAAGCAAACGGACACACAAGAGAGAACACAAAAGAAGCAACTTAACCACGAACAAGGTCCAAAAGAAAGCAACGAGACACGAGGACCAAACATCGAACCAAAACCTCTCATGAAGAGAGGGCGGTGGCCGGAGCCACCTATGTTTGAGTCAATTGGTATGGCACCGCGAAGAATTATCCTTGGGCCCATGACCAAAACTCGTCTTTGAAGCACAAGTACCATCAACAATGGCGAATGTGAAAGAGTTGATCAATTTATGCATAAAGGGGGGAGGGAGAGTTCATTGAGAGAACAACACTCCCCCTATGTCCATGCCTACACCTAAACAAGACAACAAGATGAGTATGGTGGGGTGTGCACAGGTTCAAGCCACATTGCTTAAATCGATGATATTTAGCTCATGCCTTAACTCGCGAAATCTTGCTTCATCCAAAGGCTTCGTGAAAATATCTGCAAGGTTATCATGAGTGTTGACATAGTTAAGCTCAATCTCCCCTCGCCTAATGTGATCCCGGATGAAGTGATACCGAATCTCAATATGCTTCGTCTTGAAGTGTTGCACCGGGTTGAGAGAAATCTTGATGGCACTTTCATTGTCACACCAAAGAGGCACTTTGTCACAAATGACAACGTAATCCTTTAAAGTTTGCCTCATCCATAGAAGTTGAGCACAACAACTACCGGCAGCCACATACTCGGCTTCGGTGGAGGAGAGAGACACATAACTTTGCTTCTTAGAAGACCAACTCACCAAAGAGCAACCAAGAAATTGGCACCCTCCGGAAGTTGACTTCCCATCCACTTTGTCTCCCGCCCAATCCGAATCCGAAAAATCCACAAGATTGAAGTTTGCTCCTCTAGGGTACCATAAGCCAAAGTTTGGGGTATGAGCCAAATATCGAAAGATTCGCTTGACCGCCACATAGTGGCTTTCCTTAGGCGAGGCTTGAAACCGTGCACAAATTCCCACACTCAACATGATATCCGGTCTATATGCACAAAGGTAAAGCAAGGAGCCAATCATAGAACGATATACCTTTTGATCCACCGCTTTACCATTGGGATCAATGTCAAGTTGGCATTTGACAGGCATGGGTGTAGAAGCCGGCTTGACATCACTTAGCTTGAATCTCTTGAGCATGTCTTGAGTGTATTTGGCTTGGTTGATGAAGGTTCCTTCTCTACTTTGTTTGATTTCGAACCCGAGAAAGAACTTCAACTCTCCCATCATGGACATCTTGAACTTCGAGGTGATGAGTGCGGCAAACTCCTCATTGAAAGCTTTGTTAGGAGAACCAAAGATAATATCATCAACATATAGTTGGCATACAAACAACTCCCCTTTGACCTTCTTAGTAAAAAGAGTGGGGTCGATTTTCCCAGTTTCAAACCCACGATCTTGCAACAACTCGGTAAGGTGCTCATACCATGCACGTGGGGCTTGTTTAAGGCCATAGAGCGCCTTATCGAGTTGGTACACATGATTGGGGAACTCGGGATCCTCAAACCCTGGGGGTTGTTTGACATACACCAACTCATTAATAGGACCATTAAGAAAAGCACTCTTCACATCCATTTGTTGCAACTTGAAGTTATGATGAGAAGCATAAGCAATCAACAAACGAATAGATTCAATGCGAGCAACGGGAGCAAAGGTTTCACCGTAGTCGATACCCTCGACTTGGGAGTAGCCTTGTGCCACCAAACGAGCCTTGTTGCGAATGATAATCCCATGAGCATCTTGCTTGTTCCTGAATATCCATTTGGTACCAATAACATTATGGTTTTCCTTTAGCCTTGGCACCAATCTCCACACTTTGTTGTGCTCAAAGTTGTTGAGTTCTTCATGCATGGCATTAAGCCAATCCGGATCCTCGAGTGCCTCATAGACCTTTTGGGGTTCAACACAAGAGACAAACGCATGATGTTCACAATAGTTTGCTAATTGTCTACGAGTGCTTACCCCCTTTCTTAAGCTTCCAAGCACATTCTTCATGAGATGATCTTTGGTAGTGAGCTTGGACACAATCTTGGCGGCACGACGCTCCAATTGCTCCTCAAGAGAGAGTTGAGGAGCTGTAACTTGATCATCATGAGCATCGTCTTGAGCTTGCTCTTGCTCTTGAGCTTGCTCGGTGGCGAGAACTTGACCTTGGGCATCACTTGGTGGATCACCACCATATTGAGGTTGATATTGCCCTTGATCTTGTTCATTTGGTTGAGGGCCTTCACTTTGTTCTTCGGAAGTGTGTGGGTCTTGGGTTGGTGATGGTTCCGCTTGAGTGGAACATTGTCCTTCTCCTTCGGCCACAAGGGGTTCCTCAATGGGTAGGATATGGCCAACACCCATTCTTCTTATGGCTTGGGGAGGAATTTCATCACCTACATCACAAGTACCACTTTGCTCCACTTGGGATCCGTTATTCTCATCAAACTCCACGTTACACGTCTCCTCAATGAGTCATGTGGACTTGTTGAGGACACGGTAAGCACGAGAGTTTGTAGCATAACCCACAAATATGCCCTCATGAGCTCTAGCCTCAAATTTAGACAAACGAACACCTTTCTTGAGAATGAAACACTTACAACCGAACACCCGGAAGTACTTGAGGTTGGGCTTGTTGCCGGTAAGTATCTCATATGGAGTCTTGTTCAAGCCTTTGCGGAGATAGAGCCGATTGGACGCATGACAAGCGGTGTTGATGGCTTCGACCCAAAAGTTGTACGGAGACTTGAACTCCGCCATCATGGTCCTTGCCGCGTCCATCAATGTCCGGTTCTTCCTCTCCACAACACCATTTTGTTGAGGGGTGTAAGGTGCGGAATATTGATGCTTGATCCCCTCATCACTGAGAAACTCATCCAAGGTGTAGTTCTTGAACTCGGTGCCATTGTCACTTCTTATCATCAAAATCTTTGCATTGTGTTGACGTTGAGCTTCATTTGCAAAGTCGATGACGGTTTGTTGGGTCTCACTCTTCCTCTTGAAGAAATATACCCAAGTGTATCTTGAATAATCATCCACAATCACCAAGCAATACTTTCTACCCCCAATACTATCAAAGGATGGAGGCCCAAAGAGATCCATGTGAAGGAGCTCCAAAGGCCTCGTCGAGTAGATGATAGTCGTGGGAGGGTGAGCATTCTCATGTAGCTTTCCTTCGATACAAGCACTGCAAGCACGATCTTTGGCAAAACTAACATTTGTTAGTCCACGGACATGGTCCCCTTGAGAAGACTTTGCAAAGATCTCATATTGACATGGGCTAAACGGCGATGCCAAAGCCATCCCACGTCAACTTTAGCCATTAGGCATGTCGCGGTCTTAGTGGGTCGCTCCAAAAAGTTAATCACATAAAGACCATTCTCGACATGCCCAACAAAGGTTACTTTAAGAGTCTTGCTCCACAAGAGGGCCACGGTATCAATATCAAAGAAAGTGGCAAAGCCCATGAGTGCAAGTTGATGAACGGAAAGTAAGTTGTATGCAAGGGACTCAACAAGCATGACTTTCTTGATTGTGAGATCATGAGAAATGACAACCTTGCCGAGGCCCAATACCTTAGAAGATGAGGCATCACCCCATTCGACATTGGTGGGCATAGATGAAACCTTGTGCATGTCCACCACCAAGTCCTTGCTTCCGGTCATATGATTTGTGGCTCCACTATCGAGCAACCATGAACCCCCACCGGAAGCAAACACCTTGTTGGTGGCTTTAGCCATGAGGCACTTGGCGGTGATGTTCTCGTTGGGTGAATCGAAGAGGGACACCCGTGGAGTTGTTGCAATGGCAACGGAGGCCATGGAAACCGTCTCACCATCTTCATCATCATCATCATCATTGTACTCTTCTTGTGCCACCAACCCCTTGGGAGGAGTCTTCTTGGTGAAGTTGTTCTTGTTGGGGAAAGACTTGGCCTTGTCTTTTCGGATAAGCTTGCCACCATTGTCTTCCCTCTTCTCGTAAGGGCAATCCACAACAAAGTGACTCACATTGCCACAATTATAGCACGTCCTCACACGTTGCTTGCCCTTGGCGCCACTTGAGTTGTTCTTGTTGAAGTTGGGCCTTGAGTTCTTCTTGCCCCAAAATTACCGTGAAGTAAGAGCCATGTGCTCATGATAGGCATACTTGGTGTCTTCGGGGCAACACTCCTCTTCTTCCTCTTCTTCCGCACTAGCCTTGGCCTTCAAAGCAAGGTTGGGCTTCTTTGATCGTTGAGACCGCAACACCGCATTGTCGGCGGTCTTGTCCAAGATCCTCATTGCAACAAACTCATCCAACACTTCAATTGAGGACAAGGCGTGAAAGTCCGGCCTTTGACGGATGACGGAGGACATGGCCTTATGGTAGGGCATCATGGCCTTGAGAAACTTGCGCTTGATCCAATTGTCATCCGTATCCTTGCTCCCATGATCTCGGAGTGAGACTGCGAGAGTGGTTAATCTTCGGTAAAGCTCTCGAGGTTCTTCATCTTCAATCATTGCAAACTCATCGGCTTCATCTTGCACCACTTCAAAGTTTGAGCGTTGGATGCTTGCGCTTCCCTTGTACAAGGAAACAACATGCTCCCATGATTCCTTGGCCACGGTGAAAGGTCGGAGGTGCGCAATGTCTTCGAAAGGAATGGCTTCTTGGAGAATGAAGAGAGCGGACTCGTTAAGTTGATGATCCTCGGCTTCTCTAGGAGTGAAGTTGCTTGGGTCGTGCGGGTAGAAACCTTGCTCAATAATTCTCCAAAGATTAGTAGAACTATGATTTAAATGACGTTTAAAGCGATACACCCAAGAGGCAAAATCCTCATTTTTCACGAGCTTAGGAGGAGGACCAACATGATTCATATGCATGGAGGTAACCGGTCCTCCATAGGTAAGAGGTGGTTCAACATGGGCAAAGATGCCACTCCCACTTCTACCACTAGGCAAAGGAACTTGATCACTACTAGCTTCCCCCTTTTTGGAGTTAGCATCCGCCACCTTGTCACTGGGATCAACCACTTCCAATGGTGCGGTGGATAATTTAAGGCCTTCAAGATACTCCTTAACCATGCCTTTAACCTCGGTCGTCATGGAGGTCTTCAATGTGTCCAAAGCCGCATTGAACTCCTCATGAGAGACCGAGGATCCCCCATCGGCCGTAGACAAGGACGGACTCACACCGGGGTGCTCCTTCCCCTTGTCTATGGTGTCACCCATACTCTTCGGACGGTAAAGTCCTTAAAAAAGAGACGAGGCTCTGATACCAATTGAAAGGATCGAAATGGTTGACTAGAGGGGGGTGAATAGGCAACTAACAATTTTTAGCTTTTCTTGACCAAATTAAACTTAGCATCAAAATAGGTTGTCTAGATGTGTCGGAGTAAATGACCATGGGTAGCCCCATCGGCTCCCTTTGGTATTTCAAGACATCAGGGCAGGCTGCGCCCCTCAAGCATCAAGGACAAGGGCCGCCTTCTTGAGGCCGGCTGGTCCAAGCAGCCGGTTGCTGGGAGGCGGCGGAGTCCACAAGACGGCCATGAAGCAGGCCGACTCCTGGCAGGCGGCCTCCTTGGATGCCGAGTCCTAGCAGGCGGCCCCTCGCGCCCTCAAAGTCAACACCAACATAAACATGATGAGACAGGGCATGGCTAAAGTACAGGCCTACCACCCCCAAATCCAGGGTGGGGCGTGGCCACGGTACTGTGTACGGGGCAGGAATCCTGTGCCCGACGCAGGACTGTTGCCATGCCACTCGTGACGACACCCATGGCAGAGGGAGCCATGCTCCCGTGACAGGCGGCCAGTACGGCCCGCAGACGGCGGGTCCTACCTGTCCGTGACAAGCCAGAAGGCGGCAAGCCCAGACCTATCGGCTCAATGGGAGGCCGGCTCCCAGCAGGCGGCCCTCCTCCTCCCTCGAAGTCCGTGCGCCATTAACCAGATACGACGGGGTATGGCTACAGCGAGTTCCCGCCAGGCGGCGGGACTGTATCCACGCTCTCCCCGACCAAGCATGCATCATCAGTGGCACGACTACAGTGCTACGCAGCCGACAGGACCCGCAAGCGGCGGGCCCAGCTTGTCGGCCGAGGACAAGACCGCCGGGGGGACCCACCAGGTGGCGGGCCCCTGCAGTCGGCGGAGAAGCCGGTGACCAGAGACACTGACGGCCGGGTCCTACGCCCGGCCGGATTACCATTGTATCCCTGGGGGGTAGGCCTATATAAACCCCCCAGGTCACCCCATGCAAGGGGTTGGCAGTTGGCTCCTGGGCAGAGGCCTTGTCGAGCACTCACAGCAACACACACACGCACGCAGAGAGAGCGGAGTAGGGCTAGCCTTGCCCTTCTTCCTCCTCCAGCCAGGAGGCTCAAGGAGCAAGCTTGTAGCCACCTGTTGAGATAGTGATCATGTGGAGACCCCGCAGAGCAGGACTAGGGGTGTTATCTCCTAGGAGAGCCCCGAACCTGGGTAAGATTCGCAAGCGTACGCGGTCTCGCTCACTCCCGCTTCTAGAGCCCGGCGACATACTTTTGTCCCCATCCACGATAAGCCATCCCCTGGCATATGTCGCACGATACCCCCGACATTTGGCGCCCACCGTGGGGCTAGGTGCACCGTCGTCCGGAAACACGTTCTGGACGGGAACCCTCTTCCTCCCTGGCGATCGCAGCCAGCCCGGCACGCCCGATGGCGTTTGCGTCGACACACTGCACGGCGTGGAAGTTGTTTGTGCCGCAAGCAACTTCGCCGATCTCATCGGCGGGATCCGCCTCTTCGACGAGCCCGCACTCGACGCGGGCGCAGCTAGCTCTGAGAGCTGCCTCGTCGATCTCCTCGGCAAGCTTCACATCGCCGATGAGCCGGTCTCCGACCCGGAGTCCGTTGGCTCCACCGACCTGCTCGTCGACATGATCGTCGACGCCGACGTCACGCTTCCTGATGCCTTCCCCGGTGACGTGGTGATCTTCGACGATCCACTTCCCGCTGCAGACAGCAGCGCCAGCACCAGCACCGTCGCCGAGGTGCTGGTC
Source organism: Thinopyrum elongatum (assembly GCA_011799875.1). NCBI lineage: Eukaryota > Viridiplantae > Streptophyta > Magnoliopsida > Poales > Poaceae > Thinopyrum > Thinopyrum elongatum. The sequence goes on along the minus strand of CM022299.1, from coordinate 553,385,331 downwards.
ATCAGCCACGACGGAACCTCCGACCAGGCCGGCCGGGACCCGTTGCAGGCGGCAATGCGGGACCTGTCCGCTCCCGTAGCGCCCGGTGCGAGCGGTGAAACGCTGGAGGCGTGTCGTATCGCACTTCTCGATAGCGCCAACAAGTTGGCGGCCATGAGGCGCCTCACCGAGGCTTACCACCGCGAGATCGACCGCGCCGTTTGCGGCACACCGGCTGCTGTAGAGCCCAGCCGCGCGGGCACGGTCCGGCAGCGCGGCGCCGCCGTCGCCAGCATGTTGGGGGCCGACCGCCCGGTCTATGCCACGCCCATAGAGAACTTGCGCGCCGCCCAGGCAGCGGCAGACGAGCTGGACCGCCTAGAGGGCGACGAACGTCGCTGCATGACGGAGCGCGTCCAGCAGCTCATCGACGTGGCCGCCGCGCAGCAAGAAGCCAGCCGCCGCGTGGTGGAACCCGGCCTGCAGGCTGGGAACCTTCCCCCTCGCCGGGAGCACGGCGCGACCTCCCGGACACCGACAGCCGGCGCCCGCGACCAAGGAGACCCACAGCCGGTTGCCAGCCGCAGCCGCACCCGCGTCTCCATCGAGTACGACCAAGACGGCTGCCCACGAGCAGTGGAACGGCGGGACGGTCATCTGCCTCTCCCGCGCAGGGAGAGGCGCGCCTCCCCGCCGCCTGTTGAGCATCCGACTCTTGGAGGCCGGCTGGGCCCCCGTGAAGGAGTCGGAGAGAACGACGCCCGCAACCGGATCGACCGCTTGGCTCGGTCCCTGGCGTTGGAAGAAGAAGATGCAATCGGCCCGCCTTGTTTCGGCCCCCGCATTCGCGATGAGCCCTTCCCCAAAGGGTTCTAGCTCCCTCGGGACACTCCTAAGTACAACGACTCTGTGAAGCCAGAAGATTGGCTGGTCGACTACTCCACTGCCGTCAACATAGCGAATGGCAACAAGCGTGTCGCCGTGAAGTATGTTCCGCTCATGCTCCAGGGCACGGCCCGGACATGGCTGAACAGCCTCAAGCCCTACAGCGTCAACAGCTGGCTAGACTTCACCGAAGTTTTCATCCGCAACTTCACCAGCACCTACAAGCGGTTGCCCAAGCCTCGCCAGCTCTCCCTGTGCATCCAAGGCCCGATCGAGTCCACCCGCGAATAATTAACGCGGTGGGCCGAGCTGCGCAACTCCTGCGAAGGGGTTCATGAGGTGCAAGCCATTGAATACTTCACTGCCGGGTGCCGGGAGGGCACCCTACTCAAGCACCTGCTCCTCTGCGACGAGCCGGCCACGCTCGACGAGCTGTTGATCACAGCGGACAAGTATGCCACTGCCGACTCCTCCATGAAGTCAGAACTCCGGGTGGATGCCTCAGGAAAGATGCTCCCTCCGGCTCCTCAGACACCGGATGGTGATTCCAGTCGGCGCCAACAGTCAAACGACAATAAGCGCAAGGCCCCGCAGCCGGCTACCACCAGCCAGCAGGTGGCGACAGTCGAAGACCAGCAGCCAGAAGAGCAGCCCGGCCCCAAACGCTAGAGGGGCGGCAAGCCTGCCTGGTTGCCCGCCTTCTCGTTTGAGCAAACCCTCGACGCCCCCTGCAAGTTCCACAGCGGCGCGAAGCCATCCAACCACACCACCCGGAAGTGCCACTGGCTCACCCGCATCGCCAGAGGCGAAGGGCTGCCTCCGTCGCCTGCTGGCCCGCCGCCTCCGCCTCCCCAGTAGCCGGCGGTCCGACCAGTCGGCGCGATCCAAGACGAGTTTCCTGAAGAGCATGGAGCTTACGTCGTCTTCACCAGCGTGACTGACGACAGGCACAGCCGGCGTCAACAGCGCCGAGAAGTGAATACTGTCACCTCTGAAGCCCCAGAGTTCATGCACTGGTCGGAGAAGCCGATCAGTTGGAGCCGAGCCCAGCTGATGAAGAAGACCACTCATTTCGAGTGGAACGACAAGGCGGACGAGGCGTTCCTCCAGCTCAAGAAGATGTTGACCACGCCGCCCGTCCTGGCCGCCCCGGCTGCCAAGGAGCCTATGCTTCTCTACATCGCCGCCACCAGCCGGGTGGTCAGTACAGTTATGGTGGTAGAGCGCCAAGAGGACGGCAAGGCGCTGCCGGTCCAGAGGCCCGTCTACTACTTGAGTGAGGTGCTGTCAGCTTCCAAGCAGAATTACCCCCACTACCAAAAGTTGTGCTATGGCGTGCATTTTGCCGCCAAGAAGCTCAAGCCATACTTTCAAGAGCATCCCATCACGGTCGTCTGCACCGCCCCGCTTGCGGAGATCATAGGCAGCAGAGACGCATTGGGCCGAGTGGCCAAGTGGGCCATCGAGCTGGCCCCCTACACCATCTTCTACCAGCCTCGCGCTGCCATCAAGTCCCAAGCACTGGCCGACTTCCTCGTCGACTGGGCCGAGACCCAGTACCTGCCGCCGGCTCCAGACTCCACTCATTGGCGGATGCACTTTGATGGCTCGAAGATGCGCACCGGTTTGGGAGCCGGCGTTGTCCTCACCTCTCCCAAAGGCGACAAGCTCAGATACACACTGCAAATCCACTTTGCCGCCTCCAACAACGTGGCCGAGTACGAGGCGCTAGTACACGGACTCCGGCTGGCCAGGGAGATTGGCATCCGCCAGATTCTGTGCTACGGCGACTCGGACTTGGTGGTCCAACAGTCGTCCGGCGACTGGGACGCCAAGGATGCGAATATGGCGAGCTACCGTTTCCTCGTCCAGCAAATCAGCGGATATTTTGATGGGTGCGAATTCCTTCACGTGCCACGGGTCGACAACGAGCAAGCAGACGCCCTGGCACGGATCGGCTCAACCAGGCAAGCCATACCAGTCGGCGTGTCCCTTCAGCGCCTCTGCAAGCTGTCCATCAAGCCTTCCCCGGAATCAGAATCCATCTTCGTGTTGGCTGCTCCTAAAGCAGTCGGACCCGGCCAGGGGGCTGCGGCAGCCGGCCCGGGGACTTCGGCAAGCGGCTCGGGGACTGCGGCAGTCGCACTCGGCCCGGGGGCTGCAGCGGCCATCCCGGGGACTTCAACAACGCGGCAAGACGCGGCCGACTCCACCCCACCACCTCCAGACCCAACTGCCCTGGTTTCAGTAACCGTAATGACAGTGGATGAAGTCAAAGCACCATCATGGGCGCAGCCCATCCTCAACTTTCTGGTAGGCGGAGAGCTGCCAGTCGATGAGATCTCGGCCTGGCAGGTGCAACATCGGGTAGGAGCTTACACGATAGTAAACAGAGAGCTTGTCAGGCGCAGCGTGACCGACGTTTTCCAACGCTGCGTCGAACCAGAGAAAGGCAAGGCAATCCTCAGAGACATACACCAAGGCGAGTGCGGCCACCACGCGGCCTCCAGATCCCTTGTCGCCAAAGCTTTCCGCCATGGTTTCTTCTGGCTGACTGCTTGGAGGACGCCAAGGATCTGGTCAAGAAATGCAAGGGGTGCCAAAAATTCAGCTCCAAGCAACATCTGCCGGCTTCTGCACTCAAGACCACCCCCCTTACCTGGCCCTTTGCCGTCTGGGGGCTGGACATGGTGGGCCCATTCAAGACAGCACGCGGTGGCATGACCCATCTGCTGGTCGCCGTGGACAAATTCACCAAGTGGATTGAAGCCAAACCAATCAAGAAACTAAATGGTCCGACTGTTGTGACCTTCATCGCGGATCTCACCGTCCGGTACGGTGTGCCACACAACATCATCACCGACAATGGCACTAACTTTGCCAAAGGCGCCTTGGCCCGTTTCTGCTCAACGCAGGGCATCCAACTGGACTTAGCGTCCGTTGCCCATCCGCAGTCAAACGGCCAGGTAGAACGAGCAAACGACCTCATCTTATCCGGCATCAAACCCCGACTGGTCGAGCCGCTGGAGCGCTCGGCCGGCTGCTGGATCGACGAGCTGCCGGCCGTCCTCTGGAGTCTCCGCACCACTCCAAACAGATCAACCGGCTTCACTCCCTTCTTCCTCATGTATGGGGCCGAGGCCGTCATCCCAACTGACATCGAGTTCGACTCGCCTCGCGTCACCATGTACACAGAGGCGGAGGCGAAGGAAGCACGAGAAGACGGTGTCGATCTGCTGGAAGAGGGCCGGCTGTTAGCACTCAGCCGGTCCGCCATCTACCAGCAGAGCCTGCGCCGCTACTACAGTCGGAAGGTCAAGCCACGATCCTTCCAAGAGGGAGACCTTGTGCTCCGGCTGATCCAGCGAACAGCCGGCCAGCACAAGCTCTCGGCCCCTTGGGAAGGCCCCTTCATCATCAGCAGAGCCTTGGGCAACGACTCCTATTACCTCATCGACGCGCAGAAGCCCAGGGCGCGCAAAAGGGACGATTCCGGCAAGGAAGCAGAACGCCCATGGAACGCAAATCTTCTTCGAAGATTTTATAGTTAAATATAGTATGTACCACGCTACCTTTTGTACTAAGGGCAAAGGCACCGGGTCCCTCGAGGAGCACTCGGGTGCTACCTTTCTTATCTGTATGATAAGTTTCATGCCTGTGAGTATGTTATTTCATTCCTACGCCCGGCACCGGGTCCGACCAGTCGCCCCGGGGGCTTGCCGCCTTGTACTATGTTGGCTCTACCTGCAGTCGGACAAGTAGTGTGCCGGCATCTAAGCCCACCCTTGTCATAAGCCGCAGCTCGCAGAGCGACTGTCTGGCCGGCAAGGGTCAAAGGCAAGAAACGGTGCTCACATGAAAAATGGCTAAGGACGAAAGCACCCACATAGGCCAAGTCGGCTCCTCGCCTAGCCGTCCGGTTGCTGAGCAGCCGGTCGGCCGGCTTCTCACTTAAATTGCTATGTTCTAAGCGGCCAAAGTACTTGTCTTCCCAAAATGGCCAAGTACTTGACCCGGCCAGCAGACCAAGAATGGCTGTCTGGCTGGCAAGGCGGCAGCCAAGGGAAAGCGGCAAAGGAAAAAGCCAAGAAGAACAGAAAGCAAGACAAGTCAGAGCTCGGCGAAGCACATCTCGTGCGAGAATTAAATCACATAGCAAGAGGCCCTCGGCCAGCATTCAACAAAGTTTGAATACACCCAGCGGGTGGAACTGCGCGAATTTAACAAAGTTTGTTCTAAAGATTACCAAAGTAGGAAAAGATAAGATAAGTTGGCAGCCTAGGCCAAACAAGCAACAGGCGGGTCCGGCAGGTTGGTGGAGTCGGCGGTGCCGGTTGGTGGAGTGGCCGTCTGGCGAGTCTCGGCTTGGTCGCCTTCAGCAGTAGTCGGTGCACTCGCACGCGGCTCGTTGCTCGAGGCCCGATCGAGCTGAAGCTGGGCGTCCACTCCGCCTTCCGGTGCGTCGCCTTCACCATCCTCATCTTCCTCGTCCTCGCCTTCGTCGCTTGAGGCGATTTCTTCCGCTGAGTCCTCGCTGTCATCCAGGTTCATCCCGAACCAGTCCATCGGCACCTCGACACCTTCCTCGTCCAGCTCGGGGAAGAAGACGCCGGTGTCGGTGTACTCGGTGATCGCCACCGCGCGATGGGTGAGCGCGGGCCCCGCTGCCACCAACTCTTCCATGGCCTCCTGTCGGAACGTGGCCAACTGGGCTAGGTCCAGCCCAGGATACCACGCCTTGACAAACTCCAAGGCTCTTCGGGCGCCTGCCCGAGCGGAGGAGCCCCTCCAAGCCTCGAAGCGGCCAATTGCCGCCTCCAACCAGTCGGCGGTCCGACTGGGGGTGCGTGGAGCCTGGCCGCCTAGCCAGAGGGCGGAAACCAGCTGAGACCCGGCACGCTGAAGGCGGCGGAGCAGACGGTGAACCGGCTGTAAACGCGTCCTGACGGCCAGGAGCTGCTCGTTCATGTTCCGAGGTGCGTCGGGCGGGATCTCCACTCCTTCCCTCCTACGCCGGTCGCGCCGCGCCTCGATGGCCTGGCTGACGGCGACAGCGTGGCGAGGAAAGAAGTCTACGCAAAAGAAAAATAGAGATCAGAAGCCGACTCCCGATGCAGTCGGCAACTATTCCAAAGAAAGAAGCTTACCGTCGATCATGTCCTCAATCTCGCCGTAGCCAGCGGCGAGGATCGCCTCCTTCTCTGCCCACTTTGAGCGTTCGACCTCAAACTCGGCCTGAAGGGCGCTTTCCGCCTCCTTGAGCTTCTGGAGCTCCGCCTTGTGCTGGTCCGCCTGGTCCGCCAACTTCTTGGCCAGACGGTCGCACTCCAAGGCCGCCTTACGGCGCTCCTCCTCTTTGACGCGCAGCTCGGTCTGGACTTCGCCCAGATGCTGCTGCAGTGTGGCGTTGGCTCCTACAAAAATGAGAAAGAGAGGACAATCAACAAAGATGACCAAAAAAGAAAGTGGTTGCCGGAAGATCCGGCCCGACTGGTCAGCAGTCGGCCCGAATCTCGGGGGCTACACCCAGCGGGTGCGCTGACGTGCCCCCGTGAGGAAGAAGACAGAATGCTTACGCTGGCTTTCGGTGAGGTCGGCGGTCCGCTTAGCCAACTCCTGGACCTGGGAGTTGAAGGCGGCTGCGCGGATGTTGTGGTAGTCCTGCAACAAAGACAAAAGAAGAGAAAACAAGTTAGCACTCGGAACCTACCTTAAAGTTCCGAGCCGCCTGCTCAGCAGCCGGCCCGGAACTCGGGGGCTACACCCAGTGGGTGCGCTGGCGCGCCCCCATGGAAGACTGCAATAATCAAAAAACAAAGCAAAGAAGCATACCCGAACGGCCGTCCGCGTCGCCAAGAATGCCTTCGTACACTGCTGGAGGGCGGCGCCTTGGGCCTGGAGCTGGGCCTGAACGTCCTGCGCGGCCTTGTTCAGCACGCCCGTCCCGCCCCCAGGCGTCCATTCCGGTGGGGGGGCACTGGTGGCCTCTGCATCCAGGGCCGACGAGCTCGCGGCCCCGACCTCCTGCGCCCGCGGCGCCGAAGCCGCCTTCGCCGCTCGCCGGCGCACCGAAGGGCGGACCACGGGAGTCGCCCCCACCACCAACTCGACACCGATCGGCGACGCCGGTGGCTCGTCTGGCCGATTGCCTCGGGCCTCGGCAGTCGGCGCTTGCGGGGGCACCTCCGCCTCCGAGACGATGGCGTCGCCTCCTCCTCTCTCCACGACCGGCTGGTCATCGCCGACTCCTCTAGTCGGCTCCGGGATCTCTGGCGCTGGCGGCGCCGCGCGCAACGGAATGACAAGTTGCGGGGCCTGGCCGCGCGCGGTTTCTTCCGCCTGCGCCCTAGCGGCCGCGTCCGCCCGAGCCTTGGCGGCGGCGTCCGCCCGCGCTGCCTTGGCCGCCTCCGCCTCCTCCCGCTCCTTGCGCGCCTCCCGTGTGTTCCTCTCCGTCGCCGCCCGGAGGTCGGCGAGCGGGTCCACACGGCGGTTATTGGCGGAGCCTTCCGCCTCCCCGATCACGGAGGCAGCGGCAGACCGCTCAAGAGTGAGTGGGGCCCTGATTCAAGCAAGACAAGAGAAAACTCAGAAAAAGTTTGCAAGGAAGAAGAAAGGAAAACACAGCCAAACACTTATGCGGACACCATCGGGGGCTGCTTCGGGGCCCTCTGGAACTGGGCTGCTCTTGCGGCGGCCTCTTGCCGCCTGGTTGCGGCGGCCGCGTTCTTGGACTTCTTCGGCCGGCTGCCGAACAACAACGAGCCGACCCGGTGCTTTTTTGGGCCGCCTGGTGCGGTCGGCGCGGCTGAGGAGCTTGCGCCCGCCCTGTCGGTGCCGTGCGGGCGGCGCGGCTCATTCTCCTCCTCATCGTCGTCCGGCCAGTCCTCAAGGCCGCCTCCTCCCCCGGAGCCGCCTGCTCCACCGCCGCCACCTGTGGCGTCGTCCTCCTCCATGGCGGCCGCCCCCAGGTCGGGGTCTTCCACGTCGCTCCTCGTTCGATCCGGCATATACTCCTGACCTGGATCCAGAGCGCCGGTGGCCGACTGGGCCGGGAGGACCTACACCATGGCCGACTGATCAGACGGCGAAACAAGAACTCGGACCAGCAAAAGAGAAAAAGAATTACAAAGACTTACAGTAGGCGGCGGATGTGCGCGGTCGTACGGCCGCTTGCCGAACTGCCAGTCCGTCTCTGACAACTTACAGTTGGAGATATAGTTGACCAGCCGGACCACCTCCACGTCCGGCAGCTCCCGCGTGCACATCCGGCACGGGTCCCGGTGCTCGCTCATGCAACTGATGATGTGAGGCCGGGCTTGAAGGGGGAGAACTTGGCGCGTCACGAAAGCGGCCAGCAAGTCCGAGCCCTGTAAGCCCTCCGACTCCGTCATCACATGAAGTCGGGCAAGCGCGGCGGAGGAGGCGGCCGATAGAGAGCTCAGCTTGAACCGCCAGTTGGCACGCGGCTCGGCCGGCGGGCCGGCTGCGTAAGCCGGCAAGTTGACATAATCGCTAGTCGGATGGATGTTTCTGACATAGAAATAAGATTTCTGCCACAGCTTGGCGGACTGCAGCAGAGAGATGGAAGGGAAGCGGTTCCCGGTGCCCAGGCGCCGCACCGCCACACAGGCTCCGCACTGAGCCGCCTGGCCCTTGGCGGCGGTGCCGAGTTTGAGGTAGAAGCACTCCCCCCAGAGTTCGAGGGTGGGGAGAGTGCCGAGATATCCTTCGCACATGGCGACGAAGGCGGCCAGCAGCACCACCGTGTTTGGCGTGAGGTGGTGCGGCTGGACTTGGTAGAAATCAAAGAAAGAGCGGAGGAAGTTGCTTGCTGGAAGGCCGAAGCCGCGAAGGAAATGAGACCGGAAGACGACGCGTTCGTCGTCCTCCGGCGCCGGCAAGATTTCTGCCTCGGGAGGGACGCGCACCTGCACATTCGCCTCTCGGGGTAGCCGACGTGTTTGGCGGAGGAAGGAGAGGTGGTCTTCGTGGACGTTGGAGCCGTCCCAGTCGCCGGCTCATGAACGCGACATGGGCGACGGAGTTCGTCGCAGGCGCGGTGCGGTGGCGAGCGGATGAGGCTGCAGCGGAGCAAGGAAGCTGCCACGAGAGGACGCACAGCGACGACGAGCTGCGGCAGTGCTTCGGCGGGAGGAAGGAGCGCTGCGGCGGCAGGAGAAAATGAAGAGCGGCGAAGGGAGAGGAGGGCGCGCGTGCGTCTGCCGCCCCCCTCCTCCCCCTACTTATAGCCCCAGGTGGCGAAGCCGAGGGGACGGGGGCGTGGGGGATCGTGGGATTAACTGCGCCCACTCCCCGATGATTCCCGCGATTATGGCGCCAGTAAAGGCGTGCATTAACTGCCACAGAATACCAACCGTCCGCCTCGGCCGTAGCGGATCCGCGCGCGCGGGCCGAGGCACTGTAGTGGTGGGCCCGGCCTGCGGCGCCGTCCCGTCGCGCGCGTGGGCTGGCAGGCCGGCTTGACCTGATGATGCCACGTGGCCGACATGTGCGGGCGGCAAGCCTGACGCCTAGCTAGCGCGCCACCCGGTCCCCGCCACGATGTTTCAAAACCACCAGGCGGCCCGCCTGGTCATGGCCGACACCAACCAGTCGGCTCTTCGGAAGACGATTCAGAGTATGAAGCTGCTGAGGCTTCTCGCCCCTTCAGCCGCAGCGCCTCATCAGCTTCGGGGACTACTTTCGGAGTAAATGACCATGGGTAGCCCCATCGGCTCCCTTTGGTATTTCAAGACATCAGGGCAGGCTGCGCCCCTCAAGCATCAAGGACAAGGGCCGCCTTCTTGAGGCCGGCTGGTCCAAGCAGCCGGTTGCCGGGAGGCGGCGGAGTCCACAAGACGGCCATGAAGCAGGCCGACTCCTGGCAGGCGGCCTCCTGGGATGCCGAGTCCTAGCAGGCGGCCCCTCGCGCCCTCAAAGTCAACACCAACATAAACATGATGAGACATGGCATGGCTACAGTGCATGCCTGCCACCCCCGAATCCAGGGCGGGGCGTGGCCACGGTACTGCGTACGGGGCAGGAATCCTGCGCCCGACGCAGGACTGTTGCCATGCCACTCGTACCGACACCCATGGCAGAGGGAGCCATGCTCCCGTGATAGGTGGCCAGTATGGCCCGCAGACGGCGGGTCCTACCTGTCCGTGACAAGCCAGAAGGCGGCAAGCCCAGACCAGTCGGCTCAATGGGAGGCCGGCTCCGAGCAGGCGGCCCTCCTCCTCCCTCGAAGTCCATGCGCCATTAACCAGATACGACGGGGTATGGCTACAGTGAGTTCCTGCCAGGCGGCGGGACTGTATCCACGCTCTCCCCGACCAAGCATGCATCATCAGTGGCACGGCTACAGTGCTACGCAGCCGACAGGACCCGCAAGCGGCGGGCCCAGCTTGTCGGCCGAGGACAAGACCGCCGGGGGGACCCACCAGGCGGCGGGCCCCTGCAGTTGGCGGAGAAGCCGGTGACCAGAGACACTGACGGCCGGGTCCTACGCCCAGCCGGATTACCATTGTATCCCTGGGGGTAGGCCTATATAAACCCCCCAGGTCACCCCATGCAAGGGGTTGGCAGTTGGCTCCTGGGCAGAGGCCTTGTCGAGCACTCACAGCAACACACACACGCACGGAGAGAGAGCGGAGTAGGGCTAGCCTTGCCCTTCTTCCTCCTCCAGCCAGGAGGCTCAAGGAGCAAGCTTGTAGCCACCTGTTGAGATAGTGATCATGCGGAGACCCCACAGAGCAGGACTAGGGGTGTTATCTCCTAGGAGAGCCCTGAACCTGGGTAAGATTCGCAAGCGTACGTGGTCTCGCTCACTCCCGCTTCTAGAGCCCGGCGATGTACTTTTGTCCCCATCCACGATAAGCCATCCCCTGGCATATGTCGCACGATACCCCCGACAAGATGTGCAACTAGGTGAGCAACCTATATGATGCAACAACAACAAGCACACAAGCAAGCAAGGAATACAACACACTAAAGGCTTGCACAAGTAAAGGTAAGAGATAACCAAAAGTGGAGCCGGTGGAGACGAGGATGTGTTACCGAAGTTCCTTCCCTTTGAGAGGAAGTACGCCTCCGTTGGAGCGGTGTGGAGGCACAATGCTCCCCAAGAAGCCACTAGGGCCACCGTGTTCTCCTCACGCCCTCACACAATGCGAGATGCCATGATTCCACTATTGGTGCCCTTGAAGGCGGCGACCGAACCTTTACAAACAAGGTTGGGGCTATCTCCACAACTTAATTGGAGGCTCCCAACGACACCACGAAGCTTCACCACAATGGAATATGGCTCCGAGGTGACCTCAAACGTCGAGGGTGCTCAAACACCCAAGAGTAACAAGATCCGCAAGGGATTAGTGGGGGGAATCAAATTTCTCTTGGTGGAAGTGTAGATCGGGGCCTTCTCAACCAATCCCTAGGAAATCAACAAGTTTGATTGGCTAGGGAGAGAGATCGGGCGAAAATGGAGGTTTGAGCAACAATGGAGCTTGGAGAGGGAAGAGGTGGTCTTCTTGGGGAAGAAGACCCCCTTTATATAGTGGGGGAAAAGATCTAACCGTTATCCCCTTTCTCAGTCCGCGCGATGCGGTACTACCGCACAGAGCCGCGGTACAACTGCAAAGGGTTGCGGTACTACCGCTGCCCGGTGCGGTACTACCGCTAGCGTGGTAGTGACCAGGTGAGGGCCTGTTGCACAGGGCAACGAGCGGTAGAACCGCCGGAGCGGTACTAACGCGCGCCCCTACGGTACTACCGTAGGGCAGGGCTCAACTGGCGCTCGAAATGCACGGAAGAAATAAACTGCTTTCATAGCTACTTCCGCTGAGGTTGGAGCTGTGCAAAAATCCGGCAAGGTACTACCGCTCACCAGGAGCGGTACTACCGCGTAGGGGCGGAAGTAAAAAATTACATCCGCGCCTACTTCCGCATGCTTCAGCTTCAGGGCTGGAGGCAGCGGTACTACCGCTCACCAGGAGCGGTACTACTGCATGCCCCTGCGGTACTACCGCTCCCTTGAGCAGTACTACCGCACACTCCTGCGGTACTACTGCTCCCTTGAGCAGTACTACCGCACGCCACAGAGGCTTTAGCATTTGGCAGCCTTCACATCGCAGAGACAAGGATAAACGGACGGTGCTCCATTGAAGCGAAGGAAAGGTGGTGCAAAGGAACAGATGTGTACGTGTTGATTCCACCCTAACCTTTCCGAAGCGGACCCCCTCTTAATAGTACGGCTTTCCTACGACTCAAATCCACCAAAAAGAAACGTAGAGAACAGCCGTCTTCGATAGGCTCCGAGGGGCACCGAATCGTCTTGTGCCTAAACATGAGATATCTGAAATGCTCAATGCACACGATTAGTCCGCAAATGCATTGTCATCAATCACCAAAACCACGTAGGGAGAAATATGCCCTTACAATCTCCCCCTTTTTGGTGGATTGATGACAATACGGGATTTGCACATAGAGATAAATAATGAGCATAAGCAAACCCAAAATCTATAAAATATAGACAGGCTCCCCCTAGATGTGTGCATTGTATAGGATATGCTTTGGACTGCAAAACACACACACTAGGATCAACATTCCCCCTATATTTTATAGACAAGGCAATCCTTGCAACAAGATAAGTGACACTAAGCAAGGAAGCAAGGTATAGCAAGTGAGCATGAAGATAAGGGCACAGGACAAAATAAACTCACAAGCTACTAGACATACTTGACAATAAAAGGATATGAGTGAAGGCATATGTCTCACACCATATGATAGAAAAAGTCTCCTGGTCTCACACGCAAATAACACAACCAAAGCAACGAAGGTTCAACGAAAGCAAGGAGACAAATACTCGCAAATCCTACACTCTCTCCCCCTCTGGCATCGAGACACCAAAAAGGCAGAGAGGACACCTAAGACACAGGTGGTAGCTCCCACTGAAGTGATCACCCATCAACCTCCTCCTCTGAAGCAGCAGGAATGGACTCCTCATCTGACTCAGCCCACTGATAGCCCTTCTTCTTCATCCAAGCAGCCTCAGGTGTGATGTTCTTCTCAGACCCACTCGAGAAGTGCTCGCCAAGCTTCCTCAAGGTCCGCTTGTCGCGCTGGCGACTCTCCTTCTGAGCAACGTGAGTCTGATACTGCCCCTTGGCCTGCATGCAGAACAGAGTCTTCACCTTGGCCTTGAGCTTCGAAGCCCAAGATGGCTCAGCAGAGGGAGGTGCATACTCCTCAGAACTGTCCTCCGCCTCCTCCTCCTCAATCTCATCCTCATCAACATCCATGCGAGCAGCCTCTGCCTCAGCTCGGGTAGTGGTGTTAGCCCACTTGTTCTTCTGGCGCAGCCTAATGGGCTCATGGCAAATCCAGTTGGGAGCATGAAACTCTTCACCCAGAAAGAGCTTCTCCCAAGTCTTCGAAATCAAGAGGTGCAAATAGGGTCCATAGATGGGAACCTTACGATGGAACACACCAAACTGAAGCTCGCACCACATGATATGAGAGACATCAAGTGGTCCAGGTTGTTGAAGATGCGCTTCCTCACAAATAAGCATCATGTCCACAAGATAGGAATGCACGAGGAAGTGCAAGTTTCGTCAAAAAGAAACATAAAAGGCCTTGGCAATACAAACTTCAAGCAAACGGACACACAAGAGAGAACACAAAAGAAGCAACTTAACCACGAACAAGGTCCAAAAGAAAGCAACGAGACACGAGGACCAAACATCGAACCAAAACCTCTCATGAAGAGAGGGCGGTGGCCGGAGCCACCTATGTTTGAGTCAATTGGTATGGCACCGCGAAGAATTATCCTTGGGCCCATGACCAAAACTCGTCTTTGAAGCACAAGTACCATCAACAATGGCGAATGTGAAAGAGTTGATCAATTTATGCATAAAGGGGGGAGGGAGAGTTCATTGAGAGAACAACACTCCCCCTATGTCCATGCCTACACCTAAACAAGACAACAAGATGAGTATGGTGGGGTGTGCACAGGTTCAAGCCACATTGCTTAAATCGATGATATTTAGCTCATGCCTTAACTCGCGAAATCTTGCTTCATCCAAAGGCTTCGTGAAAATATCTGCAAGGTTATCATGAGTGTTGACATAGTTAAGCTCAATCTCCCCTCGCCTAATGTGATCCCGGATGAAGTGATACCGAATCTCAATATGCTTCATCTTGAAGTGTTGCACCGGGTTGAGAGAAATCTTGATGGCACTTTCATTGTCACACCAAAGAGGCACTTTGTCACAAATGACACCGTAATCCTTTAAAGTTTGCCTCATCCATAGAAGTTGAGCACAACAACTACCGGCGGCCATGTACTCGGCTTCGGTGGAGGAGATTGACACACAACTTTGCTTCTTAGAAGACCAACTCACCAAAGAGCAACCAAGAAATTGGCACCCTCCGGAAGTTGACTTCCTATCCACTTTGTCTCCCGCCCAATCCGAATCCGAAAAGCCCACAAGATTGAAGTTTGCTCATCTAGGGTACCATAAGCCAAAGTTTGGGGTATGAGCCAAATATCGAAAGATTCGCTTGACCGCCACATAGTGGCTTTCCTTAGGTGAGGCTTGAAAACATGCACAAATTCCCACACTCAAGATGATATCCGGTCTAGATGCACAAAGGTAAAGCAAGGAGCCAATCATAGAACGATATACCTTTTGATCCACTGCTTTACCATTGGGATCAATGTCAAGTTGGCATTTGACAGGCATGGGTGTAGAAGCCGGCTTGACATCACTTAGCTTGAATCTCTTGAGCATGTCTTGAGTGTATTTGGCTTGGTTGATGAAGGTTCCTTCGCTTCTTTGTTTGATTTCCAACCCGAGAAAGAACTTCAACTCTCCCATCATGGACATCTTGAACTTCGAGGTCATGAATGTGGCAAACTCCTCATTGAAAGTTTTGTTAGGAGAACCAAAGATAATATCATCTACATATAGTTGGCATACAAACAACTCCCCTTTGACCTTCTTAGTAAAAAGAGTGGGGTCGATTTTCCCAATTTCAAACCCACGATCTTGCAACAACTCGGTAAGGTGCTCATACCTCGCACGTGGGGCTTGTTTAAGGCCATAGAGCAACTTATCGAGTTGGTACACATGATTGGGGAACTCGGGATCCTCAAACCCCGGGGGTTGTTCGACATACACCAACTCATTAATAGGACCATTAAGAAAAGCACTCTTCACATCCATTTGTTGCAACTTGAAGTTATGATGAGAAGCATAAGCAATCAATAAACAAATAGATTCAAGGTGAGCAACGGGAGCAAAGGTTTCACTGTAGTCAATACCCTCAACTTGGGAGTAGCCTTGTGCCACCAAACGAGCCTTGTTGCGAATGATAATCCCGTGAGCATCTTGCTTGTTCTTGAATATCCATTTGGTACCAATAACATTATGGTTCTCCTTTGGCCTTGGCACCAATCTCGACACTTTGTTGTGCTTAAAGTTGTTGAGTTCTTCATGCATGGCATTAAGCCAATCCAGATCCTCGAGCGCCTCATAGACCTTTTGGGGTTCAACACAAGAGACAAACCCATGATGTTCAAAATAGTTTGCTAATTGTCTACGAGTGCTTACCCCCTTTCTTAAGCTTCCAAGCACATTCTTCATGAGATGATCTTTGGTAGTGAGCTTGGACGCAATCTTGGCGGCAAGACACTCCAATTGCTCCTCAAGAGAGAGTTGAGGAGCTGTAACTTGATCATCATGAGCGTCGTCTTGAGCTTGCTCTTGATCTTGAACTTGCTCGGTGGAGAGAACTTGACCTTGGGCATCACTTGGTTGATCACCACCATCTTGAGGTTGATATTGCCCTTGATCTTGTTCATTTGGTTGAGGGCCTTCACTTTGTTCTTCGGAAGCGTGTGGGTCTTGGGTTGGTGATGTTTCCGCTTGAGTGGAACATTGTCCTTCTCCTTCGGCCACAAGGGGTTCCTCAATGGGTAGGATATGGCCAACACACATTCTTATTATGGCTTGGGGAGGAATTTCTACACCTACATCACAAGTACCACTTTGCTCCACTTGGGAGCCGTTATTCTCATCAAACTCCACGTTACACGTCTCCTCAATGAGTCCTGTGGACTTGTTGAGGACACGGTAAGCACGAGAGTTTGTAGCATAACCCACAAATATGCCCTCATGAGCTCTAGCCTCAAATTTAGACAAACGAACACCTTTCTTGAGAATGAAACACTTACAACCGAACACCCGAAAGTAGTTGAGGTTGGGCTTGTTGCTGGTAAGTATCTCATATGGAGTCTTGTTCAAGCCTTTGCGGAGATAAAGCCGATTGGATGCATGACAAGCGGTGTTGATGGCTTCGGCCCAAAAGTTTTATGGAGACTTGAACTTCGCCATCATGGTCCTTGCCGCGTCCATCAATGTCCGATTCTTCCTCTCCGCAACACCATTTTGTTGAGGGGTGTAAGGTGCGGTATATTGATGCTTGATCCCCTCATCATTGACAAACTCATCCAAGGTGTAGTTCTTGAACTCGGTGCCGTTGTCACTTCTTATCATCAAAATCTTTGCATTGTGTTGACGTTGAGCTTCATTTGCAAAGTCGATGACGGTTTGTTGGGTCTCACTCTTCCTCTTGAAGAAATATACCCAAGTGTATCTTGAATAATCATCCACAATCACCAAGCAATACTTTCTACCCCCAAGACTATCAAAGGATGGAGGCCCAAAGAGATCCATGTGAAGGAGCTCCAAAGGCCTCGTTGAGTAGATGATAGTCGTGGGAGGGTGAGCCTTCTCATGTGGCTTTCCTTCGATACAAGCACTGCAAGCACGATCTTTGGCAAAACTAACATTTGTTAGTCCACGGACATGATCCCCCTTGAGAAGACTTTGCAAAGATCTCATATTGACGTGGGCTAAACGGCGATGCCAAAGCCATCCCACGTCAACTTTAGCCATTAGGCATGTCGTGGTCTTAGTGGGTCGCTCCAAAAAGTTAATCACATAAAGACCATTCTCGACATGCTCAAAAAAGGCTACTTTAAGAGTCTTGCTCCACAAGAGGGCCACGGTATCAATATCAAAGAAAGTGGCAAAGCCCATGAGTGCAAGTTGACAAACGAAAAGTAAGTTTTATGCAAGGGACTCAACAAGCATGACTTTCTCGATTGTGAGATCATGAGAAATGACAACCTTGATGAGGCCCAATACCTTAGAAGATGAGGCATCACCCCATCCTCATCGCCCACGCCGCGTAGTTCGTCCTCATCGCTCATCGCCACCGCCGTCTCCGCCGCCGCGGCAGCCGCCATCGCCACCGAGTCGCTCGGCACCAACGCTCCACTCGCTGAAGAGTCACGCGGCATCGTCTTCGTCATCACCTAGCGCTGATACCAAATGTTGGAGCCGACTCTCTCAGCCCTCTTCTCTCTTGGTTGTTTCACACAACACACACAAGAACACAAGGAATTTTGGTGCCGTACTGTGTCACACAGCCGACATTTTCCTCTCTCTATATTTCTTCTTGTACCAAAACAAAGATGCTTTACAGCCCTTAAGTAGTACTCACGCACGCACAGCGGGCACTGCACTTGCCCACTAACTAGCCCACGCATGCACTAACCCAGGCCACTAACAGCACATGCACACATACAACTAACAAGAATTAATCTTATCTAACTACGGACCTTTTCTCAAGGTTGCAATAGACTCACCCATCCATCGGCTTCAACTTGTGCAGGTCGTTGGCTTCAGAACATCATGCACCACCGTCTCACACGGCTAGCTAGCCAGCTTCACGTGGCAGCTCGAACTTTCTCCATGCATGCTTCTCCTTCTGAAACTACTGACTCGTACGCATCACACGTACCTCTGCACACATATTACTACATGCAACTACTACATGCAAGACTGAAATAAACATGAAGATACAAAATATCAAGATTAAACCTAACAAATACAATGAAAGAGGATGAACACCGACAACTGGAATGAAATGTGTGAGCATGAATGTAATGTTAGTGAGAAAATGTACTCCCCCAAGCTTAGGCTTTTGCCTGGCTTGGTGATCACCACCGCTGGTCTGGATAATAATTGAAGTGATAGCTCGTGGAGGCTCTCTGTGCAGCCTCCTCAGCTAGACGTGCAACCTCTACTACTACATTGTACTCACGTGCCTCGCTCTCATAGACATAATATCTTTGCTTGCTCTGAAAATCAAAGATAGTAGGCGCAGGCAAAATAACAGAGACAACACGATATTTATCAAATATTAAATTGTACTCATAGTTCTGAGCTCTATCCCTAATAAATTCATGGTGCTGCATCGCCTCAAATTCTAAGTATTAGTCAGGTAATATAGGATTATTGGGCCTAGGCGAGTCCCCTAGCTTTGCGACTACGAGAGAGGCATAAATCCCTCCATATAAATGAACATTGCCCGCATTGTGTTGCAACCTCCGTGCAACAATTGTTCCAAGATTATAAGGTTTGAGGCCCGTTAGAGCAGTATGAATAATGCTCAAGTCAGGGGCACAAAGTGCACTACAGTCTTGTTTACCGGCGATGCATTTTTCATTAAACAGTGCAAAGGAATGAATAGATGGATATTGAATACTCTTTATGTGGCACCCCGGCTCAGAGCGACCGGTTTACCTTGCATTGCCAGCCCAGAGATCAAGTCTTCTGGCAACACACAACAACTTGGTACAGAAAGACAACCGCTTTATTGAAGCATAGGTTCGATATTACATCAGGTAGCGAGGCCATGCGGCACACACGGTGCTGCTGCACATATGTACATTATTTAGTGAACATGAACGGGGGCCTCGACATCACGACACAGCTACGCGGCAGCGGAAAGACAACGTAGAAGGACTCCATCTCACAGGGACACTGATGTGGACACGGTCTAGACTGCAATGCTATGATGCAACTCCAACTCTGGTACGGCTTCTCCTGAAACTGGCATGACACGCCAGGTGAGTACTTTGAATGTACTCGCAAGCTCACACAAATAAAGCAACAATGGCAAACAACAACATGATATTTAAGCAGGTTAAATGCAAGAACTTAGCATGCTACTCATGAAGTGACAGTGCTCATAACAGGGCCTCTCAGACCCGCTTACCATCTCGGTTACCTCGTAACCACGATCATCATCACACCACGATGATCACCTCCGGATCACAAACGAAACCATCTCGATGGTCTCAACAACTCCACCAACATAACAAGTGCCACAAGTGTATATTTAGTGTGTAGGTTCAATATTTCTGTTGATCCACGGTGTGACCTACTACGAACTGTGTCCATGATCATGGACGCGGCTATCGATAGATTAAACACACTCTGTAGAGGTTAGCACACTGTGCCCACACCACAGAACCCATGGCCTCGAACTCCCATTCGGGTGGACCAACGGTGTTCCGACAGAACCATTCTATTGCCATGACACTCTCCTGGCCACTCTGACCAACTCCCCTTTGGGCTAAGTCATGGGTGGCCCCGATGCCACTCCGGACATCCAATGGCCACCGTCGTGGCAAAACAAACGGTCCCAACGGGGACATGGTACCAAAACAACTACGGGCACACAAGGCTATGACTGCCTACCGGGCCAGGGTAGCGCAAGCGCATAACCTTCCCTAGTTGGAGGCACCGGCGAGAGGCATAATAACAGGCCGCGAAAGGGCCTCTCCATAAAGGCAAATGTGGTTGCACTGGGAAGCTCGATTCGGTGGCACCATGACTCAATCAACAGCATGTTCAAGTTGGATTATTATCAGGTTTCAACTTGCAAATAAATATTCCCGAGTCATAATATGCCATGAAAATGCAATGAGCTATATATGCACCATTTCAACATAATGCTGGTATGAACTTACTCATGCTCATCATCATGTTACCCTACTGCATATCCTCAGTCATTCAACTAAAATACCACTGATAACATAGCAAGCATAGCATGAAAATGAAACTAGCTTCAAGTGATATAATATGAATTTTCTATTTGCATTATAAAGGACCATATTCAAGTGAAAATCATAGTTATTGAAATGACACTCTTGCAAATATTTGTGCTGGCTTGCCTTAGTGCAGAGGAGGGTCACCAAGTTCCTTCTGAAAACATTTAAAATAGCAAAAAGAAAATGTCACATAACACATTTAAATGCACCAGAAAATATTCACAGCAAGCAAAAATCTCATCTTTTGCATGCTGATAGAGGAGCTCAATACAAAACCAATGCAAAAAGAATCATATCATTTGGACTTGTAGAATAAAAGTTAGAGTAGGTCAAAGTTTGGTCAATATTCTGAATTAAAATGATTTTTGAAAAATAACCAGAGGGGGTGACATCGAAGTCATATTTCAGAAATATGCCTCCACTTATACCGCTTCGGCGGGCGCACAGTGAGGCTGACGGGCGGGCCCCACTGGCAGGGTTAAGAGAGAAACAGAGAAACAGAGGACGGCGGCGCTGTCGCCGGTGGTTCTCTGGCGAGGAGATCACGGCTGCCGTCGGCGAGGGGGGGATGGATGCGCCTCAGCACGGCGAGCACGCATGTACCCGTGGATTGGCCGGAGATGGATGGAGGAGGTCGCCGTGGAGCTCTCCAGAGACGGTAGCGGAGGGAGTTCGCCGGAGAGGAAGGTTCCGGCGAGGTGAGGCAGCTCCAGCGGCTCTAGCAGCGTCTCCAGGGATCAGCAGAGCCCCACGAATACGTCTAGGTGGTCGGAGGTCGTCGAGGATCGCTGGAGAAAGCAGGGCACCGAGGGGGGTCGGCAGCAATCTTCGGTGCGGGACGGCGGCCAGAGGCCCGCCTGGCCTAGCCGCGGTCTCCTTCGAGTGTGATTGTGGTCAGAGGAGGTGGTTGGGGTGGCTGAATGAGCTCGGGGAGGGTCCTATTTATAGAGGCGGGCAAGAGGGGGATCGAGGTCGCCGGAGAGCTCTCTAGAAGCGGCGATGAACGGGGTCAGAGAGAGGGGGGAAAGAGCCATGGGCTCACCCGGCCACTGTGGAGGCGTGCGGCCAAGCACATGGCGCCGGAGGGGGACAAAAACATGGGCACGGGTTCACTGTAACCTCTGCTCCACTGTGCTCATGAGTGCTACGGCTGTCGCCGGTGTCGGGGAGCACAAGGGAGAGGGCAAGGACGAAGAGTCGAGGTAGAGGGAGCTCCAGGACACGCTGGTTTGGTCGGAGGCGGGCGCACGCGTTGAACAGGGAAGCTGTCGATGCGCAGAGTGCGTCAAACGCATGCCTGGCACCGTGTCCACACGCGGTCACCACGTGCACTGGCACTATGCGGCACGCTCGGTAGGTTAGATCATGTCTGGTGTGTTGTCTTTGCAGTGCTAGGTCACTCCATGCTGATAGATCACTGCCAGGCCGACCAGATGAGACTTGAGCTTCACTGCAAGTTTCTGGACAGAAACTTGTGAGCTTGTTTGAGAAATATCCAGAGAGAGTTAGGAGCTGATTCTTGGTAGTTAAGGGTTACTTAGGAAGGTCATTAGGCCATAAAAAATTCAACTCAAGAGGATCAAGCAAAAATACACTTCCTTCACAAAGTGCATTTTCTGACCAGAATAGAAAAGATTTCCTACAGCAAAAATATTCCAAATAACCATGAATATTTTTGTACAGGAAGTTGGGCCAAGGTTCAAAGAATATTGGGGAATTTTCTCAGATTTTTGTGAGCAAGAAAAATGAGGGTTGCTTTGGACCAGAAGTGAAAATAGGGCTTTTTCAGAGGGAAATGAATATTTTTCATTTGAGAAAAATATTCCCAATGTAATATGTTGATATATCAGAGAACAAGAGAGGTTTTGAGAGGGAGAGGAGTCACTTGGGTGAAAATCAAAACAATGCCCAAGTGTTAAGTCCAAATGAGTTGATTCAAAAACTCAAATTCAAACCAAATTGCAATAAAATCCAGAAAAAGAAAAAGGGCAAAACCAGGGTGTCACAAACCTCCCCCCTTAGGATGAATCTCGTCCTCGAGATTCGGTTGCTCGGGAAACAATTCAGGGTATGCTGTCCGCAAAAAGTCCTCTCTTTCCCAGGTAGCTTCACTCCCGGTATGGTGTTCCCACAGCACTTTGTAAAACTTAACTGACTTGTTGTGGGTGACTCTTTCCATCTCATCCAGTATTCGGAAAGGTTTCTCTTCATAAGTTAGATCCTTAGCAAGCTCTATTTCTGCCATATCAGTCCGCTTCTCGGGTGGTGAGATACACGTTCGCAACTGTGATACGTGGAAGACATCGTGTATTTCTGACAGTTCGGGAGGAAGTTCCAGTTGATATGCCACTGTGCCAACCTTGGACATAACCGGAAATGGGCCAATATACCTTGGTGCAAGCTTTCCCCGAGTCTGAAATCTCTTAACTCCTTTCATGGGTGTGACTCGGAGGTAGACATATTCACCAGGTTCAAAACTGATCTGTCGGTGCTTGGAATCATAGTAACTCTTTTGTCGAGACTTGGCCAATTGCAGTCTGTCTCGGATTTCTCTGACTTGCTTCTCAGCTTCCATCATCAAGTTAGCCCCGAAAATACGACTGTCTCTGGTCTGGGACCATTTTAATGGAGTACGACACTTCCGCCCATACAAGGCTTCATATGGTGACATCTTGAGACTGGTCTGATAGCTGTTGTTGTAGGAAAACTCTGCGTAAGGCAGACTGTCTTCCCATTTGGGTCCTTGAGCAAGGGCACATGCTCTAAGCATGTCTTCGAGTATTTGATTTACTCGCTCTGTCTGGCCATCTGTCTGAGGGTGATAAGCTATACTATACTTTAGTGTTGTTCCCAATGCTTGATGAAGGCGAGACCAGAATGCTGAGGTAAAAAGGGGTCCTTGGTCTGAGGTGATAGTTCTTGGTACGCCATGTAGACTGACGATTCTGTACACATAGAGTTGGGCTAACTGATCTGCACGGTATGTGGTTTGGAGTGGAATGAAGTGGGCCACCTTGGTCAGCATGTCCACCACGACCCATACGACATTGTTTCCACGAGGAGTTTTGGGAAGATCGGTGATGATGTCCATGCAGACATCATCACATTTCCATTCCGGGACGGGCAAAGGTTGAAGTAGCCCGGTGGGTTTCTGATGTTCCGCCTTCACCTTATTACATATATCATAGCAGGTGACAAAATATGCAATATCCTTCTTCATTCCATCCCACCAAAATATTTGCCTGAGGTCTTCGTACATTTTGGTACCACCTGGATGGATCGAGTACGAGGACTCATGTGCTTCTATTAATATCTTCTTCCTTAGATCTTCTACTTCGGGTACACAGATTTGTCCTCGAAACCGTAGAGTACCTTGCTCATCCATCAAGAAGTCTTGAGTCTTGCCGTCTTTCATTCGTATGACCTGGTGTTGCAGGAACGGATCTTCTGCCTGAGCTTTGCGAATCTCTTCCTCAAGAGTAGGAGTGACTTCCAACATATTGGTGCAGTCAGCCTCCATAATAGTCAGATTGAGCTGGGCCATCTCTTCTTGTAGCTCGGGAGGCAAAGATTCCATTAATGCATTCAATGCGGCGGGTTTGCGGCTGAGGGCGTCGGTAACCACATTAGCTTTACCCGGATGATAATTTATTCCGAGGTCATAATCCTTGACCAACTCAAGCCATCGTCTTTGTTGGAGATTTAAATCGGGTTGAGTGAAAATGTACTTGAGGCTTTTGTGGTCGGTGAATATTTGGCACCGCTTGCCGATGAGATAATGCCTCCAAATTTTTAATGCATGCACAACTGCTTCTAGCTTCAAGTCATGAGTAGGATAGTTTTCTTCATGTGGTTGTAGTTGTCTAGATGCATAAGCTACAACCTTGCCATCTTGCATGAGCACGCATCCTAGGCCCCTTCGAGATGCGTTGCAGTATACGTCAAAGCTTCGATAAATGTCTGGAAGCGTCAACACGGGTGCTGAAGTTAAACGAGTCTTCAATTCATTAAAGCTCTTCTCATAGTCTTCAGACCATATGAATTTTTGGTCTTTCTTGAGAAATTCTGTCATGGGTTTAGCAATCTTGGAAAAGCCTTCAATGAATCGACGGTAATAACCAGCAAACCCCAGAAAACTTCTGATCTCTGTCACAGTCGTGGGTGCTGGCCATTTTAGCACATCCTTGACTTTGCTTGGATCCACAGCTATTCCTTCGGCAGAGAGAATATGCCCCAAGAAACCGACTTGCTTAAGCCAGAATTCACACTTGCTGAATTTTGCATATAACTGGTGGTCACGAAGCCTTTGCAATACAGCTCGGAGGTGTTGCTTATGTTCTTCTTCTCCTTTAGAGTATATGAGAATATTGTCGATGAAGAACACCACGAACTTGTCCAAGAAATCCATGAACACTTTGTTCATCATATGCATGAAGAAGGTAGGGGCATTTGTCAAACCGAACGACATAACTGTATATTCATATAGACCGTATCGAGTGGTGAATGCAGTCTTAGGAATATCTTCCTTCCTGATCTTGAGTTGATGGTACCCGGTCCTTAAATCAATCTTGGAAAAGATTTGCGCTCCATTAGTCGAACAAATCATCAATTCTGGGGAGCGGGTACTTATTCTTGATAGTGACATCATTGAGCTGGCAGTAGTCTACACACATCCGAAGACTACCGTCTTTCTTATCCACGAATATGGCAGGTGACCCCCATGGTGAAGAACTTGGGAGGATGTATCCTTTCTTGAGCATCTCGTTAAGTTGCTTCTTCAGCTCAACCAGTTCGGATGAAGGCATCCGGTAATACTTGTATATGGGTGCCATCCCTAGCACGAGATCAATAGCAAACTCGAGCTCCCGATCAGGTGGCATTCCTGGCAATTCTTCATTGAATACATCTGGAAACTCACTGACCACTGGAATTAATTCCATGCCCGAGGCTATAGCTGTGAAAATCATCTCCTTTTTAGGCATGGTTCTGCGAGCTACAAACTTCGTTGTTTGTCCTACGGGTTCATTAATGTGACTTCTCTTGTTGCACAATTGATGCAGACCTGATGCTTTGTCAGCCAATCCATTCCCAATATGACATCCAACCTTGCGGATTCAATTGCTACCAGTGTGGCGGGGAAGACAACTCCATGGACCTTTATTTCCAAACCACGGCACACCACATTTGTTTTGAGCATGGATCCCGGGGATTGCACCATCATGCTTTTCTCAAGAAGAGAGCAAGAAAACTTGTTTTGTGCAACAAAACTCCGTGAAATAAAAGAATGGGCAGCCCCAGAGTCAAATAAAATTGTTGCAGGTATGTTATTAACAGGAAACATACCAATGACCACTTCAGGGTTTTCTTGGGCTTCTTCGGCGGAGAGATGATGCACCTGGCCTTGGATAACCTCTTGCTCGGTGAAGGATTCCATGTGATTGACTTGAGGCTTGAGGGGTGTATTTGGCTTGCTGTTCTTGGGACACTACCTCGCATAGTGCCCGATCTGTCCACAAGAGAAACATGCGTTGCTACGCTGACAGTCCTCCCATACAGGGTTGGTCACAATATTCTTGACTTGGTTGTTGGTCTTGTTGGTATTCTACTGCCATGTTGGCTTGAACTCAAACTGAGGTTGCTGCCAGGTACGAGCCTTCTGAACCGGTTGTCCATCCATCTTGGGCTCGAACTTGCGTTTGCGATCATCATAAGCTGGTTTGTTGTCATGAACGAGCTTGTGCTCACTTTCTGTGATAAGAGCCTTGTTCACCAAAGTCTGGAAGTCAGGGAAGTCTAACATGCTGAGTGTGCATCGGAGGTGCTGATTGAGTCCTCCAAGGAATCGGTCGATCTTCCTTTCTTCAGTGGCCACATCATAGAGAGAATAACGAGCCAAGTGGTTGAACTTGTTCAAATATTCACTTACTGACAGGTTTCCTTGGGTGAGAGCGAGAAACTCACACTGCTTGATCTTCATGATACCAGCGGGAATGTGGTACTTGCGGAACTTGTCCTTGAATTTATCCCAAGTGATCTCATCATCCGCAGGCCACATGGTTTTGGTATTATCCCACCATATAGCAGTGGCTCCTTCAAGGTAGTGAGTAGCGAATGGAACCTTGTCAACTTCTTCGGTGCGATCAATCTCTAGCTTCTTCTCAATAGTCCGCAACCAATCGTCGGCTTCCAAAGGGTCAACAACTTGACTGAAACTGGGAGGCTTAGTCCTCTGAAAGTCTGACAGCTTGGAGTGATTGCCATTCTGATTACCATTCTACCCAACCATAGCCTGCACGCTTC
Organism: Thinopyrum elongatum; assembly: GCA_011799875.1. Taxonomy (NCBI): domain Eukaryota; kingdom Viridiplantae; phylum Streptophyta; class Magnoliopsida; order Poales; family Poaceae; genus Thinopyrum; species Thinopyrum elongatum. The sequence goes on along the minus strand of CM022299.1, from coordinate 553,359,200 downwards.
TTAGTAATTCAAGCAAATCTTGGTTTCTTCTTTCCTCGAACATTCTCATAATCTGCTCTGTGGTAGGTGGATGCGGTGGAGGAGGTGGTGGTGGCTGATATGGTTTGGGGGAATGCCCCGCCTGTCGGGCTGAGCGACGAACGGGAGTATCGTCACCCGCATGACTGTTGCTACCTCCTCATGTCATCCTATTTATGTTTCCCAATATGAAGCATCGAGATGAGCAACATCCATAAATGAGGAAGAAAAGCAAGCGACAAAGTCCGAAAGGAAAGCAATGAGAAACCAAAGCGAATAATAAAAGAAGAAGTTCCAACATAATTATACATAGACTCATACATGAAAGGAAATAGCATGACAAGTACGACTACACTCATACATCCAAGCATCATGACAACCTCAACTACTCCTGTAGATCTAGTGCTCCGCTGATCCTGCTGGGATCTCCCCGGACTCGGTCTCGGATCCTGAACTGACGATGTTAACGGAAACCTCCGGGTTAAAGGAAACACGACGATGCTGCCTCGGGGGCTCTCCCTCAGGGGCAGGTGCTGGGTGAGGCTGAATCATAGGGGCGACGGGAATAGCGAGTAGTAAAGCCAAATCGGTAGGAGACTTGTGGGGAGTCACTATCGAGGTATCCGAGTTACTCTGAGGGGTAACCGGAGTAGTGGGGGAAATAGTAGATGGAGGAATAAATGGGGTAAACCCGATAGTGGGTGGAATGAAACCAGACCTAGCTGCAACCAGGGCTGTACGAGTACGAGTCAACTCTCGGGCCAACTCGAAAAGCAGAAGATAACTAGCAGTGATGTAGCGAGAGAGGTGGCTAGATGAACGGTCACACTCCGGATCAATGGTAGGGAAATAGATACGTCCATTATCGAACATGGACGGGTAGTAGTAGAAACCTGGATGATGCCGCATCTGGATCTTGTTGTAATGCAGATCAACGAGAGCCTCGAACGCAGTGATTTGAACTGCCTGATCTGGGGTAGAAGCGTAACCACTCCTAGAAGAACGAGTGTAGATGCCGGATATAGTGCTGGTGTGTAAAGTGACCTCTGCGTGGTACTCGTTGCCATTAGGGTAGAGTCGCCACCACACGTTACGAAGAAGATGTGGAGAAGTGTATGGTGCTGGCTCAAACTGGTACGGGTACGACACTGGAGCCATCTACACTCACAACCATTAGTCGGTTAGTAACAAAAATAAACTATATGCAATGCAGCAATCAGATGCAAACAAACACTACTGGCACTCAGGATTACTAACTACCGGTTAACTAGCGCATAAACTGTCTAGGGCGTCCTACAGTCAGCGCGGCTCTGATACCAAGTGTTGTGGCACCCCGGCTCAGAGCGACCGGTTTACCTTGCATTGCCAGCCCAGAGATCAAGTCTTCTGGCAACACACAACAACTTGGTACAGAAAGACAACCGCTTTATTGAAGCATAGGTTCGATATTACATCAGGTAGCGAGGCCAAGCGGCACACACGGTGATGCTGCACATATGTACATTATTTAGTGAACACGAACGGGGCCCTCGACATCACGACATAGCTACGCGGCAGCGGAAAGACGACGTAGAAGGACTCCATCTCACAGGGACACTGATGTTGACACGACCTAGACTGCAATGCTATGATGCAACTCTAACTCCGGTACGGCTTCTCCTGAAACTGGCATGACACGCCAGGTCAGTACTTTGAATGTACTCGCAAGCTCACACAATTAAAGAACAACAACATGATATTTAAGCAGGTTAAATGCAAGAACTTAGCATGCTACTCATGATGTGACAGTGCTCATAACAGGGCCTCTCAGATCCGCTTACCATCTCGGTTACCTCGTAACCATGACCATCATCACACCACGGTGATCACCTCCAGATCACAAATGAAACCATCTCGATGGTCTCAACAACTCCACCAACATAACAAGTGCCACAAGTGTATATTTAGTGTGCAGGTTCAATATTTCTGCTGATCCACGGTGTGACCTACTACGAACTGTGTCCATGACCGTGGACACAGCTATCAATAGATTAAACACACTCCACAGAGGTTAGCACACTGTACCCACACCACAGAACCCATGGCCTCGAACTCCCATTCGGTTCGACCAACGGCGTTCCGACAGAACCAATCTATTACCATGACACTCTCCCGACCACTCCGACCAACTCCCATTTGGGCTAAGTCATGGGTGGCCCCGATGCCACCCCGGACATCCAACGGCCACCGTCGTGGCAAAACAAATGGTCCCAAATGGGGACATGGTACCAAAACAACTATGGGCACACAAGGCTATGCCTGTCTATCGGGCCAGGGTAGCGCAAGCGCATAACCTTCCCTAGTTGGAGGCACCAGCGAGAGGCATAACAACAGACCGCGAAAGGGCCTCCCCATAAAGGCAAATGTGGTTGCACTGGGAAGCTCGATTCGGTGGCACCATGACTCGATCAACAGCATGTTCAAGTTGGATTATTATCAGCTTTCAACTTGCAAATAAATATTCCTGAGTCATAATATGCCATGAAAATGCAATGAGCTATATATGCACCATTTCAACATAATGCTGGTATGAACTTACTCACGCTCATCATCATGTTACCCTACTGCATATCCTTAGTCATTCAACTAAAATACCACTGATAACATAGCAAGCATAGCATGAAAATGAAACTAGCTTCAAGTGATATTATATGAATTTTCTATATGCATTATAAAGGACCATATTCAAGTGAAAATCATAGTTATTGAAATGACACTCTTGCAAATATTTGTGATGGCTTACCTTAGTGCAGAGGAGGGTCACACTCCTCCTGGTTCTCCTCAAGGTAGCAAGTTCCTTCTGAAAACATTTAAAATAGAAAAAAAAAATGTCACATAACACATTTAAATGCACCAGAAAATATTCACAGCAAGAAAAAATCTCATCTTTTGCATGCTGATAGAGGAGCTCAATACAAAACCAATGCAAAAAGAATCATATCATTTGGAGTTGTAGAATAAAAGTTACAGCAGGTCAAAGTTTGGCCAATATTCTGAATTAAAATGATTTTTGAAAAATAACCAGAGGGGGTGACGTCGAAGACGTATTTCAGAAATACGCCTCCACTTATACCGCTTTGGCGGGCGCACGGTGAGGCTGACGGGCGGGCCCCACTAGCAGGGTTAAGAGAGGGAGAGAAACAGAGGACGGCGGCGTTGTCGCCGGTGGTTCTCCGGCGAGGAGACCACGGCTGTCGTCGACGAGGGGGGATGGATGCGCCTCAGCACAGCGAGCACGCACGTACCCATGGATTGGCCGCAGATGGATGGAGGAGGTCGCCGTGGAGCTCTCCAGAGATGGCAGCAGAGGGAGTTCGCCGGAGAGGAAGGTTTCGGTGAGGTGAGGCAGCTCCAGCGGCTCCAGCAGCGTCTCCAGGGATCAGCAGAGCCCCATGAACACGTCTGGGTGGTCGGATGTCATCGACGATCGCCGGAGGAAGCAGGGCACTGAGGGGGGTCGACGGCGATCTCCGGTGCGGGACGGCGGCCAGAGGCTTGCCTGGCCTGGCCGCAGTCTCCTCCGAGTGTGATTGTGGTCAAAGGAGGTGGTTGGGGCGGCTGAATGAGCTTGGGGAGGGTCCTATTTATAGACGCGGGCGAGAGGGGGATCGAGGTCGCCGGAGAGCTCTCTGGAAGTGGCGAGCGGCGACGAACGGGGTCAGAGATAGGGGGAAAGAGCCATGGGCTCACGCGGCCACTGTGGAGGCGTGCAGCCAAGCACAGGGTGCCGGAGGGGGACAAAAACATGGGCACGGGCTCACTGTAGCCTCTGCTCCACCTTGCTCGTGAGCGCTGTGGCTGTCGTCGGCGTCGGGGAGCGCCAGGGAGAGGTCAAGGACGAAGAGTCAAGGCAGAGGGAGCTCCAGGACACGTTGGTTTGGTCGGAGGCGGGCGCACGCGCTGAACAGGGAGGCTGCCGGCGCGCAGAGCGTGTCGAACGCATGCCTGGCACCGTGTCCACACGCGGTCACCACGTGCACTAGCACTATGCGGCACGCCCGGTAGGTTAGATCATGTCTGGTGCGTTGTCTTTGCAGTGCTAGGTCCCTCCATGCTGATAGATCACTGCCAGGCCGACCAGATGAGACTTGAGCTTCACTGCAAGTTTCTGGACAGAAACTTGTGAGCTTGTTTGAGAAATATCCAGAGAGAGTTAGGAGCTGATTCTTGGTAGTTAAGGGTTACTTAGGAAGGTCATTAGGCCATAAAAAATTCAACTCAAGAGGATCAAGCAAAAATACACTTCCTTCACAAAGTGCATTTTCTGACCAGAATAGAAAAGATTTCCTACAGCAAAAATATTCCAAATAACCATGAAATATTTTTGCACAGGAAGTTGGGCCAGGTTCAAAGAATATTTGGGAATTTTCTCAGATTTTTGTGAGCAAGAAAAATGAGGATTGCTTTGGAGCAGAAGTGAAAATAGGTCTTTTTTAGAGGGAAATGAATATTTTTCATTTGAGAAAAACATTCCCAAGGTAATATGTTGATATATCAGAGAACAAGAGAGGTTTTTGAGAGGGAGAGGAGTTACTTGGGTCAAAATCAAAACAATGCCCAAGTGTTAAGTCCAAATGAGTTGATTCAAAAACTCAAATTCAAACCAAATTGCAATAAAATCCAGAAAAAGAAAAAGGGCAAAAACCAGGGTGTCACACTTTATTCTGACTTGTGTCACTCCTCTATCCTCACCATTGCAAAGACTATTAAGAAACATATCGTAATCAGATTTTTGTGGTTCATCAAGTGAACCCCAATATGGAATTTTGCATGCATCATAGAATTCTTCTAGAGGCATACCGTAGGCTCTATCATAAAGATGAAATAAAACTCTAGAATCACATGAATGATACTCAAACTTTTAGGTGAATGAATAATTGAGATTATAGTGTTGCGGTCGCTTATCTGCTAGGAAGGCGGTGAGCTCAATGTTCTGAATATATTGATCAAATTCTTCTTTAATACCAGCACCTATCATGAACTCGATGCACAGCCACCGACATGATTTGGCATCGGTAATCCGGGTCGAGCTTGCCCTTGGTTCAACATACGCCTGCCGTGCCGAGCTCTCGCTCGATGACCCCTCCAAGGACCTCCTCCGCGAAGAACTCCTCCTAAAGAAGTTCATTTTCCTACGAACAAATTTCTAAAATTTTGGGGCCACAAAATGATATCAATAAAACTTCACAAGATCGATAGCAACTACTCATATGAATGTCTAGAGGCTATATCAAGCATTCAAACTACTTGGAACTCAAAGAATTCAACATGCAAGCTCATTTTTAGTAGCACCAAGAGCAGCTAATTATAAAAAATATAATCCACTAAAGCAAAAACTAATTGGAGCAATGGAAGAGTCACATACCAAGGAGCAATCCCCCAAAACAGTTTCAGAAACAGGGCTCCAAGCAAAGAGATCAAAAATCTCAGGTTTGGGAGCAAGAACACGAGGTAGAGAGCAACCATGATTTTTTTTCTGGAGGTAGGAGATGAAGTGGGCTAAAAGGATAAGTGAGTGGGTCCCTGTAGGGGGGGGGGGGGTTGGCCGCGCCCTGGTGCCTTGTGGGCACCAGGGGCATCCCCCAAGGTTGTGTTCAGTGCCAAAAAATCTTCTATATTCCAGAAAAAATCATGTTAAATTTTACGTCATTCTGAGCACTTTTATTTTTGGGCCATTTTTTATTGCACGGATAATTCAAAAAACAGGATAATCATGGCATTTTACTTTATTTAACTAAGTATAACGGAGAGCAAACAGTAGGTACAGAAAGTTGTGCTTATTAAATTCATCGACCACATGCCCGTAAAAAAGAATCCATTAGTAAGGTTGATCAAGTCTTATTAACAAACCATTTCCGAGTAACATGAAACCGAAGAATCTTCGTATAACACTAGGTTACCTCAACGGGGATATGCATCTCCCCTATAATAAGAGTTTCATATTTCTTTTTGACAGAAGGAAGAGGGAATTGAAAACCTCCAATAGTAATTGTTGAAGCTTTTTCAATACAATTGATATCATTCACTTGAAATTGTTTCTTTGGAAAGTGCACCGTATGCTCATTACCATTAATATGAAAAGTGACCTTGCTTTTTTTGCAATCAATAACAGCCCGTGCAGTATTCAAAAAGGGCCTACCAAGGATAATCGACATGTTGTCGTCCTCGGGCATATCAAGTATAACAAAGTCTGTTAAGATAGTAACATTTGGAACTACAACAGGCACATCCTCACAAATACCGATAGGTATGGTAGTTGATTTGTCAGCCATTTGCAATGATATTTCAGTAGGTGTGAGTTTATTCAAATCAAGTCTTCTATATAAAGAGAAAGTCATAACACTAACACTGGCTCCCAAATCACATAAAGCAGTTTTGATATAGTTTCTTTTAATGGAGCATGGTATAGTAGGTATTCCTGGATCTCCTACTTTCTTAGGTACTTCATACATCCATTTTGCATCATGTTTTTATGTTGATGTTTATTGCATATTGGACTGTTATTACATTTTATGATGCAATTCTTATGCCTTTTATCTCTTATTTTACAAGATTCACATGAAGAGGGAGAATGCCGGCAGCTAGAATTCTAGACCAGAAAGGAGCAAATCTGAGATACCTATTCTGCACAACTCCAAATGTCCTGAAACTTTATGAAGAATTGTTTTGGAATATATAAAAAATATTGGGCGAAGAAAGACCAGAAGGGGACCCACCAGGTGGCCACAAGCCTGGGGGTCGCGCCCTACCCCCCAGGGCGCGCCCCCTGAGCTTGTGGGGCCCCTGTGCCCATCTTCTGCTATATGAAGCATTTTAACGTAGAAAAATAGGAAGAAGGCTTTCGGGACGAAGCACCGTTGTCTCGAGGCGGAACCTAGGCAGGAGCAATCTAGGGCTTCGGCGGAGCGATTCTGCCGGGAAAACTGCCCTCCGGGAGGGGGAAATCAAAGCCATCATCATCACCAACGATCCTCTCATTGTGGAAGGATCAATCTTCATTGACATCATCACCAGCACCATCTCATCTCAAACCCTAGTTCATCTCTTGTATTCAATCTTTGCCTCAAAACCTCAGATTGGTACCTGTAGGTTGCTAGTAGCGTTGATTACTCTTTGTAGTTGATGCTAGTTGGTTTACTTGGTGGAAGATCATATGTTCAGATCCTTAATGATATTTATTACCCCTCTGATCATGAACATGAACATGCTTTGTGAGTAGTTACTTTTGTTCCTGAGGACATGGGAGAAGTCTTGTTATAAGTAATCATGTGAATTTGGTATTTGTTCGATATTTTGATGAGATGTATGTTGTCTTTTCTCTAGTGGTGTTATGTGAACGTCGACTACATGACAGTTCACCATGATTTGGGCCTAGGGGAAGGCATTTGGAAGTATCAAGTAGATGATGGGTTGCTAGAGTGACAGAAGCTTAAGCCCTAGTTTATGCGTTGCTTCGTAAGGGGCTGATTTGGATCCACATGTTAAATGCTATGGTTAGATTTATCTTATTTCTTGTTTCGTAGTTGCGGATGCTTGCGAGAGGGGTTAATCATAAGTGGGAGGCTTGTCCAAGTAAGGGCAGAACCTAAGCACCGGTCCACCCACATATCAAATTATCAAAGTAGCGAACGTGAATCATATGAGCATGATGAAAACTAACTTGACGATAATTCCCATGTGTCCTCGGGAGCCCTTTGCTTTATATAAGAGTTTGTCCAGGCTTGTCCTTTGCTATAAAAAGGATTGGGCCACCTTGATGCACCTAAGTTACACTTGTTACTTGTTACCCGCTACAAAATTATCTTACTACCAAGCTATCTGTTATCGATAATTTCAGTGCTTGCAGAAAATACTTTGCTGAAAATTGCTTGTCATTTTCTTCTGCTCCTTGTTGGGTTTGACACTCTTACTTATCAAAAGGACTACGATTGATCCCCTATACTTGTGGGTCATCAAGACTCTTTTTTGGCGTCATTGTCGGGGAGTGAAGCGCCTTTGGTGAGTGGAATTTGGTAAGGAAAACTTTATACTGTGTGCTGAAATTTACTGTCACTTGTCACTATGGAAAATAATCCTTTGAGGGGCTTGTTCGGGGTATCTTCACCTCGACCGGAAGCACAAAGAGTTGCTCTTCAACCTACTACACCTACTGAAAATATTTATTATGAGATTCCTTCGGGTATGATAGAGAAACTGCTAGCTAATCCTTATGCAGGAGATGGAACATTACATCCCGATATGCACCTAATCTTCGTGGATGAAGTTTGTGGATTATTTAAGCTTGCAGGTTTACCCGGAGATGAAGTCAAGGAGAAGGTCTTCCCTTTATCTTTGAAGGGAAAGGCATTGACATGGTATAGGCTATGTGATGATATTGGAGCGTGGGACTGGAATCAATTGAAATTAGAATTTCATCAAAAAAATTATCCTATGCATCTAGTTCATCGTGATCGGAATTATATATATATAATTTTTGACCTCGTGAAGGAGATAGTATCGCTCAAGCTTGGGGGAGGCTTAAGTCAATTTTCTATTCATGCCCCAATCATGAGCTCACAAGAGAGATTATTATTCAAAAAATTTATGCTCGCCTTTCTCGTAATGATCAATCCATGCTTGATACTTCTTGTACTGGTTCTTTTATGAAGAAGACTATTGAATTCACATGGGATCTTGTGGAAAGAATTAAATGCAACTCCGAAGATTGGGAGCTCGATGAAGGTAAGGAGTCGGGTATAAGCCTTGAGTTTGATTGTGTAAAATATTTTAAGGATACCGATGCTTTTCATGAATTTAGCACTAAATATGGACTTGACTCTGAGATAGTAGCTTCCTTTTGTGAATCCTTTGCTACTCATGTTGACCTACCTAAGGAGAAGTGGTTCAAATATCATACTCCCATTGAAGTAAAAATAGTAGAACCTACTAAAGCAGAAGAGGAAACTGTTACATATAGTGCTAATCCAGTTGTTCCCACTGCTTATATAGAGAAACCCCCTTTTTCTCGTAAGGATAAAAGAAACATGCTAAAGCTTCAGCTGTGGTTCACAAAAGTTATACAAGAACACCTACACCCCCTGAACAAATTAAAGTTGAACCTAATGTTGCTATGGTTAAAGATCTCTTAGTTGAAAATATGGATGGGCATGTTATTTATTTCTGCGAAGAAGCTACTAGAATTGCTAAACCAGATGAAAAATATAAAAATAGACCTGCTGTTGGCATGCCTGTTGTCTCTGTTAAAATAAGAGATCATTGTTATCATGGCTTATGTGATCTGGGTGCTAGTGTTAGTGCTATCCCGTTTACTCTATATCAAGAAATTATGAATGATATTGCTCCTGCTGAAATAGAGGATATTGATGTTACTATTAAGCTTGCCAATAGAGATACTATCACACCACTTGGGATTGTCAGAGATGTTGAAGTCTTGTGTGGGAAAGTAAAATGCCCTACTGATTTTCTAGTTCTTGGTTCTCAACAAGATGATTTTTGTCCCATTATATTTGGTAGACCTTTCCTGAATATGGTTAATTCTAAAATATTTATAAGGAAACAGTTAGTGCGAATTTTGGTGATGTGTCTCATGAGTTTAATTTCTCCAAATTCCGTAGACAACCTCGTGATAAAGAATTACCTAGTAAGGATGAAATTATTGGTCTTGCTTCTATTGCCGTGCCTCCTACTGATCCGTTAGAACAATATTTGCTAGACCATGAAAATGACATTCATATGAATGAAAGAAATGAAATAGATGAGATATTCTTTAAACAAATGCCTGTTTTGAAACACAATTTGCCTGTTGAGACTCTTGGGGATCCTCTTACACCCAAGGGTGATCCTGTGTTTGAGCTTAAACAATTACCGGATACTTTGAAATATGCTTATCTTGATGAAAAGAAGATATATCATGTTATTATTAGTGCTAATCTTTCAGAGCATGAAGAAAAGAGATTGTTGAAAAATCTGAGGAAGCACCGTTCCGCTATTGGATATACTCTTGATGATCTTAAGGGCATTAGTCGCACTCTATGTCAGCACAAAATTAATATGGAACCTGATGCTAAGCTAGTTGTTGATCACTAGCGACGATTAAATCCTAAGATGAAGGAAGTGGTAAGGAATGAAATATTGAAGCTTCTGGAAGCAGGTATAATCTATCCTATAGCTGATAGTAGATGGGTAAGTCTTGTCCATTGTGTCCCTAAGAAGGGAGCTATTACTATTGTCCCTAATGATAAAAATGAACGTATTCCACATAGAATTATGACAGGTTACAGGTTGGTAATTGATTTTAGAAAATTAAACAAAGCTACTAGGAAAGATCATTACCCCCTACCTTTCATTGATCAAATGCTAGAAAGATTATCAAAACATACACATTTTTTCTTTCTAGATGGATACTCTGGTTTTTCCCAAATACCTGTGTTACAAGAGGATCAAGAAAAAACTACTTTTACATGCCCTTTTGGTACTTTTGCTTATAGACGTATGCCTTTTGGTTTATGTAATGCACCAGCTACCTTTCAAAGATGTATGACTGCTATATTCTATGACTTTTGTGAAAAGATTGTTGAGGCTTTAATGGATGATTTCTCCGTTTACGGAACTTCTTTTGATGATTGCTTAAGCAACCTTGATCGAGTTTTGTAGAGATGTGAAGAAACTAATCTTGTCTTGAATTGGGAGAAGTGCCACTTTATGGTTAATGAAGGTATTGTCTTGGGGCATAAAATCTCCGAAAGAGGTATTGAAGTTGATAAAGCTAAAGTTGATGCAATTGACAAAATGCCATGTCCGACAAATATCAAAGGTATAAGAAGTTTCCTTAGTCATGATGGTTTCTATAGGAGATTTATTAAGGACTTCTCTAAAATTTCTAAGCCTCTTACTAATCTCTTGCAAAAAGATGTTCCATTCGTTTTTGATGATGATTGTGTAGAAGCATTTGAAATACTTAAGAAAGCCTTAATCTCTGCACCTATTGTTCAACCACCTGTTTGGAACCTACCCTTTGAAATTATGTGTGACGCTAGTGATTATGTTGTTGGTGTTGTTTTAGGTCAAAGAGTTGATAAGAAATTAAATGTTATCCATTATGGTAGCAAAACTCTAGATAGTGCTCAAAGAAATTACGCCACTACTGAAAAGGAATTCCTAGCAGTTGTGTTCACTTGTGATAAATTCAGATCTTACATTGTTGATTCCAAAGTAATTGTTCACACTGATCATGCTGCTATTAAGTACCTTATGGAAAAGAAAGATGCTAAACCTTGACTCATTAGGTGGGTTCTTTTGCTACAAGAATTTGATTTACATATCATTGATAAGAAGGGAGCTGAGAACCCAGTAGCTGACAACTTGTCTAGGTTAGAAAATATTCTTGATGACCCACTACCTATTGATGATAGCTTTCCCGATGAACAACTAGATGTCATAAACGCTACTCGCAATACTCCTTGGTATGCAGATTATGCTAATTACATTGTTGCTAAATTTATACCACCTAGTTTCACTTACCAACAAAATAAAAAAGTTCTTCTTTGATTTAAGACATTACTTTTGGGATGACCCACATCTTTATAAAGAAGGAGTAGATGGTGCTATTAGACGTTGTATACCTAAGCATGAACAGGAACAAATCCTACGTAAGTGTCACTCCGAGCCATACGGAGGACACCATGCGGGAGACCGAATGGCACATAAGGTATTACAATCCGGTTTTTATTGGCCTGCTCTTTTCAAAGATGCACGTAAGTTTGTTCTATCTTGTGATGAATGTCAAAGAATTGGTAATATTGGTAGACGTCAGGAAATGCCTATGAACTATTCACTTGTTATTGAACCATTTGATGTTTGGGGATTTGATTATATGGGACCTTTTCCTTCCTCCAATGGGTATACTCATATCTTAGTTGTTGTTGATTACGTTACTAAGTGGGTAGAAGCTATTCCAACTAGTAGTGCTGATCATAACACTTCTATTAAAATGCTTAAAGAAGTTATTTTCCTGAGGTTTGGAGTCCCTAGATATTTAATGACAGACGGTGGTTAACCATAGAATTGTATCACCCTATCATCCTCAATCTAGTGGTCAAGTAGAATTAAGCAATAGGGAAACAAAGTTGATTTTGCAAAAGACTGTCAATAGATCTATGAAGAATTGGTCTAAGAAACTTGATGATGCACTTTGGGCTTATAGAACTGCTTATAAAAATCCTATGGGTATGTCTCCATACAAAATGGTTTATGGAAAAGCATGTCACCTACCTCTTGAATTAGAACATAAAGCTTATTGGGCAATTAAAGAACTTAACTATGACTTTAAACATGCCGGTGAAAAGAGGTTGTTTGACATTAGCTCACTTGATGAATGGAGAACCCAAGCCTATGAGAATGCTAAACTATTCAAAGAAAAAGTTAAAAGATGGCATGGCAAAAGAATACAAAAGCGGGAATTTAATGTAGGTGACCAAGTCTTGCTATACAGTTCTCGTTTAAGATTTTTTGCTAGAAACTTCTCTCAGAATTGGAAGGACCTTACATTGTCGAAGAAGTTTATCGTTCCCGTGCTATCAAGATCAACAACGCCGAAGGCACCAACCAGAAGGTGGTGAATGGGCAAAGAATCAAACATTATATCTCAGGTACGCCCATAAATGTTGAGACTAACATTATTCATTCCATAACACCGGAGGATTACATAAAGGAAACCTTCCAGAACTCTCTAGAACCCTGAAAAGGAATAGGTATGTGATACGGTAAGTAAACCGACTCCAAAAGTTCCATAAAAGCAAATTTACTTTGTTTTGGAATATTCAAAAAATTAGGAAAATAACAAGTAGTCCAGAAAGTGCATGATGACCCACAAGTATAGGGGGTCAATCGTAGTCCTTTCGATAAGTAAGAGTGTCGAACACAACGAGGAGGAGAAGGAAATGACAAGTGGTTTTCAGCAAGGTAATATCTGCAAGCACTGAAATTGTCGGTAACAAGTTGTTTGATAGCAAGATAATTTGTAACAAGAAAGTAACGGCAATGGTAAATAAAGTGCAGCAAGGTAGGCCAATCCCTTTGTGGCAAAGGACAAGCCAAAACAGTCTCTTATGATAAGCAAAACGTTCTTGAGGGTACACGGGAATTTCACCATATCACTTTCATCATGTTGGCTTGATTCGTGTTCGCTACTTTGATAATTTGATATGTGAGTGGATTGGTGCTTAGGTTTTGTTCTTACTTGAACAAACCTCCTACTTATGATTAACCCCCTCGCAAGCATCCGCAACTACGAGAAAAGTATTAAGATAAAATCTAACCATAGCATTAAACTTTTGGATCCAAATCGGTCCCTTACGAAGTAGCGCATAAACTAGGGTTTAACCTCCTATCACTCTAGCAACCCATCATCTAATAACTACTCCACAATGCATTCCCTTAGGCCTAAAGATGGTGAAGTGTCATGTAGTTGACGTTCACATGACACCACTGAGGGAATCACAACATACTTATCATCAAAATATTGAACACATATCTAGTTCACATGATTACTTGCAACATGACTTCTCCCGTGACCTCAAGAACAAAAGTAACTACTCACAAATGATAATCATGCTCAAGATCAGACGAGTATTAAATGGCATAATGGATCTGAACATATAATCTTCCACCAAATAAACCATATAGTGATCAACTACTTGATGTAATCAACACTACTAGTCACCCACAAGCACCAATCTAAGGTTCTAGTATAAAGATTGAACACAAGAGATGAACTAGGGTTTGAGAGGAGATGGTGTTGTTGTAGATGTTGATGGAGATGGCCCTCCCAAAGATGGGAGAGTTGTTGGTGATGACGATGACGATGATTTTCGCCTCCGGGAGGGAAGTTCCCCCGGCGGAATCGCTCCGCCGGAGGGCAAAAGTGCTCCTACCCAAGTTCCACCTCGAGACGGAGGCTCTTCATCCCGAAAGTCCTCTCCTGATTTTTTCTAGGTCAAAATGACCTATATACCAGAAGATGGGCGCCGGAGGTGGGCCGAGGAGGGCACAACCCACCAGGGCGCGCCCAGGTGGGTTGTGCCCACCTGGTGGGCCCCTCTGGTAGTTATTTGCTTGAGTATTTTTCATATATTGCAAAATAATTCTTCGTAAATTTTCAGCTCATTTGGAGATGTGCAGAATAGGTAACTGTGACGAAGTTTTTTCAGGTCCAGAATTCCAGCTGCCGGCATTCTCCCTCTTTGTATAAACCTTGCATATTTATGAGAGAAAAGGCATTAGAAATACTCCAAAAGGCATTATTATACATAAAAACATTATAAATAACAAAAGGAAATCATGATGCAAAATGGACGTATCAACTCCCCCAATCTTAGACCTCGCTTGTCCTCAAGCGAAAAACCAAAATCGGAAAACATGTCCACGTGCTTAGAGAGAGACGTGTCGATAAAAACAAAATACGGACAAAGAAGCATCATGATAATTATTACAACAGCAAAAGAACTTTAACATAAAACTTTATCACACAACTTTCATCATATAACTTCTTATGAACAAGTAACAATTCATCACAACTTTGAAGTATAAAGCATAAACTCTATTGAAAACCAACAAACTATGTTCTCAGTCAACTTTGCAACTACAATTCATCATATTTTCAGGAAGGGTCACATGTCGGAGCCTCTTGGCAAGTCCACATACTCAACCATCATTTAATCTTCTATGATTGCTAACACTCACATCGTACTCATGAGCAAAAAGTTTCAACCGGACACATAGGAAGACAGGGGCTTATAGTTTCGCCACCCAACATACTCACCTCGAGGGTGATGTCAACAATAATAATTCATGCTCACTCACATCCAACTGGATATATGTGCTTAGATCTTTCCTCGCCACATGATGCTTGCCAAAAGAAAATAAATAAAAGGAATGGGGAAGAATACTTCGACTCTTGCATAAAAGTAAATACATAAAAGTAAAAGATAGGCCCTTCACAGAGAGAAGCAGAGGTTGCCATGCGCTTTTTGTTTGTATGCCAAACCCCTTAATGCAAAAGAATGTCATGTTATATTGCCCCTTATGATAGCAACCTTTATTATGCAGTCTGTCACTTTTATTCTTTGCCATCACAAGTTCGTACAACACTCAATTTTCTCTTACACTAAATGATCCAACACTTTTAGAAGCAATTTTTATTGCCTTACTGCACTGATGACAACTTACTTGAAGGATCTTACTCAATCCCTAGGTAGGTATGGTGGACTCTCAACGCATGAATTTGGGTTTAAGGTTTTTGGATGCACAACAGGTATCTCTACTTAGTGCGGAATTTTTGGCTAGCAAAGATATTAGGCAAGCACCACATGTTGAAGGATCTATAACAATATAACTTCTATGTGGATATGAACAAGTATAACTCATTACGTTGTCTTCCTTGTCCAACGTCAACAATTTTGACATATAATATTTAATGAGGGCTCACAATCATAAAAGATGTCCAAGATAGTATATTTGCATGTGAATCTTCTCTTCCCTTATTAATTCTTTCATGAGTTGCATTATTGACCAATGCTATGTTTGTCAATCTCCAACAAATTTTACCACTTATACTTTTCCTTATGTGATGTCATTACTTACCATAAGTTTAGCATATGATCTTTTTCATTTATTTATTTCTTTTATTTGATTGTAACATGAGAGTAAAGAATCAAAGACTCACACCAAAACTTTATTATATAACTTGCACATGATTACATAGGTAGGTAGATCACTAAGCAAGCACTCGAAAAGAAAGGATCAAACTAAACTTTATTCAACTAAACCATAGGATAACTAAAGATCGAACTAAAATAGATAAAGGCAAAGATAGTGTTGGTCATACAATATCGGGGCACCTCCCCCAAGCTTGGCACAAGCCAAGGGGAGTGACCATACCATGAACTCAAGTCTCCTTTGGTGATGAAGATGGAGGTGGTGGTGATGAGGTAGTAGCGAGCTTCAACAGGTTCTCCAATCTACGGATGGTGCTCCGGAGGGCGATGATGTGCTCTTGTAACAAAATATTTTCGCGAGTGAGATATTTATTCTGAACACGAACCGTCTCGAAGGCCTTAAAGGCTTCAATTTCAGTGGGGGTAAGATGAGTGTAGTAGGGTTGAAGGATATGTTCTTCCTCTTCCACCGGAATAGCTTGCTCTCCAACTTGAGTTTGATCCACCGTAGCCTCCTTATCCTTGTTCTCCTGGATGACTTCCTTTGGTTCCTCCCTTTTTAGTTCTATCTTCATCAACCAAGCATCTCCTTCCCCATTGTTGGAGGAGGGAGAAGACATGATGCCTGGCCTTGTTGGATCTGACAGAAAAACAGTGAGAAACAAGAACAGAAGATTTCTCCGCGATACGGTGGCCAATACGTTCGAGGGGTATATAAAGATTTTTTTTATCTTGGGAAACAAGCAAACGGGAGAAAAACGGGATTGGGAAGGTTCCTGAGGTGGGCACAACCCACCTGGGTGCGCCAGGGGGCCCAGGCGCGCCCTGGTGTCTTGTGCCCCCCTCGGTTGCCTTCCTGGTTGTTTCTTATTTTCCTAATTTTTGTAATATTCCAAATCTGCCAAAAAATATTTTTGCGGATTTTTTGGAGTCCGTTTACTCACCGTATCACGTACCTCCTCTTTTTCAGTGTTCTAGAGTGTTCCGGAAGGTTTCTTTTATGTGTTCCTCCGGTGTCATGGTTTCAATAATATTGCTTTCAACATTGATAGGTGTACCTAAGATATAGTGTTTAATTATTTGTCCATTGACTACCTTCGGGTTAGTACCTTCGGCATTATTGATCTTGATAGCTCCAGAGCGATAAACCTCCTCGATGATATATGGTCCTTCCCATTTAGGGAGAAGTTTTCCTGCAAAGAATCTAAAACGAGAGTTGTACAAAAGAACATATTCTCCTACTTTGAATTCCCGCTTTTGGATTCTTTTGTCATGCCATATTTTAACTTTTTCTTTAAATAGTTTGGCATTTTCATAAGCTTGGGTTCTCCATTCATCTAATGAGCTAATATCAAATAACCTCTTTTCTCCGGCAAGTTTAAATCATAGTTGAGTTCCTTAATTGCCCAATATGATTTATGTTCTAACTCAAGAGGTAAATGACAAGCTTTTCCATAGACCATTTTATAGGGAGACATACCCATAGGATTTTTATAAGCTGTTCTGTAGGCCCAAAGTGCATCATCCAACTTCTTAGACCAATTCTTTCGGGACCTATTAAAAGTTTTTTGTAATATCAACTTTATTTCTCTATTGCTAAGTTCAACTTGACCACTAGATTGAGGATGATAGGGTGATGCAATTCTATGGTTAACATCATATTTAGCAAGCATTTTACGGAAAGCACCATGAATAAAGTGTGAACCACCATCAGTCATTAAATATCTAGGGATTCCAAACCTTGGGAAAATAACTTATTTAAGCATTTTAATGGAAGTGTTGTGATCAGCACTACTAGTTGGAATAGCTTCTACCCACTTAGTAACATAATCAACAGCAACCAAAATATGAGTATACCCATTAGAAGAAGGAAAAGGTCCCATATAGTCAAAACCCCAAACATCAAATGGTTCAACTGCAAGTGAATAATTCATAGGCATTTCTTGACGCTTACCAATATTACCAATTCTTTGACATTCATCACAAGATAAAACAAACTTACGGGCATCCTTGAAGAGAGTAGGCTGATAAAAACCAGATTGCAATACCTTGTAAGCAGTTCTATCTCCTGCATGATGCCCTTCATAAGCTTCGGAGTGACATTTCCATAGGATTTGTTCCTGTTCATGCTCAGGTACACAACGTCTAATAATACCATCTACTCCTTCTTTATAAAGATGTGGGTCATCCCAAAAGTAATGTATTAAACCATAGAAGAATTTTTTTCTTTTGTCAGTATGTGAAACTAGGTGGTATATATTTAGCAACAATGTAATTAGCATAGTCAGCATACCAAGGAGTGTTATGAGAAACATTTATTGCAGCTAATTGTTTGTCAGGAAAGCTATCATCAATAGGTAGTGGATCGTCAAGAATATTCTCTAACCTAGACAAGTTATCAGCTACGGGGTTCTCAGCTCCTTTCCTATCAGTGATATGTAAATCAAATTCTTGCAACAAGAGAACCCACCTAATGAGTCTAGGTTTAGCATCTTTCTTTTCCATAAGATATTTTATAGCAGCATGATCAGTATGAACAATTACTTTGGAGTCAACAATATACGATCTGAATTTATCACAAGCAAACACGACTGCTAAAAATTCTTTTTCAGTAGTAGCATAATTTTTCGGGCATTGTCCAGAGTTTGGCTAGCATAATGGATAACATTTAATTTCTTATCAACTCTTTGTCCTAGAACAGCACCAACAGCATAATCACTAGCATTGCACATAATTTCAAAAGGCAAGTTCCAATCAGGTGGTTGGACAATAGGTGCAGAAATTAAGGCTTTCTTAAGTGTTTCAAAGGCTTCTACATAGTCATCATCAAAAACAAATGGAACATCCTTTTGTAAAAGATTAGTAAGAGGCCTAGAAATTTTAGAGAAGTCTTTAATAAACCTCCTATAGAAACCAGCATGACCAAGGAAACTACGAATACCTTTAATATCTCTAGGACATGGTATTTTCTCAATTGCATCAACTTTAGCTTTATCCACCTCAATACCTCGTTCGGAAATTTTATGCCCCAAGACAATACCTTCATTAACCATACAGTGGCACTTCTCCCAATTCAAGATAAGATTAGTTTGCTCACATCTCTGCAAAACTCGATCAAGGTTGCTTAAGCAATCATCAAAAGAAGTTCCATAAATAGAAAGATCATCCATGAAAACCTCAACAATCATTTCACAAAAATCATAGAATATAGCAGTCATACATCTTTGAAAAGTAGCAGGTGCATTGCATAAACCAAAAGGCATACGTCTATAAGCATAAGTTCCAAAAGGCAAGTAAAAGTGGTTTTCTCTTGATCATGTTGTGAAACAGGTATTTGAGAGAAACTAGAATATCCATCGAGGAAACAAAAGTGTGTGTGCTTAGATAATCTTTCCAACATTTCATCAATAAAAGGCAGAGGGTAATGATCTTTTCTAGTAGCTTTATTTAATTTTCTGAAATCAATTACCATTCTATAGCCAGTAACAATTCTTTGTGGAATAAGTTCATTTTTATCATTAGGAATAACAGTGATACCTCCTTTCTTAGGGACACAATGAACGGGACTTACCCATCTACTATCAGATATGGGATAGATGATACCTGCTTCCAGAAGTTTTAATATTTCAGTTCTTACCACTTCTTTCATCTTAGGATTCAATCATCATTGATGATCAACAACGGGTTTAGCATCAGGTTCCATATTAATCTTTTGCTGACAGAGAGTGGGACCAATGCCCTTAAGATCATCAAGAGTATATCCAATAGCAGCACGGTGCTTCCTTAGAGTTTTTAATAATATTTCTTCTTCACGCTATGAAAGGTTAGCACTAATAATAACAGGATATATCTTTTTCTCATCAAGATAAGCATATTTCAAAGTGTCAGGTAATTGTTTCAATTCAAACACAGGATCACCCTTGGGCGGAGGAGGACCTCCAAGAGTTTCAATAGGCAAATTATGTTTGAGCAGAGGTCGTTGTTCAAAGAATTTTTTATCTATTTCATTCCTTTCGTGCATATGCATATCATTTTCATGGTCTAGCAAATATTGTTCTAGCGGATCAGTAGGAGGCATGGCAATAGAAGTAAGACCAATTATTTCAGCCTTACTGGGTAATTCTTTCTTATGGGGTTGTCTATTAAACTTGGAAAAATTAAATTCATGAGACTCATCACCAAAGCTAACACTGACAGCTTGTTTATGACAATCTATAATAGCATTGACAGTGTTCAAGAAAGGTCTACCAAAGATAATGGGACAAAAGCCATCTTGTGGGGAACCAAGAACTACAAAGTCAGTAGGATATTTTATTTTCCCACACAAGACTTCAACATCTCTAACAATCCCAAGTGGTGTGATGGTGTTTCTATTAGCAAGTTTAATAGTAACATCTATGTCTTCTATTTCAGCGGGTGCTATGTCATTCATAATTTCTTGGTATAAAGTAAAAGGAATAGCACTCACACTAGCACCTAAATCACATAAACCATGATAACAATTATCTCCTATTTTAACTGAGACAACAGGCATGCCAACAACGGATCTATGTTTATCTATTTCATCGGGTTTGACAATTCTAGCAGCTTCATCACAGAAGTAAATAACATGCCCATCAATATTTTCTACTAGGAGATCTTTAACCATAGCAACACTAGGTTCTACTTTAATTTGCTTAGAAGGTTTAGGTGCTCTAATATTGCTTTTGCGAACCACAGTTGAAACCTTAGCATGCTCTTTTATCTTAACTGGGAAAGGTGGCTTTTCAATGTAAGCAGTAGGCACAACTAGATCAACATTGTAAATAACAGTTTCATCTTTAGCTATGACCGGTTCTTTAATTTTCTCTTTAATAGGTGGGTGATATTTAAACCACTTCTCCTTAGAGAGATCCACATGAGTAGCAAATGATTCACAGAAAGAGGCTACTATCTCAGAGTCAAGTCCATATTTAGTGCTAAACTTCTGAAAAGCTTCGGTATTCATAAAAGATTTAACACAATCAAACTTAAGCTTAAAACCTGACTCTTTACCTTCGTCGAGTTCCCAATCTTCATAGTTGCATTTAATTCTTTCTAAAATATCCCACTTGAATTCAATAGTCTTCATCATAAAAGAACTAGTACAAGAAGTATCGAGCATGGATTGATCATTATGAGAAAGCCGAGCATAAAATTCTGAATGATAATTTCTCTAGAGAGCTCATGATTGGGACATGAATATAACATTGACTTAAGCCTCCCCCAAGCTAGATTGATACTTTCTCCTTCACGAGGCCAAAAATTATATATATAATTCCGATCACGATGAACTAGATGCATAGGATAATTTTTTTGGTGAAATTCCAATTTCAATCGATTCCAATTCCAAGATCCAATATCATCGCATAGCCTATACCATGTCAATGCTTTTCCCTTCAAAGATAAAGGGAAAACCTTCTTCTTAGCTTCATCTCCGGATAACCTGCAAGCTTAAATAATCCACAAATTTCATCCACATATATCAAGTGCATATTAGGATGTTCGGTTCCATCTCCTGCATAAGGATTAGCTAGCAATTGTTCTATCATACCTGAAGGAATTTCATAACCAATATTTTTAGTAGGTGCAGTAGGTTGAGGGGCAACTAATTGTGGTTCCGGTCGAGGTGAAGATACCCCGAATAAACCCCTCAAAGGATTGTTTTCCATAGTAGCAAGTGACAATAAATTTCAGCATGTAGTAATAATTTTTCCTTACTAATTCCCACTTACCAAGAGCGCTTCACTCCCCAGCGACAATGCCAAAAAAGAGCCTTGATGACCCACAAGTATAGGGGGTCAATCGTAGTCCTTTCGATAAGTAAGAGTGTCGAACCCAATGAGGAGCAGAAGGAAATGACAAGTGGTTTTCAGCAAGGTAATGTCTGCAAGCACTGAAATTGTCGGTAACAAGTTGTTTGATAGCAAGATAATTTGTAACAAGCAAGTAACGATAATGATAAATAAAGTGCAGCAAGGTAGCACAATCCTTTTGTGGCAAAGGACAGGCCAGAATAGTCTCTTATGATAAGCAAAACGTTCTTGAGGGTACACGGGAATTTCACCATATCACTTTCATCATATTGGCTTGATTCGTGTTTGCTACTTTGATAAGTTGATATGTGGGTGGATCGGTGCTTAGGTGTTGTTCTTACTTGAACAAACCTCCTACTTATGATTAACACCCTCGCAAGCATCCGCAACTACGAGAAAAATATTAAGATAAAATCTAACCATAGCATTAAACTTTTGGATCCAAATCGGTCCCTTGCGAATTAGTGCATAAACTAGGGTTTAAGCTTCTGTCACTCTAGCAACCCATCATCTAATAACTACTCCACAATGCATTCCCTTAGGCCCAAATATGGTGAAGTGCCATGTAGTCAATGTTCACATGACACCACTAAGGGAATCACAACATACATATCATCAAAATATCGAACACATATCTAGTTCACATGATTACTTGCAACATGACTTCTCTCGTGACCTCAAGAACAAAAGTAACTACTCACAAATGATAATCATGCTCAAGATCAGATGAGTATTAAATGGCATAATGGATCTGAACATATAATCTTCCACCAAATAAACCATATAGTGATCAACTACTTGATGTAATCAACACTACTAGTCACCCACAAGCACCAATCTAAGGTTCCGGTACAAAGATTGAACACAAGAGATGAACTAGGGTTTCAGAGGAGATGGTGCTATTGAATATGTTGATGGAGATGGCCCTCCCAAAGATGGGAGAGTTGTTGGTGATGACGATGACGATGATTTCCCCCTCCGGGAGGGAAGTCCCCCCCCCCCCCCCCCCCCCGCGGAATCACTCCACCGGAGGGCAAAAGTGCTCCTGCCCAAGTTCCGCCTTGAGACGGTGGCGCTTCGTCCTGAAAGTCCTCTCCTGATTTTTTCTAGGTCAAAATGACCTATATACCAGAAGATGGGCACCGGAGGTGGGCCGGGGAGGGCACAACCCACCAGGGCATGCCTAGGTGGGTTGTGCCCACCTGGTGGGCCCCCTCTGGTAGTAATTTGCTCCAGTATTTTTCATATATTGAAAAATAATTCTCCATAAATTTTCAGCTCATTTGGAGATGTGCAGAATTGGTAACTCTGACGAAGCTTTTTCAGGTTCAGAATTCCAGCTGCCGGCATTCTCCCTCTTTGTATAAACCTTGCATATTATGAGGGAAAATGCATTAGAAATACTCCAAAAAGCATTATTATACATAAAAACATTATAAATAACAGTAGGAAATCATGATGCAAAATGGACGTATTAGTGCACGAGCAGGCGACAAGCCTGGGGGGCGCACCCTCCCCCCCCCCCCCAGGGCGTGCCTCCCGAGCTTGTGGCCACCTCGTGTGCCATCCGGACTCCGTTTTCTCTCAGATTACTTGTTTTGCATGGTAAAAATTCATTATATAATCTCCCGAAGGTTTTGACCACCGTATCATGACAATATCCTCTATTCTTGTTTCGAGCTATTTTTATGACAGGTACGAAAGTATGTCATCACAAGATTCGGATGGAGAGAGCTATGTTTCCCATGTCGTCAGAAGATTCAGATGGAGAGAGCTATGTTTCCCACTATATTGCAGATCCAAGAATCTTTGGGGACATCTACCCCTATCTATGGTCCACGGACGAGGAACAAGATTCCGACTCAGAGGGAGCGAAAGATGCGAGCTCGGATGAAGACGATGTCCCCCTACCTCAACCAGGGGATATGCATGTGGAGTTCAAGAAGTCAAGCCTTCCAAACAGAGTAAACAAATCTGAGATCGAATTTATCCCGTCCCATTTTATGTAGGAAAGCAAAGAGGCATTATGTAAAAGGGTGTTAAGGCTTGAGCAAGACAACGATGATTTGAGGGAGGAAAATTTCATCCTCAAACGCAAGCTGGAGAAGATTTCCGCCGCATCATCAACTTCATCACCACCACCTCCGAAGAAGGAGACTTGAGTACACGGGTATGGGCACTCCCCTTGGCTTGTGCCAAGCTTGGGGGAGGTGCCCCGGTATCGTATCATCATCAGATCTTTATCATTATCGTTTATCTTAGTCCGATCCTTTTGGTTATATCGTAATCTAGTAGAATAAGAGTTTTAGTACAATTTAGTCTTTGAGTTTTGCTTTGTGATCTACCTATGTAATCGAGTGTGAAAGTTATATAATAAAGATTATTTTTGGGTTGAGTGTTTTGCTTTCTTGATCATAGAAAAGGGAAAGAAAGAGAGAGTAAAAGAAATAAAAGAGTATATAATAATCTCATGGGGAGTGATGCTTCACATATAAGAAGTATAATGCATGAAACTCATTGAAGGTTGACAAACATAGCTTTGGTCATTGTTGCAATTAATAGGAAGTGATAAATAAAGAGAGGCTTCACATATAAATACACTATCTTGGACATCTTTTATGATTGTGAGCACTCATTAAAATATTATATGCTAACAAGTTGATGTTAGACAAGGAAGACAACATAATGGGTTATGTTTTCTTATATCCAAATAGAAGTTATATGGTCATGGATCCTCCAACATGTGAAGCTTGCTTCTACCTCATGCTAGCCAAAAAAAATCTGCACCAAGTAGAGATACTACTTATGCATCCAAAAATCCTTAAACCCAGTTTCATGCCAATGAGAGTCCACTATATCTACCTATGGATTGTGTAAGATCCTTCAAGTAAGTTGTCATCGGTGCAAGCAATAAAAATTGCTCTCTAAATATGTATGATCTTTTAGTGTGAGGAAAATAAACTTTATACGAACTTGTGATGGGGAACAAATAAAAAGCGACGGACAGCATAATAAAGTTTTCTATCACAAGCGGCAATATAAAGTGACGTTCCTTTGCATTAAGATTTTGTGCATCCAAACAAAAAGTGCATGACAACATCTGCTTCCCTCTATGAAGGACCTATCTTTTATTTTAAATACATACCTTTACGCAAGAGTCATGGTGATCTTCACCATTCCCTTCATTTCTCCTTTTTCTTTTTGGCAAGCATCATATGTTGGGGAAAGATCTAGACACAAATATCCACTCGGATGTAGGGATCATGAGTTATTACTGTTGATGTTACCCTTGAGGTAAATGGTTGGGAGGCGAAGGTATAATCCCCTATCTTTCTATGTGTCTGACTGAAGCTTTGATCATAAGTATCACATGAGTGTTAGCAATTGTGAAAGACTAAATGATGGTTGAGTATGTGAACTTGCCCAATAAAAGCTCTTACATAGATACTTTCTGATATTATGACAAATTGCAATTGCATCAATGACTGAGACCATAGTTTGCTAGTCTTCAGTCAAGGTTATGATTCATACTTTACCTTGTGATCAATTATCACTTTAGCATGAGAATTTATATGATAATATATTGTTGTTCTAATGATGATCATGATGCCCTCATGTCTGTATTTTGTTTTATCGACACCTCTATCTCTAAACATGTGGTAATGATTATCGATTTCGGCTTTCGCTTGAGGACAAGCGATGTCTAAGCTTGGCGGAGTTGATACGTCCATTTTGCATCATGTTTTTATGTTGCTATTTATTGCATATTGGACTATTATTACACTTTATGATGCAATTCTTATGCCTTTTCTCTCTTATTTTACAAGATTCACATGAAGAGGGAGAATGCTGGTAGCTGGAATTCTGGACCGGAAAGGAGCAAATATGAGATACCTATTCTGCACAACTCCAAATATCCTGAAACTTTACGGAGATTTTTTTTGGAATATATAAAAAATATTAGGCGAGGAAAGACCAGAAGGGGACCCACCAGGTGGCCACAAGCCTGGGGGGTGCCCCCTGAGCTTGTAGGCCCCCTGTGCAGCCCCCGGTGCCCATCTTCTGCTATATGAAGCATTTTAACCTAGAAAAAATAGGAAGAAGGCTTTCGGGATGAAGCGTCGCCGTCTCGAGGCGGAACCTGGGTAGGAGCAATCTAGGGCTCCTGCAGAGCGATTCTGCCGGGGAAACTTCCCTCCGGGAGGGGGAAATCGAAGCCACCGTCATCACCAACGATCCTCTCATTGTGGAAGGATCAATCTTCATCGACATCTTCACCAGCACCATCTCATCTCAAACCCTAGTTCATCTCTTGTATTCAATCTTTGCCTCAAAACCTTAGATTGGTATCTGTAGGTTGCTAGTAGTGTTGATCACTCTTTGTAGTTGATGCTAGTTGGTTTACTTGGTGGAAGATCATATGTTCAGATCCTTAATGATATTTATTACCCCTCTGATCATGAACATGAACATGCTTTGTGAGTTGTTACTTTTGTTCCCGAGGACATGGGAGAAGTCTTGTTATAAGTAATCATGTGAATTTGGTATTCGTTCGATATTCTGATGAGATGTATGTTGTCTTTCCTCTAGTGGTGTTATGTGAACGTCGACTACATGACAGTTCACCATGATTTGGGCCTAGGGGTAGGCATTGGGAAGTAGCAAGTAGATGATGGGTTGCTAGAGTGACAGAAGCTTAAACCCTAGTTTATGTGTTGCTTCGTAAGGGGCTGATTTGGATCCACATATTTAATGCTATGGTTAGATTTATCTTAATTCTTCTTTTGTAGTTGCAGATGCTTACGAGAGGGGTTGATCATTAGTGGGAGGCTTGTCCAAGTAAGGACATCACCCAAGCACCGGTCCACCCACATATCAAATTATCAAAGTAGCGAACGCGAATCCGATGAGCATGATGGAAACTAACTTGATGATAATTCCCATGTGTTCTCGGGAGTGCTTTGCTTTATATAAGAGTTTGCTATAAAAAGGATTGGGCCACCTTGCTACACCTAAGTTACACTTGTTACTTGTTACCCGTTACGAATTTTCTTACTACCAAACTATCTGTTACCGATAATTTCAGTGCTTGCAGAAAATACCTTGCTGAAAACTGCTTGTCATTTCCTTTTGCTCCTCGTTGGGTTCGACACTCTTACTTATCGGAAGGACTACGATTCATCCCCTATACTTTTGGTTCATCAGTACTCCATCTTTAAAAGAATAATTTGCAAGCATGGTGGAAATTTCAGCTTCAGGTATCTTTCTTTTATTAGTGACAATATCTTTCATGTACTTAGCATATGGGGCCATCTTCAACATATCAGTCAAACGAGTACGGAAAAAGACTGGCCTAAGCATTTCAGCAAAGCGTTCAAATTCTTCCTCATCCTTGTTCTTAGGTGGCTTAGTAGGAAAAGGCATGGGTTTATGAACCCATGGTTCTCTTTCTTTACCATGTTTTCTAGCAATGAAATCTCTTTAATCATATCGTTTATTCTTTGGAGGTGGGTTATCAAGATCAACAACGGGTTCTATTTCAACATCATTATTAGGTTCTTTATCATTGTCTGGTTGAGCATCAATATGAACATCAACATTATCATTATCACTATCACTAGATGAATGTTCATTACCAGATTGTGTCCCAGCATCGGAAATAGAAACATCATTACTATTCTCAGAAGGTTTTTCTACTTCATGTTCACTAGAGGTATGCATAGTTCCATCATTTTTCTTTTTCTTTTTCTTTTTCTTTTTCTTCTTAGATGGACTAGGTGCATCAATATTAATTCTCTGAGAATCTTGTTCAATTCTTTTTGGATGACCTTCAGGATAAAGTGGCTCCTGAGTCATTTTACCTCCTCTAGTCATTACTCTAACAGCATGATCATTCATATTATTATTCATCTCATTAAGCAAATCATTTTGAGACTTAGCAACTTGTTCTAACGGAGTTTGGACCATGGATGCATGTTTACCTAGACCTTCAACATCATTAGCAATTCTGAACATTAAGTCACTCAAACGATCAATCATGGAAGCATTATGTTTCAGTTGCTTGGTAACATACATATTAAAGTGTTCTTGCTTAACAATGTAATTGTCAAATTCATCCAGGCATTGACTAGCAGATTTATTATAAGGAATATCACTTTCATCAAATCTTATAAGAGAATTTACCTCTACTACCTGTGTCGGGGTGTCGAGCCCATGTATTTCTTCAATAGGTGGTAAATTCTTAACATCTTTAGCTTTAATGCCCTTTTCTTTCATAGATTTCTTTGCCTCTTGCATATCTTCAGGACTGAGAAATAAATACCACTCTTCTTCAGAGTTGGTTTATGTGGTAGTTCAGGAGGTGTCCAATCATTATCATTCCTCACTATATTATTCAATAGTTTTTCAGCTTGTTCAATAGTTCGTTCCCTGAAAATACAACCAGCATAACTATCTAGGTAGTCCCTAGAAGCATTGGTTAGTCCATTATAAAAGATATCAAGTATTTCATTTTTCTTGAGAGGATGATCAGGCAAAGAATTAAGTAATTGGAGAAGCCTCCCCCAAGCTTGAGGGAGATTCTCTTCTTCGATTTGCACAAAGTTAAATATTTCCTGTAAGGCAGCTTGTTTCTTATGAGCAGGAAAATATTTTTCAGATAAATAATATATCATATCCTGGGGACTATGCACACAACCAGGAGCAAGAGTATTAAACCATATCTTAGCATCACCCTTTAGTGAGAAAGGAAACAACTTAAGGATATAGTAATAGCGAATTTTTTCCTCATGAGCAAATAGGGTGGCTATATCATTCAATTTAGTAAGGTGTGCCACAACAGTTTCAGTTTCATAACCATAAAAAGAATCAGATTCAACCACAGTAATTAACTCTGGATCGACAAAGAATTCATAATCCTTATCAGTAACAAAGATAGGTGAAGTATCAAACTTAGGATCATATTTCATTCTTGCATTCACAGATTTTTCTTTCAGCTTACATAGTAGTTTCTTAACATCCTCTCTATCATCACAAGCAAGAAATTCTCTAGTTATCTCCTCACCAACAACATAGCCCTCGGGTATCTTAGGCATTTCAATTCTAGGATAGCTAGGTCTAATAGGTGAATCATAAATTTCATCAGTTTCAGCATTCTCAATTTTTTTAGCTTTAGCAAGTTGTTCATCAAGAATTCACCTAGTGGCAAAGTTTCATTAAGCAAAGTACTAGCATCATCAATAACATCATTCGTAGCAGAAGTAGCATCATCAATTACTTGCGACGTATTAGGATTAATAGCAGGTGGTGGTGTCGCAAGCCTATTCATAGCAGAAGGTGAATCAAGTGCAGAGCTAGATGGCAGTTCCTTACCTCCCCTCGTCTTAGAGGGTATGATCTTGGTTCTATCATCTTACAGATTCTTCATAGTAATCAACAGATATAAATCCCAAGTGACTCAGCAAATAATGCTATGCTCCCCGGCAACGGCGCCAGAAAAAGGTCTTGATAACCCACAAGTATAGGGATCGTCACAGTTTTCGAGGGTAGAGTATTCAACCCAAATTTATTGATTTGACACAAGGGGAGCCCAAGAATATTCGCGAGTATTAGCAGTTGAGTTGTCAATTCAACCACATCTAGAGAACTAAATATCTGCAGTAGAGTGGTCAGTAGCACAGTAATATGATAGCAGTGGTAACAATAGCAACAATAACAGTAACAATAGTAGTTTCGTAGTGATTGTAACAACAGTAGCAGCAGTAGTAATTAGCAAAGATCAATATATGAAAAGCGTAGGCACTGGATGTGACGCCCCCGACTCAATCGTGCACTAATCATACACGCAAACATGCACGATCAAGCACAGGGACTCACGGGAAGATATCACAACACAACTCTAACACAAATAAACGGAGATCCACAATATTACAGACCAGGGATCACGGAGATACGAATACATAAGTCAGTCATACAAATAATATCTGAGTACAGACATAGTTAGACAGGTTTTGCCTTAAGAAGGCTAGCACAAACAACGACTCTAGATCGAAAGGCGTTGGCCTGCTGCCTGGGAGCCTCCGATCCTACTCCTGGTCGGCTGGCTCGATCCAGTAGTACGTGCGGTCTGGACCCTCCTGGTAGTAAGCTCCTATGGTGGCATCTGGCTCCGGGGCTCCATCGTCTGATGTATCATCAAAGTGGGGTATGGGGAAAAGAAGTAACAAAGCAACCGTGAGTACTCATCCGAAGTACTCAGCAAGCAAGGATCTACACTACATATGCAACATTATCAAAGGGGAAAGGCTGTATATGTGGACTAGGCTGCAGGAATGCCAGAATAGAGAGAAGGCCTAGTCCTATCGAAGACTAGCATCTTCAAACATCTGCACGAAGCCACCATCTTGCAGCAATAGAAGAGAGTAGAATAGCATTTTATTAAGCAAACATGTTGACGCAAGCCTAGAGATCCTTCCAAGACTCCCAGCGAAAAAGCGATCCCGAAGCTTCAATTAAGTAATCAAGTATCCAGTTCAAGTAGTAGATCGGGATATACAAACTAAGCGTCCTTTACCGTAGGACCGGCTATCGATAGATTATTCATCCCTGCAGGGGTGCACTACTGTTACCCAACACGCTCGATCAACTCTGGTCGGACACACTTGCTAGGTAATGCCCGGCCTCGGAAGATCAACACGAAGCAGCGCCCTACCTAGGCTCAACAGAGAGGTCAGCACGCCGGACTAACCTATGCACCCAGAGGTCTTGGGCCATCGCCCTGGGCACCCTGCGTGTTGCGTGGCTGGCCGGGGTGCAGGCGCGACACTGAACTCGTCAGTGAAGTATCCAGCCCATTCCCGGCGATCAGCCCGCACGGTGAAACATGACGTCTAATGAGCTTTCGGGAGAAACGTACGACGTAGGAGGCCCCATTAACCATAATCCCGCGTGGTGGTAGTGCGTATAGGGCACGTCGACCCACTCAGATCAAATACCCAAATCCGATATGCTCATTTAGTAACACACGGAGACAATCAATGTTACTGAAGCTCCGCCACAATATCACACTCGAGTGCCCTTCCGGCACACCCAACAACATAGATCCCCTGCGGGTACCCATCAGGGTCAACCCGCCTGTAACAAAGGTCAAAGTAACCGTGTGGTCATAACATCAAGGGGGAAACCTGAGGAATCACCCTCGGCGGATTCCACTCGATGAAATCATCAGGGTGAACGTATGAGGCATCACCCTCAAGGTTCACACTGAGGGGTTGCACGACAGAGTCGTATCGGAAGTGGAGAAGGAGGAATCACCCTCGATGACCACGACCGAACAGCTACACTGCAGAGTATTCATCAGGAGTGCGTTACGAGGTATCACCCTCGGCACTCGATAGTAACTATGCAGAGTCGTACAACTAAGGGGGTGAAGTGATGTGTCGGTCTCTGGTCGTCGATCACGTTGATCGAGTCGTCGATGATCAAGCAGGGGCAACAAGGGTAAGGTGGTGGGGGTCACTGATGGTTCACTACCAACCTATACTAAGCAGTTTAACATAGGCAGGTAAGGTAACAATAAACAGGTTACAAAAGCAGGCTATGCATCAGAATAGGAGCAAACATTAACAGTAGCAAAATCTAATGCAAGCAGGAGAAAAGGAATGGGCGATATCTGGATGCTCAAGGGGGGGCTTGCCTGGTTGCTCTGGCAAGAGAGAGGGGTCATCAACGGGCTGCTCGTCTGTAGCGTAGTCGTACTCCACTGCAACGGCGTCGGTCTCGGCGTCTATCGAGAGAGAAGGAGGGGGAGAGAAACAATAAATTCACGGCAAAAATATAAACAATATGTATGACATGCCTAAATGCTATGCAGAGGTGTTCTACTGCCTAACTAAATGATTTAGTTAATTTAGGAATTTATCCGGATTTATTTAATTAAAGTTGGGCACTATTCATTTATCGAATTCTGTCTAAAAGTTCCATGTTCATCTAGCTAGGGGCATCTAACAGGAATACGGAGGGCGTATTCAGATTCGTATCAAAATTCTGAGCAACTTTCATATATAAATTATTTTCATCGGAGTTACGGATTATTTTATATGATTTTCTAAAGATTTAAACATTTTTTGGAATTTAATTATTTATTTTAAATCAACATTATCCAGAACAGGGTATGCTGATGTCATCATGATGTCAGCATGACGTCAGCAGTCAACAGGGCGTTGACTGGGTCAAACTGATGTGTGGGTCCCACCTGTCAGTGTCTGTTTAGTCTAATTAGGGTTTAGTTAATCTAATTACAGTTTAATTAAACTAACTAATTAATTAGATTAATTAAACAGAGTAATTAAATTAATTATTTCACTAATTAATTAATTATTTTATTATTTTATTAATCCATTTTATTATTTTCTTTTATTATTAAAATGTTCTGGGCAGTGGGCCCCGTCTGTCATTGACACAGGGGCATTGGGCCCATTGGTTAGTGGCCACAGCGGGCGCGCGGGCACCGGGCGCGGCAAGGGGCGAGCCCGGGCGCTGGGAGCGGGCGCGAGGCTGGCCGAGCACCGGCCGCGAGGGGCCACGGTGAGGCGCCGGCGTGGAGCAGCGGCAACGAGCGGCTGCAGCAAGCGTGCGGGCGACGCGTGCGGGACAAGGGCAGCAAGGCCGCAGCGGTGGCGATGCGGGTGAGGGAGCAGGGCAGCGCGCGCGGGCAAGCGGCGGCTGCGGCTGAAGCGGGGCAAGGGACGGGGGTTCGGTAGGCGGGGCGCGGCAAGCACCGCGATGCGGAGCAGCAGCAGCACGCGGTCGGCGCGAGCGGCGCGTGCAGCAGCTAGGGCGGCCGGGCAACAGTGGCGAGCGGCGAGCGCGAGCGAGGGCGAGCGCGGGCCGGTGAGCGGGGGCAGCTGCGGTCGACGGCGAGCAAGGCGGGCGCGCGCGACGAGCGCTGCTACGGGGCGGACAGCGGTGTGCGCGTGCGGGACGGCGCGGGCGCGCGGTGACCGGGCGAGGAGAGGGGGAGCTCACGGGGTAGTGTAGGGTTCGGGGGCAACGGTGCTCGGGGAGGAAGACGGGGACGGCCGACGACGGAGAGGGGGAGGCGGTCCGGCGAGGCGGCGGTGGTGCGGGGCTCCGGCGATGGTAGCGGAGTGCGGCGGCGTCGCGGGCGCGCGCCAGATCCAGAGGGGGGAAAGAGGGGATCGGGTTGGGGGTTAGGGTTACGGCCAGGGGAGGGGCTGGCCATATAGGCCAGGGGGTGGTGGGCCGGCCTGGCTGGGCCGTGGCCCAGTTGGGGCCGGGGGGGTGTTTTGTTTTTTCTTTTATTTTCTTTTATTTCTGTTTTGTCTTTTATTTTCTATTTTCTGTTTTTTGCAAATAGTTAGTTCGCCAATTGACTTTTACCAAATTAGTGACCTAGCACATTACATGCTATGTAATATCTATAACTGCCAAAAATTGGTTTGGAGACAAATGGAGTTCACACAAATTTTGTGTTAAATAAAATGTATTAATCCTTGCTGTTTTGGTAATGTAAGAGCCACCTAATTAATTTATTAATTGTTGGTTACAATTTTAGAATAGTCTCTGGAATATTTGTTATTTATTGAACATTTTAGTTTCTGTGTTTGAACAAATTTTATTTTCCACTTTATTTAAATTTGAATTTGAGTTAGTGGTTGAAATGCAATATGATGCAAATGATGATTAGGCACTGTTAATCATGCTAACTTGTCATTATCAAAAGTGATTACTGTGGCTAATGACATGGGGTGTTACAATTCTCCTCATCTATCAAGAATTCTTGTCCCGAGAATTAAGAGGAAGTCTGAAAGAAAGCGGGGTACTCTTCGCGAAGACGATCCTCGCGTTCCCAAGTGGCTTCATCTTTAGAATGATTCGACCACTGGACCTTGAGGAATTTGATTGACTTCTGACGAGTTCGACGCTCAGCTTGATCAAGAATACTGATGGGATATTCTGGATAAGACAGATCTTCCCGCAATTCAAGCATTTCATGATCCACAGCTCGAATAGGATCCTTGAAGCAGCGACGAAGTTGGGATACATGAAAGACATCATGCACTTGAGAAAGATTTGGCGGCAATTGCAACTGATATGCCACTTCTCCTCAACGGGCAAGAATACGGAACGGGCCAATGTAGTGAGGAGCTAACTTGCCTTTGATTCCGAACCGATGAGTGCCTTTCAATGGAGTGACGCGAAGGTACGCTTGCTCGCTAGGTTGATAGACCATTTCCTGGTGCTTTCGGTCATAGTTGCTCTTCTGACGAGACTGAGCAGATTTCAGATGTTCACGGACAATGCGGACCTGTTCTTCAGCTTGGTGAACAATGTCCGGTCCGACGAGTGAGCGTTCCCCAGTTTCTGACCAATTCAGGGGGGTTCGACACTTACGTCCGTATAGA
This sequence comes from Thinopyrum elongatum, assembly GCA_011799875.1. Taxonomy (NCBI): domain Eukaryota; kingdom Viridiplantae; phylum Streptophyta; class Magnoliopsida; order Poales; family Poaceae; genus Thinopyrum; species Thinopyrum elongatum. The sequence goes on along the minus strand of CM022299.1, from coordinate 553,325,171 downwards.
ACTTCAAACGGTGCCATCTTCAGACTAGCTTGGTAGCTATTGTTGTAAGAGAATTTGGCATACGGGAGAGATTCTTCCCACTTCTTACCGAAGGAGATGACGCAAGCTCGAAGCATATCTTCGAGCACTTGATTAACTCGTTCGACTTGACCCTGAGACTGAGGGTGAAAGGCGGTACTGAACGATAGGTGGGTTCCCATAGCTTCTTGGAAACTATTCCAGAATCTGGAGGTAAAGAGGCTGCCACGATCCGAACTGATCTCCAACGGAACACCGTGGAGTGACACAATTTGGGAAACATACAAGTCTGCTAACTGACTAGCAGTGATTGTCTCCTTAACTGGCAGAAAGTGAGCCACCTTTGAGAATCGGTCAATGACGACAAAAATAGCGTCATGACCCTTCTGAGATCTAGGAAAACCAGTAATGAAATACATTTGGACCTTGTCCCATTTCCATTCAGGAATATCAAGTGGTTGCAGTGTTCCAGCAGGCCTTTGATGTTCTGCTTTAATGCGGCGACAAACGTCACACTCAGAAACATAACAAGCAATGTCTCGCTTCATATTAGGCCACCAGTATCTCTGACAAATGTCACGATACATCTTTGTGCTACCAGGATGAATTGACAGAGGAGTGTCATGAGCTTCTTTCATAACGTGTTCTCTCTCATCCTTGAACTTGGGTACGAAGAGACGGTGTTGGAAAAATAGGATCCCATCATTATCAAGATGGAATTCCGACAACTTTCCTTTTTCGAGGTATCGCTTAATCCTTTCAACTTCAGAGTCATACTTTTGTATAATCTTAATGCTGTGCTCAAGATCCAGTTCAACAACCAGGGTATTGAGATAACCCTGTGGAACAATATGGAGGTTCAATTTGCGAAGCTCTCCATAAAGAACAGGTTGTGCTTCCTGAACCATAAGGTTGCTGCAATAAGCCTTGCGACTCAAAGCATCGGCCATTACATTAGCCTTGCCAGGGGTGTATGAGATATTCATATCATAATCGGCAATTGTCTCGAGCCATCTTTGTTGACGAAGGTTCAGATCTGGTTGAGTATATAGGTACTTCAAACTTTGATGATCCGTGCATATCTCGCAATGGTTACCGAGAAGGTAATGTCGCCATAGCTTCAGAGCATGAATAACCGCAGAAAGTTCAAGATCATGCACTGGATAATTTTCTTCATGAGGACGCAATTGTCGAGAGGCATAAGCAATCACCTTACGCTCTTGCATTAGGACACAGCCTAATCCTTGACGAGATGCATCACAGTATATCACAAAATCCTTTTGGGAATCCGGGGGTGCTAGCACTGGGGCAGATGTTAACTTATCTTTAAGTGTCTGAAAGCTTTCTTGACATTTTTCTGTCCACTCAAACTTAACACCTTTGTGGAGCAGATCAGTAAGTGGCTTTGCAATCTTGGAAAAGTTCTCAACGAATCGACGGCAATAACTAGCGAGTCCGAGAAAACTTCTGACTTGCTTGACATTCTTTGGGGGAGTCCAATCAAGAATGGCCTGAACTCGTTCGGGGTTAACAACAATTCCATCCTTGGAAATCACATGACCAAGGTAGGTCACTTCAGATAACCAGAACTCACCCTTGGAGAATTTAGCATACAACTGATGTTCTCGTAGCTTCTCCAATACAAGCCGAAGATGTTCAGCATGTTCTTCTTCATTCTTGGAATATATAAGGATATCATCCAAATAAACCATGACGAATTTGTCGAGGTAATCCATGAAGATATAGTTCATCAATCGGGAGAAGGTTGCTGGAGCATTTGTTAATCCAAATGACATGACGGTGTACTCATAAGAGCCATATCGAGTAACAAAGGCAGTCTTCGGAATATCCTCTTCGCGAACACGGATCTGATGATAACCCAACCTCAAGTCGAGTTTCGAGAAGACAGAGGATCCAGCAAGCTGATCATAAAGATCACTGATCCAGGGCAGTGGGTATTTATTCTGGATTGTGGCTTGGTTAATGGGACGATAATCCTGAACCAATCGGTTAGTTCCATCCTTCTTCTTAACGAAGAGTGAAGGTGCTCCCCAAGCAGAGGAACTAGGGCAGATGAAACCTTTCTTAAGTGACTTGTCGATTTCTTCCTTAAGCTCGAGAAGGTGGTGCGGAGGCATCTTATAAGGACGCCTCGCAATAGGGACAGTGCCAGGCTTCAAGTCAATGACAAACTCGACAGCTCTAGCCAGGGGTATTCCTGGAAGTTCTTCTGGAAAGACGTCCGGAAAGTCTCGAACGACAGGAACGTTCTCGATTCCTTCTAGAGGTGAGGCGTTCAAAGCATTCAGAGCATATATCTGAGCTTCAGCATCCCGAGTAATTCGGGCGGTGTAGCTTACTATCTCATCGGAGGGGTGAAGAAGTTGGATAACTTTAGTGGCACAATTGATCGAAGCGATGTGAGCTTTCAACCAATCCATTCCGAGTATGAGGTCTATGGTGGAAGACTTCAGGATAATGGGCGAAACAAGGAATTCCAATCCCTTAATTTCAACGGGAACATTGTGTGCCATCATAGTGGTTTGACACTGGCCGCTAGGGGTGCGGATAACTACTGGCAGATTCATTTTTTGAAATGCAATGTCATGCGATAATGCAAATGCTTCCGACATGAATGAATGTGATGCTCCTGAATCAAATAATACAAAAGCGGGTACTGAGTTAACGAGAAGGGTACCCATCACAGTAGCAGGTTGATCCTGGACTTCTTCAATATCAATGTTGTAAGCATGTCCACAACCATGTGCAGCAGACCCAGTATTATAGTTGCGGGCCTGATTGTTGCCACGACCATTGCCACGGCCAGTACGAGGAAAAACCAACTGATTCTGAGTCTGGCGGCAGTCTTTAGCCTGGTGACCTGATTTGCGGCACTTGAAGCACAGACCATCTTCAGGACGAAGAGGAGCGTTGTGTTGAATAGCTTGAGCTCTTGGCTGCCTCGGTGGGGGAGGAGGCAGATGTGGTGCAGCATAGTTGTTCTTTGGTGCAGGGGCATTGGGACAGAACACGTTGTTGGGAATCCAGACTTGACGCTTCTGTGCTGAGCCCGAAGATGAGCCAGCATCACGATAGCGCTTCTGCTAGTCCTTATGCTTCATCTGAGCGGTCTCAACCACAATTGCCTTGTTCACAAGAGTTGAAAAGTCGTTGAAGTCTTGAGCAGCAAGGGCAAGCTCGAGGTCTGGGTGGAGTCCATTACGGAACTTCTCTTGTCTACGGGCATCTGCGGTGATGTCTTCTTCAGCATAGTGGGAGAGGTCAAGAAATTCCCGCTGATAAGCTTCGACAGTCTTGTTGCCCTGAGTGAGGTTGCGGAACTGGGTCTTCATCCGTTCCATAATTCCCTGAGGAATATATCGGGCACGGAAAGCATCTTGGAACTCATACCAGGTAACCACTGTTCCAACAGGCAGTGTACGCTTGTGTGTGTCCCACCATTGAGCAGCGGGGCCCTTTAAGAAAAAGGCCGCGAAGGTGACAAAGTTGGCAGGGGCGACATTAGCAGACTCCATCTCGTGAGTGATGTCGCGGAGCCAGTCATCAGCATCCAGTGGCTTGTCAGAGTTGTGGAACTGAGTGGCGTTGAGTCGCATAAACTCTATCAAAGTTATTGAAGCAGGGTTCTGGTTCTGGTTGTTCTGATGCGGGAACTGAGCCATGATTCCGGTCATGAACTGACGGTTAAGCTCGAACTGTTGCATCATAGCTGCCATATAGTCTGGCAGTGGTGGGCATTCAGGGGCACCACGACCACCTGGTCTAACCATCCTGCTAAGTATCAACAGGGGGTAGTTTAGTAAAAGAAATTGCGAGTGTTTAGCGACAAGCATGATGTAACTCGACAACAATTAAGCAGTGTAACAGATACATAACAGTAGTCAATTAAGACATACAGATCCATACACAGAGTCGGGTACATGCGGACAGCATAATGACGCAAATTTAAAACTAGACATGCTAGGCGGCGCGCAGGCACGCGGTAAGGAAGTACACAACGAGACATAGCAAAGGCTACATCAACGTCGGGGAAAACCACTGAAATGGTGTAACTGCGAGTGCGGACGATGAATGTTCGTCGCGGTAGGATCCTGCGCTCCATGTGCACTCTGATGCAGAACCCGGTCTCGAGCTGAAAGAAGAGGTCCACGTGCAGGTGTGTGACCTCCAACAGCAGGCCAATCAATACCAGCATACATCTGAGTCCTGCGCGGGTAAAGGATGTGCTCCGGATGTATCCTTGCATGAACAGCGGGTAGCAACTACATCATAGCATCGTAGAGACGTGCTCGAGTGGAAACCAACTCGACGACAAGAGCCCAAACAATGCGATCCAGATCCTGAGTGCACTGAATCAGAACGCGCGAGTCGTAGCGACGAGGCTCGTACGGGGCACAGATAGCTGTGTAGTATCTAGTAGTATCTCTAGCAGGGGCATACAGAATGTATCGGAACTCAGAGTCATCCAAGATATCGCTGAACTCTCCTCGGAGATGTGCGACAGCAGAGTAGGCGGCATCATGGACTGCCATCTCAATCGTCACGCCGATACCATGGAAAAGGTGCAGCTCGCTGTCTGAGTCATCTTGCTGATCATAGATACGAACATCAGCATGGTACTGCTCCTGGTTGAACTCACGGTAATCCTCGTAGACCATGTACTCGGGGTACCAGTGGTAGCCAAGTCGGGTCAGGAGGGCGATCAGGACAGCTGGAAACCCAGGGGCATCACGAGCCCAAGTGCGAAGCACAAGCTATGTCGTAGGACGTGGTGGAAACAAACGATCCATCTGAAACAGAGGAAATTCAGGATTGTCAAATGACAATGAGAAGTTTAACACAACTCGGAGAGAAAGGTTAAACAAAACAATGGAAAGGAAAATGATTATCGGACTAATCAGATCAATGACAGGGAAATCGCACAGATATCCAGCTCTCCGGGTAGACGGGATTTACGAGATCCTAAGTGTCGGCTTTAGTAAAATTTATTTAACCCGAATAGAAGAGAGATCAGAGTCCCAGAGTATAGATGAGGAATAAAAGATCCTAATACCACCCAGTTGGCGACGTGGGCCCGTAAGCCACACAGCCAAATTAGTACAATAGTTTTTCGATCTCTAGACTCAACTTCGGCCAAGGAATTGGAAGGAGGCTTCCTATAGGCAGTCGGCTCTGATACCAACTTGTGACTCCCCCGACTCAATCGTGCACTAATCATACACGCAAACATGCACGATCAAGCACAGGGACTCACGGGAAGATATCACAACACAACTCTAACACAAATAAACGGAGATCCACAATATTACAGACCAGGGATCACGGAGATCTGAATACATAAGTCAGTCATACAAATAATATCTGAGTACAGACATAGTTAGCTAGGTTTTGCCACGTCTGTCATTGACACAGGGGCATTGGGCCCATTGGTCAGTGGCCCAAGTGGCCACAGCGGGCGCGCGGGCACGCGGGCACTGAGCGCGGCGAGGAGCCACGGCGAGGCGTCGGCGTGGAGCAGCGGCGACGAGCGGCTGCAGCGGGCGTGCGGGCGACGCGTGCGGGACAGGGGCGGCGAGGCCGCAGCGGTGCCGATGCGGGCGAGGGAGCGGGGCAGCGCGCGCGGGCGAGAGGCGGTTGCGGCTGCGGCTAAAGCGGGGCAAGGGGCGCGGGCTCGGCAGGCGAGGCGCGACGAGCAACGTGATGCGGAGCAGCAGCAGCACGCGGTCGGCGCGAGCGGCGCGTGCAGCAGCTAGGGCGGTCGGGCAGCAGTGGCGAGCGGCGAGCGCGAGCAAGGGCAGGCGCGGGCCGGTGAGCGGGGGCAGCTGCGGTCGACGGCGAGCGAGGCGGGCGCGCGCGACGAGTGCTGCTACGGGGCGGATGGCGGTGTGCGCGTGCGGGACGGCGCGGGCGCGCGGTGACCGGGCGAGGAGAGGGGGAGCTCACGGGGTAGTGTAGGGTTCTGGGGCAGCGGTGCTCGGGGAGGAAGACGGGGACGACCGACGACGGAGAGGGGGAGGCGGTCCGACGAGGCGGCGGTGGTGCGGGGCTCCAGCGATGGCAGCGGAGTGCGGCGGCGTCGCGGGCGCGCGCCAGATCCAGAGGGGGGGAAAGAGGGGATCAGGTTGGGGGTTAGGGTTACGCCCAGGGGAGGGGCTGGCCATATAGTCCAAGGGGTGGTGGGCCGGCCTGGCTGGGCCGTGGCCCAGTTGGGCCGGGGGGGTGTTTTGTTTTTCTTTTATTTTGTTTTATTTCTGTTTTGTCTTTTCTTTTCTATTTTCTATTTTTTGCAAATAGTTAGGCCACCAATTGACTTTTACCAAATTAGTGACCTAGCCCATTAGATGCTATGTAATATCTATAACTGCCAAAAATTGGTTTGGAGACAAATGGAGTTCACACAAATTTTGTGTTAAATAAAATGTATTAATCCTTGCTATTTTGGTAATGTTAGAGCCACCTAATTAATTTATTAATTGTTGGTTACAATTTTAGAATAGTCTCTGGAATATTTGTTATTTATTGAACATTTTAGTTTCTGTGTTTGAACAAATTTTATTTTCCACTTTAATTTAAATTTGAATTTGAGTTAGGGGTTGAAATGCAATATGATGCAAATGATGATTAGGCACTGTTAATCATGCTAACTTGTCATTATCAAAAGTGATTACTGTGGCTAATGACATGGGGTGTTACACTGGATCAGCGATGGATACTTGTGTCGGATGACATTCATCATGTAACAGTCACAACCTAGAGTGACACAGAACTAGCTTCAATTCATCAATGTAATGTAGGCATGTATTTCGTATATAGTCATACGTGCTTATGATAAGAACTTGCATGACATCTTTTGTCCTACCCTCCCGTGGCGGCGGGGTCCTTAAGGAAACTATGGGATATTAGGGCCTCCTTTTAATAGAGAACTAGAACAAAGCATTAACACATAGTGAATACATGAACTCCTCAAACTACGGTAATCACCGGAAAGAATCCAATTATTGTCACATTGGGGTATGCGGATCATAACACGTAATAGGTGAGTATAACTTGCAAGATAGGATCTGTAACACCCCAAAAAAATTTAACCATAATTTATTAATTAAAATTTTGCCGGGAAATTAAATTTTTATTTTCTGGATTTATCTTTTGATTTCAGAATCCCTCTTTTCTTCTGAATTGTGGAGTTTTTCCCTCCAAATGGAAACTTTTCAAAAAAATATTTTTGGACTTGAGTGCATACTCAAGAACATTTCTTTTATCAGTGGAATTATTTCTATAATTATTTTCCTGAGCTTTATTTCTTTTAAAATGGTTTCTCATAAGTTTTAGAGTCCCATTTGCACTACAACCTTTTGATAAATTCAATTAAAAATTCCACCAAAATTTGGGGATGACATGTGATGTTCCTAAATCACTTTTATGCAAAAACTTCTCTTAGTCATTTGGGGATTTTGAGCCCTACCTCAAGTTTTCAAATCTGGTTCAGTTTGTAGTTTGCACTACAACCTATTTATATATTTCTTTAAAACTTCCATAAAAAATTGGAGATGTTAGTGGAAGTATATAATTCTTTTCCATGCAAAAACCCATTGGTGTTCCTTGGAAGATTTGAGCAAACCATCCTCATCTTCATTCTGGTCCAGTTTGGTGTTTTGTACTACAACCATATTTTATCTTGCCCTATTGCCCATGATTTTTCTCCTGCTTATAGACCACCCTACCAAAACCTTAAGTCCAGGATTTGGGAACCTTTTGAATATTTTTGGTCCATGCAATAATGACCTTTATTTTCTGTCCAGATTTGGTTTTCTCAAAAACTTGCACTAGGGAGTTTCTGCTCTGGCCAAACTAACCTGGCCACCCTCTTTATCATCTAAAGAGACCCCAACCTGGAGATTTTGGCTACCAGGAGAGATGCCTAGATGCCCTTAGCATTTCATCAAGCAGGTTAGGAGCATGGCCAGTTTTGGCATGCTTTTGGACTGGCATTATGAAGTTGCTCTAATGACCTAACCCGCGTGTCTATTAGCTCTCATATGCTCATTAGCCTAGTCCTGTTTAGTTTCATAAGCTTCAGATAGGCCTAGAGTGCGTTGGCATTTCGTCGAGCACATGGCCTGCGTGCTCTGGGCGCGGCCAGAGCGCGCGTTTTGCACGTGCGTGCGCCCGAGTCACCGCGTCCCGCTGCCACCTCCCCGCGCCCGTTCTGATCCATTCCCACTCGCAGCCAATGCGCCCGACCCCTCTCTCGTCGCAGAGTCGCCCTGGCCACCTCCTGGAGCCCCGCAGCGCCACCGTCAGGTCGGCCATGGCGGCTAGCGGACGGCCGCAGCAGGCCCCGGCCTTGGCAGCGCCGCCCAAGCCTTCCCCGCGCGCCAGCTGCCCTCTGGAATAGCTCGAGCTCATCCGCGAGCTCGTCGGTTAGCGCCGACCAGCGCCACTTCGCCCTGCTAGCAACAGAGCAGCGGTTCGCCGGCGCTCTTATCCACTACCGCCGTCGAACCGACCTTCCCCGGCTATAAATGGCCCCAGACCTCGCTCGAGCTCGTGAGCATCCTCAAGCAAGCCGTAGAGTTCTCCCCCTCGCTCAAATCCATCTGGAACCGCTGCCTTCCCCGCCTCCGGTCAGGATTCCGCCACCACCGTCGTGGTCAAATCCGGAGCCCCCTACTGCTCTTCCCCTTGCCTAGTGCTTTCCAACCGGGTCCCTCAGTTGCAGAAGACCCGTCGCCATTCCCTCTTTCCACCTAAAACCACCGTAGGAGGAATGCCCCAAGGCCCGAAGCTTCCCCTCCGCCATGGAGGAAGGTGCTCTCACCCTCAAGCTCCCCCGCGCTCCTAACCACCGCGGATGGATGCGGTGCCTCCTCCCGATCATCCCCATATCGAGAGCGCGTCGAATGGTGGCTTGTGTCGCCGGGGATCGCCGTTGGAAACGGCCCCTGTCTCTATCGAGGCGCGCGCAGGGGGAAGAAGACGAACCCGACAGGTGGGGACCACCTGTCGGTGAGCCAACCCAAGCCACCAGTGGCGCAACCCGACTGATGCGTTTTCCCTCTGGTGGAAGCGTATTTCCTGTAAGTATGCGACCAATCTCAGAAGACGTATTCCAGGCGAACCGTTTTCCTTTTTCTGTTTTATTTAAAATCAGATTTTGACCAAAACTTTGACTGGCTATAACTTTTTAAATACAACTCCATTTGACTTGATTCTTTTTCTGTTGATTCTCAAATTTTGTCTAGTTTATTTTCATATTTATTTGAAAATTTTCTGAACAACTTTTTTGTACTGTTTTGAAACTATGTGTTGATTTGAATATTTTTCAAAATTAGGAAATGGAGAGGGAAGCAACCTTCAAAAGTTTTGTGGTGCAGCCTACCTCTCCACACACTAAAGGCAAGCATTCTGAACCCTAGTATAATATTTGCCGTGTGTTGTTTTGATATGGCTACAACACCGAGCTGATTGGAAACATGCATTATTTCATGTGATATTATGATCATGTCCCTGTGTGCATGATGGAAATTCCTTGCTGTTGGAAATGATATACTTGTGACAGTATTCACCCACGTATGCCTTTCATGCCTACCGGAAGGAATCCGGAAAAGTCTCTGTCGTGGGTAGACACGAGCTTGATACTGATATTTCGTTGAGACGAGCATATTCAGTAAGGCATGGTGAGGTATGATGAGTGGTGATTCTGTCTGTTGGTGTGGAATATATTTGTTATGCAAATCATGCAGGAAACACTTTAACCTCCTGAGTCGACCGTAGATCGAGTCTTGAGCCAGTAACCCCCATTCTGGTTTCGTGCTACCACTTGTCCCTACTACAGGTAGGGTACGGTTCAGTAAGTTGTCAACCCCTTTCTTAGCACACACCGTACAGAGAGGCCAAAGTGAAAGATACCAGTGGCCCCTGGTAGTCATGTCACTTGGTCCGGGGGCATGGGTGTTTCCGGTTGGAGCCGAGGGGGTAGCTCCCCTAGTTTGCACGCGTTTTAAATTTTGTGATCCCATGCTAGTCGAGGTTGTAGCCTCCCCACTTAGAGTTTTGCTTAACGGGTGTCATGGGTGATTCCAGACACCGGTAAGTTAAGCTGGTGTGTGCGGGTCAGGTGTGTTTTCAAGTAAAAGACCGTAAACGGAATTAGTCCCGATGGACTAAAGGAATCCGTTACTCGTGGGTAAAGAGTACACCCTCTGCAGAGATTATATCTATTCGAATAGCTGTGTCCATGGTTAAGGACTACAGTCTGGGACGGGTCAAGTGTCGGTCTTAGTGTCGGTCTTCGGAGGAAAAAAAATGCTAAACCAGAACATTGATCATGACATGTGACATATGATGATTGTGATTATTATTATTATGGACTAACCATTTGTATTTTTTGAATTATTGAGTATCCCTGGGACGGTTCTACCTCCTGGATATTCACTGTGATTATTCTTATATAAGCCCTTTATGTGGTGTCGCTCAGACGCCCGACTGTGGCACGCTTGCTATTTAATTTCTTTATAAGCCCTTTATGTGGTGTCGCTCAAACGCCCGACTGTGGCATGTTTGTTATTTACTTCTTTATAAGCCCTTTATGTGGTGTCGCTGAGACGCCCGACTGTGGCATGCTGATTATTTAATCTTCTTTATAAGCCCTTTATGTGGTGTCACTCAGACGCCCGACTGTGGCATGTCTTATATTATTATCCTTTCGAGGCGTCGCTTCAGACACCTGATCGGTTTATTTTATTCTTATTATCTAGATTACTTTTTCATATTTATTAACCTGTTTGCATGCGGCATGAATTTTACTTCGTGACTGACTAAGTGATCATGAAAATATTTCAGAGCATGATTATCATCTGTTATATTATACCTGTGTTCATAATGTTTGCGAGTACATTCAAAGTACTCACTGGCTTGTCCCTGGCTATTGTCTTGGCCAGATTTCTTGCTTGGAGAGGAGCGCTGCGATGACAGCCCCGGAACCTAGGCAATGATGATAGCAACCTCGCGAAGATAGGAGTTATCCAGGTCAGCTGTTCCTGTGGGAAATGGAGTCCCATAGACGCTGATGAACCACAAACCGCTTCCGCCATCAACCACTAGAAACCATTTGTTGTACTCATAGGCCAGAATGGTCTTGTACTACATATTTTTTTTTGCTTGGAATTTCTGTATCAAGTTGGTGTCTCACCAGCTAACAGTAATCCTGGGGCTGGTGAGCACAAGGGCCATTTACTGGGAAATTAATATCCTGAAAACCGGTCCCGGCAGGATCAAGAACTCAAATATACTCATGAAAAAAATAAAGGGTTCGGATCTTAAATCATAGCACTCGGGCCCTAGTGACAAGCATTAAGCATAGCAAAGTCATAGCAACATCAATCTCAGAACATAGTGGATACTAGGGATCAAGCCCTAACAAATTGACTCGATTAGATGATAAATCTCATCAAACCCTATCACCGTCCAACAAGCCTACGAAGAAATTACTCATTTCCGGTGGTGAGCATCATGAAATTGGTGATGATGATGGCGACGAACCCCCCTCTCCGGAGCCCCAAATGAACTCCAGATCTGGCCTCCCAATGAAGAGCAGGAGGTGGCGGCAGCTTCGTATCGTAAAACGCGATGAAACTTTTTCTCTTATTTTTCTCTCGAGAAATAGGAATTTATAGGCTTGAGATTAGGGTTAGCCGAGCCACGTGGGCCGCACAAGGTACTTGGGCGCGCCCGGGGGGTGGCCGCACCCAAGTGCCTTGTGGTCCACTGGTGGGTCCCCTTCTGTAGGTCTTTGCTCCAATATTTTTTATTTATTCCATAAAAAATCTCCAAAAAGTTTCATCCAATTCCGAGAACTTTTATTTCTGCACAAAAACAACACCATGGTAGTTCTGCTGAAAACAACGTCAGTCTGAGTTAGTTTCGTTCAAATCATGCAAATTAGAGTCCAGATCCAGAGCAGAAGTGTTTGGAAAAGTAGATACGATGGAGACGTATCAGGTACTCGCCAGCGATGCGGGATGGAGGGAGTTGCCGCCAGAAAAGGGCCAACCGGCAAGCGCCCCGGTGCTGCATACTGATCTCCATGGTCGTGCCCACCAATCCCTCTCCTTTTTTGCACCTACGGCTGGAGTTGTGATGGCAGCGTCCACACGGTGTTTGGTAGGGGACTGCATGCTGCTACCAGCGAGGTGTGGTACTGCAAGTTGATGCCCTATGATGTGCTGTGTGGCTCTGCGGTATCGAGCGTGATGACGCTATGGCCACAACTGGCAATGGCAAAAGCTGCAACCGTACGCGGCGCAGTTCGGGAGCGGTCCTCGGAACGGAGGAACACCATGTGTATAATCCCTATGTCGTCAGGTCGGGCAGCTGGTGAAGAAATGTCGGCCACACATGAGCGATGCGACTCAATCACAACAAAGTTATTGGTCAGGTCGGGGTATGAGAATTGATGAAAGCTACAAAGGATAAATAATGTTTACTCTGCAATGAACAACGAAGGTGAGAAGCCAAGGTTGGACAACTTGGTAGGGAAATCCGACATCTTCCCTTTGAACAGAAAGGAGAGCATCTCCTAGATGTATTTGGATTCGAAGAAGGGACACCAGATTGCCCTAGCCGGATCATCATCCCCCGTGTAGTGATGCTTTGGGTGAGCTTGAAATTGGAGCGGCTAGACACCTCGTCTCAGGGCCACGTGCATCAGGGTCACACCCTAGTCGGCTAGGTGACACACCCTATCTTGAAGTCTCCTTATAGCATAGGTTTCTTCTGGGTTGTTCATGGCAATCTAGGAGTGGTGCTTGACTGATGAGACTTGGCTAACTGGAGTGACTTTACCATCTCCGGGGGATTTTCTAGCTCTACATCTCCGCTGTAGAACCACTAATCCTGCCATTTTTTGTTGGTCTCAGAGAATTCTCAGGGCAAGTACTCAGATCAGGCATGCTTACAGATGGCGGCTCCGTCGCACTCGTGGGTCTCTTCCACATTGTTCTGGAGCTTAACTTGAAAGTACCTCCTCCACAATCTGAAGTGTGGTTTGGTGCACAGGGATGCCTCGTAGAGAGTTATCAAGCAGGCTATGTGCAGAATGGAGTTTGGGGGAAGAAGGTGGAGTTGCAGGCAGGAGAAGTGCACGAGGTGGCGAAAGAAAGGGTGAATTGGAAATCCAAGGCCACAAATAACGAAACGATTGAACTTGACATGTTTGTGTGGCTCTGGCTTGGGCACAGCCTACCCCAGAACGTCGTCGTTCTCCGTCACAATGTCTAGAGAGCGCGGGAAATCGATAGTGGGTTGAGGTAGATAACCGCCGGTGGCGAGGCGTTCCAGCTCGCCGCCCAGTGGTGGAGGAGGACATCCACTTTCCCTTCATATTGGATGCCACCTTCTCCTTGCGCTCAGCGGTGGCAGGTCCTTGCCCGTGTTGACGGGCTTGTCGTTCTTCGCCAGGCGGCGCTTGCCCATGGAGGTGTGGCAGTGCTTCAGTGGTGCACTAAGGCGGTGGTATGACGGTGCAACGGCAGCTGATGAGCGTCAACACGACGAAGAAGAAAGAAGTGGAGGGGGCGAGAGCGTAACCTTTCCCCCGCTTCGTCCATTCCCTTTATATAGGTGGGTGAGGGGACGCATGGCTGCATGAAATTTCCGCCACGTGATAGGATATCTCTTCTTATATCCATGATGGTGTTAAAAGCGTGCGAGGATAGAGGAGTCCTCTGTTAACAGCGTCCGATAATCGAGGTGCATGTCATCGGCCGATGGATTGTGGCCAAGGTGGGCCCCATGCCCACTCCCACATGTTATGTTGACCGTCGGGTCTCATCTGACACGTGGTCCATCTGATGGGACATGTCTAGTCTACCCGATAGGATTGGACAAGTTGAATTTTGTAAACACCGCGTCGGAACTCTGCCAGCGAACGCCGGCTGCGGGGGAAACTTGTGTGGCACAGGTCGGTTATCTTCATAAACATTTCAAGACCAGAGTGATTTGTACTACCTCGGATGTAGCCCGACGATCGGAGGCCGGCTATGAGTAGATGCGGTTAGGGGAAGCTTCGGAGAATCAGTCTCAACCTCGCGGACTGAAGACAATGCGTGGATCAGTGTTGTTCGAGGTGCATCCAATCTAGAAGACCAGTTCAAGGGATACTGACGGTGTCACGGCCAGGGGTGCCTCGCCATGTGGGTTGTTGATCCAATGACCGGCCCGAGAACCCCCTAGGCCGGTTCGCCCTGGGCCACCATGGGCACCCCATGGCGTTCTACAGAGAAGACTCCGGAAGCCTTGTCGTCCATGTTAGGGAAGACAGAGCTGTGGAGGACTCCCCCTCTGCCACGTAGCCAATTAGGTTGTGTAACCCTGGAGGCCCGGATGTGTTATATAAGACTGAGTCGAGCTAGTCGATAGATCAGATACAGTCGATTGGTTTGATATATAATTGTACTTGAGACACCCCTCACAATATACACAGAGCAATAGTAGGGTTTGACCTCCACCTAGAGGGCCTAAACCTGGGTAAACTCGCCTCCTTGTTTCCCCTCTAACCTAATCACCCCTCCGGGTTACCCCGCCGAGGGATCTGCCGGAATCATCTCCGACACTACGTCGACTTTTTTCCCTTTCCTTTTTACAACACATGTCTACATTTTTTGTATAGACTATACATTTTTGGTATACACCAGGAACATTTTTATACAAGTTTAACATTTTCACATACATGATTATCATTTTTCCAAATACATGTTTTGATGTCTATTTTTTCATACACATTCTACATTTGTAGTATACATCCAAAATATTTTTTATAAACATTCCATAAAATACATGAATAATACTTTTATAACACGTGCTATTGAACATTTTTTTAAACACGTGTTAAACATTTTTCAAATACACATTGAACTTTTTTCTGAACTACGCACACATTTTTGAAGATTGTATAAACATTTTTTTAAATTTAATGAACATGTTTGAAATACGTGAATTTTTTCTAAAATGTAACATACATTTTTCCGATTGGGACAAATATTTTTCATGAATTACACAAATGTTTTGTTTGAAATGTGTGAACAATTTTTTTAATGTCACGACATTTTTTAATGCTATCAACACATTTTTTGAATTAAAATAATATATTGTACACGACCTTAACATTGTTTCAAATTCACAATTGTGATTTTTTTAGTTAATTTATGTTCTGGAATATATGAATTTACAACATTTTCAAAAACAAGAAAAATAGAATAAAAAAAGGCAAAACATGCTTTACTAATCACTCAACAAAATGTTTGCAGGAATAACAACTAGATCAAAAGGATCTCCCAGCCACACATGACGAACCAGACCCAAACCAAGTGCGTGTTTTGCGAGAGAGTGAGCCTCAAAATTGAAATTTCTATGTTCAAGCACTATATTACATTTAGCAAACTGCTTCATTCGCTCCCCAATTTCTCTGATAATTGTGTTGTTCGATCCCGATGCGCCTTGCTTAATGTCGTTGACCACGGCCTGAGGATATGAAGCCATCACGATCCTTGATAAGGAGAGGTCCTCCACCAAAGCTAGACCCTCTCGGTATTCTAGCGCTTCCAAGTTTGAAGGATCCTGTACACCCTGCACCACGATCGTCGAAGCGCCAATGTACACCCCTTGCTCCAGTATACAGATGGTAGCGGCCGCGCCCCTTCTGCCGTTACTGTCGAGGCCTACGTTCACATTAATTTTGTCGCAGCCAGATTCTGGAGGGAGCCACCTCTCTGCCGCTTGCTGCCTCGGTTGGGTGGCATTAGGGGTGTTGACTGTGTTGAGCTAAACTAAGTAGGATTTGACAAAATGATTGATTGAGCTTGGGCTCTGAAATATGTTCTCATGAATGGCCTTCCTCCTTGCTGCCCAAGTACATCGAGAAGTCGTGCATTCTAGAAGGGAGTGCCTCCTAGAGTCGAGGCATCCGCACAATCCGCAGTTGCCGGACGTGGCCATGTGTCGGTGGTGTAGGAGGTCCGCTGAAGAAAAAACAAATTAATGAACCTAGAAGCTACCTTCGTCGGCCCATTATAGTGACCCCTAACTCGAGCGTACGCTCTCTCTCACACTAAGCGGGACGAAGTGTTGCGCCAGGGCTATATCTCGCTTGTACCCGTTCCTGTTAGGAATTGCCTATGGGTGAGCGAATCGGGACGGCTCATTAGCTGCATACCTGTATGTTAGTTCACTCTGTTTTGGTTTTTCTTTGTTTTTATTTCTGGTACATTTTCCTTTGATTTCTTTGTTTTTCCACACATTTTCTTTCGGTTTTCCTTGTTTCCTTGGTTATACTTTGTTTTATTGGTTTTCTTTTCTTTTTTATTACTTGCTATACTTATAATTTTCTTTTGTTTCTTTTTGGTTTTTATGTATTGTTTGGGTTTTTTGCTTTTCCTTTTGTTTCTTTGTCAGAATTAATCGGTTTTCTTTTTTTAACACATGTCTAATTTTTCTCAGTAAACAATGTACCTTTTTAGTGCACACGTGAAACATTTTTTGATCCACATTGGACATTTTTCAAATACATGATGTACATTTTTTGTACAATACATGTTTTGAACACTTTTTTGCATACATTCTAACATTTTTCAAATACACGTTGTAACTTTTCTGAATGAAATAAATACCTTTTTACATTTTTTAAACATTTAAAAAAATTCACGGGCATTTTATCTGCAAAAGTGAATATTTCTTTGAAATGTCACGTATCTTTTTGTAATGGAATTATGGAAATAAAAAAATAACATACGGGGAATTTCTAAAATTGTATAAAATATTTTTAAATTTCTATTTTTTTAATCACTGGAATATTTATTTCAAATACCATGTACATTTCTTTATGGGAGGATTTTTTTACATTTACGCGAACATTTTTGGACATTGTATACAATTTGAACATTTCGCAAACACATTTATGGAACACTTACATTTTATTAATTAATGAAATATTTTTTAATTACATGAATATTTCCTTTACATTGTATAATTTTTTTATAAATTCACGTACATTGTTGTAAGCGTTTGACATTTTTTAGATGTTACAAACATTTTTTGTATGGGTGATTAACATTTCCCTATACATATTTAGCATTTCCAAAATGCATAATTAACATTTTTTTCAAAATTTATGTAAAGTGTTTGTGGCTTAATAGTATATATTTATATTATTCTGAAATGTAAATAATAGTAAAACATAAAAGAACGAAAACAAAAATGTGAAGAAAAAATTGAACAAAGATGTGAAGGAAAAACATTAGTCACGTCAGCATAACTCGGCCATGTGGTTGTATAGCCACGCCCGCACAAACGCTGGAGCTATGTCTAACTCATAGCGAGATACATGCTCTCGTCGCCTGAAACTTTTCTTCCTCGCGTAGGTATATTGACCTGCCCGTTTCGCTCGGGTTTCGATCACTGGCGACCCGCTTGGGTTTCCATAAAAAGGACGTCCGTTCACTCAGGTTTCGCTCCGTTTTCACAAGTTCCCTCGCTTGTTCAGATTTTTTTGTTTTCTTTATTTTTTCTTTCTATTTTTTCTGTTTCTTCACCGGTTTTTTTCTTTTTCTTTTTTTCCTTTGAGCTTTTATAGGTTTCTTCCGTTTCTTTCACAATTTTTGCTGTTTTTTTCTTCTTTGTTTGTTTTTTCATTGTTTCTTTCTCAGTTTACACAGGTTTTTTTGCTTCTATTTCTTCATTTTTTGTTTCTTTCTTATTTTTCATTGGTTTACATTATTTCTTTATCGGTTTCTGTTTTATTTTGTTGCATTTGTTTTCTCTGATTTTCATTTTTTTGGTTTGTATTGACTTTCTTCATTTCCCTTTGTTTCTTTGTCGATTTTCATCGATTTCTTACTTGTTCAACACATCCCAACTTTTTCCAGTACACATTCAACATTTACCGTATACATCAGAAACATATTTGGTATACACGTCTAACATTTTGAAATGCATATTAATATTTTTCTGAGAACTTATTTTTTTAAACATGTACTTTTTTACATACACATTATATATTTTTGGTATATATCTAATACATTTTTTAAGACATGGATAACAATTTTGAATTACATGATTAATATTTTTTGAATGCATGTTCAATATTTTTAATTCACCATGAATACTTTCATAATGGAAATAAAAAATGCACCCACAATGTATATTTTTGTTACACATCAGGATTGTTTTATATACATATTTAACATTTTTAAATACAAGATCAATATGTATTCATGCATATTGTATTTTGTTTGTATAAATTTTTCGTATACATGAAACAATACTTGATTAATAATTTTCAAATACTTGATTACCATTATTTAAATACATGATCAATTTTTTCGTACGCATTGTATATTTTTTTTAAAAAAAAATCGTATACATGACAAACATTTCCTCTATACGCATTTAATATTTTTCAAATGCTTGGTTTTTTTCAAATCTTTTATGTAAATATATATATATATATATATATATATATATATATATATGAAACTTCGCTAGGACAACTGCAATCACGATCGCCCGTTCGTGTTGGGATCCGGTCCCTGCCCATATATATATAATTGGAAGTATAGGAAATAGAAAAAAGCAAAAACAAAAAACATGTAAAAAAACAAGGTAGCGGCTTGTGGCCTCCCACGCTGAACCGGCCCATTTAGGGAGGCACGTGACACGAGCACACGCTAGGTCTTGTTATAAGCAAGACATAGCACTACTCGCATCGAAAGTGGTGCCCCCCAAACGATGGTCTTGGGCTCATGGAGAGGATTTGGGGTCCACTTGGCGTGTTTAAAGACAAGTATTCTGCAGCCCTAAGTAGCAAGAAGAGGGATGCATTTTTCTCTTACAGTTTTAAGGCGGCTGCTAGGCGCCAGTCGACCGGCCCAAATTTGGGCCGGTTGCCTCATAGCCATCTGATTAGCGTGTTCAGCATCGTCTGATTCTCCTCCCTTGCGTCTCTCTCCTCGCCTCGCATCTGCTGTCTAGGAAAAAAGTCAATCGCTTCCCCGTCGCACACTCTTCCCTCCGCCTCACAAGTCGCCGTTGTCATGGGTCACAAACTCCAGCGCTATCGTAGCCCTACCGCCACGTCCCGTTGCACCACCAACGTCGACGTCGTTGCAGTGTGGTTGGGGTGCCCATGGCTGAAGGGGAACGTTGCATGGAAAACAAAAAAAATTCTACGCACACACAAGATCTATCTATGGAGATACATAGCAACGAGGGGAGAGTATGTCTACGTACCCTCATAGACCGTAAAGCGGAAGCGTTTATCAACGCGGTTGATGTAGTCATACACCTTCACGATCCGCCCGATCAAGTACCGAAAGTACGGCACCTCCGCGTTCAGCACACATTCAGCTCGATGACGTCCTCGCCTTCTTGATCCAGCAAGACGGGCGAAGTAGTAGATGAGTTCCAGCAATACGACGGCGTGGTGACTGTGGTGATACAACTATCTCCGCAGGGCTTCGCCGAGCACTACGAAAATATGACCGAGGATGAACTAGGGGGAGAGGGACGCCGCACACGGCTAGGGAATCATGGTGTGTCTTGCCCCTCTCCCTCCTCACATATATATAGGTGAAGGGGAGGGGAGGCAGCCCTAGGGGTGCCCCAAGGTGGCCGGCAGCCGCCCTGGGCTCCTGCCCTAGGCGCCTCCCCCCTTTCCTTATTTAGGGGTGGAGGAGATGGCAAGGGAGTGGCCGGCGGCTGCCCTGCCTTGGCGCCCCCCTTTCCTTCCTTGGCACGTGGCCATGGGAGGTGGAGTGCGCCCAGCCCCATAGTGAGCTGGTGCGCCTCCCTCCTTTGGCCCATGAGGCCCACCAAGTGCCGGTGGCCTCCCGAAACCCCTTTCGGTACTCCGATAAATACCCGGTACTTCCGAAACCTTTCCGGTGACCAAATACTATCGTCCTATATATCCATTTTTACCTCCGGACCATTCCAGAGATCCTCATCATGTCTGTGATCTCATCCGGGACTCCGAACAACATTCGGTCATCAACTCACATAACTCATATAATACTATATCGTCAACGAACGTTAAGCGTGCGGACCCTACGGGTTCGAGAATGATGTAGACATGACCGAGACACCTCTCCGGTCAATAACCAATAGCGGGATCTGGATGCCCATATTGGTTCCTACATATTCTACGAAGATCTTTATCGGTCGAACCTTATGACAACATACGTAATTCCCTTTGTCTGTCGGTATGTTACTTGCCCGAGATTCGATCGTCGGTATCTTTATACCTAGTTCAATCTCGTCACCGGCAAGTCTCTTTACTCGTTCCGCAATACATCATCTCGTAACTAACTCCTTAGTCACTTTGCTTGCAATCTTCTTGTGATGCTGTATTACTGAGACGGCCCAGAGATACCTCTCCGATACACGGAGTGACAAATCCCAATCTTGATTCACGCCAACTCAACAGACACCTTCGGAGATACCTGTAAAGCATCTTTATGATCACCCAGTTACGTTGTGACGTTTGATAGCACACAAGGTATTCCTCCGGTATCCGGGAGTTGCATGATCTCATGGTTGAATGGACATGTATTTGACATTTATGAAAGTAGTAGCAAAAAAATGAACGATCATATGCTAAGCTAACGGATGGGTCTTGTCCATCACATCATTCTCCTAATGATGTGATCCCGTTATCAAATGACAACTCATGTCTATGGTTAGGAAACCTTAACCATCTTTTGATCAACGAGCTAGTCTAGTAGAGGCTCACTAGGGACACAGTATTTGTTTATGTATTCACACATGTATTTAAGTTTCCGGTCAACACAATTCTAGCATGAATAATAAACCTTTACCATGATTAAGGAAATATAATAATAACCATTTTATTATTGCCTCTAGGGCATATTTCCATCAGTCTTCCACTTGCACTAGAGTCAATAATCTAGTTCACATCGCCATGTGATTAACACCCAAAGGGTTTATTAGAGTCAATAAAATAGTTCACATCGCCATGTGATTAACACCCAAAGAGTTTACTAGAGTCAATAATCTAGTTCACATCGCTATGTGATTAATACCCAAAGAGTTCTAAGGTGTGATCATGTTTTGCTTGTGAGAGAGGTTTTTTTTAGTCAACGGGTCTGCAACATTCTGATCCGTATGTATTTTGCAAATTTCTATGTCTACAATGCTCTGCATGGAGCTACTATAGCTAATTGCTCCCACGTTCAATACGTATCCAGATTGAGACTCAGAGTCATCTGGATCGGTGTCAAAGCTTGCATCGATGTAACCCTTTACGACAAACTCTTTATCACCTCCATAACTGAGAAACATTTCCTTAGTCCTCTTTAAGGCACCTAAGGATAATTTTGACCACTGTCCAGTGATCCACTCCTGGATCACTCTTGTACCCCCTTTGCCAGACAAATGGCAAGGCACACATCAGGTGTGGTACACAGGATGGCATATCGTATAGAACCTATGACTGAGGCATAGGGAATGACTTTCATTCTCTCTCTATCTTCTATCGTGGTCGGGCTTTGAGTCTTACTCAACTTCACACCTTGCAATACAGGCAAGAACACTTTCTTTGACTGACCCATTTTTGAACTTCTTCAAAACTTTGTCAAGGTATGTGCTTTGTGAAAGTTCTATTAAGCGTCTCGATCTATCCCTATAGATCTTGATGCCCAATATATAAGCAGCTTCACTGAGGTCTTTCATTGAAAAACTCTTATTCAAGTATCCTTTTATGCTATCCGGGTTTTCTATATCATTACCAATCAACAATATGTCATCCACATATAATATCAGAAATGCTACAGAGCTCCCACTCACTTTCTTGTAAATACAGGCTTCACCGTAAGTCTGTATAAAACCATATGCTTTGATCACCTCATCAAAGCATATATTCCAACTCCGAGATGCTTACACCAGTCCATAGATGGATCATTGGAGCTTGCACACTTTATAAGCACCTTTAGGATCGACAAAACTTTCTGGTTGCATCATATACAACTCTTCTTTAAGAAATCCATTAAGGAATGCCGTTTTGACGTCCATTTGCCAGATTTCATAATCATAAAATGCGGCAATTGCTAACATGATTCGGACAGACTTAAGCATCTCTACGGGTGAGAAAGTCTCAATGTAGTCAACCCCTTGAACCATCAGCGTCCGTCTTCTTCTTGAAGATCCATTTATTCTCAATGGCTTGCCGATCATCGGGCAAGTCCACCAAAGTCCATACTTTGTTCTCATACATGGATCCTATCTCAGATTTCATAGCCTCAAGTCGTTTATCGGAATCAGGGCTCATCATAGCTTCTTCATAGTTCGCAGGTTCGCCGTTGTCTAACAACATGACTTCCAGGACAGTGTTACCATACCACTCTGGTATGGAACGTGTTCTGGTTGACCTACGAGGTTCAGTAGTAACTTGATCCAAAGTTTCATGATTATCATCATTTGTTTCCTCTCTAATTGGTGTAGGCATCACGGGAACGGTTTTCTCTGATGTGCTACTTTCCAATAATTCGAGAGAAGGTACAATTACCTCATCAAGTTCTACTTTCCTCCCACTCACTTCTTTCGAGAGAAACTCCTTCTCTAGAAAGGACCCATTCTTGGCAACAAAGATCTTGCCTTCGGATCTTTTGTAGAAGGTGTACCCACTAGTTTCCTTAGGGTATCCTATGAAGACGCATTTCTCCGATTTGGGTTCAAGCTTATCAGGCTGAAGCCTTTTGACATAAGCGTCGCATCCCCAAACATTAAGAAATGACAGCTTAGGTTTCTTGCCAAACCATAGTTCATACGGTGTCGTCTCAACGAATTTAGATGGTGCCCTATTTAACATGAATGTGGCTGTCTCTAATGCATAACCCCAAAATGATAAAGGAAAATCGGTAAGAGACATCATAGAACGCAACATATCTAATAAAGTACGGTTACGACATTCGGACACACCATTACGCTGTGGTGTTCCAGGTGGCGTGAGTTGTGAAACAATTCCACATTGTTTTAAATGAAGGACAAACTCATAACTCAAATATTCACCTCCGCGATCGGATCGTAGAAATTTTATTTTCTTATTACGATGATTCTCCACTTCACTCTGAAAGTATTTGAACTTTTCAAATGTTTCAGACTTGTGTTTCATTAAGTAGATCTACCCATACCTACTCAAATCATCCGTGAAGGTTAGAAAATAACGATACCCACCGCGTGCCTCAACACTCATCGGACGGCATACATCGGTATGTATTATTTCCAATAAGTCATTAGCTCGCTCCATTGTTCCGGAGAATGGAGTTTTAGTCATCTTACCCATGAGGCATGGTTCGCAAGTATCAAAAGATTCATAATCAAGTGATTCCAAAAGTCCATCCGCATGGAGTTTCTTCATGCGCTTTACACCAATATGACCTAAATGGCAGTGCCACAAGTATGTTGCACTATCATTATCAACTTTACATCTTTTGGCATCAATATTATGAATATGTGTATCACTACGATCGAGATTCAATAAACCATTCACATTGGGTGTATGACCATAGAAGGTTTTATTCATGTAAACAGAACAACAATTATTCTCTGACTTAAATGAATAACAGTATTGCAATAAACACGATCTAATCATGTTCATGCTCAACGCAAAAACCAAATAACATTTATTTAGGCTCAACACTAATCCCGGAGGTAGAGGGAGTGTGCGATGGTGATCATATCAATCTTGGAAACACTTCCAACACACATCGTCACCTCGCCCTTTACTAATCTCTGTTTATTCTGCAACTCCTATTTCGAGTTACTAATCTTAGCAACTGAACCGGTATCAAATACCCAGGGGCTACTACGAGCACCAGTAAGGTACACATCAATAACATGTATATCAAATATACCTTTGCTTACTTTGCCATCCTTCTTATCTGCCAAGTATTTGGGGTAGTTCCGCTTCCAGTGACCATTTCCTTTGCAGTAGAAGCACTCAATTTTAGGCTTGGGTCCAACTTTGGACTTCTTCACAGGAGCGGCAACTTGCTTGTTGTTCTTCTTGAAGTTCCCTTTCTTTCCCTTGCCCTTTTTCTTGAAACTAGTGGTCTTATTAACCATCAACACTTAACGCTCTTTCTTGATTTCTACCTCCGCCGATTTCAGCATCGCGAAGAGCTCAGAAATCGTTTTAGTCATTCCTTGCATATTATAGTTCATCACGAAGCTCTAGTAGCTTAGTGATAGTGACTGGAGAACTGTGTCAATCACTATCTTATCTGGAAGATTAACACCCACTTGATTAAAGTGATTGTAGTACCCATACATTCTGAACACATGCTCACTAGCTGAGGTATTCTCTTCCATCTTGTAGGCAAAGTACTTGTCAGAGGTCTCATACCTCTCAACACGGGCATGAACCTGAAATACCAATTTCAGCTATTGGAACATGTCATATGTTCCTTGGCATTCAAAACGTCTTTGGAGCCCCGATTCTAAGCCGTAAAGTATGGCGCACTAAACAATCAAGTAGTCATCAGATCGAGCTTGCCAAACGTTCATAACGTCTGCATCGGCTCCTGCAACAGGTCTGTCACCTAGCGGTGCATCAAGGACATAATTCTTCTATGTAGCAATGAGGATAATCCTCATATCACGGACCCAGTCCGCATTATTGCTACCATCATCTTTCAACTTAGTTTTCTCTAGGAACGCATTAAAATACAAGGGAACGGTAGCACGGGCCATTGATCTACAACATAGATATGCAAATACTATCAAGACTAAGTTCATGATAAATTTAAGTTCAATTAATCAAATTACTAATGAACTCCCACTTAAATCAACATCCCTCAAGTTGTCTAAGTGATACATGATCCAAATCACTAACCCATGTCCGATCATCACATGAGATGGGGTAGTCATCAATGGTGAACATCTTCATGTTGATCATATCTACTATATGACTCATGTTCGACCTTTTGGTCTCCAGTGTTCTGAGACCATGTCTGTACATGCTAGGCTCGTCAAGTTTAACCCAAGTATTCTGCTTGTGCAAAACTAGCTTACACCCGTTGTATGTGAACGTAGAGTCTATCACACCCGATCATCACGAGGTGCTTCGAAACGACAAACTTTAGCAACGGTGCATACTCGGGGAGAACACTTTTATCTTGAAATTAAGTGAAGGGATCATCTTATAATGCTATCATCGTTCTAAGCAAAATAAGATGCATCATCATCTTGTGCTTTTGTTCTCCATATCCAAAGCATCGGCATGATCTCCATCATCACCGGCTCGACACCTTGATCTCCATCGTTGTGTCAGGGTCGTCTCGCCAACTATTGCTTCTACAACTATTGCTAACACATAGCGATAAAGTAAAGCAATTACATGGCGCTTGCATTTCATACAATAATTAAGAGACAACCCTAAGGCTCCTGCCGGTTGTCGATATTACAAAACATGATCATCTCATACAACAATGTACATCACATCACGTCTTGACCATATCACATCACAACATACCCTGCAAAAACAAGTTAGACGTCCTTTACCTTGTTGTTGCAAGTTTTACGTGGCTGCTATGGGCTTCTAGTAAGAACTGTTCTTACCTATGCAAAACCACAACGGTGATTTATCAAGTTTGTTGTTTTAACCTTCTTGAAGGACCAGCCATAGTCAAATTCGATTCAACTAAAGTAGGAGAAACAGATACCCGCTAGCCACCTTTATGCAAAACAAGTTGCATGTCAGTCGGTGGAACCGGTCTCATGTACGTGGTCATGTAAGGTTGGTCCGGGCCGCTTCATCCCACAATGCCGCCGAATCAAAATAAGACGTTGGTGGTAAGCAGTATGAACATCACCGCCCACAACTTCTTTGTGTTCTACTTGTGCATATCATCTACGCATAGACCTGGCTCATGATGCCACTGAAGGGGAACATTGCATGGAAAACAAAATATATTCTACGCACACACAAGATCTATCCATGGAGATACATAGCAACGAGAGGGGACAGTATGTCTATGTACCCTCGTAGACCGTAAAGCGGAAGCGTTTATCAACGCGGTTGATGTAGTCGTACACCTTCATGATCCGCCCGATCAAGTACCGAACGTACGACACCTCCGCGTTCAGCACACGTTCAGCTCGATGACATCCTCGCCTTCTTAATCCAGCAAGACGGGCGAAGTAGTAGATGAGTTCTGGCAGCACGACGGCGTGGTGACTGTGGTGATGCAACTATCTCCGCAGGGCTTCGCCGAGCACTATGAAAATATGACCGAGGATGAACTAGAGGGAGAGGGGCGCCGCACATGGCTAGGGAATCATGGTGAGTCTTGCCCCTCTCCCTCCTCACATATATATAGGTGGAGGGGGAAGGTAAGGCAGCCCTAGGGGCGCCCCAAGGTGGCCGGCGGCCGCCCTGGGCTCCTGCCCTAGGCGCCACCCCCTTTCCTTATTTAGGGGTGGAGGAAATGGCAGGGGAGGGGCCGGCGGCTGCCCTGCCTTGGCGCCCCTCCTTTCCTTCCTTCGCATGTGGCCAGGGGAGGTGGAGTGCGCCCAGCCCCTTAGTGGGCCGGTGCGCCTCCCTCCTTTGGCCCATGAGGCCCACCAAGCGTCGGTGGCCTCCCGAAACCCCTTTTGGTACTCCGATAAATACCCGATACTTCCGAAAGATTTTCGGTGACCAAATACTATCGTCCTATATATCAATCTTTACCTCCAGACCATTCTAGAGCTCCTCAGCATGTCCGTGGTCTTATCCGGGACTCCAAACAACATTCGGTCATCAACTCACATAACTCATATAATACTATATCGTCAACGAACGTTAAGTGTGCGGACCCTACGGGTTCGAGAATGATGTAGACATGACCGAGACACCTCTCCGGTCAATAACCAATAGCGGGACCTGGATGCCCATATTGGTTCCTACATATTCTACGAAGATCTTTATCAGTCGAACCTTATGACAACATACGTAATTCCCTTTGTCTGTCGGTATGTTACTTGCCCGAGATTCAATCGTCGGTATCTTTATACCTAGTTCAATCTCATCACCGGCAAGTCTCTTTACTCATTTCGTAATACATCATCTCATAACTAACTCCTTAGTCACTTTGCTTGCAAGCTTCTTGTGATGTTGTATTACCGAGAGGGCCCAGAGATACGTCTCCGATACACAGAGTGACAAATCCCAATCTCGATTCACGCCAACTCAACAGACACCTTCGGAGATACCTGTAGAGCATCTTTATGATCACCAGTTACGTTGTGACGTTTGATAGCACACAAGGTATTCCTCCGGTATCCGGGAGTTGCATGATCTCATGGTTGAAGGAACATGTATTTGACATTTAAGAAAGAAGTAGCAATAAACTGAACGATCATATGCTAAGCTAATGGATGGGTCTTGTCCATCACATCATTCTCCTAATGATGTGATCCCGTTATCAAATGACAACTCATGTCTATGGTTAGGAAAGCTTAACCATCTTTTGATCAACGAGCTAGTCTAGTAGAGGCTCACTAGGGACACGGTATTTTTTTATGTATTCACACATGTATTTAAGTTTCCGGTCAATACAATTCTAGCATGAATAATAAACCTTTATAATGATTAATGAAATATAATAATAACCATTTTATTATTGCCTCTAGGGCATATTTCCATCAATGGCAGCTCCACCATGACCCCCGGTTGTCGCTCCGTCCCCTATGGTTGACATCCTAGCTACTCGCTATGATGGGGGTTCGAGCAAAAAGTCATGGACACCGTCACAAGCTTCGCCGCGGGTGACATTTCCAGCAAAAAACCATGGCTACCATCATTGTTAGATGAAGCACCGCATAGGGTTGTAGCATCATCGTCGTCGGTCATCGTGGGGTTGCAACTTCTTGTCAATGATTGTAGCATATGTTGTCGCCAATTGCAGCCTTCGTCATCCACGGTTGTAGCATTCATCATCCATGGTTGTAACATCTTGTCAAAAGAGGTTGTAGCTCCTCAACGCATCAGTTGCAAACCTTGCTACGGTTCCAGCAAAAAGATGTTCACTGCGATCGCAGCGTTTTGTCAAACTATTGTAGCATATTTTTGTCGGCCATTGCAGCTTTCGTCGTCCATGGTTGTAGCATTTGTCGTCATCGGCCCGTTGCCCATGGTTGTAGCATTCGTCGTCTATGGTTATAGCATTCTTCATCCAAGGTTATAACATCTGCCAAAGGGGTTGTAGCTCCTCACTGTGTCCTCACCACGGTTCTAGCAAAAAGTGTTCGCTGCAGTTGTGATGAGTGGTATTTTTACGCTCATCAAACCTGAGTTTAACCCGAGATATTTCATAAAAACTGAGATATTCACTCTGATATTGCTACTAATGACTAGTGAATGCAAAGGATTGCAAATATCATGTATTTATTTTGTTTTCACAAGAAAATGGGCTATTTATGGGCGAAATCAAGTCAATACATGGAAAGGAGTAAAGAGGAGATCAAGTGGGAGGCACACAGAAAGAGATAGAGCAAAAGACGGTGTTCCATACGACCGCGCGTGCTCGTATGCGCGGTCATATGGCCTTCCAGGGTCACCCTCTGATCCACCACTACAAATACAGTGAAGGGGCCAATGCCAGAAACAACACATAACATCGTCGAAACCTCCATCTTCATCATCCACAACAACCCTAGTCACCGCTATTTCCCATCTACATCTCCATAGTCTCCACCATGTCCTCCATCGTAGCACTCAGCCAACTACCCATACTTTGTAATCGTGTATCACATCCAGCATCTATTGTAAGGCATATTATCAATCAAACAATCTTCATGATGTGTTCTTCAATGATTTGTCCTTGTGATATGATCTCCATGTGTGAGTAGTTTGGTAAGATCATGGGTTGAGGCATAGCCCTACAACCCGATGTATTTTTTGGAGGGGATCGATGGAAGTCCTTTGAAATAATGTCTCGTATATGTAACATAAAATTGCTTCATCATTGTCTCTTGTCTCGTCCGTGTTCTTCGTCCCTGCAGGTACCTAGGATCATGGAGAGCGAGCCACGAAGAGGCTAAGGGCACGGAGACCATGAAGTGTTATTCTGAACACTAGTGACGGAAAGAATTAGTACGGTAACATGGATCCAATCCCCGGGGATACAAGAGTGATGACCCACAAGTATACGGGATCAATCGTAGTCCTTTCGATAAGTAAGAGTGTCGAACCCAACGAGGAGCAGAAGGAAATGACAAGTGGTTCTCAGCAAGGTATTTTCTGCAAGCACTGAAATAGTCGGTAACAGATAGTTTGATAGCAAGATAATTTGTAACGAGCAAGTAACGGTAA
The DNA here is from genome assembly GCA_011799875.1 of Thinopyrum elongatum. NCBI lineage: Eukaryota > Viridiplantae > Streptophyta > Magnoliopsida > Poales > Poaceae > Thinopyrum > Thinopyrum elongatum. The sequence continues at coordinate 553,295,770 of CM022299.1, read as the reverse complement.
CGGTAAATAATTTGCAGCAAGGTAGCCCAATCCTTTTGTGGCAAAGGATAGACCAAAACAGTCTCTTATGATAAGCAAAGCATTCTTGAGGGTACACGGGAATTTCATCATATCACTTTCATCATGTTGGTTTGATTCGTGTTCGCTACTTTGATAATTTGATATGTGGGTGGACCGGTGCTTAGGTGTTGTTCTTACTTGAACAAACCTCCTACTTATGATTAACCACCTCGCAAGTATCCGCAAATAGGAGAAAAGTATTAAGATGAAATCTAACCGTAGCATTAAACTTTTGGATCCAAATCGATCCCTTACGGAATAGCGCATAAACTAGGGTTTAAGCTTCTGTCACTCTAGCAACCCATCATCTAATTACTACTCCACAATGCATTCCCTTAGGCCCAAATATGGTGAAGTGCCATGTAGTCGATGTTCACATGACACCACTAAGGGAATCACAACATACATATCATCAAAATATCGAACACATATCAAGTTCGCATGATTACTTGCAACATGACTTCTCCCGTGACCTCAAGAACAAAAGTAACTACTCACAAATAATAATCATGCTCAAGATCAGAGGGGTATTAAATAGCATAATGGATCTGAACATATAATCTTCCACCAAATAAACCATATAGTAATCAACTACAAGATGTAATCAACACTACTAGTCACCCGCAAGTACCAATCTAAGGTTCCGGTACAAAGATTGAACCCAAGAGATGAACTAGGGTTTGAGAGGAGATGGTGTTGTTGAAGATGTTGATGGAGATGGCCCTCCCAAAGATGGGAGAGTTGTTGGTGATGACGATGACGATGATTTCCCCCTCCAAGAGGGAAGTTCCCCCGGCGGAATCGCTCCGCCGGAGGGCAAAAGTGCTCCTGCCAAGTTCCGCCTCGAGACGGTGGCGCTTCGTCCCGAAAGTCCTTCCCTTATTTTTTTTTCTAGGTCAAAATGACTTATATACCAGAAGAGGGGCACCGGAGGTGGGCCGAGGAGGACACAACCCACCAGGGCGCGCCTGGGCTCCCTGGCGCGCCCAGGTGGGTTGTGCCCACCTGGTGGAGCCCCTCTGGTGGTTATTTGCTCCAATAATCCTCATATATTCCAAAATAATTCTCAGTAAATTTTCAGCTCATTTGGAGATGTTCAGAATAGGTAACTCTGACGTAGCTTTTCCAGGTCTAGAATTCCAGCTGCCGGTATTCTCCCTCTTTGTGCAGACCTTGCATATTATGAGAGAAAAGGCATTAGAATTACTCCAAAAAGCATTATTATGCATAAAAATATAATAAATAACAGTAGGTAAACATGATGCAAAATGGACGTATCAACTCCCCCAAGCTTAGACCTCGCTTGTCCTCAAGCGAAAAAACGATATCGAAAAACATGTCCACATGCTTAGAGAGAGAGGTGTCAATAAAAACAAAATACGAACATAGAAGCATTATGTATATTATTAAAACAACAACAAACTTTATCATAGAACTTTTATCACATAACTTTTGTCATAAACTTCTCATGAACAAGTAACAATTCATCACAACATCGAAGTATAAAGCATAAACTCTATTGAAAACCAACAAACTATGTTCTCAGTCAACTTTGCAACTACAATTCATCATCTTTTCAGGAAGGGTCACGTATCGGAGCCTTATGGCAAGTCCACATACTCAACCATCATATAGTCTTCTATGATTGCTAACACTCACCGCATACCCATGAGTAAAAAGTTTCAACCAGACACATAGGAAGATAGGGGCTTATAGTTTCGCCTCCCAACGAATTCACCTCAAGGGTGATGTCAACAATAATAACTCATGCCCACCCATATTCAACTGGATATTTGTGCCTAGATCTTTCCTCATCACATGATGCTTGCAAAAGAGAAAATAAAAAGGAATAGAGAAGAATACTTTGACTCTTGCATAAAATTAAATACATAAAGGTAAAAGATAGGTCCTTCGCAGAGGGAAGCAGAGGTTGCCATGTGCTTTTTGGTTGTATGCTCAATCTCTTAGTGCAAAAGAGCATCACATTATATTGCCCCTTGTGATAGCAACCTTTATTATGCAGTCTGTCGCCGTTATTATTTTGCCATCACAAGTTCGTACAACGCTCAATTTTCTCTTACACTAAATGATCTAACACATTTAGAAGCAATTTTTATTGCCTTACTGCACCGATGACAACTTACTTGAAGGATCTTATTCAATCCATAGGTAGGTATGGTGGACTCTCAAAGCAAGATTTAGGTTTAAGGGTTTCTGGATGCACAAGTAGTATCTCTACTTAGTGCGGGATTTTTGGCTAGCAAAGATAGGGGGAAAGCACCACATGTTAAAGGATCTATGACAATATAACTTCTATGTGAATATGAACAGACATAAATCATTACATTGTCTTCCTTGTCCAACATCAACAATTTTGGCATATAATATTTTGATGGGGGCTCACAATCATAAAAGATGTCCAAGATTTGCATGTGAATCCTCTCTTCCCTTATTAATTCTTTCATGAATTGCATCATTGACCAATGCTCTGTTTATCAATCTCCAATAAATTTTACTACTTATACCCTTCCTTATGTGATGTCATCACTTACCATAAGATTAGCATATGATCTTTTTATTTATTTTCCTTTCTTTTTATTGAACACGAAAGTAAAGAAAGCAAAATTCAAACTAAACTTTATTATATATCTCGCACACTATTACAAGGATAGATAGATCACTAAGCAAACACTCGAAGAAAGATCGAACTAAATTTTTATTCAACTAAATCAAAAGATAACTAAGGATCGAACTAAGATAAGTAAAGGCAAAAGACAGTGATTGTGATACGATACCGGGGCACCTCCCCCAAGCTTGGCACAAGCCAAGGGGAGTGCCCATACCCGATACTCAAGTCTCCTTTGGTGATGAAGAAGGTGGTGGTGGTGATGTAGAAGCGGGTTTATCCTTCACTTTCTCCATCTTACGTCGGAGGGTAAAATTATCCATCCTTAAATCATCGTTCTTCGTCTCAAGCTTTATTATCCTCTTGTATAATGCCTCCTTGCTTTCTTGCTTGAAACGAGGAGGGACTAGTTCATCTTCATCTTCCTCATCAATGTACCATATATAGGGATAGGTGTCCTTGAAGATATTTTTATCTAAGGGATGATAAGAAACTGGGCAATCCTCCTCGGAATCTTGAGACGACATATTTTTCAGATCTGTCAGGAAACAGCAAGAAAGAAGAACAGAAGATTTCTCCGCGATACGGTGGTCAATAGGTTTGGGGGGTATAAAAAGATTTTTTATCTTGGGAAACAAGTAAACAAGAGAAAAACGGAGTCCGGAAGGTACCGGAGGTGGTCACAACCCACCTGGGCATTGTCTTGTGCCCACAAGGGTTGCCTTCCTGGCTGTTTCTTATTTTCCTAATTTTTGTTATATTCCAAAGCTGACAAAAAATATTTTTGCGGATTTTTCGGAGTTCGTTTACTTACCGTATCACGTACCTCCTCTTTTTTCACGATTCTGGAGTGTTCCGGAAGGTTTCTTTTATGTGTTCCTCCAGTGTCATGGTTTGAATAATATTGCTTTCAACATTAATAGGTGTACCTGAGATATAGTGTTTAATTCTTTGCCCATTGACAACCTTCGGGTTAGTACCTTCGGCATTATTTATTTTGGTAGCTCCAGAACGATAAACTTCTTCGATAACATAAGGTCCTTCCCATTTGGAGAGAAGCTTTCCTGCAAAGAATCTGAAATGAGAGTTGTACAAAAGGACATATTCACCCACTTTGAACTCACGCTTTTGGATTCTTTTATCATGCCATCTTTTAACTTTTTCTTTAAACAACTTGGCATTTTCATGAGCTTGGGTTCTCCATTCATCTAGTGAGCTAATATCAAATAACTTATTTTCATCGGCAAGTTTGAAGTCATAGTTGAGTTCTTTAATTGCCCAATATGCTTTATGTTCTAACTCAAGAGGCAAATGACAAGTTTTTCCATATACCATTTTATAAGGAGACATACCCATAGGATTTTTATAAGCTGTTCTGTAAGCCCAAAGTGCATCATCTACTTTCTTAGGCCAATTCTTTCGGGACCTATTGACAGTTTTTTGTAGAATTAATTTTATTTCTCTATTGCTAAGTTCAACTTGACCACTAGACTGAGGATGATAGGGTGATGCAATTCTATGGTTAACATCATACTTAGCAAGCATTTTACGGAAGGCACCATGAATAAAATGTGAACCACCATCAGTCATTAAATATCTAGGAACTCCAAACCTTGGGAAAATAACTTCCTTAAGCATTTTAATAGAGGTGTTGTGATCAGCACTACTAGTTGGAATAGCTTCTACCCACTTAGTAACATAATCAACAACAACCAAAATATGTGTATACCCATTAGAGGAAGGAAAAGGTCCCATATAATCAAAACCCCAAACATCAAATGGTTCAACAGCAAGAGAATAATTCATAGGCATTTCCTGACACTTACCAATATTACCAATTCTTTGACATTCATCACAAGATAAAACAAACTTACAGGAATCCTTGAAGAGAGTAGGCCAATAAAAACCAGATTTCAATACCTTGTGAGCAGTTCTATCTCCCGCATGATGTCCTCCATAAGCTTCGGAGTGACATTTCCATAGGATTTGTTCCTGTTCATGCTCAGGTACACAACGTCTAATAATACCATCTACTCCTTCTTTGTAAAGATGTGGGTCATCCCAAAAGTAATGTCTTAAATCATAGAAGAATTTTTTCTTTTGTTGGTATGTGAAACTAGGTGGTATATATTTAGCAACAATGTAATTAGCATAGTCAGCATACCAAGGAGTGTTATGAGAAGTATTTATTGCAGCTAGTTTCTCATCAGGAAAGCTATCATTAATAGGTTGTGGGTCATCAAGAATGTTTTCTAACCTAGACAAGTTATAAGCTACGGGGTTCTCAGCTCCTTTTCTATCAGTGATATGTAAATCAAATTCTTGTAACAGGAGAACCCACCTAATGAGTCTAGGTTTAGCATCTTTCTTTTCCATAAGATATTTTATAGCAGCATGATCGGTGTGAACAGTCACTTTAGAATCAACAATATAAGATCTGAATTTATCACAAGCAAACACAACTACTAAAAATTCTTTTTCAGTAGTAGCATAGTTTCGTTGAGCACTGTCTAGAGTTTTACTAGCATAATGGATAACATTTAACTTTTTATCAACTCTTTGTCCTAGAACAGCACCAACAGCATAATCACTAGCATCACACATAATTTCAAAAGGCAAGTTCCAATCAGGTGGTTGAACGATAGGTGCAGAAGTTAAGGCTTTCTTAAGTGTTTCCAAGGCTTCTACACAATCATCATAAAAAACAAACAGAACATCCTTTTGTAAAAGATTTGTAAGAGGCCTAGAAATTTTAGAGAAGTCTTTAATAAACCTCCTATAGAAACCAGCATGACCGAGGAAACTACGAATACCTTTGATATCTTTAGGACATGGCATTTTCTCAATTGCATCAACTTTAGCTTTATCCACCTCAATACCTTGTTCAGAAATTTTATGCCCCAAGACAATACCTTCATTAACCATAAAGTGGCACTTCTCCCAATGCAAGACAAGATTAGTTTGCTCACATCTCTGCAAAACTCGATCAATGTTGCTTAAGCAATCATCAAAAGAAGTTCCATAAACGGAAAAGTCATCCATGAAAACCTCAACAATCTTTTCACAAAAATTAGAGAATATAGCAGTCATACATCTTTGAAAGGTAGCAGGTGCATTGCATAAACCAAAAGGCATACTTCTATAAGCATAAGTTCCAAAAGGACAAGTAAAGGTGGTTTTCTCTTGATCAGGTTGTGAAACAGGTATTTGAGAAAAACCAGAATATCCATCAAGGAAGCAAAAGTGTGTGTGCTTAGATAATCTTTCTAGCATTTGATCAATAAAAGGCAAAGGGTAATGGTCTTTTCTAGTTGCTTTATTTAATTTTCTAAAATCAATTACCATTCTATAGCCAGTGACAATTCTCTGTGGAATAAGTTCATTTTTATCATTAGGAACAACAATAATACCTCCCTTCTTAGGGACACAATGAACGGGACTTACCCATCTACTATTAGCTATGGGATAGATTCTACCTGCTTCCAGAAGCTTTAATATTTCAGTTCTTATCACTTCTTTCATTTTAGGATTCAAACGTCGTTGGTGATCAACAACGGGTTTAACATCAAGTTCCATATTAATCTTGTGCTGACATAGAGTGGGACTACTTCCCTTAAGATCATCGAGAGTATATCCAATAGCATCTCGGTGCTTCTTCAGAATTTTCAATAATCTTTCTTCTTCATGTTCTGAAATGTTAGCACTAATAATAACAAGATATATCTTTTTCTCATCAAGATAAGCATATTTCAAAGTGTCTGGCAATTGTTTTAGTTCAAACACAGGAACACCGTTAGGCGGAGGAGGTCCTCCTAAAGTTTCAATAGGCAAATTATGTTTAAGCAGAGGTCGTTGTTCAAAGAAGATTTTATCTATTTCATTTCTTTCATGCATATGCATATCATTTTCATGGTCTAGCAAATATTGTTCTAGTGGATCAGTAGGAGGAACGGCAATAGAAGCAAGACCAATTATTTGATCCTTATTAGGTAATTATTTCTTATGAGGTTGCCTATTAAACTTGGAAAAAATAAATTCATGAGACTCATCACCAAAGCGGACTCTGACAGTTTGTTTATGACAATCTATAGTAGCATTAACAGTGTTCAAGAAAGGTCTACCAAAGATAATGGGACAAAAGTCATCTTGTGGGGAACCAAGAACTAGAAAATCAGTAGGGTATTTTATTTTCCCACACAAGACTTCAACATCTCTAACAATCCCAAGTGATGTGATGGTGTCTCTATTGGCAAGTTTAATAGTAACATCTATGTCTTCTATTTCAGCGGATGCTATATCAATCATAATTTCTTGGTATAAGGTAAAAGGAATAGCACTCACGCTAGCACTTAAGTCACATAAACCATGATAACAATGATCTCCTATTTTGACTGAGACAACAGGCATGCCAACAATAGGTCTATGTTTATCTTTTTCATCGGGTTTAGCAATTCTAGCAGCTTCATCATAGAAGTAAATAACATGCCCATCTATATTTTCTGCCAAGAGATCTTTAACCACAGCAACACTAGGTTCTACTTTGATTTGTTCAGCAGGTTTAGGTGCTCTAATATTACTTTTATTGACCATGGTTGAGACCTTAGCATGTTCCTTTATCCTAACAGGGAAAGGTGGTTTTTCAATATAAGCAGTAGGCACAACTGGATCAATATTGTAAACGATAATTTCATCTTTAGCTATGTCGGGTTCTTTAATTTCTTCTTTAATAAGTGGGTGGTATTTAAACCACTTCTCCTTGGGGAGATCAACATGAGTAGCGAATGATTCACAGAAAGAGGCTACTATCTCAGAGTTAAGTCCATATTTAGTGCTAAACTTGTGTGAAAAGCATCAGTATTCATAAAAGATTTAACACAATCAAACTTAAGCTTAATACCTGACTCTTTACCTTCATCAAGTTCCTGATCTTCAGAGTTGTGTTTAATTCTTTCTAAAAGATCCCACCTGAATTCAATAGTCTTCTTCATAAAAGAACCAGTACAAGAAGTATCGAGCATGGATTGATCATCACGAGAAAGCCGAGCATAAAAATTCTGAATAATAATTTCTCTTGAGACCTCATGATTGGGGCATGAATATAACATTGACTTAAGCCTCCCCCAAGCTAGAGCGATACTTTCTCTTGCACGAGGCCAAAAATTATATATGTAATTCCGATCACGATGAACTAGATGCATAGGATAATTTTTTTGGTGAAATTCCAATTTCAATCGATTCCAGTTCCAAGATCCAATATCATCGCATAGCCTATACCATGCCAATGATTTTCCCTTCAAATATAAAGGGAAAACCTTCTTCTTAGCTTCATCTCCCGGTAAACCTGCAAGCTTAAATAATCCACAAATTTCATCTACATATATCAAGTGCATATCAGGATGTCCGGTTCCATCTCCTGCATAAGAATTAGCTAGCAGTTGTTCTATCATACCCGAAGGAATTTCAGAACCAATATTTTAAGTAGGTGCAGTAGGTTGAGGGGCAACTAATTGTGGTTTCGGTCGAGGTGAAGATGCCCCTAACAAACCCCTCAAAGGATTGTTCTCCATAGTAGCAAGTGACAATAAATTTCAGCACGTACTAATGATTTTTCCTTAGCAATTTCCAATTACCAAGAGCGCTTCACTCCCTAGCAACGGCGCCAGAAAAGAGCATTGATGACCCACCAGTATAGGGGATCAATGATAGTCCTTTCGATAAGTAAGAGTGTCGAACCCAACGAGAAGCAGAAGGAAATGACAAGTGGTTCTTAGCAAGGTATTTTCCGCAAGCACTGAAATAATCGGTAACAGATAGTTTGATAGCAAGATAATTTATAACAAGCAAGTAATGGTAACGGTAAATAATGTGCAGCAAGGTAGCCCAATCCTTTTGTCGCAAATGACATGCCAAAACGGTCTCTTATGATACGCAAAGCGTTCTTGAGGGTACACGGGAATTTCATCATATCACTTTCATCATGTTGGTTTGATTCGTGTTCGCTATTTTGATAATTTGATATGTGGGTGGACCGGTGCTTAGGTGCTGTTCTTACTTGAACAAACCTCCTACTTATGATTAACCCCCTCGCAAGCATCCGCAACTACGAGAAAAGTATTAAGATAAAATCTAACCATAGAATTAAACTTTTGGATCCAAATTGATCCCTTACGGAATAGCGCATAAACTAGGGTTTAAGCTTCTGTCACTCTAGCAACCCATCATCTAATTAGTACTCCACAATGCATTCCCTTAGGCCCAAATATGGTGAAGTGCCATGTAGTCGACGTTCACATGACACCACTAAGGGAATCACAACATACATATCATCAAAATATCGAACACATATCAAGTTCACATGATTACTTGCAACATGACTTCTCCCGTGACCTCAAGAACAAAAGTAACTACTCAAAAATAATAATCATGCTCAAGATCAGAGGGGTATTAAATAGCATAATGGATCTGAACATATAATCTTCCACCAAGTAAACCATATAGTAATCAACTACAAGATGAAATCAACACTACTAGTCACCCGCAAGTACCAATCTAAAGTTCCGATACAAAGATTGAACACAAGAGATGAGTTAGGATTTGAGAGGAGATGGTGCTGTTGAAGATGTTGATGGAGATGGCCCTCCCAAAGATGGGAGAGTTGTTGGTGATGACGATGGCGATGATTTCCCCCTCCGGGACGGAAGTTCCCCCGGCGGAATCGCTCCGCCGGAGGGCAAAAGTGCTCCTGCCCAAGTTCCGCCCCGAGACGGTGGCGCTTCATCCCGAAAGTCCTCCCCTTATTTTTTCTAGGTCAAAATGACTTATATACCAGAAGAGGGGCACCGGAGTTGGGCCGAGGAGGGCACAACCCACCAGGGCGTGCCTGGGCTCCCTGGCGTGCCCAGGTGGGTTGTGCCCACCTGGTAGGCCCCCTCTAGTGGTTATTTGCTCCAATATTCCTCATATATTCCAAAATAATTCTCCGTAAATTTTCAGCTCATTTGGAGATGTTCAGAATAGGTAACTCTGACGTAGCTTTTCCAGGTCCAAAATTCCAGCTACCGGTATTCTCCCTCTTTGTGTAGGCCTTGCATATTATGAGAGAAAAGGCATTAGAATTACTCCAAAAAGCATTATTATGCATAAAAACATAATAAATAATAGTAGGTAAACATGATGCAAAATGGACATATCAAAGAGGTGTGGTCATTAAACGACAATGCTTTTGTCTGATTTCTATCTTAATAACCGGGGCAACCCCCATGCTACAAATAGGGCCTTTTGGTTGGACAACTGACTCTTGATGCAGGACCCGTGCCGGTCAAGACGTAATTTGGACACATTCCTCACTTCGATACGTTGCAAGCACATCTCGATGGATGATTTATAGGGCACAAAATAATATTGTAATGTTCCCGTTCACAAATATATGGCTGTAAGAAAAGTCCTCATCCCCATACCTATTTTTTTATTATAAGTGTTTGAAGTGTCAACTTGATTTTGATCCGGTCAAAAGCTAAAATTAATACTCTTGCAAAAGCTTGGTAGAAACCTATGACTTCAAGGGTGCCTTCCTCTCGTGGGTTCGATAACTCGGGGTTACATTTGGGGGAAAAGGCAAGAATCATTTATGCTCCTTAATTGGATCATTAAAGGGACTAATCCGGTTGCAACAAAATTCCACTATGGTCGTAACTAGGACGTTGGCTGGTTTCAGCCAATTTTCAGCATGGTTGTAGCCACGCGTCGGCCAGCTCCAGTGTGCGGTCACCATGTCTCCAACCTCAGGCTTGTCATCCGCAACTCCAAACATCATTGATCGCACCGCTTGGCTTGCTGGTCGCAACCTCAGTGCTCGGCTCACGGCCCTGGCAACCCCCCCCCCTCCAATGTTGCCCGACATGAAAGCAAATGTGTTTTTGAAGCGCATGAAGAACCCAAAAAAGGCAGCGGGGATTGGTTCTGCGGTGCTTTTTCGAGGGTAGAGTATTCAACCCAAATTTATTGATTCGACACAAGGGCAGCCAAAGAATATTTGCAAGTATTAGCAGCTGAGTTGTCAATTCAACCACACCTGGAGATTTATTATCTGCAGCAAAGTGATCAGTAGCAAAGTAGTATGATAGTTTTGATAGTAGTAGCAACGGCAATAGTAACGGTAACAATGATAGCAATGATTTTATAGCAAGTGTAATAGTAACGGTAGTAGTAGTAACTTAGCCAGAATAATATAGGAGAAAATCATAGGCATTGGATCGGTGAATTCGTTGGATGATATTCATCATATAAAAGTTATAACCTAGGGCGATACAAAACTAGCTCCAGTTCATAAATATAATGTAGGCATGTATTCCGTAAATAGTCATACGTGCTTATGGAAAGAACTTGCATGACATCTTTTGTCCTACCCTCCCGTGACAGCGGGGTCCATATGGAAACTAAGGGATATTAAGGCCTCCTTTTAATAGAGAACCGGAACAAAGCATTAACACATAGTGAATGCATGAACTCCTCAAACTACGGTTATCACGGGAAAGTATCCCGAATACTGTCACTCCGGGGTTAACGGATCATAACACGTAATAGGTGAATCTAACTTCCAAGATCGGATCTAGAACATAGATATAATGGTGATAACATAAACGGTTCAGATCTGAAATCATGGCACCCAGGCCCAAAGTGACAAGAATTAAGCATGGCAAAGTCATATCAACATCAATCTCAGAACATAGTGGATACTAGGGATCAAGCCCTAACAAAACTAACTCAATTACATGATGAATCTCATCCAACTCCTCACCGACCAGCGAGCCTATGAAGGAATTACTCACTCCTGGTGGGGAGCATCATGGAATTGGCGATGAAGAAGGGTTGGTAACGACGAAGATCGAAGATCCCCCTCTTCGGAGCCCAAAACGAACTCCAGATCTGGCCTCCCGATGAAGAACAGGAGGTGGCAGGGGCTCCGTATCGCGAAACGAGATAATTCTTCCTCCCTGATTTTTTTCTGGAAAAATAGGATTTTATAGCGTTGGAATCAGGGTCTGCGGGCCCACCAGGTGGGCACAACCCACCTGGGCGCACCTGAGGGGGAGCGCGCCCTGGTGGGTTGTGCTCACCCAGGGGCCCCCCTCCGGTGGTTCTTGGCTCCAGTATTTTTTTTTATTGTATAAAAATTCTCCAAAAAGTTTTGTTCCAATCCAAGAAATTTTATCTCTGCACAAAAACAACACCATGGTAGTTCTGCTGAAAACAGCGTCAGTCCGGGTTAGTTTCATTCAAATCATGCAAATTAGAGTCCAAAACAAGAGGAAAAGTGTTAGGAAAAGTAGATACGACGGAGATGTATCAACTCCCCCAAGCTTAAACCTTTGCTTGTCCTCAAGCAATTCAGTTGATAAACTGAAAGTGAAAAAGAAAAACTTTTATGAACTCTTTTGCTCTTGTTTACGTAAATAAGCTTAAGTAGCACCCAGGTTTTCAGCAAAGATTATAACTAACGATGTCAAAAATAACTCTTAAAAATTATATTAACTCATATCAATGACATAATCAACTAGCGAGCAATAATAAAACATCTCAAATAACAACACCTTGTCAAAACAATCATGATATAATATGACAACAGCGGTATCTCGGTAGCCCTTTCTGAGACCGCAAAACATAAATGCAGAGCACCTCCAAAGTTCAAGCGGCGACTAAACATTGTAATTCATGGTAGAAAAGATCCAGTCATGATGCATCCAACATTAACTATACACAATGCATGAGGATGACAATAGTGCTCTCAAGATCTGGCGCTTATTTAAGAAGGTGATGACTCAACATAAAATTAAATAGATAGTCCCTTCGCAGAGGGAAGCAAGGATTTGCAGCGGTGCCAGACCTCAGTTTTTAAAATAGAGGTAAATAAAATTTTGAGAAATGCACCCTTCTTGTTTACTTCACGACCATTAGTTATCGATATCTTCCATGCTAAACACATTAGTGGCGGTTCCCAAGCAATAAAAGTAAAGGTTTACTCCCCCTCCACCAACAAACACACTCCACGGCTAGCCGTATCCACGGGTACCGTCCATACCAACATCAGTCCTGGGGGAGTTTTGTTTAATTATTTGCAATTTTGATTTCGGGACTGGGAATCCCTATTACTGCCCCTCTCATGCAAGGACGAGTGAATAAACACTCATCATGAGAATAACCCGCTTAGCATGGAAGATACCGACTACCTCCTGTCGCTCTATGAACAATCCAGGCACACAAAAATGGATATTTATTTGAAGTTTTTAGAGGTGGCACATGCAAATTTACTTAGAACGACAGGGTAATACCGCATATAGGTAGGTATGGTGGACTCATCTGGAACAACTTGGGTTTTTGGATTTTGATGCACAAGCAGTATTTCCGCTTAGTACAGGCGAAGGATAGCAAATAGGTTGGGAAGCGGCTAGCTAGAGAGAGAAAATGGTCATGAACATGCATTACGCATAATGAACATTGGATACTAGCATGAGTAGGATATGAACACCATGAACATAAATATCATAGAGGCTATGTTGTTTTGATTCAACTACATGCATGAACATGTGCCAAGTCAAGCCACTCGAACATTCGGAGGAGGATACCATATCATCATACTACATCACAATCATTTTAATGCAATGTTGACATCCAAGATAAATCATTATCCACTCCTAGCTACTTAAGCATGGCATGAGAAACTATAATCTCTAATTGTCATTGCAAACATGTTTGATCATAATATGTTGAATCATGGATACTAGGTGTCGTAGTGGGTGCACGGCAGATTCCAAAGGATGGCTAAAGAGAGGGATAGGCTCGAGGGCACTGGTGGGCTCCAGAGGCGAGGTCGGCATGAGCGAGTGCGAGACGCAAGACATACCCAGGTTCGGGGCTCTCCGAAGAGATAACACCCCTAGTCCTGCCGAGAGTGGTTTATATGTATCAGTACATAGTTGCTCCTGGAGTTGTTTGGGGGAGGAAGGAAGGCAGGCCAAGGCTCTGGCTGCTCCTTCTCCGTGTGTGTGTGTGTGGTGCTCTTCTGGTGGGTTATCTCGTGTGTTCGCTAGATCGCATGTGTTCTCTAGCGTTCGCCCGTGTACATGGAGGGCTCCTGGGGGGTTTTATAGGTCAACCCCCCAGGGTTACAATGGTAAAGATACAAGGGCGCGGGGCCGGGATGTCAACGTCTGGGAAGCCGGTGCTGGGACCCGCCGGGTACCAGGATTCGCCAGGTTCTCCGGACGTGGGCCCCACGCGTCGAAGGGCATTGTTCTCCGTCTTATCGCACGTCACGAAGTGGTTAGGCTGGCTCGCCTACAGTGGCGCGTCGCCTGGTCGCCATCGGCTTGCGTCAGCAGGACTGGGGTGCACTGTTGCCACGCCGGCCCTGGTCAACGGAGTGGGTGGGCCACTGTAGCCACGCTCCTGCCAGTCAGCGGAGTAGGTGGCCATTGTAGCCACGCTCGTCCCTTCTACGGGGACTTGTTCCGTCGTACACCTCGGATGGGACGGGAGCTGACCCGTGGCCGGGTTGAGGAAGACGCCACGGGGGCGCTGGCTTGTTGGAGAAGCCTTGGTTTGTCGGGTTCAGCCGGCGTGCGCTAGCAGGCCTGGCCGTGTCGAAGGATGTGGCCGAGTTGAAGGATCCGGCCAAGGACGAGCCGGAAGGAGGGGCGATGCCGGCCCCGATGTTTTTGAAAAGGATCCGGGTTCCGTTGCCCGCCCGGGGCCCATCCCCCCGACAGTAGTCGCCGAAACTGTGAAGGCTCGCCGGCTTCGAGCAGGGGGGCCTTCGCAGTTTCATCCCCTGAGGAGACGGCAGGTGCTGATGAAGCTTGCGACCGCTGGGTCCAGCAACACCCACTTGTGTGCCGGCTTCCGGAAGCCGGATCGCGGCATCCCGGTGGGGGCAGAAACCGAGGAGTTTACCGAATCTTGGAGGGGAGGGACGCGATCTCTTGGGTTCGGCGCGGGCGGCCGGGAGCTGAAGAGGCCTGATAGGCCACGCGCGCAACGGGACATGGCAGCGGGCTGGGGCCCGCCACTTTGCACCCTCGGCCCACGCGCGTGGATTTATTGTGGCGCTCGTGGGCGGTTGCCCTTCTCGATGTAGTTAATGTGCGTGTGGATCATGCACACTTTATGCGGGGAAGTGGGAGGGGTGGGCGCAACCAATCCCACTCCCCCACGTTTCGCCCGTGGCTTATAAATTGGGGGGAGGGGGCGGCGGAAATCATTCACGCGCGCTCCCCCCCATTTCCTTCTTCCTCTCTTGTTCTTGCCTTTGGGACCGCCGCGCCCCGCGACGCCTTGCTGCTCTCAGGCGACACGCCGCCGCCGCCGCAGTTCTCAGCCACCGCTCTTTCTTGTTCTCTTTGTCCACGCGCCCCGCACCGTCGATGGCGCTGCCGAAGGGCTTGTGGATGGGATCCACCATTACCGCAGGGGACATTCAGTATCTGCGAGACATGCGGCGGCTTCCGCCAGAGACGGAGGTGGCCGTCCGCCTGCCCGACGGCGAGCAGGCATCGCAGCCGGAGGGGACCGAACGCGTGGTCTTCTTCACCCACTTCAAGCGCGGGTTCGGTCTCCCCGCGAGCTACTTCTTTCGCGCGTTTCTAGAGTTCTTCGGGCTTCAGCCGCACCATTTGGGCACGAACGCGGTGCTGCAGCTCTCAGGGTTCGTCACCCTGTGCGAGGGCTATCTGGGTGTCGAGCCCACCATCGATCTTTGGGTCCACTTCTTTTTCTTGAAGCAGCAGGGGCCAGAGGCCTGCATCATGTCCGCCTGTGAGGCCGCCGTCATCTCGACACGGACGCATGGGGGGTGCCCCAAGATGCCGCTGGAAGACTCTGCCAAGAAATGGCAGAACTCCTTCTTCCACGTCCGCAACCTTGGCGCGGACCACATCAACATGCCGCCCTTCGCCGACGCGACACCACAGGTGAAAACCAACTGGTCCTACTGCCCCAAGAACCCGGTGCAGGAGGTGCTGAATCTGGCCAGCCGGGTGACGGAGATGGCGACGCGGGAGGGGCTCGCCGGGACGGATCTTATCGTCGCTTTCATCGCGCGCCGGGTGCTGCCGCTGCAGCGCCGGACGCATATCATTGGCCAGATGCCTGGCCTCCAAGACCCCAACCGGATGTCGTCCCGGCGGTTGACACCAGAGCAAATCGATGGCCGGGTCAATGATATTTCGACGGCCGGGCTGAAGGAGGATTGGCAGTTCGGGAAGGTGCCCTACAGCCACGGGAACCCGGCACCAGTGGTGAGTCCTTGGTCTCTGTTTTTTGCTATGTCTCAACTTTTTCTCTGCCCCGACGCGACGAGGGAGGTGCTGCTGAACGCCATTCAGCACCCATATGACGGAACCGCGACGCAGGTGGGGGCCGCTCCGCAGGCCGGCTCGGAGGAGGCGGCGACCTTCGCCGGGAACTTGGAGACGGCCGACACCGAAGTCGGTGAGACGCGCCACACGGGTAAGTCTTTGCGCCCCGATCCTTTGCGAGGTTGGCTGAAAGATGACACAGGGGTTCTGACGTATGCTGACGAAGCAGCGCCGCCGAGGGGAGGAGAGGGCGACGCGGCTGGGGCTGGGTCGTCCCGCGTGCCGGCCGCAGCCAGCCGGCCGCACGGGAAGGGGGACGTGGGGCCGAGGAAGCCGGCCGCCAAACGCATGGCAGACCAGGACGCTGGTGGCAAGCCGGGCGCTAAGAAGAGGCGGCGCATCGTCCCGGTGGCGCCGGCAAGGCCGGCCGTCCTGATCGTGACCGGGTAAGTTTTAGCTTGCAGGCTCCGGCGTGCCACCGAGCCATTCCTTTCTTACACTTCTCTTGCTGTGATCCAGGTCGCTGTTGGCGTTGGCGTTGGCGTTGGCCGCGACAAATGCCACGTCCGGGGGGGGCTTTGCGTTCCTGAAGACCCAGACCAGCGCCATCGACCTGCCCGAGGACTCGACCGGGGAGGATCTCCGCCTGGACCTGGCGGATACGGAGCGCTGCGCCTGGAGGGACCGAAACAAGGCCCTCGAGAAGCTGGAGGCGGAGGCCCAGGCCTGGCTATCGTGGCCGAAGACGACGGCGGGCACGGACGTGGGGGTCGTCGTGCCGCCGACGGAGGGGGAGCGCGGCCCGGGCGGCCGGGCGGAGATGGCAGTGGGCGACCGGGAGGTCGTGGTGATCGGCGATGACACCCCGCCGCGGACCGACGTGGTCGAGTGGGTGGAGGCGGCTGGAGGCGGAGGGGGATCCGGCCTGGAGGGGGCGCCGCAAGCGACGCCGGACGAGGCGCCGCAGATGACGGCGGACACGACGCCGCAGGCAACGCCAATCATGGCGCCGCAAGTGACGCCGGCCGTCATGCCAGAGTCGAGGCTGGTCGCGGAGGAGACGACGGGCGACGGTCGCGCCCTGGCGGTCAGGCAGCCGCAGGCGGCGCTAGGAGGCCGTCCTGCCGCCGGGTCGAGCGCGGCTATGGCCTTCGGTCCTCAGACGCAGGAGGAGGCGGCCATGGCCGCCGTGAGCCAGCATCTCCGCGGGCGCGCGGAGCGGGTTCAGGCCTTCGCCTAGGCAGAAGCCGAGCGGGCACGGGAGCTGGAGCTCTCTGTGCTGGTGAGTCTTTCTTTTCTTCTTGCTTTTTCCTTGCGGCTGGTCAGTGGGGGCGCGCCAGCGCACCCACTGGGTGTAGCCCCCGAGCTCCGGGCCAACTACATAGTAGTTGGGTCGGATCTTCACATGCTTTGCCTCGCGCTGATTTTTGGTTTATCTTGCAGCAACTGGACGCCTTCCGGGTCGGTGTTTACAACCGGCTTCTGGAGAGGTACCAGCAGCTCACGGCGCGGCTCGCTACCCAGGAGGAGGCGCTCCGTCTTGCCGAAGGTACGTTCCGTATGCTCTTAGTGGGGGCGCGCTAGTGCACCCACTGGGTGTAGCCCCCGAGATTTGGGCCAACTACGTAGTAGTTGGGTCGAATCTTAAGTGTTCTTGTTCTTTCTTTGTCTTGACTTCGAATCCTTGCTGTGCAGCGCTGTGGCCGAGATGCCGGTCTGGCGAACCCAGCTGATCAGGGCCGGCCATCAGCGCGACCTGGCCATTGCCTACGCCGGCCGGCTCTGGGTCGAGGTGGGGGAGCTGAAGGCGGAGGCCGCGAAGGTGGCGGAGGCCCAGCGGGTGCTTGTCGAGGCCGGCCAGCAGCGCGAGCAGCTGGCTGGTGACAAGAGCCAGCTTCAGGCCGAGGTGGAGCACCTGACGAAGGAGGCGGCCAAGGCGATGGAGGCCCAGTGGCAGCTCATCGAAACCGTCCAGCAGCATGATCGGCTGGTCGTCGACAAGGGCCAGCTCCAGGCCGAGGTTGAGCGCCTGAAGGCGGAGGCGGCCAAGATGGCGGAGGCCCATCAGGCGGAACTCCTCCGCCTCAAGGAGGAGCACGGGAACACGATCGCCGCCAAGGACGCCGAGCTGAAGGCGGCTGTTGACAAGGGCGCCGAGTTGGAGAGGATGCTGGAGGCGCACGACCGTGCCGGCGACCTGGAGCGACATGGTACGTTGCTCGAGGCACAGCACCTGGATGAGACCTTCGCCAGTAAGGGCTTTCTCATTGGTTTCGCCGGGTTGTGAAGCCGGCTTTGCTTTTTGCTGCTGACTATCTTTCTTCTTGGCACTGCACTTCCCCGAGATGCAGAGGGCGGCGGAGGAGGCCGTTCATGTTCAGCGGTCGCCCTAGGGGATCGTCGGCTCTAGGCTCGACCTGAATGTCGCCTGGAGCTTTTCCGGAGATCATGCAGCCGCCGAGGCCCACCTGCAGGTCTTGGGCGAGAAGATGGGGTGGGTTTCGTCAGCCGGCGTGGAGATGACGGCGGCCCTCTGGCCTGGCGCTGTCACGCCCAACAGCTTCACGCGACTGACGCGGTGGCTGGAAGCCGGGCCGGCGCGGCTTCATGCGTGGTATGCTTCTGCGGCCCATGCCCGAGCCGACGTAGCGCTCCGGTTCGTCATGTCCTGGTACACAGACCTGGCGCTGGATCGGCTGGTGGCCCAACGAGCCGGTGCGAAGCCCCAGCTGCAGGCGGAGGCGGGCTGGATCACCGCCAGGGCCAGCTACCTGGCCTCGTTCGCACTCCATGATGAATTCCAGGTGGAGCTGACCGACGACGGCGGGGAGGTGCTGCTCGACGACTTCGGCTTGCTGCTGGACGACCCGGAAGGCAGCTCTGAGGAGACGGGCGTCTACGCCGACGACGAGGATGCCGGGTTGGCTGATACCGGCACCTCGGCGGACCCGGAGGCCACCGAGGAGGAGCCCGCGGCAGCGCAACCCGGCGCGAGGAACGCCTGAAGCCGTCCTGCTTTAACTTTATCGCACTTTGTTAAGTAGCAGGTCCACCCACCCACTGGGGTGTTTTTTGGGTGAATGTAATGAACTCCTGGCCTTGGGCCCATATTCTTGTGATGTAAACCTTTGTGTGAATGTTTACGCTTTTGCTCTTTGTTTTCTGGGCCGTTTTTCTTGCTTGGCCCTCCCTTGGGCTTCCCCCCGCGAGTCGAACAGCCGGGTTCCGGCCTGTGACAAGGAGTTCGATCCTTGGGAGGAGCGCGTAGTACTTGGGCCCTTCAAACGTTGAGCGCGAGCAAAACACCCACTGGGCCGGCTGGTGAGCAGCCGGTCGTGTGGCAACTTAGTGCAAATATTTTCGCGAGCGTTTACGCCTTTGCTCTCTATCCTCTAGGTTTTTTTCTTGTTTGCTCCTTCTTTGGGCTCCCCCCCCCCCCCCCCCCCCGAAAGTCGAACAGCCGGGTTCCAGTCTGTGACAAGAGGTTCGGCCTTTGGAAAAGAGCGCATAGTACTTAGGCCCTTCGAACATTGAGCGCGAGCAAAACACCCACTAGGCCGACTGACGGCAGCCGGCGAAGCCGGCTGGCGAGCAGCCGGTCGTGCAGCAACTTAGTGCAGTGAGGCCGGGTTGGCAAATTCGGCGGGTCCGGCTTAGCGTTTCGCGGCGTGTAGGTGCTTTGGCCCATAGTCCTTGCCAGCCAACAGCCGAAGCCGGACTATGGCATAGGGCGAAGTGGAGGGCCTCGGCGACCCGAACACACCGGGATGTGCTAAGGAGGACGGCGGGTTGTGGCCAAGCCGGCCAGCCCCCGAGCCCCCGGTTTGAGCGTGTCAACCCGGTGGTGGAGTTTTTAAGAAAAAGTGCAAGGATGTGTAGAACACAATAACTTGGTACGAAAAGGCAGCCCCCGAGTGTCGTTCGGGGGTCCCATAGTCTTTCACAGAATTACAAAAGGCAGCGATACATACGTGCATACAGCTAACTGTAAAAAGGGCGGAGGAGCTCTGCATTCCAGGGCCGGCTTGTTTCTTCCCAGGCGGTGTCTCTCTTGCGTTTGTTCATCTTGCGGGCGTCGATGAGATAGTACGCGTTGCGGTCGCATAGGGCTTTGCTGATGATGAAAGGGCCCTCCCATGGGGAGGCCAACTTGTGCTGGCCGGCTTGCTGCTGGACAAGCTGGAGGACGAGGTCTCCCTCACGGAATGCGAGGGGCTTGATCTTTCTGTTGTGGTAGTGCCTCAGGCCTTGCTGGTAGATGGCGGATCGGCTGAGGGCCAGAAGGAGCGCTTCTTTGAGTAGGTCGACGCCGTCTTCACGGGCTTCCTTGGCTTGGGCTTCCGTGTACATCACGACTCGCGGTGAGTCGAACTTGATGTCGGTCGGGATGACGGCTTCTGCCCCGTAGACAAGGAAGAACGGGGTGAACCCAGTCGATCGGTTAGGCGTCGTGCGGAGACTCCAAAGGACGGCCGGCAGCTCGTCAAGCCAGCTGTCGGGTGAACAGATGAGGGGCTCGATGAGTCGTGGCTTGATGCCGGATAGGATGAGGCCGTTGGCCCGCTCGACCTGGCCGTTGGATTGAGGATGAGCTACGGAGGCTAGGTCGAGTCGGATGCCGGAGACGAAGCAGTATTGCGCCAAAGCGCCTTTGGCGAAGTTGGTGACGTTGTCCGTAATGATGCTGTGCGGGACGCCGTAGCGTACCGCGACGTCTTTGACGAACCGGACGGCTGTTGGCCCATCCAGTTTCTTGATCGGCCGCACCTCGATCCACTTGGTGAACTTGTCGACCACCATGAGCAAGTGTGTCATGCCGCCCCGGGCCATCTTGAAGGGTCCTACCATGTCGAGCCCCCAGACCGCGAAGGGCCAGGTGATTGGTATGGTTCGCAGGGCTGAAGTCGGCTGGTGGCTACGCTTGCTGAAGCGTTGGCATCCCTCGCACTTGAGGACGAGCGACTAGGCGTCTTTGAGGGCCGTAGGCCAGTAGAAACCATGGCGAAAGGCCTTGGCTACCAGGGACCTGGAGGCGGCGTGGTGCCCGCACTCGCCCTGATGTATGTCGAGGAGGATCTCGATGCCCTTGTCCTGCTCGACGCGGCGCTGGAAAACACCTGTCGCGCTGCGCTTGACAAGCTCGTTGTTGATGATGCTGTAGGCGGACACCCGACGTTACACTTGCCGGGCCTCGGTCTCATCCGTGGGGAGCGCTCCGCTCTCCAGGAATGCCAGGATCGGCTGGGCCAATGACGGAGCCGTCACGATGGTGAAGACGGCCACCATGACGGGTTATGGGGCGGCAGCCCCCGAGTTGGGGATGACGGCGGCCGGGGTGAGCACGACAGTCCCCGGGCCAGGATCCGCAGCCCCGGGCCAGGTTCTGCAGTCCCCGGGCCGGGTTGAGCGGTCTCTGGACCGGGATCTGCAGTTCCCGGGTTCGGGTTGGGGAGGGGCGCTGCGGGGTCATCCGAGATGAAGATGGACTCGGAATCTGGAGACGCTTGACGGATGGCTTGCGCAGGTACTCGAGGAAGACGCCGGATGGTATGGCATGCCGGCATGAGCCAATCTTGGCTAGCGTGTCGGCGGCTTCATTTTCTGCGCGCGGGACATGGAGGAACTCACAGCCGTCGAAGGCGCCGGAGATTTGCTGGACCAGGAAGCGGTAGCTGGCCATGTTGGCGTCCCGGGTGTCCCACTCGCCGGAGCACTGATGCACCACCAGATCCGAGTCGCGATAGCACAGGATGCGCCAGACGCCGAGTTAATTGGCAAGCCAGAGGCCGTGCATAAGGGCTTCGTACTCGGCGACGTTGTTGGAGGCGGTGAAGTGGATCTGGAGTGCGTACCGCAGCCGGTCGCCCTTCGGGGAAGATAGCACGATGGAGGCTCCCAGGCCGGAGCGCATCTTGGAGCCGTCAAAGTTCATGCGCCAATGCGTTGAATCCGGCGGTGGTGGCAGGTACTGGGTCTTCGTCCAATCGACGAGGAAGTCGGCCAGGGCCTGGGACTTGATCGTGGTGCGGGGCTCGTAGAGGATAGTGTGGCTGGCTAGTTCAATGGCCCACTTGGCAACCCGGCCAGAGGCATCCCGGCAGCCCATGATTTTGCTGATGGGGGCCGTGCTGACCACGGTGATGACATGCTCTTGGAAGTACTGCTTCAGCTTCTTGGCGGTAAAGTACACGCCGTAACACATCTTCTGGTAGTGTGGGTAGCTCTGCTTGGAGGCGGATAGCACCTCGCTCAGGTAGTAGACCTGGCGCTGAACAGACTGGATCTTGCCCTTCTCTGGTCGCTCGACCACCAGCACCGTGCTAACCGACCGCGAGGTGGCGGCAATGTATAGCAACAGCGGCTCCTTGTCTGCCGGCGCGGCCAAAACGGGTGCGGTGGAGAGCATGCGCTTGAGATCCCGGAAAGCTTCGTCCGCCTGGTCGTTCCACTCGAACGGCGATGTCTTCTTCATCAGTTGGTACAAGGGCAGGGCCCTCTCGCCCAGCCGGCTAAGGAACCGGCTGGCCGAGGCCAAGCAGCCGGTGAACTTTTGGACATCTCGCAGCCGGGTTGGCTTGCGCATGCGCTCGATGGCCTTGATCTTCTCCGGGTTTGCCTCAATGCCGCTCTCCGAGACAAGGAAACCGAGCAGCTTCTCGGCCGGCACGCCGAAAATGCACTTCTCCGGGTTGAGCTTGATCTGGTACTCGCGCAGATTGGCAAAGGTCTCCCTCAGGTCATCAAGGAGCGTGAGGTGCTGCTTGGTCTTCACCATGATGTCGTCCACGTAGATGTGGATGTTGCGGCCGAGTTGCGTCAGCAAGCATTTCTGCATGCAGCGCTGGAAGGTGGCGCCGGCATTCTTCAAGCCGAACGACATGGTGATGTAGTAATAGGCCCCAAAGGGCGTGATGAAGGACGTCTTCAGGGCGTTGGCCGGGTCCAGCTTGATCTTATGATAGCCAGAGTAAGCATCCAGGAAGGACAGGAGCTCGCAGCCGGCGGTGGAGTCGATGACTTGATCAATCCGCGGGAGGGCGAAAGGATCCTTGGGGCAAGCCTTGTTGAGGCTGGTGTCGTCAATGCACATGCGCCAGGTGTTGTTGTTCTTCAGGACGAGGACCGGGTTGGCCAGCCACTCGGGATGAAACACTTCCATGATGAAGCCGGCCGCGAGTAGCTTGGCGACCTCTTCACCGATGGTTCTTCTCTTCTCTTCCGAAAAGCGACGTAGGGGTTGACGGATAGGCTTGGCATCCTTGCAGACGTGCAGTTTGTTTTCGGCGTACTTCCTCGAAATTCCCGGCATGTCCTTTGGGGTCCACGCAAAGATATCCCGATTCTCACAGAGGAAGTCGACGAGCTCGCCTTCCTATTTGCTGTCGAGGCGGTTGCCCATCATGACGTACTTGCTGCAGCCGGGGTCTTCCGGGTTCAGCTTGACCTTCTTGGTCTCCTTGGATGGCTGGAATGAGGCCTCGCCGGCTGGCTCCTTGGCTGAAGCCGACACGGCCGGCGTCTCATTGGCCAACGCGATGATCCGGTCGAGCTAGCAATGCTCCTCGGCTATGACCAGCGACTCGGCCAATCTGGCGCCGGCTTGAGCGCATTCCAGGGACTTGCGGTAGTCGCCGATGATGGTGATGAGGCCCGTGGGACCTAGCAGCTTCATCTTAAGGTAGGCGTAGTGGGGGACCGCCATGAACTTGGCGAGCGCAGGCCGGCCCAGCAGCGCGTGGTACACGCTGGACAGGTCCACCACCTCGAACCAGATCGGTTCGCGTCGAAAATGGTCGCTCGTGCCGAAGAGGAAGTCGAGCTGGATTCGGCCAATGGGGGAGCAGGAGAGACCGGGCACGATGCCGTGGAACACCGTCCGGGTTGGCTCCAGGTCCTTGGCCTCGAGGCCGAGCTTGGTCATCGTGTCGCGGTAGAGGATGTTGATGCTGCTGCCGCCATCGATGAGAACCCACGAAAACTTGCAAGTGCGCCGGGTTGCGATGATAGTGGTGTCCAGGACGAGGGCGTAGCCACCCGGGTTCAGCATGACGCCCGGGTGGTCTTCTCGGGTCCAGCTGATCGGGCACTCCGACCAGTGCATGTATTCTGGCACGGCCGGGACGACGGTGTTCACCTCCTGCCGAAGCAGGCGCTCGCTACGCTTCTCGTTGCCAAGGCTGGTGAAGACGACGTAGCTCGTGTTCTGGTTGGGGAAGACGTCGTTGCGCATCGCGCCGTTTGCCGGAGGCGGAGGAGGAGGAGGCGGAGCCGGCTGCCCCGCGCCCGGAGCCAGAGCCGAAGGCGGCGGGATGTCGCCCCTCATGATGCGCTTGGTGATGGCGCACTGCCGGAGCGTGTGCATGGACAGTCTCGCGCCGCTGTGGTGCTTGCAGGGAGCATTGAGCATCTCTTCGAAACTCATGGCGGGTTGCCATGCCGTCTTGCCGGCTTGCCGGCGCTTACCGGCCGGCTCGGTCGCGGAAGCCTGCTCGGCGGCCGTGACAAGGTGGTCGTCGTAGCGCGGGGCCTGCTGGTCGGCCTTGCGCTTGTTGTTCTGCCGGTTGTTCTGCTGGCGGCTGCTCTCGCTAGCCGGCTTGGGGGGTGGTACCGGTATTGCCTTGCCGGCTTCATCCAGCACCACCTGGATTTTCATGGCGGAGTCGGCGTTGGCGTACTTGTCCGCGATGACCATGAGCGAGGCCATGGTGGTTGGCTCAGAGCGCAAGAGCTTGTGCTTAAGGAGGGTGCCATCCCAGCAACCGCTCACGAAGTACTGAATGGCCTGGACCTCATGGACGCCCTCGCAGCTGTTCCGGAGCTCGGTCCAGTGTGCGAGGTACTTGCGGCCGGTTTCTGCCTCCCCCTGCACGCACATGGCGAGCTGGCTGGGACGGCCAGGACGCTTGTAGGTGTCGGTGAAGTTGCGCACGAAGGCCTGCTCAAAATCGACCCACGCGTTGATGCTGGCGACTGGCAGGCTATTCATCCACGTGCGGGCCGAACCCTGGAGCATGAGCGGGGCGTAGCGCATGGCAAGGCGGTGGTTGCCGCCCGCGATGCCGATGGCGGTGGTGTAGTCGATGAGCCAGTCCTCTGGCTTGACGGTGCCGTTGTACTTGGGGGTGTCGCGGGGCAGCGTGAACCCTTTGTGGAAGGGCTCATCCCGGATTCACGGGCCGAAACAATCCAGACTGACGGCATTGTCTTCCTCCAGCTCGAGGGAGAGGGCGAGCTGGTCGAGGCGATGGCGAGCGTCGGCATCGTCAATGGCGCACGGGCCCAGCCGGCTTGCGACGGGACCGCGAGGCGCCGGGTTGGCTGAAGCCGGGTTGCCACACCGGCCGGATGGTGGGGGGGATCTTGCTGGCGCCGGGTTCCGGCAGCCGGTTCGTCGCTCGGGCCATCTCCAGCCGGTTCGGGTTCGGGTTTGACCGGACTGAGCTTCGTCCGGGCGCGGGGAAGACGCCGTGTTCTGCCGCTCGCGCTCGGGGTCCTTGGTGCGTCACGAGGCGGATGCGGCGGGACGGTCGAGGCGGTCTTGCTGCGCGTTCGCGGTGCCGAGAAGCTCGTTCAGGCGCTGTAGGCGCTCCTGCAGCTCCTCGCCCTATAGTTGCTCCAGACCAATGGTGGCCGCCTCCGCAGCGCGCATGTTCTTGACCGGGGTGTCGTAGACGGCTGGGACCGCGATGAGGGCACGGCCGATGGCGCTGCCACGGGTCCGCACCTTGGCGACCCAGATGGGCTCGGCAGCGGTCGGAGTGAAGCCGTACGTAGCTTCCCGCTCCCGCTGGGTGGCCTCCAGCCGGCGCTGCGTAGCCGCGAGCGTCTCGGCCCTGTCCAGTAGGCGCTTGCGCTCCTCCTCCAGCCGGGCCCGGGCCTCCTCGGCATCGGTGGCGTCGATGTCGGTGGCGATGGGGACGCTGAGGTTCTGCATCATGGTGCGCAGCGGGTCGGCCATGCTGGCGCGATCCGTCGCGGCCCTGGCAGCGGCGGCCTTCTTGCTAGACGAAGTAGAGCCGGAGCCGGTGACGAATACCTCTACCCGGATGCAGGGGTCCGCCGCCCCGGCCGATATGTCGCCGCCGAGGGGGACGGGCGAGTCGGAGACGTCGAGCACCCCGCTGGGGTACTGATCGGCCTCGGGCGCGTCGGAGATGCGCAGCGCGGCGAAGGAGGCGGTGAGCGCGTCGATGATGTCGGCCGCCAGCACGACGGGCTCGGGGGACGTGTAGCGCACAACGCGCTCACCGGAATCGATGAGGGGCCCCGTCTGGAACATGTCTCCAGCCGGGACCTCGAACAGCCCCACGGTGGGCGCCAACTGTTGTGGTGGGTGAATGGCAGATGCCAAAGGATGGCTAAAGAGAGGGACAGGCTCGAGGGCACCGGTGGGCTCCAGAGGCAAGGTCGGCATGAGCGAGCGCGGGACGCAAGACATACCCAGGTTCGGGGCTCTCCGGAGAGATAAAACCCCAAGTCCTGCCGAGAGTGGTTTATATGTATCAGTACATAGTTGCTCCTGGAGCTGTTTGGGGGAGGAAGGAAGGCAGGCCAAGGCTCTGGCTGCTCCTTCTCCGTGTGTGCGTGGTGCTCTTCTGGTGGGTTATCTCGTGTGTTCGCTAGATCGCTTGTGTTCTCTAGCGTTCGCCCGTGTACATGGAGGGCTCCTGGGGGGTTTTATAGGTCAACCCCCCAGGGTTACAATGGTAAAGATACAAGGGCGCGGGGCCGGGATGTCAGCGTCTGGGAAGCCAGTGCTGGGACCCGTCGGGTACCAGGATTTGCCAGGTTCTCCGGGCATGGGCACCACGCGTTGGAGGGCACTGTTCTCCATCTTATCGCACGTCACACAGTGGTTGGGCCGGCTCGGCTACAGTGGCGCGTCGCCTGGTCGCCATCGGCCTGCGTCAGCGGGACTGGGTTGCACTATTGCCACGACGGACCTGGTCAGCGGAGTGGGTGGGCCACTGTAGCCACGCTCCTACCAGTCAGCGGAGTAGGTGGGCCACTGTAGCCACGCTCGTCCCTTCTACGGGGACTTTTTCCGTCGTACGCCTCGGATGGGACGGAAGCTGACCCGTGGCCGGGTTGAGGAAGACGCCACGGGGGCGCTGGCTTGTTGGAGAAGCCTTGGTTTGTCGGGTTCAACCGACGTGCGCTAGCAGGCCTGGCCGTGTCGAAGGATGCGGCCGGGTCGAAGGATCCAGCCAAGTACGAGCCGGATGGAGGGGCGATGCCGGCCCCGATGTTTTTGAAAAGGATCCGGGTTCCGTTGCCCGCCCGAGGTCCATCCCCCGACACTAGGTTAAACATATTTACAAAAACAGAACAAGTTGAGTTCATACCCGCTTCTCTCTACCACAGCCAGTTCAACAAATATCGTCATTATTGCCTTTCACTTGCACGACCGAACGATTTGAAAATAATAATAATGCAAGAGTGCCGTAGACTAAGCTGGAATTTGCAAACATTTTATTCAAAAAGGAGAAGACAAGGTAATTTGGGCTCTTTGTTAGATCAACAATAATGCATATGAGAGCCACTCAACATTTTCATCGTGGTCTTCTTCTTGGTACGACTCAATAATCAGAAAAGAAATTCAGAGAAACACACTGAAATATTTTTGGAGTTTTTAGTTTTTCTAGAAGAAAGCAAATTAAAGAAGGAAAAAACAAAAACTAGA
This sequence comes from Thinopyrum elongatum, assembly GCA_011799875.1. Lineage (NCBI taxonomy): Eukaryota > Viridiplantae > Streptophyta > Magnoliopsida > Poales > Poaceae > Thinopyrum > Thinopyrum elongatum. The sequence goes on along the minus strand of CM022299.1, from coordinate 553,268,049 downwards.
AAAACTATTCACACGGGAAAGCTCCCAACAAGCAAAAAGAAGAATCGAGAAATCTTTTTGGATTTTTCTTACTACTACAATTAATCAAACTTAGAAAGAAAAACCGAAAAGAAGCTGGAAATATTTTTGGGTTTTCTCAAAGTTTTTCAAACACACAAGAAGAAAGCGAGAAATTAAATCTAGCATGGATAATACAATGAAAAAGTGTGGACACCGACAACTGAAATGAAATGTGTGAACATGAATGTAATGTCGGTGGAAATACGTACTCCCCCAAGCTTAGGCTTTTGGCCTAGCTTGGTAATCACCACTCATAGTAACCCTCGGGTCCCACGTTGAAGTGCTGTGGAGCGGGCACTTGAGGATCCCACTCCTGAGGCTCCTCCTCTGCAACTGCCTGGGTGTTCCGGTAGGCAATGATATCATCTGGCATGATCCGGTATTCGCCCCTGGCAATATGATCAAACAAAGCGGGTGCAGGCAATGGAATAATATCACGAGTATCAATACTAAAAACCAGGTTGTAAGGAACATCAATAGTAGTGTTCTCACCATCAATAAAGTGATGAGCTGCCATAGCCTAATGATCTAAGTAAACCTTGGGTAAGCGGTGATCATGTTGGCGTATCTGAATGTTAAAGTGACTCGCTAAGCGAGTAGCGTAAATACCGCCATGAATTTTACCCTTAGTCCTGTTAAGGTGTAGGCGACGTGCGACAATAGCTCCTAAACTATAAGTGTTATCGCCGTAGAGTGCGCGGCGTAAGACAGCGAAATCGGGGGCACTAAGTGCACCAACCTTCTCTCTAGCAAGTAGACACTTCGCAATGAATAGAGTAAAATAATGCACTGAAGGAAACTGCAAGCTAGTGGTGGTGACACTCGACACCCCTCTCTCATCTCCCACTGACAGGGTGCGATAGAAACCCTCAAACTCTGCAGGCCTAGGCTCTCTTATTTCCCCGTCAGAAGGGATTAAGCATATATCACAAAATTCAGTAAGTGGTATCTGACGGGTTTCATCATATAAATTAAACCGCACCTCAGGGGGGTTATTCCTACTTATGAAATGAAAACTTTGCACAAAGGAATTTGTAAGGAGATGATATTGTTCACACTCAGCTGCGCTGAAGTCGGTGAGGCCAGCATTGACAGCAAATTATGCGAAATCTTGACGGATTCCAGCTCCATCCATGAATGGGTTGTGAGGCCATTCGCATGGCCGCACTTTCGCCATTCTCCGAATTTGGAGGTCACTATCCGATGATTCACCCACAACTCCTTTGGAGTTATTCTTGGAAGCAAACTTCCTAAAGAAACTCATCTTATTCCTATGAACAAAATTCTGAAATTTTTAGTCCATAATTTTTTTTCTCTACAAAACTTCACAAGATTGATAGCAACCACTCATAAGCACGCATAGAGGCTATATTGAGCATTCAAAATACTTAGAACTCTAAGAATTCAACATGCAAGCTCATCTACAGCAGCACCAAGAGTAGTTAATTATTCAAAATATCAACCACTAAAGCGAAAACTAATTGGACCAATAGAGGAGTCACATACCAAGTAGCAATCCCCCAAAACAGTTTCGAAAACGGAGCTTCGAGCAAAGAGATCGAAATCCACGAGTTTGAGAGCAAGAACACGGGAGAGAGAGCAATGGTGATTTTTTTCTAGGGGTAGGTGGTGACATGGGCTAAAGAGATAAGTGAGGGGGGGCACGTGGGGGCCACAACCCACCAGGGCACGCCTGGGGGTGCTGGCACGCCCAGGTGGGTTGTGCCCACCTGGTGCACCCCCCCCCCCTGATGTTACTTGCATAAAAGTTCGTAAATATTCAGAAAAAAGTTGTATTAAATTTTCAGGACATTCTGAGAACTTTTATTTTCGGGTCATTTTTTATTGCATGGAAAATCCAGAAAACAGGATAAACATGGCAATCAATTTTATTTAACTAAGAAAAACAGAAAACAAAAGTTGGAAACAGAAAATTGTGCTTACTAAATCCATTAACTTCATACCTCTAAAAATGATCCATTAATAAGGTTGATCAAGTCTTATTAACAACCACCTTCGATTAGCATGAAACCGAAGAACTTTCGTAAAATACTAAGTTACCTCCACGGGGATATGTATGTCCCCAACAATAAGTATATCATATTTCTTTTTGGCAGTAGGTAGAGGTAGTTGAAAACTTCCAATAGTGAGTGTAGAAGATTTTTCAATAACATGTATACTATTCACTTGGAATTGTTTCTTCGGAAAGTGCACCGTGTGCTCATTACCATTTATATGAAAAGTGACCTTGCTTTTATTGCAATCAATTACAACCCCTGCAGTATTCAAAAAGGGTCTACCAAGGATAATCGACATGTTGTCGTCCTCGGGCATCTCAAGTATAACAAAGTTAGTCAAGATGGTAACATTTGCAACAACAACGGGCACATCCTCACAAATACCGATAGGTATAGCAGTTGATTTATCAGCCATTTGCAAAGATATTTCAGTAGGTGTGAGTTTATTCAAGTCAAGCCTTTTGTATAAAGAGAAAGGCATAACACTAACACCAGCTCCTAAATCACATAAATTAGTTTTCACATAGTTTCTTTTGATGGAGCAAGGTATAGTTGGTATTCCCGGATCTCCTAGTTTTTTAGGTACTCCATCCTTAAAAGAATAATTAGCAAGCATGGTGGAGATTCCAGCTTCCGGTATTTTTCTCTTATTAGTGATGATGTCTTTCATGTACTTTGCATAAGGGGCCATCTTTAAAATATCAGTCAAGCGAGTACGCAAAAAGACTGGCCTAATCATTTCAGCAAAGCGTTCAAATTCTACATCATCTTTCTTCTTAGTTGATTTAGGTGGAAAGGGCATGGGTTTCTGAACCCATGGTTCTCTTTCCCTTCCATGTTTTCGAGCAACAAAGTCTCTTTTATCATATCTTTTATTCTTGGGTTGTGGGTTATCAAGATCAACAGCTGGTTCTATCTCAACATCATTATCGGGTTGTTTATCATTGTATGGTTGAGTATCTTCATGAACATCATCATTATCTTTTTCATTATCACTAGGTGAATGTTCATTACCAGATTGAGTTTCAGCATCAGAGATAGAAACATCATTATTAGCTTCAGGACGTTTTTCTATCTCAGGTTCACTAGAGGTATGCAAAGTCCTATCATTTTTCTTTTTCTTCTTCTTTTTGGTAGGACTAGGTGCATCAGTATTAATTCTTTGAGAATCTTGTTCAATTCTTTTTGGGTGTCCCTCAGGATAAAGTGGTTCCTGAGTTATTCTACCTCCTCTAGTTATTACTCTGACAGCATGATCACTGATATTATTATTCATTTCATCAAGCAATTCCCTTTGAGATTTAGCAACTTGTTCCAATTGAGTTTGAACCATAGAAGCATGTTTTCCTACTCCTATAACATCATTTGAGATTCTAAATAACAAGTCACCCAAGCGAGCAATCATATCAGAATTATATTTCAATTGTTTCATAATTTGCATTGAAGTGATCTTGTTTTCTAATGTAGTTATCAAACTCATAAAGGCATTGACTAGGGTGCATATTATAAGGATTGTCATTATCATTAAATTTCATTAAAGAATTTACCTCTACCACCTTGGGTGGTGGTGTATTAAGCCCATGTATTTCTTCAATAGAAGGTAATTTTTTTACATCCTCAGCTTTAATACCTTTTTCCTTCATACATTTCTTTGCCTCTTGCATATCTTCAGGACTGAGATATAAGATACCCCTCTTCTTCGGAGTGGGTTTAGGCGGTCGTTCAGGAAGAGTCCAATCATTATAATTTTTCAATATGTTATTCAACAATTCTTCATCTTGTTCAACAGTTCGTTCCCTGAAAACACAACCAGCACAACTATCTAGGAAGTCCCTAGAAGCATCGATTAGTCCATTATAGAAGATATCAAGTATTTCATTTTTCTTAAGAGGATGGTCATGCAAAGCATTCTGCAATTGGAGAAGCCTCACCCAAGCTTGTGGGAGACTCTCTTCTTCAATTTGCACAAAGTTAAATATTTCCTGTAAGGCAGCTTGTTTCTTATGAGCAGGAAAATATTTTTTAGAGAAGTAGTAAATCATATCCTGGGGACTACGCACACAACCAGGAGCAAGAGTATTATACCAGGTCTTAGCATCACCCTTTAATGGGAACGGAAATAATTTGAGAATATAATAGTAGCGAATTTTCTCATCATGAGCAAATAGGGTGGCTATGTCATTCAACTTAGTAAGGTGTGCCACCACAGTTTCAGTTTCATAACCATGGAAAGGATCAGATTCAACCAAAGTAATTTAACTCTGGGTCAACAGAGAATTCATAATCCTTATCATCAACAAAGATAGGTGAAGTAGCAAACTTAGGATCACATTTCATCCTAGCATTCAAAGATTTCTCCTTCTGTTTGCATAATAATTTCTTAAGATCATCTCATCATTGCAAGCAAGAAAATATCTAGTTGTCTCCTCATCCATAACATAACCTTCAGGTACCTTAGGCAATTCATATCTAGGAGAGCTAGGTCTAATAGGTGTTTCAAGATTTTCAATTTCAGGTATTTCATCAGTTTCAACAATTTCATCAATTTTAGCATTCTCAATAACTTTAGCTCTAGCAATTTGTTCATCAAGAAAATCACCTAGTGGCACACCATCATCAAGCAAGGTACTAGCATCATCATGAGTAGCATTCATAGAAGTAGCATCATCAATAACTTGCGACATATCAGGATTAATGGCATGTGGTCGTGTTGCAAGTCTACTCAAAACAGAAGGTGAATCAAGTGCAGAGTGTGATGGTAGTTCCTTACCTCCCCTCGTCCTAGAGGGAACGATCTTGGTTTTTGTATCCTTCAGATTCTTCATAGTGATAAATAGATAATAATCCCAAGTGACTCAACAAATATAGCTATGCTCCCCGGCAACGGCGCCAGAAAAAGGTCTTGATAACCCACAAGTATAGGGGATCGCAATAGTTTTCGAGGGTAGAGTATTCAACCCAAATTTATTGATTCGACACAAGGGACGGCAAAGAATATTTGCAAGTATTAGTAGCTGAGTTGTCAATTCAACCACACCTGGAGATTAATTATCTGCAGCAAAGTGATCAGTAGCAAAGTAGTATGATAGTTTTGATAGTAGTAGCAACGGCAATAGTGATGGTAACAATGATAGCAATGATTTTGTAGCAAGTATAACAGTAACGGTAGCATTAGTAACTTAGCAAGAACAATATAGGAGAAAATCGTAGGCATTGGATCGGTGAATTCGTTGGATGATATTCATCATATAACAGTTATAACCTAGGGCGATACAAAACTAGCTCCAGTTCATAAATATAATGTAGGCATGTATTCCGTAAATAGTCATACGTGCTTATGGAAAGAACTTGCATGACATCTTTCGTCCTACCCTCCCGTGGCAGCGGGGTCCATATGGAAACTAAGGGATATTAAGGCCTCATTTTAATAGAGAACAAAACAAAGCATTAACACATAGTGAATACATGAACTCCTCAAACTACGGTCATCACCGGAAAGTATCCCGAATACTATCACTCCGGGGTTTACGGATCATAACACGTAATAGGTGAATATAACTTGCAAGATCGGATCTAGAACATAGATATAATGGTGATAACATAAACGGTTCAGATCTGAAATCATGGCACCCAGGCCCAAAGTGACAAGCATTAAGCATGGCAAAGTCATATCAACATCAATCTCAGAACATAGTGGATACTAGGGATCAAGCCCTAACAAAACTAACTCGATTACATGATGAATCTCATCCAACTCCTCATCGACCAGCGAGCCTACGAAGGAATTACTCACTCCCGGCGGGGAGCATCATGGAATTGGCGATGAAGAAGGGTTGGTGATGACGAAGATCGAAGACCCCCCCTCTCCGGAGCCCAAAACGGACTCCAGATCTGGCCTCCCGATGAAGAACAGGAGGTGGCGGCGGCTCCGTATCGCGAAACAAGATAATTCTTCCTCCCTGATTTTTTTCTGGAAAAATAGGATTTTATAGCGTTGGAATCAGGGTCTGCGGGGCCACCAGGTGGGCACAACCCACCTGGGCGCGTCTGAGGGGGGGTGCCCTGGTGGGTTGTGCTCACCCAGGGGGCCCCCTCCGGTGGTTCTTGGCTCCAGTATTTTTCTTTTATTGTATAAAAATTCTCCAAAAAGTTTCGTTCCAATCCGAGAACTTTTATTTCTGCACAAAAACAACAACATGGTAGTTTTGCTGAAAACAGCGTCAGTCCGGATTAGTTTCATTCAAATCATGCAAATTAGAGTCCAAAACAAGAGAAAAAACGTTAGGAAAAGTAGATACGACGGAGACGTATCGGCAGCGCGTGAGCTCACCGTGCAGTGGTGCTCGCCGGGGAGAGACAAGATGACAAGAGAGAGGATAAAAGGATGAGGTCGGTCGAGCAGTGGAGGGGAGAAGATAAGGGAGAGAGACAATCTAGAAGAGGACATCCACTTGCCCTTCGTCTTGGATGCAACTTTCTCCTTGCGCGCAATAGTAGCGGGTCCTTGACGGTGTTAACAGCTCAACGTTCTACATCAAGCAGCGCTTTCCCATGGAGGTGTGGTGGCGCTGCCGTGCTACACTAAGGCGGTGGTATGATGGTGTAGCTGCAACAGATGAGCGGCACTGCGAGGAAGAAGAAAGAAGTGGAGGGGGCGAGAGCATAACCTCTTCCTTGCTCCACCCGTTCCCTTTATATAGGTGTGAGGGGACGCACTGTGGCATGCAGTTTCCACCACTTGACGGGATATCACTTCTTATATCCATGACAGTGTAAAAGGTGCGAGAGGATATAGTAGTCCTCCGTTAACTGCGTGCGGGAATCAAGGCACACATTGTCGGTCAATGGAACGTGGCCTAGGTGGGACCATGCCCACTCCCGCATGTTATGTTGACTGTCAGGTCACATCTGACACGCTGTCCAGCTAGACCAGTTGATGGGACCGGCCTAGTCTAGCTAATAGGATTGGACAAGTTGAATATTGTAAATGTTGCAGCCCGCGTACGCCAACTGCGCGATTTTTTTTTGCCACAGCTCGGTTATCTTCATCAGCATTTCTATACCGGAGTGATTCGTACTACCTCGGGTGTAGCATGACGATCGGAGGCCAGCTGCAAGCAGATGTTGTTAGGGGACGCTCCAAAGAATTAGTCTCAACCTCAGCGGACTGAAGATGATGCGCAAATCAGTGTTGTTCGAGGTACATTCAAGCTTGAAGAATGGTTCAGGGGCTACTGACGGTGTCATGGCTTAGTGGAGCCTCACCATGTCGGTTGCCGGCCTGATGGACCGCCCCGAGGACTCCCTAGGTCGGTTCTCCCCTAGGCCACCATGGGCGGCCCATAGCGTTCTACAGAGAAGACTCCAGAAGCCTTGTCGTCCAAGGCACGGAAGACGAAGCCATGGAGGCATCTCCCTCCACCGACGTAGCCGACTAGGTTATGCAACCCTAGGGGCCCTGATATGTTATATAAGTTGGGGTTGAGCTAGTGGATAGATCAGATACAGCCAATTGGTTATATACATGTACTTTGTACACCCCCATCACAATATACGTAGAGCAAGAATAGGATTTTACCCCAACTGAGAGGGCCTGAACCTGGGTAACTGGCCTCCATCTTTCCCCTATGACCTTACCACCCCTCGCGGATACCCTACAGAGGGATCTGCCGGAATCATCTCTCACACTACATGGACATTTTTTTTCCTTTCATTTTTCCATAACATGTCTACATTTTTGTAGACATTATACATTTTTCAAATACATCAGGAACGTTTTTATACAAGTTTAACATCATACATGATTAACATTTTTAAAAATACATGTTTTGATGTCTATTCTCTTCATACACGCTGTACATTTGTGGTATACATCCAAAATAATTTTTTTACACATTTAACATTTCATAAATACATTATTAATATATTTTTTTAAACCCATGTTAAACATTTTTTTAATACACGTTGAAACATTTTTGAACTATGTGAACATTTCTGAAGATTTTATAAATATTGTTAAAAAATGTCATGAGCATATTTTTGTAAATGTGTGTGCTACATTTTTTGAATTGTACAAGACATTTTTATGAATTAAACAAACATTTTCTGAAACACGTGAACATTTTTTAATGCTATCAACACATTTTTCTGAATTAAACTAATAAATTTTTACACAGCATTACCATTGTTTGGAATTCAAAGTTAAGATTTGTTTAGTTAATTTTATGTTTTGGAATATATGTATTTACAATATTTTCGAAAACAAGAACAAGAAAAAAACAAATGAATGGATGAATGGGCCGACCCAGGTAGCCTCATTGCTACCTGAGTCGGCCCATTTATAGCGACGTCTGACTCGAGACCACGCTCCATCTCGCACTAAGCGGAACAAAGCATTGCGCTGCGTGAGGGCTATGTCTCGCCTGTACTGATTCCTATTAGCGAATCAGGTCGGCTCATTAGCACCGCGTAGCTGTAGGTTCGCTAGCTCTGCTCCGGTTTTTCTCAAAAAAAAAAAACTAGCTCTGCTCGGGTTTTTCTTTGCTTTTATTTCATTTTCGTTTTCCTTCAATTTCTTTATTTTTCAACCGGTTTTCTTTGGTTTTCCTGTTTTCCTTCATTATTTTCCTTTTTATTCGTTTTCTTTGGTTTTTTATTTCGTAATTTTTTTTTTTTGTTTCTTTCTTGGGTTCTTTTGTATTTTTTAGGTTTTTTGCTTTTCTTTTTATTTTTGTCAGTTTTAATTGGGTTTTTAACACATGTCTAGGCCCCCTAAAAGAACACATGTCTAATTTTCTCATCAAACAATGTACATTTTTAGCGCGCACATGAAATATTTTTTGATACACATTGGACATTTTTCAAATACATTATGCAAAGTTTTTTACAATACATGTTTCGAACACTATTTTTAATACATGGTAACATTGCCAAATACAGGTTGTAAGTTTCCTCAGTGAGAATAATTTTTTTAAAACTACAGGAACATTTTTGTTACATTGTTTAAACATTTTAAAAAATATCATGGACATTCTTTGGACATACATGAATATTTCTTTAATTTGTCATGTACATTTTTGTAATGGAAATAAACATTTTTTTATAAACGGGGACATTTTTTACATTCTATAAACATATTTTAAAATTTCACGAATGTTATTTTCAATCACTGGAAAATTTCTTTAATATGTCATGTACATTTTTCTAATGGTAGGAAATATTTTCTTTACATTATGAAAACTTTTTTTTAACATTGTATACACTTCTCTGAAAATGTCACTAACACATTTATGAAAGTTCTAAACATTATTTTAAATGTAACATACACTTTTTTTAATATATGAAACTTTTCTTTTTAATTACCTGAACATTTTTTTGACTTTGTATAAACATTTTTTATAAATGTCACTTACATTGTTGGAAACACGTGACATTTTTTAGATGTCACAAACATTTTTCATACAGATTATTAACATTTTCATATACACGTTTAGCATTTTTCAAATGCATGATAAACATATTTCCAAATTTTATGTAAAGTATTTTTTGTGTAATAGTACATTTAGATTATTCGAAAATATAAAAAATAGTAAAAATAAAACCAAAAAATAAAAAAAAATGTGAATAGAAAAAGGAAGGAAAGACATGAGTCGCATCACGAGTCGCATCAGCGTGATGCAACCATGTGGTTAGTGGGCCTGTCCAACAACAAAAACAACGGGCGGCACATAGTCACGCCCAAACGCGGGAGCTATGTCTCGCTTATACGGAGATACATGCTCCCATCCCCTGAAACTTTTCTTCCTCTCGTAGCTATATTGGGCCGGCACGTTTTGCTTGGGTTTTGATTCCTTTGAAAACACGCTCGTTCCGTCAGGTTTCGCTCGGGTTTCACAAGTTCGCCGAAATCACTAATCGAGGAGTACTCATTGCAAAGATCACTCCCACCTTCCCAGGTTGCGACAAGTGACGCGCTGCATGTGCGCCACTTGTCGCAACCTGAAAGTTTTTCCTTTTTTCGTAGATCCGTTTATTCAAAACATTTTATCTCTTAAATCGTGTGTCCAACTCTCGAACTGTTTCCGCCGTTGAATTCCTCGCGTCGAGATCTTCACAATTAGATCCATGTTGATAGGTTTTGACGAACTTCTTTTCATGAAAAAAACTGGACGAAAAAAACTAGACGACAAAAACCGAACCGGGAGCACGGGTTTTTTTCCTTTCCGAAAGAGGCACGCCTGTGCCTCTCGCGAAATCACAACAATGCCTCTCGCGAAAGCAAAATCGTGCCTCTCGCGAAAGGAAAAAAAAGAGAAAACACATTTTTTTTCCGTTTCCGAGGAGGCATGGCCGTGCCTCTCGCGAAAGCACAACCATGCCTCTCGCGGAAGCAAAACCGTGCCTCTCGCGAAAGAAAAAAAAACAGAAAATATGTTTTTTTTCGTTTCCGAGAGGCACGGCAACCGTGCCTCTCGCAGAAGGAAAAAAACAAAAAACACGTTTTTTTTCTGTTTCCGAGAGGCACGGCCGTGCCTCTCGCGAAAGCACAACCGTGCCTCTCGCGGAAGCAAAACCGTGCTTCTCGTGGAAGGAGAAAAAAAACAAAAAACGCGTTTTTTTCCGTTTTCGAGAGGCACGGCCGTGACTCCCGCGAAAGCAAAACCATACCTCTCGCGGAAGCAAAACAGTGACTCTCGCGAAAGAAAAAAACACATTTTTCACGCAAATATAAATATTTTTTCGAATTTTTTTTATCCAAAAGCTAAGGAAGACAGGTGGAAAACCGAAACGTCGAAAAAAAACCCGAAAAAAATGTTTTAAAAAGCCGAAAACGCGTGCAGAAAAATTAAAAAAATGAAATCCGAAGGAAGCGTCCAAAGCGCGACAGGTGGCTGGCGGCTGAGAGCGCGCCAAGTGGCGCTGATCGTTGTGAGGCTCCCGAAGGAGCGCTCGTCAACTAGTTGCTTCCCAAGTTCGCTCGCTTCTTCAGGTTTTTTTTTCTTTTTTTTCCTTTCGGTTTTTCTGTTTCTCCTCTTCTCGTGCATCTCCCTCCCAACCTCGCATCTTCCGTCTCCGAAAAAAGTCAACTGCTCCCCGCCACACGCTCTCCCCTCCGCCGCACAAGTCGTCGTCGTCGTCGTGGGTCGTGAAGTCCAGCGTTGTTGCAACCCGACCCCCTCGTCCCGTTGCGGCACAAAGGTCGACGTCCTCGCATCATGGTCGGGGTGCTCGTGGTGGCTCCGCCATGACCCCTAGTTGCAGCATCCGCGTGACACCGTTGCAGCTCGCCATAGTGACGGTTCCAGCAATAAGGTGCGGGCACCGTGACATCTTCCCCGCGAGTGACGTTTCTAGCCAAAAACAGCGGGTGTTGTCGCCGTTGGGTGTAGGACCGCTAACCGTAGGCTGCAGCTTGCCGTCTCGGGGTTGTAGCATCATCGTCGCCGGTCGTCGTGGGGTTGTAGCTTCTTGTCAACGATTGTAGCATCTATTATCGTTGGTTGCAGCCTTCGCCGTCCAAGATTGTACCATTTTGGTGTCCATGGTTGTAATATACTGTCAAAAAGGCTTGTAACTCCTCACTGCGTTAGTTGCAAACCTTCCCGCGGTTCCAACAAAAGGATGTTCGTTGCGGTTGCAGCTTCTTGTCAAATGATTGTAACATTTGTTGTCGCCGGTTGTAGCTTTCATTGTCCATGATTATAGCATTCGTCGTCGCCGGCGGTCATCCATGGTTGTAGCATTCGCCGTCCATGGTTATAATATTTGCCAAAGGGGTTGCAGCTCCTCATTGCGTCAGTTGCAACCCTCGTCGCAGTTCTAGCAAAAAAATGTCCGTCGCGGTTGCAGCAAAATTCCACCGTGGTTGTAACCTAGACGTCGGCTGGTTTCAACAAATTTCCATTGTGGTTGTAGCTCGGCGTCGGCCAGCTCTAACACGCGGTCACCGCATCTCCAACCCGGGGCTTGCCAGTCGCAGCTCTGGCCATCGCTGGTCGCACCGCTCGATGTGCTGGACGCAGCATCCGGCGCTCGGTCCTGTTGCACGCGGCCATGGCGACCACCCCACAAGACTTCGCCCCCTACACGAAAGCAGATGGGTTGTTGAAGCATGTAAAGAGCCCAAAAAATGGCAGCGGGGATTGGTTCTGCGGAGTAGGGGAGAGGTGCTGGTTAGCAGCGGCGCGAGTGGGACGCGGTAGCGTGCGAGTTCACCAGGCGGTAGTGCTCTCCGGGAAGAGAGAAGATGGCGAGAGAAAGAAGAAAAGGAGGAGGTCGATCGGGCGGTAGAGGGGAGAAGATAAGGGAGAGAAAAGATCTAGAAGAGGAGCGACAGACGCATGATCCATGTGGATCCAACACATACGGCGCGACCAGCCCGAGACTCGGTCGGTCGGCCGCCATGAATCATATTTTTTAAAAATGGCGTTCTTTATTAACTCATAATGAAGCATTAAGGGGATACAAAACACTATAAGGATACATCCGGCCTCTACACAACTACGATATACTCAACCAATATCAACGCACACACGCAAAAAATCACGCCGGCAAATAGCAAAGCTGTAAACAGCGTAAGAGTATATATCCAGACATAATACACGCAGAAAATCACACCAACCAATATCCAGGCAGATGAAAGAAAAATACCAACATTGATCCTCGTCGAGCAGTCGCGGCCACCGAAAACGGTGTAAGAGTATATGACCCGGACGTAATATACGCGAGCTGTAAACCATGATCTGGAATACGTCATCACCGGAATGCCACCTTAGAGACAATCCGGCAATCGCACGCTTCCATCGCCAGTGTTTGTCAATAGTAAATCTTGGCATCCCACACAATACACCACAAGTTGTCACTGTCCCGCCAAGGCTGTGATTATCACCGGCAAATTGCCATGCACAATTTTCGTATTGCAATGTCTCAATGAAGGGTCGTCGCCACCTGTCACCACGCTCCGGCTCGACGCCTCAGCCACCCAAAACAGAGCACCGGCGAGACATGGAAGCGTCCGCCGCAACGCGAACCTGCCGATATCCACTGGTCCACCTAACCGATGCAGCTCCAAGACGATGCCCCAAAAGAGAAAAACGACACCATTGACATCATTGTCCGATCCGAGATTACCCGGACCTAGGGCTTCCCCTGGAGCAGCAGGTAGGTAGGCGAGAACGGCATCAACGACGCTTTCAACAAGGTAACGACGCCCAGAAACGTCGCCATCCTCGACCCGGAAATAAAAAGCATGGCTATCGCCGTCCATCTCGCGGCAGCCAAACAAAGCGTCCCATGGCACGCCAGCCGGCACCGAACCACACCACCGTCGCGTGCGGTTTCCGAGCCACAAGACGCCGCGCGTCGAGCCCTGCCGTCACGCGCAACGAAGACGTGCCGCCGAGCCCCGCTGCAGTGGGATTCCGCAGCCCCTGGGCCGAGCGGCACCAGACAACGAGCAGCTTCGGCAGAGCACCGGAGGCACGCCGGCCTTCGAGCGCCCGCAGAAAGCCACCACTTGCCGTGCCCTCCCTGCAGCCGTTGTCCCATGCACAGGCTGCACCATCAGCCGTTGCCCCATGAATCATTTACCCGATTTTAAGTACTGGGATCCAAATAGGTCCTGATCAGACAGCAAATTTAGACACCGCACATGGGGAAAAAAAAGGGAAGAAGATGACAGACAGGGATTGGTATGGTGAGGGCAAGTAGGAAAAACACAGATAATTAGTACCAGCTGAAGGAGGAAGGATTGCTACGGGTATTCAACACACATCTATTAGCTCTGCTGGCTGAAACTATATACAGGTTACAGAGATGATCGTGTGCCACTACCTGGCTGATCGTGGGCGACATGCCTACTACTCACGCGCGTGCACAGACCACAGGTCGTGCTCCATACGCGGTATATACACAGCAAAATACATACACTCTAACACCCCCCGCTCTTGGCGTCGGCCGGCGCAACGCAAAGACTAGCCCGGAACTGAAGGAAAACGTCTGTGGGCAAGCCTTTCGTCATGACATCGGCGAGCTGCTGTGTGGTGGGGATGTGAAGAACGCGAAACTCGCCAAGCGCCACTCGTTCCCGCACAAAATGGATGTCGAGTTCGACATGCTTGGTGCGCCGGTGGTGCACGGGGTTCGCGGAGAGGTACCAGGCGGACACATTGTCGCATTACACCACGGTCGCTGTGCGAACAGGAAGGAGGAGTTCGCCGAGGAGCTGGCAGAGCCAGACACATTCTGCAACGACGTTGGCGACGCCACGGTACTCAGCCTCAGTGCTTGAGCGAGACACCGTGGCCTGGCGCTTCGACGACCAGGAGATGAGCGTGTCGCCGAGGTAGACACAAAACCCAGACGTCGAGCGACGGGTGTCCGGGCAGCTGGCCCAGTCAGCGTCGGTGTAGCCGCGAAGGTCCAGTGTCGATGAGGCGCGCAGATGCAGACCGTGCGCGGGCGTCCCACGCACGTAGCGCAGCACGCGCTTTGATGAGGGCCTGATGGCACTCCCGCGGATCGTGCATTGCAAGCAGATCTGCTGGACGGCGTACGCCAGCTCAGGCCTGGTGATGGTGAGGTACTGCAGAGCGCCGGCGAGGCTGCGGTAGTCCGACGGGTCGGCCGCAGGGGGCCCTTCAGCCTGAGGAAGCTTGCCCTTGGTGTCGATCGGCATGGGCGACGGCTTGCAGGTGTCCATGCCGGCGCGCTCGAGGACGTCCTCGGCGTACTGCTGCTGGCAGAGGAAGAAGCCGGCCGCGGTGCGCGTCACCTGGATGCCGAGGAAGAACCGCAAGGCACCGAGGTCCTTCATGGCGAACTCGCTGGTGAGGCCGAGGACGATCCGTTGGAGAAGAGCCGGGGTCGAGGCGGTGAGCACGATATCGTCGACGTAGAGGAGGAGGAAGGCCGCGTCCGCGCCGCGCGTGTAGGTGAACAGCGAGGAATCAGAGCGCGTCGCAGCGAATCCGATCGTTTTGAGGAAGCTGGTGAACGTCTGAAACCAGGCGCGGGGAGCTTGTTTAAGCCCATACAACGACATGTTGAGGCGGCAGACATGGTGAGGCCGGTGCTCGTCAACGAAGCCGGCTGGTTGGAGACAGTACACCTCCTCCGCGAGTGTGCCATGTAGGAAAGCGTTCTTGACGTTCAGTTGATGAACCGGCCAGCCGCGCGAGGCAGCAATGGTGAGGATAGCGCGAATTGTCGCCGGCTTGACCACCGGCGAGAAGGTCTCACCGTAGTCCACGCCGGCACGCTGATTGCAGCCCCGGACCACCCACCGCGCCTTGTAGCGCTCGAGAGAGCCATCAGCGCGGAATTTGTGCTTGAAGACCCATTTGCCACTGATCAAGTTGGCGTTGGGCGGCCGTGGAACCAATTCCCAGGTTCGGTTGGTGACGAGCGCGGCAAACTCCTCGCGCATGGCGGCAAGCCAGTGGGGGTCGCGCACGGCAACCCGCACCGAGCTGGGTCGCGGCGAGAGCGAGGTTGTGGAGGCAGCAGCGGCGTCATAGTACTTGGGGTTTGGCCGGAAGATGTCGTCATGGGCGCGTGTCACCATGCGGCGTGGCGGAGCAGCTAGGGCGGGTACGACGTGCGGGGGGCAGGCCTCCGAACCTGAACTGGAGTGCGCACCCGTAGCTGGCGACGAAGAGCCACACCCGTCGGATGAGGAAGGGACGGCCCCAGTTGAAAGGGCAGAGCGCGCGCTGGGGGCGATGCTGCGGGAGCCGTCCAGAGACGATCCGACGGTCGTGCTTGAAAGTGGCGGGGACGCGGGCAATCCAACGCCCGTGTTTGAACGCAAAACGGGCGCGGACGCAGAGGGAATGATCTGCAGGATCGGCGGGGCGCCCAGCTGCGGCGGAGCTGGTGGTGCGTCAGCCGCACGACACGCAAAGGGGAAGACATCCTCATGGAAGTAGACATGGCGCGAGGTGATGACACGCTTGGATTGAGGATCGAAGCAGCGATATCCACGGTGGTCGGCAGGGTAACCGAGGAAAACACAGGCCACCGAGCGACAATCGAGCTTGTGGCGTGCGGTGGATGCGATGTTCGGGTAGCAGAGGCAGCCGAAGACGCGCAGGATGCTGTAGTCGGGTGCGACATCGAGCAGAAGCTCATGAGGCGTGCGCGGCGCGCTGTGGTGGCAGGGACGCTGGTTCAGCAGGAAGGTGGTGGTGTTCAGAGCTTCAGCCCAGAACCGTGGCGACAGCGAAGCATGGAAAAGGAGCGCGCGCACGCTGTCGTTGAGGGTGTGGATGATGCGTTCGACTTTGCCGTTCTGCTGGCTGGTGTAAGGGCAGGACAGGCGGAGGACAGTGCCGTGGGAGGCAAGAAGCGCACGCGAGGCATGACTGTCGAACTCGCGGCCATTGTCAGTTTGGACAGAGAACACCGGCAGCTGAAATTGTGTGCGAGCATAGGCGTAGAAATCGCGCAGAATGGGTAAGACGTCAGATTTGTGCTTAAGAGGAAACGTCCAGACGTAGTGAGTGTAATCATCAATAATTACTAAGTAAAATTGATAACCAGAAATGCTAGAAACTGGAGACGTCCATACATCAAGGTGCAGTAGCTGAAAGGGAAAATAAGTACAGCTGACAGACTCGAAAAACGGGAGATGCACATGTTTGCCAAGGCGACAGGCATGGCAAGGGTGTGGCGCAGTTTTACAGAGAGAAAAACTACTATCGACAAGCTAGAGCTGGGCGGAGCCGAGGTGACCGAGCCGCTGGTGAAGACGAGCAGCAGTGACTACGCCGGCAAAGGGAGGTGCAGAGTGTTTGGGCGCCGTCGTCACGGAGTAGAGATCACCAGTGGAATCACAGCGCAGGATCACCGCCCGAGTTCGGAGGTCCTTGACAGAGAAAACAAATAAGTCAAATTCAACCGAAACAGGGTTGTCACGACAAATCTGACGAACTGAGAGAAGGTTTTTGATCAGAGAGGGAGAGACAAGGATGTTGCGTAGTTGGATGGGAGATGAGCGAGCCGGTGCCTGTGTGTGTGATGGGAAGATGCTCACCACTACCAACTACAATGTGTGAAGAGGAAGTAGACGGGAGAAGAGTTTGAAGAGTACCAGGAGAGTTGGTCATGTGTGACGCCGCTCCAGAGTCCATGTACCACTCGGGGGTGCTCCCGGAGGACGACAGCCCCGCCATAGCGCTGTGAAGCGAAGCCTGAAGAGAGGCCATGTCCAGGGGAGGGTGTGGCTGCGGTGCTCCAGGAGGGGGAGTGGCGTAGACGGGCGGCGGAGTGTAGCCGTACGGGGGCGCGTAGCCAGCCGGCGGACCGTAGCCGTACGTGCCAGGAGCAGCTGGAGCTGGTGCAGCGTACATCGCCTGTTGGGACGGCGTCCCAGGGCGTGGGCCAAGAACGCCAGACCCCGGAGCGCGCCATGGCATAGGCCAGGCCTGGCCGAGGCCTGTCCAGGAGTTGGTGCCAGGCGTTGGGGCGGGTAGTCCAGGAACACGAGGAGGCGCAGGCGGGGACGGGCCACCCCCTGTGCTGTTGCCGGTACCGTTGCCGCGTCCGCGGCGACGACCACGGCCACCGCGCGCACGTCCGCCACCGGTGGCGTCAGGCGCTGCGGGGGGCGCGGTAGGTGGCGCGGTAGGGGACGGGGCGACGCCTCGACCGGCGAAGAGCGCGTGCGCGCCCTGGAGGCGTGCGGTCTGCTTGGCACGATGCTCCTCGAGAAGCAAGAAGGAGCGCGTCTGGAGGAGCGAAGGCAGCGGCGACTGCGACGTGATGTGGGGGATGGCGCCGTGGTACTGATGATTGAGCCCGTGCAGGAGGTGGAAGACTTGCCGCGTCTCTGACACCAGCTGGCCAAGGTCGCGGAGCTGGTCGGCGTACATCTTCAGCTTGGTGCAGTACTGCATGATCGTCAGATCGCCCTGCACCACGGCGCATCGATGTAGACAGCCCGGGCGAGCTGGTTGTCGCGGAAGATGCCGTCGATCGCCGTCCAGACGGTAAGCGCGGTGTCCTCGTCCGCCATCACGGTGTCCAGAAGATCGGGGGCGACGGTGGTGTTCAGCCAGTGGACGACGGCATGATCGGCCATCGCCCAGTCAGGGTCGTCGAAGCGCGGAATGGCCTCGGCGTCCACGTGATCGCGGAGGCCGAACATGCCGATCGTCGTGTCGAAGTGGCGGCACCACTGCGCGTAGTTGCCGGGGAGCAGGTCGAGGGTGACGGGCACGTGTCGGCGAATGTCGATGGTCTGCAGCACCGACGGGGAGACGGTGGTCACAGGGAGCAGAGGACCGGCGGCGGCAGCAGGAGCAACAACGACAGGGCCGGCCGCGGGGAGAGCGGGTGGTGAGGCTGCAGGAGCAGGGGGTGGAGGTGGGGCGACAGGAACGCCGGAGCCAGCGGCAGCGGGGGAAGAGGAAGAGTTGGGGTGATCGCCCATAGCGGCGGAAGCAGGATCTTCGACCGGAGCAAAAGGGTTGAGCCGGTCGCGGGTATCTGATACCATGGAGAAAGGATTGCTACGGGGATTCAACACACATCTATTAGCTCTGCTGGCTGAAACTGTATACAGGTTACAGAGATGATCGTGTGCCACTACCTGGCTGATCGTGGGCGACATGCCCACTACTCACGCGCGTGCACAGACCACAGGTCGTGCTCCATACGCGGTATATACACAGCAAAATACATACACTCTAACACCAACGAAGGTGATCTATTGGGAATGAGTGCTGGAGGAGGGGAAGAAAAGGATCGATGAAGGTGACAGTCATTAGAGTGGTGTGGTGTGGGGGATGAGATGAAATGGGATAGGTGACGGTCATCAGTGCTGTGCTTGACCGTGGCGCGCAAAGGCAAAGCTTAGTAGCTGAACGAAGGACGCAGGACGCAGGATTCCTTTCCTTTCATCCTTTGGATGGGCATCGATCACCGGGCATATGATGCATCCTTGACGAAGCGCGTCATCGCCATGGAATCATGGCCGGAACCCCACCGGCCGTCTCCTCATACGGTACATGTTTCTGTCCCGTCGTCACGGCCGTCCGTTTCTCCTCTCCGGTCGATCGCTCGGTGATCGCCGTCATCCGGATCTTTGCCGGACAAAAAGGCTCCCTCGTTCGGCTGGCGCCTTCCGCTAGCTGCGACGCACATCAATCCGCGTTCAACTTCAGCCTCGGCTCGCCCGTCGATCCCGCCGTCCACAGCCGTTGGGCCATCAGCTTTAAAGATCTCTGTTTTGACGGTGCCGGTGGGTCACAGCTACACACGGAGCCAGGGACACAACAGTTATTCGCGACGTGACGGCACCGCCATCATTAGCCGGCACGACGTCCAGCTTGAGAGTTGAGAGGCCCCCGCCGACGCCTGGCTGGCGCGTATCCAGAAGTTCTCGTGCTCCAACAGAGGTGCCACGCATCGCTCGATCTTTTTACACAGGGGCTCGCTAGAGAGACATCTTTCAGCAAAGTTTAATCAAAAGGATGAAAAGCCCCATGACCCCACCGACTTTTATCTCCCTCGGTCATCACCCGTAATAATCATCATCGAGACTGACAATAGTTCCATTCCTACGTGCCGCTCCTAGCGATCGATCGATCACAGCCTCCATCTTGGCAGCCGCTGGATCCGAAGAAAAATGCTAGATCGGTCGACCGACGGAGACTCAGCTCAGAATTCCGGGAGGCCATGATGTGCCGGCGCCGGCGTGCACGCGCCATATATCTACGGATCGATCGGTCGATCTCACGTGGTCACGTACGCCGGCCCGGTCCAACTCATCACATGTGGAAAAATGATGGATATAGCTGAAGATCACGAAAGTCGTAGGATCCGGTGCCCGTTTTTTTGGACTACGCATCTTCTTTCTTCCGCGGAGGAGAATGAGATACTAGATGCGATCATGCGATCGACGCAACGCGAAGCAATCATCATCATCATTCGTCCCGGTCCGGTGGCCACCACCACCGAATCCCGTCCCACACGACGACCTATGCATTCGGGGCCGCCAACCGACCGATCGATCGAGACCACACCTGAATAAAAATTGTTTTTTCAATAGGGTAGAGACGGATCGACCGAGGAGTGATTCAGGCAGATGATTTGGAGTGCAAGTTAGAGCGGGCACGAGTGGATTTTGTTGGCCGCCATGATGATCCATCATCCATGGCTTGGTTGGGGCCTTGGGGGAGAATTTTGTGTAACGACCACTGCTCGCTCGAGCCCGTCTCCATCAGATCGGTTTGCGTCATCGATGTTTTGGTTACATTGTGCTAGCTTTTCTTGCAATGGCAGCACATCAATGATCTCTTCGCTTGGTTTTACCATCTTTCCGTCTGGCCATCAAGTGCTTCTATTAGCTAGCTGGTGGTAAAAGAAAAGAAAAGAGTGTTTACCATTATTGCTCGCTAATTATTACCACGAGGGAGAGGGGTAGGGAGGCGGGCAAACCTTCAAGGGCGCAATGATCTTCCCGGGCATCCTACATCCAGCCAGAGATCGTTGATGAAACGGTACATCTGATCAGGGGAGGAGGGGGAGGGGGAAAAGCAGAGCGAGAAATTCCGGGGGAAATCATTAAAAGGGGGATTTCAAGGGTGCAATGATTTTCCCCTACCATCCAACCAAAGCTGGTGGTAGATCAGAGAGGGGGTCAAAAAAAAGCGGCGATAAAAAAGGAAAAGGTTTAGGGAAAGTAATCTTTGGATCAAGCTAAAGCTCGTACTACTACTGCTTAATATAAACCCCAGGTTAAGCAAGTCCTGTAGTAAGCTAAGCTAAACCAAACCAGTGTGTGTATCCGTGTTTGTGAAAAGAAAGAAAAGGTGGAGCGTCCGTGCGTGCATACTGGTTTATTCACAGCTAGCTGAAGCTGAGGCCGATCGTTAATCTGCACACCCCCTGCTCTGCTTCCACACGTGCGAAGCTCACTTTTGCTTTATTCCCTGCCCTGTGGCAGCCTCTGCAAAAATATCGCGATGCAGTTGCATCTCTGATCTGCTGCAGGCTGTTAAACTACGTGGAAATTGCACCGGTAGTGCTTGTACTGTGAATGAATTTCTTCTGAAATTTCCGTGTAAATTTTGCAGTAATAAGAACCAAACTTACAGCCCTGCGACAATTTCAGCACATTTTATAGGCGGCGCCACTGGTAGCCGTACGAATCATTTCGGCGCCAAAATATGCATCATTTAGGGTAGCAAGTAGCGAGCACTCGAGGAGTATAATGAGACGCCGACGGATTTAATTAGCATCGTGATTCGTTGATTATGATGGGAAATGCCCGCCAGCCATGATGGTTTCCACCAGAGTACTCACTACCACTACTCAACTCTATACAGACAGCCTACGGACCCGGTCGTTGCCAGCACTGATTAGTACTGCGACCCTTACCGTATCTGTCGATCGCGTGTACGCATACGAATACGTAGCTGTGGCGATCGATTGCTCGCCCCTCCGCCGCTCTGACGAGCCAGCCGAGCCGGGGAAGTTACCGTCACGGCTTCCACCGGCCGGCCGGCCGGCAATGATGGCAAATATATCAGCGAATAAAATCACTCGCCCCTCATCATGGAAAGCTCCCTCGGAAGATATATCTATCCATCGATCGATCGGTCGATCTCGTCGCACCAGAGAGCCAACAGATCAACCACCAAACTGCCATTAGCCACTGTTTGTTGTTACTGTTTACAAGATTATTCTGTCTGTCCGTCTGTTTAATCTGCGGAGGAGGGATAACGTTAACGAAGCTTGGGACAAGGGAAAAATGTGGCGCCACGCAGGAGTACGTTATGATGCTCTTCGGAGATTTATGGGCACAGAAAAATCCGGGCCGATGGGGACAAGCTGCCGCTCGAATCTACTCATGAAAAGCATTCAAAGCTACGCAATGAGAGGGGAGGAGGCCATTCCTCATCATAATTGTGTCGATTCGACCCTTGTAATCATACACTGACCGCCCATTTTGTTTCTGCCTTCAATTAGCAAAAAACTGCTTAGCAAAAGGATAGCACGGGGTAAGTTGTACTGGGCATGTTGGTTTGCTCAAGTTCCACATTCTGGAACGACTTGAATTCTGATCAGGGTGGAATAGCAAGAACTTGCCCCCGTGGTGCCGCTCACCTTCACGTCGATTAAAAAACCCTTGACTTAAAAAAAAAACATACTCCCTCTGTAAATAAATATAACTTAAAACATCTTATATTTGTTTACAGAGAACATTTATTTACAGAGAAATACATATGAACCGTAGCTTAGTTAAAAAAAAAATCAAGAAATGCATATGGGCTACCGTTTGTGTGGAGACAAGGCGCAACGGGGTCCACTGTGAAGAATAAAGAAGGGGGAGAGATGCCGAGGGACACGATTGGTGCACACACGACAATGACCTCGGTAGACAAACTCCTACCGTTGGATCAATGCCTCATCAGCTGTCAGATTCAGGGCTCCGTAGACCCAAGAAAGGTTCGAACTCTGTTGCGTGTGTAAAGAACTCAACCTATCCAGCCAACCAGCTCGTCGCCCTACGGCCTAGCTCGATGTACACGAACAAGGAAGAAGATGAACACGACCGTTTACCTAGATTCGGGCCACCTTGTGGTGTAAGACCCTACTCCTGCTTTATGGTGGATTGGCCTCACGAGGGGCTGAGGATGAGCTAGTACAAAGGATGAACAACCTCGCGAGGTCTATGGGTGAGGGTGGAATCGATTCGATCAGATCCCGTCTACGGTGGTGGCTAGCCTATACTTATAGTGGCCTCGGTCCTCTTCCCCCAAATCGTAGGCAGGAAGGGATCCCACAATGGCCAATTTGAAAGGGGACAAGTAGTACATCTTATCCTGATGAAAGGTGGTCTTCGCCTGCAAAGCTTCTGGTTGTGACGCAGCAATGGGCTCAACGATGACATCCGTCCTGCCGTCCTGGCGGTCTTGGTCTTGTAGCACTGGAATAGAAACCTTTGCCGGGCTCCTTGGGAACCCACGCTTGCGCTTGCCTCCTTGCACCAAAGAGGAATCTGCCTCCTCTGCGCCTGCTGGCGCCCGCCTGGCCTTGGTCGTCATGGCTTGCGTCATCGCAACCTCCTGAGGTTGGGTACCTGCATAGAAATCTCCGCTCCTCAGGAGGCAGCCTGGGAAGGCCGCTCCCTCGGGAGGTCTTGGTGTCGTCCGCCTCGCGAGGCTTGGCCCCTCGCGAGGGTCTTGTCTTGGTGGCCTTGGAGGTGGGCCGTACCAGGCCGTCGACAGAGCCACGCCGTGGGCCGCAGGCAGGCAAGTCTGGGTACCTGGTTCCCAGAACGCCGACAGTAGCCCCCGGGCCCAAGGCATGCTCGGACTTGGCTTCGAGGCGAAGCGCCGCGGGCCCCAATCGCCTGCAGACCAGGCTGACGCGTGTCGCTTGATGGGACGTGGGTGTCTCCGCTTCCCCACGACGCCTCGGCAACTGCCCGGGCTGACAAAAGGCTGCCGCCTGCTACCGAGCCATCATTGCTCTCCCTTCGCCCCACTCTAGATCCCCTTTTTCCCAGCCGAGAACATCTCCAGATCCGGCCGCACTCCTCCCCCTTCTTTCAAGATCTCATGAATGGCGTCCGGGAAGGCGAAGCCGGCCGCTCAGGCTTCAAGCCCTTCCCCCTCTCCTGCGCCGGCCCTCGGCACGTCCTCCATCACCGAGGAGAGGCACCTCGCCGCTGCGCTCCCATTGACGACGAGTGATCACAACGAGTGGAAAGAGACCACGCTCCTGGCCGGCTCCGCTGAGCAAAGGACCTTGGCGGAGACGTTCTACCCCTTCTTCCTCCACAGCGTCTTTGCGGGGCTCGTTCCGCCTTTCTCCGAGTTCTTCGCCGCCGTCCTCAACCACTACCAGGTTCAGGCCCTGCATCTTCAACCCAACTCCATCCTTCTCCTGTCCATTTTCGCCTTCTACTGCGAGGCATTCGTGGGCGTGAGGCCCTTCGTTCCGCTCCTTCGACACGTTTTCTACCTGCGACTGCACGATCCGGCCTAGCGCTCCGGCTGCGTGCCCTTCGTCGCTGTCCACAAGAACAACCTGCTTATGAGGGCCGGAAAGAAGGTGGACAACTTCCGGCGTCGGTGGGTCTTCATGGACGCCAAGGGCCTCAACGCGCGGCTAGAACTATCGACCCAGCTGTCGGAGAAGCTCGACAGGTGGGGTCATGAGAAGCTCTCCGACCCCCGGGCGGCACCTGCCCTGAGGAGGATGACCGCAGATTTGGATGCCAGGGCACTGACGGGGGGCATGCTCGTGAAGGAGTTCCTGGTGCGGCGCCTGGCCTCGCTCCAGACGCACTCGCGCCCCATGTGTGAGTACCAGGGCGCGACGGACGACATCAGGCTGCGCTCGGAGGGCTTGACGGGCGAGGAGCTGGACAAGGCCATGAACACCCTGCTCGAGGGTGAGCCGGGCAACCTCCCGGAGGCCTACGCTTCGCTGTACCGCCGCGCCGACAGGGAGGCACTGGTCGCCGCCATGCCTGTCTTCAACGAGCTAGGGCTCGTGCCGCCCGAGCTCCCCGATGCCCCGGTGCCGGTGCCCTTCGGCGACAGCGTCGGCGAAGAAGGCAAGGAGGACTCGGAAGCGACCGAGGATGACGTAGCGGAGATCTCTCCCCCGTCACGAGGCGAACTCCTCCGAGGCCTCCCTGACGACGCCACCGACGAGCCCCCGGCCGTGAAACCCCCGGGCTCCACTGGGGTCCTTACGAGGTCGGGGGCCACCCCTCGGGCCCTCGGCAGGCCGGACCAGGCGACGCCGAAGAAGAGCGGGGCAGACGTGGCCTGCTCGCTGCGGCTCCTCAGGGCGGTTCCTCCGCCTTGAAAGGCAGTGCGGCCCCGAGGCCGGCCGAAGAGCGCCACGCCAACTCCCCCGGCCCGACCAAGGCCACGCCAAGGAAGAGCGGGGAAGCCCTTGCCCTGGCTAAGAGGGAGAAGAGGAGGGCGTACATCGATCCCAACGAGTAAGCATCTTACCTTGTTTCTGCTCAGCATATACTCTCACCTTGCTCACAGTGCTCCCGCCCCGATGACCAGGGTGGGCGTCGTGGTGAAGAAGAGGAAGGAGGAAGCTCGGGCTCCGGAGACGCCACCTCCTGCCGCAGGCGCAGCAACTCCGGCGCGGGCAGGGGAGGACGTTTCTCGCCCCCTCGCGACGGAGCAGGCCTCTCAGGACGTGGTGGTGCCGCCCCTGGAGGGGGCGGTCCCCGTGGGCCAGCAGGCAGTGGAGCTATCCGCGCCCGTTGCGCCCGGGCAAGGTTCGGAGCCCGCGGCCACCAAAGCCGACCTCGCCAACTCCTTTGGAGCCGTGGAGCAACTCACTGCGCTCGCGCCGCCTTCTCCTCCAACCCTTGTGCTTGCGTACTGCGGTCCCATGGTCAGGCCCGGGGCCATGGATGAGCCTACGTTGCGCTTGGTCGTCTTCGGGCGGACCTTCAGGATGCCGACAGGTGCTTCGCGAGGGAGGGCCTGGGGCTTCTCTCGGGGTGGGCTCAGGCCAACTCTGTCGGCGTCCTGGGACCGGGGGTGCCCAGACTTGCCTGCCTGCGGCCCATGGCGTGGCTCCATCGACGGCCTGGTATGGCCCAGCTTCAGCAACAACAACTCAAGACCCTCGCGAGGCGGACGACACCATGACCTCCACGAGGGGCGGCCTCCCCAGGCTGGCTCCCGAGGAGCGGAGATATCAATGCAAGCCGCACCTCGCGAGGTTCACCTGACGTGAGCCATGACGACCAAGACCAGGCGGACGCCAGCGGGCGCAGTGTACCAGTTTCCTCTTTGGTGCCAAGGAGGCAAGCGCAGGCACGGAGTCCCGAGGAATCAAGCAAGGGTTTCCATATCGGTGCAACAAGACCAGGACGGCAGGACGGAGGTCATCGCGGAGCCCACTGCAGCGTCACCGCCAGAGGCTTTTGCA
Organism: Thinopyrum elongatum; assembly: GCA_011799875.1. NCBI lineage: Eukaryota > Viridiplantae > Streptophyta > Magnoliopsida > Poales > Poaceae > Thinopyrum > Thinopyrum elongatum. Next base: position 553,242,046 of record CM022299.1, on the reverse strand, counting down.
GGCGAAGACTACTTTTGTCAGGATAACTTGTACTAGTTGTCTCCCTTCGAATTTGGCCGTTGTGGGATCCCTTCCCGCCTACATTTGGGAAGAGGACCAAGGCCACTATAAATAGGACTTAGCCACCACCATAGGGAGGGGCTGGACCTTAACCTCCACCTTGAACGGGAGGGGAGCTGGATCAGATCCATTCCACCCTGACCACCTCACCAGCTCATCGAGCTCAAGAACACCTCACCTCCTGAGGTCGTTCCATCACTGTACTAGTTCATCCTCATCCCTTCGAGGCAATCCACCACAAAGCTGGAGTAGGGTATTACACCACAAGGTGGCCCGAACCAGGATAAATTGTTGTGTCTCTTTTCCCTTGGGTTCATCGAGCTAGGCCGTGGAATCGTTGAGCAGGCAGACTGGGGAGGGAGAGTTCTTCGCACGCACCCCAGAGTTTGAACCTCTCAAGGGTCTGCGGAACCCCGAATCCGACAAACTCCTCCATTGAGAAGGCCTAGAGCCGGGCTAAAGCCACCAGCGCCGAGAGCAGGAAGGAGGCTACCGACGCCAGAGCATCTCACGACACAGCGCAGGCTGAGGATGCGTCTGCCGCGAAGCATTGCAGGGAGGCGGAGGAGAGCTTGAAGGCTCTTCAGGAGGAGCAAGCCGCGGCTACGTCGCGGCTCCGCCAACAGGAAGGGGGCCTCAAGGCCAGTGAGGCGAAGCTCGCCGATCGAGACGCCCAGCTGGCCCAGGTGTCCGCCGACCAGGCGACGGAGCGCGACCGCCTGGCCAAGCTGAAGGCGGAGGCGGACGCAGCCCAGGCGTCCCACGCCCGGCATGTCTCCGAGACGACAACCCAGCTGGAGACCAGGGAGAAGGACCTCGTTGCCGCCGAGCAGAGGGCGGCCACGGACCGTGAGATCTTCCTGGCCCTCGAGCTCGGGTTCCGCAAGGCGCTGCACTCCATCCACGGGGGAGGGTACAAAGAGATGCTGGCGATTCCTGAAGACGGTCTTGCAGGGCTCCTCCCCAAGCTTGCCGAGGCGCTCAAGGGTGCCGCCGCTGCGGTGGACTCCTACCTGGAGGTGGAGTGCCGCTCGCTCTTCACCGCGGCCGCGACACGTGTCTTCAGCAACCTCTACCTCCAGGACCCCGGCTTCGACCTCAACACCTTGATCGACCCGGTGGCACTCGAGTTGCGCGATGCTGCCGCAGAGGCCGTGAGGGGCCAGGTGGATGCACTGCTGGGGAAGTTCCTCTGCGTTCCCATCTCTGAGGCTCCAGCAGCAGAAGTCAAAAGCAGTGAGGACGGTGGCAGTGTCGTCGACGAGGGGTTTCCAACGAGCGGGGCGGGTGGCGGCAGTGGCGTTCCTTCTTAGTTTTACCCTGCAACATTTACCGTGCCTTGTGGAGGCGTAAGGTTTCTGTTTAAGCTTGTGGAACAATCCATGCTTGTAATAATCATTAGGACCCTGTGGTTTCCTAATTGCGCCAAGTTTCCTTCGTGCTTGCTTTTGTGCTCTGCGTCGGTAGGGCCCAGCCCTGCGCATACCTCGACCGCCGTTGGGGTGTCCGGATCACCAGGACGACACCAAGGGGCGAGAGGCTACATGACTAGTGAGGCCCCTGAGTCGCGATGCTCAGGAGGTCCCCCTTGACGTGCGAGCAGCCCTCATGAAGGAAACATGACGCCGGGGTGTAGGACTTCGCGCTCTGCGTCGGCAGGGCCCAGCCCCGCGCATACCTCGACCTCCGTTGGGGCGTCCGGATCACCAGGACGACACCAAGGGGCGAGGGGTTACATGACCAGTGGGGCCCCTGAGTCGCGATGCTCAGGAGGTCCCCCTTGACGTGCGAGCAGCCCTCATACCTTTGACCACCAGCTTTCGCCTGGGGGGAACGCGAGAAGACCAGGTACCCGGACCTGATAGGGTAGCGTGTGCCAGGCGGGGCCTGAGCACAGCCCCCGTGTCCAGCCCCCTCGCACGATCCTCCCGAGGGGGAAGCTGTGGGGTGTTGCCGGTCGTAGAGCCGAGAAGCTATCCTGAGGTTGGTGCGGCCGCGAGGGCGCCCTTAGTTGTTTATTCACCAGCACGGAGCATGGTGCTTCCACTTTATCGTGGGCATAGTCGCTCCTCGACCGTGTCGTCCGCCAGCGCGGAGCATGGGGCTTCCACTGGTGCGTGGGTGGGAGTTCCTGCTAGGGGAGACTCCGGGGCGTGTACAGCCCCGTTCGTATGCGTGGCTAGCATGGCAGAACTGGAGGAGGTGTATCTGGGCACTCGTGAGCCAGCGCGGGACTCACGAGGCCCTACCTCAAGGCGGGTTGCGCCTGATTTTTGCGGCGCGGGGCGCGCGTAAGAAACCTGCGGGTCGATGGGGGGCCCTGCGCCGAATGCCCCTCTGGAGGTTATCGCATGAGAAGGCCGGACACCAATGACCCCAGGAGGTGACGTGAACGGGGCCGGCCCGCCAGACAGAGCTCAGCCATTGGTTTTATCGACACTGCAGGGATGGACCCGAGCACAGACGCCGTGCCAAGTCTTCTCATGCAACGATCCCACGGAAAGACAGTCGGCGCACGGCTCCCGCTGCGGTGAAGCGCCGAACTGAGGTTGCGATGAACCAGGCCGTGCGCCCGCACTTGCCCACACGCGATTAGCTCATGCGAGAACAAGGCACCAAGGACCACGGGAGGTGACGCGCACGGGAGCTGGCCCGCGGGACAGAGCTCGGTCGCTTGGGTTTGTCGACGCTGCAGGGACGAACCCGAGCACAGACGCCGTGCCAGTCCTTAATCGTGAGGCGGTCGCGGGCGGGCTCGCGAGGGCGCAGCGACATCATAGTGATGAAGCACCGGACAGGCAGTTGAGATACTTAGGAAACTCATGAAAGCAAAGCCAGTTCCGATACATGCGCAAAACGATACAGCTGCGGGGTCGGGCCCTAGCAGCCTAAGGATAATGCAGCCCGGGGCGCCCTCAGTTGAACGAACCAAAGAGTCACCTGGCACCATTGTTGTAGAAGCGTTGAAGTAGCTGAAGATGCGTACTGTAGAGATCGCTCCTCACGAGCCGACCGGCTCCTGGGTCCCGGGAGGCTCCGGAGGTCCGGGGGGCTCGTGAGGGTCCGTCACCTCCTCGGTCAGGACCGCCCGGCGCCTTGCCTCGTGAGCCGCCAAGGCTCCCTGCGTGAGGCGCTGGTACGAGGCGGCCACGTTCAGCAGGCCAAACGGCATGCGGACATAGCTGCAGGGGTAGCCCCTGCTCCGGCCAACGCGGGACGGCCAGAAGAGGTCCTGCGAAGCAGCCCTGTTGAGGCCTGGGATGTTGACACAGACGCGCAGCTCGCCACCCATGTCATGGGCGGCAGCTGCACCGGGTGGTGCGAGGCGACGCTCGCCACGCATGACTCGCGCCTCCTGAAGCTCCTCGATTGCCTTGGTGATGAACTCCTGAGCGCCCGGCGCCTCATGCCTTGTGCCTTGCTCACGGAGGCGCGCGTCGAAGCACGCCTCCACGTGGTGCCCGAACGCCTCCCTCGTCACGCTGGTCAGGTTAGAGGCCCTCCAGACGAGAGCCCCCGAGCCCATCCTGAGGGGGGCGCCGGGCGCGCCTCCCTATGCGAGAGGGAAAGACGCCCCAACAGAGGGTGTGGGGCCTGAGGCACGACCGTCGGACGCCCCAGCCTCCTGACGGCCCTTTGGGAGGAGTTGCTTCTTCTTCTTGGGGACGGCCTTAGGAGGCAGGACGGCACCCTCGTCGTTAGAGTTCTCGACCGCCGCAGCCTGGTAGGCGCGCTCGAGGGAGCACACCGCATCCTTTTTGTCGTAGGCGACCGTGATGATGCCGCCACTTCCTGGCATCTTGAGGACATTGTAGCCGTGGTGAGTTGCTGCCATGAACTTGGCGAGGGCTGGATACCCGAGGATGGCATTGTACGGGAGGTGGATGTGGGCGACGTCGAAGTCGACGAGCTCGGTGTGGTAGTTGTCGCGCTTGCCGAAGGTGACAGGGAGGCGGATCTGCCCTATGGGGACGGTGGAGCCATCGGTGACCCCTGAGAAAGGCTTGGTGGGCACAGAGAGAACGTTGAGCCCCGCGCCGCCGTCGATGAGGGTCTTGGTGACAAGGACGTTGCTAATGGTTGGCGTGCAGAGCATTGGGAGCGCGCCGGCGGCGGCTAAGCACTTGAGCTGGTCCATGGAGTCAAAGGTGATGGCGTACTTGGATCACCTGAGGGGGCGCGACTCCTCGAGCTTGGGGAGGGCCGCGTTTACCTCACGAGCGAACTGCTTGAAGACGCGATGAGAAGCGGGGGCCTGAGCGCCACCCGAGATGCAGGCGATCACGCGAGGCTCTTGGAAACCCTCAACCCCATCATCTTGGCGGTTGTCGTCGTTTCTCCTTGACGGTGGCGGCAGCGGAGGGAGGCCAGCATTGCCCTGGGGGCGATCCTCACGAGGCTGGTCTCTCCAGGGGCCATCACGAGGTTGGTCGCACCAGTCTTGGCGGGGGGCGCGGTTGTCCCAGTGGCCTCCTCCGCGGCCGTAGCCGCGGTCGTTGCGCTCGGGGCGGCGGCCAAAGTGCCCGTCGCGGATTGCCCTGAGCTCCTGGCAGTCGTTGGTGTTGTGGCTGTGGACGTCGTGGAAGATGCAGAACGGGCGGTTGCCCCTGGGAGGCTCATCATGGTCACGGCCATGCTTCATCTCGGGCTCCGCGGCCAGCACGGCGGGGCCCTTGCGCTTCATTTCCTTAGCCTTGGCCTTCTTGTCTTCAGGATCGACCTCCGGAAGCTCCAGGAGGGAGAGGCGACCTTCTTCGGCCCTCGCGCATCTGGTTGCCATGTTGAACATCTCCAGAGCCAAACACAAGTCCTCGTGGATGGCGAGCTCCTCCTTCATCTTGACGTCGCGGACGCCATCGGAGAACGCTGTGATGATGGCCTCGTCCGACACCTTCGGGATCTTGAGGCGAACGTTCGTGAAGCGCTGTATGTACTTGTGCAAGGTCTCGCCCAGCTGCTGCTTTATGCGCCGCAGGTCGCCTACTGCAGGAGCATGGTCGCGAGTGCCCTGGAAGTTGGCAATGAAGCGCTCGCGCAGCTCGTCCCAGGAGGAGATCGACCCCACCGGAAGGTTCAGGAGCCAAGAACGTGCGCCATCCTTGAGGGCCATGGGGAACCAGTTCGCCATGACCTTGTCGTTGCCGTTCGCTGCCTCGCTGCTCAACTCGTAGAGCTGGAGGAACCCAGCGGGATCAGGAGTGCCGTCGTAGCATGGAGGCAGATCCGGTTTGAACTTGCCGGGCCAGACGACGCGGCGCAGCTCCGGGGTGAAAGCACGGCAGCCTGCCGCACTCACAGGTACCGGTCGCATGGGGGGAGCTTGATCTTGTCGCCCATGCGCCGCCGCCTCCGGCGGCACGCGGTCTTGACGCGGCGGTGCTGGAAGCGCACGCGCTTCTCCTTGGGGCCGCTGCACCACCTGGCAGCTTTCTTCATCGCGCGCGCGGCGCCCTGCGCGACGGGTCGCGTTGGGGTGCCTCTCGCCTGGGCTCGGGGTCCGCTCCGTGCAGAGGAGGAGGAGGAGGTGCGCCGTGAGCCACATCGCCCGCCAGGGACGACGGGGGACGGGGCGAACGGGACGGTGCAGGGGCTTCACCGGCGGCATTGACGAGCTCCGCTATGCGGCCGAGCCAGTCGTCGTAGAGGTCGTTGGCTGGGCGGTAGCGCAGAAGCTCTCGCGCCATGAGCAGCGCAGCCTGGGCGTTCGCCGGCCCATGATGAACATGAGAAGACGACGGCGTGGCTGAAGTGGATGATGGAGTTGCGGTGCGGCCATCACGCCGCACGGACGGCGGCAGCGACGAGTCCTGCTGTTCGCGAGCAGCAGGGTCAGTGGCGGCGTTAGCCGCCGGGGAGGCAGAGCGGCGAGGAGCGCCGTTGCCCATGGGCGCCGTCTGGGCGACGCGAGCGGCCCGACGCTCGACACGGACACGGCGAGCGTCGGCCATGGGAACGACGGAACGGCGGCGGAGCGAACGGTGGAAGAAAGGCTTCGACACGCCCCTACCTGGCGCGTCAAATGTCGGATTCAGGGCTCCGCAGACCCAAGAAAGGTTCGAACTCTGGGGCGTGTGCGAAGAACTCAACCTATCCAGCCAACCAGCTCGTCGCCCTACGGCCTAGCTCGATGCACACAAACAAGGAAGAAGATGAACACAGCAGTTTACCCAGGTTCGGACCACCTTGCGGTGTAAGACCCTACTTCTGCTTTGTGGTGGATTGGCTTCACGAGGGGCTGAGGATGAGCTAGTACAAAGGATGAACAACCTCGTGAGGTCTATGGGTGAGGGTGGAATCGATTCGATCAGATCCCGTCTACGGTGGTGGCTAGCCTATACTTATAGTGGCCTCAGTTCTCTTCCCCCAAATCGTAGGCGGGAAGGGATCCCACAGTGGCCAATTTGAAAGGGGACAAGTAGTACATCTTATCCTGACGAAAGGTGATCTTCGCCTGCAAAGCCTCTGGTTGTGACGCATCAGTGGGCTCGACGATGACATCCGTCCCGCCGTCCTGGCGGTCTTGGTCTTATAGCACTGGAATAGAATCCTTTGCCGGGCTCCTTGGGAACCCACGCCTGCGCTTGCCTCCTTAGCACCAAAGAGGAAACTGCCTCCTCTGCGCCTGCTGGTGCCCGCCTGGCCTTGGTCGTCATGGCTTGCGTCATCGCAACCTCCTGAGGTTGGGTACCTGCATAGAAATCTCCGCTCCTCAGGAGGCAGCCTGGGAAGGCCGCTCCCTCGGGAGGTATTGGTGTCGTCCGCCTCGCGAGGCTTGGCCCCTCGCGAGGGTCTTGTCTTGGTGGCCTTGGAGGTGGGCCGTACCAGGCCGTCGACGGAGCCAAGCCGTGGACCGTAGGCAGGCAAGTCTGGGTACCCTTGTTCCCAAAACACCAACATCAGCATATCGGCATTTTGATGCATGTGTCGGTTGTGGGGCCAGGAGAACAAAAGGATGGAAGAGGAGACGGAGTGGTTCAGGAAGGGGGCTGAGGTAGGAAGAGAAAGACAATGTGGTACGTCGTGGATCTCGAAAATCGACAAATCACGATGGACACCTCGATATCGACATAAACGTAGCCTTTCATTCAAAGAATATCCACACCAACAAAGCACCATATGATTTTGATCTCTGATGATGGGTTAAAGGTACTCCTATCACTGTCTTTCTAACCGTCCAAGCATTAAAACACTGATTTTTCTGAAGCTACCACCCCGTTAAACGATGTACAACCAGCACGGTGAATTAGCCTACGTGCATACGTGTTGTCCTTGCTACGTTTCACTCACTCCAACCGGAACACGTACACAATTATGCTTACTTAACCCACACCGCACCCATCCCGTTCGGCACGACAAGCAAGCCGTTCGACCAACCGTAACACCACCACACCACACTACACTACCGCACGAGTAGGAGAAGATCCCACAAAGCGGCCACAGTGTCACCACGGCTCACGCGCGGGCGCACAGCATATAATCCAGCGGCCGCGCACGCGCCAGGCCACACGCACGGACGCACACAGCGAACAAAGAACAACAAAGAGACACACGCCCGGGGCACACGGGCGGGCGCGGGTTGCTGCGGGGAGGCAAGGGCAAGGCAAGGCAAGGCAGCGAGCATTTAGGCAGGCAGCGAGAGAAAAGCAGCGTGCCGACTGCCGAGCCAACCCCCACCCCACAAAAGGAGGGGGGAGAGCGCGAGAGGGACACAGAGGCGGCCGCGACCGAGGGAAGCGGTGGCGGCGGCGGCGGATGGGGGAGGTGGCGGCGCTGCGGCAGCTGGTCGGCCAGGTGCAGGAGCTCTGGGACCTCTACGGCGCCGTCCACGCCCACGCCCACGGCCCCATCCCCAGGCAAGCACCGCAAACCAATCCCCAACCCCCCTAATCCCCTTTGCTCGCTCTTCCTCCGTTCCCCTCCCCTCCCCTCCTCTCCGCGCCGCCGCGGATTTGGTCGGATCTGCTCCGCGCGCGGGCGCTCCTCCGAATTCGCCCCCCGTTCCGTCGTTTGATCCGCCGTGCGCGCGCGGGCGGGGGCGCGGAAATTAGGTCGCGCGGATACTCCGCTGACGTGCTCAGATTGCTGGCGCTGTCGCCGGACTTGGTTGCGGCGGCTCGCGAGTTTACGCCATCGTTTTTCGCTCGGTTGCCCTGGTCGATTTGGTCGATGAGCTCGAGGCGCGGTGGCGTGCGACACAGGGAATGGCCGTGGCGTCGCCCGCACTGCTAGCCTGCTTGTTCCCTCCTCGAAATCGTTTGTTAATGCCACTATTTTATCCAGCCTCCGGAGAAGCCGCTTAGCGTTTGACATTGCCCCAGCGCCGTTCACGCGTATCCACCATGACCATGGATGGTGGAACGAGGCGCGACGTACAGGCTATTTTAGAGCATGTCATGATGCTTTTCCTATAACATATCCTGATTAAGTTGACTTTGGAGGCGCGGCGCGTTTGTACTGCTCCGTGTAGGCAAAGGAACCAGGCGACGAACGGGAAATGGTGATTATTCTGACGGCGTCCAAGTTCAGACTAGTTTGCTGCAAGCCTTGAACGGAATAGAAAAAGGAAATGAGTTTACTCGATCGCTAACGCCAAGGTGCCGAAATTCAAGAACTCGTGTGTATGAACTGGTGAACAACATACCCCACATAAAAAAAAAAACTAGTGAACAACATGAGGATGCATGCTTATTTGTTAATCACTTTATTGCTGTGCTTCCGCAAGCATTGCATGAATAGTGCTCACAGTTTGGGGATTATCTCTAGCCTAGCTTAGTTAAGCTGTGTATTTTTAGGAAATAAAATACGCATTTGGTTTCCTGCAGATAAAGCTATAACAAAATCAACGACTCCGTTGGTTAAAAAGCTGTGTTTTTTGCTTGTGCTCACCAAGTCAGTATAGCTAAAACGATAAACAGCTTGCTGCTAATATAAAATAATATAAAATGTAACAATCACAGCTTGCTACTAAAAGCTAACTGCTTACCTGTGTTCATGAGTTGACAAACCTGTGAACATAGTTGTCAAGCACTTATGCAAAGACAAAGTCATGACTCCTGTACTACACTAAACTGTATATCATCTCCTTTCCTAGGCAGTTTCAGAAGTAATTCCACTGCTTTGTCATCCACTAAGATGGACTAATTGTTTTTTTATATCTTACAGGTGGTATTTACTTGACTTTGAGCATGGTTCGGTCAAGGATGATTATTGTGGAGAAAGGACTGGATACAACTCGGAATTATTGAAGATCATGGAAGCTAACCAATCTCCTCCTCGCAAGCGACCACGCAGAGACAGAAACCGAGAGAAATCATCCTTCCTGAACTCAGCTGAAGCAATGAAGCTAGATATTTGGAGCGAGTTCCCTGAGGACCTTTTTGAAACTGTCATTGCAAGGCTTCCAGTGGCTGCAATTTTCCGATTTCGCTCTGTTTGTCGGAAGTGGTGTTCTCTGGTAGGCTCAGACAGTTTCTCTCAGCAGTACTCTGAAGTTCCACAGGGAATGCCATGGTTCTATACAATCACACATGAGAATGGCAACAACAATGTAGCGATGTACGACCCTTCGCTAAACAAATGGCACCACCCTTCTGTTCCACTTGCTCCTGCAAATATAGTAATGCCAGTGGCATCTGCAGGTGGCCTTGTCTGCTTATTGGATCTTAGCCACAGGAACTTCTACATATGCAACCCTCTTACACAATCACTGAAGGAAATTCCTCCCAGGTCAATCCAGGTATGGTCAAGAGTGTCAGTAGGGATGGTGCTGAATGGAAGAACTTCCAATGAGGGTTACAAAGTGATGTGGTTGCGTAATGATGGAAACCATGAAGTCTATGACTCTATGCAGAATATGTGGACTCAGCCAGGCGAGTTTCCTCCAAGCATCAAGCTCCCACTTGCTCTAAACTTCAGGTCACAGCCTGTGGCGGTTGGCAGCACGCTGTACTTCATGTGCTCAGAACCCGAGGGTGTTTTGTCATATGATGTGAGCACCGGGATTTGGATTCATTTCATCATCCCGCTGCCGCTGCATCTGACCGACCACACACTTGCCGAGTTCCAGGGGAAGATCATGCTTGTGGGCCTGCTGTGCAAGAACGCAGCGACCTGCGTCTGCATCTGGGAGTTGCAGAAGATGACTCTCCTCTGGAAGGAGGTGGACAGAATGCCAAATATCTGGTGCTTAGAATTCTACGGTAAGCACATGAGGATGACCTGCCTGGGCAACAGCGGCTTGCTCATGCTCTCCTTGAAGGCGAAGCGGATGAACCGCCTCGTGATGTACAACCTTGTGAGCAAGGAGTGGCAGAAGGTTCCTGACTGCATGCTCCCTTGCAGCCGCAAGAAGCAGTGGATAGCATGTGGCACAGCATTCGGTCCGTGCCCCTCTGCCTCGCCCTGACGGTTCTCAGCAAAGGTTGACATTGTCGCTTTCATTTTGTTACACATTTCTGTGTCGTCGCGACTTGGCGAGAAGGTTATTTGTTATGTTATTGTACAAATTCCTGTCAAAGTGGTTGTTTTCGTTACTTGCTGAAGCAATCGGACCGTTTTGTTATTGTCGGTTTTATCATCCGCGAGAATTTGTGTCGGTGCAATGGCAACTGATCAGTTGAACTGAATCTGTTAAGGTTATTGTGATCAAAAGGCTGAAGAGCAGACATCTGTTACTGTATTAGAAACTTCTATTTGTTCCGTTATTCTGTCATGTTCAGTATGTAATATTTGTACTAAATCTTGGGTCATCTCCCTGAGCCTACTCTATAATAATAACAACTGGAGTTATATTGATGCCCCCGCGTATGTTCTGTTTGTAGTGTACTGGTCATTTGAGTTTTTGATGAGATTTGCCATGACCAGTCGACTAGATGAGGCTGATGTTATGTTATGCTCCAAATTCAAGTATAAAGAGAAAGGCTAACTTTTGACGAGCGAACGGAGCGAGGGGGTGCGGAGCCCCCTGCGGTACGGATTAGTATTGACCTAGATCATTTGTGTTATATATACCTCTTGTAAGCCGCCACACAGGATAAGTTGATCAGTTGTAAATCTCCGACGTTTATGACCTCCCTTGATATAATGAAGTTTGGCTGGCTGGTGCCTGTGGTTTTTCCCCTTCGTCTTGGAGAAGTTTTCACGTTAAATCTTGTGTTCTCTGCTTGTTTTTCGTTCTTCGTCGAGTTAATTTGCCTGTCGTATCTTTAACAGCTAACATGCTGCTCATGTAGGTTGTTAAAGCTAGCAACAACGCAGGTTCTTTTTCCCTTTTTCAACTGCTGAGACAGGAAAACTGCCAGGCACAAAACCATATTTGGCAACATCTCAAGCCCTCCCCAAGTGTAAAATACACTCCCTCCATTTGAAATTGCAAGGCATATTTTTGGGTGGCCACAAAGATAAGGAGCTCAGTAAACCAAGATAAAGGTACCGTGTTATTCATACTTGTTTTTCTCAAGATGGTGTTATATATAAAAACATGAATAAAAAATTGCACGCCTCATATTACGGAAGTTATACCATGGAGGAAGTAGGTTTTGCCTGAAGAAGGAACATCCACACCGGGGAAAATATTTCACCTTCGACACGAGACCCTTGGTAGCCATGGCCCCCACTGGAAGTTGAGTGCTCTAGAAAGCAATCATTCATGCGATTATGAAGATTATGGAGTAGATACCTACTAAAATGCAGACGGAGTAACCATAAATCTAAGCAAAAGAACTGTCCCTGAAGCAGATTCTTTTTGCCATGGCAGATTCTTTTTTCCCCTTATCAACTCCGAGGCAGGGAAATCGCCAGGCCCAAAACTTGCATAAATTCATGCCGTCACGCTTCCAAGTGTAAGATGCACACCCTCCATTTCAATCGCAAGTTCATACTGTGAGTGTACCTACCACATACATATAAATACAGGGCTAAATCAAAGATATTCATGTCCCCAGCGGAAGACCAGTGTTCCCAGAAAGCAATCATCTGGGTGCAGAAGAAATCCATCAGGAATTCAGGTTACTCTAGGTACCTGCACCAACGTTGACCCACGCATACAACTCTACAGAAGACACATGTTTCATCCATTTGCATGTTTTACTTTTATATGTGCAATGTTTTTATTTTGGGGACTTCATATATGGCATATACACATGTGAACGGACATTTTGCAATCATATAACTGAATAATTAACAGTGTGTTAGAGCCTGAACTTTGAACATCGGTCTGAATTCACACACAAAATGGTAGCAACATCGGAAGCCTTTGTGCCTCGATTGAATCTGAACCAGAATTTGCCATATGAATATGCTCACAGCAGTAGTACCATGATACATCAGATCATTTACAGTCAGAAGTAATGCTAATTATAATCTTCAGGGATCTTTGCAAACCAGATGCAAAAAAGATCTGCACGCTCGTTCTTCAGAAATAGGTCTCCGCTTACTTTGTATTGTATTCTAGAAAAGGGTCTTCAATTATTTCGTGCGATGGGTCCATCAATCTTGCGCTCCGGACCTGACGATGAAGAGGACGGCTAGGCCGATGACGAGCGCCGTCACCACCAGCGCCAACGCCGGCGCCGGTGTTGCCACGCCGAAGTTCTGCAAAACACGTCAGAGCGCTGTCGATAGTGAGCAACTAGCCCAGCAGAGCATGGCATCGCGGGTCGATCCATGGGAGCGTACATACCTCCACGAGGCCCTTGCCGGTGGACACCTCGGCGACGACCGCCGCGGCGAAGCTCATCATGGCCAGGCGGCTCGCCCACACGTCGACGACGCTGCCGCCGCCCGGCTTGCTGCTCTGCTCGCACCTCACGGACAGAGACGACGGCGCGGCCCTGGTGCTGACGCGTAGTAGGTAGACACCATGGTTGGGGCGGCGGCTAGAAGAGGCCGCGGGGACGGCCAGCGGAGACGAGCGTAGGATGGAGAAGAGCGCCATGAGATGGATGCGGTGGCCTGCGCTCGCGCTCGCTTGTTGGTTTTGTGCTGCTGGCCTGAGCTAGCCGAAGTGAGTGGCCGTCGGTTGGCCGTTTGGACGTCGCTCTATCCACGGAAAAAAATGATCGGCAAGCGCACGTCTTGCAACTAAATCCAGAAACGTGATATTTCAAAAAAATAAAAACAAATTCCAGAAACATGATGTCCCTGGGCGCCGGCCGACCGGCGCCAGCGTTCGGCCGGTCGCCTCCCAGCTGTAAGATGTGTTTGATTTGGATGCGCGTGGCTGATCATGGCACGAAATAATAACACCTAAACCACCCCCCCTCCCGCCCGCGCACGCAAACACGCATCGCCGTCTCTCTCCTCGCTCACGGTAGTTGCCGCAGCGCGTCGGCTCGTCGCCACCCACCGTCTCCCCTTGCAACATCGTGGCACCGTTTGCCGGCCCGACGGTTGCGGCACCGGTGCTCGCGTGTTCCGCCCCTTTGCAGCAAAACACGAGCCGGTCCGAGCAAATCGGCCTTGCAGTTTAGCATTCGTCGCTGGTGCAGCGCCCCGTCGTAGCCGTCGTCGAAGCCAGTTGCAGCAATGGTGGGTGCCGATTCTAGCACCCAGACACCGCAGGTCGGGTCATTGTCACCACTGGAAAAGCTTCCGATAGTCGCGTTCCAGCATCCAGTGATCGTGGTTCTAGATTCTGCCAACACGACTGCAACACTCACTGGCCGCCAAGCATCCTCCTTCGCTGGTTCCAGCATCCTCCCAGCCGGTTCAAGCATCATGTGCTGCCGGTTGCAGCATACAGCCCCGCCGCTGGTTGCAGCACGCTGCATCGATGGTCCCCATCTCTGTCATGGCCGGTTGCAGCATGCCCCCACTGACGGTCGCAACTTTCTTCCTCCCCGCTGGCACCGATGCAACGCGCGCCCAAGGCACCGAACCACTTGCCGGTGCTGAACCTACATCCCCCCATGGCTGCCATTACAACTCGTCTTCCCAGTGGCCAGAGAGGGCACAACGCGTGGATACAGGAGGTCATCCATGGCGGCCACAGAGGAAAAAAGGGAAGAGAAGGAAGCGTGGGGGGATAATGAATGGGTGGAGAAGATAATGGGAAGTAAGCGGTGCGCAGGGCCCAGAGCTTCATGATGCGCTGAGCGAGTGCTACTTGTGAGCTGCGTTGGGATTTTCCTCAAAGAGGAAGGGTGAAGCAATATAGTAGCGATAAGTATTTCCCTCAGTTGAGAACCAAGGTTTATCGAACCAGAAGGAGCACCAACCAAATCCTAGTGAACAACACCTGCACACATAAAAGCAAATACTTGCACCCAATGCGGGCAAGAGGGTTATCAATCCCCTTGAACTCTTTACTTGCAAGGATCAAATCTTGTATAGGTAGATGGATAAATTGCAAAACAAAATAAAAGTAAATAAATTGCAGTAAAGTATTTTTTGGTTTTTATAATATGATTAAAGTAGACCCGGGGGCCATAGTTTTCACTAGAGACTTCTCTCTCAAAACAATAGTATACAATGGGTGAACAAATCACTGTTGCGCAATTGATAGAAAAGCGCATATTTATGACATATTCATGGCAATGATCATGTATATAGCCATCACGTTCCTGACAAGTAGACCGACTCCTACCTACATCTACTACTATTACTCCAATCGACCGCTATCCAGCAAGCATCTATGGTATTAAGTTCATGAAAAACAGAATAACGCCTTAAGCAAGATGACATGATGTACACAAAGTAAACTCAAGCAATATGATTAAACCCTGTCGTTTTACCCTTAATAGCAACAATACAATACGTGCCTCGCTACCCCTTCTGTCATTGGGTGATGACACCGCAAGATTGAACCCATTACAAAGCACCTCTCCCACTGAAGATAAATCAATCTAGTTGGCGAAACCAAACAGATAGATCGGAAAGAAATACTGTAACGCCCGGATAATTAAGCTACAGTAATCCTCTGCTAATGATGCCATGTCACCACTGTTACTGTTGCTAATCTTGCTTAGATTCAAATCAGTTCGAATTCAAATTTAAATTAAAGTAAAAAAATAGAAGTTTTCAAATGTGAAAACTAAAAAGTGCAAACTATGACAAATAATTCATAGGTAGTATTGGTGAAGAAACCACACTTTTATAAAATATTTAAATGCACTTAAATAAATAAAACAGTGGCAAAACAATTAATTAAATGCCCTTTTAATCAATAGAAATGTGCAAACTAAATTATTTAGCTACTACACTTTTTGTAGCAGTGGGCTAGGTGATATCTGATATCTCTAATTTAGGAGTTTGCTTTGTATTTTTTAAACTAAAATAAATTGGGAATTAAAAGAAAACATAAAATATTAAATGAAAAAGACAATAAAAGGAGAAAGAAAGGAAACCCCCGGGCCGGCCCAACTCCGCCGCACCAGGTCGGCCACCCCATAGGCCAGGCCCAGACACCCTCCTCCCACCTCCTGTTCACGGGGAGGGGGCCGTGGCAGCCATCGGCCGGCTCCGCCCTCACCTACAAGACCGCGTCCGTCCGCCCCTCGAACCCTAACGCCCATTCCCCCCCGTTCCCCTCTCCGCCTCTCGGTTTCGACGACGCCCGAAAACTCCGTCTCCATGGCCACGCTCGATCCCACGCCCACCGAACTCCCCACCGCCTGCGACTTCGTCCAGTAGAACCGCCGGCATCCACTGCTTCGCCTACACCGAAGACCTCAAGCCAATCGCCTCTCCATCGCCGGATCGCCGTCTTCTTCCACTACGTTCGCCGGCGAGCTCCATCGAATCCGGCCACCTCAAGCCCTCCCCGAGCTGGCTTTGCACCACTACCGGCTCCTGGTGAGCACCGCGTGCTCCCCCTCCTCCTATCCCTCCGTATCTGGCGCCGTAGAACTCTGCCCGCGCCGCTCGGTCCCCGGCCATTGGCCGCGCTCGCCTCGCGTCGCGCTCATCCCCTGACCCCCGCTAGCCGCGCCGACCGCTGCTTTCCCCGCGACCACACCCGCTGCCGCCCGCGCTGGTCGTGACCACTGCCACCTCCGCTGCTGTCCGGCAGCCGCCTGCGCCCCCACTGCTGCTGCCCACACTCGCGCCCCACTCGCCGCAGCGCCTCTGCCTGCCGCTGCCGTCTGCTCCGCCTCCGCCCGCCTCCCCCCCGAACAGGTCCGCCTCTGCCCGGCCTCGCCGGCCCCGCGCGTCGCTCGCTGCGAGCCACTGCCGCTTTGACCGGCGATGCCCCGTTTGCCCCTCGAGCCGCCGCTGCTCTCCACTGCCCGCTGGTGATGGCTGCCGCCGTCGCTGCTGCCGCGTGTGCCCTAGCCACGTTCGCCCGTGCGCTGGCTCGCCTTACCTCGCCCCGGCACTCACCCCGCGCATGCGCCCCTCCCGCTCGCCTTGGCCAGCCGCCGCTGCCGCCTACGCGCCGCCCGTGCTCGCCCGCATTCCCCCGCGTCTGCCGCTCTTTGGCCGCCGCCTAGGGCCGCGTGGCCTCCGCCCTGCCGCGCTCTGCCGGCCCATCGCCGTAGTTCGCCACTCGTCCCGCCCTTGCTCGCCGCCTCGGCCTCCCGCTCCACCCCGCCGGCCACTACTGGCCCCCTACGCTGCCCGCCACCCCTCTGCCCGTCCCGGCCACGGCCTCGCCCCGCCGCGCCGGTCTACGGCCTCCTCGGGCGCCCGCGCCCAATAACCCGCCCGCTAGGCCTATGGGCCACTGCCCAGTGGGGCCCCCAACCCCTTTTTCTTAAAAAAAGGTTAAAATAATAATAATAAATATATATATATATAATTGATTGATTAATTAACTTAATTAATTTGGTTTAATTAAACTAATTAAAATTAATTAGCCTAATAACCTAATTAGACTAAATAAACTGGGTTAATTAGTTAGGAGTCAATGACAGGGGGCCCCACCCCCTGTTGACCAGTCAACATTGACTGGTCAACTAGGACCCCCTGGACCCACATGTCATCCTCTGTGTACACTGTTGTGTACACAGAGCTGGGTGCACCTAGCATTTAATCATTATTTTCGAATTAATAATAATTTTAGAATATTGCTAAAACTTTAGAAATTCGTTGAAAATAATCCGTAACTCGGATGGAAAAGTTTTATACATGAAAGTTGCTCAGAAAAATATGACGAATCCGAATACGCACTCCATTCGTCCACCACATGTCCCTAGCATAGCGAACATGGAACTGTCCCCTCTCTTTCATCTGTCCGAAAAATGCCAAACTTCGGGAAAACTTTCCCGGAGGTTTTCCCCCTTCATCGGTATCGTGTAACACTGCGTTAGAACACCCTAGCTCTACATGTTGTCATGTCATGCATCTGTGTTGCATTTGTGTGCTTTGTATTTACTGTTTCTTCCCCCCCTCTTCTTCTCCGGTAGACCCCGAGACCGTTGCTGATGCCACTGTGATCGACTACGTCACCGACGACCCTCCTTCCTTTTCAGCAGAGCTTCCAGGCAAGCAAACCCCCCTTGATCATTCCGATATCGCCCATTCCATTCTCTCTCATGCTTGCATTAGATTTTGCTACTGTACTTGATTGCTCCTATTCTGATGCATAGCCTGCTTTTGTAACCTGCTCATTATACCTTACCTGCTTATCCTAAACTGCTTAGTATAGGTTGGTAAGTGATCCATCAATGACCCCTCTCCTTGTCCCAGTTGCCCCGGCTTGTTGACCGATGACTCGATCAATGTGATCGACGTCCAGGGCCCGACACATCACCTCACCCTCTTTAGTTGTACGACTCTGCAGAGCTACTATCGCGTGCCGAGGGTGATACCTCGAATAGCACTTTTGATGATAACTCTATAGTGTAGCTAATCGGTCGTGGTCTTCGAGGGTGATTCCTCCTTTACCACTCCCGATGACGACTCTATCGTGCAACCCCTCAAGTGTCGACCTCGAGGGTGATTCCTCCTATGTTCACCTTGATGATTACATCGAGTGGAATCCATCGAAGGTGATTCCTCGGGTTTTCCCCCTTGATGTTTTGTACACACGGTTACCTTGACTTTACTTCAGACCTTTGTTAAAGTCGGGCGGGCCCAGCGAGCACCCGCGAGAGATACCTGTGAAAGTCGGGCGGGCCCGGAGAGCACCCGCGAGATGTTACGGTGGCGGCTCGCTGTTTACCGGTATCACCCAGGAGGTGGTGGTAGCTCCGGACTTGTCCCGACAGCCGTCACTTCATTTAATAATGCACTAACAGGTTTGGGTATTTGATCTGAGTTGGCCACTGGCCTATATGCACTAACCACCACGCAAGAACAGTTATGGGCACTCGGCGTCGTAGTATCAGCCGAAAGCTCTGTCAGACATCCAGTTCATCCTTGCGGCACGGTCGGATCGCGTCATTCAGGACCGAGGTGGCGCTGGTATTCACCCTACGCGCAATGACCCAGAGTGCAATGGGCGATGGGCCCAAGACCCCAGAGCGCTTAGGATGTAGACCGTCGAGGACCTCTCTATGGAGCCTAGGTAGGGCTACGACGTGTTGATCTTCCGAGGCCGGGCATAACCCAGGGAAGTGTGTCCGGCCAGAGTAATCAAGTGTGTTGGGTAATGTGGTGCACCCATGCAGGGAAGTTATCTATTCGAATAGCCATGTCCACAGTAATGGACGCTCGGAGTTGTATCCCGATCTATTACAACTAGAAATGGATACTTGAGACATGTGATCGATATGTTGGTGATAACCCACAAGTATAGGGGATCAATTGTAGCCTTTCTCGATAAGTAAGAGTGTTGAACCCAACGCGGAGCTAAAGGTAGAACAAATATTCCCTCAAGTTCTATCGACCACCGATACAACTCTACGCACGGTTAACGTTCGCTTTACCTAGAACAAGTATGAAACTAGAAGTACTTTGTAGGTGTAAACGGATAGGTTTGCAAGATGATAAAGAACACGTAAATAAAAGATATGGGCTGTTTAGATAAAGAAACAATTAAGTTAGTTTTAATAGAGAGCTTTTTGTCACAAGAAAGTTATTTGTCCCTAGGCAATCGATAACTAGAACGGAATCATTATTTCAATTTTATATGAGGGAGAGGCATAAGCTAACATACTTTCTCTACTTGGATCATATGCACTTATGATTAGAACTCTAGCAAGCATCCGCAACTACTAAAGATCATTAAGGTAAAACCCAACCATAGCATTAAAGTATCAAGTCCTCTTTACTCCCATACGCAAACAACCTACTTACTCGGGTCTGTGCTTCTGTCACTCACGCCATCCACCATAAGCGAATCATGAACATATTGCAAACCCTACAACGGGGATCC
Organism: Thinopyrum elongatum; assembly: GCA_011799875.1. Taxonomy (NCBI): domain Eukaryota; kingdom Viridiplantae; phylum Streptophyta; class Magnoliopsida; order Poales; family Poaceae; genus Thinopyrum; species Thinopyrum elongatum. The sequence goes on along the minus strand of CM022299.1, from coordinate 553,222,728 downwards.
CTCACGCCTGCGCGACACAGAGAGCACCATAGGACAACACCAATAATAAAACATACAACTCAAACCAATCACGATCATCAATCAACCCATAGGACAAAACGGATCTACTCAAACATCATAGGATAGCCATACATCATTGGGAAATAATATATAGCCTTGAGCACCATGTTTAAGTAGATATTACAACGGGTAAAAGTGAGGTTACACCGCTGCATACAGGGGCGGAGCCAGGATTTGGACATGAGGGGGGCGAAACTTATTGTTGACGTAAAAGATGAAATATCACGGTATATTATGTCCCATGATAGCATGGATGATAAGGCAAAACAATTTATGGTTTGGAACTAAAAAAATGATAATTCTCAGCAAAATGTTTGAGCTTCAAGTTAAAGCAAATGGTTTGAAAAAATATTTACCCCACTAGTTGTTGTTTCCTGTCGTAATTTACAAGAAAATCTACTCCCATCGTTCCAAAGTAATTGTAGATTTAGGTTTATCCTAAATCAAACTTCTTCAAGTTTGTAGAAAAATATACCTATATCTGAAACACCAAATTAGTTTTATTGGAATCTTTAGAAAATATTCACGCTATACATATTTAATTTTGTAGATCTTATCATATAGTATTTTTTATAAATATGATCAAATTTAACTTAGGACAAACCTAGAACTATAATTATTTTAGAGTGGTGGGAATAATAATAAAAGTAACCAATAGCTATAAGCTAGTAGTGTGTAGTGTACCTGCAACTGTGCATCTGTCCTGCTCACCCGACATCTACCCATATTTGATCCGCCTGCGTCTAGCCATCCCCGTGCGTCAACGGTGAACTGTAGATAGATGAATGGTGTTGTTGTCCTGGCGAGTTGCGGCCAACGGCAATGGCAAATGCCTTAGCCCCTAGCAGGACACGCTGATGGCAAAGCAGCGGCGGCGGCGTACACCCTAGCAGAAGTGCAGCACACACACGTATGTAGGTTTATATATATCAATCGATCGATCTGATGGATTAGACACTGGCTTCGGCTTCTCTACTTGGATGATAGTTCAGCTAGTTGTTAACATATACCCCTAAAAAAGTTAATTGTAACATATAGACTAATTATGCAATTAGTTGCGGCCATTAGGCATATACAGTACACACTACATGCTATGAATCGTTGAGGGGGGCGGGCGATTGGCAGGGGTCTGACCCCTGCTCGCCCCTCCCTGTCTCTGCCCCTGGCTGCATAGAGGGGGAGAGAGTTGGTGATGACGACGGCGAAGTTGTTGGTGTAGATCGTCGTCACGATGATGGCCCCAGTGGTGTTCCGGCACCACCGAAAGAGAAGGGGAGAGCCACCCTCCTTCTTATTCTTCCTTGACCTCCCCCCCCCTAGATGGGAGGAGGGTTTCCCCTCTGGTCCATGGCTTCCATGGCGGCGGAGGGGCGGGAGCCCCTCCGAGATTGGATCTCTCTCTCTCTCTCTGTTTCCTTCTGTTTCTACGTTCCTATTTTCTGGCCTTTCACCGTTTCTTAAATTCCCGGAGATCCGTAACTCCGATTGGGCTGAAATTTTAACACGATTTTTATCCGGATATTATATTCCTTGCGGAGAAAGAAGGGCACCAACCGCCATACGGGGTCGCCACAAGCCTCCCAGGCACGCCCAGGGTAGGGGGGCGCACCCCTAGGGCTTGTGGGCCCCTCGGGCATTGTCTCACGTTGATTCTTTTTCCCCAAAAATCACATATATTCCAAAAAAATTCTCTGTAAGTTTTTATCGCATTTGGACTCCGTTTGATATGGATATTCTGCGCAACAAAAAATATGCGACAAACAGGAACTGACACTGGGCACTGGATCAATATGTTAGTCCCAAAAATAATATAAAAAGTTGCCAAAAGTATATGAAAGTTGTAGAATATTGGCATGAAACAACCAAAAATTATAGATACGATGGAGACGTATCAGCATCCCCAAGCTTAATTCCTGCTTGTCCTCGAGTAGGTAAATGATAAAAACAGATATTTTTTGATGTGGAATGCTACCTAGCATAATCTTGATCATATAATCTAATCATGGCATGAATATTAAGACACGAGTGATTCAAAGCAATAGTCTATAATTTGACATAAAGACAATAATACTTCAAGCATGCTAATAAAGCAATCATGTCTTCTCAAAATATCATGGCTAAAAGAAAGTTATCCCTACAAAATCATATAGTCTGACTATGCTCCATCTTCATCACACAAAGTATTTCATCATGCACAACCCCAATGACAAGCCAAGCAATTGTTTCATACTTTTAATGTTCTCAAGCCTTTTCAACTTTCACGCAAGACATGAGCGTGAGCCATGGATATATCACTATAGGTGGAATAGAATATGGTGATTGTGAGGAGAAGACAAAAAGGGAGAAAGTCCCACATCAACTAGGAAAATTAATGGGCTATGGAGTTGCCCATCAATCGATATCGATGCAAGTGAGTAGGGATTGCCATGCAACGGACGCACTAGAGCTATAAGTGCATGAAAGCTCAAACTGAAAACTAAGTGGGTGTGCATCCAACTTGCTTGCTCATGAAGACCTCGGGCATTTGAGGAAGCCCATCATCGGAATATACAAGCCAAGTTCTATAATGAAAATTCCCACTAGTATATGAAAGTGATAACTCAAGAGACTCTCTATATGAAGAACATGGTGCTACTTTGAAGCACAAGTTGATGGAAATATGCCCTAGAGGTAATAATAAAATGGTTATTATTATATTTCCTAAATCATGATAAAGGTTTATTATTCATGCTAGAATTGTATTGATCGGAAACCTTAATGCATGTGTGAATACATAAACAAACAACGTGTCCCTAGTGAGCCTCTACTAGACTAGCTCGTTGATCAAAGATGGTTAAGGTTTCCTGACCATGGACATGAGTTGTCATTTGATAACGGGATCACATCATTAGGAGAATGATGTGATGGACAAGGCCCATCCGTTAGCTTAGCATAATGATCATTTAGTTTTATTGCTATTGCTTTCTTCATGTCAAATACATATTCCTTTGACTACGAGATTATGCAACTCCCGGATACCGGAGGAATTCCTTGTGTGCTATCAAACGTCACAACGTAACTGGGTGATTATAAAGATGCTCTACAGGTATCTCCGAAGGTGTTTGTTGGGTTGGCATAGATCGAGATTAGGATTTGTCACTCCGAGTATCGGAGAGGTATCTCTGGGCCCTCTCGGTAATGCACATCATAAGAAGCCTTGCAAGCAATGTGACTAATGAGTTAGTTGCGGGATGATGCATTACGGAACGAGTTAAGAGACTTGCCGGTAACAAAATTGAACTGGGTATGAAGATACCGACGATCGAATCTCGGGCAAGTAACATACCGATGACAAAGGGAATAAACGTATGTTGTCATTACGGTACGACCGATAAAGATCTTCGTAGAATATGTAGGAACCAATATGAGCATCCAGGTTCCGCTGTTGGTTATTGACCGGAGAGGTGTCTCGGTCATGTCTACATAGTTCTCGAACCCATAGGGTCCGCACGCTTAACGTTCGATGACGATTTTATATTATATGAGTTATGTGATTTGGTGACCGAATGTTGTTCGGAGTCCCGGATGAGATCACGGACATGACGAGGAGTCTCAAAATGGTCGAGAGGTAAAGATTCATATATAGGACGATGATATTCGGACACCGGAAGTGTTCTGGGGGTACCGGGTACATATCGGGTCACCGGAAGAGGTTCCGGGCACCCCCCGGCAAAGTTATGGGCCTAATGGGCCAAGAGGGGAAACACAGCAGCCAGCAAGGGCTGCTGCACCCCCCATATGGGCCGCACCTGAGGGAAAGGAAAGGGGAGAAGAGAGAAGGAAGGGGAGGGATTCGGCCTCCCCCTTCCTTCCCTCCTCCCTCCTCTTTCCTTCCCCCTCTGGTGGATATGGTAAGGGGGGAGGCCGAATTGGGAGGCGCCCAAGTAGGATTCCTCCTACTTGGGATGCCCCCTTGGCTGCCTCTCCTCCCCTCCAACCTATATATATGAGGGGGGAGCACCGCTAGAACACACAACATTGATTCCTAGCCGTGTGCGGCCCCCCCCTCCACAGTTTACGCCTCCGGTCATATTCACGTAGTGCTTAGGCGAAGCCCTGCGCGGATCACTTCACCATCACCGTCACCACGCCATCGTGCTGACGGAACTCTCCCTCGACACTTTGCTAGATCAAGAGTTCGAGGGACGTCATCGAGCTGAACGTGTGCAGAACTCAGAGGTGTTGTACGTTCGGTGCTTGATCGGTCGGAACGAGAAGAAGTTTGACTACATCAACCGCGTTGTCAAATGCTTCCGCTTTCGGTCTATGAGGGTACGTGGACACACTCTACCCCTCTCGTTGCTATGCATCTCCTAGATAGATCTTGCATGAGCGTAGGAATTTTTTTTGAAATTGCATGCTACGTTTCCCAACACAAGTGTGGTAAAAGGATAGTAACATTGCCCCTTCTCTCTTTTTCTCTCTTTTTTTGGGCTCTCTTTTTTTGGCCTCTTATTTTATTTTATTTTTTTGTCCAGAGTCTCATCCCGACTTGTGGGGGAATCATAGTCTCAATCATCCTTTCCTCACTGGGACAATGCTCTAATAATGATGATCATCACACTTTTATTTACTTACAACTCAATATTACAACTCGATACAACTAATACATGATGACTCTATATGCATGACTCTGGCAGTGTACCAGGATGTGCAATGATCTAGCATAACAAAGATATCAAAAAACGGACAAGCCATGAAAATATCATGCTAGCTATCTTACGATCTTGCAAAGCAATATGACAATGAATACTCAAGTCATGTATATGATGATTATGGAAGTTGCATGGCAATATATCTCGGAATGGCTATTGAAATGCCATGATAGGTAGGTATGGTGGCTGTTTTGAGGAATATATAAGGAGGCTTATGTGTGATAGAGCGTATCATATCACGGGGTTTGGATGCATCGGCGAAGTTTGCACCGACTCTCGAGGTGAGAAAGGGCAATGCACGGTACCGAAGAGGCTAGCAATGATGGAAGGGTGAGAGTGCGTATAATCCATGGACTCAACATTAGTCATAAAGAACTCACATACTTATTGCAAAAGTTTATTAGCCATCGAAACAAAGTACTAATACACATGCCCCTAGGGGGATAGATTGGTAGGAAAAGACCATCGCTCGTCCCCGACCGCCACTCATACGGAAGACAATCAAAAAATAAATCATGCTCCGACTTCATCACATAACGGTTCACCATACGTGCATGCTTCGGGAATCACACACCTTAACACAAGTATTTCTACCAATACACAATTACGCACTAGCATGACTCTAATATCACCATATTTATATTGCAAAACTATTTCAAGGAATCAAACATATCATATTCGGTAATCTACAAGTTTTTATGTAGGATTTTATGACTAAACATGTGAATGACCAATTCCTGCTAACTCTCTAAATAGATATAAGTGAATCATGAGAGTTTAATTCTTTCTAAAAAAGATATGTCCACGCTCTAACAAATATAAGTGAAGAAAAAGAGCATTCTACAAATGGCGGTTTTCTATGTGTAGAGAAACAGGCAATCCAAACTTCAAATGATATAAGTGAAGCACATGAAGCATTCTATAAAGCCATACTCAAAAGATATAAGTGAAGTGCATGAAGAATTCTATAAATCAACCAAGGACTATCTCATACCAGCATGGTGCATTATTAAAAGAAAGATAAAAGCACACGACGCTCCAAGAATTTACGCATATCATGTGACGAATAAAAATATAGCTCCAAGTAAAATTACCGATGGTCGTTAGAAGAAAGAGGGGATGCCTTCCGGGGCATCCCCAAGCTTAGTTGCTTGGGAGTCCTTGAATATTACCTTGGGGTGCCTCAGGCATCCCCAAGCTTAGGCTCTTGCCACTCCTTATTCCTTCATCCATCGTGATCTCACCCAAAACTTGAAAACTTCAATCACACAAAACTTAACAAAACCCTCATGAGATCCGTTAGTATAATAAAGCAAATCACCACTTTAAGTACTGTTGAAAACTCATTCATATTTTATTTTTGCATTATAACTACTGTACTCTAACTTCACCATGGCTTATATCACCGATACAATCCATAGATTCATCAAAACACGCAAAACAATGCATCAAAAATAGAATCTGTCAAAAACATAACAGTCTGTAGTAATCTGAACATTAACCATACTTCTTTAACTCCAAAAATTACGAAAAATTAGGAAAAAATAAAAAATTTGTATAGCAGTACTGTGTAAAAGTTTCAGAATTTTTCCATGTTCCAGTAAAAAAATGTAAATTCACGCACTACAGCAAATTTTTTTGTTTTTGCACTGCACAAACCAAACAAGCAATCTAATCATACTAAAGGCAAATCTTGGCACATTATTTTTATAATACAATGGATTTGTACAAGGAGATAATTATTTTTGTTGAAAAGTTTCTGTAATCATGGTTCACAACGTTTCCATGGACATGAACAAAGTTCAAGGCTAGCTCCCACTTTAACAATGCTCGTCTTTCTCACTTTCACTTTTCTTTTTGAAAAGTTTAAAGTTCCCCTCTATATTTTTTGTTTTTAAACTTTTTAAAAGCACACAACCGAATAAAATTACTCTCTAATACTTCCGGGTTGTCTCCCTAGCAGCGCTTTCTTTAAAGCCATTAAGCTAGGCATATAGTACTCAAGTAATGGATCCACCCGGATCCCAAGGTATATCAAAGCCAATTTTAATCAACCATGATTTGTGATTTAGTAGTGAGCACAAAGCAACATATTACAAGCAATGACGAAGTCTAACTCTCTTCCTATGCATCGGCATGTCATAAAAGAACAATTCATGCACATCAAGTAAAGGCCAATACATAGCATAAGTAGTTTCTTGCAATTTTATTGTATTGGAAACATAGAGAGGCGGAGATGTAGTTCCTCTCTCATAATAATTGCAAGTAGGAGCAGCAAGCACATGCATATTATATTTATCAAAATCATCATGTGTAGTAGTAAAACGCAACCCATCAATATAATCCTTAATAAGCGCAAACTTCTCCGATATAGTGTAGTTTGGAGAATTCAAAAAGATAATAGGACTATCATGCGTGGGTGCAATAGCAAAAATTTCATTCTTAACATAAGGAACTATAGCAAGTTCATCTCCATAAGCATAATTCAAATTGGCATCATGGCCACAAGCGTAGCAAGCATCAATTTCATCAAAAAGGGACATTTCAAACGAATCCAAGGGATCATAGCAATCATCATAGCATTCATCCTTTGATAAGCACGAAGGGAAATTAAACAATGTATGAGCTGAAGAGTTACTCTCATTAGAAGGTGGGCACGGGTAGCTAATCCGCTCTTCCTCCTTTTGTTCTTCGCTCTCCTCGTCATATTTTTCATCCAATGAGCACACAGTGTCATCAATTTCTTCTTCCATAGTTTCCTACAAAATATTAGTCTCTTCTTGGATAGCGGAGACTTTCTCAATAAACTCATTAATATCAGCATTATATTCATAATTCTCATAGCAATATTTAAGTATAGCATAATTTTCAGGTCTGTAAACACCATCATCATAATTTTCACACTTTTCAAACAAAGATTCAATTTCATAAGCACCCTTAAAAGCAACAAATTCTTCTATTCGTTCCACATCATAGTAATCATATCTACCATCAGCATAAGATGCTAAGGTTTCATTATCATTAAATTTGCATGAAAAGGGAAGGTGTGGAGCCTTCATCCTAGAGCAACAAGTAAAATCATATCTCTGGCATAAATTCCAAGCATACCAATGCAACATATCAATTTGATCCCATAACAGTTTCCCTTTTTGTGTCAAGTGATAATCCCTAAAGTATTCATGTTGATCCAATGTGCCTCCCATTATCGTGTTGAATGGGGTTTTCTCAGGATTATCAAAGTAGTGTTTAATATTTTCCACATAACGAGCATCGAGGGTTTTAGGAGGTTCACCATCTCCATGAGTAGCAAGTACAGCTAATTTTTTGGGTATTTCGTGTTCCATATCCATAACTAAAGATAGAGAACAACTTAGAATAGAAAATAAAATCTACTTAGTGATAAAGCAAACAAGCACACACGAGAATATTCACCCCACGCTATTGCTCCTCGGCAACGGCGCCAGAAAAAGGTCTTGATAACCCACAAGTATAGGGGATCAATTGTAGCCTTTATCGATAGGTAAGAGTGTTGAACCCAACGAGGGGCTAAAGGTAGAACAAATATTTCCTCAAGTTCTATCGACCACCGATACAACTCTACGCACGCTTAACGTTTGCTTTACCTAGAACAAGTATGAAACTAGAAGTACTTTGTAGGTGTAAACGGATAGGTTTGCAAGATAATAAAGAACACATAAATAAAAGATAGGGGCTGTTTAGATAAATAAACAATTAAGTTAGTTTTAATACAGAGCTTTTTGTCACAAGAAAGTTATTTGTCCCTAGGCAATCGATAACTAGATCGGTAATCATTATTGCAATTTTATATGAGGGAGAGGCATAAGCTAACATATTTTCTCTACTTGGATCATATGCACTTATGATTGGAACTCTAGCAAGCATCCGCAACTACTAAAGATCATTAAGGTAAAACCCAACCATAGCATTAAAGTATCAAGTCCTCTTTACTCCCATACGCAAACAACCTACTTACTCGGGTCTGTGCTTTTGTCACTCACGCCACCCACCATAAGCGAATCATGAACATATTGCAAACCCTACAGCGGGGATCCCTCATGCTTACACGACATAGACAGCACCATAGGACAACACCAATAATAAAACATACAACTCAAACCAATCACGATCATCAATCAACCCATGGACAAAACGGATCTACTCAAACATCATAGGATAGCCATACATCATTGGGAAATAATATATAGCGTTGAGCACCATGTTTAAGTAGAGATTACAGTGGGTAAAAATAGAGGTTACACCATTGCATAGAGGGGGAGAGAGTTGGTGATGACGGCGGTGAAGTTGTTGGTGTAGATCACCGTCATGATGATGGCCCCGGCGGCGTTCCGGCACCACTGGGAGAGAGGGGAGAGCCCACTCCTTCTTCTTCTTCCTTGACCTTCCCCCTAGATGGGAGGAGGGTTTCCCCTCTGGTCCATGGCCTCCATGGCGGAGAAGGGGTGGGAGCCCCTCCGAGATTGGATCTCTCTCTGTTTCCTTCTGTTTCTGCGTTCCTGTTTTCTGGCCTTTCACCGTTTCTTAATTTCTCGGAGATCCGTAACTCCGATTGGGCTGAAATTTTAACATGATTTTTATCCAGATATTATCTTTCTTGCGACGAAAGAAGGGCGCCAACCACCTTACGGGGTGGCCACAAGCCTCCCAGGCGCGCCCAGGGTAGGGGGCGCGCCCCTAGGGCTTGTGGGCCCCTCGGGCATTGTCTAGCGTTGATTTTTTCCCAAAAATCACATATATTCCAAAAAAAATCTCCATAAGTTTTTATCATGTTTGGACTCCGTTTGATATGGATATTCTACAAAACAAAAAACATGCAACAAACAGGAACTGGCACTTGGCACTGGACCAATATGTTAGTCCCAAAAATAATATAAAAAGTTGCCAAAAGTATATGAAAGTTGTAGAATATTGGCATGAAACAATAAAAAATTATAGATACGACGGAGACGTATCAGTTGGCTCCGGGATTGCTTTCTCGTGGGGAGTCGAGAAAGGATCTCTTGGCGTTAATGCTACAACATGCTTGTTAATTATAAAATGCTATTATATACTCTTCTGAATGCTGCAAGATGCTTGAAGATGCTAGCCTGCGATAGGCTAGGCCTTCCCTTTATTCTGGCATTTCTGCAGTTCAGTCCACAGATACAACCCTTCCATTTGATACCAATGCATACTTAGTATAGATCTGATGCTTGCGAGTACTTTGGATGAGTACTCACAGTTGCTTTGCTACCCCTTTTCCCCCTTCTTTCTTCTTTCCGGTTGTTGCAACCAGATGGTGGATCCCAGGAGCCAGATGCCACCCCCGCCGATTACTACTACTACCCCGACGGGGCCTACTACTACGTGGAGACCGCCGACGACCAGGAGTAGTTAGGAGGTCCCAGGCAGGAGGCCTTGCCTTTTCGATATGTATCGTGTTTCTGCTTGCGTTCTTAAGACAGTCTTGTTTAACTTATGTCTGTACTCAGATATTGTTGCTTCCGCTGAATCTTGTGTATTCGAGCGTCTGTATTCGAGCCCTCGAGGCCCCTGGCTTGTAATATGAAGCTTGTATTATTTTAATTTGTGTCTAGAGTTGTGTTGTGATATCTTCCCGTGAGTCCCTGATCTCGATCGTACACTTTTGCGTGTATGATTAGTGTATGATTGAATCAGGGGCGTCACAAATACAAAGCTATAACAACCATGCATGATAAAGTTCAGAAAAGATTCAATTATATTCAATGAATAATCTGATCATAAACCCACAATTCATCGGATCCCAACAAACACACCGCAAAGGAAGATTACATCGGATAAAACTCCAAGAAGATTGAGGAGAACATTGTATTGAAGATCAAAGAGAGAGAAGAAGCCATCTAGCTACTAGCTATGGACCCGTAGGTCTGTGGTAAACTACTCACGCATCATCGCAAGGTAGCAAGGATGATGTAGAAGCCCTCTGTGATCGATTCCCCCTTGGGCAAAGTACGAAAAAGGCCTCCTGATGGGATTGCGGAAGAACAGAAGCTTGAGCCGACGAAAAAAGTGTTTGGGGTGGCTCTCTGTTGGTTGCAAAATATTTGTGAATTAATAGAGGTGGAATTAGGTCAAATGGAGCTGCCTCGGACCCATGAGCTCAGGGGGCGCGTCCTACCCCCAAGGCGTGCCCTATGAGCTCGTGGCTCTCCCGTAGGTCTTCTGGCCTCCTCTCAAACCTTCTAGGGTCCCTTCTGGTCCAGAAAAAATCACTGTAAAGTTTCATCGTGTTTGGACTTTGTTTGGTACTGATTTTCTGAAAAGCCAAAAACAAGCAAAAAACAGGAACTGGCACTGGGCACTGGGTTAATAGGTTAGTCCAAAAAAATGATATGAAATAGGATAAAAATGCATATAAAGCATCCAAGACTGATAATATAATAGCATGAAACAATAAAAAATTATAGATACGTTGGAGACGTATCAGCGAGCGACCAGCTCCCAATTAAAATGACTATACTTTGAGAATACGCAAATGACATGCCATAATTTTTTATAAGGAAATAAGATAATTTACAAACTTCCTATAAGCAATGCGAATAGTGCAACAAGATCCAATTGGGGAGTTGTCAACTTCTTCAGCGGTACATATAATGGCAACTAGTGCAGAAACCCCATCATTCCCTCCTTTCGAACCCTCTGCTCTTTGATGGGTTCAAAAGTGTCTTCAAAAGAGACACATAGCCAACAACTTCTACAGCCAAAAAACACTTTATGGCAAAGATGGACACTAGATATATTGATTCAAGCATTCCCTCAGGTACTGATAGCTCATGCCACAATAATAGCAGGATGTCCAAAGTGCGATTGGCATTGGAATATTATGGCACGACACATAGGGAGGTGGGTGACACTAGACCAGTATTTGTCTGTAGGAGCCATTCATACTTGGCATAGAGGGACTGGAAGTGTTATCAACATTTACTTGGGAGTTATTCTCGTAAAGAGCTGAAATGCCAATCACTTAGTTGGCATTAAGAAGTCAATAATCTATAGCAAGTGTTTTCTAATCTTAGTTTTTGTTATCCTTTTATGCAGGATTTTGTACAAGAGATGTTAGCGAAAGGCAAGAAGATCAAGTCATTAGTAAATACGGGATTTTCTGAGGATGAAGCTAATATGGCTATTACACGATGTGGTGTCAGTGCTTTGAAAATGGTTGCCTTGATTTTCATTTTCCTACGGAAAAGGCACCTTATGATATATATATATATATATATATATATATATAATATATATATATATATATATTTGTTAAAATATTCCTAGGTGCAGGTGTTGACCTCTTTGTATTAGTTGATTCGATTAGTGCATCACAGGTGCAGGAGATTTTAACTTATCAGGTCATCAGGTACTTTGTGGTTTAATGTACATTGGAATAAGAAAACGATTTTGCTCTTTTAATTTGATGTAAGGACACTGCAATATGTGTACATTTAACAGGTCACAGACCGATATTTCAATTCCTTTAAAGGAAGAAAGAAAGCAATAATGATGGAAGAGAGAAAGAAAAAGAGGAAGCGGTATGGAGGTACAAGGAGGCGCTATGGAGGTACAATAGATGCCAATTTAGATTGCAGCCATGATAAACATATATGTCTCTGTGAAAAACAATTGTTGAATTTAACCTGCCCGATTATAGTCCACCATCAGCACAGTGACCAAAAAAATATTCTTAAACAAGGTATTGGACCACCTTTTTTCTACTATGAAAATGTGGCCCAAGTTCCCAGGCATGTATGGACAACCATATCAAGATCTCTATATGAAATTCAACCCACGTGTGTCTGGATTCTAAGCATTTGTGTGCAACAGCTAGGAAAAGAGGCTACATCCATAATTTTCCAATTGAGAACAGAGCACCTCTTCTTCATCTGCCTCCAAAAGCCATATTTGGGGGCATTCCCTCATTACAAGTGTGGCAAGTGTAAACCTGACTGAACGGATCAGGTGTGATCTTGCCAGCACGGGCAATCTGCCACCTCAAAGTGTTAAAAAATATGTCATCAATTAGTGCAAAAAGGAGAATCTTGTCTGGTGTGGAAAGAACAAAGTCGCTCCATTGGAGCCTCAAGAGATTGAGTATCTACTCGGTTTCCAAAGGACCACACAAGGGAACGACAATGTATTCCAGGTTGATATTGTTGCTTACCACCTGTTGATATATTGATTGAAGTATCCCCTTGGGTACTACTAGTTCATGCCACAAGAACAGCAGCACGCCCAAAATGTGATTGACATCGGAATATTATGGCACGACACATAGGAAGGTGAGGTTCGGCCAGTATTTTGTTTGCAGAATCCATTAATACTTGGTATCAAGGAACTGGAAGTGTTATCAACATTTACTTGGGAGTTATTCTGAAGACCTCATCGTAAAGAGTTGAAATGCCAATCACTTAGTTGGCCTTAAGAAGTCAGTAATATATATCAAGTGTTCTTTAATCTTAGTTTTTGGTATAATTAATTTTGTGCAGGATTTTGTATAAGAGATGTCAACTCATTAGAAGATAATGGGCATTTTCAAGATGAAGCTAATATGGCTATTACAAGATGTGGTATCAGTCCTTTTTAAAATTGTTCCCTTGAAGTTCATTTTTCTATGGAAAAGGCACCGTAAGATAATGGAACACCTTTTTTTCTACTATGAAAATGTGGCCCAGCCTCCGAGACATGTATGGATGACCATTTCAAGATCTCTGTATAAAATTCATCCCGAGTTTGTGGGTTCTAAGCATTTGTGTGAAACAGCAAGGAATAGATGATACATGCATAATTTGCCAACAGAGACCAGAGCACCTCTTCTTCCTCTGCCTCCAAAGGCCATATTTGGGGCATTCCCTCATCACAAGAAGTGGTGGCCTTCCCGGGACTCGAGAACGAAGATCAACTGCTTGCGAACAAGTGTGGCAAGTGTAAAGGTGACAGAACAGATTAGGTGTGATCTTGCCAGCACTAGAAATCCGCCGCCTCAAAGTGTTAAAAAATATGTCATCAATCAGTGCAAAAAGGAGAATATTGTCTGGGTTGGAAAGAACAAAGTCGCTCCAATGAAGCCTCAAGTGATTGAATATTTACTCAATTTTCCAAAGGACCACACAAGGGGACGGGAACGTATTCCAGATTGATATTATTGCTTACCACTTGTTGATATATCGATTGAAGTATCCCCTTGGGTACTGATAGTTCATGCCACAAGAATAGCAGGATGTCCAAAATGTGATTGCATCAGAAAATTATGGCACGTCACATAGGGAGGTGAGGCCGGGCCAGTATTTTATCTGCAGAAGCCATTCATATTTGGCATAGAGGACCTGGAAGTGTTATCAACATTTACTTGGGAGTTATTCTCAAGGACTCGACGTAAAAAGCTGCAATGCCAGTCACTTAGTTGCCATTAAGAAGTTAGTAGTATATAGGAAGTGTTCTCTAATATTAGATTTTGTTATACTTCTGTGGAGGATTTTGTACGAGAGATGTCAGAGAAGGACGAGAAGATCAACTCATTAGTAGATATTGTGTTTTTCTGAAGATGGAGCTAATATTGCTATTACAAGATGTGGTATCAGTCCTTCTAAAATTGTTGCCATGATTTTCATTTTTCTATGGAAAAGGCACCTTAATATACTGGACCACCCTTTTCTACTATAAAAATGTGGCACAAGATCACAGACGTGTATGGACGACCATTTGAAGATCGACATTCGACCTGAGTTTTTGGGTACTAAGCATTTGTTTGCAGTAGCAAGGAAAAGAGGCTACATCCATAATTTGCCAACTGAGAACAAAGCACCTCTTCTTCTCTGCCTCCAAAGGCCATATTTGGGGATTTCCCTCATTACAAGAAGCGGTGGCCTTCATGGGACTTGAGAACGCAGCTCAACTACTTGCGAACAAGTGTGACAAGTGCAAATATGATAGACCGGTTCGGGTTTGATCTTTCCAGCACAGGAAATCCATCGCCTCAAAGTGTTCAAAAATATGCCGTCAATCAGTTCAAAAAGGATAATCTTGTCTGGGTTGGAAAGAACAAAGTCGCTCCATTGGAGCCTCAAGAGATTAAATATCCACTCTCTTTCTCAAAGGACCACATAAGGGGACGACAACTCATTCCAAGTTGACACCACTGCTTACCACTTGTTGATATATTGATTAAAGTATCCCCTTGGGCACTGATAGTTCATGCCATAAGAATAGATGGATGTACAAAATGTGGTTGGTATCAGAATATTATGGCACAACACATAGGGAGGTGACGCTCGAGCAGTATTTTATCTGCAGAAGCCATTCATGCTTGGCATCGAGGAACTAGAAGTGTTATCAACATTTACTTGGGAGTTATTCTCAAGAATTCGTCGTAAAGAGCTGAAATGGCAGTCACTTAGTAGGCATTAAGAAGTCAGTAATATATAGCAAGTGTTCTCTAATATTAGTTTTTGTTATACTTTTGTGCAGGATTTTCTATGAGAGATGTGTGAGAAGGATGAGAACATCAACTCATTAGTAGACAAAGGGATTTTTGAAGATGAAGCTAATATGACTATTACAAGATGTGGTATCAGTCCTTTTAAAATTGCTGCCTTGATGTTCATTTTTCTATGGAAGATGCACCTTCAGATAATAGACCACCTTTTTTTACTATGGAAATGTGGCCCAAGCTCCTAGACGTGTATGGACAACCATTTCAAGATCTCTGTATGACATTCAACCCAAGTTTGTGGCTTTTAAGCATTGTGTAATGGCAACGAAAAGATGCTACATCCATAATTTGCCAACTGAGAATAGATCACCTCTTCTTCATCTGCCTCAAAAGGCCATATTGGGGCATTCCCTCATTACACGAAGTGATGGCCTTCCTGGGACTTGATAACGCGGCTGAAATGCTAGCGAACAAGTGTGGCAAGTGGAAAGGTGACAGAATGGTGATACGTCTCCAACGTATCTATAATTTTTGATTGTTCCACGCTATTATATTATCTGTTTTGGATGTTTTATATGCATTAATATGCTATTTTATATTATTTTTTGGACTAACTTATTAACCTAGAGCCCAGTGCCAGTTTCTGTTTTTTTCCTTGTTTTTGAGTTTTACAGAAAAGGAATATCAAACGGAGTCCAAACGGAATAAAACTTTACGATGGTTTTTCTTGGACCAGAAGACACACGTAGGACTTGGAGAGGAAGTCAGAAGAGTCCCGAGGGCTCCACAAGCCCTCAGGGTGCGCCCTAGGGGGGGGGCCCTGGCTTGTGGGCCCCACGAGAGTCCTCCAACCCTAATCTTTGGCCTACAAATTCCCAAATATTCCCAAACGACCAGAAGCTTCCACCAAAATAGTTTTCGCCGCCGTAACCTTCTATATCCGTGAGATCCCATCTTGGGGCCTTTTCCGGCATCCTGCCGGAGGGGGATTCGATCATGGAGGGCTTCTACATCAACTCTATTGCCCTTACGATGAAGCGTGAGTAGTTTACCTCAGACCTACGGGTCCATAGCTAGTAGCTAGATGGCTTCTTCTCTCTCTTTGATTCTCAATACCATGTTCTCCTTGATGTTCTTGGAGATCTATCCGATGTAATATTCTTTTGCGGTGTGTTTGTCGAGATACGATGAATTGTGGATTTATGATCATATTATCTATGAATATTATTTGAATCTTCTCTGAATTCTTATATGCATGATTTGATATCTTTGTATTTCTCTTCGAATTATCGGTTTGGTTTGGCCAACTAGATTGGTTCTTCTTATAATGGGAGAGGTGCTTAGTTTTGGGTTCAATCTTGCGGTGTCCTCAGCCAGTGACAAAGTAGGGGTAGAGAGGCACGCATTGTATTGCTGCCATCAAGGGTAAAAAGATGGGGTTTTCATCATATTGCTTGATTTTATCCCTCTACATCATGTCATCTTACTTAAGACGTTACTCCGTTCTTTATGAACTTAATACTCTAGATGCATGCTGGATAGCGGTCGATGTGTGGAGTAATAGTAGTAGATGCAGAATCATTTCGGTCAACTTGACACGGACATGATGCCTATATGCATAATCATTGCCTTGGATATCGTCATAACTTTGCGCTTTGCTATCAATTGCTCGACAGTAATTTGTTCACCCACAGTATTATTTGCCTTCAAGAGAGAAGCCTCTAGTGAAACCTATGGCCCCTGGGTCTATTTTCCATCATATATTTTCAGATCTATAACCAAAAAACCCAAAAATACCTTGCTGCAATTTATTTACTTTTATTTTGTTTTACGTTTTAGTAATCTTTTATATCTATCTCTATCAGATCTCATCCCTGCAAGTGACCGTGAAGGGATTGACAACCCCTTTATCGCGTTGGGTGCAAGTGTTTGATTGTTTGTGCAGGTGCATAGATTGGGGACTTGCTTGTATCTCCTACTGGATTTGATACCTTGGTTCTTAACTGAGGGAAATACTTATCTCTACTTTGCTGCATCACCCTTTCCTCTTAAAGGGAAAAACCAACGCAAGCTCAAGAAGTAGCAGGAAGAATTTCTGACGCCGTTGCCGGGGAGATATACATCAAGCCTACCAAGTACCCACCATAAACTCTCATCTCTTGCATTACATTATTTGCCATTTGCATCTCGTTTTCCTCTCCCCCACTTCTAAACCGATTTTCAGAAAAATACAAAAAGATTTGCCTTTTTATTCGTCCTTCTTCCATTTGTCTTTTTGTTTGCTTTTTGGTTGCTCGTTTGTTAGATTTCTTGCCTTGTCACGATGTCTCAAGAAAATACCAAGTTGTGTGAATTTTCCAATACTAATAATAATGATTTTATTAGTACTCCGATTGCTCCCTCCACTAGTGCGAAATCTTATGAAATTAATGCCGCTTTGCTAAATCTTGTTATGAAAGATCAATTTTCTGGCCTTCCTAGTGAAGATGCCGCATCCCATCTAATTACTTTCGTTGAATTGTGTGATAAGCAGAAGAAGAAAGATGTGGATAATGATATTGTTAAATTGAAGCTATTTCCGTTCTCACTACGAGATCGTGCTAAAACTTGGTTTTCATTTTTGCCTAAAAATAGTATTGATTCATGGAATAAGTGTAAAGATGCTTTTATTTCCAAGTATTTTCCTCCCGCTAAGATCATCTCCCTTAGGAACGACATAATGAATTTTAAGCAACTTGATCATGAACATGTTGCACAATCTTGGGAGAGGATGAAATTGATGATAAGAAATTGCCCTACTCATGGTTTAAGTTTATGGGTGATCATACAATTTTTTTATGCCGGATTGAATTTTGCATCTAGAAATCTTTTAGATTCGGCCGCGGGAGGTACTTTTATGGAAATCACATTAGGAGAAGCTACTAAACTCCTATATAATATTATGGCTAATTACTCTCAATGGCATACCGAAAGATCTTCTACTAGTAAAAAAGTGCATGCGATTGAAAAAATTAATACTTTGAGTGGAAAGATGGATGAACTTATGAAATTGTTTGCTAGTAAGAGTACTCCTATTGATTCTAATGATATGCCTTTGTCTACTTTGATTGAGAACAATAATGAATCTATGGATGTGAATTTTGTTGGTAGGAACAATTTTGGTAATAACGCGTATAGAGGTAATTTCAACCCTAGGCCGTTTCCTGGTAATTCCTCTAATAATTATGGTAATTACTACAACAATTCTTATGGAAATTATAATAATATGCCCTCTGATCTTGAGAACAATATTAAAGAATTTATTAATTCGCAAAAAGTTTTCAATGCTATGGTTGAAGAAAAATTGCTCAAGATTGACGATTTGGCTAGGAACGTTGATAGAATTTCTCTTGAGATTGATTCTTTGAAAATTAGATCTATGCCACCCAAGCATGATATTAATGAGTCTCTTAAAGCTATTAAAATTTCTATTGATGAGTACAAAGAAAGAACCGCTAGGATGCGTGCTAAGCGAGATTGGTTTGTTAAAGCGTGTTCTTCGATTTCTTGCGATAATAATGATGAGGATCTTAAAGTTATTGGTGTGACTCCTATTGAATCTTTATTTTCTAATATAAATCTTGATAAATATGGAACTGGAGATGATTCAACTTTAGCTAGAAGGCGTCCCAATGATTCGGAGTTTTTAGATCTTAATGCAAAAACTGATAAAAGAGGGATTGGAGAGGTCAAAACTTTAAGTAGCAATGAACCCACTCTTTTGGATTTCAAGGATTTTAATTATGATAATTATTCTTTGATAGATTGTATTCCCTTGTTGCAATCTATGTTGAATTCTCCTCATGCTTATAATCAAAATAAAGCTCTTACTAAACATATCGTTGATGCTATGATGAAATCTTTTGAAGAAATACTTGAGTTGAAAGTTTCTATTCCTAGAAAGCTTTATGATGAGTGGGAACCTACTATTAAGATTAAAATTAAAGATTATGAGTGCCATGCTTTGTGTGATTTGGGTGCTAGCATTTCCACGATTCCAAAAACTTTATGTGATGTGCTAGGTTTTCGTGAATTTGATGATTATTCTTTAAATTTGCATCTTGTGGATTCCACTATTAATAAACCTATGGGAAGAATTAATGATGTTATTATTGTTGCAAATAGGAATTATGTGCCCGTAGATTTCATTGTGCTTGATATAGATTGCAACCCAACATTTCCTATTATTCTTGGTAGACCTTTCCTTAGAACGATTGGTGCAATTATTGATATGAAAGAAGGAAACATTAGATTTCAATTTCCGTTAAGGAAGGGCATGGAACACTTTCCAAGAAAGAAAATTAAGTTTCCATATGAATCTATTATGAGAGCTACTTATGGATTGCATACCAAAGATGACAATACCTAGATCTATGTTTTATGCCTAGCTAGGGGCGTTAAACAATAGCGCTTCTTGGGAGGCAACCCAATTTTATTTTTATGTTTTTTGTTTTTGGTTCTGTTTTTCAATAAATACACATTATTACCTCTGTAGTAATTGTGGTTTGGCGTTTTAATTAGTGTTTGAGCCAAGTAAGACCTTTGGGATGGCTTACGGTGATAGTTGATTTGATCTTGCTGAAAAACAGAAACTTTTGCGTGCAGTAACAGAATTGTTTAAATTCACTAGACCACGGAAAACCCTGAATTTTTACACAAGATTTATACAAATTGCCTCTGTTGTCCTAATTTTTCAGAATTTTTGAGTTACACAAGTATTAGATCAATTCAGATCTTCGCAGACTGTTCTGTTTTTGACAGATTCTGTTTTCTATGTGTTGTTTCCTTATTTTAATGAATCTATGGGTAGTTTCGGGGGGTATGAACCATGGAGAAGTTGGAATACATTAGATATTACACCGATATAAATAAATAATGAGTTCACAACAGTACCAAAAGTGGTGATTTATTTTCTTATACTAACGGATCTCATGAGTTTTCTGTTGAGTTTTGTGTTGTGAAGTTTTCAAGTTTTGGGTAAAGATTTGGTGGACTATGGAATAAGGAATGGCAAGATCCTAAGCTTGGGGATTCCCAAGGCACCCCAAGGTAATATTCAAGGACAACCAATCATCTAAGCTTGGGGATGCCCCTGATGGCATCCCCTCTTTCGTCTTCGTCTATCGGTAAATTTACTTGAGGCTATATTTTTATTCACCACATGATATGTGTTTTGATTGGAGCATCTTGTATGATTTGTGTCTTTGCTTTTTAGTTTGCCACAATCATCCTTGCTGTACACACCTTTTGAGAGGGACACGCATGAATCATGAATTTATTAGAATACTCTATGTGCTTCACTTATATCTTTTGAGCTAGGCAATTTTGCTCTAGTGCTTCACTTATATCTTTTTAGAGCACGGCGGTGGCTTTATTTTATAAAAAATGTTGAACTCTCTTGCTTCACTTATATTATTTTGAGAGTCCCTCTAAACAGCATGGTAATTTGCATAGGTTATGAATTTAGTCCTAATATGATGGGCATCCAAGAGGGATATAATAAAAACTTTCATATAAAGAGCATTGAATACTATGAGAAGTTTGATTCCTTATGATTGTGTTGAGACATAAAGATGGTGATATTAGGGTCATGCTAGTGAGTAATTGTGGATTGGTAGAAATACTTGTGTTAAAGTTTGTGATTCCCGTAGCATGCACGTATGGTGAACCGTTATGTGATGAAGTCGGAGCATGATTTATTTATTGATTATCTTCTTTATGAGTGGCGGTCGGGGACGAGCGATGGTCTTTTCCTACCAATCTATCCCCCTAGGAGCATGCGTGTAGTACTTTGTTTCGATAGCTAATAGACTTTTGCAATAAGTATGTGAGTTCTTTATGACTAATGTTGAGTCCATGGATTATACGTACTCTCACCCTTCCACCATTGCTAGCCTCTCTAGTACCGCGCAACTTTCGCCGGTGCATTAAACCCACCATATACCCTTCCTCAAAACAGCCACCATACCTACCTATTATGGCATTTCCATAGCCATTTCGAGATATATTGCCATGCAACTTCCACCGTTCCATTTTATTATGACACGCTCCATCATTGTCATATTGCTTTGCATGATCATGTAGTTGACATAGTATTTGTGGCAAGGCCACCATTCATATTTTTTATACATGTCTCTCTTGATCATTGCACATCCCGGTACACCGCCAGAGGCATTCATATAGAGTCATATTTTTGTTCTAAGTATCGAGTTGTAAGTAAATAAAAGTGTGATGATCTTCATTATTAGAGCATTGTCCCATGTGAGGAAAGGATGATGGAAGCTATGATTCCCTCACAAGTTGGGATGAGTCTCCGGACTTTACAAAAAATAAAAGAGGCCAAAGAAGCCCAAATAAAAAAATAAAAAAATGAGAGAAAAGAGAGAAGGGGCAATGCTACTATCCTTTTACCACACTTGTGCTTCAAAGTAACACCATGATCTTCATGATAGAGAGTCTCCTATGTTGTCACTTTCATATACTAGTGGGAATTTTTCATTATAGAACTTGGCTTGTATATTCCAATGATGGGCTTCCTCAAATTGCCCTAGGTCTTCGTGAGCAAGCGAGTTGGATGCACACCCACTTAGTTTCTTTTTAAGCTTTCATAAACTTATAGCTCTAGTGCATCCGTTGCATGGCAATCCCTACTCACTCACATTGATATATATTGATGGGCATCTCCATAGCCCGTTGATACGCCTAGTTGATGTGAGACTATCTCCTTCTTTTTGTCTTCTACACAACCACCATATTCTATTCCACCTATAGTGCTATATCCAGGGCTCACACTCATGTATTGCGTGAAAGTTGAAAAGGTTTGAGAACATCAAAAGTATGAAACAATTGCTTGGCTTGTCATCGGGGTTGTGCATGATTTAATACTTTGTGTGATGAAGATGGAGCATAGCCAGACTATATGATTTTGTAGGGATAACTTTCTTTGGCCATGTTATTTTGACAAGACATGATTGCTTTATTAGTATGCTTGAAGTATTATTGTTTTTATGTCAATATTAAACTTTTGTTTTGAATCTTATGGATCTGAATATCATGCCACAATAAAGAAAATTACATGGATAAATATGTTAGGTTGCATTCCACATCAAAAATTCTATTTTAATAATTTACATACTCGAGGACGAGTAGGAATTAAGCTTGGGGATGTTTGATACGTCTCCAACGTATCTATAATTTTTGATTGTTCCATGCTATTATATTATCTGTTTTTGATGTTTTATATGCATTAATATGCAATTTTATATTATTTTTGGGACTAACTTATTAACCTAGAGCCCAGTGCCAGTTTCTGTTTTTTCCTTGTTTTTGAGTTTTACAGAAAAGGAATATCAAACGGAGTCCAAACGGAATAAAACTTTACGATGATTTTTCTTGGACTAGAAGACACACGTAGGACTTGGAGAGGAAGTCAGAAGAGTCCCGAGGGCTCCACAAGCCCTCAGGGCGCGCCCTAGGGGGGGGCATCCCTCTGGCTTGTGGGCCCCACGAGAGTCCTCCAACCCTAATCTTTGGCCTATAAATTCCCAAATATTCCCAAACGACCAGAAGCGTCCACCAAAATACTTTTCCGCTGCCGTAACCTTCTGTACCCGTGAGATCCCATCTTTGGGCCTTTTCCGGCATCCTGCTGGAGGGGGATTCGATCACGGAGGGCTTCTACATCAACTCTATTGCCCTTCCGATGAAGCGTGAGTAGTTTACCTCGAAGTATTCAAAAATATGCCATCAATCAGTGCAAAAAGGAGAATCTTGTCCTTGTTGGAAATAACAAAGTCACTCCATTAGACCCTCAAGAGATTGAATATCTACTCGGTTTACCAAAGGACCACACAAGGGGACAACAACTCATTCCAAGGTGATACCATTGCTTGCCAGTTATGGATATATTGATTAAAGTATCCCATTGTGTACTGAATACATGCCATAATAATAGTAGGATGTCGAAATGTTATTGTCATTGGAATATTATGGCATGACACATTGGGAGTGTAGGCTGGGCTAGTACTTTGTCTACAGAAGCCATTCATACTTGGCATAGAAAAAATGGAAGTGTTATAAACATTTAATTGGAAGCTATTCTCAAGGACTAAAGAGCTGAAATGCGAGTTACTTATCTGGCATTAAGAAGTCAGTAATATATAGCAAGTGTTCTCTAATCTTAGTTTTGTTATACTTTTGTGCATGATTTTGTATGAGAGATGTTAGAGAAGGACGAGAAGATGAACTCATTAGTAGATAATGGGATTTGTTTGAAGATGAAGTTAATATGGCTATTACAAGATGTGGTATCGGTCCTTTTGAAATTGTTGCCTCGATGTTCATTTTTGTATGGAAAAGGCACCTTAAGATAAGGACCACCTTTTTTGTACTATGAAAATGTGGCCCAAGCTCCTAGACGTGTATAGGCGGCCATTTGAATATCTATGTATGGCATTGAACCTGAGTTTGTGGGTTCTAAGCATTTATTGCACGAACAAGGAAAAGAGGCTATATCTATAATTTGCCAACTGATAACAGAACACCTCTTCTTCCTCTGCCTCCAACCACCATATTTGAGGCGTTCCCTCATTACAAGAAGAGGTGGCCTTCCTGGGACACGAGACTGCAGCTGAACTCCTAGCAAACAAGTGTGGCAAGTGCAAAGCTGACAGAATTGTTCAATTGTGATGTTTCCAACATAGGCAATCCACTGCCTCGAAGTGTTCGAAAATATATCATCAAACAGTGCAAAAAGGAGAATCTTGTCTGGGTTGGAAAGTCGCTCCATTGGATCCTCAATAGATTGAATATCTACTCGGTTTCCCAAATGACCATACAAGGGGACGACAACTCATTCCAAGTTGATATCGTTGCTTACCACTTGTTGATATATTGATTGAAGTAACCCCGTGTGTACTGATAGTTCATGCCATTAATAGTAGGATGCCAAAATGTGATTGGCATCTGAATATTATGGCACAACACATAGGGAGGTGACGTCGGGCTAGTATTTTTGTGCAGGAGCCATTCATACTTGGCATAGAGGAACCAGAAGTGTTCACAACATTTACTTGGGAGTTATTCTCAAGGACTTGTCGTAAAATGATAAAATGCCAGTTAATTAGTTGGTATTAAGAAATCAGTAATTTATAGTTATTGTTCTCTAATATTAGTTTTTTTACTACTTTCATGGAGGTTCTTTTACGAGAGATGTTAGAGAAAGATGAGAAAATCAACTCATTAGTAGATAATGGGCTTTTCTGAAGATGAAGCTAATATAGCTATTACAAGATGTGATATCAATCCTTCTAAAATTGTTGGCTTGATTTTCATTTTCTATGGAAAATGCAGCTTAATATAATGGACCACCTGACGGTGTCCTGGACTAGGGGGTACTAACCTAGTCGGCCCATGCTCCTCGGGCTGGGCTGGTGGGCCCTCGTTCATCTCAAGATAGACTCCGGAAGTCGCACGCTGGAGGCATGGTCGAGACTGCATTTGTTGAAGACTTGACGTGTGCTCCAAGATTTCTCCTACCGCCTCCACACCTAGATACCGACCTTGTAACCCTAGATGCCCTACCTGGTGTGTATATAAGCCAAAGGGTTTAGCCCGTAGAGGGGACTTCAACGCAATCTCATTCACCTAGCCCTAGAGTTAGAACACATCTTATGATCTCGAGGTAGATCAACTCTGTATTCGATACATCTCCATCAATATAAACAAGAGCAGGACATAGGGTTTTACCTCCATCGAGAGGGCCCAAACTTGGGTAAACACCGTCTCTGTGCTCCTGTTACCCTTGATCCGAGATCCACATCTGACCACCTAGCCCGAGGTCTGCCGGATTTCCCTCCGACACCACCTTTTTTCTACTATGAAAATGTGGCCCAATCTCCTAGACTTGAATGGACGACCATTTCAAGATTGACACTCAAGCTGAGTTTGTAGGTTCTAAGCATTTGTGTGCAGCAGCAAGGAAAATATGCTACATCCAAAAATTGCCAACTGAGAACAGAGCACCTCTTCTTCCTCTGCCTCCAATGGCCATATTTCATGCATTCCCTCATTAAAAGAAGCGTTGGGCTTCCTAGGACTTGAGAATGCAGCTCAAGTGCTTGCGAACAAGTATGGCGAGTGTAAAGCTGACGTAATGGTTCAGGTGTGATCTCTCCACCACGGGCAATCTGTCGCCTTGAAGTGTTAAGAGATATGTCATCAATCAGTGCAAAAGGATAATCTTGTCTGGTTTGGAAATCACAAAGTCGCTCCATTGGAGCCTCAAGAGATAGAATTTCTACTCATTTTTCCAAAGGACCACACAAGGGGACAACAACTTATTCCAAGTTGATATTTTTGCTTACCAATTCTTCATATATTGATTGAAGTATCCCCTTGGGTACTCATAGTTCATGCCACAAGAATAGTAGGATGCCAAAAATGTGATTGGCATCATAATATTATGGCATGACACATAGGGAGGTGAGGCCGGGCCAATATTTTGTCAGCAGAAGCCATTCATACTTGGCATAGAGGAATTGGAAGTGTTATCAACATTTACTTGGGATTTATTCTCAAGGAGTCGCCATAAAGAGCTGAAATGCCAGAAACTTAGTTGGCATTAAGAAGTCAGTAATATATAGTAAGTGTTCTCTAATATTAGTTTTTGATTTACTTTTGTGCAGGATTTTCTATGAGAGATGTTAGAGAAGGACTAGAAGATCAACTCATTAGTAGATAATGGGCATTTGTGAAGATGAAGTTAATATGGCTATTACAAGATGTGATATCAGTCCTTTTGAAATTGTTGCCTTGATGTTCATTTTTGTATGGAAAAGGCACCTTAAGATAATATACCACCTTTTTCTACTATGAAAATGTGGCCCAAGCTCCCAAACGTGTATGGACGGCCATTTCAAGATCGACATTGAACCTGAGTTTGTGGGTTCTAAGCATTTGTGTGCAATAGCAAGGAAAAGATGTTACATCCATAATTTGCCAACAGAGAATAGAGCACCTCTTCTTCCTCTGCCTCCAAAGGCCATAATTGAGGCATTCCCTCATCAAAAAGAAGCATTGGCCTTCCTGGGACTCGAGAACGCAGCTCAACTGCTTGCGAACAGGTGTGGCAAGTGCAAATCTAATAGAATATTCAGGTGTGATCTTTCCAGCACAAGCAATCCACTACCTTGAAGGGTTCAAAACTATGTCATCAATCAATGAAAAAAGGAGAATCTTGTCTAGTTTGTAAAGAACAAAGTTGCTCCATTGGAGCCTCAAGAGATTGAATATCTACTCGGTTTTCCAAAGGACAACACAGGGGACGAAAAATCTATCCAACTTGATACCGTTGCTTACCACTTGTTGATATATTAATTGAAGTATCCCATAGGGTACTAATATTTCACACCACAAGAATAGAAGGATGTCCAAAAGTATGATTGGCATAAGAATACTATGGCATGACACATAGGGAGGTGAGGCTCGGCCAGTATTTTGTCTGCAGAAGCCATTCATACTTGGCATCCTGGAACTGTAAGTGTTATCAACATTTACTTGGGAGTTATTGTTAAGACCTTGTCATAAAGAGCTGAAATGACAACCACTTAGTTGTGGTTGGCATTAAGAAGTCAGTAATATATAGAAAGTGCTCTCTAATTTTAGTTTTTGTTATACTTTTGTGCAGGTTTTTGTAAGCGAGATGTATGAGAAGGACAAGAAGATCAACGCATTATTAGATAATGGTTTTTTAAAGATAAAGCTAATACGGCTATTACAAGAAGTGGTATCGGTCCTTTTAAAATTGTTACCTTGATGTTCATTTTTTGATAGGAAAGACACCTTAAGCTAACGGACCTCCTTTTTCTATGATGTAAATGTGGCCCAAGCTTCGAGACGTGTATAGACGACCATTTGAAGATCTCTGTATGACATACAACCTAAGTTTTTTTTGGGTTCTAAGCATTTATGTGCAACAACAAGTAATTGAGGATACATCCATAATATGCCAACTGAGGCCGAAGTACGTCTTCTTCCTCTGCCTCCAAAGGCGATATTTGGGGCATTCCCTCATCACAAGAAGTGGGGGCCTTCGTGGGACTCAAGAACGTAGCTCAACTACTTGCGAACAAGTGCGGCAAGTGTAAATCTGACTGAACAGATCAGGTGTGATCTTGCCAGGACGGGCAATCCGCCGCCTCAAAGTGTTCAAAAATATGTCATCAATCAGTGCAAAAAGGAGAATCTTGTCTGGTGTGGAAAGAAAAAGTCGCTCCATTGGAGCCTCAAGAGATTGAATATCTACTCGATTTTCCAAAGGACCACACAAGGGAACGACAACGTATTCCAGGTTGATATTGTTGCTTACCACTTGTTGATATATTGATTGAAGTATCCCCTTGGGTACTAATAGTTCATGCCACAAGAACAGCATCACACCCAAAATGTGATTGACATCGGAATATTATGGCAGACACATAGGGAGGTGAGGCTCGACCAGTATTTTGTTTGCAGAATCCATTCATACTTGGCATCGAGGAACTGGAAGTGTTATCAACATTTACTTGGGAGTTATTCTGAAGACCTCGTCGTAAAGAGTTGAAATTCCAATCACTTAGTTGGCCTTAAGAAGTCAGTAATATATAACAAGTGTACTTTAATCTTAGTTTTTGGTATAATTAATTTTGTGCAGGATTTTGTACGAGAGATGTCAACTCATTAGAAGATAATGGGGTTTTTGAAGATGAACTTAAGATGGATATTACAAGATGTGGTATCAGTCCTTTTAAAATTGTTGCCTTGAAGGTCATTTTTCTACGGAAAAGGCACCGTAAGATAATGGACCACCTTTTTTCTACTATGAAAATGTGGCCCAGCCTCCGAGACGTGTATGGACGACCATTTCAAGATCTATGTATAATATTCAACCTGAGTTTGTGGGTTCTAAGCATTTGTGTGAAGTATCAAGGAATAGAGGATACATCCATAATTTGCCAACTGAGACCAGAGCACCTCTTCTTCCTCTGCCTCCAAAGGCCATATTTGGGGCATTTCCTCATCACAAGAAGTGGTGGCCTTCCTGGGACTCGAGAATGAAGCTCAACTGCTTGCGAACAAGTGTGGCAAGTGTAAAGCTGACAGAATGGATCAGGTGTGATCTTGCCAGCACAGGAAATCCGCCGCCTCAAGTGTTCAAAAATATGTTATCAATCAGTGCAAAAAGGAGAATATTGTCTGGGTTGAAAGAACAAAGTTGCTCCAATGGAGCCTCAAGTGATTGAATATTTACTCGGTTTTCCAAAGGACCACACAAGGGGATGGGAACGTATTCCAGGTTGATATTGTTGCTTACCACTTGTTGATATATCGATTGAAGTATCCGCTTGGGTAATGATAGTTCATGCCACAAGAATAGCAGGATGTCCAAAATGTGATTTGTATCAGAATATTATGGCACGACACATAGGAGGTGAGGTGAGGCCAGTAATTTTTCTACAGAAGCCATTCATACTTGGCATCGAGGAACTGGAAGTGTTATCAACATTTAATTGGGAATTATCCTCAAGACCTCATCGTTAAGATTTGAACTGCCAGTCAGTTAGTTGGCCTTAAGAAGTCAACAATATATAGCAAGTGTTCTCTAATCTTAGTCTTTATTATACTTTTTTGCAGGATTTGCACGAGCGATGTCAAAGAAGGACAAGAAGATCAACGTATTATTAGATAATGGTTTTTTAAAAGATAAAGCTAATATGGATATTACAAGACGCGATATCGGTCCTTTTAAAATTGTTGCCTTGATGTTCATTTTTTGATGGAAAAGGCACCTCAAGATAACGGACCACCTTTTTCTATGATGAAAATTTGGCCCAAGCTCCTAGACGTGTAAGGACAACCATTTCAAGATCTCTGTATGACATTCAACCTGAGTTAGTGGGTTCTAAGCATTGGTGTGCAGCAGCATGGAAAAGAGGCTACATCCATAATTTGCCAACTAAGAACAGAGCACCTGTTCTGGATTTGCCTCTAGAGGTCATATTTGGGGCATTCCCTCATTACCAAAAGAGGTGACCCTCCTGGAACGTAGCTGAACAGCTAGCGAACAAGTGTGGCAAGTGCAAAGATGACAGAACGGTCCAGGTGTGATCTTTTGAGCACGGGCAATCCACCACCTGAAAGTGTTCAAATATATGACATCAATTAGTGCAAAAAGGAGAATCATGTCTATGTTGGAAACAAGCAAGTTGCTCCATTGGTGCCACAAGAGAATTAATATCTACTCTGTTTCCCAAAGGACCACACAAGGGGACGGCAAATCATTCCAGGTTGATACTGTTGCTTACTACTTGTTGATATATTTATTGAAGTATCCCCTTGGGTACTAATAGTTCATGCCACAAGGATAGCAGGATGTCCAAAATGTGATTGGCATCGAAATATTATTGAACGACACATAGGGAGGTGAGGCCCGACCATTATTTGTCTTCAAAACCCATTCATGCCTGGCAATGAGGAACTGTAAGTGTTATCAACATTTACTTGTGAGTTATTCCCATGACCTCATAGCGAAGAGCTGAAATGCGAGTCACTTAGTTCGCCTTAACAAGTCAGCAATATATAGAAAGTGTTCTCTAATCTTAGTTTTTGTTATACTTTTGTGCAAGATTTTGTACAGGGGATATCAGAGAAGGACAAGAAGATCAATGCATTATTACATAATGGGCTTTCTTAAACATAAAGCTAATATGGTATTACAAGATGTGGTATCAGTCCTTTAAGAATTGTTGCCTTGATGTTCATTTTTCTATGGAAAAGGCACCTTAATATAATGTACCACCTTTTTTCTACTATGAAAATGTGGCCCAGCCTCCGAGACGTGTATGGACGACCATTTCAAGATCTCTATATGACATTCAACCTGAGTTTGTGGGTTCTAAGCATTTGTGTGCAGCAGCTAGGAATATAGGATACATCCATAATTTACCAACTGAGACCAGAGCATCTCTTCTTCCTTTGCCTCCAAAGGCCATATTTGGGGCATTCCCTCATCACAAGAAGTGGTGGCCTTCCTGGAACTCGAGAACGCAGCTCAACTGCTTGCAAACAAGTGTGGCAAGTGTAAAGCTGACAGAACGGATTAGGTGTGATTGCCAATATGGGAAATCCGCCACCTCAAAGTGTTCAAAAATATGTCATCAATCAATGCAAAAAGGAGAATCTTGTCTGGTGTGGAAAGAACAAAGTTGCTACATTGGAGCCTCAAGTGCTTGAATACCTACTCGGTTTTCCAAAGGACCACACAAGGGAATGCGACGCATTCCAGGTTGATATTGTTGCTTACCACTTGTTGATATATTGATTGAAATATCCCCCTTGGTACTGATAGTTCATGCCACAAGAATACCAGGATGTCCAAAATGTCATTGGCATCAGAATATTATGGAACGGCACTGATACGTCTCCAATGTATTTATAATTTTTGATTGTTCCATGCTATTATATTATCATTTTTGGATGTTTTACAATCATTTTATATCATTTTTGGGACTATCCTATTGACATAGTGCCCAGTGCCAGTTGCTGTTTTCTGCTTGTTTTTTACATCGTAGGAAATCAATACCAAACGGAGTCCAAACGCAGCGAAAGTTTTTTGAGATTTTTTTGGACCGGAAGACAACCAGTGGGCCAAAGAAGTACCGAAGAGGGGCCCCGAGGTGAGCACAAGACACCGGGGCGTGCCTGGGCCCCCGGGCGCACCCTGGTGGGTTGTGCCCATCTTGGAGACCTCCCACACCGCCTCTTTGCTCTATAAATACCCCAATATTCCAGAAACCCTAGGGGAGTCGACGAAAATCAATTCCAGCCCCCGCAAGTTCCAGAAACCACAGATCCAATCTAGACACCATCACAGAGGGGTTCATCATCCTCATTGGTGCCTCTCCGATGATGCGTGAGTAGTTCATTGTAGACCTACGGGTCCGTAGTTAGTAGCTAGATGGCTTTCTCTCTCTCGTTTGATTCTCAATACAATGGTCTCTTGGAGATCTATTTGATGTAACTCTTTTTGCGGTGTGTTTGTTGGGATCCGATGAACTTTGAGTTTATGATCAGATCTATGTTTTTATCCATGAAAGGTATTTGAGTCTTCTTTGATCTCTTATATGCATGATTGCTTATAGCCTCATATTTCTTCTCCGATATTTGGGTTTTGTTTGGCCAACTTGATCTATTTATCTTGCAATGGGAAGAGGTGCTTTGTGATGGGTTCGATCTTACGGTGCTTGATCCCAGTGATAGAAGGGGAAACGACACATATGTATCATTGCTATTAAGGTGTGACGCCCCAGACTCAATCGTGCACTAATCATACACGCAAACATGCACGATCAAGCACAGGGACTCACGGGAAGATATCACAACACAACTCTAACACAAATAAACGAAGATCCACGAATATTACAGCCCAGGGATCACGAGGATCCGAATACATAAGTCAGTCATATAATTAATATCTGGGTACATACATAGTTAGTCAAGGATGCCTTAAGAAGGCTAGCATAAACAACAACTCTAGATCGAAAGGCGAGGGACTCCTGCCCAGGGCCTCCAATCCTACTCCTGGTCGGCTCGCTTGATCCAGTAGTACGTGCCGTCTGGGCCCTCCTGGTAGTAAGCTCCTGCGGGGACATCTGGCTCCTGGGCTCCATCGTCTGAGGTAACATCAAAAGGGGTATGGGGGGAAAAAGAGATAGCAAAGCAACCGTGAGTACTCATCCAAAGTACTCAGCAAGCAAGGATCTACACTACATATGCAACATTATCAAAGAAAGGCTGTATATGTGGACTGGACTGCAGAAATGCTAGAGTTGAGAGAAGACCTAGTCCTATCGAAGACTAGCATCTTCACGAAGCCACAATCTTGCAGCAGTTAGAAGAGTACAGAAAAGCATTTTATTAAGCAAGCATGTTGAGGCAAAGCCTAGAGATCCTTCTCGACTCCCTGCGAGGAAGCGATCCCGAAGCTTCAATTAGTTAAACAAGTATCCAGTTCAAGTAATAGATCGGGATACCAAACTGAGCGTCCTGTTACCGTGGACACGGCTATTCGAATAGATCACTTCCCTGCAGCGGTGCACTACTGTTACCCAACACGCTCGATCACCTCTGGCTGTACACTTGCTGGGTAATGCCCGGCCTCGGGAGATCGACACGAAGTAGTGCCCTACCTAGGCTCAGTAGAGAGGTCAACACGCCGGACTAACCTATGCATCCAGGGGTCTTGGGCCATCGCCTCGGGCGCTCCTGCGCGTTGCGAGACTGGCCAGGGAGCAGGCGTGACACTGAACTCATCAATGAAGTATCCAGCCCAACCCCAACAATCAGCCCGCACGGTGAACTGTGACGTCTAATGAGCTTTCGGGAGAAACGTACGACGTAGAGGGCCCCATAAACCATTATCCCGCGTGGTGGTAGTGCGTATAGGCCATTGGCCAACTCAGATTAATTACCCAAATCCGTTCGGGGTATTTAATAACTCGCGGAGACGATCAGAGTTTCTGATGCTCCGCCACAATATCTCTCTCGGGTGCCCTCCTGGCAAACCCGACTGCATAAGTTCCCCCGCGGGTACCCATCAGGGTCGACCCGCCTACGACAAAGGTCAAAGTAACCGTGTGGTCATAACACCAAGGGGGAAAACCCCGAGGAATCACCCTCGGTGGATTCCACTCGATGAAATCATTAAGGTGAACGTAGGAGGATTCACCCTCGAGGTTCACACTTGAGGGGTTGCATGACCGAGTCGTATCAGGAATGGTTAAGGAGGAATCACCCTCGATGACCACGACCGAATAGCTACACTACAGAGTTATCATCAGGAGTGCGTTACGAGGTATCACCCTCGGCACTCAATAGTAACTATGCAGAGTCATACAACAAAGGGAGGTGAAGTGAGGTGTCGGTCTCTGGTCGTCGATCATGTTGATCGAGTCGTCGATGATGAAGCAGAGGCAACAAGGACAAAGTGGGGGTCACTGACGGATCACTAACCAACCTATACTAAGTAGTTTGAAATAGGCAGGTAAGGTAGCAATAAGCAGGTTACAAAAAGCAGGCTATGCATCAGAATAGGAGCAATCATTTACAGTAGCAAATTCTAATGCAAGCAGGAGAGAATGGAATGGGCGATATCGGAGTGATCAAGGGGGGGGGGGGGGCTTGCCTGGAAGCTCTGCTGAGAGGGGCTGGTCGTCAGAAGGCTGCTCGTCCGGAGCGTAGTCGTACTCTGCTGCGTCGGCGTCGGTCTCGGCCTCTATCAAGAGAGAAGGAGGGGGAAAGAAACAATAAATTCATGGCAAAAATGCAAACAATATGCATGACAGGCCTAAATGATATGCAGAGGTGTTCTACTGCCTAACTAGATGATTTAGTTAATTTAGGAATTTATTTGGATTTATTTTATTAAAGTTGAGCACTATTCATTTATCAAAATCAGTCTAAAAGTTCCACGTTTAGATAGTTAGGGGCATCTGACAGCAATATGAAGGGCGTATTCGGATTAGTCTCGTCGTTCTGAGCAACTTTCATGTATAAAGTTTTTCGATCGGAGCTACGGTTTATTTTTTATGAATTTTCAAAGATTAAATCATTTTATGAAATTATTAAAATTTCAAAATAAAAGCAGAATATTCTTCTGTCACCTAGTGCTACTCTACCCAAAGTGTATGATAGTGGGCCAGGGGAGTGATCAGTCAGCAGCCCAGTCAGCAGTTGACTGGGTCAACGTTGACCAGTCAACGGGTCTGGTGGGACCCTTTTGTTAGTGGCTGTTAATTTAAACAGGGGTTGTTAGTGGGGGGTGGACCCCGTACGTCAGTGACACAATACATGGAGGGGTTAGTTGTTTAATGGGGATTAGCACCTGATCCTAATCAGAGGGCCGGCCCCCTCACGTGCGGTGGCCCAAGGCCATGGCCGAGGCGTGCACGCGCACACACGGGAAGGGGGGGTCGGCCATGGCGAGGCCGGCAGCAGAGACCGGCGCGGCTGACAGCGGCGACTGGTGCGACGAGCGGCAATGTGTGAAGGTGGGTGGCCAGACGCGGTTGGCGGGGCGAGCGCAGGCCCCAGCGGAGCCGAGCGACGGCGATTATTAGCAGCAACAGCAGCACTGCAGCGACAGCGGCAAAGGCGGTCGCGCGCGGAGGGGAAGCGGGGCGCGGCCTCGAGAGGCCGTGGTCCTAGCAGGCGTGCGGCCGGGTAAGCCAACGAGCGGCCAGGGAGGCGAGGACGCGCCGGGAGGCCCGCGGGGCGCAGACCGAAGGTGGTGGTGGCCGCGGTGAGCGCGAGCGTGGGGAGCGACGGACGAGCACGGGTGCGGTGCTATGGTGCCGGATTCGAAGGGGACTTGGAAGGGATCGATAGAGTGCTCACACAGGAAGCGGATGGCGTGCTCGGGGAAGCCGGGGATGAAGCAAAGGCGACGAATCCATCGATGGTGTCGCAGTGGCTGGAGGTAGAAGATGATGTCGATCCCTGCGGTCCAGGGGCTCCCGGCTCCAATTGGTGGATGTAGTCGAAGGAGTGGACGTCGACGAAGCTCGCGGACGAAGTGGCTGGGCGCGGGGAGCTCGGTAGGCACGTGGACATCGGAGACCATGGCGGCGAGGGCTCGGGCGTGTGCGAGGGCAAGAGCTATGGCGTGAGGGGAAGGGAGGAGAGGTTAGGGTTCGGCCGAGGGGGGGTCGAGAGGTACTTGTAGGTCACCGGGGAGGTGGTGGATGGCCGACACGTGGTCGATCCGCGGCGTGGACGGGCGCACGACGGCCACCCAGCCCCCTGTGAACAAAGGAAGGAGAAATAGGGGGAGTTGGGCTGGGCTGTGTACTGTAGCAGTGGGATACAGTGCACAGTGTAGCCTTTCCCCCTTTTTTTCTTTAATTCTGTTCTATTTTATTTTTCTGGCACCGTTTTCTATTTTTTTGTACCAAATGATTTTTGGTGAACATGAAATTTGGCACATAAATCCTAATCAACACTATAAGGTTGCACAAAAAGTTTGAGGCCAATTGGAACCGTTCAAATTTATAGTTGAATTAAAAATGTGTTTATTTAATCTTGTTGTTCCACTAAATTAATTCCAGGGGCAATTTGGGAAACCAAATGAGGTTGGTTCCAACATGTTAATTACTTAGTGAATATTTGCAACCCACCAAACATTTTTATTTGACAGTTTGAAGAAATAATAATTTGACTAGCATTTTGAATTCAAATTTGAGTTTGATTTGGGACA
This sequence comes from Thinopyrum elongatum, assembly GCA_011799875.1. Taxonomy (NCBI): domain Eukaryota; kingdom Viridiplantae; phylum Streptophyta; class Magnoliopsida; order Poales; family Poaceae; genus Thinopyrum; species Thinopyrum elongatum. The sequence continues at coordinate 553,187,165 of CM022299.1, read as the reverse complement.
AGTGAGGATTAGAAAAATAATTGCAATGACATGGCACCATTAGTGAGTGGTTACTGTAGCTTAACTACCGGGGTGTTACATAAGGATAACAAGATGGGGTCTATTTCTATATAAATAGATCTTGTCTACATCATGTCATCATTCTTATTGCATTACTCCATTTTTCCATGAACATAATACACTAGATGCATGCTGGATAGCGGTCGATGTGTGGAGTAATAGTAGTAGATGCAAGCAGGAGTCGGTCTACTAATCTTGGACGTGATGCCTATATAATGATCATTGCCTGGATATCGTCATGATTATTTGAAGTTCTATCAATTGCCCAACAGTAATTTGTTTACCCACCGTTTGCTATTTTTCTCGAGAGAAGCCACTAGTGAAACCTACGGCCCCCGGTTCTTTACTTTAATATATTTGCCTTTGCGATCTATTTTTATTTGCTTTTATTTTCAGATCTATTAATCCAAAAATACAAAAATACCTTGCTGCAATTTTTACTTATTTATTTTATCTGGCGTTCCCGCGAGATCTATTTATCCAATCTACTACAATTTTACCTATCCTTTTACCCGTGAGGGATTGACAACCCCTCTCTTACGTCGGGTTGCAAGTATTTGTTCTTTGTGTGCAAGAGCTGTTTACGTGGTGTTGCGTGGTTCTCCTACTGGTTCGATAACCTTGGTCTCATCACTGAGGGAAATACCTACCGTTGCTGTGCTGCATCATCCCTTTCTCTTTGGGGAAATACCGACGTAGTTCAAGCAAACATCAAAAGGAATTTCTGGCGCCGTTGCCGGGGAGACATCATCAACATCTACCAGGTTCCTAATCACAAATCTCATCTCCTTGCAATTTACATTATTTGCCATTTTCCTCTCGTTTTCGTCTCCCCCACTTCACAAAAATTTGCCGTTTCATTGGCCCTCTTTTTCGTTCGCCGTTTTCTCGTCAGATCTATCTTTTTGCTTGCAATCATGAGTGATTTCGGTATGGCAGAAATAGATGATGGCCTAACTCCTAGAGTGGAGCATACGAGTAATCTGGATGCCAAAACTTTTGTTTTGGGGGAGGGGAATGTTATGGGAAAAGAACATATCCAAGAATTTTTCAATTGTGTTGGAAATTTGAGTCTTGATGATGCTCCTATACTTAAAAGGACTAAATCTTATGCGGAAGCTATTTCAGCGCTAGTTCTGAAACTTGAAAATAGATTTATCCGTACTCATCCTACCTTGCAAAGATTGTTTTATGAGTTACCCGTTATAAAGAATCCTAAAGCTAAAAAGTTGGCCACTCTTGTTCTTATGAATGAATTTGACTACATAATACGGGAAGCTAGGGAAATCTTTGATTTTTATGGTATGAATCGTGAAAAACCCATGATAGATGAAATTCTCTATAATAGTGATTATGCTTTAAGGCATTTACTTGGGGATAATCAAATCTTTGATGAGAATCTTAAAAAGCAAGTCCCTGTTTTAGATATTATCCAACAAGTTTTTAATGATGTTAATCAACATTATTCTTGGATCGCTGCCGGAAATCAAAAGGGATATGATGATAAGCAACTTGATAGTGCTAAAATTTCCATGGATAATGTGTTTTATGTTGTTTTTTCAAAGCCTCCTGAGAAAAACACCTCCAAGAAAAACAAGAACAAAGATGACAATACTTAGATCCTTTGCTTTATGCCTAGCTAGGGGCGTAAAACGATAGCGCTCGTTGGGAGGCAACCCAACTTGTATCTTTTTTCTTTTTGTTTCTTTTTGCTGTTTTCAATAAAATACCCAATTATGCCTCTGGTTAGATGTGTTTTTGTGGTTTAAATTAGTGTTTGTGCCAAGCAAAGCCTTTGGGACGATTTGGGTGATAGTTGGTTTGATCTTGCTGAAAAACAGAAACTTTTGCGCTCAGGAAAACAATTCTTATTTTTAACAGAAGAGTGATTTTGATTTTATTCTTTTTTCAGAAGATTAATAAAAAAAATTCTCATGTTTTCCTAATTTTTCAGAATTTTTGGAGTTACAGAAGTATTCGAAGTTTTCAGATTGCTACAGACTATTCTGTTTTTGACAGATTCTGTTTTCTTTGCGTTGTGTGCTTGTTTTGATGATTCTATGGTTTCCTTTGAAGAGTTTTTGCCATATAAAAGTTGAAATACAGTAGATATAATGCAAAAATAAAATATGAATGGGTTTGCAACAGTACTTATAGTAGTGATTTGCTTTCTTATACTAACGGATCTCACGAAGGTTTTGTTGAGTTTTGTGTGATTGAAGTTTTCAAGTTTTGGGTGAGATTACGATGGATGAAGGAATAAGGGTTAGCAAAAGGCTAAGCTTGGGGATGCCCGAGGCACCCCAAGATAATATTCAAGAAGTATCAAGCAACTAAGCTTGGGGATGCCCCCGAGTGGCATCCCCTCTTTCTTCTAACGACCATCGGTATTTTACTTGGAGTTATATTTTTATTCGTCACATATTATGAGTTTTGCTTGGAGCGTCTTGTATGATATGAGTCTTTGCTTGTTTTGCTTTTTATTTTAAGTCTTGAATCCTTGCTGGACACACCTTTTTTGGGAGAGCCAAAAATTATGCTATGTTTGCTCCTATGCTTCACTTAAATTTTTATGAGCTATGGAATTGCTCTAGTGCTTCACTTATATCTTTTTGCTTTGTTATTTTTGAAGAAATGCTCTCATGCTTCACTTAGATTTATTTGGGAGTTAGTAAAATTTTAAAGAAATTCTCTCTTGCTTCACTTAGATTAATTTGAGAGAAAGAAATATTATGCTCATGTTCTTCACTTATATTTGTTTGAGCTTATTAAAAGCAACATATGAAACTAGTCCCAAAGTGATAGATATCCAAGAAGGATATAATAAAAACTTTCATGAAGATCATTGGACAAAATAAACTTGATTCTTAGTATAGTTTTGAGATATGATGATAGTGATATGTGAGTCATGTCGATGAGTAATTATGCTTTAGTAAGAATATTGGTGTTAAGGTTTGTGATTCCCTATGCAAGCACGAAAGTCAATAGTTATGAATTGAAATTATATCCTACTTGTGGTGCATTATTCGGTGTTAATTATGCTTAATGCTTGCTTACGAGATTTTTCATTTCTTGATTGGACGCTTCTCAATCTTTTTGCTAGCCTTCATTTGCACTAAGTATGATCACTACTTGTGCATCCAAAACCCTTTAAACCAGTGTTGCCATATGAGTCCACTATACCTACCTATATGCGGTATTTCCGTGCCGTTCTAAGAAAATTTGTATGTGCCATCTCTAATTTTCAAAATAAATTTCTCTTTTGTGTGCTCGTACTGCTCGCGAGGCGGTGAGGGGTGGCCGATATTTTTCCATGCTAGATGTGTTATTCTCACGATGAGTGTTTATTCACTTGTCATTGCACGAGAGTACGGCAAAGGTATTAGGGATGCCCAATCCCGAAATGAAAAATGAATTTACTTTATGTTGTCAAATAATAAATTCCTTGGAAAGTGTTGGTATGGAGGGTACCCGTGGATACGGCTAGCCATGGAAAGTGAAAGAAATGGTGGAAAAAGGAATAAACTTTAATTTCTGTTTGGGATCCGCCTATGATATATCTAGCATGGAAAGTATTGGGAACTCTAAGTCGGTTTCATTGGTGGGAAAAGTATGCCTCTCAAAATGTTTTTATCTCTCAATTTAAGCTTTGAGCTCTGGCACCTCTACAAATCCCTACTTCCCTCCGTGAAGGGCCTTTCTTTTACTTTATGCAATTTTTATTTTTACTTGAGTCTCCATCTTCTCTTATAAAGCACCAACTAAGGGGCACTATGATCGTACTTGAGCATTGGGTGTAGCTAATATTCGAGTGTGTTTCATGAATGGATCAATGATTGAGCATAATGGGCTAGGGATAACTTGCTTTAGTGTTGATATTTTGAAAGACATGGTTGCTTGTTGATATGCTTGAGTATTAAAGTCCTCATGTCAAAACTAGACTATTGCTTTGAACCATATAAAAGTCCAAATGTCCATGCTACAAAGAAAAGAATATGTGATGAACATATTAGGTAGCATTCCACATCAAAAATTCTGTTTTTATCATTTACCTACTTGAGGATGAGCAGGAATTAAGCTTGGGGATGCTGATACGTCTCCAACGTATCTATAATTTTTGATTGTTCCATGCTGTTATATTATCATTTTTGGATGTTTTACAATCATTTTATATCAACTTTATATCATTTTTTGGGACTAACCTATTGACATAGTGCCCAGTGCTAGTTGCTGTTTTCTGCTTGTTTTTTACATCGTAGGAAATCAATACCAAACGGAGTCCAAACGCAGCGAAACTTTTTGGAGATTTTTTTTGGACTAGAAGACATCCAGTGGGCCAAAGAAGTACCGAATAGGGGGCCCAAGGTGAGCACAAGACACCGGGGCGCGCCCTGGTGGGTTGTGCCCATCTCGGAGACCTCCCGCACCGCCTCTTTGCTCTATAAATACCCCAATATTCCAGAAACCCTAGGGGAGTCGACGAAAATCAATTCCAGCCGCTGCAAGTTCCAGAAACCACAGATCCAATCTAGACACCATCACGGAGGGGTTCATCATCCTCATTGGTGCCTCTCCGATGATGCATGAGTAGTTCATTGTAGACCTACGGTTCCGTAGTTAGTAGCTAGATGGCTTTCTCTCTCTCGTTTGATTCTCAATACAATGGTCTCTTGGAGATCTATTTGATGTAACTCTTTTTGCGGTGTGTTTGTTAGGATCCGATGAACTTTGAGTTTATGATCAGATCTATTTTTTTATCCATGAAAGTTATTTGAGTCTACTTTGATCTCTTATATGCATGATTGCTTATAGCCTCATATTTATTCTCCGATATTTGGGTTTTGTTTGGCCAACTTGATCTATTTATCTTGCAATGGGAAGAGGTGCTTTGTGATGGGTTCGATCTTACGGTGCTTGATCCCAGTGACAGAAGGGGAAACGACACGTATGTATCGTTGCTATTAAGGATAACAAGATGGGGTCTATTTCTACATAAATAGATCTTGTCTACATCATGTCATCGTTCTTATTGCATTACTCCGTTTTTCCATGAACTTAATACACTAGATGCATGTTGGATAGTGGTCGATGTGTGGAGTAATAGTAGTAGATGCAGGCAGGAGTCGGTCTACTAATCTTGGACGTGATGCCTATATAATGATCATTGCCTGGATATCGTCATGATTATTTGAAGTTCTATCAATTTCCCAACAGTAATTTGTTTACCCACCGTTTGCTATTTTTCTCGAGAGAAGCCACTAGTGAAACCTACGGCCCCCGGGTCTTTACTTTAATATATTTGGCTTTGTGATCTATTTTTATTTGCTTTTATTTTCAGATCTATTAATCCAAAAATACAAAAATACCTTGCTGCAATTTTTACTTATTTATTTTATCTCGCATTCCCGCAAGATCTATTTATCCAATCTACTACAATTTTACCTATCCTTTTACCCGTGAGGGATTGACAACCCCTCTCTTACGTCGGGTTGCAAGTATTTGTTCTTTGTGTGCAGGAGCTGTTTACGTGGTGTTGCGTGGTTCTCCTACTGGTTCGATAACCTTGGTCTCATCACTAAGGGAAATACCTACCGTTGTTGTGCTGCATCATCCCTTCCTCTTTTGGGAAATACCAACGTAGTTCAAGCAAACATCAGGCACATAGGTAGGTGAGGTTCGGCCAGTATTTTTTCTTCAAAACCATTCATACTTGGCATCGAGGATCTGGAAGTGTTATTAACATTTACTTGGGAGTTATTTTGAAGACCTTGTTGTAAAGAGTTGAAATGCCAATAACTTAGTTGGCCTTAAGAAGTCCGTAATATATAGCAATTGTTCTTTAATCTTAGTTTTTGTTATAATTAATTTTGTGCAGGATTTTGTACGAGAGATGTCAGATAAGGACAAGAAGATCAACACATTATTAGATAATGGGCTTTAAAAAAAAGATAAAGCTAATATGACTATTTCAAGATGTGGTATCAGTCCTTTTTTAATTGTTGCCTTGATGTTCATTTTTTGGTGGAAAAGGCACCTTAAGATAATGGACCACCTTTTTCTATGATGAAAATGTGGCCCAAGCTCACAGACGTGTATGGACGACCATTTCAAGATCTCTCTATGACATTCAACCTGAGTTTGTGGGTTCAAAGCATTTGTGTGCAGCAGCAAGGAAAAGAGGCTACATCCATAATTTGCCAAATGAGAACAGAGAACTTCTTCTGCCTCTGCCTCCAAAGGCCATATTTGGGGCATTCCCTCATAATAAGAAGTGGTTGCCCTCTTGAGACTCAAGAACGACTCTAAACAACTAGCGAACAAATGTGGCATGTGCAAAGCTGTGGTGTAATCTTTCCAGCATGAGCAATCCACCGCCTCGAAGTGTGAAAATATATTTCATCAATCAGTGCAAAAAGGAGAATCTTGTCTAGGTTGGAAAGAACCAAGTTGCTCCATTGGATCCTAGGAGATTGAATCTCTAGTCAGTTCCCCAAAGGACCACACAAGGGGATGACAACTCATTCCTGGTTGATATTGTTGCTTACCAATTGTTAATATATTGATTGAACTATCCCCGTGTGTACTAATAGTTCATGCCACAAGAATAGCGAACGTCCAAAATATGATTGGCATTGGAATATTATGTCATGAAACATACAGAGGTGAGGCTAAGATAATATTTTGTCTATAGAAGCCATTCAGACTTGGCATAGAAAAACTGGAAGTGTTATCAACATTTACTTGGGAGTTATTCTCAAGGACTCAAGAGCTGAAATGCCAGTCACTTAGTTGGGATTAAGAAGTCACTAATATATAGCAAGTGTTCTCTAATCTTAGTTTTTTTTATACTTTTGTGCATGATTTTGTGCGTGAGATGTCAGAGAAGGACAATAAGATCAACTCATTAGAAGACAATGGGCTTTTTTGAAAATGAAACTAATATGGCTATTACAAGATGTGGTATCAATCCTTTTAAAATTGTTGCCTTAAAGTTCATTTTTCTATGGAAAAGGCACCATAAGATAATGGACCACCTTTCTTCTACTATGAAAATGTGGTCCAGCCTCCGAGACGTGTATGGACGACCATTTCAAGATCTCTGTATGACATTCAACCCGAGTTTGTGGGTTCTAAGCATTTGTGTGCAATAGCAAGGAATAGAGGATATATCCATAATTTGCCAACTGAGACCAGATCACCTCTTCTTCCTCTGCCTCCAAAGGCCATATTTGGTGCATTCCCTCATCACAAGACGCGGTGGCCTTCCTGGGACTCGAGAACGCAGCTCAACTGCTTGCTACCAAGTGTGGCAAGTGTAAGGCTAGCAGAACGGATCAGGTGTGATCTTGCCAGCATGGGTAATCCGCCGCCTCAGAGTGTTAAAAAATATGTCATCCATCAGTCTAAAAAGGAGAATATTGTGTGGGTTGGAAAGAATAAAGTTGCTCCATTGGAGCCTCAAGTGATAGCTAAACAGCTAGCAAAAAAGTGTGGCAAGTGCAAAGCTGACAGAACGGTTAAGGTGTGATCTTTCAAGCACGGACAATCCACCGCCTTGACGTGTTCAAATATATAACATCAATCAGTGCAAAAAGTAGAATCTTGTCTATGTTGGAAATAACCAATTTGCTCCATTGGAGCCTCAAGAGATTGAATATCTACTCGGTTTCCCAAAGGACCACACAAGGGGACGACAAATCATTCCAGGTTGATACTGTTGCTTCCCACTTGTTGATATATTGATTGAAGTATCCTCGTGTGTACTGATAGTTCATGCCACAAGGATAGCAGGATGTCCAAAATGTGATTGGCATTGGAGTATTATGGCCCGACACATAGGGATGTGAGGCTAGGTCAATATTTTGTCTACAGAAGCCATTCACACATGGCATAGAAAAATTGTAAGTGTTATCAACATTTACTTGGGAGTTATTCTCAAGGACTCAAGAGCTCAAATGCCAATCGCTTAGTTAGCATTGAGAAGTTAGTGGTATATAGCAAGTGTTCTCTAACCTAAGTTTTTATTATACTTTTGTGCATGATTTCTTTCGAGAGATGTATGAGAAGGACGAGAAGATCAACTCATTATTAGATAATGGGATTTTTTGAAGATGAAGCTAATTCGGCCATTACAAGATGTGGTATCAGTCCTTTTAAAATTGTTGCCTTGATGTTCTTTTTTCTATGGAAAAGCACCTTAAGATAATGGACCACCTTTTTTCTACTATGAAAATGTGGCCCAAGCTCCGAGGCATGTATGGACGACCATGTGAAGATCTCTCTATGGCAGTCAACTTGAGTTTGTGGTTTCTAAGCATTTGTGTGCAGTAGCAAGGAATATAGGATACATCCATAATTTGCCAAATGAGACCAAATCACCACTTCTTGCTCTGCCTCCAAAGGCTATATTTGGGGCATTCCCTCATCACAAGAAGCGGTGGCCTTCCTGGGACTTGAGAATGCAGCTCAACTGCTTGCCAACAAGTGTGGCAGCTGTAAAGCTGACAGAACGATCAGGTGTGATCTTGCCATTATGGGCAATCCGCTGCTGCTACTTGTGAGCTGCGTTGGGATTTTCTCGAAGAGGAGAGGATGATGCAGTACAATAGAGATAATTATTTCCCTCAGTTAAGAACCAAGGTTATCAATCCAGTAGGAGAACCACTCAACACCTCATTAGCAGTACCTACACACAAAATAACAAATACATGCACCCAATGCAAACTATGGGTTGTCAATCCCTTGGCGGTTAATTGCAAGGATCAAATCTCATAGTGATAGATCGATAAACAAAAACACAAAATAAAATAAAGGTAAATATTGCAGCAAGGTATTTTTGGATTTTAATATAAGATTAAATAGACCCCGGGGCCATAATTTTCACTAGAGGCTTCTCACTTGAACATAGCATACGGCGGGTAAACAAATACTGTTGGGCAATTGATAGAAAAGCGAATAATCATGATGATATCCAAGGCAATGATCATGTATACAGGCATCACGTCCGAGACAAGTAGACTGACTCCTTCCTGCATCTAGTACTAGTACTCCGCACAACGATCATTGTCTAGCATGCATCTAGATTATTAAGTTCATAAAGAACGGAGTAACGCCTTAAGCAAGATGACATTATGTAGACAAAGTAAATCCAATCAATATGAGTAAACCCCATCTTTTTATCCTTAATGGAAACAATACAAGTACGTGTCATGTCCCTTTCTGTCACTAGGATTGAGCAACGCAAGATTGAACCCATCACGAAGCACCTCTCCCATTGCAAGATAAATCAATCTAGTTGGCCAAACCAAACGGATAGATTAGAGAGAAATACAAAGCTATAAAAATCATGCATAATCTGATCATAAACCCACAATTCATCGGATCCCAACAAACACACCACAAAAAATGATTACATCGAATAGATCTCCAAGAACATCGAGGAGAACATTGTATTGAAGATCAAAGAGAGAGAAGAAGCCATCTAGTTACTAGATATGGGCCCGTAGGTCTGTGGTAAACTACTCACACATCATCGGAAGGGTAGCAAGGTTGATGTAGAGTCCCTCCATGATCGATTCTCCCTCCGACAGAGTACCGAAAAAGGTCTCCAGATGGGATCTCCGAAGAATAGAAACTTGCGGGGGAGGAAAAAGTATTTTGGTTGGCTCTCTGATTTATGGGAAAATTTTGAGAATTAATAGAGGCGGAATTAGGTAAAGAGGTGCCACGAGGGGCCCACAAGCCTGGGGGGTGCCCTCTGGGGCGCGCCTCCCAAGCTTGTCAGGTGCGCCCCCAGGCTTGTCGCTCCCTCGTGGATCGTCAGGTCATCTCCCGAACCTTCTAGGGTCCCTTCTGGTCCAGAAAAAATTAATCCAATTTTTTTCTCCAATTGGACTCTGTTTGATATTGATTTCCTGAAAAGCCAAAAACAAGCAAAAACCACAACTGGCACTGGGCACTAGGTTAATAGGTTAGTCCCAAAAAATGATATATAATTGCATAATAAACATCCAAGATTGATGCTATAATAGCATCGAACAATAAAAAAATATAGATACGTTGGAGATGTCTCAGTCACCTCCAAGTTTGCAAAAATATGCCATCAATCATTGCAAAAAGGAGAATCTTGTCTGGGTTTAAAAGAACAAAGTTGCTCCATTGTAGCCTCAAGAGATTGCATATCTACTCGGTTTTGTAAAGGACCACACAAGGGGACAGCAACGTATTCCAGGTTGATATTGTTGCTTACCACTTGATGATACATTAATTGAAGTATCCCATTGGATACTGATAGTTCATGCCACAAGAATAGTAGTATGTCCAAAATGTGATTTGCATCAGAATATTATGGCATGACACATAGGGAGGTCAAGCTCGGTCAGTTTGGTCTGCATAAGCCATTCATACTTGGCATCGAGGAACTGGAAGTGTTATCAACATTTACTTGGGAGTTATTCTCAAGACCTCATCGTAAAGAGATGAAATGTCAGTCACTTAGTTGGCCTTAATAAGTCAACAATATATAGCAAGTGTTCTCTAATCTTAGTCTTTGCTATACTTTTGTGCAGGATTTTGTACCCGCGATGTCAGAGAAGGACAAGAAGATCAACGTGTTATTTCATAATGGGCTTTTTTAAAGATAAAGCTAATATGGCTATTACAAGATGTGGTATCGGTCCATTTCAAATTGTTGCCTTGATGTTTTTTCGATGGAAAAGGCATCTGAAGATCACGGACCACCGTTTTCTACGATGAATATGTGGCTCAAGCTATCAAACGTGTATAAACGACCATTTCAATATCTCTATATGACACTCAACCTGAGTTTGTTGGTTCTAAGCATTTATGTGCAACAGCAAGGAAAAGAGGCTACATCCATAATTTGGCAACTAAGAACAGAGCACCTCTTCTACCTCTACCTCCAAAGGCAATATTTGGGGCATTCCCTCATTACAAAAAGTGGTGGCCTTCCTGAGACTCAAGAACGCAGCTGAACAACTAGCAAACAAGTGTGGCAAGTAAAAGCTGACAGAACGGTTCATGTGTGATCTGATACGTCTCCAACGTATCTATAATTTTTATTGTTCCATGCTATTATATTATCAATCTTGGATGTTTTATATGCATTATTATGCTATTTTATATCATTTTTGGGACTAACTTATTAACCAAGTGCCCAGTGCTATTTGCTGTTTTTTCCTTGTTTTTGTCTTTACAGAAAATCAATACCAAACAGAGTCCAAATGGAACGAAACTTTTTGATGATTTTTCTCGGACCACAAGACACCCTGGAAGCTTTGGGAGGAGGCCAGAAGAGCCACGAGGTGGCCACAAGCTCAGGGGCGCGCCCCAGGGAGGGGTGCCCCCCAAGCTTGTGGGCCCCCCGTGGCACTTCCAGCCCTAATTTTTCTTCTATAAATACCAAAATATTCCTCGTAGACCAGAGGGCACACCAAAAATACTTTTTCGCCGCCGCAAGTTTCTGTCTTCATGAGATCCCATCTGGGGACCTTTTCTGGCACTTCGTCGGAGGGGGATTCGATCATGAAGGGCTTCTACATCAACCTTGCTACCCTTCCGATGATGTGTGAGTTGTTTACCACAGAACTACGGGTCCATAGCTAGTAGCTAGATGGCTTATTCTCTCTCTTTGATCTTCAATACAATGTTCTCCTCGATGTTCTTGGAGATCTATTCGATGTAATCTTCTTTTGCGGTGCGTTTGTTGAGATCCGATGAATTGTCGGTTTATGATCAGATTATCTATGAATACTATTTGAGTCTTCTCTGAACTCTTTGATGCATGATTTATATAGCTTTGTATTTCTCTCCGATCTATTGATTTGGTTTGGCCAACTAGATTGATTTTTCTTGCAATGGGAGAGGTGCTTTGTAATGTGTCATGGGAAACCACGGCCAGCTATGGGGCCATGAGTCCCTTTTGGTTCGGCGGGGGGATGGGCATGTTGCACAAAGAGCGGAGAAGCGTCGCGCAGCACAACAGAGATCACACGGGCAGTCTTTACCCAGGTTCGGGCTGCCGTGAGGCGTAAAACCCTACTCCTGCTTTGGTGGATTGATGGTGGATAATGGTGGTGGATGTAGCACACTCGCCTGGCAAGGTCGCTCTGGGGGCGAGAGTGGCTACGAGCGTATCAATATGCAAGGGTCCAACCCTTTCTACGGTCGCCATGGGCCTCCTTTTATAGATTAAGGGGTCACCACAGTGGCAAATCAGTCTTTGCGTACTGATTAGATAGCTAACAGTGCGATCATACCTAACTCTGCAGGCTGACAGAGCGCATTAAATGTGTCACTCAGTGTCACATCACAGCTCGCCCGGCAGGCCCTGCCGGGCCGTTTTTCTAGCTTCGCGCCTGCTCATTTGACACGTCTCAGGACGGGTGTCATATGGAGGTGTTTGCTGTAGGAAGTGGCTGCCATGTGGCAAAAAGCAGCCACTTAGTCACCTTGGAGCTTGACACCGCTTTGATTAATGACTTGCGTCACTTGTGAGGTGGAGCGGTGGAGTGGCTTGCCTCCGCCAGCCCCGGCAGGCCTGCTGGGACGATCTGGGAGCTTGCTTCCGGGGCAAAACCCAACCCTGCCGGGCTCGCCTACCCGGCAAGGTAGGTCCTTCCCTTAGCGATGCCTTGTTCCTCTGGCTCACCTTGGCCTTCTCGACTTGCACTTGGATCCTTCAAAGGAATTGATCCTCCTTGTTTGGTCTGATCTTGGTCTTGTAATATTGTCTCTAGCCCGTGCACAGTCCGTGCAATGGACCCAGGGTCTGTTGCACCAACATAATGGGATCAATCTTGCGGTGCTCAATCCCAGTGATAGAAAGGGATATGACACGTATTTGTATTGTTACCATTAAGGATAAAAAGATGGGGATTGTTCATATTGATTGGATCTATCCCTCTACATCATGTCATCTTGCTTAAGGCGTTACTCCGTTCTTGTTAACTTAATACATTAGATGCATGCTGGATAGCGGTCGATGTGTGGAGTAATAGTAGTAGATGCAGGCAGGAGTCGGTCTACTTGTCTCGGATGTGATGCCTATATACATGATCATTGCCTTGGATATCATCATAACTATGCGCTTTTCTATCAATTGCTCAACAGTAATTTGTTTACCCACCGTATGCTTTCTTTCAAGAGAGAAGCCTCTAGTGGAAACTATGCCCCCCGGGTCTATCTTTTATCATATTATTTTCAGATCTACAAAATCAAAAACACAAAAATACCTTGCTGCAATTTATTTACTTTTATTTTATTTCACACTTTTACTTATCTTTTATATCTATCACTATCAGATCTCATCCTTGCAAGTAACCGTGAAGGGATTGACAACCCCTTTATCACGTTGGGTGCAAGTATTTGTTTGTTTGTGTAGGTGCAATTATTGGAGACTTGTGTGTTCCTCCTACTGGATTGATACCTTGGTTCTCAACTGAGGTAAATACTTATCTCTACTTTGCTGCATCACCCTTTCCTCTTCAAGGGAAAAACCAACACAAGCTCAAGAAGTAGCATGATCTTTCCAGCAGGGGCAATCCACCGCCTCGAAGTGTTCAAATATATGTCATTAATCATTGCAAAAAGGAGAATCTTGTCTGAGTTGGAAATAACCAAGTTGCTCCATTAGAGCCTCAAGGGATTGAATATCTACTCAGTTTCCCAAAGGACAACACAAGGGGCGGTTGCTTATTCCAGGTTGATACTGTTGCTTACCACTTGTTGATATATTGATTGAAGAATTGCCATGTGTGCTGGTAGTTCATGCCACAAGAATAGCAGGATGTCCAAAATGTGATTGACATTGGAATCTTATGGACGATACATAGGGATGTGAGGCTAGACCAATATTTTTCTACAGAAGCCATTCATACTTGTAATAGAAAACTAAACGTGTTATCCACATTTACTCGTTAGTTATTCTCAAGGACTCAAGAGCTGAAATGCCAGTCACTTATTTGGCACTAAGAAGTCAATAACATATAGCAAGTGTTCTCTAATCTTAGCTATGGGAGAGGGTGGAGGGACAACTTTTGTTCACACACAGACACTAAACTGGATCTGCTCCAGGGTTGACCACTTGGTAGAACTGAGATAGGATCAACACTACTGTCCCCATTCCCGGGAAGGACTTGTAGCGCTTTGTCCACCAAATAAACCGCCCACAAAGTAGGAGTAGGGTTTTACGCAACCATGCGGCCCGAACCGATCGCTGTGTCTTTTTATGCATTTCCCGTTGAGATACATCCACACCTTGCGCCCCGTCTATGAATCGGCAAGGGACGTCTTTAGTCCTTGGTGTCTCGCGTGTGTTCTGCACACACGCGACGACAGCAGGATGTCCAAAATGTTATTGGCATAAGAATATTATGGCACAACACATAGGGAGTTAAGGCTCGACCAGTATTTTGTTTGCAGAAGCCATTCATACTTGACATCGAGGAACTAGAAGTGTTACAAACATTTACTTGAGAGTTATTTTCAAGAGCTCGTCATAAAGAGCTGAAATGCCAGTCACTTAGTTGGCCTTAAAAAGTCAGTAATACATAGCAACTATTCTCTAATATTAGTTTTTGTTATACTTTTGTGCAGGATTTTGTACGAGATATGTTAGAGAAGGACTAGAAGATCAACTCATTAGTAGATAATGAGCATTTTTGAAGATGAAGTTAATATGGCTATTACAAGATGTGGTATGAGTCCTTTTGAAATTATTGCCTTGATGTTCAGTTTTCTATGGAAAAGGCACCTTAAGATAATGGACCACTTTTTTCTATGGTGAAAATGTGGCCCAAGCTCCCAGACCTGTATGGAGAACCATTTCAAAATGAACATTCAACATGAGTTTGTGGGTCCTAAGCATTAGTGTGCAGCAACAAGAGGCTACATCCATAATTTGCCAACTAAGAACGGAACAGCTCTTCTTCCGCTGCCTCGAAAGGCCATATTTGAGGCATTCCCTCATCACAAGAAGCGTTCGTCTTCCTGGGACCTAAGAACGCAGCTGAACAGCTAGCGAACAAGTGTGGCAAGTGCAAATCTGACAGAACAGCTCAGGTGTGATCTTCTAGCACAGGAAATCAACTTCTCGAAGTGTTCAAAAACATGTCATCAATCAGTGGAAAAAGAAGAACCTTGTGTGGGTTCAAAAGAACAAAGTCGCTCCATTGGAGCATCAAGAGATTGAATATCTACTCGCTTTCTCAATGGACCACACAATGGGACGACAACTCATTCCAAGTTCACACCGTTGCTTAGCACTTGTTGATATATTGATTGAAGTATCCCCTTGGGTACTGATAGGTCATGCCACAAGAATAGTAGTTGTCGTAACCATGAGCGTTGGGTTCACGAACCCAACTATGCACAAGCCGCGGTCACCGCCTGGACGAAGCAGAGGAGATGTAGAAGATGATTCATCGGCAAGACTTCCTCCACCACCTCATGGTGGAATGCAGATCTTCGTAAAGATCTGCAACAACAACAACAACAACAACAACAACAACAACAACAACAACAACAACAACAACAACAAAAACAACAACAAGTAGGAGCCCAGGCTCCGTAGTGACATATAAATCTTTTTCAAGATATGCTTTACGTACTGAAAGGAACAAGTCCAATGTACCCGACAATGAGCCGGAACAGCCAATGCATGGATCGACTATGCCCGACAACGACCCCTCCAGCTAGCCCACACCCGGCAAGCATCGATAGCAAGACACCTCACCCCATGATTGGTGCATCCATTCTGTGAATACAGACCTTTTGTGACACATCAAAGGAGTGCAGGCGTGCTAGAGGAGGGACAAGACATGAGGGATGAATCACCCGAGTATTCATCGCATGGTGCGCACCCACTAGTGGAAAAATGGCTAGCCACAACTATCGTTGGTGGCGCGCCATTTTCCATCAACGCCAGCACTATTTTCCCAAATAGTGCTGGCGTAGGCCAAATCAGCACATCAGCTTTACATGCTTAGTGCTGGCGTTGCTTTTTGTGGAAACGCCACAAATCTGTTGGCCCATATGCACTCATCGTTTGGAATGCACTGGTGGCGTTGGTTTTCTTTACACGCCATAGTTAATTGGTTAGTGCTGGTGTTCGTCTTCTTTGCACGCCAGAAACACTTTTTCCATTTGGTCAAGTGTTTTAAGTATTTAATTATTATACTAGTCACAAAATAATAAAAAAATTTATATTATGCTTTTTGTCATCATTATTTTTACAGTTTTTATCATTTTAGGAATTTTATTTCTTTACCACCAGTTCAAAATTTGAGTCTTTTATTTTGTCAAGTCTTTCATTAATCTTAGTCCTTTTTTATTTGGCCTGTGATTAGCTATGGTGTTGCCCTTTTATCCAACGCCAGCAATAACCTATCTGAGTCAACTTAGTAAAAGACCTAAGTCACTGCTCTCTCTCATTTCACACCCCACCTGGCTCGGTCGTAGACACAACTCCTCCCCCTGGACCAAAGCCGCCGCCGCCCCGTCGATGCCCCATTGCCGCCCCTCACCGGCACCAAGGTTAGATCCACTACTCCTCCGTCATGAACACGCCACATGGCCGGGACCCATTGGGATTTGCTTTGTGTCATATAGATTCCAAAGTTAGTTGCATGGATTGCTTTGTGTAGAAATTGTAGTGATAATCCGATTGCTATTGTGTAGAATCCGATATTTATAATTCATTTTTATTAGAAATATTTTCAGTGTCTAGATTATTAGGAATAAATAAAATGAACTCCTATAAATTACTAGTGTAGAATTTATTTACTTGTGTGTCTCCCTCATTGGCGGATCTGAGCTAGTTTAGTAGAAATTGATATATTTAGTAGAAATGGATAGAATGTGTTATGTGTAGAATTTATTTACTAGTATGTCTCCCTCCGTTGGTGGATCTAAGCTAGTTTAGTAGAAACTGATATATTTAGTAGAAATGGATAGAATGTGTTATGTTTAGAAATCAGGGCAAGTCCTCATGTCAAAAAAATTTAGGCTGGTAATTTGTTATAACTATCATCCGGTTCCAGAAGAAAGAGAAAATAGCATTGGAAGTTAAAAGTCTGGCACTTGTCGAGGTTTTCTATCGATTGATCATCTATAACCAACATATCTAGTTTACTATGCAATTTGCTGTTGTAGGTCACCACATGCTATCTAGTTTAATTAGTTCCATACATTGCAATATTTGAACTACTTTACATGGGTGTCAATATTCAGTGATATGAAATTGCATATTATCTTGATCGTATACGCATTGTGTTTGTAGGTCATGGCCAATTCTGGAGGCACTGGTACATCGAGGTGCTATGCAAACGGTTTTTAACCCCTTTCCGCGACGGCGTTTTGAACCATCACCAAGTGAGTGTGTGCGATAGGGGGGTCCTTGCCACACGACCCAGAAACCGTCGGGGATAGGGAGCCTTGATGCATACAGTTGTCCCTATAAAACTGTTTATGATATCTCGAATATCCCAAATGCTCCATCCTTGCTACTCGTGTGTGCTGGCATTACCATCGCAGTCAGAGTTCTATGGTTTTACCTAAAACCAGGTGCAGTCCAGGCACATTCCAGGCATGTACCAAACTGGCTCTACGTTTACGATGCCCGACACATCACAAACAGTTCATGATTGTAAACCGTGTACGATAGGTCGACAATCACACACATTTAGTTTTCCTGCACCATTTGTGATATGGTCTGACATCACACACGCTTTGCAAACAGCAATTGTGTGCATGGTTACACACGTTTCCTCTCCGTGAACCATGTTGGATTATGATGTATATCACATACGCTGTGCTTTATAGACCGTGTGCACCATAATGACCTATAGAGCATAATTTCACCCTAATTTAATTGCTACTATTAAAAATTGTACCGGATTTGAATTTGAAAGTAGGCTATAGCTTTATTCATATCTATCAGGTTCAAAAAACCAAAGCATTGTTCGATTCACATGTACATATGTTCAAGAATTACATAAGCACCAAATAAAGAATGATGAACCAGGGTTGTATACTTGTACTATTACAGATGGTAAAGAAAGAGGCGAGAGACATTCTGGTTGCTGAACAAGGTGAAGCGGAATGGCCCTATTGTGCTCTCCTCGATGCAGAAGGCACGCACGACTCTAGTCCAACCCCTTGTGATGGCCGGCCACCAATCATGTAGTTTGAGAGGTAATCTTGAGTAAACTGATTTAGGATCCACTTCAAAGGAAAAAGATTCAGACATTTTCATCTAACACAACTCATTACGGGCAGTAAAAAAGAAGGCTACAGAGTTCTTACTTACCATCCTGCAGTTCACTATTGTCTTTCATAAAGTGTAAACAAATAGTTTGATTGACATCTTTTGACCCATTTTAATAACAATCTTTATCAGTTTCCTCACTTGATGTTGGTTCATGAATATCTCATTGCCCCATACACAGAAAGGGCCGAAGTGTGGATCTTTGGCAGTGACATAGGTACCCAAAAGCACCAAGTTAATATTAGAAACTGAACAACAATTGCAAAATGATGTAGTACAACACTCCCTCCATCCCATTATATAAGATCTTATTACATGTATATCTAGACATCATCAGAACATTAAGGTAACACTCTTCCTTGTTGCTGTGTAGCCTGGGATTGCATATTTAGTCATTCAGTACAATGCATGTTGCTATGTAGCCTCAGATATATTAAATATGTCCCTAGTTAATCTACCAATAAATGGGTTAAATATATATTCAGTGAAATGTCCGATTCGACGATTAATACCTTATCAGCCCCTAGGCTATATGGTACCAGCTACCGATATCCTGAACAGTGAGTATATATAAGCAATGCGATGAAACTAACCTCGATTGTCGGAGTAAATGACCATGGGTAGCCCCATCAGCTCCCTTTGCTCTTTCAAGGCATCGGGGCAAGCTGCGCCCCTCAAGCATCAAGGACAAGGGCCGCCTTCTTGAGGCTGGCTGGTCCAAGCAGCCGGTTGCCGGGAGGCGGCGGAGTCCACAAGACGGCCATGAAACAGGCCGACTCCTGGACGGGCGGCTTCCTGGGAAGCCGGGTCCTAGCAGGCGGCCCCTCACGCCCTCAAAGTCAGCACCAACTTAAACATGACGAGACGGGGCATGGCTATAGTGCAAACCTGCCAACCCCGAAGCCTGGGCCGAACGTGGCCACAGTGCGACGTACGGAGCAGGCGTCCCACGCCCAGAGCGGGACTGTTGCCATGCCGCCCGTGACATCACCCATGGCAGAGGAGGCCATGCTCCCGCGATGTGCGGCGGGTCCTACCTGTCCGTGAGAAGCCAGAAGGCGGCGAGCCCAGACCAGCCGGCTCGGAAGAGAGGTCGGCCTTCGACAGGCGGCCTTCTCTCTCCCTTAAAGTCTGTGCGCCATTAACCAGATGTGACGGGGTGTGGCTACAGTGAACGCCCGCCGGGCGGCAGGACTGTACCCACGCTCCCCCTGACGAGGCCTTCGTCATCAGGAACAACACTACAGCGTAAAGTGGTCAACCCTGGCCCGCAGACGGCGGGACCCACCTGTCGGCGGAGAAGCCGACGACTAGCGACGCTGACCGCCGGGCCCCACGGCAAGCCGGATTACCGTTGTACCCCTGGGGGTAGACCTATATAAACCCCCCGGGTTACCCCATGCAAGGGTTGAAAAACCTCGGAGAACACCACAACCGAGCACCCGAGGTGCCACACAGTCACGTAGAGAGAGCGGAGTAGAGCTAGCCTTGCCCTTCTTCCTCCTCTAGCCAAACAGCTCCAGGAGCAAGCTTGTAGCTACTTGTTGAGGTAGTGATCATGCGGAGACCCCGCAGAGCAGGACTAGGGGTGTTATCTCCTAGGAGTGCCCCGAACCTGGGTAAGATTTGCAAGCGTATGCGGTCTCGCTCACTCCCGCTTCTAGAGCCCGGCGACGTACTTTTGTCCCCATCCATGATAAGCCATCCCTTGGCATATGTCGCTCGATATCCCCGACATTTGGCGCCCACCGTGGGGCTAGGTGCACCGTCGTCCGGAAACACGTTCTGGACGGGAACCCTCTTCCTCCCTGGCGATCGCAGCCAGCCCGGCATGCCCGACGGCGTTTGCGCCGACACGCTGCGCGGCGTGGAAGTTGTTTGTGCCGCAAGCAACCTCGCTGATCTCATCGGCGGGATCCGCCTCTTCGACGAGCCCGCACTCGACGCGGGCGCAGCTGGCTTCGAGAGCTGCCCGTCGATCTCCTCGGCAAGCTTCACATCGCCGACGAGTCGGTCTTCGACTCGGAGTCCGTTGGCTCCACCGACCTGCTCGTCGACATGGTCGTCGACGCCGACGTCGCGCTTCCTGATGCCTTCCCCGGTGACGTGGTGATGTTCGATGATCCACTTCCCGCTGCAGACAGCAGCGCCGACACCAGCACCGTCACTGAGGTGCTGGTCATCAGCCACGACGGAACCTCCGACCAGGCCGGCCGGGACCCGTTGCAGGCGGCAATGCGGGACCTGTTCGCTCCCGTAGCGCCCGGTGCGAGCGGTGAAACGCTGGAGGCATGCCGTATCGCACTTCTCGACAGCGCCAACAAGTTGGCGGCCATGAGACGCCCCACTGAGGCTTACCACCGCGAGATCGACCGCGCCGTCTGCGGCACACCGGCTGCTGGCGAACCCAGCCGCGTGGGCACGGTCCGGCAGTGCGGCGCTGCCATCGCCAGCATGTTGGGGGCCGACCGCCCGGTCTACGCCACGCCCATGGAGAACTTGCGTGCCGCCCAGGCAGCGGCAGACGAGCTGGACAGCCTGGAGGGCGACGAACGTCACTGCATGACGGAGCGCGTCCAGCAGCTCATCGATGCGGCCGTCGCGCAGCAAGAAGCCGGCCGCCGCGTGGTGGAACCCGGCCTACAGGCTGGGAACCTTCCCCCTCGCCGAGAGCACGGCACGACCTCCCGGACGCCGACAGCCGGCGCCCGTGACCAAGAGCCGGTTGCTAGCCGCAGCCGCACCCGCATTTCCATCGAGCGCGACCAAGATGGCCGCCCACGAGCAGTGGAACGGCGGGACGGTCGTCCGCCTCTCCCGTGCAGGAAGAGGCGCGCCTCCCCGCCGCCTGTTGAGCATCCGACTCTCGGAGGCCGGCTGGGCCCCCGCGAAGGAGTCGGAGAGAATGACGCCCGCAACCGGATCGACCGCTTGGCTCGGTCTCTGGCGTTGGAAGAAGAAGATGCAATCGGCCCGCCTTGTTTCGGCCCCCGCATTCGCGATGAGCCCTTCCCCAAAGGGTTCTCGCTCCCTCGGGACACTCCTAAGTACAACGGCTCTGTGAAGCCGGAAGATTGGCTGGTCGACTACTCCACTGCCATCAACATAGCGAATGGCAACAAGCGTGTCGCCGTGAAGTATGTTCCGCTCATGCTCTAGGGCACGGCCTGGACATGGCTGAACAGCCTCAAGCCCTACAGCGTCAACAGCTGGCTAGACTTCACCGAAGTTTTCATCCGCAACTTCACCAGCACCTACAAGCAGCCGCCCAAGCCTCGCCAGCTCTCCCTGTGCATCCAGGGCCCGATCGAGTCCACCCGCGAATACTTAACGCGATGGGCCGAGCTGCGCAACTCCTGCGAAGGGGTTCATGAGGTGCAAGCCATTGAATACTTCACTGCCGGGTGCTGGGAGGGCACCCTACTCAAGCACCGGCTCCTCTGCGACGAGCCGGCCACGCTCGACGAGCTGTTGATCACAGCGGACAAGTACGCCACTGCCGACTCATCCATGAAGTCGGAACTCCGGGTGGATGCGTCAGGAAAGATGCTCCCTCCAGCTCCTCAGACACCGGCTGGTGATTCCAGTCGGCGCCAACAGTCAAACGACAATAAGCGCAAGGCCCCGCAGCCGGCTACCACCAGCCGGCAGGTGGCGACAATCAAAGACCAGCAGCCAAAGGAGCAGCCCGGCCCCAAACGCCAGAGGGGCGGCAAGCCTGCCTGGTTGCCCGCCTTCTCGTTTGAGCAAACCCTCGAAGCTCCCTGCAAGTTCCACAGCGGCGCGAAGCCATCCAACCACACCACCCGGAAGTGCCACTGGCTCACCCGCATCGCCAGAGGCGAAGGGCTGCCTCCGCCGCCTGCTGGCCCGCCGCCTCCGCCTCCCCAGCAGCCAGCGGTCCGACCACTCGGCGCGATCCAAGACGAGTTTCCGGAAGAGCATGGAGCTTACATCGTCTTCACCAGCGTGACTGACGACAGGCACAGCCGGCGTCAACAGTGCCGAGAAGTGAACACTGTCACCTCTGAAGCCCCAGAGTTCATGCACTGGTCGGAGAAGCCGATCAGTTGGAGCCGAGCTGACCACCCGGAGGTGATGCCTTCTCCGGGTTCCTATGCCCTGGTGTTGGATGCCACCTTCGCAACAGAGAGGCGAGCTGCTCGTTTCTCCAGAATTCTGATAGACGGCGGTAGCAGCATCAACATCCTCTACCGCGACACCATGGAGAAGTTGTGCATCAAAGAGAAACAGCTCCAGCCCAGCCAGACTGTCTTCCATGGCATTGTGCCTGGCCTATCCTGCTCACCAATCGGCAAGATCAAGATAGATGTCCTCTTTGGAGACAAGAGTCACTTCCACCGAGAGCCAATCTGGTTCGAGGTGGTTGACCTTGAGAGCCCCTACCACGCGTTGCTTGGCCGGCCTGCTCTGGCCAAGTTCATGGCGGTCCCCCACTACGCCTACCTCAAGATGAAGATGCCGGGCACCAAGGGCATTATCACCATAGCCGGTGACTACCAGAAGTCTGCGGAGTGTGCTGCAGCCGGCAGTCGGCTGGCCGAGTCCCTTGTGATTGCTGCCGAGAAGCGGCTCCTGGACCGGGTTGTGGCCATGGCCAGCAAGCAGCCGGACCTATCGCCAGATCCCAAGGAGTCAGAAGCTCAGGGCTCTTTCCAGCCGGCCAAAGAAACCAAGAAGATACCCTTGGACCCAGAGCACCCGGAGAAGTTCGCTGTCATAGGAGCTCACCTTGACAGCAAATAGGAAGGTGAGCTCGTCGATTTCCTCCGTGAGAATCGGGACATCTTTGCGTGGTCTCCAAAGGACATGCCGGGTGTTCCGACGGATTTCGCCGAGCACAAGCTACATGTCAGAGCAGATGCAAAACCAGTTAGACAACCCCTCCGCCGCCTGTCGGAGGAGAAGAGAGGAATTGTTGGTGAAGAGATAGCCCGACTTCTAGCAGCCGGCTTCATTATGGAAGTATTCTTCCCAGAGTGGCTAGCCAACCCAGTCCTTGTACTAAAGAAGAATAACAAATGGCGCATGTGTATTGACTACACCAGCCTCAACAAAGCTTGCCCAAAGGATCCATTAGCCTTGCCCCGGATCGACCAAGTGATAGACTCCACAGCCGGATGCGAGCTGTTGAGTTTCTTGGATGCCTATTCGGGGTACCACCAGATTAAGTTAAGCCTGGCCGACCGCCTGAAGACCGCCTTCATCACACCATTCGGAGCCTTCTGCTACCTGACCATGACATTCGGCATGCAGAAGTGCCTCCTCAAGCAACTCGGCAGAAATGGCCACGTCTATGTAGACGATATTGTGGTGAAGACGGAGAAGCGCGGTACCCTCCTGGAAGATCTCAAGGAAACTTTTGATAATCTGCGCCGTTTTCAAATCAAGCTCAACCCAGAGAAGTGTGTCTTTGGAGTGCCAGCCGGCCAGCTCCTCGGTTTCCTTGTCTCAGAACGCGGCATAGAGTGCAACCCTGTCAAGATCAAGGCCATCGAGAGGATGGAGAGGCCCACCCGACTGCGAGACGTCCAGAAGTTCACCGGCTGCTTGGCATCCATCAGCCGCTTCATCAGTCAGCTGGGCGAGAAGGCCCTTCCCCTATACCAGCTGATGAAGAAGACCACTCATTTCGAGTGGAACGACAAGGCGGACGAGGCGTTCCTCTAGCTCAAGAAGATGTTGACCACGCCGCCCGTCCTGGCCGCCCCGGCTGCCAAGGAGCCTATGCTTCTCTACATCGCCACCACCAGCCGGGTGGTCAGTACAGTTATGGTGGTAGAGCGCCAAGAGGACGGCAAGGCGCTGTCGGTCCAGAGGCCCGTCTACTACTTAAGTGAGGTGCTGTCGGCTTCCAAACAGAACTACCCCCATTACCAAAAGTTGTGCTATGGCGTGCATTTTGCCGCCAAGAAGCTCAAGCCGTACTTTCAAGAGCATCCCATCACGGTCGTCTACACTGCCCCGCTTGCGGAGATCATAGGCAGCAGAGACGCATTGGGCCGAGTGGCCAAGTGGGCCATCGAGCTGGCCCCCTACACCATCTTCTACCAGCCTCGTGCCACCATCAAGTCCCAAGCACTGGCCGACTTCCTCGTCGACTGGGCCAAGACCCAGTACCTGCCGCCAGCTCCAGACTCCACTCATTGGCGGATGCACTTTGATGGCTCGAAGATGCGCACCGGTTTGGGAGTCGGCGTTGTCCTCACCTCTCCCAAAGGCGACAAGCTCAGATACGCGCTGCAAATCCACTTTGCCGCCTCTAACAACGTGGCCGAGTACGAGGCGCTAGTACATGGACTCCGGCTGGCCAAGGAGATTGGCATCCGCCGGATTCTGTGCTACGGCGATTCGGACTTGGTGGTCCAACAGTCGTCCGGTGACTGGGACGCCAAGGATGCAAATATGGCGAGCTATCGCTTCCTCGTCCAGCAGATTAGCGGATACTTTGATGGGTGCAAGTTCCTTCACATGCCACGGGCCGACAACGAGCAAGCAGATGCCCTGGCGCAGATCGGCTCCACCCGGCAAGCCATACTAGCCGGCGTGTCCCTTCAGTGCCTCCGCAAGCCGTCTATCAAGCCTTCCCCGGAATCAAAATCCATCTTCGTGCCGGTTGCCCCCGAAGCAGTCGGATCCGACTCGGGGGCTGCAGCAGCCGGCCCGGGGACTTCGGCAGGCGGCACGGGGACTGCAGCAGCCGCACCCGGCCCGGGGACTTTGCAATCCGGCCCGAGGGCTGCAGCAGCCGTCACGGGGACTTCACCAAGCGGCTCGGGGACTGCAGCAGTCGCACCCGGCCCGGGGACTCCACAACCCGGCCCGGGGGCTGCAGCCGTCGGCCCGGGGACTTCAACAGCGCAGCAAGACGCAGCCGACTCCACCCCGCCACCTCCCAGTGCAACCACCCTAGTTTCAGTGGCCGTAATGACGGTGGATGAAGTCGAAGCACCATCATGGGCGCAGCCCATCCTCAACTTTCTGGTAAGCGGAGAGCTGCCAGTTGATGAGATCTTGGCCCGGCAGGTGCAATGCCGGGCAGGAGCTTACACGATAGTAAACAGAGAGCTTGTCAGGCGCAGTGTGACCGACGTTTTCCAACGCTGCGTCGAACCAGAGAAAGGCAAGGCAATCCTCAGAGACATACATCAAGGCGAGTGCGGCCACCACGCGGCCTCCAGATCCCTTGTCGCCAAAGCTTTCTGCCATGGTTTCTTCTAGCCGACGGCTTTGGAGGACGCCAAGGATTTGGTCAAGAAATGCAAGGGGTGCCAAAAATTCAGCTCCAAGCAACATCTGCCGGCTTCCGCACTCAAGACCATCCCCCTTACCTGGCCCTTTGCCGTCTGGGGGCTGGACATGGTGGGCCCATTCAAGACAGCACGCGGTGGCATGACCCATCTGCTGGTCACCGTGGACAAATTCACCAAGTGGATTGAAGCAAAACCAATTAAGAAACTAAACGGTCCGACTGTTGTGACCTTCATCGCGGATATCACCGTCCGGTACGGTGTACCACACAGCATCATCACCGACAATGGCACTAACTTTGCCAAAGGCGCCTTGGCCCATTTCTGCTCGACCCAGGGCATCCGACTGGACTTAGCGTCCATTGCCCATCAGCAGTCAAACGGCCAGGTAGAACGAGCAAACGGCCTCATCTTATCCGGCATCAAACCCTTACTGGTCGAGCCGCTGGAGCGCTCGGTCGGCTGCTGGATCGACGAGCTGCCAGCCGTCCTCTGGAGTCTCCGCACCACTCCGAACAGATCAACCGGTTTCACTCCCTTCTTCCTCGTATACGGGGCCGAGGCCGTCATCCCAACTGACATCGAGTTCGACTCGCCTCGTGTCACCATGTACACGGAGGCGGAGGCGAAGGAAGCACGAGAAGACGGCATCGATCTGCTGGAAGAAGGCTGGCTGTTAGCCCTCAGCCGGTCCGCCATCTACCAGCAGAGCCTGCGCCGCTACTACAGTCGGAAGGTCAAGCCACGATCCTTCCAAGAGGGAGACCTTGTGCTCCGGCTGATCCAGCGAACAGCCGGCCAGCACAAGCTCTCGGCCCCTTGGGAAGGCCCCTTCATCATCAGTAGAGCCTTGGGCAATGACTCCTATTACCTCATCGACGCGTAGAAGCCCAGGGCGCGCAAAAGGGACGATTCCGGCAAGGAAGCAGAGCGCCCATGGAACGCAAATCTTCTCCGAAGATTTTACAGTTAAATACAGTATGTACCACGCTACCTTTTGTACTAAGGGCAAAGGCACCGGGTCCCTCGAGGAGCACTCGGGGGCTACCTTTCTTATCTGTATGATAAGTTTCATGCCTGTGAGTATGTTATTTCATTCCTCCGCCCGGCACCGGGTCTGACCAGTCGGCCCGGGGGCTTGCCGCCTTGTACTATGTTGGCTCTACCTGCAGTCGGACAAGTAGTGTGCCGTCATCTAAGCCCACCCTTGCCATAAGCCGCAGCTCGCAGAGCGACTGTATGGCCGGCAAGGGTCAAAGGCAAGAAATGGTGCTCACATGAAAAATGGCTAAGGACGAAAACACCCACATAGGCCAAGTCGGCTCCTCGCCTGGCCGTCCGGTTGTTGAGCAGCCGGCCGACCGGCTTCTCACTTAAATTGCTACGTTCTAAGCGGCCAAAGTACTTGTCTTCCCAAAATGGCCAAGTACTTGACCCGGCCAGCAGACCGAGAATGGCTGACTGGCCGGCAAGGCGGCAGCCAAGGGAAAGCGGCAAAGGAAAAAGCCAAAAGAACAGAGAGCAAGACAAGTCAGAGCTCGGCGAAGCACATCTTGTGCGAGAATTAAATCACTTAGCAAGAGGCCCTCGGCCAGCATTCAGCAAAGTTTGAATACACCCAGCGGGTGGAACTGCGCGAATTTAACAAAGTTTGTTCTAAAGATTACCAAGGCAGGAAAAGATAAGATAAGTTGGCAGCCTAGGCCAAACGAGCAACAGGCGGGTCCAGCAGGCTGGTGGAGTCGGCGGCGCCAGTTGGTGGAGTGGCCGTCCGGCGAGTCTCGGCTTGGTCGGCTTCAGCAGCAGCCGGTGCACTCGCACGCGGCTCGTTGCTCGAGGCCCGATCGAGCTGAAGCTGGGCGTCCACTCCGCCTTCCGGTGCGTCGCCTTCACCATCCTCATCTTTCTCGTCCTCGCCTTCGTCGCTTGAGGCGATTTCTTCCGCCGAGTCCTTGCCGTCATCCGGGTTCAGCCTGAACCAGTCCACCGGCACCTCGGCACCTTCCTCGTCCAGCTCGGGGAAGAAGACGCCGGTGTCAGTGTACTCGGTGATCGCCACTGCGCGATGGGTGAGCACAGGCCCCGCTGCCACCAACTCTTCCATGGCCTCCTGTCGGAACATGGCCAACTGGGCTAGGTCCAGCCCAGGATACCATGCCTTGACAAACTCCAAGGCTCTTCGGGCGCCTGCCCGAGCGGAGGAGCCCCTCCAAGCCTCGAAGCGGCCGATTGCCGCCTCCAACCAGTCGGCGGTCCGACTAGGGGTGCGTGGAGCCTGGCCGCCTGGCCAGAGGGCGGAAACCAGCTGAGACCCGGCACGCTGAAGGCGGCGGAGCAGACAGTGAACCGGCTATAAACGCGTCCTGACGGCCAGGAGCTGCTCGTTCATGTTCTGAGGCGCGTCGGGCGGGATCTCTACTCCTTCCCTCCTATGCCGGTCGCGCCGCGCCTCAATGGCCTGGCTGACGGCGACAGCGTGGCCAGGAAAGAAGTCTACGCAAAAGAAAAACAGAGATCAGAAGCCGACTCCCGGTGCAGTCGGCAGCTATTCCAAAGAAAGAAGCTTACCGTCGATCATGTCCTCAATCTCGCCGTAGCCAGCGGCGAGGATCGCCTCCTTTTTGGCCCACCTTGAGCGTTCGACCTCAAACTCGGCCTGAAGGGCGCCTTCCACCTCCTTGAGCTTCTGGAGCTCCGCCTTGTGCTGGTCCGCCAACTTCTTGGCCAGACGGTCGCGCTCCAGGGCCGCCTTACGGCGCTCCTCCTCCTTGACGAACAGCTCGGTCTGGACTTCGCCCAGATGCTGCTGCAGTGTGGCGTTGGCTCCTGCAAAAATAAGAAAGAGAGGACAATCAACAAAGATGACCAAAAAAGAAAGTGGTTGCCGGAAGATCCGGCCTGACTGCTCAGTAGTCGGCCCGAATCTCGGGGGCTACACCCAGCGGGTGCGCTGACGCGCCCCCGCGAGGAAGAAGACAGAATGCTTACGCCAGCTTTCGGTGACGTCCGCGGTCCGCTTAGCCAACTCCTGGACCTGGGAGTTGAAGGCGGCTGTGCAGATGTTGTGGTAGTCCTGCGACGAAGACAAAAGAAGAGGAAACAAGTTAGCACTCGGAACTTACCTTAAAGTTCCGAGCCGCCTGCTCAGCAGCCGGCCCGAAACTCGGGGGCTACACCCAGTGGGTGCGCTGACGCGCCCCCACGGAAGACTGCAAGAATAAAAAACAAAGCAAAGAAGCATACCTGAACGGCCGTCCGCGTCGCCAAGAACGCCTTCGTACACTGCTGGAGGGCGGCGCCTTGGGCCTGGAGCTGGGCCTGAACGTCCTGCGCGGCCTTGTTCAGCATGCCCGTCCCGCCCCCAGGCGTCCACTCTGGCTGGGCGGCGCTGGTGGCCTCTGCATCTGGGGCCGACGAGCTCGCGGCCCCGATCTCCTGCGCCCGTGGCGCCGAGGCCGCTTTCGCCGCACGCCGACGCGCCGAAGGACGGACCGTGGTAGTCGCCCCCACCGCCAACTCGCTACTGACTTGCGGCGCCGGTGGCGCGACAGGCTGATTGCCTTGGGCCCCGGCAGTCGGCGCTCGCAGGGGGACCTCCGCCCCCGAGACGATGGCATCACCTTCCCCCCTCTCCATGACCGGCTGGTCATCGCCGGCCCCTCCAGTTGGCGCGGGGATCTCTGGTGCTGGCGGCGCCGCGCGCAGCGGGATAATAAGTTGCGGAGTCCGACCGCGGGCAGATTCTTCCGCTTGCACCTTGGCGGCCGCTTCCGCCTGAGCCTTGGTGGCGGCGTCCGCTCGGATCTTGGCCGCGGCATCTGCTTGAGCCTTGGCCGCCTCCGCCTCCTGCCTTTCCGCCTCCTCCCACTCCTCATGCGCCTCATGTGCGTTCCTCTCCGTCGCCGCCCGGAGGTCGGCGAGCGGGTCCACCCGGTGGGTATTGGCGGAGCCCTCCGTCGCCCCGACCACGGAAGCAGCGGCAGACCGCTCAAGGGTTAGTGGAGCACTGATTCGAGGAAGACAAAAGGAAGCTCAGAAAAAGGTTGCAAAGAAGAAAAGAAAAGTACGACCAGGCACTTACGCGGACACCATCGGGGGCTGCTTCGAGGCCCTCTGGAACTGGGCCGCTCTCACGGCGGCCTCTTGCTGCTTGGTCATGGCGGTCGCGTTCTTGGACTTCTTCGGCCGGCTGCCAAACAGCAGCGAGCCGGCTCGGTGCTTGTGTGGGCCGCCTGGTGCGGTCGGCGCGGCCAAGGAGCTCACGCCCACCCTCTCGGTGTCGTGCGGGCGGCGCGGCTCGTTCTCCTCCTCGTCGTCGTCCGGCCAGTCCTCAAGGCCGCCTCCTCCCACGGAGCCGCCTGCTCCGCCGCCGCCACCTGTGGCGTCGTCCTCCTCCATGGCGGCTGCCCCCAAGTCGGGGTCTTCCACAGCGCTCCTCGTCCGGTCCGGCATGTACTGCTGACCTGGATCCAGAGCGCCGGCGGCCGACTGGGCCGGGAGGACCTGCACCATAGACGACTGATCAGACGGTGAAACAAGAACTCGGACCAGCAAAAGAGAAAAAGAATTACAAAGACTTACCGCAGGCGGCGGATGTGCACGGTCGTACGGCCGCTTGCCGAACCGCCAGTCCGTCTCTGATAGCTTACAGTCGGAGATATAGTTGACCAGCCGGACCACCTCCATGTCCGGCAGCTCCCGCGTGCACATCCGGCATGGGTCCCGGTGCCCGCTCATGCAACTGATGATGTGAGGACGGGCTTGGAGGGTGAGAGCTCGGCGCGTCACGAAGGCGGCCAGCAATTCCGAGCCCTTCAAGCCCTCCGACTCCGTCATCACATGAAGTCGGGCAAGGGCGGCGGAGGAGGCGGCCGATAGAGAGCTCGGCTTGAGCCGCCAGTTGGCGCGTGGCTCGGCCGGCGGGCCGGCTATGTAAGCCGGCAAGTTGATGTAATCGCTAGTCGGATGGATGTTTTTGACATAGAAATAAGATTTCTGCCCCAGCTTGGCGGACTGCAGCAGAGAGATGGAAGGGAAGTGGTTCCCGGCACCCGGGCGCCGCAGCGCCATGCAGGCTCCGCACTGAGCCGCCTGGCCCTTGGCGGCGGTGCCAAGTTTGAGGTAGAAGCACTCCCCCTAGAGTTCGAGGGTGGGGAGAGTGCCGAGATATCCTTCGCACATGGCGATGAAGGCGGCCAGCAGCACCACCGTGTTTGGCGTGAGGTGGTGCGGCTGGACTTGGTAGAAATCAAAGAAAGAGCGAAGGAAGTTGCTTGCTGGAAGGCCGAAGCCGCGAAGGAAATGAGAACGGAAGACGACGCGTTCGTCGTCCTCCGGCGCCGGCGAGATTTCTGCCTCGGGAGGGACGCGCACCTGCACATTCGCCTCTCAGGGCAGCCGCCGTGTTTGGCGGAGGAAGGAGAGGTGGTCTTCATGGACGTTGGAGCCGTCCCAGTCGCCGGCTCGTGAACGCGCCATGGGCGACGGAGCTCGTCATAGGCGCGGCGCGGTGGTGAGCGGACGAGGCTGCAGCGGAGCAAGGGTGCCGCTGTGAGAGGACGCACAGCGACGGCAAGCTGCGGCAGCGCTTCGGCGGGAGGAAGGAGCGCTGCGGCGGCAGGAAGAAGAAGGAGGGCAAGGGGGGAGGAGGGCGCTCGTACGTCTGCCACCCCCCTCCTCCCCCTACTTATAGCCCAGGCAGCGAAGCCGAGGGGGCGGGGATGTGGGGGGCCGTGGGGATTAACTGCGCCCACTCCCCCATGATTCCCACGATTACAGCGCCAGTAAAGGCGTGCATTAACTGCCACAGAATACCAACTGACCGCCTCGGCCGCAGCGGATCCGCGCGCGTGCCAAGGCACTGTAGTGGCGGGCCCCGGCCTGCGACGCAGTCCCGTCGCGCACGTGGGCTGACAGGCCGGCTTGGACTGACGACGCCACGTGGCTGACCTGCGCGGGCGGCAAGTCTGATGCCTGGCTTGCATGCCACCTGGTTCCCACCACGACATTTCAAAATCGCCAGGCGCCCTACCTGGTCATAGCCGACACCTACCAGTCGGCACCTCGAAAGATGGACGAAGCAGAATACCAGACAACCCGGAATATGAAGCTGCTGAGGCTTCTCGCCCCTTCAGCCGCAGCGCCTCATCAGCTTCGGGGACTACTGTCGCAGTAAATGACCATGGGTAGCCCCATCAGCTCCCTTTGCTATTTCAAGGCATCGGGGCAGGCTGCGCCCCTCAAGCATCAAGGACAAGGGCCGCCTTCTTGAGGCCGGCTGGTCCAAGCAGCCGGTTGCCGGGAGGCGGCGGAGTCCACAAGACGGCCATGAAACAGGCCGACTCCTGGACGGGCGGCTTCCTGGGAAGCCGGGTCCTAGCAGGCGGCCCCTCACGCCCTCAAAGTCAGCACCAACTTAAACATGACGAGACGGGGCATGGCTACAGTGCAAACCTGCCAACCCCAAAGCCTGGGCCGAACATGGCCACAGTGCGACGTACGAAGCAGGCGTCCCACGCCCAGAGCGGCACTGTTGCCATGCCGCCCATGACATCACCCATGGCAGAGGAGGCCATGCTCCCGCGACGTGCGGCGGGTCCTACCTGTCCGTGAGAAGCCAGAAGGCGGCGAGCCCAGACCAGCCGGCTCGGAAGAGAGGTCGGCCTCCGGCAGGCGGCCTTCTCTCTCCCTTAAAGTCTGTGCGCCATTAACCAGATGTGACGGGGTGTGGCTACAGTGAACGCCCGCCGGGCGGCAGGACTGTACCCACGCTCCCCCTGACGAGGCCTTCGTCATCAGGAACAACACTACAGCGTAAAGTGGTCAACCCTGGCCCGTAGACGGTGGGACCCACCTGTCGGCGGAGAAGCCGGCGACCAGCGACGCTGACCGCCGGGCCCCGTGGCAAGCCGGATTACCGTTGTACCCCTGGGGGTAGACCTATATAAACCCCCCGGGTTACCCCATGCAAGGGTTGAAAAACCTCGGAGAACACCACAACCGAGCACCCGAGGTGCCACACAGTCACGTAGAGAGAGCGGAGTAGAGCTAGCCTTGCCCTTCTTCCTCCTCTAGCCAAACAGCTCCAGGAGCAAGCTTGTAGCTACTTGTTGAGGTAGTGATCATGCGGAGACCCCGTAGAGCAGGAGTAGGGGTGTTATCTCCTAGGAGAGCCCCGAACCTGGGCAAGATTCGCAAGCGTATGCGGTCTCGCTCACTCCCGCTTCTAGAGCCCGGCGATGTACTTTTGTCCCCATCCATGATAAGCCATCCCTTGGCATATGTCGCTCGATATCCCCGACATCGATGGAAAACAGCAGCTGTTCTCAATATTGCCCTGTATGAGTACATATAAAGGCATGTTAAGCACAATCGGCTAAACATTAACCAAATATATCCATGGTAGACAACATAATCTACAAATGATAGCTTCAGTGTCCAGGTTTAAGCACGCTAGTTAAGCAAAACAAGAAGTGGAAAGGTGTGTTAACCGCAATAGGCATAACATTTAAAAACAAGCAAATATAGTCATTCAAACTGGTATTGTGCAGGTCTAAAGTACACTAGTTATTGTTAAAAAAACGAAAAGGCGTGTTAACTGCAACATCCTTAACAGCAACCAAATATCGTAATTCATTGTGGTATTGTTGAAACTGTTATTCACTGGGGCCACCCCTGGCTCGCTGCCAGTGGGCCCTGGGGGCCCCGTTGACTGGGTTGACCTAGTCAACGTGCTGACTGGGCAGCCCAGTGTCACTGACACGCGGGCCCCACCACCTAATTTAGTTAATTAAAATGTTTTAATAATTAAAACACTAATTAGTTACTAATTAGAGACTGACAGGTGGGGCCTACTGGCTAATTAACCCTGTTTAGTTAAAATAAAACTCTATTAGCCCCTCTGTCTATGACATATGGGCCCCACTGGTCAGGTTTGACCTGGCCAGCCGGCTGTTGACTGCTGACATCACCCATACGTCATGCTGACATCATTTTTCATTACTGTTGATTTAAAATAATTCCAGAAAACGAATTAACTTTTGAAAATTCGTAGAATTTAAACCGTAGCTCGGATCGAAAAACCTTATACATGAAAGTTGCTCAGAACGACGATACAAATCCAACCGTGCCATCTGTTTCCGTGTCGAGTCCCTCTACGTAGGTGAACCCGCAACTTTTAGCATGTTTCCGGTAGATGAATAGTGCATATACACCGGTAAATAATTCTAAATTAAATCCTAAAAATAACTAAAATGATTTAGAAATGCTTTTAGGCAACCCTGCACTGCACGTTAACATAGCATGCTCTGTGTTGCATATGTTTGCTGTGTATTTATTTGTTTCCTCCCCCTCTTCTCTCTTGGTAGACCCCGATACCGACGCTGCTCCGGAGACCGACGACATCACTGACGACCTTGCCTTTGCCGCCGAGCAACCAGGCAAGCACCCCCCTTTTTGAACATGCCTATATCGCCTATTCTCTTCTCTCTTGTGCTTGCATTAGTATTGCTGCTGTTACTGCTTTACCTATTTTGATGCATGACCTGATTTTGTAACCTGCTTTTGATAACTACCTTCTTATCCTAAATTGCTTAGTATAGGCTGGTTGGTGAACCCCAGTGACCCCACTTTGTCCTAGATGCCCCGCTAGATCATCGGAAGACTAGACGACCAGGCCCCAGCACCGCACATCACCCCCTTTGGTTGTACGACACTGCAGCGTTACCATCGAGTGCTGAGGGTGATACCTCGTTTAGCATTTCTGATAATAACTCTGTAGAGTAGCTATTCGATCGTGGTCATCGAGGGTGAATCCTCCTTCACCACTTCCGATAACGACGCTGTCATGCAACATCTCAAGTGTGAGCCCATCGAGGGTGATTCCTCCGAGTTCACCTTGACGGATACATCGAGTAGGAATCCAACGAGGGTGATACCTCAGATTCCCCTGATGTTTTGGGCACACGGATACTTGGACTTTACAACTGTTACTTGGAAAGGCAGGTCGACCCTAAGGGGTACCCGCGAGTGATGTGAAGACGGGTTGACCTGGAGGGTACCTGTGAGTTAAATTTGAGGCGTGGCCGGGCATTCTTAGCCCTTGCCGCAAGTCCTCAAGACGGGGCGACAGGGTCACATCGATCATGAGTCTGTGCTCGTTACCGCACAACCCCAATACACTAACGGTTTGGATATTTGATCCGAGTGGGCCTCTGGCCCGATAGCACTAACCATCACGCGGGAATAGTTATGAACACTCTGCGTCGTATGCATCAGCCGAAGCTTAATGGACGTCAGCGACTGAGCGGCGCGCGCTGGGTTGGACCGCGTTAAGCACCCTCCATTGTACTGGAGGCTGCTAGGTCTGCTCACCGGCCGCGTACGCAACGTGCAGGAGCGCCCGGGGCGATGGCCCAAGACCCCTGGGGGCATAGGTTTAGTCCGGCGTGCTGACCTCTCTTTTAAGCCTAGGTCGGGTTGCGGCGTATCGTTTGGCCGAGGCCGGGCATGACATAGAAAAGTGTGTCCGGCCGGAGTTAATTGAGCGTGGTGGGTAAGTTGGTGCACCCTTGCAGGGAAGAACTGATCTATGCATAGCCGGATTCTCGGTAACGGACGCTCGGAGTTGTATCCCGATCGATACAACTAGAACTGGATACTTGAGATGAGAAATGGATAGTAGGGCTCTGGGATTGCTTTCTCGCAGGGAGTCGAGAAAGGATCTCTGGCCGAGGTTGATACTGATTACTGCTACTACTTTATACTGTGCTAATCTACACTCTTCTAATGCTGCAAGACCGCTGAAGATGCTAGTCTTCAATAGGACTAGGCCTTCTCTCTATTCTGGCATTTCTGCAGCCCAGTCCACATATACAGCCTTCCTTTGATAATGTTGCATATGTAGTGTAGATCCTTGCTTGCTGAGTACTTCGGATGAGTACTCACGGTTGCTTTGCTTTCTCTTTTTCCCCATATCCGTTTGATGAAACCAGATGACGGAGCCCAGGAGACAGCTGCCCCTGCCGACGACTACTACTACCACCCCGAGGGTGGTTACTACTACGAGTTGGCTGACGACCAGGAGTAGGATCAGAGGGTCCCAGGTAGGAGGCCTGCGCCTTTTCGATCATAGCTTTTGTTTTGCCCCGCCTTTCTAAAGGCTTATCTGTTTCTGTTTCATATCTGTACTCAGATATCTGATGCTTCCACTGACGCTTGAGCGCGAGCTTATGTATTCAAGCCCTCGAGGCCCCTGGCTTGTAATATAAAGCTTGTATGACTTTATTTATGTTTTAGAGTCATGTTGTGATTCCTTCAAGTGAGTCCTTAGGCTTGATCATGTGCATTTGCGTGTATGATTAGTGCACGATTAAGCCGGGGGGCGTCACAGGTTGGTATCAGAGCCGACTACCTGTAGGAATTCCCCTTTCCAAGTCCTTAGCCGAAATTGAGTCTAGACGTCCAAAACTGTTTTACTAACTTGGCTGTGTGGCTTACGGGCCCACGTCGCCAATTGGGTGGTATTAGGATCTTTTATTCCTCGTCTATACTCTGGGACTCTGGTCTCTCTTCTATTTTGGGTTAAATGAATTTTACTAACACTGACACTTAGGATCTCGTAAATCTTGTCTACCCGAAGAGCTAGATATCTGTGCTTATTACTTACCATTGATCTGATTTGTCTGATAATCATTTTCCTTTCCATTGGTTTGTTTAAACCTTTTCTCTCCGAGTTGTATTATAATTCTCATTGCCATTTGACAATCCTGAGTTTCCTCTATTTCAGATGGATCGTTTGTTTCCACCACGCCCTGCGACGCAGCTTGTGCTTCGCACTTGGGCTCGTGATGCCCTGGTTTTCCAGCTGTCCTGATCGCCCTCCTGACCAGACTGGGCTACCGCTGGTACCCCGAGTACATGGTCTACGAGGATTACCGCGAGTTCAACCAGGAGCAATACCATGCTGATGTTCATATCTATGATCAGCAAGATGACTCAGACACTGAGCTGCACCTTTTCCACGGTATCGGCATGACGATTGAGATGGCAGTCCATGATGCCGCCTATTCTGCTGTCGCACGTCTCCGAGGAGAGCTCAGCGTTGGCTTGGATGCCTCTGAGTTTCGATACATTCCGTATGCCCCTGCTGGAGATGCTACTGGGTACTACATAGCTGTCTGTGCCCTGTACGAGCGTCATCGTTACGACCCGCAGGTTCTGATTCAGTACACTCAGGCTCTGGATCGCACTGTCCGGGTGCTTGCCGTCGAGTTGTTTGCCACTCGAGCACGCCTCTACGATGCTATGACGCAGTTGCTACCAGTTGTTCATGCAGGGATACATCCGGAGTACATCCTTTACCCGCGCAGGACTCAGATGTATGCTGGTATTGATTGGCCTGCTGTTGGAGGTCACACACCTGCACGTGGGCCTCTTCTTCCAGCTCGAGACCGGATTCTGCATCAGAGTGCACATGGAGAGCAGGATTTTTCTGCGACGGCCATTCGTCATCCGCACTTGCAGTTACCCCGTTACAGAGGTTTTCCTCGACGTTGATGTAGCATGTTGCTATGTCGCGTTGTTGTATCCCTCCACCGCGTGCCTACGTGCCGCCTAAGTTGTCTAGCTTACCTTCATGCTGTTATAACGCTGGTCTATAACCAAACTTATGTATGGGTCTGTATGTCATGATGACTGTGATGTTGTATCTACTGCACTTCCTTCTGTTGTGCGTGAGTACTTCATGAATGATTCCATACAATGCCAATGCTTGTTGCTGAATGTGACGTTTGCCGTCGCGTTAAAGCAGAACATCAGAAGCCTGCTGAAATTCTGCAACCGCTCCCTATTCCTCTATGGAAATGGGATAAGGTTCAGATGGATTTCATTACTAGCCTTCCCAAGTCACAGAAGGGTCACGATGCTATTCTTGTCGTCGTCGACCAACTCTCTAAAGTTGCACTCTTTCTGCCTGTCAAGGAGACTATCACAGCTAGTCAGTTAGCAGAGTTGTATATCTCCAGAATTGTCTCACTCCACGGCATTCCGA
This sequence comes from Thinopyrum elongatum, assembly GCA_011799875.1. Taxonomy (NCBI): domain Eukaryota; kingdom Viridiplantae; phylum Streptophyta; class Magnoliopsida; order Poales; family Poaceae; genus Thinopyrum; species Thinopyrum elongatum. The sequence goes on along the minus strand of CM022299.1, from coordinate 553,149,499 downwards.
AGGAGATTAGTTTGGACCGTGGCGGCCTTTTCACTTCAAAGTTCTGGGAAAGTTTCCAAGAAGCTATGCGAACTCATATTACCTGGAGTTCAGCTTATCACCCCCAATCCCAAGGCCAAGTCGAGCGAGTCAATCAGGTTCTTGAAGACATGCTTCGGGCTTGTGTTATTTCCTTCGGCAAGAACTGGGAAGAATCTCTCCCATATGCCGAGTTCTCTTATAACAACAGCTATCAAGCCAACTTGAAAATGGCCCCCTTCGAAGTACTTTAAGGACGTAAGTGTCGAACCCCTCTGAATTGGTCAGAAACTAGGGAACAAGCGCTCGTGGGTCCGGATATTATCCAACACACTGAAGAGCAAGTCCGTATCATTTGAGAAAATCTCAAGGCGGCTCAGGACCGCCAGAAGAGCAACTATGATCGCAAACGATGGGGTTTGACTTATCAACCTGGTGATCAAGCTTATCTGTGTGTCACTCCTATGAAGGGCACTCACCGTTTCGGAATTAAGGGCAAGTTAGCTCCATGCTACATTGGTCCTTTCCGCATTGTTGCAAGACGTGGTCAGGTGGCATATAAATTGGAGTTGCTGCCGCAATTCTCTCATATCCACGACATCTTCCATGTGTCGCAACTTCGTCGTTCCTTCAAGGAGTCTCCGCACCGAGCAGTGGATCACGAGATGCTCGAATTTCAAGATGATCTTTCTTATAAGGAGCATCCGATCCACATCCTCGATGAATCAGAACGTCGAACCCGTCAGAAGACGACCAAGTTCCTGAAAGTGCAGTGGTTAAATCGTACAGAAGATGAAGCCACTTGGGAACATGAGGATAATCTTCGGGCGGAATACCCCGACCTCTTTCCCTCCACCTCCTGAATTCTCGGGACAAGAATTTCTTTTAGAGGAGGAGAATTTGTAACACCCCTATGTAACCTAGCACTGTGACTCTCTGTTAAACATGCCAAGTCATCATCTATGCAATGCTTGATCACAGTGTTAGCTCAACTCAATTCAAATTTCTCTCTGCAAGTCAATTCAAATTCAAGTGCAAAATAAAGTGGCTCAAAGTTTGCTAGTAAAATGCTCACCTTCTAGCAAATATTCCAAAACCATTTGCTGTTAAGGAATACAACATCATCATCAACTCTAAATGGGCCAGAGCATTTAATCCAGTACCGAAACAGCACTTTAAATGTCCTATTCATTTTTGAAAAATCCAAAAGGATTCCAAAACTCCTCAAACTTTTTGGGGCAGTGCAGAATATTTCACTGCATTTTTGTGACCAAGTTTCACATTTTTACAAAAGCATTTGGTGGCTCCAAATATTGCAAAACCCTCTTTGAAAAAGAAAAAGCAGAAACAGGAAAAGAAAAAGGAAAAAGGCCAATGTGCACTGGGCCTAAGTGCACAGTGCCTGAGGCCGGCCCATCTCCCTCTCCTCCCGCTCTCTCTCCTTGCGTGTCGCCGTGCCCGTGGCCGCGCCGGCGCCCTCCGATCGTTGGTCGACACGGCGACGGCCACCGACAGCCGAGGGGATAAGGATCCCCTTGACCACTCACTCTGGCTCCTCCTCGTCCATCTCCACCTCCTCTCGCTTGCTCTCTCGCACGCGCGCGAGATCCACCGAATGCGCTCGCCGCCGTGCCACGCCTTTGTCGTGGCCACTGGCGCCTGCTCCTCCTTCCGTGGTGTCCAGGAGGTCCACCGGCGACCGCCTCGTCCTCCGGTGCTCTCAGCTGGAACGGGGAGGCCCTGCAGCTGCCGAACACCGCCGCCCCCTTCCGCCTCTGCTCCAGCAATCTTCCTCCTCTCCGGCGACTCCTGCTGCTCCTAAACTTCCAAGGGCCTCCGTGTGAGCCACTCGGTGAACTCCTCTTCCTCCTCCCTCTCCCTGGTAGCCCTAGCGCGCCCCTAGCTACCTCCTCCAGGCGCGCCCGAACGAATCACTGCGGAGCTTGTCGCCAGCGAGTCTCCGGTGACCAAATGGTCACGGGCTCATTCCCGTTGTACTCGCTGCATCGCGTAGAACGTGCCTAGCCCTTTGGCTCGAGCCGTAGTGTGCTGCAACTCCGATTTCGTCGACGCCCGAAAAAGCTCCGCCGCTGATCTCGTCGTCGGCGCCGTTTCCGGCCATCTCCGGTCGATCCAATGGAACCACTCAATGCGGCACTCTCCTAGCTTTCAAACGCAAGCAACCGCGCTCGAAACGAGCCACCGTACGCAATTTCTGGCCGCCTCCCGAACATGCCGCCGCACGATTTGGTCGCCGGCTGCCGCCACACTGGCTGGCCTGGGGCCACCCCTGGCTCGCTGCCAGTGGGCCCTGGGGGCCCCGTTGACTGGGTTGACATGCTGACTGGGCAGCCCAGTGTCACTGACACGCGGGCCCCACCGCCTAATTTAGTTAATTAAAACATTTTAATAATTAAAACACTAATTAGTTACTAATTAGAGACTGACAGGTGGGGCCTACTGGCTAATTAACCCTATTTAGTTAAAATAAAACTCTGTTAGCCCCTCTGTCTATGACATGTGGGCCCCACTGGTCAGGTTTGACCTGGCCAGCCGGCTGTTGACTGCTGACGTCACCCATGCGTCATGCTGACATCATTTTTCATTACTGTTGATTTAAAATAATTCCAGAAAATGAATTAACTTTTGAAAATTCGTAGAATTTAAACCGTAGCTCGGATGGAAAAACCTTATACATGAAAGTTGCTCAGAACGACGAGACGAATCCAACCGTGCCATCTGTTTCCGAGTCGGGACCCTCTACATAGGTGAACCCGCAACTTTTTGCCCATTTCGGTAAATGAATAGTGCATATACACTAGTTAATAATTCCAAATTAAATCCTAAAAATAACTAAAATGACTTAGAAATGCTTTTAGGCAACCCTGCACTGCACGTTAACATAGCATGCTCTGTGTTGCATATGTTTGCTGTGTATTTATTTGTTTCCTCCCCCTCTTCTCTCTCGGCAGACCCCGACACCGACACTGCTCCGGAGACCGACGACACCACTGATGACCTTGCCTTTGCCGCCGAGCAACCAGGCAAGCACTCCCTTTTTTGAACATGCCTATATCACCTATTCTCTTATCTCTTGTGCTTGCATTAGTATTGCTGTTGTTACTGCTTTACCTATTCTGATGCATGACCTGATTTTGTAACCTGCTTTTGATAACTACCTGCTTATCCTAAACTGCTTAGTATAGGCTGGTTGGTGAACCCCAGTGACCCCACTTTGTCCAAGATGCCGCGCTAGATCATCGGAAGACTCGACGACCAGGCCCCAGCACCGCACATCACCCCCTTTGGTTGTACGACACTGCAGCGTTACCATCGAGTGCCGAGGGTGATACCTTGTTTAGCATTTCTGATGATAACTCTGTAGAGTAGCTATTCGGTTGTGGTCATCGAGGGTGAATCCTCCTTCACCACTTTCGATAACGACGCTGTCATGCAACATCTCAAGTGTGAGCCCATCGAGCGTGATTCCTCCGAGTTCACCTTGACGGATACATCGAGTAGGAATCCAACGAGGGTGATACCTCAGATTCCCCTCATGTTTTGGACACACGGATACTTGGACTTTACAACTGTTACTTGGAAAGGCGGGTCGACCCTGAGGGGTACCCGCGAGTGATGTGGAGACAGGTTGACCTGGAGGGTACCCGTGAGTTAAGTACAAGGCGTGGCCAGGCATTCTTAGCCTTTGCCGCAAGTCCTCGAGACGGGGCGACGGGGTCACATCGATTGTGAGTCTCTGCTCGTTACCGCACAACCCCAATACACTAACGGTTTGGATATTTGATCCGAGTGGGCCTCTGGCCCGATAGCACTAACCATCATGCGGGAATAGTTATGAACACTCTGCGTCGTATGCATCAACCGAAGCTTAATGGACGTCAGCGACTGAGCGGCGCGCGCTGGGTTGGACCGTGTTAAGCACCCTCCGTTGTACTGGAGGCTGCTAGGTCTGCTCACCGGCCACGTACGCAACGTGCAGGAGCGCCCGGGGCGATGGCCCAAGACCCCTGGGGGCATAGGTTTAGTCCGGCGTGCTGACCTCTCTTTTAAGTCTAGGTCGGGTTGCGGCGTATCGTTTGGCCGAGGCCGGGCATGACATAGAAAAGTGTGTCCGGCCGGAGTTAATTGAGCGTGGTGGGTAAGTTGGTGCACCCTTGCAGGGAAGAACTGATCTATGCATAGCTGGATTCTCGGTAACGGACACTCGGAGTTGTATCCCGATCGATACAACTAGAACTGGATACTTGAGATGAGAAATGGATAGTAGGGCTCTGGGATTGCTTTCTCGCAGGGAGTCGAGAAAGGATCTCTGGCCGAGGTTGATACTGATTACTGCTACTACTTTATACCGTGCTAATCTACACTCTTCTAATGCTGTGAGACCGCTAAAGATGCTAGTCTTCAATAGGACTAGGCCTTCTCTCTATTCTAGCATTTCTGCAGCCCAGTCCACATATACAGCCTTCCTTTGATAATGTTGCATATGTAGTTTAGATCCTTGCTTGCTGAGTACTTCGGATGAGTACTCACGGTTGCTTTGCTTTCTCTTTTTCCCCATATCCGTTTGATGCAACCAGATGACAGAGCCCAGGAGACAGCTGCCCCCGCCGACGACTACTACTACCTCCCCGAGGGTGGTTACTACTACGAGTTGGCTGACGACCAGGAGTAGGATCGAAGGGTCCCAGGTAAAAGGCCTGCGCCTTTTCGATCATAACTTTTGTTTTGCCCCGCCTTTCTAAAGGCTTATCTGTTTCTGTTTCATATCTGTACTCAGATATCTGATGCTTCCGCTGATGCTTGAGCATGAGCTTATGTATTTGAGCCCTCGAGGCCCCTGGCTTGTAATATAAAGCTTGTATGACTTTATTTATGTTTTAGAGTCATGTTGTGATTCCTTCAAGTGAGTCCTTAGGCTTGATCGTGTGCATTTGCGTGTATGATTCATGCACAATTAAGCCGGGGGCGTCACAGCGGCCATTGAGTACGACCGCTGGCAGGTCCGCTACCATGGCGCAGCGGCTAGGCTCAATTTCCCATTCAGCACGCCTCTGGTCGACCTCATCCCACGGGAGCCAGGGGTGGTGAGCTTGGCTATGGCGCGGGAGGACCGCGAGACATGGGAGCGCCTCGAGGCCGAGGCCGCCAACGAGGACTACATGCAAGAGCTCCGCCGGCAGCACCCGGAGCTCGTGGAGGTGGAGCGGATGATATTTGCCAGCGCGGAGGGCAACGAGGTTATCGTGCGCTCCTCCAATGACGAGGTCGAAGGCGACGAGGATGGCGGCGCGGAGGGCATCGAGGTGGGCAGCGAGGACGAGGAGATCAACGTCGATGAGTGGAGGAGTGTCTTCCCCAATGACCCCGACGATGGCACCGGCCCGGACCCGGCTCGCGGCACACTGTACCTGACAAGGAAGGATTGCCTCGACCTCCACTTTGACCAAAAGTAGTTTAGTTTAGTTAAAATTTATGTTTTTTGTTCAGTTATGCAAAACTATCTATGTTTATGTTTGAATGCAAGCTACCTTTGGTTGAACCTGCTTTGAACTTGATCAAATTGAAGTTTACACCGTTAAGTTTAGGGGATCGACTAGAAATGGCCAAAAATTGCTAGAGTATATATATACTCCACTAAGGGTTTTAGTCTGTTAACTTTTAGGGGATCGGCTAGAGATGGCCTCATGCCTTAGTTTATTTCAGTTCTTCACAATGTGATGCTCTATATGTGCAACTATTTGCCGTGCAGTTCAATTTCATCAATAACAGTTTCAACAATACCACTATGAATTACGATATTTGGTTGCTGTTAAGGATGTTGCAGTTTACACGCCTTTTCATTTTTTAACAATAACTAGTGTACTTTAGACCTGCACAATACCAGTTTGAATGACTATATTTGCTTGTTTTTAAATGTTATGCCTGTTGCGGTTAACACACCTTTCCACTTCTTGTTTTGCTTAACTAGCGTGCTTAAACCTGCACACTGAAGCTATCATTTGGAGATTATGTTGTCTACCATGGATATATTTGGTTAATGTTTAGCCTGTTGTGCTTAACATGCCTTTATATGTACTCATACATGACAATATTGAGAACAGCTACTGTTTTCCATCGAGGTTAGTTTCATCGCATTGCTTATATATACTCACTGTTCAGGATATCGGTAGCTGGTACCATATAGCCTGGGGGCTGATAAGGGATTAATCGTCGAATCGTACATTTCACTGAATATATCTTTAACCCATTTATTGGTAGATTAACTAGGGCCATATTTAATATATCTGAGGCTACATAGCAACATGCATTGTACTGAATGACTAAATATGCAATCCCAGGCTACACAGCAACAAGGAAGAGTGTTACCTTAATGTTCTGATGATGTCTAGATATACATGTAGTAAGATCTTATATAATGGTATGGAGGGAGTGTTGTACTACATCATTTTGCAATTGTTGTTCAGCTTCTAATATTAACTTGGTGCTTTTAGGTACCTATGACACTGCCAAAGATCCACACTTCGACCCTTTCTGCGTATGGGGCAATGAGATATTCATGAACCAACATCAAGTGAGGAAACTGATAAAGATTGTTATTAAAATGGGTCAAAAGATGTCAATCAAACTATTTGTTTACACTTTATGCAAGACAATAGTGAACTGCAGGATGGTAAGTAAGAACTCTGTAGCCTTCTTTTTTACTGCCCGTAATGAGTTGTGTTAGATGAAAATGTCTGAATCTTTTTCCTTTGAAGTGGATCCTGAAGCAGTTTACTCAAGATTACCTCTCAAACTACATGATTGCCGGCCGGCCATCACAAGGGGTTGGACTAGAGTCGTGCGTGCCTTCTGCATCAAGGAGAGCACAATAGGGCCATTCCGCTTCACCTTGTTCAGCAACCAGAATGTCTCTCGCCTCTTTCTTTACCATCTGTAATAGTACAAGTATACAACCCTGGTTCATCATTCTTTATTTGGTGCTTATGTAATTCTTGAATTTATGTACATGTGAATCGAACAATGCATTGGTTGTTTGAACCTGATAGATATGAATAAAGCTGGTGGGAGGGACTCATGTGTACGCACGTGCCCAGACTTTGATATGGAATCTCACCATGATCCACACTGTAACACACATGCCAAGATGAATCCACCTTCGGTGGAAACTAAAAACCTTTGCAGGCTAACGAATGGGCACATCGCTGCTAACCGCACAAGGGAGTGTCCGAGAGGACCACCAATGCATGCATGTGGCCCAAACATGTATGTATGAAAGGGTTGTGTAATGCTTTAAATAACCAATTCATGACTTTGATGTGGCATATATACATGACTCACAAAATGATCAATAATTAATCCCACATCACGGAGGCTCGCGACTAGTAGTGTACTGCCGGACCCCCCCCCCCCCCCCCCCCACACACACAGAGTGACACACATCCCGCACCACCACCTCCACTCTGAGGCATGTCAAACTTTTTTTGCAGTGAACATGTGACCAAAGGAGTGTCGTGTTAAAGTTTGAATAAAAAACAAGGATCATTCGACCCGTTTTATACATTGATTGAATTCCTAGGGATTTAATGTGCAAAGATCAAATTTGAGCTACATGTGCACCAAAATGGATTGCAAAATCATATGTGTGTCTCTGGGTGCATGTTTCCCCGTGCAAGAGATTTCAAAACATTGATAATATTGAATTTTAAAATTTATTAAATCCAAAACTTAGTTGAAATTCATGAAACTTATAGTGGTGTCATATATGGAATCCAGTAGACTGTGATATTGTATTTTTTCATCAAATTTGAGACAAGTTTTGATATAATCTTCTTACAAACTAGAGATTGTTAATAACTGGCAACCAATATCTCATACAGATTATTTATTTGGACCGTGTGCGTTAGACCGTGCCATGCTTCGGTTAAGCAGTAAAGCGGCAGAATGAACCATAAAAAAAATACATGCCGCCACGCGCCCCATGTGGCGTGCGAGCAGGCGTGAGTTGACAGGACGCATGCAAGCAGTCTACCGCACAGGCAGACCGGGAGGTGTGCTTGCAGGTGTGTGAATTGATGGGAGGCGTTTTCGTTGCGTAGTGTCACCGGGAGGCGTGCGAGTATAGCTGTGTGAAATGATGGTAGGAATGCCACAAGTCCGCCGCGCAGGCTCACCGGGAGGCGAGACAGCCTTTGACCGCCGCCCGCCTTGCTCCCACTAGTTCGTATTAATGGCGCGCCCGAGCCGCCGGCCATAATAGGCGGCCGGATCCCCGGTCCACAGTGGTCACCAACGTCTAGACTCTGGAGTGTATGAGGATGCCGTCGAAGCGCACCATCGGAGGGAGTGGCACGCCGGGGCTGGTGAAGCACCCGCACAATGCGTTAAGTTGGGCACAGAGGTTGCCGTCGCCGCCGACGAGGTCTCGCGCGTGCAGTAGCACAACCTTGACTTCATCGGCGCCGTCGTGCCCCCCCCAGCCGGAGCCGGAGGTCAACAGCAACTCCGGCAACGACTGCGACTCCGACGGAAAACCGGTTAGTCATCTATATACCCATTTGTGCGGCAAACATATCATGTGTTTTCTCTGGTTACTCCCCCCTCTCTAATTTTTTGGAATACAAATCCTATGGTTATGTTCTCTCAGTCCATGAAATCAGAGTAATTAAGATCCGTTAGATGCACGTAGTGTATTGATTGTTTGAATGGTATCCGTATAGGGTTAGTGATTAATTATTTGTTCTATACAAATGATTTTTGCTAATAATCCGACTAGGGTTAGCGTGCGTGCTAATAATTCGTGGCCAGATCTTGAGAATTGATTTTGAATGTCCTACATATATGTTTGTGCCTTCTTTTCTTCCAGATCTTGAGAATTGATTTTGAATGTCCTACATGTATGTTTCCGCCATTTTTTTCTTTCAGATTGGTATGTACACAGATGAGGCTCCGACTAGCGCCGCCGCCAGATGTAGATCTTGGACCCGGCTGCGCGGCCAGAAGCGGCCACACCTCCTGGACCTGAGGAACCAGTAGAATCTCCAGCGGACCGCATCAGCAATCTCCCGGACGCCATCCTTGGGGAGATCATCTCCCTTCTCCCCACCAAGGATGGCTGCCGCACACAAGTCCTCGCATCTCGGGGGCGCAATCAGTGGCGCGCCGCGCCTCTTAATCTTGACTGTCGTTAGCTATCTGTCGATGATGATTCTGAACTCCCCAGAGCCATCATCTCCTCCCACCAGGGCTCCGTTCAACGCATCTGCATCCCGGCACGCTACCTGCTGGACATACCCTGCATGGTGGCCGCCTAGCTGACATCCCGTCAATTCGATAAACTCCAGCAGCTTGAGTTCTACCATTACGACAACGATAAATTACCACCAAGAGCTGCATCTGTGCCCTCACCACCGATGCCCATCTCATGGTTTTCCTCCTCTCTCCACACCGCCACCTTGACCCGGTGCGATCTAGCAGACAATCTGGTACAAATGCTTCGACTCACACTACTGAAAAAACTTGCGCTTGTGTTGGTTGATCTGTCGGTGGCCTCACTGCACAGCATCATCCACTCCAGCTGCCCTGCACTGGAGGGTTTGGTGCTTGTTTTTTGGAAAAGGATTCCATATCCCTTGTTTCGAAATAAAGTCGCCTCACCTTGTAAGCATTGGAATTCGTTTTGAAGGACAGGAGCTCATCATCGAAGATGCCCCTTCACTTCAAAGGTTGCTCCATGATTCTTGTTATAAACCTTCACAAATAACTGTGGTCTCCGCGCCTAAACTGGAGACCTTGGGTGAAATTTATGAACCGTTTAAAGGTTACAAGATGGTGGTTGGCTCCACACTTATTCAGGTATGGTATATTATCCATGTACACTTTTGTAATCTGCATTTTTCATTTCTGCGCATAAGTTAAATATCATATTGGAGTACACTTTCGGTGCTAATATTATGTTATATGCTGAATGAAGAGCTTGTCCATGGATGGCCTGTCAGGGGTGCTGGATTCTGTCAAGATCTTATGTATTCATATATGGTGTCTTGATCTGAACACCACTATTGGCTTGCTACGATGCTTTCCATGTTTGGAGAATTTGTATATAGAGGTGATGATTTTACACACATTGAAAGCCCATATATAATGTACTAGAATTAACCGTTCAGTTGTCGCTCCTTCGACATACTCTATTTTAGACATTAACTGTTTTCAATCTTCATGTCTATTTAGGTACTAGATTTTTGAGAAAAAAGTCTAACCAATCGATGGCAGATGAAGCACAAGGATTTTCTCAGATCTCATGACACTCATTTGAAGACAATAACGGTGGAAGGATAAGCATCCAACCGTGCAAACACTAGATTTGTCACATTCTTCATGTTGAATGCGAGGGCACTATTGTCTATGAGGATTAAGTTTTTCGACAAGAAATTTCTCATGGATGGACATGTTGAACAGGATAAAAAGAAGTTTCAGGTGGACCAAAGGGCTTCTGATCCTGCTCGGCTTCTATTTACAACAACTTGTCGTCATCATGGACTAGTAGATCTTTTGTACCGGGATCTTGATTTTATGGATCGGACCGATCCATTTGATTGTGACTGCTGAAAACTTTGGTTGAGTTAGACGTTATTGCTCTGTTCATTCTGGGTTATGTGTAAACCTGATGAACAATTAATCCTCGTGCTTTTATACCTTTTGTAAGCTGGAGTTAGATATTGTTGCCCTTTTCTACTCGGCTTTGACCCATATTTTCTTTCATACTGGTCCAATGGCTTGCCATTTCTTTAATTAAGACATAAATATTATAAGCATTCACAACATAGGGAAAGAACATCGTTCTTGCGGGATCCTTGAGATCAGTATTCATTACAGAACCCGCAAGTTCTTAGCGCCCGCCAGCACCCACAAACTTATTTTCAGCTAGCACACCAAATGGGATGTAATTCTTAATAAGAAAAGATGCATGGTACTGACAGATTTGGATTCTGACATTTGGGACCCATGAGGAAAAAGCCTATCCAAGGCGGTGTCGACTCGACAGTAAACATTGAGAAACCTGGTTTTAAAAATACTGTAAATCTAAAACTCGCCTGAAAATCATGAAACTTGGCATGGTATTATGACATGGCACCAACATGTTGTGGTAACAAATTAGTCCAATTTGGGACAAGTTTTGGTATAAACTTCTTACAAACCGGAGCTTCTCTCAAAAAGGCTCATGGTTCCAAGAGGGAACTTTTCACCTATGTGTGCGAAATGACATACCCTGTCTCTTCCCGCCTTGATTTATTTTATAGAGGCAACATGCAACTATAGGAGCGCCATCCTAAAATATGAAATTATACAGGGTTTGTTTTGCCTTTTTATACATTATTTGAGTTTTCTAGGCATTTTGGAACATACTTTGGTGTGTGCAAAGGTCATGTGTGTACTAGCCACCTATGTAATTGGATGTTCAATCTGTTTATGGAATCAAGTCCTTATAAGTTATAAGTACATATGTTGTTGTTCTGTGTGCAATGACATCACACACGGACCATACTAGGCAACCCGTCGGTGAAGATTTCATCAATCGCTGACAATTGTATACAAGCAAGCGTTTGCCCACAACACACACGGCTTATTAGCAGCAATCGTCTGTGTTATTTTTGGTCTTCGCACACATTTCTGATTACGGACCTGTTTGCCGCGTATCACACACATCTTGTTAAGCTGAACCATTTCTGCTCTCTTGGCTGAACGCAAACAGTTCATTGGAATGAACTGTATGCCCTCTATCGCACACACCTTGATCTGGCTAACCGTTTCTGTTGTGTTGCCTAATCGAAAACAGTTCATCCGAGTGAACTATATGTCGTAAATCGCACACACCTTGATTTGGCTGACCGTTTCTGTTGTCTTTGCTCATCACAAACAGTTTATCCGAGTGAACTGTATGCTGTATATCGCACACGCCTTCATCTGGCTGCCCGTTTCTGTTGTTCTGCCTCATCGCAAATAGTTCATTGAACTGAACCGTATACACACGCAACTAAAATCTGAACTGTGTTTGATGTATCCGCCATCGCAAACGTTTTGCATCTTTTTTGACAGTTTTTTTACATCACCGTTTGCGATTAATGCATCGCACATAGTTTTATCGAAGGGTCTCTGATTGTAGTGACGCGTTAGCAGCATCCTGCAGTAGTGAGGCAACAACGAGTCGGTGTGCGATGTGGACATGGCCAACAATGAATTGTTAGACACTTATGAGTATGTCATCAAGAGCGTGCAAGGGGCAAATGACGAGCTAAAGGGGGAGATTAAAGAACTACACAAGGAGACTGTTCGGTTCGTTCAGGAGACTAATCAGCTTAGGGACGAGAGGGATAAGCTCGTCGAGGAGAGGATACGCCTCAGGGCTGAGAGGATTGACCTAAAGATGGACATAGATCATTTCAAAAGAGAAGGAGAGGGGGATAGAAAGAAGCTTCTCCAGTTGGGCATACTCCTTGATGAAGATTAGTTTTTTAAGTAGCTAGCTAGTTCATCTTATTAGTTGATGATGATCGAGTAACTAGAGTGCTTGAGTGAGGAACTTTTGTGAAGTTTAATATCAACTTGTTGAGTTCATGAGCCTCTTCTGTAATGATTACCTATTAAGTAAGTACCTAGTGTTGATGAGTATGTTGTGTTCAGTAGTATCTATTAAGTAAGTAGCTAGTGTTGATGAGCAATTTTTTTATTACCAAAAAAACCATTTGCTGGTGTTGGACAAGTAGGCACGCCAGAGTTATGATGAACTTAGTGCTGGCGCTGGACTGGTGGTACGCCAGCACAATGTAGGATACTGATGACGTGTCCTCCAACGCCACCACTACTTTTTAGCAATGGCGCCATATTAATGGTGTCGTGTGTCTACGCCAGCAAGGCTGTTTTTGGCACGCCATAGCTAGGCTTTTCTCCACTAGTGACATGTTAGGGCGCGTGTCGCACCTAGACCAGGTGGCGCCTTGAGCGGTGGTGACAAGACAGGCGATTGTTCCCGGAGACCAAAAGACGGCGACACTTCACCAAACATTTAATGAACTTACCTACCTTCTCCATGGTAGGTGGCCTCTACCGTAGCAACTGTGGTGTCCCTTGCAATATAAAAGGAGTGCCTAGCTACAGGAGAGGGAGGAGGGACAACTTTTCTTCACACACACTAGACTGGATCTGCTCTTGGATAGGACACTTGGTAAAACTGAGATAGGAGCAACACTTCTCTCCCTATTCCCGAGAAGGACTTATAGCTCTCTGTCCACCAAATAAACCACCCACAAAGTAGGAGTAGGGTGTTACACAACCATGTGGCCCGAACCGATCGCTGTGTCTTTTTATGCATTTCTCGTTGAGATAGATCCACACCTTGCACCCCGTCTATGAATCGGCAAGGGACGTCTTTAGCCCTTGGTGTCTCGCTTGTGTTCTACACACACGCAATGAAGCAGGATGTCCAAAACATGATTGGCATCGGAATATTATGGCACAACACATAGGGAGGTGAGGCTCGACCAATATTTTTTCAGCAGAAGCCATTCATACTTGGCATCGAGGAACTAGAAGTGTTACTAACATTTACTCGAGAGTTATTCCCAAGAGCTCATCGTAAAGAGCTGAAATGCCAGTCACTTAGTTGGCATTAAGAAGTCAGTAATATATAGCAAGTGTTCTCTAATATTAGTTTTGTTATACTTTTGTGCGGGATTTTTTTATGAGAGATGTCTGAGAAGGACGAGAAGATCAACTCATTAGTAGATAATGGGCTTTTTTGAAGATGAAGCTAATATGGCTATTACAAGATGTGGTATCAGTCATTTTAAAATTGTTGCCTTGATGTTCATTTTTCTATGGAAAAGGCACCTTAAGATAATGGACCACCTTTTTCTACGATGAAAATGTGGTCCAAGCTCCCAGACGTGTATGGACGGCCATTTAAAGATCTTTGTATGACATTCAACCTAAGTTTGTGGGTTCTAAAGCATTTATGTGCAGCAGCAAGGAAAAGCGGCTACATCCAAAATTAGCGAACTGAGAACATATCACCTCTTCTTCCTCTGCCTCCAAAGACCATATTTGGGGCATTCCCTCATTACAAGAAGCGGTGACCTTCTTGGGACTCGAGAACGCTGCTCAACTGCTTGCGAACAAGTGTGGCAAGTGTAAAGCTGACAGAACGGATCAGGTGTGATCTTGCCAGCACGACTAATCCGCCGCCTCAAATTGTTCAAAAATATGTCATCAATCAGGAGAATTTTGTCTGGGTTGGAAAGAAAAAAGTCGCTCCATGGGAGCCTCAAGAGATTGAACATCTAGTCGGTTTCCCAAAGGACCACACAAGGGGGCGGCAACTCATTCCAAGTTGATACTGTTGCTTACCACTTGTTGATATATTGATTGAAGTATTCCCTTGGGTACTAATAGTTCATGCCACAAGAAATCAGGATGTCCAAAATGTGATTGGTCGGTATTGGAATATTATGGCACAACAAATATGGAGGTCTGGCTGGACCAGTATTGTCTCTGCAGAAGCCATCCATACTTGGCATAGAGGAAGTGAAAGTGTTATCAACATTTACTTGGGAGTTATTCTGAAGGTAGACTCATGAAGAGCTGAGATTCCCCCTTTGTTCATGAAGGGCGCGTTTGGTTACCTTCATCATTTTTTTTTGCCCTTTTTCATATTTGTCCCAGTTGGGCCTGGCTGGGCATATGCAGGCAAAAAACCATCATCCGCATATTGATTGGTTACCTGCATCCCCTCTCCCTGCATAGTAGCAACGTCTCGATGCACTATGTTTGGTTGCTCGCATTGGATGTGCTCATATTAGTGCAGATTGTTTGGTTGCGTGCAAGGGGTATGATTAAGAGTTAATCGCTACACATAACACACAGTGTTACACGGCGGAAGGGCTCATCGGCCTCGGTGATTCCTCCGGCGCCGATGCCAGTGCCGGTTGAGGCCAACGACAACAGCATGCGATCTAGGGCTCCAGCGCCTCGGTGGTTCGGCCACCGTCCATCGCGTCCAACGGCGCGGCGCGGAGAACTAGCAGCGGCCATGGTGCGCCGCGCTGCAGAGCGGTAGTGCCGATGAAATGGCGGTCGTTCACGCAAGCACGGCAACCTACCTCATCGACCTCGGCATCGGCACGCCGCCGCTACCGATCACCGCCGTCCTCGAGACGGGCAGCGACCTCATCTGGACGGAGTGCGATGCGCCCTGCCGGAAGTGCTTCCCGTAGCCTACCCTCTCGACCACTGCCCAATCCACGCCGTTCGTGCCGAACCCAGCCGGTGTTGAAATATTAGGGTGGTCCTAGGGCCCATCTAACAATTTCCGGAAAATCTCTAAGGGCCCATGTGGGTTATATGGCACTAGATCCCCCCTTACAAGGAATATGATCATATCCCGAAGGGATAAGATCAAGATTCTCCCTTTACAAGGAATAGGATCATATCCCGAAGGGATAAGATCAAGATCCCTAAAAAGGGGGGATAGCGATCGGTGGGCAAAGGAAAGGAGGGATTTCCTTCCTCCCCCTTGGCCAACGACCCCTCCACTCCTATATATAGTGGGGAGGCGCATGGGGAGCCAGACACTTACACCTTTGCACGTTCCATTGTTGCTACCGCCGGTGATCCCATCTCGTCCGCCGCGTACACGGTCAACGGGAGAGCAGGTCTCCGAAACCCCGCCTCTTCGGATCCTATACGAGAGAGGGGCGAATAGGTTTTTGAGAAGCGACCACACGACTGCTCGCCTCCGATCCTCTACTTCCTCTACGTCCGCATCGCCTTCATCATCACCATGTCTCAGTCCGACGCCGACCGTCTCGCCGCCGAGAAGCTCGAGGCCGACAAGAAGGCCGCCGAGGACGCCGCTGCTGCAGCCATTGCCGCGGCGGCTTCTGCATGGCCTACTGGAGGGTATAACGCGTTTATCCCTCTCTTGATTATTTCCGTATTAGCAGTACTAGCATTATGTGTAGATCTGTCTACTGTTTGCGTAGTACATGCTTGTTTAGATCAGTATCAGTATGTTGTTAATTCTGTCAATGCCATGCTAGTCATCTATTTATGGATTAAATTAGTCGAAAAATTGCCTATTTACTCAGCAATCCAAAAACCTATTATGTATAGGAATTTTTCGGCAAGTGGCTTTGCCGCTGCACTAAAACCGGATAAGTTTACCGGTACGGACTTTAAGCATTGGCAGACTAAGACCACTTTATGGCTCACGGCTATGAACGTATTCTGGGTTGCCGGTGTCTCCACGGGAACGATTGCTCCTGAACAGGAGAAGGCGTTCAGGGAGGCCACCGTCGTATTTCTCGGTGCAGTTCTTAGCGTGATCGGAGATAAACTGGTCGACGCATATTTACATGTGCATGTCGCCAAGGACTTGTGGGAGGTGCTCGAATCTAAGTTCGGGGCCACCGATGCCGGGAGCAAGATGTATATTATAGAGTAGTTCCACGATTACAAGATGGTTGAAAACCGTCCTGTACTGGAGCAGGCTCATGAGATAATATGCATCGTTAAGGAGCTTGGGCTTCTTAAGTGCGATTTACCGGGCAAGTTTGTTGCGGGCTGCATAATCGCTAAGCTCCCTAATTCCTGGAGGAACTTTGCCACCACTCTGAAACATCAGAGGCGTGAATTCTCAGTGGAGGATGTCATTGGCCATCTGAGTGTTGAGCAGAATTCGAGGGCAAAGGACTCACATGGAAAAGGGGCCGAAGGGACTTCTGTCGCCAACATGGTGAACCAGAGGAACTTCAACTCCCACAAGCCTAAGGGAAAGAATGGTGTCCAACACAATACCGACTTTAAGAAGAAGGGTAAGAAGACCTTCAAGAAGAACAAGAAGGATGAGGGCTGCTTCACTTGTGGTTCGGTTGAACATTGGGCTAACAAGTGCCCAAACAAGTATAAGAAGCCAGGACAGGACTCCAAGTCTGTCAACATGATTGTGGGCAACAATGAGAATGGTGCATCTGGGTACGGTAATTTATTTACTATTTTTTCAGTGTTTCAGCCCACCGATTGGTGGGTGGACACAGGTGCAGGCGTTCATGTGTGTGCTGACATTTCATTGTTCACTTCTTACCAGGTCACAGGCCACAGGTCCGTATTGATGGGGAATGGTGCGAGTGCTTCTGTTCATGGTGTTGGTACGGTCGATCTGAAGTTTACTTCGGGAAGGATCGTGCAGCTGAAGAACGTGCAGCATGTCCCCGCCATCAAGAAGAACCTCGTTAGTGGCTCCCTTCTATGTAGAGAAGGGTTTAAGTTGGTCTTCGAGTCTAATAAATTAGTTGTTACTAAATCTGGACTATTTGTTGAAAAAGGTTATGAGAGCGGAGGGATGTTCCGCCTTTCCCTCGCAGATTTTTGTAATAAAGTCGTGAACCATATTCATTCGAATGTTAATGAATCTGAAGTTTGGCATTCATGTCTTTGTCACATTAGTTTCGGTGTTATGACGCGGCTAGCTAAGTTGGATTTAATCCCGAGTTTCACTTTATTCAAAGGTTCTAAGTGCCTTTCATGTGTGCAAGCTAAGCAACCTCGCAAGCCTCACAAGGCTGCGGAGGAGAGACACTTGGCACCATTATAACTCATACATTCTGATCTTTGTGAGATGAATGGTGTGTTAACTAAAGGTGGAAAGAAATACTTCATGACATTGATAGATGATTCCACTAGATATTGCTATGTGTATCTTTTAAATACTAAAGATGAGGCTGTACACTACTTTAAAATCTATAAGGCAGAAGTTGAGAATCAACTTGAAAAGAAAATTAAACGAGTCCGATCAGATCGTGGTGGAGAGTACTTCTCGAGTGAGTTTGATTCCTTTTGTGCGGAACACGGCATTATTCATGAGAGGACGCCTCCCTATTCACCCCAGTCAAACGGGGTTGCCGAGCGGAAAAACCGTACTCTAACTGATTTGGTTAACGCCATGTTAGATACATCGGGTTTATCCAAGGCATGGTGGGGGGAGGCTATATTGACGGCATGTCATGTCCTGAATAAAGTTCCGACAAAGGATAATGAGATCACTCCCTATGAGAAATGGGCAAAGAGAAGGACAACACTCTCGTACTTGCGTACTTGGGGCTGTTTGGCGAAAGTCAATGTGCCGATCCCCAAAAAGCGTAAGCTTGGACCCAAGACTGTGGACTGTGTTAATTTGGGCTACGCTAAGAATAGCGTTGGCTATAGATTTCTAGTAGTGAAATCTGAGGTACCTGACCAGAAGGTCGGTACAATTATGGAGTCTAAGGATGCTACATTCTTCGAGGATATTTTTCCTATGAGAGATATGCAAAGCACTTCTAGACAGGAATCTGAGGAGACTCCTGAGCCCGCCATTCCTATGGAATATTATGAACATACACATGATGAAAATCCTGAGGAGGATGATGAGGAAACCCTTGGTAGGGGCAAAAGACAAAGGACTGCAAAGACCTTTGGTGATGATTTCTTCGTGTACCTCGTGGATGATACTCCCACTTCTATTTCAGAAGCGTATGCCTCTCCAGAAGCTGACTACTGGAAGGATGCGTTCCGTAGCGAGCTGGATTCCATCATGGCTAACGGGACATGGGAGATCACTGAACGTCCCTATGGTTGCAAACCATTGGGATGTAAGTGGGTGTTCAAAAAGAAGCTTAGACCGGATGGTACGATTGAAAAGTACAAGGCTAGGCTTGTGGCCAAGGGCTATGACCAGAAAGAAGAGGAATATTTCTTCGACACTTATTCACCTGTGGCCAGACTGACCACCATTCGAGTATTACTCTCGTTGGCGGCCTCGCATGGTCTTCTCGTCCACCAGATGGATGTTAAGACGGCTTTTCTGAATGGAGAGCTAAACGAGGAAATCTACATGCAACAGCCAGATGGTTTTGTGATAGATGGTCAGGAGGGAAAAGTGTGTAGGTTGCTGAAATCTTTATATGTCCTGAAACAAGCACCTAAGCAGTGGCATGATAAGTTTAATACAACTCTGACATCTGTTGGCTTCGTTGTTAATGAAGCTGACAAATGTGTATACATCGCCATGGTGGGGGCGAAGGAGTTATAATGTGCTTGTATGTTGATGACATACTGATATTCGGAACCAACCTCAAAGTCATTGAGGAGGTCAAGTCGTTTCTATCTCAGAACTTTGAGATGAAAGACCTTGGTGTGGCTGATGTTATCTTGAACATCAAGCTACTGAGAGATAATGAGGGTGGGATTACACTTCTGCAATCCCATTATGTTGAGAAGGTGTTGAGTCGTTTTGGATATTCGGACTGCACACCATCTCAAACACCATATGATCCTAGCGTGTTGATGCGAAAGTCCAAAGGCACGGCTAAAGATCAATTGAGATACTCTCAAATTATTGGTTCACTGATGTACCTAGCGAGCGCTACGAGGCCTGACATCGCGTTTGCTGTGAGCAAACTGAGCCGGTTTGTTTTCATACCGGGTGACGTACATTGGCATGCTGTTGAAAGAGTTATGCGTTATCTGAAAGGTAGTATGAACTATGGACTTCACTATACCGGATACCAGTCGGTACTTGAAGGGTATAGTGATGCAAATTGGATCTCTGATGCTGATGAGATGAAGGCCACAACAGGGTATATGTTTACTCTTGGAGGTGGCGTTGTTTCCTGGAAGTCTTGCAAGCAAACGATCTTAACGAGATCGACAATGGAAGCAGAATTAACAGCATTAGACACATCTGGTGTCGAAACAGGATGGCTTCGAGATCTTTTGATGGACTTGCCATTGGTTGATAAACCGGTTCCGGCTATCCTTATGAACTGTGACAATCAGATTGTCATCACCAAGGTGAAGAGTTCAAAGGACAACATGAAGTCCAACAAACACATAAGAATGGGATTAAAAGCTGTCAGAAAATTAAGAAACTCCGGAGTGATAGCGTTGGAGTATGTCCAAACGGCTAAGAATCTGGCAGATCCCTTTACTAAAGGGCTATCACGTGTTGTGATAGATAATGCATCGAGGGAGATGGGTATAAGACCCACATGAGTTGCCATGGTGGTAACCCAACCTATGTGATCGGAGATCCCGTGAAGTAGGACCTGGGAAAACAAGCCAGTGGTGAACTGAGGAGAGTAGTTTTACTAACCCACTCCGTTGGAGATGCAATACTCTCGAAAACTGTATGGTAGGATGACTACTGTCTTAATGTGTTCCAAGGCTTATATATATAAACAAGATGCTATCCTACAGAGCGATCTTTGGAGGAACACACCTATATGAGCCAAATTGCTAGTCACAGTCTATGAGATTGGGGTGATCTCTAGCAAGCTCATGAATAGGCCAGGAGTGTGACTAATATGCTCCACCCGAGGGGTCAGCCTTCGGCAGTCTAGTACTAGTAAGACCTGTGGTGAAACTTCTTTACGCCAAACTGACAATTCAAGGCATAGTCCATTGTTCAGTTGTGAAGGAGTGTAGCTACTTGCTCTAGGTGGAGTTCAACCTTAACCGGTCTCCACTGAAATACTGGTATATCAAAACAGTGTTTGGAACAAATGACAAAATGGGCCCTTGAGATCTGATGGGGGATTATTGAAATATTAGGGTGGGCCTAGGGCCCATCTAACAATTTCCGAAAAATCTCTAAGGGCCCATGTGGGTTATATGGCACTAGATCCCCCCTTACAAGGAATATGATCATATCTCGAAGGGATAAGATCAAGATTCTCCCTTTACAAGGAATATGATCATATCCCGAAGGGATAAGATCAAGATCACTAAAAAAGGGGATAACGATCGGTGGGGAAAGGAAAGGAGGGATTTCCTTCCTCCCCCTTGGCCAACGACCCCTCCACTCCTATATATAGTGGGGAGGCGCATGGGGAGGCAGACACTTGCACCTTTGCATGTTCCATTGCTGTTGCTGCCGCCGGTGATCCCATCCCGTCCGCCGTGTACACGGTCGAAGGGAGAGCAGGTCTCCGAAACCCCGCCTCTCCGGATCCTGTACGGGAGAGGGGCGAATAGGTTTTTGGGAAGCGACCACGCGACTGCTCGCCTCCGATCCTCTACTTCTTCTACGTCCGCATCGTCTTCATCATCACCATGTCTCAGTCCGACGCCGACCGTCTCGCCGCCGAGAAGCTCGAGGCCGACAAGAAGACCGCCGAGGACGCCGCTGCTGCCGCCACCACCGCGGCGGCTTCTGCATGGCCTACTGGAGGGTATAACGCATTTATTCCTCTCCTGATTATTTCCGTATTAGCAGTACTAGCATTATGTGTAGATCTGTCTACTGTTTGCGTAGTACGTGCTTGTTTAGATGAGTATCAGTATGTTGTTAATTCTGTCAATG
Organism: Thinopyrum elongatum; assembly: GCA_011799875.1. Lineage (NCBI taxonomy): Eukaryota > Viridiplantae > Streptophyta > Magnoliopsida > Poales > Poaceae > Thinopyrum > Thinopyrum elongatum. The sequence goes on along the minus strand of CM022299.1, from coordinate 553,128,069 downwards.
CCATGCTAGTTATCTATTTATAGATTAAATTAGTCGAAAAATTACGTATTTACTCAGCAGCCGGCGGGCGCTGGAGGAGCGCGCGTTCGTGCTGCTGGCCCATGCGGTCACGGCAAGTGTGGGGCTCCCGCTGGCCAGCGGCACGCACCTCGGGCTCAGCCTCTGCTTCGCTGCACCTGAGGGGAAGACCGAGGCGGTGGATGTGCCGCGCCTGTGTGGTGAAGCCGCTGGTGGTCTTGCAGGGGCTGTTGGAGTCGACCCTGCCCCCGAAGCAGTTCCCCATGGCCGCCGGCGAAGGCAGATCGACCGGTGGAGCACCTCCAGCAGGCTCCCCTGCAGCCCGATCCTGGGCGTCGACTCGGCCCTCCGGCGGTCCGCCTCGTCCGCCAGCATGTCCCTCTACTCCCGTTCTCCTCTCTCTCCCAGCTTCTTCTCAATCTACTTCTCTCTGATCTTCCTCTTCTCTACAGCCACACAAGACGCCATGGCCCCCCCGGAAGGTCACCTCGCCTCTACGGTTGATGAAACCACGAATCGATAGCCTGAATGGAACCGTGACATCGATGTGCACCTTTTCCGTATAGACCTTATCTCGAATCGAAGTACCTTTTTTTTTGACTGGGGAATTGTGTAGATCAGAAGGGATGAAGAAAGGGGATTAGGGATGAGTTTAGTGGAGGTAGGAGAAGAAACCAGGTACAGAGCTCGCATCCCTCCTGTATCCCCTCGTGCACCCACCGCATGCGCTAAAGTTGGCTCGACCCAGCCTGACTCGCTGGAAACGGCTGATTCGGCCGCGGCCTGGCTGAAGAGTGCTTTAAGCTTCGTGCGGCCCAGCTTTAAGTTTCGTGCGGCCCAACATTTGTATGCGACCCAGGCAACCAAACATGCCAAATTTATCCCGCGTGGGCCTGGCTGACCCTAATGCAGGCAACCAAACGCGTCCGAAGTATCGTTCCCTTGTTTTTGTCAGACAAGACATTCCAAGCCTATGAGATGAGCACCAATTGTCCTCAGCTGCCAGCACACTTCATTGAGGGAGTGCACAAAATGTTGGGTACGCACTACTTGTGCACTCTTATCGATGGCGGCAAACCATCTTCATATGGTACACTTTAAATTGGAACAAAAGCGAAGAGATGGTGCATGATTTCAAACGAAGTATTCACATGAAATTCCACATTTCATGGCACACAATCGGGCTTCAACATTTTCACCATGTGCAATTGAATAAAATTAAACGAACATTCAGAAAGAAGTCACATTTCTCGTCATCGAGTGAGTTAACGAATGCTTACTGTTCCCATAGTCCAAATTATTAAGGAACTGTTTTGGTATTAATTACAGCATTATCTTTAAAACTGCTATAATGTCTCAAATCTTTCTGAGGAAAACAATAAAAAACTACAGCCATTGATTAAATTGCATAAGATATTTAATAACCCCGTACGTGCAGCCATCTTAATCCCACCAAAACCAGTATTCACATGAAATTCCACATTTCAATGGTACACAACCGGGCTTCAACATTTGCACCATGTGCAATTGTATAAAATTAAACGAACATTCAGAAAGAAGTCACATTTCTCGCCATCGAGTGAGTTACGAATGCTTACTGTTCCCATAGTCCAAATTATTAAGGAACTATTTTTTTTAGGGCAAACTATTATTAAGGAAGTAAGCAGCCATAAATCTAAGAAAAAGAACTATCCTCCAAAAAAAACTAATATCACACGAGATTTTTATCAGGTGCAGCAATTGAAGAAAAAGAAAAAGGAGAAGCTGTTCCCATAGTCCAAATTATTAAGGAACTATTTTTTTACGGGCAAACTATTATTAAGGAAGTAAGCAGCTATAAATCTAAGAAAAAGAACTATCCCCCCAAAAAAAACTAATATCACACGAGATTTTTATCAGGCGCAGCAATGAAAAAAAAAAAGAAAACGGAGAAGTTGTCAAGAGTGGTATTTGAACCCACGCCCTTTCGGACCAGTACCTGAAACTGGCGCCTTAGACCAACTCGGCCATCTTGACGTTTGTTCAATTCAACGAAATTCTCCTATAGTATATCGAACTAATTCCAGTACTACTCTCGAACTGTCACACTCGTTTCCATTTCACTTTTTAGTTATTTAGTTCTGTATAAAGTTGCCGAGAGAGAATGCAAAACTGTACACATAATTTAGCAACTAAATCCTTAGCCTCCTGTAATCTCAAGGTGCCCTGTATGCTTCTCGAGCTTACATGGCGGGGCTTTTGACTCCGCCTCGACACCCTCAAGCCAACTCGGCTTTGGCCCTCACTGGTGGGAGTGGATTTCTATCCTCCTGTCTTCGACATCCGCGTGTGTACTCATCAACGGTCTGACGGGTCTACCCGATTGGCCACGCCAAGGGGCTTCGCTAGGGCGACCCCTTATAACCGATGCTATTTACGCTCGTCATGGAGAGTCTGAACTCCACGATCCAACGGGCAGTGCAACCTGATATCCTCCGGCACCTCACTATGCATCAACATCTAGCGTCTCCGTTGTGTGTTGGTGGCGTATTGATCTTCTGTCACCCAAAACATACACAACATCCTCACCATTAGGGAGCTCCTTTGAGTCTTTATTGTTGCTTCCGGACGGCACACGGACTACTCCAGATACAATGTTCGCTAGACTGGCTGTCAGTACCCCCCCCCCCCCCCCCCCCTGGCGGGAGTGGATTTCTATCCTCCTGTCTTCGACATCCGCGTGTGTACTCATCAACGGTCTGACGGTTCTACCCGATTGGCCACGCCAAGGGCTTCGCTAGGGCGACCCCTTATAACCAATGCTATTTACGCTCGTCATGGAGAGTCTGAACTCCACGATCCAACGGGCAGTGCAACTGATCCACTCCGGCACCTCACTATGCATCAACATCTAGCGTCTCCGTTGTGTGTTGGTGGCGTATTGATCTTCTGTCACCCGAAACATACACAACATCCTCACCATTAGGGAGCTCCTTTGAGTCTTTATTGTTGCTTCCGGACGGCACACGGACTACTCCGATCACATGTCGCTAGACTGGCTGTCATTACCACCCCCCCCCCCCCCCCGCCCCCCCCCCCGTTTCTCCGTCCAAAAGGTACCATGTCTGCATGTTTCCACTAGTCGCCGGGCTTGTCAAGTTGTCACTTGGCGAGCTTCCATACTGTCGAAGGGGACGCACTAGCTCTGACCACTCTTCGCTTGGTGGGCTTGGAGTCCGTGACCTCCAGCACAGTGGCGGAGCTTCATTGGATCAGTTAGGCGGGCCAGCCTAAAGAAGAAAGCATAGAAAAGAGATGGGTCAGGTCAGTTAGCAGGCTAGTTGGGCAGTGTTCCGCCCGGGATGGGCAGGCCAGAGCACGGGTTTGGCCCAACGTAGCTCCGCCACTGCTCCAGCATACTGGTGTCACCCTGCTCGTTCAATGGCTATGGCTTCAAAAGGCAAATCCAACTCGTCCCTCGAGGCACCACCATCTCTCCTACGGCTCAGAGGTCATGGTCGTCTTCCGCGCCTCCACCGTGTGGCATGTTGGAGACGGGAGCTCTTTTCGTTTCTAGACCGATCCTTGGATCTAAGGCAAGTTTATTCCCGAGATCACACCACTCCTCTATGCCCTCGTCTCACATTTTCACTGCAATCTCTTCTCGATCCTAGAAGGTTTGCATCGTTGTTCGTGGGTCCAAGACATTGCGTGCTTCCTTTGGGTTCGCCAGAAGGACACCCACAGTGGCCATTGCTTGGTCAACCGGCAGAGAGTGTGCCGGCCACTTTCGCTTGATGGGCTTGGAGTCTGCGATCTCTAGCGTACTAGTGTTGCCCTCCGCGTTCAATGACTATGGCTTCAAAAGGAAGGCTCCACTCATCCTTGGTAGCACCTCCATCTCCCATGCGCCTAGGAGGTCATGGCCGTCTTCCTGGCCTCCGCCGTGTGGCCAGGGGCGGAGGCAGAACTTTTGTTGAGCCTGGGCAAATTGAGCCTAAGTGTATAATCTAGAAATAAAAAATTGCCTATTCGGATACGTAACATATAATATACCACCAAGTGAAAACATAAACATAATAGTCACACAAAATGTAATTTCAAAATGAACTAATATATGTTATATCAATAATTCAATATCCATTTCATAGAACAAATAAAGTTGAGACTTGGCAACAAAAGATACATAACCAGCCGTCCATAGAGGCAAACTGTCATGTTGCTACACTTGCTAACAAAAGTTAAGCTATCCATACCGTATGTGATTGAGCAATTTCTTCCACCACGATCAAAAGCATCTCTCACCTTTTCATTTTTTCCAAAAGAAAGACATACAACCAACATTGCATAGAGACAAACTCGCCATGTTGCCAAAGTCCTAGAAGGCATTACAAGATAAAAATGGATTTGTAATTAAAATAAATTTAGTTGTGAGATGTAAATATATTAAAAATCAAAAGCAAGAATAGAGATGGTCAGATGGAACGTACCGACATTGCACTAAAGAAAATCACGAGGCAAATGCCCTTTCCGAGAACTCATTACAGTAAATGTTCGAACAGGTATTACTTCATCCATGTTTGGCACTGTGTTATGTGGGGCCAGACTTATAGCCATAGGACCCACAACAATACAGCAAAGGAACCACCATAGGAGGAGTGAGTAGCAGGGAGACTCTGTTCCCGTACCTTTCAGTTTGAGTCACAATACAATTAGCTTTCAGAGTTTGTTTAGATAAAGAGAGAAAGAGTCCAGATTGTAATCAGTTTAGTTTTTCCTTGAGGGCCAACTCTGGATCCGGCCTGCTTGCAGAAATGAATAAGTTAGATCGCTTATAAGAAGGGACTTAATCCCGATGAATAAAGGAAGTCAATACACTGGAATACTATTAGCACCACAAAATTCTTGAACATCACAAAGTAATTCATCCCAACCACTCTCTCTTAATGTTGCCAGCCGAGCTTTGACATCATCCACTAATTCCGTGGCAAGCACAATATTAAGATCTTTTCTTTGCAAGACTTTTGAGAGCTCGTTTGTGATGCCAAACAACTTCAACATAAGCTTTAAAATGAAAGCAAATTTAAAGCTCTCCATTTTTCTATCACGTGTTGTCACGGAGCGCCCTCCAGTACAGTTTTCAACCAAGGGATTAGCTAACACACGTGCAAATTCATTGAGATATCATTGTTCTGAACAAAAAAAAAATACTTATACAAGGGTACATATATTGTGCACTGATTATGAAGATCAATAGATCATACACCATGGATATCAGAAGGAAAAATACTATAGATCCTATCTGAATCTATATGCAGAATTACAGATGGAACCTAAGTACAAACTATGAAGCAAGTCCGGGTTAATTCGGCTGGGGATCTCAAAGAAATACTTCACTTTATAGTATCCAGCAACCACAAATACAATTTTCTCTAGTCCCAACAAAATTTTCCCGAAATTTAAGCCCTAAGTCTATCAATCCCTAGCCGGCTAGCCTAGACCAAATTTTCAAAGATGAGAGGAAGGAGGAGTTGAGGAACGAGGTAGACTGACTGGGCGTCTGACGTCCGCTCGCCGCCGGTCGTGCTTCTAGCCGTCAAGGGCTCCAGCCTCTAGGGCAGCCGCCAGCGGCCAGCCCCTGTCGCCAGTCCGTGCAATCGCCGCCTGTGAGAAACGAAAGGACAAGGAGCTGGAGCGATTGATCTGTACGAATTACTTTTTTTTAGGGCGATCTGTACGAATTCCCTCGCGTCCTGCACTCGTCAAACAGAAGTTGTTTCGTCCTGGGCTGCAGATTGCAGTACTATTGTCTATTGGGCTGTGAACGTGTGAGAAACAAAGGCCCAAATTTGTTTTGCCGGGTAAAGGCAGCTATCGAACAGGTTTAGCACTTTATTATCGATCGGATCGCTGTTGTCGAGGAGCCAGCGAGCCCGGGCAAGTGCCCAGGGTCGCTGAGCGGTGCCTCCGCCACTGCGTGTGGCATGCTGGGGACGAGAGCTCTTATCAGTTCTAGACTGATTCCAGGATTGACAGCAAGTTGTCATGCCCTACTCTGGATTGGGATTGGTTTGGTAGCTAGGGTTCATCGCAAATCTCAGGAAAGGGAATGTGTACCACGAGAGAACCAGGGTATATTCGCTATAACAGGAATTGCTGTGTTTGAGTTGGTTCTTTGAAGATTGATGCACTTTAGACTAGCCACAGTGGATAGTAACATACACTGGTAACATATACATATCCCTAGACTATGTTACTACCTTTATAGTGGGTAGTAACATAAGTGTGGTGTCATGCAAAGCTTCATTTATTAGGTTATAGACTCATATTGCATTGGGACATGTGATGTTACGGTAACTAGCTAAGTTACTCAAACTACCTCTCTCCTCATTAACTCATTACCACATAAGCAAATTTGCTGAGTTGGACTCGATGTTACTGCTGAAGTTACTCCCACTGTGGCTAGTCTTAGAGCAAGGCTGCTCGTTTATTTAGCTCAGCCGAAAACGGTAAGAAAGTAAACAATCCGACAAGGTGAAATGGAACAGTTGAAGTAAATAACGCTCCGGGAGTGGGCAAGCGTAGTGAGCCGTTGGATACTGTCGTGAGCTTCAATCTTGATCGTCTGTTAACTGAAAATTGGAATACTGGTAACTGAAGGTGTTGTTGAGGCACTGGGACAGAGTATGGTCAGACAATACCCCCTCCTGAAAATTAATTGGAATACTGGTAACTGAAGGTGTTGTCGAGGCACTGGGACAGAGTATGGTCAGACAATACCCCCTCCTGAAAACGAATTTGGCCTCAAGGAGTTACCAGAAGACTGGGTGAATGCCAACGTTGTCAGGAAAAGGAGCTTGTAAGCAACATTACCCACACGAGCAATGACACGCAATGGGCCATAACACTTTCTCTAGAGTTTGATATGTGTGTGAATCCCGAAGGTCGCATCTTGAGGTAAACAATGTCGCCAACCACAAAACCGTGCTCCACTCTTCCTGTCTGCACACCTTCTCATACGAGCTTGGGCTGCAACTAGATTTGCTTTCAGCTTCTGCATCATCGCTTATCTGACAGTGAGGAATTCCCCAGCTTCACTAACAAGAGCGCCTGGCATGCTGAATTCAGTGAGTGCTGGAGGTGGGTAACCATACTGTGCCTCAAACGGTGTTTTCTTCTTCAAAGAATGGAAACATGTGTTATACCAGTACTCAGCCAGTGCTAAATGAGATGTCCACTTCTTTCGTTTACTACACCCGAGTTAGCAAAAAGTTGAATAAACGTCATCAAACAAAATCCAAAAAATCTGAATTTTTGCGACAACAATCTTTATCAAATGTTTGAGGTTCTTGCCAAATTTCATCCAAAAATAAAATATGAGGAGATCTCACAAAAAAAAAATCACTGCTCAGTATGTAAATACTAAGATATGTAAAAAGTTATGTAAAGGTGTCAGATCAGAGTTCTAGAAGCCTAGTAAATCATCTCTTATCGCCGTCCAGTTTGACAAATAAAGCTAAATAGACCATAGAATTTTCACGGGTGCAACAAAAGTTTCATAAGCTAGCATGTTAAGCAGGTATAAACAAAGCTAAATGACTTGAGTGGCAGTCACACAAAATGATTTATCTGAAAGCTGAGTCATGAGAAGAGTCCAGACCAATTTGTCCATTCCAGGAGATACCACAGCAACATGCTTGGCTGCAACCATAACGATACCACAGCAACAGGATGTTCAGAGAGCTGAATACATTTTTTTCCTGCAAAAGAACACATTTTTTTATATCAGAGGAACCAAGAGCAAAGGAACACTTCAACCCAGGTATGTTAAACCTCAAACAAGGATGCTGCTACATAACACAACATGGGGGTATACACAAGGAGTATACTACGGGTCAAAAACACAGCCTTGGTACATATGGTACTACCAGAATCGCCCCCTATGCCGACGGCCCTGGCCGTCGGCATAGCCCTGATTCCCGTCGGGACAGGCCTATGCCGATGGCCCCCGTCGGCATAGGGCCGTCGGCAACATATCCGTCGGCGTAGCCCGGGAGGCCGTCGGCATAGAAAGGCCGTCGGCATAGATCCTATCCCGACGGTGTCCGTACATATATGCTGACGGCCGTCGTCAAGTGCTGACCAACAGCTGCGCGCCACGTGGCACATGTATGCCAGCCGTCGGCATACATGTGCCACGTGGAGCGCAGCTGTACCTCCTGGGGCAGGGCTATGCCGACGGCTCAGCCGTCGGCATAGCCCTGCACCAAGAATGCCCAGTGGCTGCCACGTGGCAGCCACTGGGAGCTCACGCCATCTCTATGCCGACGGCTAGGCCGTCGGCATAGTTTCTGTCTGTTTTTTTTTCTTTTTTCTGTTTCTTTTCAGCTCAATTCATTTGAATATATACAGCATATATAAGAATCATACAGCAATATATGCATCACATAACAATAAGGAGCAGCATCACACAACAAATGTATCATCACACAACATAAGAAGCATCACAAACCATAAACATATAAGTATCATCACCACCAAGCATATAAGAATATCACAAACAACAATAAGTAACATTACAAGCATATAAGTATCATCACCACCAAGACCGCCACAAGTCACCCAAAGGCTTAAGCGCCTGGACGTCGAGCACCGCGGAGGTCGTCACCGCCAAGTCCGCCGAAGCCCAGGTCGTCACTGCTAGCGGCAGCGCTACCGCCAAGACCGCCACCGCCTCCGCCTCCGCCTCCGTGGATCGGAGTGATCGGGCTCCGTGACTCGGGAGTGCTGCGAAGACCACCACCAACGGTAGACGATCCACCGGTTCCCTGGATGTTGAAAAGACATGTTAACGGGATATATGACTGTGTTGAATAAACGATATGCTTTGGGTGAATAGATTGGGGATGAACTAACCGGCGAGGGGCCAGCGTTCTGTGCCAGAAACTCCTCAAAGGTAAGCAGCCTTGGTTGTGGTGGAGGAGATGGTGCTGGTTGCAATTGAGGAACCCTGCCGGCCGCCATTTCCTGAAGAGCGTGCTGCATCATGCGATTGTTCTGCTCATGAAATGCAAAAAGGCTCTCGTGCCACGCCATGGTCTCCTGCCGTGTGTACTCCATGTAGGCCTACGGTATGACATGATGGAACTCATAAAACTACTAAATGCAGAAAATAAAGTGAGCAATGAAGATAAGAGGGAAAATACTTACAGATTGCCGCTCCTGAAAGAGGGACTGTGACTGTGCACTGGTCATGGGCGTGCTCGTGCGCTGGCTCAGGCTCGGGTCGATCCGACGGAGCTGTGTGTAGGAGATAGTAGGAGTGATCACAGCATCCAGAACCGTCTCCCGACCGTGCTCCTTGGGCCCCATGCCCACCACCACCCTCTCGTCCAGATCCGCCGCAATGGGGTCAGGTGTGTCAGGATGTAACCTCAGATACCCTTCGGAGTAGGCCTTCTTCCTCTGCGCGGTCTTGCCGTAGTACTTGGGCTCGCCAGGCTTGGAGTCCTTCCGCGTATGGGCGATCTCCCACGCCTGCATGTGTGAGAGCAGCCGCTTCAGTTTCTCCTCCTGCACCACCAAACAGAGGTTAGTCATACATAAGAAAGTGACGGTAAATAGAAGAAGAAGAATGTTTAATGAGGTTAGTCATACATTAAGTGTCTTGTGGAGAAAGTGGTTTCGGTTTCCCTGAGCATGTACTCCCTCCTTCCCTCGGTTAGCCTTGTTTTTTATGCTCGTAGCCGCCCAGGCTCCATCCTTATCACACCAAAGATCCACCAATGCCGCCCAGGACTCGTCTTTTCCATAACACCAATTTGGACACACCTACATAATGAAAGCATAATGGCATGTCAACACGAAACGGTGAAATGTACCACAAACATCGGAATGAAAAATCTTTTATACTTACCGCCAAGTACTCGTGCCTCTCCAAGGTAATGCCCATCCTCCGCGCTTCTTCCTTGGTCATCTTCACACCAAGAGCGTCGTGATAGTATGTCGAGATGGCCACCCAGCGCACCTCGTACTGGAGCTGTCGGGCCTTCTTCTTGGCTTGGCGTAGCACGATCTAGTCGGCTCTGGCCTGGTGCTCCGGAAGAACTCGATAGTATTTCTACAATCATGCATGAAACAAGAATGGAAGAAGCCATGAGTTAAATCATTCATGAAACCAGAATGGACTTGTGCTTCTGAAGAGAACTCACCCAGAAAGTAGTGATCACGACCTTGGCATGGGTCTCATGGTCCGCGTGGAGGGCCGCTTCCCAGTGGTCCCAGCTCGTGGCCAAAACCCGACGGTCCGGGTGCCTGACTGGATCCGGACAGTACAGCCCCGGCCAGTGTAACTTTAGCAAGACGGTGATGAGGCCGTTGGGAATACGGGCCCCTTTAGGAAAAATCCAGTCACTGCAAAAGAATGAAATATTAGCATGTGACAAGCAAAATAAATAACTACCGGAATGAGCATGTGACAAGCAAAAGAATGAAATTCTTATAAAGTGGCACTTACTCTTTCCCCGTGGGCTCAATGAGCCACTTCTGCTCCTCAGTAGCAGGAATCTGCTTTGGTAGCTTTGCATTACCACGCAGCCACCCCTTGTTGCCAACCCCCTCCGCGCCACCACCATCATCCCCGCCACCACCCTCCTCCTCGCCTGCCTCCTCCTCCTCCCCCTCCCCAACCTCCTCCTCCACCTCCTCCTCGGCCCCATCCCGAACCTCCTCCTCCTCGTCGTCCTCCTCCTCCTCCTCGTCGTCCTCCTCCTCCTCCTCGTTAGAGGGTACCTCACTAGAGGAGGGTACCTCACTAGAGGAGGGCCTCGAAGACAACACCCCTAAGTCGGTGAGGGTGCGCTCTTTCTGGCCGCGACCCCCTGTAGTGGCTCTCCCCCCACCACCTCGCCCTCTAGGGGCTCTCCCCCCGCCCCCTCCTCCTCTAGGGGCACCTCTCCCTCGACCTCCCTGTGAGGAGTCATCGTCAAGTAGCCGGGGGGGAGGATTACGTGCTCGACCACTCCGACTAGGCAGGCCGACGACCTTGCGTAGGAAACCCACGCCGTCGGCCTTCCACTTGCCCATGTTCCACGAACCTGCATTGAAAAGAGAATAAGCAATTAGTACATTAATAAAATGAAGGAAAAGGCATAATAATAAGGAATAATAAACACATTAATAAAAAAGCATAAAAAGGCATATTTCTAAACTATAGAAAAAAAAGACTTGAAACGTACATCTGCTAGAACCCATACGAATCATCACTGTTGTAACCTCTTTCTCGGTCGGTCTCATCATCACTATCAATCATATCATCTTCGTTGTCTGACGGAGGTGGAGGCTCTTCCTCATCGTCAACGTCTTCGTTTAACTTTTCTAGCATAAGTATGTCATTTTCATTGACAATGGTCTCACCATCATTCCGTGCATCGTCGTCGTTTGGATCCACATCATCATCACCCAATGGTCTAGCGTCATCGTTTCTAACCACATCATCATCAGGTTGCTCTTGATAGAACACTCCCTCATATGTCGTGGGGTTAATGTTGTAGTAATCGTCTTCATTCGGGTCCGGTAGCTTACCATGTGGCGACACCTTGAACACAACTTCCCAACCCTTTAGGTACTCTTTCTGGCATGGGTAAGGCAGATAATAAACTTGTGTAGCTTGGGTAGCCGCAATGAAGAGATCGGCTCCGGCATAGACGGTTCATGGTTTAACTTCGACCAAACCAATGGAAGGCGTATGTTTTACCCCCTCCCGCGGATCGAACCATCGGCATTTGAACACAAGCAGACTTAGGGTCTCGCGCCCCTTGCGGAATTTAATCTCGTATATATTTTGTACCCTTCCGTAGTAGTCTACTGAATTTTGACCGGGGGTGTACACTCCGGTATTTATAGTTTTGGGATCAGGCCGACTGTTCTGGTGCTCCTCTGTATGGAAGCGATACCCATTCACATCATACTTTTTACATGTCATGACGGCAGGGTCAAAACCCATGGAAACCCATCTCAATTCATCATCCATAGATATGTTCGGATCTTTTCCCTACAAGTATAATTGAAATTGCTGGGTGCATTAGTTCGGTTAACTAATAAATGTTGAACTAGGTATTTAATAGGGGAATGTGGAAAATTACTTTCTCCATGAACCAAGCAACAAAATTTTTACGTCCAGGGTTTCCATGATGGAGAAGAGTAAGTGCCTCTGCCTCAGTAGGAGGATTCATTCCCGTCCATTCCTCTTGAACGAAATCACTAAAAGAAGAAAAGCGGTGTTAGACCGGGACTAAGTGAACATATAACATGATGATGTGGAAGACATAAAAGAATGGTGTAGTGGTATTACCTCATCCACACTTCCTCAACTTCCTTGATGTTGTGCAAGATATAGAACATGAGGTCCTCCCACTCTTGTCGTGGCATGTTATAAGATTTCGAGGCCCCAGCCCTCCCACCTTGCACGTTGAATAGATGGAGCCTGGGTTGATACTTGGGCTCTTCTATATTGTATCGAGGCACCTTGTTATGCAGATGGGGAACATGGTCTGGATAGTATGATGTCCTGAGGTCTGACACCTCCTCTAGGATAACTGCCTCAGCTATGGAAGCTTCAATCTTAGCTTTGTTTCCACATTTCTGTCGGAGATGCTTGTTCTGTCTCTCGGGGCCATACTGCCAGCGATTCTGCACAGGCCCCCCCAACAATACCTCGTTCGCGAGGTGCAGAATGAGATGTGTCATCGGAGTAAAGAAGCCTGGCGGAAAGATCTTCTCTAGCTTGACTATCAACTCCGGTGCCTTCTTATGCAATTTTTCAATCACGTCTTTACTTACTTCTTTAGCACAGAGCGTGCGGAAGAAATGGCTTAGCTCGGTAAGCACTCGCCAGACATGCTCGGGGACATAGCCTCGAACCATCACCGGCATTATCCGCTCAATCCATACATGGTAGTCATGACTCTTCAGGCCAGTCACTTTGCCCGTTGAAAGATTGACTCCCTTACTTATATTCGATGCATAACCATCGGTGAACTTCAAAATGTGTTTCAGCCAGGTAAGTACTTCCTTTTTTTCTAGCGTTTTAAGGACAAAGTCAGCATCTGGCTTGAACCAGTTTTTTCGACCGCCTGTGGGAGGCTTCATGTTTAGACGTGGTCTATCACAAATTCTCTATTGATCGGCTCTAGCTTTAACGTCATCCTTCGTCTTATCAGGAATGTTGAGGATCATGCGGAAAAGGGACTCTACGACATTCTTTTCGGTGTGCATCACATCTATGTTGTAAGGAAGTTTGAGGTCCTTGAAATAGGGAAGCTACGAGAAGGGGGTAATGTGAGTCCAGTTGTGCGTCTCACCATATCCCTCGAAGCCTTTGGCTTTGGCTTTGGCTTTGACTTTAGGCTTGAGAGCTTTTAGCTGAGCAAGAACATCTGCCCCCAAAAATGTTCGAATCTCGGTTACTTCATGAACAACCCGGCCTTTTGTGAAGTTCTTCTTGTCTTCCCTGTCTGGATGGTCTGGAGGAAGGAACTGTCGATGCAGGTCAAAGGCTACATACTTTCCACCCTTACTCAGCCAAAACATTCGCAGAGCCTGCATGCACACTGGGCATGGCATCTTCCCACTTGTACACCATCCGCAGAATAGAGCATAGCCGGGAAAGTCATGCATGCAATAGTGCAACCAAACTTTCATCAAGAAATTTCTCTGCAGATCCCGGTCATATGTCAATCTCGGAAAGTACCAAGAATGGTGCAAATCATCCACCAGCGGCTGCATAAACACACCCAATTGCTTCCCCGGGTATTCAGGCCCCGGAATGATGAGCGACAAGAACATGGTCTTGCGTTGCATTAGGGCACCGGGAGGGAGATTGAGCGGAATTACAAACACGGGCCAGCAGCTGTATGGATTGGACGACATACCATATGGATTGAACCCATCACCTGATATGGCTATTCTGACATTCCCAGCCTCGGCTGCTTCCTCGGGGTATTCTTCATCGAACGACTTCCATGCTTCGCCTTCCGATGGATGTACGATTTTATTTGGATTGTACCTTATACCTTCCTTGTGCCACTTCATCATTTTGGCAGACTCCTCCGTGATGAAAAGGCGCTGCAATCTTTCTATGAAATGGAGATACCGAAGAACCTTAACGGGGATGGCTAGCTGCTTTTTCTCACCATCCTCACCGACCACCTCAATGTACCGAGACGAACCGCACTCCCTACAGTACTTGTCATCCGCATACTCGTGCCTAAACAAAAGGCAATTCTTCGGGCAAACATCTATTTTCTCATAATCCATAGAGAGTGCCTTCATGATTTTCTTTGTAGCGTACATGCTTTTCGGCAGTTCATGACCCTCAGGGAGGCTGTTAGCCCATACTCCCAGGAATGCTTCCAAGCATTTCTGGCTACAGCCGTACTCAGCCTTGACTGCAATTAGTTCCGAGATGGCATCCAGCTGAGATATTTTCGCACCCACATAAAGAGGTTTCTTCAACGAGGCCAAGACCTCCAAGAAGGCCTTTGCGGTTGCCTCCGGCTCCTCCGGTTCATTCTCTGAAGGTGTCGCATTTGCCGTTTCTGCAACAATGACATCATCTAGCATGTCCCTGACCCCGTCATCCTTATATCCATCGATGCGTTGTCGCATCACCTCCTCTCTACCACGGTCCTGCTCGGCTATGTTTATCGGTGGCATGTCAAAGTTTGGCATATATCCGTGCGTGCGAAGGTACTCAGTCATGTCCTTCTGATTTCTACGGTGACGTCTGGCACATCTCGCACAGGGGCATGGTGGGATAATTCTCATTGGACGACGGAATATCTCCTTCAAATACACATCGGTTTTCGTGATCCACTCTGATGTTACTCGATTCCGACGGATAAAACCACTGTACATCCACTGATTATCTGCCATCCTCTGCTTTTTTGCAAGCCACACAACATAATTAAGGATTCACTTAAATTAATCACATCAATTTTTCATTTTCTACCGCGTTGAATCCACCTACATCTCTAATAGGTAAAGATGGGTCCTAATCCCACCCGAGGATGTGTAGATTGAGTACGTTCTCTATTCTACCCCGTTCCAAGACAAAATTTCGGCAGCACCTCTCCGCTGTTCTCCAGATACACGTCTCGGCAAATAGCCGAGAGAATGTGCTCCGGAGAACAATGGGGAGGCGCCGCCGAAATCCTGTCTCGAAACAGGGTAGAACATGGAGAACATACCCAATCTACACATCCTCGGGCTGTCCGTGGAAAATGCTGGACAATCCGAAAGAGCTGCGATGATAAATATGCAATTCAATGCATATTTATCGATGCAACCCTTTCAGACGGGAGACGCCTAGGTTACGCGACTTGACTTGAGAATGAAATCTAGTGACATGAAAAAATGGAGGAGATGGACTTGTAGCTCACCCTCGGCTGTAGGGGAAGGAGTCGAACAACAGAGGGATGCTCAAGGACCAACGCGTCGGACGATGGTCACTCCGATGAAATGCAACACCACAAAGCCTGCAAATTCCATCGCGACAAAAAAATTAGAACATCACAACTCATAGAGCATATTTAAAACATTTAAACATGCATTCATTTATTTTTGCATCATGTAGGCAAAAAAACTAACAACATTAACAATATATTCATCATCGTCATCACATATTCATCATCATCATCTATTCGTCATCATCATTGATTCATCTCATCAAACAATTTTTTTTGCAAGATATGCAATATATAGCATCTCATCGAACCACATATATAGCATTTTAACATAAAACATCAAAAAAAGCAGTAGCTAACCTATCAACAACATTTTTATATCTATCCATCTATATATCATGATGTAGTATCCACTCATCTATCCACCTATATATCAACAACATTTTTATTTCTCAACTAACCTATCAACAACATTTTTATATCTTATAATCCATCTATCTAACTATTTATATATCTAACTAATCTATCCATCTAAACCCTAAACTAACTAACCTATGATAGCAGCAGCAAGTAGCAAGCAGCGGCAGCAGCAGGAAGCAGCAAGCAGCAGCGACAGCGGCAGCAGCAAGTAGCGGCAGCAAAGCAGCAGAGCAAGCAGCAGGGGGCTCACCGGCGAGGCAGAGGCGGGGCGGAGCAGGGCGGGGCGGCGATGAGGTCTGGGCGGAGAAGGGCGGCGACGGGCGGGGCAGTGGCGTCGGCCGCCGGCGTAGTCGGGGACGGGGCGGTCGCAGCCGGGGATGGGGCCGCCGGGGACGGGGACGGGCCGGCCCGGCTCTGACGGCGGTTTTGGGGCGGCGCGGGCAGTGGGGGGTGGTGCTGCGGCGGTGGGGGAGGGATGGGAGCGGCGCGGGCGGTGGGGGCAGTGCGGCGGCCGTGGGGGAGGGATGGGTCGGCGGTGGTGTTGGGGCGGGGGCGGGCGGCGCCGGAGTTGGGGGAGGATGGGGTGGCGCGGGCGGTGCGGCGGCGGTGGGGGATGGGCTGGGGGCACGGTGGTGTTGGGGCGGGGGCGGGGCGGCGCCGGAGTTGGGGGAGGGGTGTTGGGGAACATAGTAATTCAAAATTTTTCCTACGATCACGCAAGATCTATCTAGGAGAAGCATAGCAACGAGCGGGAGACTGTGTCCATGTACCCTCGTAGACCGAAAGCGGAAGCGTTTAGTAACGCGGTTGATGTAGTCGAATGTCTTCGCGATCCAACCGATCCAAGTACCGAACGTACGACACCTCCGCGATCTGCACACGTTCAGCTCGGTGACGTCCCTCGTACTCTTGATCTAGCTGAGGCCGAGGGAGAGTTTCGTCAGCACGACGGCGTGGTGACGGTGATGATGAAGTGATTCCGGCAGGGCTTCGCCTAAGCTCTCCGAAAATATGACCGAGGTGGAAATCTGTGGAGGGGGCACCGCACATGGCTAAAAACAATTAACTTGTGTGTCCTAGGGTGCCCCCTCCCCACGTATATAAAGGAGGGAGGGGGAGGCCGGCCGGCCCTCATAGGCGCGCCAAGGGGGGAGGAATCCTCCTCCTAGTAGGAGTAGGACTCCCCCTTTCCTAGTCCTACTAGGAGAAGAAGGAAGGAGGGGGCGCCGTCCCTCCCCCTAGTCCAATTCGGACTAGGCCCATGGGGGGGGGGGGGGCGCGGCCAGCCCTTGGCTGCCCCTCTCTCTTTCCCCTAGGCCCAATAAGGCCCATTACTTCTCCGGTGGTTCCGATAACCCTTCCGGCACTCCGATAAATATCCGGTACCTTCCGGAACCTTTCCGGAGGCCAAATACTATCTTCCAATATATCAATCTTTACCTCTCGGACATTTCGAGACTCCTCGTCATGTCCGTGATCACATCCGGGGCTCCGAACTACCTTCGGTACATCAAAACACATAAACTCATAATACCGATCGTCATCGAACGTTAAGCGTGCGGACCCTACGGGTTCGAGAACTATGTAGACCTGACCGAAACTTTTCTCCGGTCAATAACCAATAGCGGAACCTGGATGCTCATATTGGCTCCCACATATTCTACGAAGATCTTTATCGTTCAAACCGCATAACAACATACGTTGTTCCCTTTGTCATCGGTATGTTACTTGCCCAAGATTCGATCGTCGGTATCTAAATACCTAGTTCAATCTTGTTACCGGCAAGTCTCTTTACTTGTTCCGTAATGTATCATCCCGTAACTAACTCATTAGTCACATTGCTTGCAAGGCTTCATATGATGTGCATTACCGAGAGGGCCCAGAGATACCTCTCCGACAATCGGAGTGACAAATCCTAATCTTGATCTATGCCAACTCAACAAACACTATCGGAGACACCTATAGAGCATCTTTATAATCACCCAGTTATGTTGTGACATTTGATAGCACACAAGGTGTTCCTTCGGTATTCGGGAGTTGCATAATCTCATAGTCAGAGGAACATGTATAAGTCATGAAGAAAGCAATAGCAACAAACTAAATGATCATCGTGCTAAGCTAACGGATGGGTCTTGTCAATCACATCATTCTCTAATGATGTGATCCCGTTCATCAAATGACAACTCATGTCTATGGCTAGGAAACTTAACCATCTTTGATTAACGAGCTAGTCAAGTAGAGGCATACTAGTGACACTTTGTTTGTCTATGTATTCACACATGTATTAAGTTTCCGGTTAATACAATTCTAGCATGAATAATTAAAATTTATCATGATATAAGGAAATATAAATAACAACTTTATTATTGCCTCTAGGGCATATTTCCTTCAGTCTCCCACTTGCACTAGAGTCAATAATCTAGATTACACAATACTGATTCTAACGCCCATGGAGTCTTGGTGTTGATCATGTTTTGCTCATGAGAGAGGCTTAGTCAATGGGTCTGCAACATTCAAATCCATATGTATCTTGCAAATCTCTATGTCTCCCTCCTTGACTTGATCGCGGATGGAATTGAAGCGTCTCTTGATGTGCTTGGTTCTCTTGTGAAATCTGGATTCCTTTGCCAAGGCAATTGCACCAGTATTGTCACAAAAGATTTTCATTGGACCCGATGCACTAGGTATGACACCTAGATTGGATATGAACTCCTTCATCCAGACTCCTTCATTCGCTGCTTCCGAAGCAGCTATGTACTCCGCTTCACACGTAGATCCCGCCACGACGCTTTGCTTAGAACTGCACCAACTGACAGCTCCACCGTTCAATATAAATACGTATCCGGTTTGTGACTTAGAGTCATCCGGATCAGTGTCAAAACTTGCATCGACGTAACCACTTACGACGAGCTCTTTGTCACCTCCATAAACGAGAAACATATCCTTAGTCCTTTTCAGGTATTTCAGGATGTTCTTGACCGCTATCCAGTGATCCACTCCTGGATTACTTTGGTACCTCCCTGCTAAACTTATAGCAAGGCACACATCAGGTCTGGTACACAGCATTGCATACATGATAGAACCTATGGCTGAGGCATAGGGAATGACTTTCATTTTCTCTCTATCTTCTGGAGTGGTCGGGCATTGAGTCTTACTCAACTTCACACCTTGTAGCACAGGCAAGAACCCTTTCTTTGCTTGATCCATTTTGAACTTTTTCAAAACTTTATCAAGGTATGTGCTTTGTGAAAGTCCAATTAAGCGTCTTGATCTATCTCTATAGATCTTGATGCCCAATATATAAGCAGCTTCACCGAGGTCTTTCATTGAAAAACTTTTATTCAAGTATCCTTTTATGCTATCCAGAAATTCTATATCATTTCCAATCAACAATATGTCATCCACATATAATATTAGAAATGCTACAGAGCTCCCACTCACTTTCTTGTAAATACAGGCTTCTCCAAAAGTCTGTATAAAACCATATGCTTTGATCACACTATCAAAGCGTTTATTCCAACTCCGAGATGCTTGCACCAGTCCATAAATGGATCGCTGGAGCTTGCACCCTTTGTTAGCATCCTTTGGATCGATAAAACCTTCGGGTTGCATCATATACAACTCTTCTTCCAGAAATCCATTCAGGAATGCAGTTTTTACATCCATTTGCCAAATTTCATAATCATAAAATGCGGCAATTGCTAACATGATTCGAACGGACTTAAGCATCGCTACGGGTGAGAAGGTCTCATCGTAGTCAACTCCTTGAACTTGTCGAAAACCTTTTGCAACAAGTCGAGCTTTGTAGACAGTAACATTACCGTCGGCGTCAGTCTTCTTCTTGAAGATCCACTTATTCTCTATGGCTTGCCGATCATCGGGCAAATCAACCAAAGTCCACACTTTGTTCTCATACATGGATCCCATCTTAGATTTCATGGCCTCAAGCCATTTTGCGGAATCTGGGCTCATCATCGCTTCCTCATAGTTCGTAGGTTCATCATGGTCAAGTAACATGACCTCCAGAACAGGATTACCGTACCACTCTGGTGCGGATCTTACTCTGGTTGACCTACGAGGTTCGGTAGTAACTTGATCTGAAGTTTCATGATCATCATCATTAGCTTCCTCACTAATTGGCGTAGGTATCACTGGAACTGATTTCTGTGATGAACTACTTTCCAATTCAAGAGAAGGTACCACTACCTCATCAAGTTCTACTTTCCTCCCACTCACTTCTTTCGAGAGAAACTCCTTCTCTAGAAAGGATCCATTCTTAGCAACGAATATTTTGCCTTCGGATCTATGATAGAAGGTGTACCCAACAGTCTCCTTTGGGTATCCTATGAAGACACATTTCTCCGATTTGGTTTCGAGCTTATCAGGTTGAAGCTTTTTCACATAAGCATCGCAGCGCCAAACTTTAAGGAACGACAACTTGGGTTTCTTGCCAAACCACAGTTCATAAGGTGTCATCTCAACGGATTTAGATGGTGCCCTATTTAACGTGAATGCAGCCATCTCCAAAGCATAACCCCAAAACGATAGCGGTAAATCAGTAAGAGACATCATAGATCGCACCATATCTAATAAAGTGCGGTTACAATGTTCGGACACACCATTACGTTGTGGTGTTCCGGGTGGTGTGAGTTGCGAAACTATTCCGCATTGTTTCAAATGAAGACCAAACTCGTAACTCAAATATTCTCCTCCACGATCGGATCGCAGAAACTTTATTTTCTTGTTACGATGATTTTCCACTTCACTCTGAAATTCTTTGAACTTTTCAAATGTTTCAGACTTATGTTTCATCAAGTAGATATACCCATATCTGCTCAAATCATCTGTGAAGGTCAGAAAATAACGATACCCACCGCGAGCCTCAATATTCATCGGACCGCATACATCAGTATGTATTATTTCCAATAAATCTGTTGCTCGCTCCATTGTTCCGGAGAACGGAGTTTTAGTCAGCTTGCCCATGAGGCACGGTTCGCAAGTACCAAGTGATTCCAAAAGTCCATCAGTATGGAGTTTCTTCATGCACTTTACACCAATATGACCCAAACGGCAGTGCCATAAATAAGTTGCACTATCATTATCAACTCTGCATCTTTTGGCTTCAACATTATGAATATGTGTATCACTACTATCGAGATTCAGCAAAAATAGACCACTCTTCAAGGGTGCATGACCATAAAAGATATTACTCATATAAATAGAACAACCATTATTCTCTGATTTAAATGAATAACCGTCTCGCATCAAACAAGATCCAGATATAACGTTCATGCTTAACGCTGGCACCAAATAACAATTATTCAGGTCTAAAACTAATCCCGAAGGTAGATGTAGAGGTAGCGTGCCGACGGCGATTACATCGACTTTGGAACCATTTCCCACACGCATCGTCACCTCGTCCTTAGCCAATCTTCGCTTAATCCGTAGTCCCTGTTTCGAGTTGCAAATATTAGCAACAGAACCAGTATCAAATACCCAGGCACTACTGCGAGCATTAGTAAGGTACACATCAATAACATGTATATCACATATACCTTTGTTCACTTTGCCATCCTTTTTATCCGCCAAATACTTGGGGCAGTTCCGCTTCCAGTGACCAGTCCCTTTGCAGTAGAAGCACTCAGTATCAGGCTTAGGTCCAGATTTGGGCTTCTTCACTTGAGCAGCAACTTGCTTGCCGTTCTTCTTGAAGTTCCCCTTCTTCCCTTTGCCCTTTTTCTTGAAACTGGTGGTCTTGTTGACCATCAACACTTGATGCTCCTTTTTGATTTCTACCTCCGCAGCCTTTAGCATTGCGAAGAGCTCGGGAATTGTCTTATCCATCCCTTGCATATTATAGTTCATCACGAAGCTTTTGTAGCTTGGTGGCAGTGATTGAAGAACTCTGTCAATGACACTATCAACCGGAAGATTAACTCCCAGCTGAGTCAAGTGATTATGATACCCAGACATTTTGAGTATATGCTCACTGACAGAACTATTCTCCTCCATCTTGCAGCTATAGAACTTATTGGAGACTTCATATCTCTCAATCCGGGCATTTGCTTGAAATATTAACTTCAACTCCTGGAACATCTCATATGCTCCATGACGTTCAAAACGTCGTTGAAGTACCGGTTCTAAGCCGTAAAGCATGGCACACTGAACTATCGAGTAGTCATCAGCTTTGCTCTGCCAGGCGTTCACAACGTCCGGCGTTGCTCCTGCAGCGGGTCTTGCACCTAGCGGTGCTTCCAGGACGTAATTCTTCTGTGCAGCAATGAGGATAATCCTCAAGTTACGGACCCAGTCCGTGTAGTTGCTACCATCATCTTTCAACTTGGCTTTCTCTAGGAACGCATTAAAATTCAAAGGAACAGTAGCACGGGCCATTGATCTACAACAACATAGACATGCAAAATACTATCAGGTACTAAGTTCATGATAAATTAAAGTTCAATTAATCATATTACTTAAGAACTCCCACTTAGATAGACATCCCTCTAATCATCTAAGTGATCACGTGATCCAAATCAACTAAACCATGTCCGATCATCACGTGAGATGGAGTAGTTTTCAATGGTGAACATCACTATGTTGATCATATCTACTATATGATTCACGCTCAACCTTTCGGTCTCAGTGTTCCGAGGCCATATCTGCATATGCTAGGCTCGTCAAGTTTAACCCGAGTATTCTGCGTGTGCAAAACTGGCTTGCACCCGTTGTATGTGAACGTAAAGCTTATCACACCCGATCATCACGTGGTGTCTCGGCACGACGAACTGTAGCAACGGTGCATACTCAGGGAGAACACTTGTACCTTGAAATTTAGTGAGAGATCATCTTATAATGCTACCACCGTACTAAGCAAAATAAGATGCATAAAAGGATTAACATCACATGCAATTCAATATGTGACATGATATGGCCATCATCATCTTGTGCTCTTGATCTCCATCATCGAAGCACCGTTATGATCTTCATCGTCACCGGCGCCCCAGCTTGATCTCCATCATCACCGGCGGCCTAGCATGATCTCCATCGAAGCATCGTTGTCGTCTCGCCAACTTATTGCTTCTACGACTATCGCTACCGCTTAGTGGTAAAGTAAAGCAATTACATGGCGATTGCATTGCATACAATAAAGCGACAACCATATGGCTCCTGCCGGTTGCCGATAACTCTGTTACAAAACATGATCATCTCATACAACAAATTATATCACATCATGTCTTGACCATATCACATCACAGCAAGCCCTGCAAAAACAAGTTAGACGTCCTCTACTTTGTTGTTGCAAGTTTTACGTGGCTACTACGGGCATCGAGCAAGAACCGTTCTTACCTACGCATCAAAACCACAACATGGTGTAGTGATTGCTTTTTGATCTTCTAAAAGAATCCTCTTCATTGAAACCGGTTCAACTAAAGTGAGAGAGACAGACACCCGCCGGTCACCTTTAAGCAACGAGTGCTCGCAGCGGTGAAACCAGTCTCGCGTAAGCGTACGCGTAATGTCGGTCCGGGCCGCTTCATCTCACAATACCGCTGAACCAAGTAACAACTAGTAACGGCAAGCAATATGTATACACCCACGCCCACAACTCCTTTGTGTTCTACTCGTGCAAATAACATCTACGCATAGACCTGGCTCGGATGCCACTGTTGGGGAACGTAGTAATTCAAAAAAATTCCTACGATCACACAAGATCTATCTAGGAGAAGCATAGCAACGAGTGGGAGAGTGTGTCCACGTACCCTCGTAGACCGAAAGCGGAAGCGTTTAGTAACGCGGTTGATGTAGTCGAACGTCTTCGCGATCCAACCGATCCAAGTACCGAATGTACGGCACCTCCGCGATCTGCACACGTTCAGCTCGGTGACGTCCCTCGTACTCTTGATCTAGCTGAGGCCGAGGGAGAGTTTCATCAGCACGACGGCGTGGTGACGGTGATGATGAAGTGATTCCGGCAGGGCTTCGCCTAAGCTCTCCGAAAATATGACCGAGGTGGAAATCTGTGGAGGGGGGCACCGCACACGGCTAAAAACAATTAACTTGTGTGTCATAGGGTGCCCCCCTCCCCACGTGTATAAAGGAGGGAGGGGGAGGCCGGCCGGCCCTCATAGGCGCGCCAAGGGGGGAGGAATCCTCCTCCTAGTAGGAGTAGGACTCCCCCCTTTCCTAGTCCTACTAGGAGAAGAAGGAAGGAGGGCGAAAGAGAAGGAAGGAGGGGGCGCCGCCCCTCCCCCTAGTCCAATTCGGACTAGGCCCATGGGGGGGCGCGCGGCCAGCCCTTGGCTGCCCCTCTCTCTTTCCCCTAGGCCCAATAAGGCCCATTACTTCTCCGGTGGTTCCGATAACCCTTCCGGCACTCCGATAAATATCCGGAACCTTCCAGAACCTTTTCGGAGGCCAAATACTATCTTCCAATATATCAATCTTTACCTCTCGGACATTCCGAGACTCCTCGTCATGTCCATGATCACGTCAGGGACTCCGAACTACCTTCGGTACTTCAAAACACATAAACTCATAATACCGATCGTCATCGAACGTTAAGCGTGCGGACCCTACGGGTTCGAGAACTATGTAGACATGACCGAGACTTTTCTCCGGTCAATAACCAATAGCGGAACCTGGATGCTCATATTGGCTCCCACAAATTCTACGAAGATCTTTATCGGTTAAACCGCATAACAACATACGTTGTTCCCTTTGTCATCGGTATGTTACTTGCCCGAGATTCGATCGTCGGTATCTCAATACCTAGTTCAATCTCGTTACCAGCAAGTCTCTTTACTCGTTCCGTAATGTATCATCCCGTAACTAACTCATTAGTCACAGTGCTTGCAAGGCTTCATATGATGTGCATTACCGAGAGGGCCCAGAGATACCTCTCCGACAATCGGAGTGACAAATCCTAATCTTGATCTATGCCAACTCAACAAACACTATCGGAGACACCTGTAGAGCATCTTTATAATCACCCAGTTATGTTGTGATGTTTGATAGCACACAAGGTGTTCCTTCGGTATTCGGGAGTTGCATAATCTCATAGTCAGAGGAACATGTATAAGTCATGAAGAAAGCAATAGCAACAGACTAAACGATCATCGTGCTAAGCTAACGGATGGGTCTTGTCAATCACATCATTCTCTAATGATGTGATCCCGTTCATCAAATGACAACTCATGTCTATGGCTAGGAAACTTAACCATCTTTGATTAACGAGCTAGTCAAGTAGAGGCATACTAGTGACACTTTGTTTGTCTATGTATTCACACATGTATTAAGTTTCCGGTTAATACAATTCTAGCATGAATAATAAACATTTATCATGATATAAGGAAATATAAATAACAACTTTATTATTGCCTCTAGGGCATATTTCCTTCAAGGGGATGGGGGTGGCGCGGGCGGTGGGGGAGGGTGGAGACGGCGGCGGTGCGGGTCGGCGTGCGGGCGGAGGGGGAGACGGTGCGGGGTTGGGGAGGAAGAATGAGTGGAGGGGGGCGCTGCGGTGTGGATAAGGTCTCCCTATGCCGACGGCTTAGCCGTCGGCATATATGGACATGCCACGTGGCAATCTATGCCGACGGCTAAGCCGTCGGCATAGGTACCTCAGCAAAATTTTGTTTTTAAATTTTTAAATTTTTTTATTTATATTAGTTATTATTTTCTTTTTTTCACAACATAAATGTGCCTTATCTAAACAAAAAATATACCCCGATGGTATATCGATTGCCCCCCTCACGGACGTCGCTGCCGCCGTGCCCCGCAGCGACGCCCGTGAGGGGGGCACACCCCGGAGCCGCGTGCCGGATGCCTGCGCCTGCCACCACGCTTCCACAAGCGTAGGAGGGCCCACCGCAACACCTGGCGGCATTGCTACCCCCCCCCCCAGGTACCCCGTCCCGTCTAACCCTAACACAGACGACCGCCGGATCTAGCCCTTTGACTTTCGTAGGACGGGGTTTGACCGGTGGACCTTTTCATGTGGTTGCCATAGCCCAGCCCATAGCTACACCTCCCAACACCGTCCCGGCCCAACCCACCCTAAGATTCCCTCCGTGTTGGCCCGACGTGGCCGTTTCCCCCCTTCGGGACACGGCGGCAAGTGACGCCGTGAGGGGGGTACACCCCGGAGCCGCGTGCGGGTGCCTGCGCCTGCCACCATGCTTCCACAAGCGTAGGAGGGCCCACCGCAACACCTGGCGACATTGCTACGCCCCAGGTACCGTCCCGGCTAACCCTGACATAGACGACCGCCGGATCTAGCCTTGACTTTCGCCGGACGGGGTTTGGCAGTGGACCTTTCACGTGGTTGTCATGCCCAGCCCATAGCTACACCTCCCAACATGTCCCGGCCAACCCATCCAGATTCCTCGTCTCGTGGCGACGTGGCCGTTCCCCTGGGACACGGCGGCAGCGACGCCCGTGAGGGGGGGCACACCCCGGAGCCGCATGCCGGGTGCCTGCGCCTGCCACCATGCTTCCACAAGTGTAGGAGGGCCCACCGCAACACCTGGCGGCATTGCTACCCCCCCAGGTACCCCGTCCCGTCTAACCCTGACACAAACGACCGCCGGATCTAGCCATTTGACTTTCGGAGGACGGGCTTTGACCGTTGGACCTTTTCACGTGGTTGTCATAGCCCAGCCCATAGCTACACCTCCCAACACCGTCCCGGCCCAACCCACCCCAAGATTCCCTCCGTGTCGTCCCTAGTAATGAGAAGTATGGCGGTGGAGGGCCTTGGCCTTTTTGCCCGTTTCTTCCTTCCCCCTCGCTTCTCACTCTTCGATTCTACTTCCGCTCTGAGTATTTTTTTCACACCCCTTATATAACCACCCAAAATAAAACCAATGCCGGGTTCCTTCCCCCCCCGTCCTTCCCCCACGCACTCTGTGACCCACAGAGCTTAGTTATTTTCCCAGGCCTCACCAAACATGCTTCTTCATGCTTACCCTACCGAGGAGGCGCCCGCATTTACCGAGAGCAAAGCCCAGGGAGTCTTCCCTTTCTAACCCTGACACAAACGACCGCCGGATCTAGCCCTTTGACTTTCGCAGGACGGGGTTTGACCGTTGGACCTTTTCACGTGGTTGTCATAGCCCAGCCCATAGCTACACCTCCCAACACCGTCCCGGCCCAACCCACCACAAGATTCCCTCCGTGTCGGCCCGACGTGGCCGTCCCCCCCCTCCCCGGGACACGGCGGCAGCGACGCCCGTGAGGGGGGGCACACCCCGGAGCCGCGTGCCGGGTGCCTGCGCCTGCCACCACGCTTCCACAAGCGTAGGAGGGCCCACCGCAACACCTGGCGGCATTGCTACCCCCCGGGTACCCCGTCCCGTCTCCCCTCTCCGTGACACGACGGAAGCAAGGCCCGTGTGGGGGGGCAATCGATATATATATAATCGAGATATGTTTTTTGTACATAAGGCACATTTAAGTTAATCAAATTAGTTTTGGAAAAAATAAAAAGGAAAAAGAGAAAATAAATAAAATATTAAAATATTATTAGAAATCTATGCCTACGGCAATGCCGTCGGCATAGATACGGCCACGGAACGGTAAAGCCATGGATCGATGATGTGGCATAGGACGCGGATCGATGACGTGGCAAGGGCCATCGGCCAGGCCTATGCCAACGGCAAGGCTGTCGGCATAAATATGCCACCCCACGGACCGGCTAGCGGCTCGGATCGATGACGTGGCAGACGACGCGGATCGATGACATACGCATAGCTATGCCGACGGCCACCGTTAGCCATCGGCGTAGGCGTCACGCCGTCAAACCGCCGTCGCCGCCCGGGTAGCCGGGCCCACATGGTATGCCGACGGCCGATCTATGCCGACGGCGGCCGTAGGCATATTTCTTGCGATGCCGACGACCGACCTATGCCGACGGCCCCCGTCGGCATAGATGGATATATGCCGACGACTTATCTACGCCGACGGCTTGATGTGAGCCGTCGGGATACACCTATCTATGCCGACGGGGGCCGTCGGCATATATTTGGCCGTCGTACTTCCTGAGACCAGTGGTGCCCAAAGCCTGGCCCAATGCAAGCCATCCTGGTGAGAGCCGCGTCACCATGGTTGACATCCCATCCCCCCCCCCTCGCGACAAGCCGCCGCGCTGGTCCTACCCATTCGATCTTGTGCCTGCAGCTTCCTCGTCCTCCCCGCGGCCACTACGCGTCCTGGATTAATGTTCCATTACACGGTGTCGTGTTAATGCCACTTCTTCAATTAAAATAAATAAGTACTCCTACTATCGAAATTGCTTCACACACGACTGTGTGCATACGATTTGTACGATCCTTCCAGCAAAGCTAATCCTTCCTGCCCGTGCCTAGAGTCCAGCCCAAACCCAAACCCAAACCCAGTCTACCCAAACCCATAAACTTTCACGCCTTCTCCTCTTCCCCCCACTGCCTTTTCACGCCTTCTCCTCTTCCCTCCACTGCCTGCCTTCTCCTCTTCCCTCCAAATATGGCCGTCCAACTCCTTCACGATCCCTTCCTTGCTTATTAGCGAGTCAATCTCACTCTTGCGTAATCTGCAGCTAGTACAGAGAAGTTCGACCCTTCCTTGCTGGTCAGAAGGTAATCCACACTTATCAGATGCATTGCCCGGATCCAATCTACACATGCCCTAGATTTAATTATGGACCTCACACAATATCTTTGATCTTTTTGTTGGCAGTTTTAAATTCGTGATGGAGCCAGACCTGATTTTTGATGAAGTAGCAGATAAGAACAGAGCATTTGAAGACGTTGACGAAGATGCTTTCATCTTTGAGGAGATTAGGGATTCTTCGGATGATCAACAAGTAGAGCAGATCATGATGTTGCAGCCTAAGAAGGGGATGACGTTCGATAGTGAGGATGCTGCTGTTAGCTTCTACAAAGATTATGCCAAAAAAGAGGGCTTTGGTGTAATAAGAAGAACCACTAGACATGGAGAAGATAGCAAGCTTGTTTATTTTACTCTTGCTTGTAGCAGGCAAGGGAAGGCTCAATATTCATCCAAGAACTCATTTAAACCTAATCCATCAACGATGATGCAATGCCCAGCTAAGATTAATTTCTCTCGTCGTGAGGAGAAGTTCTGCATTACATCTATTACGCTTGACCACAATCATCCTATAAGTCCAAGTAAAGCCAGATTTCTGAGATGTCACAAGAAACTGGACTTGCATGCCAAGAGAAGGCTGGAATTGAATGATCAAGCAGGAATCCGTCTGAATAAAATTTTTGGTTCTCTTGTTATGGAAGCTGGTGGGTATGGTAATCTTGAGTTCGGTGAAAAGGAGTGCAGGAACTATTTGCAAGAGACAAGAAGGCTGAAACTTGGTGCCGGAGATGCACATGATGTCTACCAATATTTTCTTCGGATGCAATCAAAAGATCCTGACTTTTTCCATCTTATGGATGTTGATAAGGATGGAAGACTGAGAAATGTCTTTTGGGCAGATGCAAGAAGTAGGGCAGCATATGAATCTTATTGTGATGTCATCACATTTGACACTACATACTTAACAAACAAGTATAGCATGCCATTTGCTCCCTTTGTTGGCGTAAATCATCATGGAGAATCAGTTCTGTTAGGTTGTGGCCTTCTATCCAACGAAGACACCGGCACTTTTGCGTGGTTATTTAAATCTTGGCTATGTTGTATGTCAAATAAACCACCAAATGCTATAATCACTGACCAGTGCAAAGCAATGCAGAATGCTATTGAAGAAGTTTTTCCTCAAGCTCGTCATAGATGGTGTATATGGCATATCATGAAGAAGATTCCTGAAAAGCTTAGTGGGTATGATAAGTATGAGAATATTAAATATACCTTGTCAAATGTGGTGTACGATTCCTTGACAAAATGTGATTTTGACAAAGCTTGGGTGGAGATGATCAATAAATATGATCTTCACGAAAATGAATGGCTTGCTGGATTATATGATGAAAAAAATCGGTGGGTACCAGCATATGTAAAAGATACTTTTTGGGCAGGGATGTCTTCAACACAAAGGAGTGAGAGTGTGAATGCCTTCTTTGATGGGTATGTTCATGCTAGAACAACTTTAAAGCAATTTGTGGAGCAGTATGAAAATGCATTAAGAGACAAGGTAGAGAAAGAAACCAAGGCTGATTCTAAGTCGTTCCAAGAGGAAATTCCATGCATCGAGAAGCAATTTCAAGCAGCATATACCAATGCAAAGTTTCAAGAGTTTCAAGAGCAATTAAGAGGGAAAATCTATTGCTATCCATCTCTGCTAAACAATGAAGGGCCACTTCTTAGATTTAGAGTTAGAGAGGACCGCAAGATTTTTTTTTTAAGGAGAGGATGGCAGCATTAAAGAGAAATGGATTATTTCAGATTTCACTGTCTTGTTCAAGCAAGAGGAATGTGATGTGCAGTGTATTTGTAGGCTTTTTGAATTTCGAGGCATCTTGTGTAGCCACATCATTACCGTGCTTGCTCTCATGGGGATCAAAGATGTACCTTCTAGGTATATATTGCAGCGATGGAGAAAGGATTTTAAGCGCAAACACGTATTTATTAAATGCTCCTACGATGATATGTTGAATACACCGGTTGTGCAGCGTTATGATGAATTGTGCAAGCGTTCTCACGAAGTGGCAGAGAAAGGTGCAGAGTCCGATGAATTGCGTGACTTGGTGATAGATGGGCTTGATTAGTTAGGAAGAAAGATTGATGCATACCGTGCTAGCCAGGCTGTTCAAGTACAGGCAGAAGATCCAACATCAAAGCATGAAGATACAATGTTAAACAAAGAAAAACTTGTACTCAGTCCAATCCCTGTTCGCAGTGCAGGCCGTCCTCGTTCAAAGAGAAAGATATCTAAAGTGGATCAAGTGATCCAAAAATTGAGATCAAAGAAGCGGTAGGTGCCAACAAGTACAACCAAAGTGCAGACTCATAAGGGGAGAAAGGTATCTAGATTTACAGTTATTTTCTTTCTTGCCATTGTAACTTGCTAAAGTGTAAGAACTACCTTATAGCAGAATCATGTCAGCAAATCAAAAAGTGGGCAAGACGCTAATCTCCAGAGTTCACAACAAACAGAGGTAATATTTCATTCAGATACTGTTATTATAGTATTTCAACATGTTTCCCTTTATGTGTAAAGTTTTTTTTCTTCAGGGAAATATTCACTATGAAGGATATGGGGCTGGAAGTTCTTGGTTCTTTCCAAATGAGTTTCAGGTACTTAGTTTGAGAAGTTGTAATTTAAAGTACAGTACCAATATATAAGACACTCAAGCATTGCTACATGCTACTTGTTCCAGGAACTACAAACAAATGAGCGTGCTAACCCAACTCATATCATGTCTTACATTGATATTCTCCAGGTGCTACACATATTCACAATCAACTATTTGTTGTTAGAAACTATTTGTCAATGACTAATTCGGTTCTTTTAATTTTAAAGGGAAAGAAAAATGCCATGGATCTGCTAGCTGCCAACCTGAAGGAATGAAAAATACATGCTCTGGAGTCTGGAGTACTTCTGAATGGATTTGACGACAATGTCGCTTATAGCATTGGATGCCACCATTTATTTTCATTAATGTAATCGTATTGTGAGAGCCATCTGTGTTTAAATGTTTCTGTGTTTCACTTATGTTTTTGAAATATTTCTGCATTTACAGTTTAAACTCTCGACCAACATATTGTTAGAGCCATCTGTTTGTGTCATCTAGATCAGCTTGTTTGGTTTAACTCTGTAATCTGAGAAAATGTTCTGAATTTCGGTCCACTAGCAGTACCTCTGATTGGAGAGAAAAACTGAAACAAATCTGAAAGAAATAGTTGTCATTGTGTCATTCCTTTCACATATGCACACTTTGAGAGTACAAATAACTTCACATGCCGATGACTTCACAACCAGCTCACATGTAGCAGACAGAGTACAGAATAACAGAGGAACAGCCGGTTCTTGTATTTACAAGTCAATTTCTTGCCACTAGATTTGCAATCCAAGATACAGATGATCACGACAACTCTCTTCAACCTCAGATCAGCATGACAGGAAGACAAGTGATTGATGAGAGACGCCGCGGCGGCGGAGGCGGCCAAGACGACGACGGCGTGCTCGCGGACTGCTGCACCAACGACAGCGACTGAAGACGATGAAAGAGATAGAAAGGAGATGTTTGTCGGGGTTGCGGACGGCCACAAATACATGTGCAGGTCCGGCCATCGGTGGGATGTTGCGGCGGCCACCGCGTCGGCTGCGCACGAGGGAGAGAGAGAGAGAGAGGAGGGGACGAGAAGAGATGGCGTTGAGCTATGTCAATTCGGGCTGGTCTTGGGCTATGAGTTGGTCTTGGGCTTCGGATTTAGGTGGATGGTCCTCTCCGTTGCCTCATGCGCGTGCACGCTCGCTGCAGGGCTGCCACGTATGATCGTACAGTCATCCGATGCAAATGTGTCGTACGTATAGCAGCTCCTACTACACTGTATGTCACACGCATTAACAAAATAAGCATTACTGTCGGTCCAAGGTCATTTAATCAAAACTCGAGTGCTCCCAACTTCCAACTTCAAATACAAAAATTAAATCCATCCAAGAAAAGGAAACATAAACCGCTACCTGCGCAGCGTTTATGTGATCCTCAACATGCTCCTCTGCCCGCCCTACAAAGCAAAAGCAAAACTGCACATCAGCAACCCACGCGAAATGTGAAATGAGCTGAAAAACAAAACATACTCACAATCAATGATCCCAGCGAGGGCCGTAAGCCATGTGACAACCTGTACTATGCAGGGTCTAGCGCTGGCTCCACGTCCTGCACCTCCTCATCCTAATCGAACACCCCCTCTCCAAAGCCTCGGAGAGCTCGTCCTCACCTTCATCCTCGCAGGTAGCCCTCACCCTCAGCCTTGAGATCATCGTCCCCATCACCATGGACGCCACCCGGGTGCTCCTGGTGGTGGACGCGGTGGTGGTGCTCCAGCTCCTCATGCTCATGCTCGTAGCTCCCGACCTCCGAGCTCCCATAATCGCTGCCCTCGCCGCCTCCGTTCATCCGCAGCATCATGTACACCCTCTCCTGCATCGATCCAAAAGGGATGTTATATGTTGGTCGCACCCTCAAAAAAAAATTAAAACATCGGGATATCAGTCGCGCACCTCGGAACCCTAGGGACGGGGACGGGACGACCGGGGCCGCGAGATCTAGCCAACTTGCCTGCTCCTGGAGGTCAGCGTGGACCTGGCTGAGGGCCGTGAATGGGTGCCACGCCGCGCCTCGTCGTCGGCCTCAGCCGCTGCAGCGGCCCCCTCCGGAAGCGTCGGAAGGCGGGTGCTGATTCGGGCTAGGGTTGCGGTCGGCGCCGGGCCTCTCACCGCCGCTGCTCCCTTTTGAATCCTCCTTGGGCGCGATAGTGCGGTGCGGGACAAAAGGGATCTGGTATATATATACTCCCTCCGTTTCTAAATATAGGTGTGTCAGATCAGAGTTCTAGAAACCTAGTAAATCATTTCTTATCATCATCTGGTTTGATCAATAAGGCTAAATAGACGCATAGAATTTTCACAGGTGCAACAAAACTTTGATAAGGTAACATGTTAAAAAGGTCTAACAAAGCCAAATGTCTTGAGTGGCAGTAAGACAAAATGATTTACCTGAAAGCTGAGCCAAGAGAAGTGTACAGAACAATTTGTCCATTCCAAGAAACACCATAGCGACATGCTTGGCTGCAACCATAAAGAAACCATGAAATATCATATTTAACTAGTCCAACAGGCATGTTCAGGGAGTTGAGTACATTTTTCTCTGCAAAAGAACAGTTTAACCCAGGTATATTTCATTGTTCAAAAACCCAGCGTTTACCCTTAAACAAGGATGCTGCTACATAACACACATGGGGGTATACATGGGGAGTATACTACAGGTCACCAGCACAACCTGGGTATATATGGTACACCCTTTTTATTTTTTGCGTGTGGAACCACCACTGTACTTCCTGAGACCAGTAGTGCCCAAAGACCGGCCCAACGCAAGCCATCCCGATGAGTTTGTTTGTCCCTTGAGCCCCGTCGCCTGGGCAACATCCCCTCCGACAAGCCGCCAGGCTGGTCTCCTGAAGGCCGTGTGTGCCGTCTCATCTCCGCGGCCTACCCATTCAATCTTTTGCCTGCAGCTTCCACATCCTCCCCGCGGCCACCACTGTCCTGGATTAATGTTCCATACTTCCATTACACCGTGCCGTGTTAAGCAAATCTCTGGAATGGATGCTCATTAATTGGGAGCACTTACTGTTGGCCAGCTATGGAAGGAGAGGGATAGAGATAGATGACCCAGGAGCGTTACCGTCTTCGTGCTCCACAAAAGGAAGGTGGGCGGGGAGGAAAAGACAGAAGTCAGAGAGCAAGCATATGTGGCATCATCAGACTGGAACTACTTGGAGAAGTTCCTTCGTAGTTGAGGCTGGATCCAATTCATAGCATACCTTGGGGGAGTTCTGGATATGAAATGGCACCTGGTGCGAAAACCGCATCATTTCCTCCGTCGGAATCCTCCTGCTCTTTGCTGGGTCAGAAAGTGGCTTGAACATAGACACAAAACCAGGAATTTTCACAAAAATTAAAAGTGGTTTGAACACAGATACAAAACCAGGAACTTTCACAAAAATTACTCAGATCTACCCATTCGGGCCAGCAAAAATTGCAAAGATATACCGATTGATACCAATTAATAGGGACCATAGAAGTTACAAAGATCGATCGGTAACTTCATGTACTGGCCGGATGGAGCCAGATGGGCGTCCGGTAGCCATTAAGGAGCTAGAGGTTGAGGACGCCGGATGATGGGCATCCGGTCGACTCATTGGATGGATCCTCCACGATACTGGCCGGCATCTCTCTCTCTCTCTAAAAAGTAAAAACCTGCGGGGCCATGAGACTCCCGCAGAAGCGTTTGGCGGCGAGTGCTACGTTACCTCTGCTTGCTTGGCCATGCATTGACGAGCGAGGTTGGAGCCTTGGAGATGGCGTGCATGCATGCAGTGCAAGAATGCATGCAGCTACAGGTTGAGGAGGCCAGCTGCGTCCAGATCTGTAACGATAGAAAAGTTTATTGCATGTTTTATTTACAAAGTAACCTATTATCAATCGAAATGCGGCCAGAGTAACCTGCAAAACACCTAGGTGCCTACTGAAATATGCTCGGAGTAACAAGAAACCTAAGCAGAAGAACTGCCCCCGAAGCAAATCAACATCACACAAGATTTTATCAGGCGCAACAATGGCCTGCAGCGGCGGTCAGACAAGATGCTTTACCTGAAAGCTCGTGAATCATGACGAGTTGATGATGACCAATTTGTCCATTTGAAAAACATGGCAGCAACAGCCTGTAGAACACACAGGGGATTACCCGCTAAGAGGACACCATACAGAAACAAGGTTACAACCAGCTCAGCAGGAGATAAACAACATCAGTATATACAGGTAGAACCTGATAAGGCAGGAATAAACGTTGATTTCTTGTACACAACACTGCATAAGTTACATGCTCATCCATTTGCATATTTCTACTTCTCTATACTATATGTGCAATAATATAAAATGGGACTTCCATATATGGTATATTCAAGTCTCATCAGACATTACAATCATTATGCCCTAATTTTCAGCATTAACTGGGTGTTAGAACCTTAACATTGAGTATTAGTATGAATTCACACACACATGTTAGCAAGATCAGAAGCTTTCAATTTAACTTGACTTTGAATAAAAATTTGCTAACACAAAAGTATCATGATACATGGGATCATTTACAGTGAAAAGTAAATGGTCATATCATGTAAATAATTGCACACAAGACATCATACTGTAAATACTCACCATATATGTATGCTGCTGAAACATCTATGGACATATTACATTAAGCACTTTCAATGTAATTTTTAGAAATACTCATTTTTACATACACTGTTGGAGGTGCCAAAATTCTACAAGGAATACCAATAGCCCAGTATATAAAACCCTAAACAAAAATACAATCGCCAAACCTGAGTTCTAGAGACCCAAGACATCTAAAAATACAAATACTAAAATATGTAAAAAAAAAAGTGGTCCACAGGTACAAAGGAACCCTACATTTTCTATTCAGGTGACTAGATTAATAAGCATAGACGTGTGGTTGTATAGTAGAGGTACAAAGGAACCCTACATTTTCCATGGCGCAGGTGTGATTGCCTGATATGCTTCGTACCATGAAAACATAGGAAATCCTCATCTATGGGGAACTATATGTTCTAACAATAACTAGATTGAAAGTGGCATTGTACCTTATTTATTTGACGCCACTGAATAATGCAGTCAGGATGGTATGAATGCTTGCAGGGAAGTGCAACCAAGGATTCACCTTTCTCAAATTCCCATGCGACAAATTACACATCTCCCAACAATAATTACACGTTAGCATGCCACTTTAATGATATACTCCCTCCGTTCCTAAATATAAGTCTTTGTAGAGATACCACTATGGACCATATACGGATGTATATAGATGCATTTTAAGTGTAGATTCATTCATTTTGCTTCGTATGTAGTCCAGCTAGTGAAACCTCTACAAAGACTTATATTTAGGAACGGAGGGAGTATATTATTGTAAGGCTATGAAACTTAAAAGTATTTGAACGTACTGTTCTGTGTTGCCATCTTGCATATCTTTTGTGTTGTAAGTTACTGAAGCTAAGGAAGCAAGTGTATCAGCAGAGAGACCTCTACTTTCTGTACCAACCAGTTCACCCAATGCAACTAATTCCTGAAATCATGACTAGAAGTCTAGAACCATTAGCATTGCATATTGGAACTTCAGATGCAAGCCCGGGCACCAAAGGGAATAAAGCAAAAATAACTTGCCTCATAAGAGTACTCATCTGGATCAACCTTGCCATGAATCCTGTGTTTCTTCAGTAACATGTCGATTTGTAAATGTCAGGTACTCTGTCAAATTTGGCTGGTTTCAATAAGTAAGCAAAAACACGATACCACAATTTGAACAAAGATAAAGTTCTCCATGCATAAATTAGACGAATTGGAGGTGTATGCCACAATCCCCGGAGAAAACATGGCAGGAGGTAAATGTTACCACTTATAGCATACTATCTACATCATAAGTTGCTTTTGGCTTTGATTGCTATATCAGAGAATAATTTAGCTCTACCAAGGAATTATGCCACTGCTTCAATTAAAATAAATAAGTACTCCTACTACACTGTATGTCACACACATTAACAAAATAAGCATTGCTGTCGGTCCAAGGTCATTTAATCAAAACTTGAGTGCTCCCAACTTCCAACTTTAAATACGAAAATTAAATCCATCCAAGAAAAGGAAACATAAAGCACTACCTGCGCAGCGTTTATGTGATAATCAACATGCTCCTCTGCCCGCCCTACAAAGCAAAAGCAAAACTGCACATCAGCAACCCACGCGAAATGTGAAATGAGCTGAAAAACAAAACATACTCACAATCGCTGATCCCAGCGAGGGCCATAAGCCATGTGACAACCTGTACTCTGCAGGGTCTAGCGCTGGCTCCACGTCCTGCACCTCCTCATCCTAATCGAACACCCCCTCTCCAAAGCCTCGGAGAGCTCGTCCTCTCCTTCATCCTCGCAGGTAGCCCTCACCCTCAGCCTTGAGATCATCGTCCCCATCACCATGGACGCCACCCGGGTGCTCCTGGTGGTGGACGCGGTGGTGGTGCTCCAGCTCCTCCTCATGCTCATGCTCGTAGCTCCCGGCCTCCGAGCTCCCATAATCGCTGCCCTCGCAGCCTCCGTTCATCCGCAGCATCATGTACGCCCTCTCCTGCATCGATCCAAAAGGGATGTTATATGTTGGTCGCACCCTCAAAAAAAATTAAAACATCAGGATATCAGTCGCGCACCTCGGAACCCTAGGGACGGGGACGGGACGGCCGGGGCCGCCAGATCTAGCCAACTTGCCTACTCCTAGAGGTCGGCGTGGACCTGGCTGAGGGCCGTGAACGGGCGCCGCGCCACGCCTTGTCGTCGGCCTCCGCCGCCGCAGCGGCCCCCTCCGGAAGCGTCGGCCGGCGGGTGCTGATTCGGGCTAGGGTTGCGGTCAGCGCGGGCCTCTCGCCGCCACTGCTCCCTTTTGAATCCTCCTTGGGCGCGATAGTGCGGTGCGGGACGAAAGGGGTCTGGTATATATATACTCCCTCCGTTTCTAAATATAGGTGCCAGATCAGAGTTCTAGAAACCTAGTAAATCATTTCTTATCATCATCTGGTTTGATCAATAAGGCTAAATAGACACATAGAATTTTCACAGGTGCAACAGAACTTTGATAAGGTAACATGTTAAAAAGGTCTAACAAAGCCAAATGTCTTGAGTGGCAGTAAGACAAAATGATTTACCTGAAAGCTGAGCCAAGAGAAGTGTCCAGATCAATTTGTCCATTCCAAGAAACAACACAGAGACATGCTTGGCTGCAACCATAAAGAAACCATGAAATATTTTATTTAACTAGTCCAACAGGCATGTTCAGGGAGTTGAGTACATTTTTCTCCGCAAAAGAACACTTTAACACAGGTATATTTCATTTTTCAAAAACCCGGCTATGTTTACCCTTAAACAAGGATGCTGCTACATAAAACAACATGGGGGTATACATGGGGAGTATACTACAGGTCACCAGCACAACCTGGGTACATATGGTACACCCTTTCTATTTTTTGCGTGTGGAACCACCACTGTACTTCCTGAGACCAGTGGTGCCCAAAGCCAAGCTCAACGCAAGCCATCCCGATGAGTTTGTTTGTCCCTCGAGCCCCGTCGCATGGGCAACATCCCCTCCGACAAGCCGCCACGCTGGTCTCCTGCAGGCCATCTGTGCCGTCTCATCTCCACGGCCTACCCATTCGATCTTGTGCCTGCAGCTTCCTCATCCTCCCCGCGGCCACTACGCGTCCTGGATTGATGTTCCATTACACCGTGCCGTGTTAAGCAAATCTCCGGAATAGATGCTCATTATTGGGAGCACTTACTGTTGGCCAGCTATGGAAGGAAAGGGATAGAGATAGACGACCCAGGAGCGTTACCGTCTTCGCGCTCCACAAAAGGAAGGTGGGCGGGGAGCAAAGGACAGAAGTCAGAGCAAGCATATGCAAGTGGCATCATCAGACTGGAACTACTTGGAGAAATTCCTTTGTAGTTGAGGCTGGATCCAATTCATAGCATACCTTGGGGGAGTTCTGGATATGAAATGGCACCTGGTGCGAAAACCGCATCATTTCCTCCGTCGGAATCCTCCTGCTCTTTGCTGAGTCAGAAAGTGGCTTGAACACAGACACAAAACCAGGAATTTTCACAAAAATTAAAAGTGGCTTGAACACAGACACAAATCAGGAACTTTCACAAAAATTACGAAGATCTACCCATTGAGGCCAACAAAAATTGCAAAGATATACCGATTGATAACAATTAATAGGGCCCATGGAAGTTACAAAGATCTGTTGGCCATGAACTGTAACGATAGAAAAACTTTATTGCATTTTTTATTTACAAAGTAACCTATTATCAATCGAAATGCGGCCAGAGTAACCTGCAGAAACACCTAGGTGCCTACTGAAATATGCCCGGAGTAACCAGAAACCTAAGCAGAAGAACTGCCCCCGAAGCAAATCAACATCACACAAGATTTTATCAGGCGCAACAATGGCCTGCAGCGGCGGTCAGACAAGATGCTTTACCTGAAAGCTCGTGAATCATGACGAGTTGATGATGACCAATTTGTCCATTTGAAAAACATCGCAGCAACAGCCTGTAGAACACACAGGGGATTACCCGCTAAGAGGACACCATTCAGAAACAAGGTTACAACCAGCTCAGCAGGAGATAAACAACATCAGTATGTATAGGTAGAACCTGACGAGTAAACGTTGATTTCTTGTACACAACACTACATAAGTTACATGCTCATCCATTTGCATATTTCTACTTCTCTATACTATATGTGCAATAACATAAAGTGGGACTTCCATATATGGTATATTCAAGTCTCATCAGACATCACAATCATTATGCCCTAATTTTCAGCATTAACTGGGTGTTAGAACCTTAACATTGAGTATTAGTACGAATTCACACACACATGCTAGCAAGATCAGAAGCTTTCAATTTAACTTGAATTTGAATAAAAAATTGCTAACACAAAAGTATCATGATACATCAGATCATTCAGTGAAAAGTAAATGGTCATGACATGTAAATAATTGCACACGAGACATCATACTGTAAATACTCACCATATATGTATGCTGCGGAAACATCTATGGACATATCACATTAAGCACTTTCAATGCAATTTTTAGAAATACCCATTTTTACATACACTGTTGGAGGTGCCAAAATTCTACAAGGAATACCAATAGTCCCAGTATATAAAACCCTAAACAAGAATACAATCGCCAAATCTGAGTTCTGGAGACCCAAGACATCTAAAAATACAAATACTAAAATATGTAAAAAAAAGTGGTGCACAGGTACAAAGGAACCCTACATTTTCTATTCAGGTGACTAGATTAATAAGCATAGACGTGTGGTTGTATAGTAGAGGTACAAAGGAACCCTACATTTTCCATGGCACAGGTGTGATTGCCTGATATGCTTCATACCATGAAAACATAGGCAATCCTCTAACAATAACTAGGTTGAAAGTGGCATTGTACCTTATTTTATTTGACGCCACTGAATAATGGAGTTAGGATGGTATGAATGCTTGCAGGGAAGTGCAACCAAGGATTCACTTTTCTCAAATTCCCTGCGACAAATTACACATCTACCAACAATAATTACACGTTAGCATGCCACTTTAATAATATATATATTATTGTAAGGCTATGAAACTTAAAAGTATTTGAACGTACTGTTCTGTGTTGCCGTCTTGCATATCTTTTGTGTTACTGAAGCTAAGGAAGCAAGTGTATCAGCACAGAGACCTCTACTTTCTGTACCAACCACTTCA
Source organism: Thinopyrum elongatum (assembly GCA_011799875.1). Classification (NCBI taxonomy): domain Eukaryota; kingdom Viridiplantae; phylum Streptophyta; class Magnoliopsida; order Poales; family Poaceae; genus Thinopyrum; species Thinopyrum elongatum. Next base: position 553,087,143 of record CM022299.1, on the reverse strand, counting down.
CCCAATGCAACTAATTCCTGAAATCATGACTAGAAGTCTAGAACCATTAGCATTGCATCTTGGAACTTCAGATGCAAGCCCGGGCACTAAAGGGAATAAAGCAAAAACAACTTGCCTCATAAGAGTACTCATCTGGATCAACCTTGCCATGAATCCTGTGTTTCTTCAGTAACATGCCGATTTGTAAATGTCAGGTACTCTGTCAAATTTGGCTGGTTTCAATAAGTAAGCAAAAACACGATACACAATTTGAACAAAGATAAAGTTCTCCATGCATAAATTAGACGAATTGGAGGTACGGTGCATGCCACAATCCCCGGAAAAAACATGGCAGGAGGTAAATGTTACCACTTATAGCATACTATCTACATCATAAGTTGCTTTTGGCTTTGATTGCTATATCAGAGAATAATTTAGCTCTACCAAGGAATTATGTCACTGCTTCAATTAAAATAAACAAGTACTCCTACTACACTGTATGTCACACACATTAACAAAATAAGCATTGCTGTCGGTCCAAGGTCATTTAATCAAAACTTGAGTGCTCCTAACTTCCAACTTCAAATACAAAACCTAAATCCATCTGAGAAAAGGAAACATAAATCGCTACCTGCGCTGCATTTATGTGATCCTCGACATGCTCCTCTACCCGCCCTACGAAGCAAAAGCAAAACTGACATTAGCAACCCACGCGAAATGTGAAATGAGCTGAAAAACAAAACATACTCACAATCGCTGATCCCAGCGAGGGCCAAAAGCCATGTGACAACCTGTACTCTGCAGGGTCTAGCGCTGGCTCCACGTCCTGCACCTCCTCATCCTAATCGAACCCCTCCTCTTCAGAGCCTCGGAGAGCTCGTCCTCGCCTTCATCCTTGTAGGTAGCCCTCACCCTCAGCCTTGAGATCATCATCCCCATCACCATGGACGCCACCCGGGTGCTCCTGGTGGTGGACGCGGTGGTGGTGCTCCAGCTCCTCCTCGTGCTCGTGCTCATAGCTCCCGGCCTCCGACTCCCATAATTGCTGCTCTCGCCGCCTCCGTTCATCCGCAACATCATGTACGCCCTCTCCTGCATCGATCCAAAAGGGATGTTATATGTTGGTCGCACCCTCAAAAATAAATTAAAACATCGGGATATCAGTCGTGCACCTCGGAACCCTAGGGACGGGGACGGGACGGCCGGGACCGCGAGATCTAGCCAACTTGCCTGCTCCCGGAGGTCGGCGTGGCCTGGCTGAGGGCCATGAACGGGCGCCGCGCCACGCCTCGTCGTCGGCCTCGGCGGCCGCAGCGGTCCCCTCCGGAAGCGTCGGCCAGCGGGTGCTGATTCGGGCTAGGGTTGCGGTCGGCGCCGGGCCTCTCGCCGCCGCTTCTCCCTTTTGAATCCTCCTTGGGCGCGATAGTGCGGTGCGGGACGAAAGGGATCTGGTATATATATACTCCCTCCGTTTCTAAATATAGGTGTCAGATCAGAGTTCTAGAAACCTAGTAAATCATTTCCTATCATCATCTGGTTTGATCAATAAGGCTAAATAGACGCATAGAATTTTCACAGGTGCAACAAAACTTTGATAAGGTAACATGTTAAAAAGGTCTAACAAAGCCAAATGTCTTGAGTGGCAGTAAGACAATGATTTACCTGAAAGCTGAGCCAAGAGAAGTGTCCAGATCAATTTGACCATTCCAAGAAACAACACAGCGACATGCTTGGCTGCAACCATAAAGAAACCATGAAATATCATATTTAACTAGTCCAACAGGCATGTTCAGGGAGTTGAGTACATTTTTCTCTGCAAAAGAACAGTTTAACCCAGGTATATTTCATTGTTCAAAAACCCAGCTATGTTTACCCTTAAACAAGGATGCTGCTACATAACACAACATGGGGGTATACATGGGGAGTATACTACTGGTCACCAGCACAACCTGGGTACATATGGTACAGCACTAGACAAACCGTACCACCCAACAAACTCCAGGCAAGTGAAAGTAGGAAAAACAGTGAAGCGGGAGCACAGAACAAGCGCATGTGGCATCATCAGACTACTTGAAGAAGTTCCTTTGTAGTTGAGGCTGGATCCAATTCATAGCATACCTTGGGGGAGTTCTGGATATGAAATGGCACCTAGTGCGAAAACCGCATCATTTCCTCCGTCGGAATCCTCCTGCTGTTTTGCTGAGTCAGAAAGTGGCTTGAACACAGACACAAAACCAGGAATTTTCACAAAAATTAAAAGTGGCTTGAACACAGACACAAATCAGGAACTTTCACAAAAATTACGAAGATCTACCCATTGAGGCCAACAAAAATTGCAAAGATATACCGATTGATAACAATTAATAGGGCCCATGGAAGTTACAAAGATCTGTTGGCCATGAACTGTAACGATAGAAAAACTTTATTGCATTTTTTATTTACGAAGTAACCTATTATCAATCGAAATGCGGCCAGAGTAACCTGCAGAAACACCTAGGTGCCTACTGAAATATGCCCGGAGTAACAAGAAACCTAAGCAGAAGAACTGCCCCCGAAGCAAATCAACATCACACAAGATTTTATCAGGCGCAACAATGGCCTGCAGCGGCGGTCAGACAAGATGCTTTACCTGAAAGCTCGTGAATCATGACGAGTTGATGATGACCAATTTGTCCATTTGAAAAACATCGCAGCAACAGCCTGTAGAACACACAGGGGATTACCCGCTAAGAGGACACCATTCAGAAACAAGGTTACAACCAGCTCAGCAGGAGATAAACAACATCAGTATGTATAGGTAGAACCTGACGAGTAAACGTTGATTTCTTGTACACAACACTACATAAGTTACATGCTCATCCATTTGCATATTTCTACTTCTCTATATATATGTGCAATAACATAAAATGGGACTTCCATATATGGTATATTCAAGTCTCATCAGACATCACAATCATTATGCCCTAATTTTCAGCATTAACTGGGTGTTAGAACCTTAACTTTGAGCATTAGTATGAATTCACACACACATGCTAGCAAGATAAGACGCTTTCAATTTAACTTGAATTTGAATAAAAATTTGCTAACACAAAAGTATCATGATACATCAGATCATTCAGTGAAAAGTAAATGGTCATGACATGTAAATAATTGCACACAAGACATCATACTGTAAATACTCACCATATATGTATGCTGCTGAAACATCTATGGACATATTACATTAAGCACTTTCAATGCAATTTTTAGAAATGCCCATTTTTACATACACTGTTGGAGGTGCCAAAATTCTACAAGGAATACCAATAGTCCCAGTATATAAAACCCTAAACAAGAATACAACCGCCAAATCTGAGTTCTGGAGACCCAAGACATCTAAAAATACAAATACTAAAATATGTAAAAAAAAAGTGGTGCACAGGTACAAAGGAACCCTACATTTTCTATTCAGGTGACTAGATTAATAAGCATAGACGTGTGGTTGTATAGTAGAGGTACAAAGGAACCCTACATTTTCCATGGCACAGGTGTGATTGCCTGATATGCTTCATACCATGAAAACATAGGCAATCCTCTAACAATAACTAGGTTGAAAGTGGCATTGTACCTTATTTATTTGACGCCACTGAATAATGCAGTTAGGATGGTATGAATGCTTGCAGGGAAGTGCAACCAATGATTCACTTTTCTCAAATTCCCTGCGACAAATTACACATCTACCAACAATAATTACACGTTAGCATGCCACTTTAATAATATATATATTATTGTAAGGCTATGAAACTTAAAAGTATTTGAACGTACTGTTCTGTGTTGCCGTCTTGCATATCTTTTGTGTTACTGAAGCTAAGGAAGCAAGTGTATCAGCACAGAGACCTCTACTTTCTGTACCAACCACTTCACCCAATGCAACTAATTCCTGAAATCATGACTAGAAGTCTAGAACCATTAGCATTGCATCTTGGAACTTCAGATACAAGCCCGGGCACCAAAGGGAATAAAGCAAAAACAACTTGCCTCATAAGAGTACTCATCTGGATCAACCTTGCCATGAATCCTGTGTTTCTTCAGTAACATGCCGATTTGTAAATGTCAGGTACTCTGTCAAATTTGGCTGGTTTCAATAAGTAAGCAAAAACACGATACCACAATTTGAACAAGGATAAAGTTCTCCATGCATAAATTAGACGAATTGGAGGTGCATGCCACAATCCCCGAAGAAAACATGGCATGAGGCAAGTGTTACCACTTATAGCATACTATCTACATCATAAGTTGCTTTTGGCTTTGATTGCTATATCAGAGAATAATTTAGCTCTACCAAGGAATTATGCCACTGCTTCAATTAAAATAAACAAGTACTCCTACTACACTGTATGTCACACACATTAACAAAATAAGCATTGCTGTCGGTCCAAGGTCATTTAATCAAAACTTGAGTGCTCCCAACTTCCAACTTCAAATACAAAAATTAAATCCATCAGAGAAAAGGAAACATAAATCGCTACCTGCGCAGCATTTATGTGATCCTCGACATGCTCCTCTACCCGCCCTACAAAGCAAAAGCAAAACTGCACATCAGCAACCCACGCGAAATGTGAAATGAGCTGAAAAACAAAACATACTCACAATCGCTGATCCCAACGAGGGTCATAAGCCATGTGACAACCTGTACTCTGCAGGGTCTAGCGCTGGCTCCACGTCCTGCACCTCCTCATCCTAATCGAACCCCTCCTCTTCAGAGCCTCGGAGAGCTCGTCCTCGCCTTCATCCTTGCAGGTAGCCCTCACCCTCAGCCTTGAGATCATCGTCCCCATCACCATGGACGCCACCTGGGTGCTCCTGTTGGTGGACGCTGTGGTGGTGCTCCAGCTCCTCCTCGTGCTCGTGCTCGTAGCTCCCGGCCTCCGAGCTCCCATAATTGCTGCTCTCGCCGCCTCCGTTCATCCGAAGCATCATACGCCCTCTCCTGCATCGATCCAAAAGGGATGTTATTTGTTGGTCGCACCCTAAAAAAAAAATTAAAACATCGGGATATCAGTCGTGCACCTCGGAACCCTAGGGACGGGGACGGGACGGCCGGGGCCGCGAGATCTAGCCAACTTGCCTGCTCCTGGAGGTCGGCGTGGCCTGGCTGAGGGCCGTGAACGGGCGCCGCGCCACGCCTCGTCGTCGGCCTCGGCGGCCGCAGCGGCCCCCTCCGGAAGCATCGGCCGGCAGGTGCTGATTCGGGCTAGGGTTGCGGTCGGCGCCGGGCCTCTCGCCGCCGCTGCTCCCTTTTGAATCCTCCTTGGGCGCGATAGTGTGGTGCGGGACGAAAGGGATCTGGTATATATATACTCCCTCCGTTTCTAAATATAGGTGTCAGATCAGAGTTCTAGAAACCTAGTAAATCATTTCTTATCATCATCTGGTTTGATCAATAAGGCTAAATAGACGTATAGAATTTTCACAGGTGCAACAAAACTTTGATAAGGTAACATGTTAAAAAGGTCTAACAAAGCCAAATGTCTTGAGTGGCAGTAAGACAAAATGATTTACCTGAAAGCTGAGCCAAGAGAAGTGTCCAGATCAATTTGTCCATTCCAAGAAACAACACAGCGACATGCTTGGCTGCAACCATAAAGAAACCATGAAATATCATATTTAACTAGTCCAACAGGCATGTTCAGGGAGTTGGGTACATTTTTCTCCGCAAAAGAACACTTTAACCCAGGTATATTTCATTGTTCAAAAACCCAGCTATGTTTACCCTTAAACAAGGATGCTGCCACATAACACAACATGGGGGTATACATGGGGAGTATACTACAGGTCACCAGCACAACCTGGGTACATATGGTACAGCACTAGACAAACCGTACCACCCAACTAACTCCAGGTTGAAACAAGTGAAAGAAGGAAAAACAGTGAAGCGGGAGCACAGAACAAGCGCATGTGGCATCATCAGACTACTTGAAGAAGTTCCTTTGGAGTTGAGCCTGGATCCAATTCATAGCATCCCTTGGGGGAATTGTGAGCTTCTTCACCAGTAAGGATATGAAACGGCACCTGGTGCGAAAACCGCGTCATTTCCTCCTCTGGAATCCTCCTGCTCTTTGCTGCGTCAGAAAGTGGCTTGAACACAGACACAAAGCCAGGGACTTTCTCAATGGGCATGACAGAAAGGCCTTCACTTGGGCTGTAGCTGTCAAGAACCTGCACCAAGTCATACTTGTACATTGTCTCATCAGGTACAAGTTCATCCCAGTCGGCAGACCAGTTCTGGTACAGGGCCCAGATATCACCTTTCCGTGGAAGAATTCTGATGATTCTTCTACCTGGACCTTTCTGACATGCGACAAGATGAGAGAATTTATTCAGCTCGTCAGCATCTTCGGATGCACCAGGCTTGAAATCGCCACAGGTCTTGGAGAATCCACATGAGAGCCAGTCTGAAGCCCCAAACTCGTCGGGATTATCCGCCTTGAGGAATGCAAATGTAACCTTAAAAGGGCGTCTGGAGTGCACTGTCTGGATCAAAGCATAGTAGCGAGGCATGCCATCTTCTTCATCATATGTGGCCCACACTTGATCCTTCTGGAAAGAGTTCCCAGAATGATCACCAAAGGCATAGAAATCTGCATCAGGGACAAGCATTTCATCGGGAGATGGCTCTTGTTCCCTGCGGCTTCTCCTGGTGTAAAAAAACCGTATTTCAGGTTTCTTCCACTCCCATGACCCCATTTCTTCTGAACTGGCATGCTTCCTCTTCTCTGCCCTCTTTCTTTCACTGGTCAGTTTCTTCCCATTATCTTCTTCTGGATGAACTGAACTACTTCGTTGTGTCCTCTTCATTTTCTTGGCATCAACTGATGTGCTGCATGTGGCCGCTTTGTTTGTTCTCTGAGTAGTCTGCATCTTTCGTCCATTCTCCATATCAGCCTTCTTCCTGTTGAACTCCTCTAATTTGTCCCGAAGTTGGAGTTTCATCTTGTTAATTAGTAAGCTTCGTATATCCAACTTCTCCATCTCCTTGATGAAGCTGCTCCCAGCAGATACATGACAATTAGAAGTCTCCTTGCGCCTCTTCGCTCCCGATGCCCGATCAGTGGAGCGAGCCTTCCTTTTGGCTTTGTTCTGTGAACTTGAGTCACCATCAAGGCCAGAGCTTGTTGACTGCGGCGCCACTTTCTTGTATCGCTTCTTTGCGGCTTCCTTTTCCTTCGTTGCTGCAGCTTTTCTAGGGATTGATGATCCGGAAGAGCCTGAAACAGTACCATGTGTCTGTTGCACTGAATGTGAAAAAGTGTGTGCACCAGCTGCAGATCCCTGAAAAGAGCACCGCTGCTGCATAGGATTATGATGATTCCAGCTACCACTAGCCACTCCTGTTCCTGCCATTCCCTCACCAGGACATGCTGTCCGACCCCTACTAGTATTAGTATCCATTGACTTTGGTTGGTAGGTGTGACTTGAAGTAGGCGGAGGAGGAACTTCTTCAGCCTTAAAAGGTTTATGGCACTCTGGACATATCATATATTGGTTCACGTATTGCCTTGGGTACTCAAAGTTCATGCGACAAGAAATGCAGACTGTCCAAAATGTGCTTAGCATTGGCATATTTTGAGGAGGCACATTGGGAGGTGAGGCTGGACCAGTATTTTGCCTGCAGAAGCCATTCATACTTGGCATGGATGAACTGGAAGTGTTATCAACACTTACTTGGGAGTTGTTCTGAAGGACTCGTAAAGAGCTCATATGCCTCCTCTGATCATGAAGTATTCTCTTGTTTTTGTCAGACAATACATTCCAAGCATCAGAGATGAGATTGAAAGCACTATCAGCACCAACGAAACTGTTCTTGTCCGGATGAGTTTGTAAGGCCAGCTTCTTGTACTGCTTCCTGATAGTCTCCTCATCAGCCCAGGTTGATACTTCTAGGATGCCATACCAGTCATTCTCCCCTTCAAACTTTTTCAGTGACCTTAGGTGGACATCCAAGGCTACAATCATCTGATCGATGCCCTCAAGATCGAAAAGACCCTTTGCTTTCAAGGCAAGCTTCCTTGCGCCCGCAAAATCGTTCACCTTGTACTTCCTTTCAGCCATCTCCTTTGATCTGATCGCTTCATCTTTGTTGCACTCCATATCTGTAGAAAATACTGTGTCAGCCTTGTTTCATAAATCAATCATAACGTTCAAATAAGTATTGTGATAAGCTACCATCGTATCAAATTTTTAAATACTTCATTGAGGAAGTGCACAAAATGTTGGGTACACTGCCTGTGCACTCATCTCTATGGCGCCAAATACATATCCATATAACACATTTTATTGAAACAAAAGCAAAGAGAGATAACACATGATTGCGTACAGCATTCAAACAGAAGAAAACAAGGGCACTACTAACACATCAAAAACCATGTATGAAGTGCTATGTTTAGTTTACAACCACGTCCTAATCAAAAGAATTGGACATGCTACTAGAATACTGGATGTGCTTACTACTCCCTTCGTCCCATAATGTAAGATGTTTTTTGACACTACACTAGTGTCAAAAAACATCTTACATTATGGGACGGAGGGAGTACATTCCAATTAGTAAGGTCATTGATGAATATGCGCTTCCACAATTCCACCATGTGCCATTGAATAAACATAAACAATCAATCTGAAAGAAGCCACATTTCGCACCATGGAGTGAGTTTATGGTTGACTGCTTACTATGCCAGGGGTTCATACTTGATCTGTACCTTTAAGTCCCTAGTCCAAATTAAACTAGTTCCAACCATTACAGAAATCCAGACAGTAATCAATACGAAAGCCATGCTAAACAATAAAGAGCAGCGTACTCTCCAATCAGCCTAGAGAGATTTTAGTTAGATACAAAAACTACAATAGCGAGGCAAAGTTGATCAAAATGTCTCCAGCAACTCACAGCATGCAAAAGGATCAGTGTTTGGCATACACGCCATTGGGCAAGTTAATATCCGCCTGCTGTTTTCCCAAAGTTGATGCTTAATCTAGACCCTAGCAGCCCTAGTAGTCCAGTACTGTCAAATTATGAACTAAAGCTAAACATAAATAATCTTTCCCAAGCAATGCTAAACAGTAAATGAGTAGAACACTTTCCAATCATGGCAGAGAGATCCCACCCCAAAACAGCAAACTGCAGACTTAGACAAACTTGATCAAGCAAAGCATCCCCCCCCCCCCCCCCCCCCACCACCACCAGAAAAAAACAAAAACAAAAGGAGTGGCATTTCGCTTTTCGCGTCATCAGGTGAGTTAATCGCCGCTTGCTGTTCCCAAAGCTGATGCTTAATCAATCATAAAACTGAAGATAAACAGTAATCATGTCAAACCAATGCAAAACAATATTGAGAAGAACACTCTCCAATCATCACAGGGAGATTCTACTTAAACCTACATAGTAGCAAGACAAACCTGGTCAAGCGTTTCCCACAATAACAACTCACGGCACCGGAACACGAACGTGGCAATGTGCAGCTGCTGCTTCTAATCACGGGGAGAAAACGAACCTGTAGAGTATTTTGTCAGCCTTGTTTCATAATCAATCATAACATTCAAGTAAGTATTGTGATAAGCTACCATCATATCAAATTTTCAAATACTTCATTGAGGGAGTGCACAAAATGTTGGGTGCACTACCTGTGCACTCGACCCAATGGCGCCAAATCCATATTCAAATAGTAAACATTTAACAGGAACAAAATCGAAGAGAGACGACGCATGATTGCAAACAATGGCATTCCAAAAGAAGAAAACAAGGGCACGACTAACACATCAAAAGCCAACTACATCCTAATTAAAAGAATTTAATATGCTACTAGAAAACTAGACTTGGTTACTAGATTCTCAAACAGTAAGGCCTTTAACGAGTACGCGGTATACTGCATGATTTAAGGGAAAATATTACCATCCTTGCATGCATTCCAAAAGAAGCAAATTAGACTACAACAAGTACAAGAAACTCTACAGCATTAGCATTTATGTTTAGGTTTTAATTATTATTTTTAAAATTGCTATGATGTCCCAACAGTTGAATTCATCATGAGCTACCATGTTTTCTCAAGACTATGGTCATTCATTAAACTGCATGAAATGTTTAATAACCCCACATGTGCAGTCATCTCGATCCCGCCAAATCCAATATTCACATGAAACTACGCATTTCAAGGTACATGAGCCCGCCGGCTGTCCCAGGGCCACCAAGGCCACCTCTATGCCGACGGCCAATCTATGCCTACGGCTGCCGTAGGCATAGATGTTAGTATGCCGACGGCGTTTCTATGCCTACGGCCCCCGTCGGCATAGATGGAGGTATGCCGACGGCTTGTCTACGCTTACGGTTTTCCCGAAGCCGTCGGCATATATCCTTCTATGCCTACGGCAGCCGTCGGCATATATAAGGCCGTAGGCATATAAGGTTATTCTGGTAGTGAGGCTTCAACAATTGTAACTTCGTGCTATTGAATAAAATTAAACAAGCAAACTGAAATAAGCCACATTGCGTGCCATTGAGGGAGTCAATGGTTGGATGCTTATTATTCCTGTTGTTCATAGTTGATCTGTACCTTTAAACCCCTAGTCCAAATTTAACTAGTTTCAATCATTACAGAAATGTAGACAGTAACCATATCAAAGGCATGCTAAACAATAAAGAGCAGCACAATCATCCTAGAGGGATTGTAGTACAAAAACTAGACACCAAGGCAAATGTTGATGTTTACCAAAATGTCCTGAACAAGTTACAGCATACAGAAGGATCAAAATGTCCTGAATTATAAACTTGATCTGGACCCTTGTACCGGTTGCAGTCTAGTACTGTCAATTAGAATCTAAACAGTAATCATGCCCAAGTGATGCTAAAACAATATGGGCAGAACACTCTCCAATCATCACAGAGAGATCCCACCCAAGTACAGAGCAAGACAAACTATATCAAGCAAAGCATCCCGAAAAACACAAGGATCCGTGTTTCGTTGTTTCGCTTTCGCGCCATCAGGCGAGTTAATCGCCGCTTACCCGTTTATAAAGCTGATGCTTGATCAGTCATAAAACTGAAGATAAACAGTAACCATGCCGAACCATTGCTAAGCAATAATGGGAAGAACACTCTCCAATCATCACAGGGGGATTCTACTTAAACCTACATACTAGCAAGTACAAAACTCGATCAAGCGTTTACCCCCAAGAACAAGACCTCACGGCACGGGAACACGAACGTGGCAATGTGCGGCGCCGCTTCCAAACACGGGGAGGAAACGGAGATTCTCTCCACTCCGTGTATGTATGTATGTGTAGGGCGCACACGCGAAACAAATCGGAGTCCAACCAGGGAACGGCAACCAACCAACCAACCAACGGAGAAGCGCACCCAAACCCCAGCCGGATTGAAGTAATAGACCTACCCAAAGCGGCGGCGCCGGCCGGGGCGGCGGAGGCTACGCGATCGCCATTGGTCCACGAACCCTCCGGAACCCCCGCGGCCCGCCGCCGATTCGCGCCGGTGCTCGAAGACGCCGGCCGATATCTCTGTATTCCCGAAGCAAGTGTCCCGAACCAAACCGAACCCAACCCAACACAACCCAACGGAAGTTACGGGAATCCCACTTCCGCAGCGGCGGCGGCCGGCAGCGGCGGCGAGCGAACCAGGCGAGAATCGCGCGGGCGGTTTTGAACGCGTCGCCCAATTTTTGCGCGCAAGTAGAGAGAGAGAGCAGCGGGCGGAGAGGGGGAGGGGGGTGGCGCACCTCGTTTTCGTCGAGGTAGGGACGGGACCCGGCGGGCAGACAGGGGGGCGGCTCCTTCCTCCTTGTCGCTCGATTCGGTGGATTTGATTTCTGATTTCTGTGGGAATTCTCCTTTTTGTTTGCGAAGAAGAAGATTAAAAATGTATGTTTGGGTCTGTGTGGGTGAGAAAGGTGACGGCGCACAAGTCGGAGTAGGAAATCCAATCGGGAGGAGAGTCCGGTTTAAATACGAGACCGAGGGGAGTTTGGAAACCCTAGCGAGCGAGCGAGAGAGCAACGGCGAATTGCGAATTTTGGAGACCAAATCGCGGGCGGCGCGTTCGCGGGTTTCGAATCGCGTCTGGTACCAGTTTTGTTTGGGGTGGCACGGCGAGCGGCGCGTTCCTTCTCCCGGTTTCGGCACGTCACGGCCTCTAGCGTCACGCTTGTGGGGCGGTGGGCGGACCCGGCCGGAACAAATATTCGGTGGGTGCACCGAGTTTGACTTTTTTTTTCAAAGACAGCACACATACGCACATATATTCAGAACGCATGCACGCGCACACACATATCTTATCCCTACGAGCATCTTCGAGAGTCTGAGCCGGCATAACAATTTGAGATTACGAAGTTATCACAGACGCCTCTTATTGCTCTATGGGAACGTCTCCTTCGAAAAAACAATATGCGCGACCATCCTCCTCTCGTTGCTCTTCTCGCCTCCACCGTTGTCTGCTGCCTCCCCTCACTACTTGTAGCGCCGCCTTTGACCGCTTTTGGCCGTCTCCACTCCCTCCGACAACGTCATGGACAACGCCTTTGACCTCTGCATATGATTCCATCAGTTTGGAGTAGGATCTGACGACTTCAACGGTTGTTACGCCTTCGACAATCGGCCGCCACCGCCTTGGTCAGCACCTCGTCCACCCTGTCGGAGAAGAGCCTGGCGTGGAGGTGGAAAAGCCTATGTCGTCGCGTGCAGGCAGCGACCTCCCCCGTCAAGACCACAACAATCCACATCGACAGGGCTGAAGAAGAAGAAGACAGGGAAAGGCCACACCTTTGCCCCTCCTTGCTTCGTCCCAGCAACAGGTGGAACTGGGGAGCCTTCCCTATCCTACATTAGATCATAAATGGCGATGAGGTAAAAGAAATTCATCATTTGCCTTGTGTTCGTTTTTTCTTTGATTGAATGCGGGTTGACCGTGGAAAATTGGTGGAAAATATGCAACATTTGTAATTTAGCGATGATTTTGTCAGAGGGGTCGACCCTCAACAATGAATTGTTTCTCGATAGTATGATGAGTGATTCCGGGACAAATGATGTCGATGTCAAGGGCGCATCGTTGTCTCTTTTTTATCATGCATCCGACCAAGATACGAAATTTGACCAATTCAAACCCTCCCCCTATGAATGCACACACACTACCCCTGTGAGTACCTTTGAGAGACTGACCCGACACAACATCTTGAGATTGACGAAGTCACCACACGTTCCTCCGTAGTCTAAGGAAATGTCTTCTAACAAAACAGTTTGGCGTGACCCCCTCCTCTTGCAGCTCTTCTCGCCTACACTGTCGCCTCCCCTCACTCGTCATAGCCCCGCCTTTGACTGCTTATGGTCGTCCCCAGTCCCCGCCGACAACGACATGGACGATACCTTTGACCTCCATCTCTGATTCCATCAGTTGGAGCCGGATTAGATGACTTCAACAGTTGTTGTGCCTCCGACATTCAGCCGCCACCACCTTGGTCAACACCTCGTCCATCCTGCCGGCGAAGAGTCTGACGCGGAGGTGGCAAATTGTATGTCGCCGCATGCAGGTGGCGCCCTCCCCTGTTGGGACGGCAACAATCCACATCGAAGGGGCCCAAGAAGAAGACATGTAAAGGATGTGTCGTTATCCCTTGTCACTTCATCCCAGCGGGCCAAACTGGTGAGCCTACCCTGTCCTGCACTGGATCAGAGATAGCGTTGAGGTAAAGAAATGCATTATTTGCTTCGTATTCGGTTTTTGTTCAATTGGATGTGAGGTGGGTGTGGAAAATTGTTGTCGGTCGGTCGACCCTCGACGATGAATTATTTCTCGATAATATGATGGGTGATTCCGGGACAAAATGATGTTGATCTCAAGGGCGCATCATTGTCTCGCTTTATCATGAATCCAACCAAGATATGGAATTTGATCAATTCAAACCCTACGGCTTGTCGAGGAAGGTCGAAATTCGGGGAGCTAACTTCAAGCCTGATGAGGATGTTGCGATTTTCATGGCATGGGAAGATATCTCTTTCGATGCAGTCGTCGAGAAAGATCAAATGAGTGCAAAGTATTGGAAGCACATCGAGGAGCGTTTCAAACATCATCTTGGGTGGAGAATGAATCGTACCCTCAAATATCTCAAAAACCAATGGGGGTACGGTTAAGAGATGTGCAACCATTGGCCAGGTTGTTTGGAGCAAGTGAAACATGCTCCTCCTAGCAGTGCCACCATCGATTGATATGTAAGCAATCTTGTTGTTTCGTGATTGCCACATTTGATTACTTTGAGCATTCTCATCAATTTGAGCATTTGTTTTTTTAGGATAACAACGCCCAAGAGAGGTACCAACAAATGACCAAGTCGAAGGGCAAGACGTTTGGCCTCCAAATTTTTTTAGAAGGCCACGACAATTGAAAGTCGAGCAATCATAGCGCCAGTCCAAACACTGAGAAGTGCAACAATTCCTCTTCGAAGATGGACGACAGTGACGATGATGATGGTGATGGAGAGCAAAGGGAAAAGATGCCTACAAGTCCCAGTCCGGTGTCTCTCATGGGTCAACCCGACAAAAGGAAGAGAGGAAAGGGGAAGCTCATGAGAGAAGGACAATAAATGAGTGCACTCAGAAGTGGAAGTAAGAAAAGCTAGAGATGGAGGAGAAGAAGAATCAAGATGAGAGGGTAAGATGGGATGCTATGTGAAGGAAATATGCCCTAGAGGCAATAATAAAGTTGTTATTTTATATTTCCTTATTCATGATAAAGGTTTATTATACATGCTAGAATTGTATTGATCGGAAACCTAAATACATGTGTGAATACATAAACAAATACCGTGTCCCTAGTAAGCCTCTACTAGACTAGCTCGTTGATCAAAGATGGTTAAGGTTTCCTAACCATGGACATGTGTTGTCATTTGATAACGGGATCACATCATTAGGAGAATGATATGATGGACAAGACCCATCCGTTAGCTTAGCATAATGATCGTTCAGTTTTATTATTATTGATTTCTTCATGTCAAATACATATTCTTTCGACTATGAGATTATGCAACTCCCGGATACCGGAGGAATACCTTGTGTGCTATCAAATGTCACAACGTAACTGGGTGATCATAAAGATGCTCTACAGGTATCTCGGAAGGTGTTTGTTAAGTTGGCATAGATCGAGATTAGGATTTGTCACTCCGAGTATCGGAGAGGTATCTCTGGGCCCTCTCGGTAATACACATCATAAGCTTGCAAGCAAATGACTAAGGAGTTAGTCACGAGGTGATGTATTACGGAACGAGTAAAGAGACTTGCTGGTAACGATATTGAACTAGGTATAGAGATACCGACGATCGAATCTCGGGAAAGTAACATACCGATGGACAAAGGGAATTGCGTATGTTGTCATAACGGTTCGACCGATAAAGATCTTCGTAGAATATGTAAGAGCCAATATGGGCATCCAGGTTCCGCTATTGGTTATTGACCGGAGAGGTGTCTCGGTCATGTCTACATAGTTCTCGAACCCGTAGGGTCCGCACGCTTAACGTCCGTTGACGATATAGTGTTATATGATTTGGTGACCGAATGTTGTTTGGAGTCCCGGATGAGATCACGGACATGACGAGGAGTCTCGAAATGGTCGAGAGGTAAAGATTGATATATAGGACGATGGTATTCGGACACCGGAAGTGTTTCGGAGGGTACCGGGTACCGGGTACTTATCGGGTCACCGGAAGGAGTTTCGGGCATCCCCGGCAAAAGATATGGGCCATATGGGCCAAGTGAGGGAACACACTAGCCCACAAGGGGCTGGTGCGCCCTCTATAGGGCCGGCCCTATGGGGAGGGAAAGGAAAGGGGAGGAGGAAAGGAAAGTGTGGAGTTGGACTCCCTCTTCCTTCCCTCTCCCCCCTCTTTCCTTTCCCCCTTGTTCATACAAGGAAAGGGGGGGCGCAGGAGGGCAGGAGCCCTAGGGCCGGCGGCCAGCCCCTAGGGGCGCACCCTGGCTGCCCTGGCTGCCTCCCTCTCCCCTCCCACCTATATATACATGGGGAGGGGGCGCCACCCAAGGATACAACATTGTCTTAGCCGTGTGCGGCGCCCCCGTCCACCGTTTACTCCCTCGGTCATATTTTCATAGTGCTTAGGCGAAGCCCTGCGGAGATCACATCACCATCACCGTCACCACGCCGTCATGCTGCCAGAACTCATCTACTACCTCGCCGTCTTGCTGGATCAAGAAGGCGGAGGACGTCACCGAGCTGAACGTGTGCAGAACACGGAGGTGCCGCTCGTTCGATACTAGATCGGTTGGAGCACGGAGAAAATTCGACTACATCAACCGCGTTGTGAAATGCTTCCGCTTACGGTCTACGAGGGTACGTAGACATACTCCCCCCTCTCGTTGCTATGCACCTCCATGGATAGATCTTGCGTGTGTGTAGAATTTTTTTTGTTTTCCATGCAACGTTTCCCAACAGTGGCATCCGAGCCAGGTCTATGCGTAGATGATATGCACGAGTAGAACACAAAGAGTAGTGGGCGGTGATAGTCATACTGCTTACCACCAACGTCTTATTTTGATTTGGCGGTATTGTGGGATGAAGCGGCCCGGACCAACCTTACATGACCACGCACATGAGACCGGTTCCACCGACTGACATGCAACTAGTTTTGCATAAAGGTGGTTGGTGGGTGCCTGTTTCTCCTACTTTAGTTGAATCGAATTTGACTACGGCCGGTCCTTGAAGAAGGTTAAAACAGCAAACTTGATGAAACACCGTTGTGGTTTTTGCGCAGGTAAGAACGGTTCTTGCTAGAAGCCCGTAGCAGCCACGTAAAACTTGCAACAACAAAGTAGAGGGCGTCTGACTTTGTTTTTGCAGGGCATGTTGTGATGTGATATGGTCAAGACATGATGTGATATACGTTATTGTATGAGATGATCATGTTTTGTAAATTATCGGCAACCGGCAGGAGCCTTATGGTTGTCTCTTTATTGTATGAAATGCAAACACCATGTAATTGCTTTACTTTATCGCTATGCGTTAGCAATAGTTGTAGAAGCAATAGTTGGCAAGACAACCACGACGCTACGATGGAGATCAAGGTGTCGAGCCGGTGACAATGGAGTTCATGACGATGCTTTGGAGATGGAGATCAAAAGCACAAGATGATGATGGCCATATCATGTCACATATTTTGATTGCATGTGATGTTTATCTTTTATGCATCTTATTTTGCTTAGAACGACGGTAGCATTATAAGATGATCCCTTCACTAAATTTCAAGATAAAAGTGTTCTCCCTGAGTATGCACCATTGCCAAAGTTCATCGTTTCGAAGCACCACGTGATGATCGGGTGTGATAGACTCTACGTTCACATACAACGAGTGTAAGACAGTTTTGCACATGCAGAATACTTGGGTTAAACTTGACGAGCCTAGCATGTACAGACATGGTCTCGGAACACTGGAGACCGAAAGGTTGAACGTGAGCCATATAGTAGATATGATCAACATAGAGATGTTCACCATTGATGACTACCCCATCTCACGTGATGATCGGACATGGGTTAGTTGATTTGGATCACGTATCACTTAGATGACTTGAGGGATGTCTGTTTAAGTGGGAGTTCATTAGTAATTTGATTAATTGAACTTAATTTATCATGAACTTAGTCTTATAGTTTTGCATATCTATGTTGTAGATCAATGGCCCGAGCTACCGTTCCCCTGAATTTTAATGCGTTCCTAGAGAAAGCTAAGTTGAAAGATGATAGTAGCAACTACACAGACTGGGTCCGTAACTTGAGGATTATCCTCATTGCTGCACAGAAGAATTATGTCCTTGATGCACCGCTAGGTGAAAGACCTGCTACAGGAGCTGAAGCTGATGTTATGAACGTCTGGCAAGCTCGATCTCATGACTACTCAATAGTTCAGTGTGACATGCTTTACGGCTTAGAACCGGGACTTCAAAGACGTTTTGAACGTCATGGAGCATATGAGATATTCCAAGAGTTGAAGTTAATATTTCAAGCAAATGCCCGGGTTGAGAGATATGAAGTCTCCAATAAGTTCTATAGCTGCAAAATGGAGGAGAACAGTTCTGTCAGTGAACACATACTCAAAATGTCTGGGTATTATAATCACTTGACTCAGCTGGGAGTTGATCTTCCAGTTGATTGTGTTATTGACAGAGTTCTTCAATCACTGCCACCAAGCTACAAAGGCTTTGTGATGAACTATAATATTCAAGGGATGAACAAAACAATTCCCGAGCTCTTCACAATGCTCAAGGCTGCGGAGGTAGAAATCAAGAAGGAGCATCAAGTGTTGATGGTTAACAAGACCACTAGTTTCAAGAAAAAGGGCAAGGGAAAGAAAGGGAACTTCAAGAAGAATGGCAAGCAAGTTGCCACTCCCGGGAAGAAGCCCAAAGCTGGACCCAAGCCTGAAACTGAGTGCTTCTACTGCAAAGGGACTGGTCACTGGAAGCGGAACTGCCCCAAATACTTGGCGGATAAGAAGGATGGCAAAGTGAACAAAGGTATATTTGATATACATGTTATTGATCTGTACCTTACTAATACTCGTAGCAGCGCCTGGGTATTTGATACTGGTTCGGTTGCTCATATTTGTAACTCGAAACAGGAGCTGCGGAATAAATGAAGATTGGCTAAGGACGAGGTGACGATGCGCATCGGAAACGGTTCCAAGGTTGTGATCGCCATCGGCACGCTACCTCTACATCTACCTTCGGGATTAGTTTTAGACCTGAATAATTGTTATTTGGTTCCCGCGTTGAGCATGAACATTATATCTGGATCTTGTTTATTGCGAGACGGTTATTCATTTAAATCAGAGAATAATGATTGTTCTATTTATATGAGTAATATCTTTTATGGTCATGCACCCTTGAAGAGTGGTCTATTTTTGTTGAATCTCGATAGTAGTGATACACATATTCATAATATTGATGCCAAAAGATGCAAAGTTGATAATGATAGTGCAACATATTTGTGGCACTGCCGTTTAGGTCATATTGGTGTGAAGCGCATGAAGAAACTCCATGCAGATGGACTTTTGGAATCACTTGATTATGAATCATTTGATACTTGCGAACCATGCCTCATTGGCAAGATGACTAAAATTCCGTTCTCCGGAACAATGGAGCGAGCTAATGACTTATTGGAAATAATACATACCGATGTATGCGGTCCGATGAGTGTTGAAGCACGCGGTGGGTATTGTTATTTTCTGACCTTCACAGATGATTTGAGTAGATATGGGTATGTCTACTTAATGAAACACGAGTCTGAAACATTTAAAAAGTTCAAAGAATTTCAGAGTGAAGTGGAGAATCATCGTAACAAGAAAATAAAGTTTCTACAATCTGATCGCGGAGGCGAATATTTGAGTTACAAGTTTGTCCTTCATTTAAAACAATGTGGAATTGTTTCACAACTCACGCCACCTGGAACACCACAGCGTAATGGTGTGTCCGAACGTCGTAACCGTACTTTATTAGATATGGTGCGTTCTATGATGTCTCATACCGATTTACCACTATCGTTTTGGGGTTATGCATTAGAGACAGCTGCATTCACGTTAAATAGGGCACCGTCTAAATCCGTTGAGACGACACCGTATGAACTGTGGTTTGGCAAGAAACCTAAGTTGTCGTTTCTTAAAGTTTGGGGTTGCGACACTTATGTCAAAAGGCTTCAGCCTAATAAGCTCGAACCCAAATTGGAGAAGTGCGTCTTCATAGGATACCCTAAGGAAACAATTGGGTACACCTTCTACCACAGATCCGAAGGCAAGATCTTTGTTGCCAAGAATGAAACATTTCTAGAGAAGGAGTTTCTCTCGAAAGAAGTGAGTGGGAGGAAAGTAGAACTTGATGAGGTAATTGTACCTTCTCTCAATTTGAAAAGTAGCACATCACAGAAAACCGTTCCCGTGATACCTACACCAACTAAAGAGGAAGCAAATGATCATGATCATGAAACTTCAGATCAAGTTACTATAGAACCTCGTAGGTCGACCAGAGCACGATCCGCACCAGAGTGGTACGGTATGTTGGAAATATGCCCTAGAGGCAATAATAAAGTGGTTATTATTATATTTCCTTGTTCGTGATAATTGTCTATTGTTCATGCTATAATTGTGTTATCCAGAAATCGTAATACATGTGTGAATACATAGACCACAACATGTCCCTAGTAAGCCTCTAGTTGACTAGCTCGTTGATCAATAGATGGTTATGGTTTCCTAACCATGGACATTGGATGTCATTGATAACGGGATCACATCATTAGGAGAATGATGTGATGGACAAGACCCAATCCTAAGCATAGCACAAGATCGTGTAGTTCATTTGCTGGAGCTTTTCTAATGTCAAGTATCATTTCCTTAGACCATGAGATTGTGCAACTCCCGGATACCGTAGGAATGCTTTGGGTGTATCAAACGTCACAACGTAACTGGGTGACCATAAAGGTACACTACAGGTATCTCCGAAAGTGTCTGTTGGGTTGGCACGAATCGAGACTGGGATTTGTCACTCCGTATGACGGAGAGGTATCTCTAGGCCCACTCGGTAATGCATCATCATAATGAGCTCAATGTGACTAAAGAGTTAGCCACGGGATCATGCATTACGGAACAAGTAAAGAGACTTGCCGGTAACGAGATTGAACAAGGTATAGGGATACCGACGATCGAATCTCGGGCAAGTAGCATACCGGTGGACAAAGGGAATTGTATACGGGATTGATTGAATCCTCGACATCATGGTTCATCCGATGAGATCATCATGGAACATGTGGGAGCCAACATGGGTATCCAGATCCCGCTGTTGGTTATTGGCCGGAGAGATGTCTCGGTCATGTCTGCATGGTTCCCGAACCCGTAGGGTCTACACACTTAAGGTTCGGTGATGCTAGAGTTGTTATGGGAAATAGTATGTGGTTACCGAATGTTGTTCGGAGTCCCGAATGAGATCCCGGACGTCATGAGGAGTTCCGGACTGGTCCGGAGGTGAAGATTTATATATGGGAAGTCATCATACGGTCACCGGAAGTATTCGGGGGTTTGCCGGTATTGTACCGGGACCACCGAAGGGGTTCCGGGGGTCCACCGGGAGGGTCCACCTGCCCCGGAGGGCCCTATGGGCTGTATGTGGAAGGGAACCAGCCCCTAAGTGGGCTGGGCGCCATCCCCCCTTAGGGCCCATGCGCCTAGGGTTGGGGGGAAACCCTAAAGGGGGCGCCCCCCTTGGCTTGGGGGGCAAGCCCCCTCCCCTTGGCCGCCGCCCCCCCTCTAGATCTGATCTAGAGGGGCCGGCCCCCTTCCCCCTTGGCCCTATAAATAGAGGGGAGGAGGGAGGGCAGCAACACCTCATCCAAGGCGCAGCCCTCCCCCTCTCCAACACCCCCTCCTCCTCCGTTGAGCTTGGCGAAGCCCTGCCGGAGAACTGCAAGCTCCACCACCACGCCGTCGTGCTGCCGGAGTTGTCTTCCCCAACCTCTCCCTCCTCCTTGCTGGATCAAGGCGCGGGAGACGTCACCGGGCTGTACGTGTGTTGAACACGGAGGCGCCATTGTTCGGCGCTTAGATCGGAATCGACCGCGATCTGAATCGCTACGTGTACGACTCCTCCAACCGCGTTCTTGCAACGCTTCCGCATCGCGATCTTCAAGGGTATGAAGATGCACTCTCCTCTCTCTCGTTGCTAGTCTCTCCATAGATTGATCTTGGTGATGCGTAGATTTTTTTTTGAATTATTACTACGTTCCCCAACAGTGGCATCATGAGCTAGGTCTATGCGTAGTTTCTATGCACGAGTAGAACACAAGTTGTTGTGGGCGTCGATTTTGTCAATTTACTTGCCGTTACTAGTCTTATCTTGATTCAGCGGCATCGTGGGATGAAGCGGCCCGGACCGACCTTACACGTACGCTTACCTGAGACAGGTTCCACCGACTGACATGCACTAGTTGCATAAGGTGGCTAGCGGGTGTCTGTCTCTCCTACTTTAGTCGGATCGGATTCGATGAAAAGGGTCCTTATGAAGGGTAAATAGAAATTGGCATATCACGTTGTGGTTTTGGCGTAGGTAAGAAACGTTCTTGCTAGAAACCTATAGCAGCCACGTAAAATTTTGCAACAACAATTAGAGGACGTCTAACTTGTTCTTGCAGCATATGCCGTGTGATGTGATATGGCCAAAAGGATGTGATGAATGATATATGTGATATATGAGATTGATCATGTTCTTGTAATAAGAATCACGACTTGCATGTCGATGAGTATGACAACCGGCAGGAGCCATAGGAGTTGTCTTAATTTATTGTATGACCTGCGTGTCAATGAAAACGCCATGTAATTACTTTACTTTATTGCTAACCGTTAGCCATAATAGTAGAAGTAATAGTTGGTGAGACAACTTCATGAAAACACGATGATGGAGATCATGGTGTCATGCCGGTGACGATGATGATCATGGCGCCCCGAAGATGGAGATCAAAAGGAGCAAAATGATATTGGCCATATCATGTCACTATTTGATTGCATGTGATGTTTATCATTTTTTTTACATCTTATTTGCTTAGAACGATGGTAGCATAAATAAGATGATCCCTCGCTAAAATTTCAAGAAAGTGTTTCCCCTAACTGTGCACCGTTGCGAAGGTTCGTTGTTTCAAAGCACCACGTGATGAACGGGTGTGATAGATTCTAACGTTCGAATACAACGGGTGTAAGCCAGATTTACACATGCAAAACACTTAGGTTGACTTGACGAGCCTAGCATGTACAGACATGGCCTCGGAACACGAAAGACCGAAAGGTCGAACATGAGTCGTATAGAAGATACGATCAACATAGAGATGTTCATCGTTAATGACTAGTCCGTCTCACATGATGATCGGACACGGCCTAGTCGATTCGGATCATGTGTCACTTAGATGACTAGAGGGATGTCTATCTGAGTGGGAGTTCATTGAATAATTTGATTAGATGAACTTAATTATCATGAACTTAGTCTAAAGTCTTTACAATATGTCTTGTAGATCAAATGGCCCACGCTAATGTTGCCCTCAACTTCAACGCGTTCCTAGAGAAAACCAAGCTGAAAGACGATGGTAGCAACTACACGGACTGGGTCCGTAACTTGAGGATCATCCTCATAGCTGCCAAGAAAGCATATGTCCTTGAAGCACCGCTAGGTGACGCACCTGTTTTCCCAGCAACTCAAGACGTTATGAACGCCTGGCAGTCGCGTAGTGATGATTACTCCCTGGTTCAGTGCGGCATGCTTTACAGCTTAGAACCGGGGCTCCAAAAGCGTTTTGAGCAACACGGAGCATATGAGATGTTCCAAGAGCTGAAAATGGTTTTCCAAGCTCATGCCCGAGTCGAGAGATATGAAGTCTCCGACAAGTTCTACAGTTGTAAGATGGAGGAGAATAGTTCTGTCAGCGAGCACATACTCAAAATGTTTGGGTTGCACAACCGCTTGTCTCAGCTGGGAGTTAATCTCCCGGATGACGCGGTCATTGACAGAATTCTTCAGTCGCTTCCACCTAGCTACAAGAGCTTTGTGATGAACTTCAATATGCAGGGGATGGAAAAAACCATTCCTGAGGTATATTCAATGCTGAAATCAGCGGAGGTGGAGATCAAAAAGGAACATCAAGTGTTGATGGTGAATAAAACCACTAAGTTCAAGAAAGGCAAGGGTAAAAAGAACTTCAAGAAGGACGGCAAGGGAGTTGCCGCGCTCGGTAAGCAAGCTGCCGGGAAGAAGCCAAAGAATGGACCCAAGCCTGAGACTGAGTGCTTTTATTGCAAGGGAAATGGTCACTGGAAGCGGAACTGCCCCAAGTACTTAGCAGATAAGAAGGCCGGCAATACCAAAGGTATATATGATATACATGTTATTGATGTGTACCTTACCAGCGCTTGTAGTAGCTCCTGGGTATTTGATACCGGTGCGGTTGCTCACATTTGTAACTCAAAACAGGAGCTGCGGAATAAGCGGAGACTGGCGAAGGATGAGGTGACGATGCGCGTCGGGAATGGTTCCAAGGTCGATGTGATCGCCGTCGGCACGCTACCTCTACATCTACCTTCGGGATTAGTTTTAAACCTCAATAATTGTTATTTAGTACCAGCTTTGAGCATGAACATTGTATCAGGATCTCGTTTGATGCGAGATGGCTACTCATTTAAATCTGAGAATAATGGTTGTTCTATTTATATGAGAGATATGCTTTATGGTCATGCCCCGCTGGTCAATGGTTTATTTTTATTGAATCTCGAACATGATGTTACACATATTCATAGTGTGAATGCCAAGAAATGTAAGGTTGATAATGATAGTCCCACATACTTGTGGCACTGCCGCCTTGGTCACATTGGTGTCAAGCGCATGAAGAAACTCCATGCAGATGGACTTTTGGAGTCTCTTGATTATGAATCATTTGACACGTGCGAACCATGCCTCATGGGCAAAATGACCAAGACTCCGTTCTCCGGAACAATGGAACGAGCAACCAACTTGTTGGAAATAATACATACTGATGTATGCGGTCCAATGAGTGTTGAGGCTCGCGGTGGCTATCGTTATGTTCTCACCCTCACTGATGACTTAAGTAGATATGGGTATGTCTACTTAATGAAACACAAGTCTGAGACCTTTGAAAAGTTCAAGGAATTTCAGAGTGAAGTAGAGAATCAATGTGACAGGAAAATAAAGTTCTTACGATCAGATCGTGGAGGAGAATATTTGAGTCACGAGTTTGGCACGCACTTAAGGAAATTGTTTCACAACTCACGCCGCCTGGAACACCTCAGCGAAATGGTGTGTCCGAACGTCGTAATCGCACTCTATTGGATATGGTGCGATCTATGATGTCTCTTACCGATCTACCGCTATCTTTTTGGGGCTATGCTTTAGAGACTGCCGCATTCTCTTTAAATAGGGCACCGTCTAAATCCGTTGAGACGACACCGTATGAATTATGGTTTGGGAAGAAACCTAAGCTGTTGTTTCTGAAAGTTTGGGGATGCGATGCTTATGTCAAGAAACTTCAACCTGAAAAGCTCGAACCCAAATCGGAAAAATGCGTCTTCATAGGATACCCTAAGGAAACTATTGGGTATACCTTCTACCTTAGATCCGAAGGCAAGATCTTTGTTGCCAAGAATGGATCCTTTCTGGAGAAAGAGTTTCTCTCGAAAGAAGTAAGTGGGAGGAAAGTAGAACTTGATGAGGTACCCCCTCTTGAACCGGAGAGTAGCGCAGCTCAGGAAGATGTTTCTGTGGTTCCTGCACCGACTAGAGAGGAAGTTAATGATGATGATCATGATACTTCGGATCAAGTTGCTACTGAACTTCGTAGGTCCACGAGGACACGTTCCGCACCAGAGTGGTACGGCAACCCTGTCCTGGAAATTATGTTGTTAGACAACGGTGAACCTTCGAACTATGAAGAAGCGATGGCGGGCCCGGATTCCAACAAATGGCTTGAAGCCATGAAATCCGAGATAGGATCCATGTATGAAAACGAAGTATGGACTTTGACAGACTTGCCCGATGATCGGCAAGCCATAGAGAACAAATGGATCTTTAAGAAGAAGACTGACGCGGATGGTAATGTGACCGTCTATAAGGCTCGGCTTGTCGCTAAGGGTTATCGACAAGTTCAAGGGGTTGACTACGATGAGACCTTCTCACCCGTAGCGAAGCTGAAGTCCGTCCGAATCATGTTAGCAATTGCCGCATTCTATGATTATGAAATCTGGCAAATGGACGTCAAAACGGCATTCCTTAATGGTTTCCTTAAGGAAGAATTGTATATGATGCAGCCGGAAGGTTTTGTCGATCCTAAGAATGCTGACAAGGTATGCAAGCTCCAGCGCTCCATCTATGGGCTGGTGCAGGCATCTCGGAGTTGGAACATTCGCTTTGATGAAATGATCAAAGCGTTTGGGTTTATACAGACTTATGGAGAAGCCTGTATTTACAAGAAAGTGAGTGGGAGCTCTGTAGCATTTCTCATATTATATGTGGACGACATATTGTTGATGGGAAATGATATAGAACTTTTGGAAAGCATAAAGGCCTACTTGAATAAGTGTTTTTCAATGAAGGACCTTGGAGAAGCTGCTTACATATTAGGCATCAAGATCTATAGAGATAGATCGAGACGCCTCATTGGTCTTTCGCAAAGCACATACCTTGACAAGATATTGAAGAAGTTCAATATGGATCAGTCCAAGAAGGGATTCTTGCCTGTATTGCAAGGTGTGAGATTGAGCACGGCTCAATGCCCGACCTCGGCAGAAGATAGAGAAAAGATGAGTGTCATCCCCTATGCCTCAGCCATAGGGTCTATTATGTATGCCATGCTGTGTACCAGACCTGATGTGAACCTCGCCGTAAGTTTGGTAGGGAGGTACCAAAGTAATCCTGGCATGGAACACTGGACAGCGGTCAAGAACATCCTGAAGTACCTGAAAAGGACTAAGGATATGTTTCTCGTTTATGGAGGTGACGAAGAGCTCGTCGTAAAGGGTTACGTCGGTGCTAGCTTCGACACAGATCTTGATGACTCCAAGTCACAAACCGGATACGTGTATATTTTGAATGGTGGGGCAGTCAGCTGGTGCAGTTGTAAGCAAAGCGTCGTGGCGGGATCTACATGTGAAGCGGAGTACATAGCAGCCTCGGAGGCAGCACAGGAAGCAGTCTGGATGAAGGAGTTCATCACCGACCTAGGAGTTATTCCCAATGCGTCGGGCCCAATGACTCTCTTCTGTGACAACACTGGAGCCATTACCCTTGCCAAGGAGCCCAGGTTTCACAAGAAGACCAGGCATATCAAGCGTCGCTTCAACTCCATTCGTGAACATGTTCAAGATGGAGACATAGATATTTGTAAAGTGCATACGGATCTGAATGTCGCAGATCCATTGACTAAACCTCTTCCACGAGCAAAACATGATCAACACCAGAACTCTATGGGTGTTCGATTCATCACAATGTAACTAGATTATTGACTCTAGTGCAAGTGGGAGACTGTTGGAAATATGCCCTAGAGGCAATAATAAAGTGGTTATTATTATATTTCCTTGTTCGTGATAATTGTCTATTGTTCATGCTATAATTGTGTTATCCGGAAATCGTAATACATGTGTGAATATATAGACCACAACATGTCCCTAGTAAGCCTCTAGTTGACTAGCTCGTTGATCAATAGATGGTTATGGTTTCCTAACCATGGACATTGGATGTCATTGATAACGGGATCACCTCATTAGGAGAATGATGTGATGGACAAGACCCAATCCTAAGCATAGCACAAGATCGTGTAGTTCGTTTGCTGGAGCTTTTCTAATGTCAAGTATCATTTCCTTAGACCATGAGATTGTGCAACTCCCGGATACCGTAGGAATGCTTTGGGTGTATCAAACATCACAACGTAACTGGGTGACCATAAAGGTGCACTACAGGTATCTCCGAAAGTGTCTGTTGGGTTGGCACGAATCGAGACTGGGATTTGTCACTCCGTATGACGGAGAGGTATCTCTGGGCCCACTCGGTAATGCATCATCATAATGAGCTCAATGTGACTAAAGAGTTAGCCACGGGATCATGCATTACGGAACAAGTAAAGAGACTTGCCGGTAACGAGATTGAACAAGGTATAGGGATACCGACGATCGAATCTCGGGCAAGTAGCATACCGGTGGACAAAGGGAATTGTATACGGGATTGATTGAATCCTCGACATCGTGGTTCATCCGATGAGATCATCGTGGAACATGTGGGAGCCAACATGGGTATCCAGATCCCGCTGTTGGTTATTGGCCGGAGAGATGTCTCGGTCATGTCTGCATGGTTCCCGAACCCGTAGGGTCTACACACTTAAGGTTCGGTGACGCTAGAGTTGTTATGGGAAATAGTATGTGGTTACCGAATGTTGTTCGGAGTCCCAAATGAGATCCCGGATGTCACGAGGAGTTCCGGATTGGTCTGGAGGTGAAGATTTATATATGGGAAGTCATCATACGGTCACCGAAAGTATTCGGGGGTCTGCCGGTATTGTACCGGGACCACCGAAGGGGTTCCGGGGGTCCACCGGGAGGGTCCACCTGCCCCGGAGGGCCCTATGGGCTGTATGTGGAAGGGAACCAGCCCCTAAGTGGGCTGGGCGCCATCCCCCCTTAGGGCCCATGCGCCTAGGGTTGGGGGGAAACCCTAAAGGGGGCGCCCCCCTTGGCTTGGGGGGCAAGCCCCCTCCCCTTGGCCGCCGCCCCCCCTCTAGATCTGATCTAGAGGGGCCGGCCCCCTTCCCCCTTGGCCCTATAAATAGAGGGGAGGAGGGAGGGCAGCAACACCTCATCCAAGGCGCAGCCCTCCCCCTCTCCAACACCCCCTCCTCCTCCGTTGAGCTTGGCGAAGCCCTGCCGGAGAACTGCAAGCTCCACCACCACGCCGTCGTGCTGCCGGAGTTGTCTTCCCCAACCTCTCCCTCCTCCTTGCTGGATCAAGGCGCGGGAGACGTCATCGGGCTGTACGTGTGTTGAACGCGGAGGCGCCGTTGTTCGGCGCTTAGATCGGAATCGACCGCGATCTGAATCGCTGCGTGTACGACTCCTCCAACCGCGTTCTTGCAACGCTTCCGCATCGCGATCTTCAAGGGTATGAAGATGCACTCTCCTCTCTCTCGTTGCTAGTCTCTCCATAGATTGATCTTGGTGATGCGTAGAATTTTTTTTGAATTATTACTACGTTCCCCAACACGGTAATCCTGTCCTGGAAGTCATGTTACTAGACCAAGGCGAACCTACGAACTATAAAGAAGCTATGATGAGCCCAGATTCCGATAAATGGCTTGAGGCCATGAAATCTGAGATAGGATCCATGTATGGGAACAAAGTGTGGACTTTGGTGGACTTGCCTGATGATCGGCAAGCCATTGAGAATAAATGGATCTTCAAGAAGAAGACTGACACTGATGGTAATGTTACTATCTACAAAGCTCGACTTGTCGCGAAAGGTTTTCGACAAGTTCAAGGAGTTGACTACGATGAGACTTTCCCACCCGTAGCGATGCTTAAGTCTGTCCGAATCATGTTAGCAATTGCCGCATTTTATGATTATGAAATCTGGCAAATGGACGTCAAAACTGCATTCCTTAATGGATTTCCTAAAGAAGTGTTGTATATGATGCAACCAGAAGGTTTTGTCGATCCTAAAGGTGCTAACAAAGTGTGCAAGCTCCAGCGATCCATCTATGGACTGGTGCAAGCATCTCGGAGTTGGAATACACGCTTTGATGAGGTGATCAAAGCATATGGTTTTATACAGACTTACGGTGAAGCCTGTATTTACAAGAAAGTGAGTGGGAGCTCTGTAGCATTTCTGATATTATATGTGGATGACATATTGTTGATTGGAAATGATATAAAATTTCTGGATAGCATAAAAGGATACATGAATAAGAATTTTTCAATGAAAGACCTCGGTGAATCTGCTTATATATTGGGCATCAAGATCTATAGGGATAGATCGAGACGCTTAATAGGACTTTCACAAAGCGCATGCCTTGATAAAGTTTTGAAGAAGTTCAAAATGGATCAGTCAAAGAAAGGGTTCTTGCCTATGTTACAAGGTATGAAATTGAGTCAGACTTAAAGCCCGACCACTATAGAAGATAGAGAGAGAATGAAAGTCATTCCCTATGCCTCAGCCATAGGTTCTATCATGTATGCTATGCTGTGTACCAGACCTGATGTGTGCCTTGCTATAAGTTTGGCAGGGAGGTACCAAAGTAATCCAGGAGTGGATCACTGGACAACGGTCAAGAACATCCTGAAGTACCTGAAAAGGACAAAGGATATGTTTCTCGTTTATGAAGGTGACGAAGAGTTCGTCGTAAAGGGTTACGTCGATGATAGCTTCGACACTGATCCGGATGACTCTAAGTCACAAACCGGATACGTTTTTATATTGAATGGTGGAGCTGTCAGTTGGTGCAGTTCCAAGCAAAGTGTCGTGGCGGGATCTACGTGTGAAGCGGAGTACATAGCTGCTTTGGAAGCAGCACATGAAGGAGTCTGGATGAAGGAGTTCATATCCGATCTGGGTGTAATACCTAGTGCATCGGGTCCAATGAAAATCTTTTGTGACAACACTGGAGCAATTGCCTTGGTGAAGGAATCCAGGTTTCACAAGAGAACCAAACATATCAAGAGACGCTTCAACTCCATTCGTGAAAAGGTCAAGGATGGAGACATAGAAGTTTGCAAAATACATACGGATCTGAATATAGTAGACCCGTTGACTAAGCCTCTTCCACAAGCAAAACATGATCAGCACCAAGACTCCATGGGTGTTAGATTCATTACAATGTAATCTAGATTATTGACTCTAGTGCAAGTGGGAGACTGAAGGAAATATGCCCAAGAGGCAATAATAAAGTTGTTATTTTATATTTCCTTATTCATGATAAAGGTTTATTATTCATGCTAGAATTGTATTGATCGGAAACCTAAATACATGTGTGAATACATAAACAAATACCGTGTCCCTAGTAAGCCTGTACTAGACTAGCTCGTTGATCAAAGATGGTTAAGGTTTCCTAACCATGGACATGTGTTGTCATTTGATAACGGGATCACATCATTAGGAGAATGATGTGATGGACAAGACCCATCCGTTAGCTTAGCATAGTGATTGTTCAGTTTAATTGCTATTGCTTTCTTCATGTCAAATACATATTCCTTCGACTATGAGATTATGCAACTCCCGGATACCGGAGGAATACCTTGTGTGCTATCAAACATCACAACGTAATTGGGTGATCATAAAGATGCTTTACAGGTATCTCTGAAGGTGTTTGTTGAGTTGGCATAGATCGAGATTAGGATTTGTCACTCCGAGTATCGGAGAGGTATCTTTGGGCCCTCTCGGTTATACACATCATAAGCTTGCAAGCAAATGACTAAGGAGTTAGTCACGAGGTGATGTATTACAGAATGAGTAAAGAGACTTGCCAGTAACGAGATTGAACTAGGTATAGAGATACCGATGATCGAATCTCGGGCACGTAACATACTGATGGACAAAGGGAATTGCATATGTTGTCATAACGGTTCGACCGATAAAGATCTTCGTAGCATATGTAGGAGCCAATATGGGCATCCAGGTTCTGCTATTGGTTATTGACCAGAGAGGTGTCTCGGTCATGTCTACATAGTTCTCGAACTCGTAGGGTCCGCACGCTTAACGTTCGTTGACGATATAGTGTTATATGACTTATATGATTCGGTGACCAAATGTTGTTCGGAGTCCCGAATGAGATCACGGACATGACGAGGAGTCTCGAAATGGTCGAGAGGTAAAGATTGATATATAGGATGATGGTATTCGGACACCGGAAGTGTTTCGGAGGGTACCGGGTATTTATCGGGTCACCGGAAGGAGTTTCGGGCATCCCCGACAAAGATATGGGCCTTATGGGCCAAGTGAGGGAACACACCAGCCCACAAGGGGCTGGTGCGCCCTCTATAGGGACGGCCCTATGTGGAGGGAAAGGAAAGGGGAGGAGGAAAGGAAAGTGTGGAGTTGGACTCCCTCTTCCTTCCCTCCCCCCCCCTCTTTCCTTTCGCCCTTGTTCATACAAGGAAAGGGGGGCGCAGGAGGACAGGAGCCCTAGGGCCGGCGGCCAGCCCCTAGGGCCGCGCCCTGGCTGCCTTCCTCTCCCCTCCCACCTATATATACATGGGGAGGGGGCGCCACACAAGGATACAACATTGTCTTAGCCGTGTGCGGCGCCCCCGTCCACCGTTTACTCCCTTGGTCATATTTTCGTAGTGCTTAGGCGAAGCCCTGCGGAGATCACATCACCATCACCGTCACCACGCTGTCGTGCTGCCGGAGTTCATCTACTACCTCGATGTCTTGCTGGATCAAGAAGGCGGAGGACGTCACCGAGCTGAACGTGTGCAGAAAGCGAAGGTGCCGTGCGTTCGGTACTAGATCGGTTGGAGCACGAAGAAAGTTCGACTACATCAACCGCATTGTGAAACGCTTCCACTTATGGTCTACGAGGGTCGAGGGTACGTAGACACACTCCCCCCCTCTCGTTGCTATGCATCTCCATGGATAGATCTTGCGTGTGCGTAGAATTTTTTTTGTTTTCCATGCAACATTTCCCAACACTATGCGAGATAGCAGATGACACCATGAAGAGATGGAGACGCATAGGCTACAAATTAAGGAGCGCCGGGTGACAACTGAACACATAGCCGAGGAGAATCGGTTCATCATGTTGGATCCGCACCAAATGGATATAGTGGGAGGAGCATTTTGGGAGAAGGAGTGAATCGTGCACACATTCCAGTAACCTCAAAAGAGGGGACAATGCACACGCCAAAGGAGAAGGGGATGATGCACGAGCTAAAGAAAGGGATGGTGAACATGTCGGAGAAGGGGATGGCGCACATGCCGATGAAGGGGATGATGCACACTAGCAAAATGTGATTTGTAAATGTCGCTGGTTAAATGCTTTTGTTCATGTAACTTGTTACAAACTATGTGCATGTTGGCTTGATGTACTAAACATTTAAATTTGAAGGGAAAGTGTTTGAATGAGGTTTTTTAATAGAGGCCAAGATACGATGACTCTAAGTTTGCGCGTCGCCTGGTCAGACTCCAAGTACATATGGTAACTCTACTAGAGTTGTAAAGCAGTTTGTAAATTCTTCTTCTCATGAATTTGCAACAACAAAATTATTTCCAGGGAATGTAGCGTTGTAGTTATTATAATAATTAATAACTGTTTTTAAGTGTAGGTTTTTCACTTGTTACAAATCATGTCACACATAACGATGCCATAGACACTTTTGTTAAGCCCCACTCAGTTAGTTGCGGTTTCATTCACACTACCACGTAGTTTAGAGTGTCGTACCGAGATAGATAACATTGCTTTATACAATACCGTGGAATGTATCTAGGTTTTGTCAGACTTCTCTCTTTCACATATTAATATTACCCAATTGTAGAAGCATGCCTGTAGTATTTATCCAATTGAAGTTTAGGCTCGCAAGTTTAACAAGTACACACTAGACGCGAAACAACTATAGCCGTCATGTTATTAGTTGTAGAAGATGTGAGCTCGTCACCAGTAACGCTTACCAGTGATGTGCAGGTGCTCGCGTGTCATTGGTAAGTGGTAACTCTTTGGTTGGCGGCTGTATGACATACCACTGACAGGCCTGGAAAATGGCGTGCATGACGATATCATTAACACTTCTGACAAGCCTTTGTCACATTATTGCGGTGGCGTTCACACAATAGAGTATGTGATACCAAGATCGATAATAGCACACTATGTGTACCAAAGTTTTTGGCCGACTCTAGTGAGATTCCTTTTTTTCCCCTCCCCATTCGCCTCATACTGAAGCATGCACTCATTATTTATGCAATTAAAGTGTCGTCGCAAATTTAACAAATAAAGGGTTCCATGATTTGAAAATTTATAAATGAGATATCAACATGGATTTGAACGAGTCTCGCTATTAAAGCACAGATGATACAACGGTTCATGAGCCCCATTGGTGGCAGCAACATGTGGCCGACCTAGAGGCAGAGGGGAAAGAGTTCGGTGAGATGAGAGGAATTGGTGGGCAACATCAAGATGTGCATGAAAGAGAGGTCCTAATTTGGGATCAAAAGAATAAGAGAGGATAGCGAAAGCCAGATGCTTCTGGAGGATATCGATAAGATGGAGAGGATAGGTGAGGTCAGAAAGCATGTGTCGATCGATCAAGCTGGTTAATACTTGCAATGGAACCAATCATAAGATTTCGAATGTTTTCTTACAAATATGTGGTACGCAAATATTATGATGACGTGAGAAAAAAGAAAAATAAACACACCGGCAAGGTGTTTTTTTGTTAATGTACCTAACAACAGTACATAATTTTGTATGATAGTGGGATGTCACCTCAAGTCATCGGACAAACATGGGGCACATGGTTTACCCAAGTTCGGTATGATGTAGAAAATAACCCTACTTATACTTATATGTATACTGAGACAAGGCGCAAGGAGCGATCACAATTATGGTCTCGGCACGTTCATGGGTGACTCCTCAAGGATATGGTAGCAATCTGGATTGATTTATTTATGATGTCTAAAAATGTCATCGATCAATCTTCCTTGGTAATGGCTTCTCCCGACCCCTCTCACATCCTCATAGGGTCTTTGCGTCCTTATATAGGGGTCGAGAGGTTGGAGTTCTTCTCGGACGCATATCTCCTTTTCTTCTCCAAGTTGGACTATTTTCCTTGTAGAATATGACTCACACAAAATAGTAGTTTTTCCCAATACTTGATTTCTGGGTCTTACTGAAACTAGTTTTAGATATCCCTGAGTTTGTTAGACAAATTCAAACAAGGTATTAGTTTGTTATGCTGGTAACTGAGGATAAGAAAAATCAGTTTCCTAAATACTTGTTATCCAAACAAGCCCTAAGGAAATAGCGGGTGACACATCTAGAGAAGTTGGACATGTACGATGAGCCCCCACACTGGATGTACGTAGGCAAATTGCTCCTCCTAGTTTTTTTAGGGATAATTGCTCCTCTTAGTTTTTTTTTTTGAGAAAAGCTTGCTAGGCTTTTATTTATTAGCTAAAATGTTCATGGGAATTACAATTGGGTCATGCTTAGTGCCCAACCACAGATGCCTCATCACAGGGAGAGAAACACCATACCTAGCAAGCCTATGAACCTCATAGTTCGACTCTCTAGATTCATAAGCAAAATTACAGGTAGTAAATAAAGAAGAAGTTTGTAAAATCTCTGGTTGAAAACAACTTTGATGTCTTCTCCATATCACTTATTGGGTCGGATACCACGTGACATATGTGGTAAGTAATCCAAACAATTCAAAAAAAAAGCTTATTGGGCCGGATACCGTGCTGCTCTCATGTCTGCTAGTAACGCACTCTGGCTGAAGTTCTTGCCTGTCATAAGACGCAGGGAGCTATATCTCGCACTAAGCGAGACGGAAGGATCTCTCGCATCGAGCTACTACAGTATCAGGGCGACCCATTAGTGCACGCAGACTTAAAAAGGAAACAACCAAGAAAAGTGAGCACCCAAGGATCGATCCCTGGTCCCCATCAAGACGCGAGGCACTACTAGCCACTCAGCTCACGTCGGGTTCATGCTAAGGGAGTTGGGTGCGGCGAAACGAGCTGGTTTTTCATTGAGTTTTCTGGAACTTTTCTGCATTGTTTTTCACCCTTTTTTCTCTGTTTTCATTGGGTTTTTTCTTTCCTTTATTTTTTGGTGTCTTTCTTCGGTTTTCTTTATATATTTGTTGGGATTCATTGTGTTTTTTCTTCGTTTTTCTTCGGTTTTTTTTCTTTATTTTTTTGTTTTTTCATCGGTTTTCATTGTTTTTCTATACACATTTCTTGTATATATCTAATTAAATTTTCTAATACATGTTTAACATTTTTCAAATATTTGATTAACATTTGTCAAATACCAGATTAACATTTTGTGAATACATGGTCAATATTTTTTCTATAGACATTTAATATATTTTTAAATGTCTAATTAACATTTTTCAAATAAAAGTTTACATTTATTGGTACCTGGTCAACATTTTTTCTATACACATTTATCATTTTCCAAAAGCTTCATTAACGTTTTTCAAATAATTCTTTAATATTTTCTCGAATACTTGATTAACAATTTTATATACATGATCAATTTTTTATCATTTTTAATACATGTTTAACATTTTTCTGCACATTTAACATTTTTCAAATACTTGTTAAGCATTTTTCCAAATACTAGATTAACATTTTTATATACATGATAAAAAATTCATCACTTTTTAATACATGGTCGACATTTTTTCAATAGATAATTAACATATTCTAAATGTTTGATTAAAAATTTTCAAATTCTTGGTTAACATTTTTATATACATGATTAAAAAATCTTTATTTTTTTAATACATGCTCAACATTTTTTTATACACATTTAATTATTTTTCAAATGCTTGATTAACATTTTTAAAATACTTGATAAATAATTACAAATGATAGATTACTATTTTCTAAAATACACGATCAATTTTTATATACATTTTTCGTATATGTGATAAACATTTTCTTGATACACATTAGCCATTTTTCAATTATTTTGTAAATATTTCTAAATATTATTTTATAAAGTGTGTTGTCAACATTTAGAATATTTTAAAGTATAAACTAAATCAAAAAATAAACAAAAAACAGAAAGCTTGCAAGAACAGAAAGGAGGTTGTGGCCTCCCGCGCTCCGAGGCAGGCCCATCTTGTTGTCCCCTTCAGCGAGGGTTCCCTAGGTCTCGCTAGAAGCACCCTATTAGGCGCGCAAGTCGCCAGCGAGCGACCTGGCGCGTACCCTCCTCACGTGCTAGGTATTCGTATGGTCCGGCACATATTCCTGATTTATTCTCCACCGGTTTTGGGCAGGTTCTAGAACCTTCCTTCATCCAGTTTTCTTTCCTTTCGGTTTGGTCTTTCTTTTTCTTTTTTCTTTTTTACATTTTGTACATCTTTTGAAATCCTAATACGTTTCTTAAATCATGAACATTTTGCAAATACATTAACATTTTTTTTGCGATCGAGAAGTGTTTTACAAATTTGTGAACATTTTTATAATTCATGAACCTTTATTTGCAATTTCGTTTTTTTTTTAAACGCGTGAACAATTGTTTTGAATCTGTGACTATTTTTCGAAATTTAGGGACTGAATTTTAAATTCAGGAACATTCTCCGTTTTTTACGAACTGTTTTTTTGAGCTTGTGAATACTTTTTGAATCTGCAATTTTTTTTTTGAATTTTGTGAATATTTTTTTGAAATTTGGGAACCATATCAGAATTTCCCAACATTTTTTAATATTGCGAATATTTTTTGGAAATTCATGAACATTTTTTGAAATTATGAACATTTTATGAATAGACAAACATTTGTTTTGGAATCACGAATATTTTTTTGAATCCGTGTGCATCTATCATTTCACAAACAATTATTCGAATCATGCACTTTTTCTGAATTTACGAACATTGTTCCCCAATCCGCAACTTTTTTGGAATCCTGAAAAAATTTTGAAAAGGAGAAAACTTAAAACCAATGGGCTTCCCACTTTCCGCTCTGCACATGGGCTGGCCCACGGGCTGGCACATATGGCGCGCAGGCGCGCACCTAGCGTACCCTCCACGCGCGGTGCTGCTTCTATGGGCCAGCCCATTTCGGGGTTTCACCCCAACCGGTTTTAGGAAGGTTCTACAACCTTCCCCGAATCTGGTTTTTTGGTTTTCTTTCGGTTTTGCTTTCTTTTCCTTTTTTACTTTCTCTTTTATTTTTTTCCTTTTCTGTTTTCTCTTCCTTTTTATTTTCATTTCTATTTTTATGTTTTCGTTTTTATCCTTTTTTTTCATTTGCGAAAATATTTTAAATTTGTCAATATTTTTTAAAGTTGCAAACTTTTTATTAAATGATGAACACTTTTTGAAGTTGTGATTTTGTTTTTACAAATTCGTGAATAATATCTTAAATCATGAACATTTTTTGAAACTGTGAACATTTTTTAAAACTCATGAACATTTTTATTTTTGAAAACGTGAATTTTTTTAACTCATGTATATGTTTTGAAATTCGCTAACATTTTTCTGGATATCTTGAATATTTTTTTAATCATGAACATTTCTTAAATTAACGACCAATTTTTTTGAAATCATGAAATATTTTTAAATTCGTGATAATTTTTACAAATTCATGAACATTTTTTCGAATTCATGAACCATTTTCAAACAAAATTTACAAATTCGCTAACATTTTTTTGCATTTAAAAACAAATTTTGTTCATCATGTTGAAAAAATATTCATCGAATTCAATATTTTTTCATGAAATGCAGAAAAATGTTCATCATTATTAAAAAGCTCATAAATTTTTTATGAACATATAATTTGTTCATTAAAATTTAAAAAATGAACATTATTTTGAAATTCCAAACATTTTTGAATTAAAGAACTATCCTTGAATTCGATGAACATTTTTTGAATCCATGAACGTTTTTTGAAAGTCGGAAGTTTTTTTAGAATCTCGAAAAAAACAGGGGCACCTCGTGCCCCACATGGGCCGGCCCAGAAGGAGCACAGGGGAACAGGCGGGATGTGTGCGCGCCTGTTCCGTGGCGCACAGGTCGCCAATTAGGAGCACCAGCTTGGGGGGAGGGGGGGGGGGGTGCTATGGAGCTCCTATATGCTGCTCTTTGCGGCAAATTGTCGGCCGGCCCAAGCTAGCGACCAGCAGTGAACGGGTACTTTAACGCGAGTATGTAGACCTAAAAAAAGGTCATGTTTTGTAGAGCTCCAGGACTTGGTATAACCAGTTGAGCTAACGTGTGTATCTGTATATTAGGCTGTGAGAAACAATTAAGAACCAAAACCACCGCAAATTCAAGTATTTTTGGAATTTTGACCGCAAAATGGTTGTTTGAAAAAGGGCAATATTCTATGAAACACGAACACTTTTTAAATTAGTGAACAAAATTGAAGAAAACTTAAACATTTTAAAAATGGGAACATTTTTCAAAACGGGATCATTTTTTTGGAAAACACAAACATTTTTTGAAACTATGGAACAAAATATGAAAACATGGTCATTTTCTCAAAACGGGAATATTTTTTGATATTACAAAACAAAATAATAAATGAGAACATTTTTTGAATCATCCAAAAAAAATTGGAAACATGAAGATTCTTCGAAATTAGTGAAAAAGTTTTGTAAAGGAATTATTTGTGAAAAAATTAAAAAAAGAAAAAAGAAAAGGAACAATAATGAAAAAACCAGAAAAACGAAAAAACGAATAATGAAAAAACCATAAGAAAGCGAAAACCGGTAAAAAAATTGGTTCGGGAACCTTCTATAATGTTCGCAGAACTGGAAAAACAAGGCTGGAACCTTACAGAATGTTCCCAAAACCGGAATGGTTGTACTTGTTAGCTTGTAAGATGGGCCGGCCCGGTTCGACCGTTAGCTTGATCGGGTGTGTGCAAATGATCAACTACTTGAGCAGAATGCGTCGAATAGGAAAAGCGGGTGCTCTGCACCTTTCACAGCTCCCGGCTCGCTGAATAGGTGCTCCCAGCTAAACTTAGGGGCGCCCGTCAGAACATGCCCAAGGGCTAGTTACTTGGGCGTGATGTCTTCAACATATAACTCATTTTCCCACACCAGATAATTTGCCTCATAGTTTTGAGCAGGGAACAACTTCTAACGTGAAGGTATCTGATGCGCTAGGCCCAGTATGCCGCCATAAGCCCGATTAGCATGATTTTTCTGAAGCCAACAAAATTGTGCATCCTACATGACGCCTATGGGCATCATATAATTGCGGCTCCGCTGAAGCCAGAGACGACATGGGCTGGCCCATTCATTGCGTGCGTGCTGCGTTCTGGCTTTGCTTTTTCCGCTTATAGTACTAGATGTTGTTTTTTTTTCTTTGCCTGGTTTTATGTTTCTGTTTTTTTCTCATTTTGTATTTTCCTTTTTTCCCTGTTCTCCTTTTCAGATTTGTTTTTGTTTTGTGTTTCTATGTTATAGACATTTACCATTTTTTGATACAAGAAAAATATTCCTTATATGACGAACTTTTTTTAATGCACACTAGGTATTTTGAAATATACGCT
Source organism: Thinopyrum elongatum (assembly GCA_011799875.1). NCBI lineage: Eukaryota > Viridiplantae > Streptophyta > Magnoliopsida > Poales > Poaceae > Thinopyrum > Thinopyrum elongatum. The sequence goes on along the minus strand of CM022299.1, from coordinate 553,047,387 downwards.
GAACTTTTTATACATACACTGAACTTTTTTTATTTGAATACATACCGAACAATTTTCTGAAATATTTTTGTTTAAATTAATAATAGGTTTTTAAATATATAGCTACATAAAAACATAAACCATTTTTTATGGAGAAAACTCGATGGAAAACCCAAAGAAAAAAACAAAAAAGATGGTAGCACAAGAGTGGGCCAGCCCATTTGCCCAGGATTTCAGACGTAACCTTGCCTGTTTGACAACCCTTTGTTCTTTCTTCTTTTCTGTTTTACGTATTTTCCTTTTTAAAAGTAATTCCTGAATTCAACAAATGTTCGTGATTTGAAAATTGTTAGGGAAATGATAAATGCTCATGGATACAAGAAATGTTCGCAATTTCAACAAAAAAAAATCACAATTTTGTTAAAAAACCTGAATATTTAGAAAATGTTCACAGCATTTATTTTTTTTACCATATTTTAATGTTCACAAAGTTAAAAACTATTAGCTGATTCACAAAAAATTCATGAACTCAAAAAATGTTGGTAAAAAACAAAAAGTTCCTGAATTTCAAAAATTGTTCGCCGGTTCAATGCACAGGTTCCAAAAAATGTAAGCAATATCCATAAAATGTTGAAGAATTTTTAAAAAAAGATCAAAAATTTAATAGATGTTTATGATTTTATATAAAATGTTCCAAATTGCCAAAACAAATGTTCACAATTTCTAAAAATCTGCACGAATTTGAAAGATGTTCGCATATTGAAAAAAAAAATAGAAAAATGAAAAAGAAGAATAATGATAAACAAAAAAGAAAAAAAAGAATGAATGAACGAAAGAAACCATAGAAAGAAAAAACCAGTTTAGGGAGGTTCTAGAACCTTCCCAAAACCGACGGAGATGAAATCCGGAAATGGGCTGGTCCATACAAAAACTAGCGCTTGAGGGGGTACGCGCTAGGTCACTTCCAAGCAACCTACATGCGTCAACTAGGGGTGGCTTCATTGTAGCCAAGGCAAATGGGTCGGTCCACTTTGCCCCACTAGCATTCTTTTTCTTTGGTGTTTCTCAGGTTTTCAAAAATGCATTGGTTCTACCCCTAAGAAAATCCATTGTTGTTTTTAGGAGCTAGATATTTAAAAACCTAGTTTAAAAAATGTTTCAGTATGTATTTCATAGAAAGGATTAGTGTATATTAAGAAAAGTTCATCCTATATTAAAAATGTTTTCACTGTGTATTTAAGAAAGGTTCATCATACATTAATAATGTTCCATGTACAAACAAAAATGTTTATCGTATATTAAAAAAATGTTGAGTGTGTATTTGAAAAATGTTCATCCTATACTAAAAAAGTTCACTGTGTATGAAAAATGATCATAGTATATTAGATAAAAGGTTCGCTTTATATTGCAAAAACTATAAAAAAATGTGCAGAAAATTTAAAAACAATATGAAAAGAAATAAAGAAAAAAGAGAAGACGAAGAAAAAACCCCTAAAACAGAACGATCTGTACATGGGCTAGCCTATCTGGAGGAGTCTTCACTGAAGCCTCGAATATATGATGCAAATAGGCGTCATATATGATTGGCCCAAAACTCAACCATCTATGAGCCTTCACAATGATTTGGCATTTTCAGCCGTCTAATCGCTCAGTTGAACGCCCTAGATCTCATGGTCGTGCCACCACTCGCGTCCGACTGTTTTTCTCTGTTACACCAGCGCTACCCTCTCGGCCCACTACAACCGGGTTGCTACACTGCGGGCTTACCTGTGCATTTTGTCCTTTGGGCTGAATGGCACTTACATGCGTAGATAGGCCTAGAAGTAGTGCTTTCAGCATGGAGGCAACAAGGTCGATGAAGATTGCCTCCCCAATGGTTTCCCCCTCTGGCAGAGTATCAGAAAAGGCCTCTAGATGGGATCGCAGAAGAATAGAGGCTTACGGCGGTGGAATAATTGTTTCGGGTCTCGCTCTGGGGGTTTATGAATATTTGTGAATTTATAGAGATGGAATTAGGGCAAAAGGAACCATGGTGGGCCCACAAGCTCACATGGTGCCCCCCGGGGGCCCACCACCTGAGCTTGTGGTCGCCTCGATCACCGTCTGGTGCCTCCCCGAAGCTTTTTGGTCTTTTCTGGTCCAAAAAATCACTGTAAATTTTCATCGCGTTTGGACTTCGTTTGGTATGGTTTTTCTGTGAAACAAAGAAATAGGCAAAAAAATAGCAAATGGCGTTGGGCACTAAGTCAATAGGTTAGTCCAAAAATAATAATATAAAATGGTATCTAAAGCATACAAGATTGATAATATAATAACATGAAACAATCAAAATTGTAGATATGTTGAAGACGTATCAGCCGGTCAAGACGTAATTTGGACAAATCCCCCACTTTGATAAGTGGCAAACACATCTTGATAGGTTAATTCTAGAGTGCAAATTAAGATCATATTTGGTCCCGTCACAAATATATGGTTATAAGCATAATACCTCATACCCATGCCTATTTTTATTATAAGTGTTCTTCCTGTGTCAGTTTGATTTACGATCCGGTCAAAAGCTGAAATTAATTATTTAGCAAAAACTTGTTTGAGACCCTAGCTTAAAGGGCGCTGTTCTCCCGTGGTTTCGATAACTCAGGTTGACCTCTGGGGGAAAACCTGAGAATCCTTTTAGGTCCATTTCCGGATCACCAAAGAAAGTAATCACCCAATAGGCTTTATGTTCTAAGTTCTAACTCAAGAGATAAATGATAAGCTTTTTGGTAAACCATTTTATAAGGGGATGATACGTCCATTTTGCATCATGTTTTCCTACTGTTATCTATCATGTTTTGGGTCATTATTTCACTTTATGATACTATTCTGATGTCTTTTCTCTCTTATTTTGCAAGTTCACATGAAGAGGGAGATTGCCGGCAGCTGGAATTCTGGGCCGGAAAAGGCTATAGTAGAGATAGCTATTCTGCACAACTCCAAATGACCTAAAAATTTACAAAGATTTTTTTTGGAATATATAAAAAATATTGGCGGAAGAAATACCAGGAGGGGGGCACCAAGGAGCGACAAGCTCAGGGGGCGCGCCCACCGAGCTTGTGGCCCCCCTGGCAGGCCTCCAGTGCCCATCTTCTGCTATATGAAGCCATTTTCCCTAGAAAAAATCAGAAGAAGACTTCCGGGACAAAGTGCCGCCGTCTCGAGGCGGAACCTAGGCATGAGCACTTTTGCTCTCCGGCGGAGCGATTCCGCCGAGGACACTTCCCTCCGGGATGGGGAAATCGAAGCCATCGACATCACCAATGATCCTCTCATCATGGCAGGACTAATCTTCATCAACATCTTCACCAACACCATCTCATCTAAAACCCTAGTTCATCTCTTGTATTCAATCTTTGTCCCAAAACCTTAGATTGGTACCTGTGGGTTGCTAGTAGTGTTGATTGCATCTTGTAGTTGATGCTAGTTGGTTTATGTCGTGGAAGATTAGATGTTGAGATCTCAAGCATATTCAATACACCTCTGATCTTGAACATGAATATGATTTTATGAGTAGGTACTTTTGTTCTTGAGGACATGGGAAAAGTCTTGTTAAAAGTAATCATGTGATGTTGGTATTTGTTCGATATTTTGATGATATGTAAGTTGTTGCTTCCTTTAGTGGTGTCATGTGAACGTTGACTACATGAAACTTCACCATACTGGGGCCTAAGGGAAGGCATTGTGGAGTTATAAGTAGATGATGGGTTGCTAGAGTGACAGAAGCTTAAACTAGTTTATGCTTTATTCCGTAAGGGGCTTATTTGGATCCATATGTTTCATGCTATGGTTAGATTTATCTTAATTCTTCTTTCATAGTTACGGATGCTTCCGAGAGGGGGTAATCATAAGTGGGTTGCTTGTTCAAGTAAGAACAACACCCAAGCACTGGTCCACCCACATATCAAATTATCAAAGTAGCGAACGCGAATCAACGAAACATGATGAATGTGACTAGACGACAATTCCCATGTGTCCTCGAGAGCAGTTTGCTTTATATAAGAGAACTTTCTGGCTTGTCCTTTGCTATAAAAAGGATTGGGCCACCTTGCTCCACCTTTGTTACAATTGCTACTTGTTACTTGTTACGAATTATCTTGCTACTTGCGGAGAATACCTTGCTGAAAACCGCTTTTCATTTCCTTCTGCTCCTCGTTGGGTTCGATACTCTTACTTATCGAAAGGACTACGATTGATCCCCTATACTTGTGGGTCATCAAGATTCTTTTCTGGCGCCGTTTTCGGGGAGTGAAGCGCCTTTGGTAAGTAAACATTTATATTACGTGCTGAAATTTACTGTCACTTGTTACTATGAAAAATAATCCTTTGAGGGGTTTGTTCGGGGTATCTTCACCTCGAACGGAAGCAATAAGAGTTGCCCCTCAACCTCCTGAACCTCCTGAAAATATTTATTATGATATTTCTTCGGGTATGTTAGAGAAACTGCTTGCAAATCCTTATGCAGGAGATGGAACGGTACATCCTGATATGCACTTAATATATATAGATGAAATTTGTGGATTGTTTAAGCTTGTAGGTTTATCATAGGATGGAGTTAAGAAGAAGGTATTCCCTTTATCTTTGGAGGCAAAGGCATTGACATGGTGTATAGGCTATTGGATGATAATGGAACATGGGATTGGAATCGGTTGAAGCTGGAATTTCATCAGAAGTTTTTTCCTATCCATTTGGTTCATCATGATCGGAATTATATATATAATTTTTGGCCTCGTGAAGGAGAAAGTATCACTCAAGCTTGGGGGGAGGCTTAAGTACATGATGCATACATGCCTCAATCATGAGCTCTCAAGAGAAATTATTATTCAAAACTTCTATGCTTGGCTTTCTCATAATGATCAATCCATGCTCGATTCTTCTTCCACTGGTTCTTTTATGAAGAAAACTATTGAATTCAAATGGGGTCTTATGGAAAGAATTAAATGCAACTCTAAAGATTGGGAAGTCGACAAAGGTGAAGAGTCAGGTATACAACTTGAGTTTGATTGTGTTAAATCTTTTATAGAAACTGATGCTTTTCATAAGTTTAGTACTAAATATGGACTTGACTCTGAGATAGTAGCTTCCTTTTGTGAATCATTTGCTACTCATGTTGATCTCCCTAAGGAGAAGTGATTTAAATTTCATCCACCTATTGAAGAAATGTTTGAGGAACCTGTTATAGCTAAAGATGAAACAATTATCTATAATGTTGATCCAGTTGTGCCTACTGCTTATATTGAGAAACCTCCTTTCCCTTTTAGGATTAAGGAACATGCTAAAGCTTCAACTATGGTTAGTAAGAGTTATATTAGAACACCTAGACCCTCTGAACAAATAAATGTGGAACCTAATATTGCAATGGTTAAAGATCTTTTGTTTGATAATATTGATGGACATGTCATATGAAGAAGCCGCACATTCTTCTTCACATCGTTTTGCTGCGGATGTTGAGGATGAAGTAGGGGATCATGATTTTGCCGGAGATGTTGAGGATGAAGAGGAGGAATATGAAGTGCAGGAAGATGATGCTCTCCCAAATGTTGACCATGAAAGAGATGAAGCATTAGGGGTTTCAGTTCCTGCTAGTGTTGTGGAAGAAATTCGGCGTAAATTTTGGGAGGGCAATGAAGACTTCGACATGACTGAGGATGAACCGGTTGATGAGGAGGAAATAGTTCTAGATGAGATGGGTAGTGATCTTGATTAAAATCTGTGTTACTAGCATGTTGCTTGGCTGTTCAAGATGCTGACGTAATGTCGTATTAGGGGAGACTGGTGTTGAATATCACAAACATTTGTTGAATTTGCTATCATATATTTATGAAAGTGCTTTAAGCTATTTCCGAAATATATCCATTTTATTTCCAAAAGGGTTTACAAAAAGTTCAGAAAGTAATCAGATCATTTTACATAATTCACCCGATGAACAACTGCACGAGAGCATACATAAGTACACATCGGCCTATGACTGAAAGTGCAGCTAAATCCCTTCTATCCCTGCTTTAATGGCATGCTTCACGTAGACCTTTGCCACCTTCCTCTCTTCTTTCATGCAAGCTATCTGCTTTTCCTTCTCCATATGTGATTTTTGTAGCACCAAATATTCATCAGCGAGCTTGTGGATTACAGTCCTTGCTCTCTCCTTCCATTCTTCGTCCATCCACTTCAAATATCCACACATGTCATACCCCTAGTACAGGAAAAAAATGGAGTTAAATCGTGGATGTAACTGATGAACACATCACATAGAAAACAATTTTGTCCTATTTCAAACCTCTTTTGGGCAGACCAGAAACCTACGCCCAAAATCAAATCCATCCATGTAGACTCTACGGACTGGACTACACTGGTGCCCTCATGTCTCTGTCTTCTATATGCCGCTGAACTGAGGACTTTGCACGGACATCGGAATACTATGGTTTAACACAGGGAGGATTTCACTGTCCTATTCACAGATACTTGTACGTTCAGTGAACAAATAACGCACCGCGTTTCATGAGTGAAATGGGTGTCGGGTTGACTAAGCCGTGTTGATTTATTCCTTCCGAACAACAGCTTCGATGTGATCTCCCATTCGCCAACCAAGTCGCCTCCTCCGCCTCCGCCCTTGATGTTGTCGCCGCCGCCGCCCGTGATGCTGTCGGCGCTACCGGCGGCGCGACTGGGATTGCTTGTCACCCCCGTCGATCCTGCAACCCGGTGACCCTCCTTCTTGCCTCCGTGCGCGGACATCTGTTACCCCTTGACATCTAGGGTTTTGCTTGGGGCATGATGATGAACAGGAAAGATAAAATTTGACAAGGTAGTATACGAAGATACCACTTTTAAGGGCCGACGGGTACATTAATGGACTTAATAGTATGATACCAAAAATGTTCAGACATTGGAACTCACAACTTCAGCATAAATCGGGCAAGTTGAATAGAATTTAAATTACATAGAAATCATAATAAAACTAACTATTCAAAATATTTCCGATACTATGCCTTCTCCAGTTTGCTTTGCATCATCTCCGTCTTCTTGATGTTTTCATGAATGGCTCGCATCACTTGCCTCTCTTTTGCTTCGATCTGACTCTACTCGATGAGGTCGATCCGTCTCCATACGGTTAAGCATGCATACGCATCCATGCACGCGATTTGTGCATCACAGAGCTCCTCAGCCCAGCGTTTGTGATGGTCCATATCGAACAACTTCTTCTTGTGGTATAATTCATCAATGATTACTCCGGCGACTTCCTCGAGCGAATCCAAAGGCTTCTCTGCATCATCCGGAACAACACATTCATCCTGGATGTCCTTGTAATTTGTGACCCTTAAGCCCAAGGACTCCAATAGTTATATGTCATGCCAGATGCAAATACCTACGAATATGTACTGGTCCTTGAGGAGGAACTTTCGCAGGGATGTGCTCACCCCTGGCGACTGGCATACCTGGTAAAGGAGACAACTGTAGCTGTCGCAAATCTGGATGAGTGTTGTCTTCTACTCTTCGACAGGAAACTGCCCCTTCTGTGGCAAGGGAGTGTACCCGATGTCTATGCCAATGAAGACTAGTTCATTCTCTAGCATATACTCCTCGGTCAGTTGTATCCACCCGTCGACGATGCTGATCTCGTTGGTGTAGACGGTGCAGATGGTGAAGGAAATATGCCCTAGAGGCAATAATAAAGTTGTTATTTTATATTTCCTTATTCATGATAAAGGTTTATTATTCATGCTAGAATTGTATTGATCAGAAACTTAAATACATGTGTGAATACATAAACAAATACCGTGTCCCTAGTAAGCCTCTACTAGACTAGCTCGTTGATCAAAGATGGTTAAGGTTTCCTAACCATAGACATGTGTTGTCATTTGATAACGGGGTCACATCATTAGGAGAATGATGTGATGGACAAGACCCATCCGTTAGCTTAGCATATTGATCGTTCAGTTTATTGCTATTGCTTTCTTCATGTCAAATACATATTCCTTCGACTATGAGATTATGCAACTCCCAGATACCGGAGGAATACCTTGTGTGCTATCAAACGTCACAACGTAACTGGGTGATCATAAAGATGCTCTACAGGTATCTCCGAAGGTGTTTGTTGAGTTGGCATAGATCGAGATTAGGATTTGTCACTCTGAGTATCGGAGAGGTATCTCTGGGCCCTCTCGGTAATACACATCATAAGCTTGCAAGCAAATGACTAAGGAGTTAGTTACGAGGTGATGTATTACGGAACGAGTAAAGAGACTTGCCGGTAATGATATTGAACTAGGTATGAGGATACCGATGATCGAATCTCGGGCAAGTAACATACCGACGGACAAAGGGAATTACGTATGTTGTCATAACGGTTCGGCCGATAAAGATCTTTGTAGAGTATGTAGGAACCAATATGGGCATCCAGGTTCCGCTATTGGTTATTGACCGGAGAGGTGTCTCGGTCATGTCTACATAGTTCGCGAACCCATAGGGTCCGCACGCTTAACGTTAGTTGACGATATAGTGTTATATGAGTTATATGATTTGGTGACCGAATGTTGTTCAGAGTCCCGGATGAGATCACGGACATGACAAGGAGTCTTGAAATGATCGAGAGGGAAAGATTGATATATAGGACGATGATATTCGGACACCGGATAAGTTTCGGAGTGCACCGGGTAACCATCGGGTCACCGGAAGGGGTTCCGGATACCCCCGATAAGTGTTTGGGCCTAATGGGCCAAAAGGGGGGGACAGACCAGCTCACTAGGGGGCTAGTGCACCCCTCTACATGGCCGTCCGGCCCTAGGGGAAGGAAAGGGGAAGGGTGGCCCCTCTTGCCTTTCCCTCCTCAGGGGAGAAAGGAAAGGGGGGCGCCACCTCCTCCTTCCTCCCTCCTGCACTCCAATAAGGAAGGGGGGGGGCGCCACTTGGGGAGGACCCCAAGTAGGATTCGGCCTACTTGGGGGCGCCTCCTGGCTGCTCCCTCCTCCTCCCCCACCTATATATATGTGGGAAGGGGCGCCTAGAACAACAACAATTGCTTAGCCGTGTGCGGCGCCCCCCTCCACCGTTTACACCCCCGATCATATTTTCGTAGTGCTTAGGCGAAGCCCTACAGAGATAGCTTCACCATCACCGTCACCAAGCCGTCGTGCTGCCGGAACTCATCCACTACCTCGCCGTCTTGCTGGATCAAGAAGGCGGAGGACATCACCAAGCTGAACATGTGCTGAACGCGGAGGTGCCGTACGTTCGATACTCGATCGGTTGGAGCGCGAAGAAGTTCGACTACATCAACCGCGTTACTAAACGCTTCCGCTTACGGTCTATGAGGGTACGTAGACACACTCTCCCCTCTCGTTGCTATGCATCTCCATGGATAAATCTTGCGTGTGCGTAGAAATATTTTTGTTTTCCATGCAACGTTTCCCAACAGTGGCATTTGAGCCAGGTCTATGCGTAGATGATATGCACGAGTAGAACACAAAGAGTTGTGGGCGGTGATAGTCATACTGCTTACCACCAATGTCTTATTTTGATTCGGCGGTATTGTGGGATGAAGCGGCCCGGACCAACCTTACATGTCCACGCACATGAGACCGGTTCCACCGACAGACATGTAACTAGTTTTGCATAAAGGTGGCTGGCGGGTGTCTGTTTCTCCTACTTTAGTGGAATCAAATTTGACTACGACCGGTCCTTGAAGAAGGTTAAAACAACAAACTTGATGAATCATCGTTGTGGTTTTTGCGTAGGTAAGAACGGTTCTTGCTAGAAGCCCATAGCAGCCACGTAAAACTTGCAACAACAAAGTAGAGGACGTCTAACTTGTTTTTGCAGGGCATGTTGTGATGTGATATGGTCAAGATATGATGTGATATATGTTGATGTATGAGATGATCATGTTTTGTAATATCGACAACCGACAGGAGCCTTAGGGTTGTCTCTTTATTGTATGAAATGCAAGCGCCATGTAATTGCTTTACTTTATCGCTATGCGTTAGCAATAGTTGTAGAAGCAATAGTTGGCGAGACAACCCCGACGCAACGATGGAGATCAAGGTGTCGAACCGGTGACGATGGAGATCATGACGATGCTTTGGAGATGGAGATCAAAAGCACAAGATGATGATGGCCATATCATGTCACATATTTTGATTGCATGTGATGTTTATCCTTTATGCATCTTATTTTGCTTAGAACGGCGGTAGCATTATAAGATGATCCCTTCACTAAATTTCAAGATAAAAGTGTTCTCCCCAAGTATGCACCATTGCCAAAGTTCATCGTTTTGAAGCACCACGTGATGATCAGGTGTGATAGACTCTATGTTCACATACAATGGGTGTAAGACAGTTTTGCACATGCAGAATACTTGGGTTAAACTTGAAGAGCCTAGCATGTACAGACATGGTCTCGGAACACTGGAGACCGAAAGTTCGAACGTGAGTCATATAGTAGATATGATCAAGATAGAGATGTTCACCATTGATGACTACCCCATCTCACGTGATGATCGGACATGGGTTAGTTGCTTTGGATCATGTATCACTTAGATAATTTGAGGGATGTTAATTTAAGTGGGAGTTCATTAGTAATTTGATTGATTGAACTTAAATTTATCATGAACTTAGTCTTAATAGTTTTTGCGATATAGCTCCCCTATGTTTTTGATATGTTCCTAGAGAAAACTAAAGTTGAAAGATGATGGTAGCAATAATGCGGACTGGGCCCGTGATCTGAGGATTATCCTCATTGCTGCATAGAAGAATTATGTCCTTGATGCACCGTTAGGTGACAGACCTATTGCAGGAGCTGATGCAGACGTTATGAACGTTTGACAAGCTCGATATGATGACTACTTGATAGTTTAGTGCGCCATGCTTTACGGCTTAGAATCGGGGCTTCAAAGATGTTTCGAACGCCATGGAACATATGAGATGTTCCAAGAGCTGAAATTGGTATTTCAGACTTATGCCCGTGTTGAGAGGTTTGAGACCTCTGACAAGTACTTTTCCTACAATATGGAGGAAAATAGCTCAGCCAGTGAGCATGTACTCAGAATGTCTGGGTACTACAATCGCTTGAATCAAGTGGGAGTTAATCTTCCAGATAAGATAGTGATTGACAGAGTTCTCTAGTCACTATCGCCAAGCTACTAGAACTTTGTGATGAACTATAATATGCAAGGGATGACGAAAACAATTCCCGAGCTCTTCGCGATGCTGAAATCGGCGAAGGTAGAAATCAGGAAAGAGCATCAAGTATTGATGGTTAACAAGACCACTAGTTTCAAGAAAAAGGGTGAGGGAAAGAAAGGGAACTTCAAGAAGAATGGCAAGCAAGTTGTTGCTCCCATGAAGAAGCCCAAAGCTGGACCCAAGCTTGAAACTGAGTGCTTCTACTGCAAAGGAAATGGTCACTAGAAGCGGAACTGCCCCAAATACTTGGCGGATAAGAAGGATGGCAAAGTGAACAAAAGTATATTTGATATACATGTTGTTGATGTGTACCTTACTAGTGTTCGTAGTAGCACCTGGGTATTCGATACCGGTTCATTTGCTAAGATTAGTAACTCAAAACAGGAGTTGCAGAATAAACAGAGACTAGTTAAGTGCGAGGTGACGATGTGTGTTGGAAGTGATTCCAATGTTGATACGATCACCATCGCACACTCCCTCTACCTTTGGGATTAGTGTTGAACCTAAATAAATATTATTTGGTGTTTGCGTTGAGCATGAATATGATTAGATCATTTTTATTGCAATACGGTAATTCATTTAAGTTATAGAATAATTGTTGTTCTGTTTACATGAATAAAACCTTCTATGGTCATACACCCAATGTGAATGGTTTATTGAATCTCGATTGTAGTGATACACATATTCATAATATTGATACCAAAAGATGCAAAGTCGATAATGATAGTGCAACATACTTGTGGCACCGCCATTTAGGTCATATTGGTGTAAAGCGCATGAAGAAACTCCATGCAGATGGACTTTTGGAGACACTTGATTATGAATCATTTAATACTTGCGAACCATGCCTCATGGGCAAGATGACTAAAACTCTATTCTCCGGAACAATGGAGCGAGCTAATGACTTATTGGAAATAATACATATTGATGTATGCAGTTCGATGAGTGTTGAAGCACACGGCGGGTATCGTTATTTTATGACTTTCACAGATGATTTGAGTAGATATGGGTATATCTACTTGATGAAACACAAGTCTGAAACATTTGAAAAGTTCAAAGAATTTCAGAGTGAAGTAGAGAATCATCGTAACAAGAAAATAAAGTTTCTATGATCTGATCGCGGAGGCGAATATTTGAGTTACGAGTTTGGCCTTCATTTAAAACAATGTGGAATTGTTTCACAACTCACGCCACCTGGAACACCACAGCGTAATGGTGTGTCCGAACATCGTAACCGTACTTTATTGGATATGGTGCGTTCTATGATGTCTCTTACCAAGTTACCACTATCGTTTTGGGGTTATGCATTAGAGACAGCTGCATTCACGTTAAATAGGGCACCGTCTAAATCCGTTGAGACGACACCGTATGAACTGTGGTTTGGCAAGAAACCTAAGTTGTCGTTTCTTAAAGTTTGGGGTTGTGACACTTATGTCAAAAGGCTTCAGCCTGATAAGCTCGAACACAAATCGGAGAAGTGAGTCTTCATAGGATACCCTAAGGAAACAATTGGGTACACCTTCTACCACAGATCCGAAGGCAAGATCTTTATTGCCAAGAATGGATCCTTTCTAGAGAAGGAGTTTCTCTCGAAAGAAGTGAGTGGGAGGAAAGTAGAACTTGATGAGGTAATTGTACCTTCTCTCGAATTGGAAAGTAGCACATCAGAGAAATCCGTTCCCGTGATGCCTACACCAACTAGAGAGGAAGCTAATGATGATGATCATGAAACTTCGGATCAAGTTACTACTGGACCTCATAGGTCGAACAGAGCACGTTCCGCACCAGAGTGGTACGGTAATCCTGTCCTGGAAGTCATGTTATTAGACCATGGCGAACCTACGAACTAGGAAGAAGCTATGATGAGCCCAGATTCGGATAAATGGCTTGAGGCCATGAAATATGAGATAGGATCCATGTATGAGAACAAAGTATGGACTTTGGTGGACTTGCCCGATGATCGGCAAGCCATAGAAAATAAATGGATCTTCAAGAGGAAGATGGACGCTGATGGTAATGTTACTGTCTACAAAGCTTGACTTCTCGCGAAAGGTTTTTGACAAGTTCAAGGGGTTGACTACGATGAGACTTTCTCACCCGTAGCGATGCTTAAGTCTGTCCGAATCATGTTAGCAATTGCCGCATTTTATAATTATGAAATCTGGCAAATGGACGTCAAAACTGCATTCCTTAATGGATTTCTTAAAGAAGAGTTGTATATGATGCAACCAGAAGGTTTTTGTCGATCCTAAAGGTGCTAACAAAGTGTGCAAGCCCCAGCGATCCATCTATGGAGTGGTGCAAGCATCTCGGAGTTGGAATATACGCTTTGATGAGGTGATCAAAGCATATGTTTTTATACAGACTTACGGTGAAGCCTGTATTTACAAGAAAGTGAGTGAGAGCTCTGTAGCATTTGTAATATTATATGTGAATGACATATTGTTGTTTGGAAATGATATAGAATTTCTGGATAGCATAAAAGGATATTTGAATAAGAATTTTTCAATGAAAGAGCTCGGTGAAGCTGCTTACATATTAGGCATCAAGATCTATAGAGATAGATCAAGACACTTGATAAGATTTTCAATGAGTACATACCTTGACAAGATTTTGAAGGAGTTCAAAATGGATCAGTCAAATAAGGAGTTCTACCCTGTATTGTAAGGTGTGAAGTTGAGTAAAAACTCAAAGCCCGACCACGGCAGAAGATAGAGAGAGAATGAAATTCATTCCCTATGCCTCAGTCATAGGTTCTATAAAGTATGCCATGCTGTGTACCAGACCTTTTGTGTGCCTTGCCATGAGTTTGGCAAGGGGTTACCATAGTGATCCAGGTATAGATCACTGGACAGCGGTCAAAAATTATCCTTAGTTACCTAAGAGGACTAAGGAAATATTTCTCGGTTATGAAGGTGATAAAGAGTTCGTCGTAAAGGGTTACGTCGATGGAAGCTTTGACACCGATCCAGATGACTCTAAGTCTCAATCTGGATACGTATTAAAAGTGGGAGCAATTAGCTGGAGTAGCTCCATGCAGAGCATTGTAGACATAGAAATTTGCAAAATACATACGGATCTGAATATGGCAGACCCGTTGACTAAACTTCTCTCACAAGCAAAACATGATCAAACTATAGTACTCTTTGGGTGCTAATCACATGGCGATGTGAAGTAGATTATTGACTCTAGTAAACTCTTTGGGTGTTGCTCACATAGCGATGTGAACTATGGGTGTTAATCACATGGCGATGTGAACTAGATTTTTGACTCTAGTGCAAGTGGGAGACTGAAGGAAATATGCCCTAGAAGCAATAATATAGTTGTTATTTTATATTTCCTTATTCATGATAAAGGTTTATTATTCATGCTAGAATTGTATTGGTCGAAAACTTAAATACATGTGTGAATACATAAACAAATACCATGTCCCTAGTAAGCCTCTACTAGACTAGCTCGTTGATCAAAGATGGTCAAGGTTTCGTAACCATAGACATGTGTTGTCATTTGATAACGGGATCACATCATTAGGAGAATGATGTGATGGACAAGAACCATCCGTTAGCTTAGCATATTGATCGTTCAGCTTATTGCTATTGCTTTCTTCATGTCAAATACATATTCCTTCGACTATGAGATTATGCAACTCCCGGATACCGGAGGAAAACCTTGTGTGCTATCAAACATCACAACGTAACTGGGTGATCATAAAGATGCTCTACAGGTATCTCCGAAGGTGTTTGTTGAGTTGGCATAGATCGAGATTAGGATTTGTCACTCCGAGTATCGGAGAGGTATCTCTGGGCCCTCTCGGTAATACACATCATAAGCTTGCAAGAAAACGACTAAGGAGTTAGTTATGAGGTGATGTATTACAGAACGAGTAAAGAGACTTGCCGGTAACGAGATTGAACTAGGTATGAGGATACCGACGATCGAATCTCGGGCAAGTAACATACCGACGGACAAAGGGAATTACGTATGTTGTCATAATGGTTCGACCGATAAAGATCTTCGTAGAATATGTAGGAACCAATATGGGCATCCAGGTTCTGCTATTGGTTATTAACCAGAGAGATGTCTCGGTCATGTCTACATAGTTCTCAAACCCATAGGGTCCGCACGCTTAACGTTCGTTGACGATATAGTGTTATATGAGTTATATGATTTGGTGACCGAATGTTGTTCGGAGTCCCGTATGAGATCACGGACATGACGAGGAGTCTCGAAATGGTCGAGAGGTAAAGATTGATATATAGGACGATGATATTCGGACACCGAAAGAGTTTCAGAGTGCACCGGGTAGTCATCGGGTCACCGGAAGGGGTTCCGGACACCCCCGGTAAGTGTATGGGCCTAATGGGCCAAAAGGGGGGGACAGACCAGCCCACTAGGGGTCTGGTGCACCCCTCTACATGGTCGGACAGCCCTAGGGGAAGGAAAGGGGAGGGGTGGCCCCTCCTGCCTTTCCCTCCTCAGGAGAGAAAGGAAGAGGGGGGGGGGGGCGCCACCTCGTCCTTCCTCCCGCACTCCAATAAGGAAAGGGGGGCGCCACTTGGGGAGGACCCCAAGTAGGATTCGACCTACTTGGGGGCACCTCCTGGCTGCCCCCTCCTCCCCCACCTATATATATGTGGGAAGGGGGCACCTAGAACAACAACAATTGCTTAGCCGTGTGCGGCGCCCCCCTCCACTGTTTACACCCCCGGTCATATTTTTGCAGTGCTTAGGCGATGCCCTGCGGAGATAGCTTCACCATCACCGTCACCACGCCGTCGTGCTGTCGGAACTCATCCACTACCATGTCTTCTTGCTGGATCAAGAAGGCGGAGGACGTCACCGAGCTGAACGTGTGCTGAACGCGGAGGTGACGTACGTTCGGTACTCGATCGGTTGGAGCACGAAGAAGTTTAACTACATCAACCGCGTTACTAAACGCTTCCGCTTACGGTCTATGAGGGTACGCAGACACACTCTCCCCTCTCGTTGCTATGCATCTCCATGGATAGATCTTGCGTGTGCGTAGAAATATTTTTGTTTTCCATGCAACGTTTCCCAATAGATGGTGCGGCCACCATGGAGGTCGACACGGTGTTCCTAAGCGAACAGGGCTAGTAAGCCCGGCATCACCATCTTGTCACCGCTGAAGCTGTTGATAGATCCAGTGCGAGACATAGTGCTAGCGATAGAAAGATGCGGGAAGAGATTTGGCAACCGCTTAAATCGTGGTGGGAGACTAGGAGGCTGCTGAAGCAGTTTGAACCACTGGCATACCAAGCGTGCGTTCTATAGCCACGATCTAACAGCGCCCCATTCATATGAGGCAGACGAGGAGGCACACGAAGACGTGACTTTGCGTTACTTTTTTTTTCAACACACAAAGACGTGATAGTGCATTGCTTTTTTTCAACGTGCAAAGACTCTAAAAGTGCTCTCAGTGTATTGTGGAAGCGCTCATACTATTTCCCAAAGCTGGTCATGGATATTTTGAAGGACCTTGCAAATATTTTTGAAAGTGCTCATGCTATTCATGAAAAAGCATTTGCAGAAAGTTAACAATGATACAATCACATATTTTTACATAAGCTCTATGCCTTTGTACATCACCGCACCACTCGTTCTACGTAAATAAGTATAATACAATAACCCATGCCATATTTGACCTACTACAATCATAGTTAGAACATATGTTCGCCCAATCTAAATTAGCACACTAATTGAATTTAGACATCCAAAGATCTAGCAATTCACCACCCCTAGTTTCCCTTTCGGCGCTTCTAGCCGCTCGATGATCCCTCGTCTGTCTTCTTAGGGGGGCAGAGCTGTTCCCTCAATGGTTGTTGGAGAAGGTGACGTAGTCCACCCTTAATGATTAGGATCCTATGGTACAACTCGTAGCTAACGTACCAGTCTTTTTCTGCATACTCAAGGTGCAGTAGGGAAAGCGACTTCCACTCCCAGTATTGGTGCTTGTCCCTTGGGAATGATTTCTTCATGTTCTTGTACGACGAGTCGATGATGGGCACTGAAAGGACACCCATGGAGTCCCTTTCTCCACAACCTTTGATACATAACTGCTTTTGGATCTCGACATGGTGCTTGTCTGGAATCATTATCCATGCTAGCGAAAGTTATCGCTTTGAATTGTAGGAATTGAACCAACACCTGGCACCACTCGGACTTGCAGTAGTGGTACACAAGGACATGCTCACGCATTGCGAGTTGCACGATGGCGACCCCTTGTCGTTTGTAACTGCTCAAACGGGTGTACTCGAGGTCGAGCCCAACAAACTTGGTCTTCTCCTCCTGGAGCCATTGCTCGTACATGGCGCTGACTCGCTCCACGGTCCTAGGCTCGGTGATGTACACCACCTTCAGTATGGTTGTGCCATGGGCAGTGATATGGTGGGTCTCCGATGTTAGTTTCCTGTCGTCCATGGCTGCACTGAGGTGGTGGGGGTTTGTGGCGGACGACAAGCAACGGTCAAGGAATAAGATGCAAATGGATGTGGTAAAAGGAATGCGATTGTTAATTTCTCGTGTAAAAAAAGGTAACCGACCAGAGTAGATTGGACGTCGTCCGGCGGTTCCAGGACACACGAGAATCACATGTCTGTTCAAGAAATTTTTTTAGGTGGGTTCGAGCAATATATTTTGTACCGCGGCGACATTGCACACTCAACGTGCCTGTGTTGTGCGTGGTCTTGATATGGCACGCCCCACTTGTTTTGTTTTAATGGATACCTCAAATTATGATGTGACAACTGGCACCCCGAACTTTAATTTGTAACTAGACATGACAGTTGACACGATGAACATGCTTTATTCAAGATACTCGCATGAATGAAATGTATGTGCATTGCAAACCTATTGGGATCACCTTACATATGCAATGAACATCCCAACACATGAACATTTACCCATCAATAGACATAAGAAAAAATAAAATGCCAAATGCAGATAGTTTTTTGAACATTCACCTACGGAGGCACCTTTTCGCATGCTCATGGTAGAATCTCAAAGTATGACGTGACAACCGACCATGCACCTGAATTTGTAAACAGTACACTCACATGATAAACGAACAAAATGATTGTGCATTGCAAACCTCTTGGGTTCACCTTAAATATTTGAGGAACACGGTACCACATGAACACATAATGCCATGATCAAAATTATAGAAGCAAACAAAATGTCAAATACAAACAATTTTATGACCAATCAACTATGGCCAATATATGACACCATGCATAACCTAAGCTTGTTTGCATGCCAGAAGTCCATATTGTGATGTAAACAATGAATAGTATTTTAAAAAAAATTCACTACACTAAGTGGTTTGCATCATGATTACAAAGTATGGATCGTGTTCGGATTCATGCTCTCTCTAATCCTTCTGATAATGGCACCTTGCTGCGTGCAAAGTATAATATCAAAGTGTATCATGATAGCCGGCACCGCGATCTTGAATTTATAAACAGCCATGACACACTCACGTGAGGAACGTGCTTTCTTGAAGTGACATGCACAAACAAACAGATTGTGCATTGCAAACCTATTAGTCTCACCTTGACTAAAGCGAGGAACACGGTACTACATGAACACATTATAAAGCAAAGTAGAACCAACATATATGCGAGGAACATGGTATCACATGAACTGAGGTTTGTTTTTTTCATATGAAAGTGGTCATGACTATTTGTGAAAGTGATGCAAGTTTATCTGGAAGAGTTTACAAAAAGTTGTTCTTGCATAATATGAAGGAATGAAAAACTGGAACAGAACAAAGCTCCGATTTATCCTTGCCTCCCCCACTAAATGTTCCCTCAAATTTTCCCTTCCCTACACTCGTTGTTAGGGATATAACCCCACGGTATAACCCGCCCTGAAGGGGCCGGGTCAAGTCATTGGCGACTCTCGGAGTTGGGCCTCAGATAGGCCAAGACGATCAAGACACAGGGCCAGAAGGGCAGCTCACAAGATGGGCCGGCTTAGGGCCCGAAGCCAGAAAGGCGGCAGGCGGCCCGAAGGTGTAAGCCGCCATATGATGTCTTATCATAGAAGGCAAGGCGACTTAGAGTTAGGCTCAGTCACGGATCGTGACCCGACCCGGACTCTTGTAAGCCAGAGGCCTCGACCTGTATATAAAGGCGAGTCCCCGGCACAGAATAGGGGAGGTGACAATCAATCGATATCTAGGACAAGCGAATCCGCTCCCTTGTAATCGATACTCAAGCAATAAGCAAAAAAGCAGGAGTAGGCTTTTACCTCCACCACGAGGGGCCGAACCTGGGTAAACTTGTGTCCTTCGACCCGCTCAACCCCGACAAGCTAATCACCATTTGCGATGGCCTCACGTCTAAGTCCTGACACTAGGACATCTGCCCTGACAAAACCACGACAGTTGGCGCCCACCGTGGGGCCAGCGCATGGTAGTTTCGAGTTCTTGAAGGGCTCTTTCCCAGGGATCAAGGGATACGCCGTTGGCAGGATGACCAAGAGTCGTCGTGGCAAGCTCTACATCGACGACGCTGGCTGGGGCCCCGAGGCCGACTCAATCGAGTACGGGTACTGGGTCCCCTTCGACGGAATCCACGTCTTCATCGGCAAGATCGGCGGATCTGAGCCTGAGCCGGACATCTGCACCGACCTCGTCGAGCCGGCTCAGCGCACGCAACCTGCCCTGGTCCAAGCCGGTCGGAAGCACGTCTTTGTGGGCGTCACGCAAGGTGTGGAACTGGAGGAGAATTCCGCATGTAGAGGAGAGACTCTCATCTACTCAGGTGATGAGTCCTTGACCGGAGAGACGGAGTCAATCTACCAGCTTCAAAACGATAGGCTTGGGGGCTATTCCGATGGTGACAGTATTCCGGACCCCTACGAGCTGCCGTACCGAGCCGCCATCTTCATGGTAGGCACGGCGCCGACTCTCAACAACACGACAGCCGGAGCAACAGCAACAATTGACCCCTCAGGGTCCGGCTCAGCCAGGCCACCGGCTCAAGTCTTGCCCGAGTTGATGAATGAGTTGACGACCTTAATGTGGACTGAGGTCATGGCGGAGAACCAAGCGGAGCGTAACACTGAAATCGCAAAGCTTAGGAAGCAGATGACCAAAGCCTAGGAGGATATCAATGCTGAAAATGCCCGGATGGCCACGTTGCAAGCTCAGATTAATGCTGAAATGGAGCCCCGGAAGGCTGAGGCTTGGCATTTAAGTCTGGATCAAAATGCCTCTAATGCAATCTTTCAAAGGAGGCACCAGACCCATTTGCTGTTAAATTATGAGCCCATGAATTTGTTCAACACACCAGGGGCAGGACCAAGTGTTGCGGAGCACCAGTTATACCCCCATCAGCTACAGAGGTGCCTGGGAATAGGGCGGCGGCTCAGCCTCATCAGCCAGAGCCAGCCCTCAAGGGTTAACCAGGGTCAAACCTGCTTCGGGGCCAGACCCCACCTCAGCGTTTTGTAACACTGCCAGGTCATTTTTCTAACCCGGTGCATAACATGGTAGCAATGGCCACCCGGCTCAACGCGCTCCCTATCACTGGTGAGTCGCCCATTGCAGTTGAAGCACGGAATGCCATTGAGCTTCTTCAAATGGCGATTGCACAGCAGGAGAAGTATTCATACAGTCGTGATTGCGTGCACTCAACTCCCCTCCCGAGCCGTAGTTATAGCCGGCATGTTGAGTCGCCCGTGGTTTCCAGCAGTGAGTGACACCGTAACCCACCCCAGGATAACCCGCCCCTTAATCCGCGGACTGATGCTCAAGCAATTGTGGACAAGGCAAGGGCCCATCGTGAGGCAGCGGCGGCTAACCAGGGGGCTTATCAGCAGCCCCCGGTGACCCCTTCGGCTTCTGTGGGAGCCGGGTCAAATTCTAGGACCATTGGAGTGCCGTGTCTAGTACCGGCTTTATGTAACAAGCGCATGCCCAAGTATTTTAAGGGCCCTCGGAAGGTGCCCAATTACACTGCGGATCTTGAGCCAGCAGCTTGGATTGGGAGCTATAAGTTAGCCATGGACATGTTGGAAGTCAGTGATGCGGTAAGTGCCAAGTATTTTACTATGATGTTGGAGGGGCCGGCTCGTACATGGTTAAAGAACCTGCCCCCCAACTCTATCAATACCTGGGCGGAATTGAAGGACAACTTCATCAAGAACTTTCAGGGGGCTTGTAAGAAGCCAATCACAATAGATGATCTGGAGCATTGTGTGCAGCGGGACGATGAGTCGGCCCATCATTGGGCTCGCCAGGTCGCGACCATCATACACTCTTCGGCAGTATTGGGGCGGCTCAAGCTGTACTACTCTTGGAGAAAAATTGTCACTTTGACCCCCTTAAGCAGAAGCTAGGATGGCTTAAGCGCAAGTATACAGACATGGGCAAGCTTATGGATGTACTTACCAGGTATGGCGATTTTGATACTACAAAGGATCTGAGTTCTGATGATGATAAATCTAGTAAGAGCAAGAAAAACGGCGGGGGCAAGGGCCAATAGCAACATGCCCCGGCTCAGCATGGTAATCAGAATAACCAAGGCAATGGGGGGAAGAGTAAGTACTCCGATGGTGGGTGAGATTTTGTGGCTAACACCAATGTCGGGTTCAAGAATCAATGTCATAATGGTAATGGCAAGCCGCCTTTCAGTGGAGGAAAGCCTATAAATCTTGAGGCAATGCTCAATGACCCCTGTCCAAAACACAGTTATCCTAACAAACCGTCTTCTCATGCCTAGAAGGATTGTTATATCATGAGGGAGTCTAGGAACCAGAATCTTCAGCAGCATCATGGTAATGGTAATGGGCCGCCTGGCAGGTCAGGCTCCGGTTTTCAGGGTTCCGGTTTTGGCGGTGGCGGCTCAAATGCTGGCCATCAGGGTCAGGGTAATCATGGTGGTCATAATCAGTAGTTTGGTCATGGTAATTAACAGCAAAACAATCAGTCAGGATACCAGAGTAATCCTAAGCAGCTCAATGGTGGCTAGTATCATGTATTCACTACGACCACGTGCAAGCGTGACTAGAAGGTCCATAAGCGAGCAGTCAACACGATTGAGCCGGCAGTGCCTCAGTATTTAAGGTGGTCAGAGCAGATGATCACATGGAGCTGGGCTGATCACCCGCCCCGGGTTGATGATCCGGGTCATCTGGCCCTGGTGGTAGCCCCTCAAGTGGGCGGTTATAAATTTACAAAGGTACTTATGGATGGTGGCAGCAGCATCAACATATTGTATTATGATACTTTTCTTCGAATGAGTCTGACTGACAAGGACCTCAAGCCATCCTCCACAGTGCTTCATGGAGTGGTGCCTGGCAAGTCGACTTACCCTGTTGGAGAGATATCACTGGAAGTGGCCTTTGGTGATGAGTACAATTATAGAGCAGAGACGCTGTGGTTTGAGGTGGTCAAGATCAAGAGTCCATATCATGCCTTGTTTGGACGGCCGGCTTATGCTAAATTCATGGCTCGCCCTTGTTATGTCTATTTATAGCTTAAGATGCCAGGGCCGCAGGGGACGATCACCGTTCATGGGAACCGCAAACTCGCCTTGGAGTGCGAGGAAGGAGATGCGGCTTACGCAGAGTCGGCCTGTGCTACGGAGGAACTCAAGTATTATAAAGATGATGTTGACCCGGCTGATATGACCCCTCTGAAGAAGCCCACCACAGAGACAGACCCACCACTCAACTTTAAGTCGGCAAAGGATACACAACAAGTTGACTTTGTCCCTAATGATTCTTCTCAGCAGTTCACCATTGGGACAGGGATGGATCCCAAATAGGAAAGCGTGCTCATCGAGTTCATCCATGAGAATCGGGACATCTTTGCATGGAAACCTTCTGACATGCTGGGTGTACCGAGAGAATTCGCTGAGTACCACCTTAATGTTGATCCTAAGATGAAACCTGTTCACCAGTTCCTCCATCGTTTTAATGAGGAGAGGCGTAAGGCTATTGGAGAAGAAGTAGCCCGACTCCTAGCTGTCGGGTTCATAATTGAAGTTTTTCACCCTCAGTGGTTGGCTAATCCCGTGCTTGTGCTCAAGAAGAAACTTGGCGTATATGTGTTGACTACACAGATCTTAACAAGGCTTGTCCGGCTAATCCTTTTGCTCTCCCCCGTATTGACCAAATCATTGATGCTATGGCGAGTTGTGAAAGTGTCTATTTCCTAGATGCTTATTCTGGTTATCATCAGATCAAGATGGCAGTGGAAGATCAGGAGAAGACAACCTTCATCACACCTTTTGGAGCTTTTTGTTATGTATCTATGCCTTTTGGGCTTAAGAGTGCTCAGGCGACATACCAGCATTGTGTTCAGAATGGCTTCCACGGCCAGATTGGGCGCAACATTCATGCTTACGTGGATGACATTGTGGTTAAGTCAAGGAAGAAAGAAACCTTGCTTGAGGATCTAAAGGAAACCTTTAACAATCTCCGGGTGTACAAGATGATGCTTAACCCGGCTAAGTGTGTCTTTGGCATACCAGCAGGCAAATTGCTAGGTTTTCTAGTCTCAGAACGAGGCATCGAAGCTAACCCAGAGAAGATTGAGGCTATTACCTCTCTCTCTAAGTAGGTGTGTATCAATAATGTTCAACGCCTGGCGGGTCGTATTGCAGCCCTGAGCCAGTTTATCAGCCGCCTTGGTGAGAAGGCGATTCCCTTATATCAGATGATGAAGAAGACTGATCACTTCGTCTAGACTGATGCTGCTAATGAGGCTTTTGAGGCACTTAAGAAGCAATTGGCTGAGCCGCCTATCTTGGATGCTCCAATCAACAAAGAGCCTTTGCTCCTATACGTGGCGGCTAATAACAAGGTTGTTAGCGTAGCAGTAGTCGTAGAGCGCAAGGAGGTGGGCAAAGAGTATCCTGTCCAACGGTCAGCTTATTATGTTAGTGAAGTCTTGACGGAGTCTAAGCAGAGATACCCGCATTGGCAGAAGCTGGTATTTGGAGTGTTCATGGTTAGCCACAAGCTCAAGCATTATTTCCTTGGGCATGCAATCACAGTGGTCAGTTCTGTACCCTTAGGGGATATCATTCAGAATAGAGAAGCCACTGGCCAGGTTGCTAAGTGGACAATTGAGCTTGGGCCTCATCATCTGAAGTATGTGCCCAGAACAGCCATCAAATCTCAAGCTTTGGTGGATTTTATCAATAATTGGACAGAGCTGCAAACACCTGAGGAAGAGCTAGACAATACGTACTGGATGATACACTTTGATGGATCCAGGCAATTGGAAGGCTCGGGGGCTAGAGTTATTTTATCTTCCCCACGAGGTGATAAGTTTTGCTATGTTTTGAGACTTATGTTTCCCTGTAGTAACAATGCAGCTGAGTATGAAGCTTTACTCCACGAGCTTCATATGGCTAAGGATATGAATTTGAGCCGAGTCAGATGTCTGGTGACTCAGATCTGGTGGCACAACAAGTTTCAGGAAAGTGGGATTCTAAAGACCCACTAATGATGGCTTATCGTCAAGCCGTGAATAATATTGCTGGTCACTTTAAAGGTTATTAGGTGGATCACATAGACTGGAAGAAAAATGAGGCGGCTGATGCACTGTCCCGGCTTGGGTCTCAGCGTAAACCGCTTCCTCCTAATGTGTTTCTAGACGTCTTGCATAACCCTTCTGTCAAGTTACCATCAGAGGAAGACTTGGCTATTCCTGACCCGGAAGGACAATTGGTGATGGCTCTTTGTGCTATCCCTGACTGGACGATGCCTTATCTGGCTTACCTGACTCGAGGTGAGTTGCCTGAAGATGAAAATTTGGCGTGACAGATCACAAGGCGGTCTAAGTCCATGACTATTGCAAATGGCGAGTTACACAGATGTAGCGTGACTGGCGTGTTCCAATGCTGCGTTTCTCCTGAAGAAGGCCATGAAATCCTACAAGAAACTCATGCAGGTGATTGTGGTCATCATGCTGGGTCACGATCTTTGGTGGCTAAGGCTTTTCGTCACGGTTTTTTCTGGTTGACGGCTCATGCTGATGCAGAGGACATTGTTAGCAAGTGCGATGGGTGCCAGTAATTTGCAAGGCAAGCTCATGTGCCAGCTCAGGAATTGCGGATGATCCCAATCACTTGGCCGTTTGTGGTCTGGGGGCTTGATATGGTCGGGCCGTTCAAGAGGTCTAAAGATAAGAAGACCCACCTTTTGGTGGCAGTTGATAAGTTTACCAAGTGGATTGAAGCAGAGCCTGTTAGCAATTGTGAAGCAGCGACCGCAGTTCAGTTTCTGAAAAAGCTTATCTTCCGTTTTGGTTATCCTCATAGTATCATCACTGATAATGGTACAAATCTGTCTAAAGGTGCTATGAAGGAGTTCTGTTAAAGAGAACACATCCATCTTGATGTATCTTCGGTGGCTCATCCACAGTCCAGTGGTCAGGCAGAGCGTGCTAACCAGAAGATATTATGAGGGATAAAACCCCGGCTTATAGTTCCTTTGGAACGTACACCGGGTTGTTGGCTTGAGGAGCTTCCTGTAGTCCTTTGGAGCATCAGGACCACCCCTAACAGATCAACAGGCTATACGCCCTTCTTCATGGTTTATGGTGCCGAGGCAGTTCTCCCAAGTGATATTCGTCATGACTCGCCCAGGGTGGCGGCTTACATTGAAGCAGACAATGAGACGATGCGTCAAAATGCTCTGGACGCCTTGGATGAAGAACGTGATCTCGCAGCAGCTCGATCGGCGATTTACCAACAAGACCTGCGTCGCTATCATAGCCACAGAGTTCGAAGCCGGACGTTCCAGGAGAGCGACTTAGTGCTCTGTTTGATTCAAGATTAGACAGGCATGCATAAGCTATCACCTCCTTGGGAAAGACCCTTTGTGGTCAGCAAAATCCTCAATAACGGGTCATATTATCTCATCGACATACGTGACCACAATAAGTCACGTACCTCTAAGGAGGAGACCAACATGCCTTGGAATATTGCTCATCGCCGGCCTTATTATACTTGAGCCACTGGCTCCAATCATTGTACATATATATCAATGTATATATCTTTTATGATCAATGTAATAAAGCCGGCATCCCCAAAACTCGGGGCCTCTGTCGTTTCATCTCATATATTGTGCATGAGTCTTTTATTAATTGATCACAAGGTCACTTGGGGGCTTCCAACTCACCGAGTTTAGCTATCTTACCCTCTTGGCCGGAAAATAAATGCCACCATATGGGTTAAACCTGCCTGTCTGCTTGATGCTACTCCAAAAGGTGACCCGCCGTACTCTTGACAGTCAATCTCTTTATGACCCTGAACTAGTCAAGGTTAAAACGGCGGCTTATGTCGCGTGAGAGCCGGCTTACACAAAGCGAGGATAAACTCACCTGTTCGCTTACTGCTTCTCCGAATATGTGACCCATCATACTCTTGATAGTCAATCTTTTATGACCCTGAACTAGTCAAGGTTAAAACGGCGGCTTATGTCACATGAGATCCGGCTTACAGGAAGTACGAATAAACCAAGGCTATTATGCCAAGCTTCTTTGAAGCAAGACTCGAGCTTCAAAATCCGGTCTTTTGTCGAGCCTTGAAAGCCGACTTATAAATATTGTGATATACATGTTTGTATTATTTATTTTCTGTCTTTGCAGGAATTTTTACGCTCTAGATCATATTTATGCACGGACTCTAATTTCCCGGGTCAAAAGAACTCCGGGTTAGCATTGATCAGTGTTGAGCTTATTGTGGCCATGCGCCGCCGAGTTCTCAACTCAAAGATTTTCATGACCATGAGTCATTGGTTATTAACCCGCCATTGCTTCTAAGCAATCAACTTATGTGCAAAATATCAGATGAGCAAGTTTATTCAAAGGGTGGCGTCAAGAAAGGCGGCATATCAAACTAGATCAAACATCTAAAGAGGGTTGGTAATACAATATTGGATCAAATGATTAAACATGCACGAAGGCACGACAAGGCAACTAAATGTTTTTAACTAAGCCTATTACAAGGCTTCAGTTGAGCCCAAAGGTTTCAAGCAAAGTTTTTTAGGAGTTAAGTTACTCCTTTAAGCCGGCCTCTGTGCCGTCCGGGTTGGTACCCTCCGGGTTAACATCTTGCTGCTGCCCTGTCGTAGAGGTCCCTGTGTCATCCTGAGCCGACTCTGCTTCATTTCTGATCTGAATATTGTCCGAGGTCCAGTCGACACTAGTTAAAGCGTCAAAGATTGCTTCATTGTTGATGATAGAGGGAGGGTCGATATCAGGGGCAAAGATATGCTTACGCCTTTGCGGAGTTAGGTCTACAACGTCAAAGGAAGGTGCCTTGATTCGAGTATTGTTGTTGTCGTAAGCTGGCTGGTACTTCTTTAGGTCAAGTTCTTGCGCAAGTTGACACGCCAATGGCCGCATTTCCTTGATACATTTGCCATAATCTGCTTCGCTGAATGCAGACCCATCATCTTTATATTTTGGAAACCCGCCAGCCATCTCTTGAGGGTCCAACTCTATTTGATAAGCCTTTGCACGGCTTAGCACAGTTATCGCTCCTGCACGAGCAGCTGACATCTTCAGCTCTTCAATTTGACTGGGCATTGTTGATAACTGGTCTAGCACATTTTTTATAAGCGGTGGTGGTTGTTTGCCATTTGATACAGCCATAAGAGTGAGAAGACTTCCAGCATATAATTTTTTCATCAATGAATAGACGGCTTTTAGTTTCATCTCCATATTTTGCCCAAGGTTGGAACTCCTGGCACCTACCATACATTCAAAACATGAGTCGCCAGGCGAGTTACATTCAAACATTTCAAGTCACCAGGCGGGTCATTCCAATTGATTTAAAGTTTTTCTTACCAAAGATAGCTTCGGTCATCTGAGAAATAAGGTGTTTTAAGCCAGTCAACTCTTCAGCTACTGGCTTTAGCTGATCTTCGGCGTCTTGAGCTTTTTTTTAGCAAAGTAGCCTTTTCAATTTCAAAAATGAATCTTTCTGATTCAAAATCCGCCTTGATTTTTTTCAAGTTCTTTCAAGGCAGATTTCAAGCTTGATTCAGCTTTGGATCGCCCGGCTTGTTCTGATTCAAAGTCTTTTTTCAAGCCAATCAAGTTTGAGTCGGCCAAAGATAATGCTTCTAGCAAAATAAACAAGATTTCTTATAATCAGATTCACTGGTTAAGCCGGCGACAACGGTTAACCCGGTGCTTGGGGGTTATTGATGTTTGCTTGAACTACGTCGGTATTTTCCCAAAGAGGAAGGGATGATGCAGCACAACAACGGTAGGTATTTCCCTCAGTGATGAGACCAATGTTATCGAACCAGTAGGAGAGCCAAGCAACACTACGTAAACAACACCTGCACACAAAGAACAAATACTTGCAACGCGACGTGTTAAAGGGGTTGTCAATCCCTTTCGGGTAACGGCGCCAGAAATTGGCAAACGGACGTGAGAAAGTTGTAATAGATTGGATAAATAGATCGTGAATAAAATAAAGTGAAGCAAAATATTTTTGGGTTTTTAGAAATATAGATCTGAAAATAAAAGTGGCAAATAAATAAAAAGGCAAATAGCAAAATAGATCTGAAAATATATGATGAGAAAATAGACCCGGGGGCCGTAGATTTCACTAGTGGCTTCTCTCGAGAAAAATAGCATACGGTGGGTAAACAACTTACTATTGGGCAATTGATAGAACTTCAAATAATTATGACGATATCCAGGCAATGATCATTATATAGGCATCACGTCCAAGATTAGTAGACCGACTCCTGCCTGCATCTACTACTATTACTCCACACATCGACCTCTATCCAGCATGCATCTAGTGTATTAAGTTCATGGAGAAACAGAGTAATGCAATAAGAACAATGACATGATGTAGACAAGATCTATTTATGTAGAAATAGACCCCATCTTGTTATCCTTAATAGCAACGATACATACGTGTCGGTTCCCCTTCTGTCACTGGGATCAAGCACCGTAAGATCGAACCCATCACAAAGCACCTCTTCCCATGGCAAGAAAAATCGATCTAGTTGGCCTAACTAAACCAAAGATTCAAAGAAGAAATACGAGGCTATAAGTAATCATGCATATAAGAGATCAAAAGACTCAAATAACTTTCATGGATAAAAACATAGATCTGATCATAAACTCAAAGTTCATCAGATCCCAACAAACACACCGCAAAAAGAGTTACATCAAATAGATCTCCAAGAGACCATTGTATTGAGAATCAAAAGAGAGAGAGGAAGCCATCTAGCTACTAACTACGGACCCGTAGGTCTACAATGAACTACTCACGCATCATCGGAGAGGCACCAATGAGGATGATGAACCCCTCCGTGATGGTGTCTAGATTGGATATTTGGTTTCTGGAACTTGCGGCGGCTGGAATTAATTTTCGTCGACTCCCCTAGGGTTTCTGGAATATTGGGGTATTTATAGAGCAAAGAGGCGGTGCGGGAGGTGGCCGAGGTGGGCACAACCCACCTGGGCGCGCCTAGGCCCCCAGGCGCGCCCTGGTGGGTTGTGCTCCCCTCGGAGCCCCCCTCAGGTACTTTCTTGGCCCAACTCTTGTCTTCTGGTCCAGAAAAAATCACCAAAAAGTTTCGCTACGTTTGGACTCCGTTTGGTATTGATTTCCTGCGAAGTAAAAAACAAGCAACAAACAGC
Organism: Thinopyrum elongatum; assembly: GCA_011799875.1. NCBI lineage: Eukaryota > Viridiplantae > Streptophyta > Magnoliopsida > Poales > Poaceae > Thinopyrum > Thinopyrum elongatum. The sequence goes on along the minus strand of CM022299.1, from coordinate 553,017,546 downwards.
AACTGGCACTAGGCACTATGTCAATAGGTTCGTCCCAAAAAATGATATAAAGTTGCTATAAAATGATTGTAAAACATCCAAGAATGACAATATAACAGCATGGAACAATAAAAAATTATAGATACGTTGGAGACATATCAGCATCCCCAAGCTTAATTCCTGCTCGTCCTCGAGTAGTTAAATGATAAAAACAGAATTTTTGATGTGGAATGCTGCCTAACATGTTCATCACATATTCTTTTCTTTGTAGCATGGACATTTGGACTTTTATATGATTCAAAGCAATAGTCTAGTTTTGACATGAAGATTTCAATACTCAAGCATATCAACAAGCAACCATGTCTTTCAAAATATCAACACTAAAGCAAGTTATCCCTAGCCCATTATGCTCAATCATTGATCCATTCATGAAACACACTCGCATATTAGCTACACCCAATGCTCAAGTACGATCATAGTGCCTCTTAGTTGGTGCTTTATAAGAGAAGATGGAGACTCAAAAGAAAAATTGCATAAAGTAAAAGAAAGGCCCTTCGCAGAGGGAAGTAGGGATTTGTAGAGGTGCCAGAGCTCAAAGCGAAAAAAGTAGAGATAAAACATTTTGGGTGGCATGCTTTTCCTGTCAACGAAAATGATCGAGTAGTTCCCAATACTTTCCATGCTAGATATATCATAGGCAGTTCCCAAACAGAAAATAAAGTTTATTCCTTTTTCCACCATACTTTGACTTTCCATGGCTAGCCGTATCCACAGGTGCCTTCCATACCAACACTTTCCAAGGAATTTATTATTTGACAACATAAAGTAAATTCATTTTTCATTTCGGGACTGGGCATCCCTAATACCTTTGCCGTACTCTTGTGCAATGACAAGTGAATAAACACTCATCTTGAGAATAACACATCTAGCATGGAAATATATCAGCCACCCCCTACCATTTCATGAGCGGTACGAGCACACAAAAGAGAAATTTATTTTGAAATTAGAGATGGCACATACAAATTTGCTTAGAACGGCACAGAAATACCGCATATAGGTAGGTATAGTGGACTCATATGGCAAAACTGGTTTAAGGATTTTGGATGCACAAGTAGTTATCATACTTAGTGCAAATGAAGGCTAGCAAAAGATTGAGAAGCATCCAACCAAGAAACGAAAAATCTCATAAGCGATCATTAAGCATAACTAACACCGAATAATGCACCACAAGTAGGATGTAATTTCATTACATAACTATTGACTTTCGTGCTTGCATAGGGAATCACAAACCTTAACACCAATATTCTTACTAAAGCATAATTACACATCAACATGACTCACATATTATATCAACATATCACAAAACTATTACAAGGAATCAAGTTTATTTTTTCCAATGATCTTCATGAAAGTTTTTATTATATCCCTCTTGAATATCTATCACTTTGGGACTAATTTCATTTGTTGTTTTTGATAGCTCAAACAAATCTAAGTGAAGAACATGAGCATAAAATTTTCTTCTCTCAAAATAATTTAAGTGAAGCAAGAGAGAATTTCTAAAAAAAAATTTACTAACTCTCAAATAAATCTAAGTGAAGCATGAGAGCATTTCTTCAAAAATACTAAAGCACACCGTACTCAAAAAGATATAAGTGAAGCACTAGAGCAATTCCATAGCTCATAAAGATTTAAGTGAAGCATAGAGAGCAATTCTAACAAGTCATAGCATAATTTTGGCTCCCTCAAATAGGTGTGTCTAGCAAGGATTCATGACTTAAAATAAAATTCAAAACAAGCAAAGACTCATATCATACAAGACGCTCCAAGCAAAACTCATGATATGTGATGAATAAAAATATAGCTCCAAGTAAAATACCGATGGTCGTTAGAAGAAAGAGGGGATGCCACTCGGGCATCCCCAAGCTTAGTTGCTTGTTTCTCTTTGGATAATGGCTTGGGGTGCCATGGGGCATCCCCAATCTTAGGCTCTTCTTACTCCTTATTCCTTCATCCATCGTAATCTCACCCAAAACTTGAAAACTTCAATCACACAAAACTCAACAAAACCTTCGTGAGATCCGTTAGTATAAGAAAACCAATCTTTACTTTAAGTACTATAGAAAACCCATTCAAATTTTGTTCTTGCATTATATCTACTGTATTCTAACTTTACCATGGCTTATAACCTCCAATACAAACCATAGATTCATCAAAATAAGCACACAATGCAAAGAAAACAGAATCTGTCAAAAACAGAACAGTCTGCAAAGATATGAATTTTCTCATACTTATGTAACTCCAAAAATTCTGAAAAACTAGTACAATAGAGGAAATTTGTATATCAATCTTTTTTAACAAATTCATAATTTTTTGTCGCTTCTGTGAATTTTCAAAATTGTTTTACTGGACGCAAAAGTTTCTGTTTTCCAACAAGATCAAATCAACTATCACCAAAGCTATCCTAAAGGCTTTACTTGGCACAAACACTAATTAAAACACAAAAAACACAATCATAACAGTAGCATAATTGTGCAAACACTCAAGAATAGAAAGAAAAATATGAAAATAAATTTTATTCATTGGGTTGCCTCCCAACAAGTGCTATCGTTTTACGCCCTTAGCTAGGCATAATGCAAAGATCTAAGTGTTGTCATCCTTAGTTTCCAACTCTTCAATCAAACACTTAGAATTTTTCAAAGATTTGGCATATCAATTCTCAACAACAATACTTCTAGGAACCAGTTTAAGAAATTCATTCTTGCCGGTAGGGTCCCTTATCACTTCAATAAAATCGGGGTGAATACTAATCTTCTTAAGGTCTCCTTTATTATTATTACTAGAAGTTGCACCCTTGTTCTTAGTAACTTGAGTAATTTTGCTAATTTGTATGGGAGTTTTTTCGATAATTTTAGCGGAAGCAAAAGCCGTGCTTAGATTACTAAGGAATTCTTCCAATTTATCGATCCGAGATGGGCTTTCTTCAATTCTTTCATGAATTATGGTCCCCTTTTCTTTTAATAAGTTAAGAACTCTCCCGCTTTTGACGCAATTTTACTAGAAAGATTATGTATGTTTTTATCCAAGTTCTCAATGTGTTCTTCGGTAAGCATTTTCTTTTCAATAGCATCAAGTCTTTCCATAACATGCTCAAGAGTTAAAGTTGTTTCATTAACCATAAGAGGTGGTGATCCCACTAAATTTCCCATAGCATTAAAAGCATCAAGAGAGGGACACATCAAGAAATTTCCACCGGTAATTGTATCAAAGACGAATCTATACCAAGTGGTGATGCCCACATAAAAATAGCGAAGAAGAACAACGGTAGATTGCTTACGGATAGATCTATTATGAGCATTGCAAATCCAATACTAAGCATCTTTTAAATTCTCCCCTCCCCTTTGTTTGAAATTAAGAACCTCATTCTCAGGGGTGCACGCAATAGAGGAGGAACTATCCATAACGGCAAAAGTGACGAACAAAATTGCACACGAAAAACAAATCTGACAAGAAAACGGCGAACGAAAAAGAGGGCGAATAAAACGGCAAATTTTTGTGAAGTGGGGGAGAGGAAAACGAGAGGCAAATGGCGAATAATGTAAATTGCAAGGAGATGAGATTTGTGATTAGGAACCTGGTAGATGTTGATGATGTCTCCCCGGCAACGGCGCCAGAAATTCCTTTTGATGTTTGCTTGAACTACGTCGGTATTTCCTCAAAGAGGAAGGGATGATGCAGCACAGCAACGGTAGGTATTTCCCTCAGTGATGAGACCAAGGTTATCGAACCAGTAGGAGAACCAAGCAACACTATGTAAACAACACCTGCACACAAAGAACAAATACTTGCAACCCGACGTGTTAAAGGGGTTGTCAATCCCTTTCGGGTAACGGCGCCAGAAATTGGCAAACGGACGTGAGAAAGTTGTAATAGATTGGATAAATAGATCGCGAATAAAATAAAGTGAAGCAAAATATTTTTGGGTTTTTAGAAATATAGATCTGAAAATAAAAGTGGCAAATAAATAAAAAGGTAAATAGCAAAATAGATCTGAAAATATATGATGAGAAAATAGACCCGGGGGCCGTAGATTTAACTAGTGGCTTCTCTTGAGAAAAATAGCATACGGTGGGTAAACAAATTACTGTTGGGCAATTGATAGAACTTCAAATAATTATGACGATATCCAGGCAATGATCATTATATAGGCATCACGTCCAAGATTAGTAGACCGACTCCTGCCTGCATCTACTACTATTACTCCACACATCGACCGCTATCCAGCATGTATCTAGTGTATTAAGTTCATGGAGAAACAGAGTAATGCAATAAGAACGATGACATGATGTAGACAAGATCTATTTATGTAGAAATAGACCCCATCTTGCTATCCTTAATAGCAACGATACATACGTGTCGGTTCCCCTTCTGTCACTGGGATCAAGCACCATAAGATCGAACCCATCGCATGCAATAATTTAGTGCACCTTGAAATCTGAACATGTGTGGGGCGTGTATGTTTTTAATGACTTGAGACTATACCTAGCCCGGCATGCAATGGTTAGTTCATTGCATATAAGATGACTTATTATGCACCGTTCCCCATACCTGCAGGAAGCCCGTTCGTCTCCAAATCTTTTCCTCTCCATGTGTGAAAACAATCTGCCTGCTTGACTCTCCTTCTCCCTCCGGCAGTCCCACCACTCCACCCCGTTTGGAAAAAATCTGCATGCATGACTCTCCTCCCCCCGCGCTCGTCCAATCCGTTGTGACCAGCAATATTTCCACCCCTTCCCTCCCACGTAATTTACTCCAACAAATATGCCCACGTACCTGTTACGTTAATCACACAACATATCTTATGTAGGTGTGCCATTGCTCGCTATAAATACTGCGCCTCCCACGGCATTCGGAAGAACGCTCACGTTCATCGCTATCTCCTCCCCCTCCCTCTCACGTCGACCACCATGGCATCGCCCCTCCCAAGCCCTAGGCGCCCCTCGCTGCACCACGCGGAGGGTCACGCGTCGTCGTTCCGTTCCTCGCCGCCACTAGTCGAGGAGGACGCGTCGGCATTCCGCTCCTCGCCGCGACGCGTCGAGGTGGATGTGTCGGTGTTCTGCTCCTCGCCACGACGCGTCGAGGTGGACGCGTCGGCGTTCCCAGTCTCACTAGCACGCGTGTCGAAGGACGCGTCGGCTCCCTGCTATGAGGGGAACATCGCGCCACCCGCCGAGCCCCCCCAGCCTTGAGGAGCTTTGGAAAGAAATGGAGGTCGCCTTGTGGGAGGCTTTGCCTAAGGCAGAGCGCGCCAAAATAGAGGCGGAGAAGAAGGCCGAGGAAGAGAAGCGCGCCGCGAGGCATGCTGCCTGGCAGGCCTATGTCGCGTCCGAGAGAGTCAGGCAATTGGCTCTTTGGCAGAAGGCTCGTGCGACGGCCGTGAGGGTAGCGGAGGACGCCCGTGCCAAAGCCCTGAGTGCAGTCGGGCCCAAGCACCTAATCTACGCTTGGCGGTACGTGGACTGGGTGCATGCTTCCAGCGAGGAGGAGTACCTGTTGGCGCCGGATCACCACACCGGTGAGATCGCGCTCGCCCGCCGGCAAGCCGCCAATCAGCACCTCACGAGTTGCGAGGCTGAGGAAGAGGCGTTGTGTCGATGAGCTGGGAAATGGCCATGCACCACGGCACTCGTGGCGCGCCACAACCGCTCCAGCGAGCGCCGTGGCTTTTATTGAATAATTTAGTTTCGTAAGGCGATCTCATTAGTTTTGGGACGCAAATGATAAACCCCGAACGTTCGGGAATTATTAGCGTCCTTAATTAAGTATGTACAAGGAAAAGTTTGGAAACCTTGTGTATCCATACGCATTTTGTAAGTACGTGCATATAGCACAAACTTAACTATATATCGCACTACACGTCTCTCTCTCTATATGCTTGCAGACTGTGCTACTACTATTACTTATGTACGTGCAAATGCACATTTTAACATTACGATGCGGTTTTTGTAAAAGTAGAAAAACAGCACTAGTCAAGCTTGTGAAATGATTCAATGCAAAAGAAATGCAAAAATGCTCGTTTGATTGTATACTTTTAGCTTCCTTCTCTGTTGTTATTTCTCTACCGTACTTTGTACGGAGTATCTCACTGGTCGGGAAGGCATGCAAATTCCCAAACCGCTTCGTACACCATGTATCGAATTTTTTGCCTAACAAGTTGTGCCGTGCAATTGGAATTCCAACTTGAGTACTACTACTAGGAGTAGCAGGGGCCAATTCTTTTAGGCTTCTAGATTAGTAATCCCATAACTACTACCTCTGTCCTGGTTTATTGGTCCCCATTGTAATCTATGTCAATTTTTGACCATAAATTAAACTAATGAAATGTTTATGCATGTCACCAAAAATTATATACCTTTTGTTGACATGCACTAACATTTTATCAGTTAAATCTTTGGTCAAATTTTAGCACAAATTACAATGGTGACTAATAAACCAGGACGGAGGTAGTAGTTTAGAAGCCCAAATGAATGAGTGAGGTGCCTTATGTTACTCTCCACTGTGACTAGTCTTATGGGAAAAGCTGGGGAAGAGATGACTTATTTTTTAAGCCGCCAAAAGAACTGGCCCTAGGAGTAGTAGCTAGGAATACTAGGATTCGTAGCTAGGGATACTAGGAGTAGTAGCTAGGGATCGAGTGTGCGAGATGAACCGGACAAAGTAAATGCAGAGAGATGAAATGCAAAAAAGAGAGAGGGATGTGATGGTTGCTTGTCCGTTTATTTTACGAGGCCACTAATTACTGGGAGTGGTGGGGTTTTGTGATATGACGGCTTTACTGCCGCACCACGAGCGGGGTGAGACTCCCGTGCAGCGCCGCCCTCTACACTAGTACTACCTCCGTCGTGGTTTATTAGTCCCCCATGTAATTTGACTGAAGATTTAACTGACAAAATTGTTAGTGCATGTCAACAAAAACTATATCATTGGATTCGTATTTGAACATAGTTTTCAATGATATAATTTTTGGTGACATGAATGAGCATTTATCATACTATATATAATGTTAGTTAAATTTATGGTTGTACTATATATAGTAAGGTGCCCGTGCGTTGCACGGAACAGTGAAATGCATTGATCGGGGAGTTGTTTATTTTGACAAAGTATGTGGGGGTCATCTCATGTGTAACGAGTATTGATAGGTTTCTTCGGATATTATTTCTTCTCTAGAGCTCACAAACATTTGGGTGAATAGTAAATGTAGGCTAAATAGATAAAAAAGTATCTTTTGCAAACAAAAGCGTTCAACTGTTCAACCTGCATCCAAAACTTGTGAAGAAATAACTCTTATTGTGCTTTGCAAGAAATGATCTTTAAGAATTATTTTTTGAGTATCGATTTTGTTTATTTTTTCTAGACCACCATGAATGTAAATCATGATGACTTGGAAGGGGGCAGAGGAGATGTAAGAAATGGTTCATCATAAGTCTTTCACCATTACTGTAGTAAAAATTCTCAATTAATCTCATAAATGGCAAGCGAGAATTCTAATGGAGCAAAAGCATACATGGAAGATTCTAGACTAAACCATAAATGGATACACTTCTATTCAAGCACGATACTCTAATAGAGCAAGATCATGCATGGAAGGTTCTATACTATATAAATAAGAAGTCTCCACATGCTTAGACAGCGGCTTACATTGAGCGAAGACTAATGATGAACAATTAACTTGGTAACGCATATGACCAGGTGAACCTCCTTGGAGTCCCCGTGCATCATCTTGGGGTGAAAATCATACCAGGCGTCTTCCCTGTCCACATTGCCGGAAACGAAGCAGCTCGGCACAGTCCCAGTCAGCGTGAGGGAGGCGGCGTGGGCGCCCTCGTACTTCGGAGGGGCAGTAACAGTGAGCACGCACCCATACATCGGCCTCGTGTCAGCATCAGCGGCGTTGCCCCTAACGCACAATATAGAGATGGGGCAGCGGCCTATGCAGGGCTTGCTGGTGCCCACGGCCAAGAGAAAGACGCTGCCGTCCTCCTCCGCGACTAGCAGGCGGCGGTGATCCTCCAGCGACTTCGGCATGGTGAACCGGTAGCACGTCTCGTACTTGATGTTCACCGCCGCGGGCCAGTAGTGATTGACGGACGGTGCCGTGAGGTGATGCACGAGGCTCGCCGGTGAGCCCTCAAATGGCGGCGTGCACTCATAGCAGTAGCAGGGAGCGTGCACGCATCTAGAACTATGCTCCGCCAGCGAGTGCTAGTCGACGTACCTCTCGCAGCCGAAACTCTTGTAGACGCAGGGCAACTTGTAGGCATCGACCAGGCCGTCCATTAAACGGGAGTGGCTGTAGGGGACGTTGCGCCCGCCGAATGGAGAGCAGGAGGGAGTGGCTGTAGGGGATGTTGCGCCCGCCGAGTGGAGCGCAGGAGTAGCACACGAAGCAGTAGATGGTGTCCTTACTAGTGCTCCCTAGATTAAAAAACAGAGTTGGTGATGATGGTGTGCCTGCCATCCTGCAATATAGGCTATCCGATCTATATCTGACGGATAGGAAGGAAACTATGGCAATTTTGCAAAAAGATACCCACACCCCTCTCCATATTTGCAAATAAGGCCTTGCCTCGTTCATCCTTATCTCCCACAAACTCATTGCTGAGCAATTAAAAAAGGAAGTCTCTGGAACAATCTGGCATGGTGGCCGCTGCCGGCGCCGTCCATCCCCATGCCCCCGCCCAGTCCGACCACCAGTCACCACCACACCCCACTCCTCCTCACCTTATCTCATATCTTTCTTGAGATATCATTTTTTCGATGAAATTCTCGAGATACCATTTTTTCGATGAAATTCTCGAGATATCATTAGTTTTTACACATGGGATTACACCTGCATGGGTCAATCACAACAGGTGTTTTGTAAACAAATGCATCTTGATGTTCCGTGCAATGCACGGGCATCTTGCTAGTTTGCATATAATTCCAAACACCACGTAGACACGTTCTTTGACCATTTTACAACTATGTTAGTATCATTGTTAGTCGTCAGCCGGTGCAAGTTATAGCCTCGGGTGTTTTAACCTTTTTTTAGTAATGATATCCGGCGATTGTTCGCCACGAGCCCAATCTTGGAGAATCCCACATAATTGTCAGATTTCCATCCGACGGTGGCCTGTTTTTAAGCCATAGTATTTGACAAAACCGCCACCCTTACACACGTACTGTAACTGCGTCGCGGGCGTTTGCAACTGCCATGTCTCCCAACGAACGTTTGCTGGGGATTGGAGTTAGCACCGATGGCGGTTCGTAGTTGTTCCATGCTCGGGCATTGAAGTTTGTAACTAATTTAGAATATACTACTCCTCCGGTGCTACTAGTAGAGCAGAGTCCTACTCCACTATATGCAAACTAGGGCATAGTAGTAGGTACTGTAGTTTATTGTACTAGTACTGTGATCACTCAAGCAAGTTGTCTGGCATCGATATGACCCTACGATGCTGGGATGTGTCTCGTAAGTCAAGCGGCATGCTGTTGTCATCATCACCTGTCCACTTCCCACAGCACATATTCGCTTCTCCATCCTCGTCGGCACATAATCGTCCAATCTTCCTTCCCTGCTAGGCGCCTCCCCCCTCTTCCGAAACCCAAGCACTAACAATGGCAGAACCGAGCAGCGTCCACCAAAAGAGTGGCTGGAATTCACTCCTCACAGAGGAATTCAAGCTCATTGTTTCGCGTGTGGAAAATCTCAGTACCATGCCGCTCGCCGTGTGCTCGTCGGGGTTGTACCGTTTACTCAAAGCCCTCAGGCCGGAGCTTTTTAAGCCAGCTCCCTGCTTGCTGATGCCGCCTGATCTTCAGAAACGGCATGTCACGCAGCATAACGATCATAGGGTGGCGAGCATCAACACCCTCGACTGCGATCCGATCCCCGTCACCCTCAACTACATTAACGGCATGTACTGGGTCGGCATGAACAAGTCTTGGATGGTGCTCGTTGATGGTCGCGGCAGCTGGATGCTCGTGGAGGTCTACACCCGGCGATTGATCCCCCTTCCTTCGATTAACACTGCACTGCTTTGGCACCACGGCCCAGAATACTCGGAATCTTACAGTAGCCAACATGATACCAAGTTTGATTTGCTAAAGGTTGTAATCTGCCAAGTGCCCACAAGATCTGCGAATTATAAAGACTTCAGGCTAATTGCATTCTTCAACCGCGGTCTCGCCTATCTGATAGGTCACTGCGGTAAGTGGATAAATCTACACGTCCATCATAGGATCATACATCCTCCATGGTTCTCCAATGCCATTGAACACAAGGGCTTCATTTACGCTGTGGACTCCTTCTATGGCTGGACGTATTGCTGGCCTACTCCAGTCATCGCTACAAACGGCTGTTACAGCAGTATGTTACTTTCCTATGATATCATGATGGCTTGCTTATATTACTGTCAACTTTGACTGAAAAAATATTCATGCTCATAACATGTTGTTCTTAAGATTGACTATAGTACGAGCCCTTTTTTATTTGACTCCAACTTGATATGATGTTGTAGGCCGCCTGGTGTCCCTACCCTTCCTAATCCCAGAACCTTTCAAAGAAAAGCGACATGGCAGTTGCAGGTGGTTCCTGGCTCGATCAGACGATGGCGAACGATTGATGATCGTTCGCACGTATCGGACATGTTGTTTCGTGGAATACAATCAGAGTCACTTCAAGGTCTTTGAGCAGGATCCTAGCGTCTCTGGGCCTTCAGGAATTTTTGACTGGAGGCTGGTAAGTAGCCTTGGTACACGCTCTCTATTTCTTGGACTGAATTATCTGATTAACCAGGAGATAACCGACGGCAAGGATCATGATGGTAGCGCGGTTTCGTTCATCAGGCAAAACTATGTGTACACAGCGTACCATGCGTCTCTCCATGCACCATACCCTGATATGTGCCGCCATGCTCTGCAGCCCAAAGTAGGAGAGAGGGTCGCAAGTATCAGACTTCGACCTGCTGGCTGGAGTTTCCCCCGTCAGGCACCCATCTGGTTCAAGCTGTTAGCCAATTCCACAACTTAATAAATAGTAACGTCTAACTGAGCCAGTTAGTTAGATGCGTACACTTGGTGTAGTAGGATCTTTATTTAGTATGATGCATACACTTTTTGTTTTTTGGTAGCCCTTTTGTAATGATGGCTGATGTTTGGTTTAGAAGAGAGAGTTGCGTCTTTACTCTTCTGGCCTGCTTATTGCTTCTGTTGCATCCCCAACCCTGGTTGCTGCTGCTGCTATTTTCAATGTACAATCAGTAGTATTTTTCGTCTGTTGGTTGAATAAATGTGTTGTTAGAACGACAAACACAATGTTTTGGAAGTCATTGCACGGTCCGATCCTTTAGTGCCCCATATGTAGCGCATACTATTTTTGGTACGGAACACATTTTCCACTTGTCGATAACATGCAGCCCACTGATGAAGGCCCAATAGAGGAGCCCATAATTAACTGGAAGGGAGGCTCTCACATGATTCCGGCCCAGGTACATGCTCATGGTCCCCTAAACATAAATAAGTAAATAAATAAATAAAGCTAAATGCTCATGCACTAGTTCTTTAAATTTACGATTTGAAAAGTCAAATTTTAACAGGAGGATATTATTTCCTATGAGAGTGTCGTTACATTCAGTCGATATTATTCTTAGGCAAAGATAGCGACCAGTCTTTTTTCTCCCACCATTTTCTTCCTACAACCAACGGACCCATGCAAATCGTAGTCAACGTCGTAAATAGTACCGGTCCATTATTATTTTTCGATAAGAATGCCCAACCTAGACCAACACATTGGCGACACCACTTTATCCCAGGGCTTCTGAATGTGTTCGGCTTCACACCTCAAGAAGAAAATTGCCTCAAAAAAACCTCAAGAAGAAAAAGGTGCTCCACAGCATTTTACAATAAGTTTTAGCCATATAAAATTAATTCTTATAATCCAGCATAATGAGTTTTTGGGTCTGATCGGTCCAGCCGCCAAAACCAAACCTGCGCCGGCGGGAGCGCCTGTTCCCGCCTTCTATGGCTAGTTGCGCTGCCGTGCACGCATCGCCGCCCTGTCGTACCCTGAAATGCTGCCCAGGCCATCCCTTTACTCCCCCCGACATCCTATTCTTCTCCGGTGATGGCAGCCTACCCCGCACCAGAACTAGTGAACCCTCGTACTCCCCTCCGCCTACGGCCATACTGCCGCATGTTCCCTGGCTCCTGTTCATTCCCGTCCGAGGCCTCGCCATCGTCCTCCGCCTTGGTGCGCTCGCCGCGGCGTCGTCGTCCGGCCTTGTCAACATAGTGAATCGGAAGAGGATTGTAGTTGTGAATCGCCAAAGCAAGCGCCTCTTTTACTACTCAGATGCACCCCTCATTTTTTTACTCTAATCCACCCTGCTGATATCTGGGACCCACATCATTGTCAACGTATAGTCAATTAATGACAGAATTGCACAACTTTTTTTTTGAGGATTTGTTCAGAGGAGCAGGCTATAAACTGGGTTATGCGGTCTCTGTGGCCCGTCTAACAACATGACCAGCCCAGCAGTTTTTTCTTTGGGAAAATAGGTAGCCCACTATTTCTTTTTGAAGAATACCCAAGCTAGGCCTATTTCTTTTCTCCGACTTACTGGGCTGCAAATCTTTCAAGACGAGGAGGGATGCATTCCGGCCTGGCCAAAGAGTATGGGTAGTATATCTTAAAAGTAATATGAAAGGGGTTGCAAATTCCAAAAAAAATATAGCAAATGGGCAATTAGTTTCATTTTTTGTTTTTGTTCTTCACTGATATTTTATATTTCATTGGATTTTAACATGACATAGTACTACTTTATTTTTAAATTTGTTTTAGTATGGCTACTAATTTTTGGATTAAGAATATTTTGATCCCCAGCAAAAATATGCGAATTTTTAAAATTTCGCATATTTTTTAGTTCAAAATTTTAACTCTGGCACTGACCAGAAAATAGGCAGCAATTCTAAAAATGGAAAATGGGCTGCAATAAATTCCATATGAATTAGCAAATGGGCTGTAAATTATAAAAATAATAGCAAATGGGCTGTACACGCCACAGATTTCGAGGCTGACTTGTTTACGCAAGGCTTTGTCAGTCAACACACGATTCTAGCAGCAGTGACTGTTAGATGTCCATCCAACGGCCGACGTGCTTCTTCAATCTCTGATCTTCCCGTTCCAGCTGCCTAAACCAGCGTCGGTGGGACTGCCTGCTCCCTCCTCTTGTGGTCAGCTGTGATGCCGCACAGGCTTCACCGGCCCACCCTACTCCCTCCGCTGGCCTGGCCATTCCTCTACCCACCCGCACCTCCTGTTATTCTCCGATGATGGCAGCCTCACGCCGCAGCCGAACCAGTCAACCATCATACTCTCCTCAGCGTGGGCATCCACTGCTGTGTCTTCGCCGGCTCCGGGTCATTCCATTCCTAGGCCTCACCGTCGTCCACCACGTTGGTGCTCTAGGCACGGTGTGCTCAACATTTAACAAACCACAACCATCGGAATAGGGATGTACATGGAGAGGCTGACAGTAGGGACCCCCATGGTCCATGGCCGCACGCAAGCAACTGCCTCCTTATTACGCGAAAAAATGATTCCTCCCGCTGACATCTGGGGCGCACCTGTTCGAAGGCTGACTTGTGGGCCTACTAAGTTGACTCGTACGCAGGGCTTTGTCAACTTAGTCAACAAACGATTCTAGCAGCAGTGACCATTGGATTTTAATCGAATGGTCCTGCTGCTTCTTCAATCGCTGCACTTCTTGCACCAGCCGCCTAAACCAGCGCAGCCGAGACTGCCTTCTCCTGCCTCCAGTGGCCGGATGTGCTCCCACGCAGGCCTCACCGCCCCACCCTACTCCCACCGCTGGCCAGGCCATCCCTCTACTCACCCACAACCCGTGTTATTCTGCGGCGACGGCAGCCTCACGCCGCAGCCGAACCAGTCAACCCTCGTACTCCTCTCCGCGTGGGCATCCACTGCCGCGTCTTCCCCGGCTCCGTGTCGTCCCCTTCCTAGGCCTCGCCGTCATCCACCACCTTGGTGCTCTCGGCGCGGCGTGGTCACCGTGGTCATGGAACGACTTCCATCGGAATAGGACTGTACGTGGAGAGGCTGAAAGCTGAGTCCATCGCCGCAGCAAGGAAGTGCCTCCTTATTACGCGTAAAATAATTATTCCTCCACCTCACAGCGGGGACCCACCGGAAGGGACTCTGTATTTTGTGAAAAAATAGTTTCCCCCCTGACAGCTGGGACCTACCAGCTACATCTTCGCACGCAAGGAAGTGCGTCCATATTATGGGCAAAAAAATGATTCTCCCCCTGACCGTTGGGACCCACCATCAATAACTTCGCACGCAAGGAAGTGCCTCTTTATCCTCCCTGACAGTCGGGACCCACCTGGTCGAAGCGTATGTAGCGTTGTCATTCTGGTCGCGAACGTGTACGTACATATTGGTCGATCGGTCTCTCTGCAATGATGAACCGTGGCCGAGCAAGCAGCGACATGTGTAGTAGTAGAGCCCCCGACGTAGCAGTTCAGGCAGTCCAGTCAAAACTGTGTACATGTACATACAGCCAGATGCCAAAAAATACGGCCACGTACATACATACGGGCGGGGTCTCGAACGCCTACTCGCGCATTTGTATGACCAGGGCTCGTGTACACGGAGAGGCAATGGACGGCGGCGACGTTGTCCTGTTCATCGGCAGCTAACCGGCTGGGTCGGAATGGAGGAAATAGCGTCCTGTTCATCGGGAGCGAAGCCACTGGGTTAGAACATGTCCTGTTCATCGGGAGCCAAGCGACTGGGTCGGAACGTGTCCTGTTCATCGGGAGCCAACCGGCTTGGACGGAACAGCCGGAACGGGGTATGGCGTACCGCAGAACGGAGGAAAATGGCCTTCTGTTCGACCGTGTATGGTCGAAACAGGGTCCTTTTCATCGGGAAGGGTCTGGCGTACCCCAGAATGGAGGAAACGGCCTTATGTTTGAGTGCCTATGGTCGAAACGGGGTGCTGTTGATCGGGAGGGGTGTGGCGTACCGCAAAACGGAGGAAACGGACTTGTGTTGGAGCGCCTATGGTCGAAACGAGGTCCTGTTCATCAGGAGGGGTGCGGCGTACCGCAAAATGGGACTCCACGGGCTACTGTTCATCCATCGTCTACTGCCTCGCTCCAGCCTCCACTTGCTACTGTTCATCCACTGTCGACTTCCTCCAGCCTCCACCTGCTACTGTTCATCCACCGTCGACTTCCTCCAGCCTCCACCACCGACTGTTCATCCACGGGGTCATGTTCATCAACCCTCCACCGGCTACTGTTCATGGAGCCTCCACGGGGTCCTGTTCATCCACCCTCCACCGGCCTCCTCGATCGGGATCCTGTTAATCCAGCGGCAACAGCCTACTACTACCACGGGGTCCTGTTCATCCAACCCCCACCAGGAACTATTCATCCAACCCCAAACAACGGTCACTGTTCATCAAGAGGCAGCAGGTTCGATCGGCTTCAGTTAGCAGCAGTAGCGAAGGAATCCCTCGATCAGGTTCAGTTAACAGCCAGGGATCGATTGATCGCTCTAGTTCAGTAATGCGTAGCCAGTGCAATCGCTTGGGTTCAGTAAGCAAACGCCTCACTCGGGTTCAGTTAGAGCCCAATGCCTCACACCCACGCGCGTACGTGTACGAGAGAAATGCGCAATCCCTCCGTGCATCGCTCGGCCCCGACCACCCACCGTAACTGGGAACTCCCCGATATTTTCCTCGCCCTTGCTTCTACCACGATTTTTTTCGTCATGGACGGACCAAAGAATGTCATGCAGCTGCGTCTCCGACCCGCCTAGGATGAAAAGCCCATTTTTTGTCATGATTTTTTGTCATAGAAGTAGGAGCCCACCACATCTATGATGATACCGGGTTTTGTCACAATTATCGTCATAGAAGTGTCATAAGCATGACAGAAAAAAAATTCGTTCGGCCCAAAATGTCATGGGTGTGTCTTTTTTTTGTAGTGATAGGATAAGAGCGGGTGAAGAGGGTCGTGTAAAAAGATAGCATAAGTGCAAAAAATGTGGAACCCTAGGGCACATTGCTAGGCTTTGTACCAATCTAGTGGATGCATCATTTCGAGAAGAAGAACAATGGGCAGCAACAAATGCAGAGGAGAATGCAGTAGCAGAGGAGAATGCAGCAAGTGCAGTAGAAGCACTGGCATCTTGGTATGTGTTCAATCTTCCCTTTTTTTGTATGCATTTGTTCTCTTTTTTATCGATGATCGATCCCTAATCTTATTTTGTTTGACCCAACTCTAGGATAGGTAGAGACAAAGGAAAGAAAAGCCCTAGAGAGGAAGAAACTTCGGTTGAACCATCATCTGATGCAGAATTTGAAGCCATGGCTTATGATGATTTTGAAGCTATAAGAGAGGAGCAAGACATGGTTCATGTCGTTCCTTTAAGGATTATTGAACCAATAGATGACCGTCAACTAGTCATCAAGTGCTCGGTCAGTGGAAGTACTCCGTCAGCACCTCCACTGCCACGACCCCAAGTGAAGATCAAAAGGAACAAGACAAAGCCACAGAATATCCTAGCTAGGGAAACCATGAGCAAGATAGTTCAGCCATCTGCGAACACAAGGAGCAAGTCAAATATTTGAATTTGAACTTTGAATGCAAGTCGTAAACTTTGAACTTTAAGGAATTACCCTTTGTACTAAGGTTTCTGTTGTCAATTTGAACTACCGTGAAAACTTGTAGGGTGTGATAATGATAAATGCTATTTTGTACTTTGATGTCAAATTTGTAGTAGAATTCAAATTTGAGGCAAAATTTGAATTCAAGGCAAATTTTGAATTTGAACCAACATTTGAAGTCCATTGCTCTGTGTGTGATGTTGCAATGCTTTCTGAACTATTATACATTTGCTCCAAAATGAGATCCGAAGCTCGAAATGAGCTCCGAGGCTCAAAATGAGCTCCGAAGCTAGGGTAAACATCCCCACTTGTAATCAAGTTTTTTTGACCTTGTCTAAATGAGCCAAATATTTTATTAAGACCTACTCAATCTATATAATGTCCATTTGAAGTCTCACTATTTATTGAATAAGCTTCTTTTGAATTAGTTACACTTTAATAGAAAACCATTAGAAAACGCGTTTAAAATATGACAATGAAAAAAATAAGTTCATATCCTTCTTAGTCACTCCATAATGAAGCATTTGTGATTTTATTGATATTTTTGAATTCAAAATCCTAAACTCCTCTCACTTGCGCCTTGAACTCTCTGCAACATCATTCGAGGTAGCTTAGTTTTGTGAAGGTTTTTTCATAAAACTAACCATAGACCAGGTTTATATTTTTATCAACAGTATATTACTTAAAATGACTATGTGCGCCGGTTTTGTATTTTTTTGATTTTTTTGAATTACTTATGCTCATTTGAATATTGGTTAGACCCTACAAAACCCCGTTGACCATCTCCAAACCCCTCTCCAAACCCCTCCAAACCCTAGCACCGAACTACAGACGCTCGATCATACCCTAGCGCCGAACTAGAGCCGTCAGATATGGTTTCTAGAAGGACTAGTGAGGTGATCCACAAGAGGCTGGTCTCTGCGTTGTGATTGGTCGCGTATGACTAGCCAATCCGTGAGAGGCTGATGAGTGGGCCATGTGTGGGGCCGGCGATCACAATGACATGTGGGTCACTGATTGCTCGTGATTACCCGCTGACGAGTGGGCCGTCAGGTCTGCATCTGAAGGGCACGTTCCAGACAGTGTCCTCCCCCTCCTGTGCTCCCGCTCTTGTCCCCTGCCATTTTGCTCGTCGCCTCCCGTCGCGGCAGCGTTGTAGATCTCTCATAGCCGCTCAAGGACGGCATGGTTTCATGGCGCGATGGCGAGGAATCTTCCACTGACCCGAACTCCCTTGGCACCGATGTAAGTGTTGCATTCTCATCAATCTAGGGTTAGGGTTCATATCGATTGGGGGATTTTGGATTTCAGCACTGATTTCTATTTATTTACTATGGATATTTGTATTGTTAGGGTCCAAATACAATGTACGACTCTGATTATAGTGGATCAGCCGAAGATGGAGATAAGACTATCCGTTGTAAATGCAATTCCGTGCCCTCCAAATTTGTTGCTTTTGAAGGATGTTGGACTGGCAAGAGGTTCTTGGCCTGTTCTGGGGAGGTATGTGAAAAATATGAACTTATTTACAGTCATTAAAATGAAGTTTTTGCTATGTAATTTCCTAATAGATTCTGCTCTGTCATATATATATATATATATATATATATATATATATATATATATATATATATATATATATATATATATATTGTAGTTTGGAGACAAATGTGACTTTGTGCAATGGGTTGATCTCGTGTGGCCGAGTCCACTGATTAAATCCTTGTCGAAGCTACGCAAAATGTACACTGAAGTCAGAGATGGTAGAGTTCATGATGCCTTAAACAATGTTGAAACAAGTTTTAAGTTCACAGATGAGATTGAGAAGCTTCACCATGACCTAAGGAATGCCCAAGATGAGCTTAAGCAAATGGATGAGGAAAAGCAGGTGACACTAGCCCTCAAGGCCAAAGCCGAAGAAGCTCTGGCTAAAGCAAGAGCTGAATCGGAGGAGAAGAAGAAGTTTGATGCATCAACTACCAGCATGCACAAGTTTTTGTTTGTGAAGGCAGAGAAGGAAAGGGATCAGTTTAAGGAAGATAAGAAGAGGCCGGAGTGCATGATTGAAGATCTGCTGAAACAGAAAGAAGGGTGCACGACAAAGATCAAGAAGATAAAATATACCTGTGATGAGTAGAATCTTTGTATTATTTGCTTCATCTTATTGGACAAAGATCATTTATGTGTTGAACTATTAGTGTTTCTTAATTTATCAGATGTAATGGATTATTTATGATTGTGTTTTCATCATTATGTGTTGAATTATGAGAGAGTTGCTTCAATATTTGGGAACCCTTGATATTTGTGTTGAATTATCAACATATAGGGTTCCTGTCAAATTAATTTGTGATTTGCCATGCATGAACCCCTAGCTAATTTTGCTAGTTCATGAGTACACTATTGGATGGAGTCATCTTCATGTAAAAATATGAAGAATAATTCAATAAATAGTGAGACTTCAAATGGACACACACACTGTATTCAATTCAATGATTTTTAAATATTTTTGGCTCAATATATTTGGCCCAATGTTGACTCTCTCCATATATTAATATTTGGCTCAATTCAGTGGATTGAGGAAATAATATGCATTAAACCCCTATATGCAACCCTACTTTTTGGGGTACGGTGCACAAATTCAATATTGCAAGCAGCTCTTCTTTTCTAGCTTTTTTACACAATATGGCCAAAATTAATTCCAAACTTTGTTCCACCATCTCATTTTTTTTTACAGATTAGCCGATCCATGAGGAGGCACGCGGCTATGGGCTCTCGTTGCTGGAAAACCCAGTATATATATATATATATACCCTCGAGGCGGAATAGGATCGACAAGCCCGTTGGGAGGTGGGCAAAGCCAGCACGGAAGAACCGCTCGGCCAACTCCGTAGCACCCCGCCACCTCGAGATCACCCACACGCAAATTTTGATCCACCACGACGCCGGCGGGGTAACTCCGCTCCGGCACGGTGGGTGGCTGATACGTCCCCAACGTATCTATAATTTTTGATTGTGCCATGCTATTATAGTATCAATCTTGGATGTTTTATATACACTTACAAGCAATTATGTATCATTTTTTGGGACTAACCTATTAACTTAGTGCCCAGTGCCAGTTGCTATTTTTGGTTTTTCAGAATATTAGTAACAAATGAAGTCCAAATGCCACAAAACTTTTTGGAGATTTCTTTCTGGACATACGAGACCTTGGAAGCTTCGGGAGGGGACGAGAAGATGGAGCAGTGGCCCACGAGGCACCAGGGCGCGCCCTGGTGGCTTGTGGGGCCCACATGGCTCCGTTTGACCTAACTCCGCCTCTATAAATTCTCTAAAATCGGGAAACCAACAAAGGAGTCCACGAAATACTTTGTCCGCCGTTGTAAGTTCCTGTTCTCGAGAGATCCCATCTGGAGGCCTTTTCAGGCACTCTGTCGAAGGAGGAATCAATCACGGAGGGGATCTACATCAACCTTGCTGCCCTTCCGATGATGTGTGAGTAGTTTACCACAGACCTACGGGTCCATAGTTAGTAGCTAGCTGGCTTCTTCTCTCTATTTGATCTTCAATACAATGTTCTCCTTGATGTTCTTGGAGTTCAATCCGATGTAATCACTTTTTGTGGTGTGTTTGTTGGGATCCGATGAATTGTGAGTTTATGATCAGATTATTCATGAATATTATTTCAGTTTTCTCTGAACTCTTTTATGCATGATTATTATAGCTTCGTATTTCTCTACAATCTATTGATTTAGTTTGGCCAACTAGATTGATTTATCTTGGAATGGGAGAGGTGCTTTGTAATGGGTTTGATCTTGCTGTGCTCAATCCCAGTGATAGAAAGGGACACGACACATATTAATTGTATCGTTGCTGTTAAGGATAAAAAGATGGGGTTTATTCATGTGTGAGTTTACTTTGTCTACATCATGTCATCTTGCTTAAGGCGTTACTCCGTTCTTTATGAACTTAATACTCTAGATGCATGCTGGATAGCGGTCGATGTGTGGAGTAATAGTAGTAGATGCAGAATTGTTTTGGTCTACTTGTCTCGGACGTGATGCCTATATACATGATCATTGCCTTGGATATCGTCATGATTATTTACTTTTCTATCAATTTCCCAACAGTAATTTGTTTACCCACCGTATGCTATTTTCAAGAGAGAAGCCTCTAGTGAAAACTATGGCCCCCGGGTATACTTTTATCATATATTAAAAATCCTAAAAATACCTTGCTGCAATTTTAATTAATTTATTTTATTTTGTATTTTTGTTCGATCTATCTATCTATCACCATACAATTTAATCTTGCAATGAACCGCCAAGGGATTGACAACCCCTTATTCGCGCTGGGTGCAAGGATTTGTTATTTTGTGTGCAGGTGCTGTTAACGAGTTGTTGCGTGATTCCCCTACTGGATTGATAACCTTGGTTTCATAATTGAGGGATATACTTATCTCTACTATATTGCATCATCCTCTCCTCTTCGGGGAAATCCCAATGTAGCTCACAAGTAGCAGGCAGAATTTCTGGCGCCGTTGCCGAGGAGACATCATCAACATCTATCAAGTACCTACGCATAAACTTTCATCTCCTTGCATTTATTTTATTTTACTTTGCCTCTCATTTTCATCTCCCCAACTTCTAAAAAGTTTTTACAAAAATTACAAAAATATTTTCTGTTTGCCCTTTTTGCTTGCTTGCTTGCTTGTTTTCATTGCTTTCTTGTGCACACTTAAAAACAGAAAATGAAAAAGAAAATTTAAGATGAATCATAATCCTATTGCTAATCTTTTTAAGAGATCCAATTATGATAAACCATTGCTAGTGAGTTGAGTGCACTATATTATCTTTATGAAGTTTTGCTTGAAATTCGTGGATCCGAAAATTGTGATGAAGTGTTAAAAGAAGAAATTTATAAGGTGATTCATGATAGCTCCTTGAATGAAAAGCATGATTGCAATGATATTATTATAAATTCTATTAATGTGAATAGTGTTAATGATATGCAAAACCCCAAGCTTGGGGATGATGATTGTGTTATGTTCACTACTTATTGCAACGATCATGATTGGGGTTATAATGTTTCTTATGATCTCAAAAATTTATTTAAGCCTCATGATGAATATGATATTGATAATAATGTTCGCAATAATATTGAAAGTGGATTTGGAAGAGCGTAAACTTTAGGTAAAAATAATCCCACATATTTGGAGAGTGTTCAATCTTATGAAATTTTTGATAAAAGTGGGTTTGGAGCGGTCATGACTTTAGTTGATGTTAACCACACTACCTTGGAAGATTGCAAAACTTTTATGCATGTGGATCATGGAGAGAAAATTTTATATGATAGCTATATTGTTGAATTAGATTATGATCCTACATGTAATTATTATGAGAGAGGAAAATATGGTTGCAGAAATCTCCATGTTACTAAATTACCTCTCTTCATGTTGAGATTGTTATTGTTTCTTTCTTCTTGCTTGCATATACTAGATATTTTGTGTCTTAATAATTTTCTTGCTTATAAAATTCCTATGCATAGAAAGAGAGTTAGACTTAAATGTGTTTGTCACATGTTTCATGATGCTCTCTTTGTGTTTCAATTATTATCTTTCGTGTGAGCATTGTTGAAATCTCAAGCCTATCTTAATGGCTATAAAGAAAGAGCTTATTGTTGGAAATATGCCCTAGAGGCAATAATAAAGTGGTTATTATTATATTTCCTTGTTCGTGATAATTGTCTATTGTTCATGCTATAATTGTGTTATCCGAAAACCGTAATACATGTGTGAATACATAGATCACAGAATGTCCCTAGTAAGCCTCTAGTTGACTAGCTCGTTGATCAATGGATGCTTATGGTTTCCTGACCATGGACATTAGATGTCGTTGATAACGGGATCACATCATTAGGATAATGATGTGATGGACAAGACCCAATCCTAAGCATAGCACAAGATCGTGTAGTTCGTTTGCTAGGGCTTTTCTAATGTCAAGTATCATTTCCTTAGACCATGAGATTATGCAACTCCCGGATACCGTAGGAATGCTTTGGGTGTATCAAACGTCACAACGTAACTGGGTGACCATGAAGGTGCACTATAGGTATCTCCGAAAGTGTCTGTTGGGTTGGCACGAATCGAGACTGGGATTTGTCACTCCGTATGATGGAGAGGTATCTCTGGGCCCACTCGGTTATGCATCATCATATTGAGCTCAATGTGACTAAAGAGTTAGCCACGGGATCATGCATTAGGGAACGAGTAAAGAGACTTGCCGGTAATGAGATTGAACGAGGTATGGGGATACCAACGATCGAATCTCGGGCAAGTAACATACCGATGGACAAAGGGAATTGTATACGGGATTGATTGAATCCTCGACATCGTGGTTCATCCGATGAGATCATCGTGGAACATGTGGGAGCCAACATGGGTATCCAGATCCCGCTGTTGGTTATTGGCCGGAGAGATGTCTTGGTCATGTCTGCATGGTTCCCGAACCCGTAGGGTCTACACACTTAAGGTTCGGTGACGCTAGAGTTGTTATGGGAAATTGTATGTGGTTACCGAAGGTTGTTCGGAGTCCCGAATGAGATCCCGGACGTCACGAGGAGTTCCGGAATGGTCCGGAGGTGAAGAATTATATATGGGAAGTCCAGTTTCAGTCACCGGAATGGTTTCGGGGGTTATCGGTATTGTACCGGGACCACCCGAAGGTGTCCGGGGGTCCACCGGGTGGGGCTACCTGCCCCGGTGGGCCAAGTGGGCTGAGCAAGGGAGGGAACCAGCCCCTGGTGGGCTGGTGCGCCCCCCCCCCCCCCCAAGGGGCCCCTGCGCCTAGGGTTGGAAACCCTAGGGGGTGGGGGCGCCTCCCACCTGCTTGGGGGGTAAGTTTCCCCCCTGGCCGCCGCCCCTCCCCTTAGATGGGATCTAAGGGGGCCGGCCCCCTCTCCCCTTCTCCCTATAAATAGAGGGGGGGTGGGAGGGCAGCAGCACCTCATCCAAGGCGCAGCCCTCCCCCTCTCCAACACCCCCTCCTCCTCCGTTGAGCTTGGCGAAGCCCTGCCGGAGAACTGCAAGCTCCACCACCACGCCGTCGTGCTGCCGGAGTTGTCTTCCGCAACCTCTCCCTCCTCCTTGCTGGATCAAGGCGCGGGAGACGTCACCGGGCTGTACGTGTGTTGAACACGGAGGCGCCGTTGTTCGGCACTTAGATCGGAATCGACCGCGATCTGAATCGCTGCGTGTACGACTCCTCCAACCGCGTTCTTGCAATGCTTCCGCATCACGATCTTCAAGGGTATGAAGATGCACTCTCCTCTCTCTCGTTGCTAGTCTCTCCATAGATTGATCTTGGTGAGGCGTAGAATTTTTTTTGAATTATTACTACGTTCCCCAACAGTGGTATCAGAGCTAAGTCTATGAGTAGTTTCTATGCACGAGTAGAACACAAGTTGTTGTGGGCGTCGATTTTGTCAATTTACTTGTCGTTACTAGTCTTATCTTGATTCAGCGGCATCATGGGATGAAGCGGCCCGGACCGACCTTACACGTACGCTTACATGAGACAGGTTCCACCGACTGACATGCACTAGTTGCATAAGGTGGCTAGCGGGTGTCTGTCTCTCCCACTTTAGTCGGATCGGATTCGATGAAAAGGGTCCTTATGAAGGGTAAATAGAAATTGGCATATCACATTGTGGTTTTGGCGTAGGTAAGAAACGTTCTTGCTAGAAACCTATAGCAGCCACGTAAAAAATTTGCAACAACAATTAGAGGACGTCTAACTTGTTCTTGCAGCATATGCCGTGTGATGTGATATGGCCAAAAGGATGTGATGAATGATATATGTGATGTATGAGATTGATCATGTTCTCGTAATAGGAATCACGACTTGCATGTCGATGAGTATGACAACCGGCAGGAGCCATAGGAGTTGTCTTAATTTATTGTATGACCTGCGTGTCAATGAAAAACGCCATGTAATTACTTTACTTTATTGCTAACCGTTAGCCATAGTAGTAGAAGTAATAGTTGGCGAGACAACTTCATGAAAACACGATGATGGAGATCATGGTGTCATGCCGGTGACGATGATGATCATGGCGCCCCGAAGATGGAGATCAAAAGGAGCAAAATGATATTGGCCATATCATGTCACTATTTGATTGCATGTGATGTTTATCATTTTTTTTACATCTTATTTGCTTAGAACGACGGTAGCATAAATAAGATGATCCCTCGCTAAAATTTCAAGAAAGTGTTTCCCCTAACTGTGCACCGTTGCGAAGGTTCGTTGTTTCGAAGCACCACGTGATGATCGGGTGTGATAGATTCTAACGTTCGAATACAACGGGTGTAAGCCAGATTTACACATGCAAAACACTTAGGTTGACTTGACGAGCCTAGCATGTACAGACATGGCCTCAGAACACGGAAGACCGAAAGGTCGAACATGAGTCGTATAGAAGATACGATCAACATAGAGATGTTCACCGTTAATGACTAGTCCGTCTCACGTGATGATCGGACACGGCCCAGTCGATTCGGATCATGTGTCACTTAGATGACTAGAGGGATGTCTATCTGAGTGGGAGTTCATTGAATAATTCGATTAGATGAACTTAATTATCATGAACTTAGTCTAAAATCTTTACAATATGTCTTGTAGATCAAATGGCCCACGCTAATGTTGCCCTCAACTTCAACGCGTTCCTAGAGAAAACCAAGCTGAAAGACGATGGTAGCAACTACACGGACTGGGTCCGTAACTTGATGATCATCCTCATAGCTGCCAAGAAAGCATATGTCCTTGAAGCACCGCTAGGTGACGCACCTGTTTTCCCAGCAACTCAAGACGTTATGAACGCCTGGCAGTCGCGTAGTGATGATTACTCCCTGGTTCAGTGCGGCATGCTTTACAGCTTAGAACCGGGGCTCCAAAAGCGTTTTGAGCAACACGGAGCATATGAGATGTTCCAAGAGCTGAAAATGGTTTTCCAAGCTCATGCCCGAGTCGAGAGATATGAAGTCTCCGACAAGTTCTACAGTTGTAAGATGGAGGAGAATAGTTCTGTCAGCGAGCACATACTCAAAATGTTTGGGTTGCACAACCGCTTGTCTCAGCTGGGAGTTAATCTCCCGGATGACGCGGTCGTTGACAGAATCCTTCAGTCGCTTCCACCTAGCTACAAGAGCTTTGTGATGAACTTCAATATGCAGGGGATGGAAAAAACCATTCCTGATGTATATTCAATGCTGAAATCAGCGGAGGTGGAGATCAAAAAGGAACATCAAGTGTTGATGGTGAATAAAACCACTAAGTTCAAGAAAGGCAAGGGTAAAAAGAACTTCAAGAAGGACGGCAAGGGAGTTGCCGCGCCCGGTAAGCAAGCTGCCGGGAAGAAGCCAAAGAATGGACCCAAGCCTGAGACTGAGTGCTTTTATTGCAAGGGAAATGGTCACTGGAAGTGGAACTGCCCCAAGTACTTAGCGGATAAGAAGGCCGGCAATACCAAAGGTATATATGATATACATGTTATTGATGTGTACCTTACCAGCGCTCGTAGTAGCTCCTGGGTATTTGATACCGGTGCGGTTGCTCACATTTGTAACTCAAAACAGGAGCTGCGGAATAAGCGGAGACTGGCGAAGGACGAGGTGACGATGCGCATCGGGAATGGTTCCAAGGTCGATGTGATCGCCGTCGGCACGCTACCTCTACATCTACCTTCGGGATTAGTTTTAAACCTCAATAATTGTTATTTAGTACCAGCTTTGAGCATGAACATTGTATCAGGATCTCGTTTGATGCGAGATGGCTACTCATTTAAATCCGAGAATAATAGTTGTTCTATTTATATGAGAGATATGTTTTATGGTCATGCCCCGCTGGTTAATGGTTTATTTTTATTGAATCTCGAACGTGATGTTACACATATTCATAGTGTGAATGCCAAGAAATGTAAGGTTGATAATGATAGTCCCACATACTTGTGGCACTGCCGCCTTGGTCACATTGGTGTCAAGCGCATGAAGAAACTCCATGCAGATGGACTTTTGGAGTCTCTTAATTATGAATCATTTGACATGTGCGAACCATGCCTCATGGGAAAAATGACCAAGACTCCGTTCTCCGGAACAATGGAGCGACCAACCAACTTATTGGAAATCATACATACTGATGTGTGCGGACCAATAAGCGTTGAGGCTCGCGGTGGTTATCGTTATGTTCTCACCCTCACTGATGACTTAAGTAGATATGGGTATGTCTACTTAATGAAACACAAGTCTGAGACCTTTGAAAAGTTCAAGGAATTTTAGAGTGAGGTTGAGAATCAACGTGACAAGGAAAATAAAGTTCTTGCGATCAGATCGTGGAGGGGAATATTTGAGTCACGAATTTGGCACGCACTTAAGGAAATGTGGAATTGTTTCACAACTCACGCCGCCTGGAACACCTCAGCGTAATGGTGTGTCCGAACGTCGTAATTGCACTCTATTAGATATGGTGTGATCTATGATGTCTCTTACCGATCTACCGCTATCATTTTGGGGTTATCCTTTAGAGACTGCCGCATTCACTTTAAATAGGGCACCGTCTAAATCCGTTGAGACGACACCGTATGAATTATGGTTTGGGAAGAAACCTAAGCTGTCGTTTCTGAAAGTTTGGGGATGCGATGCTTATGTCAAGAAACTTCAACCTGAAAAGCTCGAACCCAAATCGGAAAAATGCGTCTTCATAGGATACCCTAAGGAAACTATTGGGTATACCTTCTACCTTAGATCCGAAGGCAAGATCTTTGTTGCCAAGAAATGATCCTTTCTGGAGAAAGAGTTTCTCTCGAAAGAAGTAAGTGGGAGGAAAGTAGAACTTGATGAGGTACCCCCTCTTGAACCGGAGAGTGGCGCAGCTCAGGAAGATGTTTCTGTGGTGCCTGCACCGACTAGAGAGGAAGTTAATGATGATGATCATGAAACTTCGGATCAAGTTGCTACTGAACTTCGTAGGTCCACGAGGACATGTTCCGCACCAGAATGGTACGGCAACCCTATCCTGGAAATCATATTGTTAGACAACGGTGAACCTTCGAACTATGAAGAAGAGATGGCGGGCCCGGATTCCAACAAATGGCTTGAAGCCATGAAATCCGTGATAGGATCCATGTATGAAAACGAAGTATGGACTTTGACAGACTTGCCCGATGATCGGCAAGCCATAGAGAACAAATGGATCTTTAATAAGAAGACTGACGCGGATGGTAATGTGACCGTCTATAAGGCTCAGCTTGTCGCTAAGGGTTGTCGACAAGTTCAAGGGGTTGACTACGATAAGACCTTCTCACCCATAGCGAAGCTGAAGTCCGTCCGAATCATGTTAGCAATTGCCGCATTTTATGATTATGAAATCTGGCAAATGGACGTCAAAACGGCATTCCTTAATGGTTTCCTTAAGGAAGAATTGTATATGATGCAGCCGGAAGGTTTTGTCGATCCTAAGAATGCTGACAAGGTATGCAAGCTCCAGCGCTCCATCTATGGGCTGGTGCAGGCATCTCGGAGTTGGAACATTCACTTTGATGAAATGATCAAAGCGTTTGGGTTTATACAGACTTATGGAGAAGCCTGTATTTACAAGAAAGTGAGTGGGAGCTCTGTAGCATTTCTCATATTATATGTGGACGACATATTGTTGATGGGAAATGATATAGAACTTTTGGAAAGCATTAAGGCCTACTTGAATAAGTGTTTTTCAATGAAGGACCTTGGAGAAGTTGCTTACATATTAGGCATCAAGATCTATAGAGATAGATCGAGACGCCTCATTGGTCTTTCGCAAAGCACATACCTTGACAAGATATTGAAGAAGTTCAATATGGATCAGTCCAAGAAGGGGTTCCTGCCTGTATTGCAAGGTGTGAGATTGAGCACGGCTCAATGCCCGACCTCGGGAGAAGATAGAGAAAAGATGAGTGTCATCCCCTATGCCTCAGCCATAGGGTCTATTATGTATGCCATGCTGTGTACCAGACCTGATGTGAACCTCGCCGTAAGTTTGGTAGGGAGGTACCAAAGTAATCCCGGCATGGAACACTGGACAGCGGTCAAAAACATCCTGAAGTACCTGAAAAGGACTAAGGATATGTTTCTCGTTTATGGAGGTGACGAAGAGCTCGTCGTAAAGGGTTACGTCGATGCTAGCTTCGACACAAATCTGGATGACTCCAAGTCACAAACCGGATACGTGTATATTTTGAATGGTGGGGCAGTAAGCTGGTGCAGTTGCAAGCAAAGCGTCGTGGTGGGATCTACATGTGAAGTGGAGTACATAGCAGCCTCGGAGGTAGCACAGGAAGCAGTCTGGATGAAGGAGTTCATCACCGACCTAGGAGTTATTCCCAATGCGTCGGGCCCAATGACTCTCTTCTGTGACAACACTGGAGCCATTACCCTTGCCAAGGAGCCCAGGTTTCACAAGAAGACCAGGCATATCAAGCGTCGCTTCAACTCCATTCGTGAACATGTTCAAGATGGAGACATAGATATTTGTAAAGTGCATACGGATCTGAATGTCGCAGATCCGTTGACTAAACCTCTTCCACGAGCAAAACATGATCAACACCAGAACTCTATGGGTGTTCGATTCATCACAATGTAACTAGATTATTGACTCTAGTGCAAGTGGGAGACTGTTGGAAATATGCCCTAGAGGCAATAATAAAGTGGTTATTATTATATTTCCTTTTCGTGATAATTGTCTATTGTTCATGCTATAATTGTGTTATCCGGAAACCGTAATACATGTGTGAATACATAGATCACAGAATGTCCCTAGTAAGCCTCTAGTTGACTAGCTCATTGATCAATGGATGGTTATGGTTTCCTGACCATGGACATTAGATGTCGTTGATAACGGGATCACATCATTAGGAGAATGATGTGATGGACAAGACCCAATCCTAAGCATAGCACAAGATCGTGTAGTTCGTTTGCTAGAGCTTTTCTAATGTCAAGTATCATTTCCTTAGACCATGAGATTGTGCAACTGCTGGATACCATAGGAATGCTTTGGGTGTATCAAACGTCACAACGTAACTGGGTGACCATAAAGGTGCACTACAGGTATCTCCGAAAGTGTCTGTTGGGTTGGCACGAATCGAGACTGGGATTTGTCACTCCGTATGACGGAGAGGTATCTCTGGGCCCACTCGATAATGCATCATCGTAATGAGCTCAATGTGACTAAAGAGTTAGCCACGGGATCATGCGTTACGGAACGAGTAAAGAGACTTGCCGGTCGTGCTGCCGGAGTTGTCTTCCCCAACCTCTCCCTCCTCCTTGCTGGATCAAGGCGCGGGAGACGTCACCGGGCTGCACGTGTGTTGAACGCGGAGGCGCCGTTGTTCGGCGCTTAGATCGGAATCGACCGTGATCTGAATCGCTGCGTGTATGACTCCTCCAACCGGGTTCTTGCAACGCTTCCGCATCGCGATCTTCAAGGGTATGAAGATGCACTCTCCTCCCTCTCGTTGCTAGTCTCTCCATAGATTGATCTTGGTGATGCGTAGAATTTTTTTTGAATTATTACTACGTTCCCCAACACTTATTGGGAGACAACCCAATAGTTATATTTTTCTGTTTTCTTGTGT
The DNA here is from genome assembly GCA_011799875.1 of Thinopyrum elongatum. Classification (NCBI taxonomy): domain Eukaryota; kingdom Viridiplantae; phylum Streptophyta; class Magnoliopsida; order Poales; family Poaceae; genus Thinopyrum; species Thinopyrum elongatum. The sequence goes on along the minus strand of CM022299.1, from coordinate 552,987,172 downwards.
GCACACAATTATGCTACTATTATGGTTGTGTTTTTATGTTTTAGTTAGTGTTTGTGCCAAGTAAAGCCTTTGGGATGATTTGGATGATAGTTTCTTTGATTCTGTGCAAAAATAGAAACTTTTGCGTCCAGTAGCAGAATTGTTAAAGTTCGCTGCAGCGCGATAAAATTCTGATTTTTTAAAATAATTGATATACAAATTTCCCACATTTTACTAAATTTTTAGAATTTTTTGAGTTACAGAAGTATGGCCAATGTTCAGATAACTACAGACTGTTCTGTTTTTGACAGATTCTGTTTTCGTTGTGTTGTTTGCTTGTTTTGATGAATCTATGGATTGTATCGGGGGGTATAAGCCATGGTGAAGTTAGAATATAGTAGGTATAATGCAATAATAAAATATGAATGGGTTTGCAATGGTACTTAAAGTAGTGATTTGCTTTATTATACTAATGGATCTCACAAAGATTTTGTTGAGTTTTGTGTGATTGAAGTTTTCAAGTTTTGCGTGCGATATGTGTCGGCGTTTTGGGAACCAGGGTACCCAGACTTGCCTGCCTGAGGCCCATGGTGTGGCTCCTTCGACGGCCTAGTATGGCCCATCTGCAAGACTACCAAGATAAGACCCTCGCGAGGGCCCCCTGGCCTCGCGAGGTGGACGACACCAAGACCTCCAGAGGAGCGGCCTCCCGAGGCTGCCTCCCAAGGAGCGGAGTTTCCTATGCAAGTGCCCAGCCTCATGAGGCTGCGATGACGTGAGCCATGATGACCAAGGCCAGGCAGGCACCAGCGGGCGCAGAGGAGTCAGTTTCCCTTTCGGTGCTAAGGGAGCGAGGACAGACATGGGTTCCTAAGGAGCCCTCCAAAGGTTTCCATTCCGGTGCAACGAGACCAAGACCACGAGCTCGGCAGGATGGATGTCATCACCTAGCCCACTGCTGCATCACGACCAGAAGCTTTGCAGGAGAAGACCACCTTTTGTTAGGATAAGATGTACCTCTTATCCCCTTTCAAATTGGCCGTTATGGTATCCCTTTCCGCCTAAGCTTCCAGGGAAGAGGACCGCGGCCACTATAAATATAGGTTAGCCACCACCGTAGAAAGGGTCGACTCATTCTCACCCCCAGAGCCCTCGCGAGGCAGCTCACCCACTGTACTAGTTCATCCTTAAACCTCCTCGTGAGGCCAATCCACCACAAAGCAGGAGTAGGGTTTTACACCGCAAGGTGGCCCGAACCTGGGTAAACTGTCGTGTTCACCTTCTTCCCCGCTCGAGCGTGTACCCAACGAGGCTAGGCTATAGGGCAACGAGCTCGGGACTCGAGAGATCGAGATCTTCACACACGCCCCAGAGTTCGAACCTTGTTGGGTCTGTGGAGCCCTGAATCCGACATTTGGCGCGCCAGGTAGGGGCATGTCGAAGTCCTTCTTCCACCTCCGCTTCGCCTCCACTCCGTCGCTCCCATGGCCGATGCACGCCGTGTCCGCGCCGAGCGCCGGGCCGCTCGTGTCGCCCAGACGGCACCCGTGGGTAACGGCGCTCCTCACCACTCCGCCACACCTGTGGCTAACGCTGCCACTAACCCTGCTGCTCGCGAGCAGCAGGATTCGTTGCTGCCGCCCTCCGTGCGGCGTGATGGTCGCACCGCTACTCCGTCGCCTACTCCAGCCACGACATCGTCTTCCCATGCTTTTCGTGGGCCGGCAAACGCGTAGGCTACACTGCTCATGGCGTGTGAGCTCTTGCGTTATCGCCCCGCCAATGACCTCTATGACGACTGGCTTGGCCGCATCGCTGAGCTCGTCAACGCCGCCGGCGAGGCCCCTGCACCGTCCCGCTCGCTCCTTCCCCCGTCGTCTCAGGCGGGCGACGTGGCTCACGGCGCGCCTGCTCCTCCTCCTTTGCGCGGCGCCGACCCCGAGCCCAGGCGTGATGCGCCCAAGCATGACCCGCCGCGTGGAGCAACGGCGCATGATGAGGCAAGCTACCAGGTGGTCCTGCGGCCGCACGTCGACGCGCGTACGCTCCTAGCGCCACAGCACCAGCACCAGGACCGCGCGCCACCGGTGGTTGCGACGCGTGGGCGTCAAGACCGCGTTCACCACGTGCGCGCTGCTCCCGTGAGTGCGGCGGGCTGCCGCGCCTTCATCCCGGAGCTGCGCCGCATCGTATGGCCCGGCAAGTTCAAGCCGCACTTGCCTCCGCGTTATGACGGCACCCCCGATCCCGCGGAATTCCTCCAGCTCTACGCACTGAGCATCGAAGCGGCAAACGGAGATGACAAGGTCATGGCGAACTGGTTCCCCATGGCCCTCAAGGACGGCGCGCACTCTTGGCTCCTGAACCTCCCGGAGGGGTCAATCTCCACCTGGGAGGAGCTCCATGAGCGCTTCATCGCCAATTTCCAAGGCACCCGCAACCGTGCTCCCGTAGTGGGTGACCTGCGGCGCGTGAAGCAGCAGTCAGGCGAGATCTTGCATAAGTACATACAGCGTTTCACGAACATTCGCCTCAAGATCCCAAAGGCATCAGACGAGGCCATCATCTCAGCGTTCTCTGATGGCGTCTGGGACGTCAAGATGAAGGAGGAGCTCGCCATCCATGAGGACCTGTGCTTGGCCCTGGAGATGTTCAACATAGCGAACAAGTGCGCAAGGGCCGAGGAAGGCCGCCTCTCCCTCCTCGAGCTTTCGGAGGCCGATCCTGAAGACAAGAAGGCCAAGGCTAAGGAGGCAAAGCACAAGGGCCCTGTTGTGCTTGCGGCTGAGCCTGAGATGAAGCGTGGCCGCGACCACGACGAACCTCCCCGGGGCAATCGCCCGTTCTGCATCTTCCACAACATCCACAACCACAACACCAACGACTGCCAGGAGCTCAAGGCCCTCCGCGAGGGGCACCTTGGTCACCGCCCCGAGCAGGGTGACCACGGCTACGACCATGGAGGAGGTCGCGGAGGAGGCCGCTGGGACAACCGCGACCCTCGCCAGGACTGGCGCGACCAGCCTCGCGAGGACCGCTGGCGTGATGAGCCTCGCGACGGGCCCTGGCGTGACCAGCCTCGTGAGGCCCGTCCTCAGGGCAATGCCGGCCTCCCTCCGCTGCCGCCGCCGCCAGGAAGAAACAACGACAACCAGCAGGATGACGGGGCTGGGGGCTTCCAAGAACCCCGCGCTATCACCTGCATCCTAGGCGGTGCTCAGGCCCCAGCCTCGCATCGCATCTTCAAGCAGTTCGCTCATGAGGTGAACGTGGCCCTCCCGAGGCTCGAGGCCGCGCGTCCTCTCAAATGGTCACAGTACGCTATCACCTTCGATTCCAAGGACCACCTCAAGTGCCCGGCCACTGGAGGCACGCTCCCCATGCTCTGCACGCCCACCATCAGCAACGTTCTCGTCACCAAGACCCTCATCGACGGTGGCGCGGGGCTCAATGTATTCTCTGTCGAGACATTCGAGATGCTCCAAGTGCCTTATGATCAGCTCCTGCCAACCAAGCCTTTCTCAGGAGTAACCGATGGCTCCACCATCCGCTTGGGGCAGATACGCCTCCCAGTCACCTTCGGCAAGCACGACAACTACCACACCAAGCTCATCGACTTCGACGTCGCCCACATTGGCCTCCCGTACAATCCGATCCTGGGGTATCCGGCCCTCGCCAAGTTCATGGTGACAACCCACCATGGCTACAATGTCCTCAAGATGCCAGGGAGTGGCGGCGTCGTCACGGTCGCCTGCGACGAAAAGGATGCGGTGTGTTTTCTCGAGTGCACCTACCCAGCCGCTGCGGCTGACAACCCAGACGACGAGGGCGCCGTCCTACCTCCGAAAACCACCGCCAAGAAGAAGAAGCAGCTCCTCCTCAAGAGTCGTCAGGAGGCTGGTGCGCCCACCGGTGGAGCCTCAGGCTCCGCGCCAACTGCTGGGGCGCCCCTTCCTCCCGCATAGGAAGGCGCGCCTGGTGCTTCCCTCAAGACGGGCTCGGGGGTTTTGTCTGGAGAGCCTCCGACCTGACCGGTGCAACGAGGGAGTTGCTCGGGCACCACCTGGAGGCGTGCTTTAATGCGCGTCCCCACGAGCAAGATGCACGGCGCGAGGCGCCATGTGCGCGAGAGTTCATCACCAAGGTGATCCAGGAGCTTCAGGAGGCAAGGGCCATGCGCGGCGAGCGCCGCCCCGCACGGCCTCCCAGTGCAGCTGCGGCCCCTAACGTGGGCAGCAAGCTACGTGTCTGTGTCAACATCCCGGGCCTCAACAGGGCCGCTTCGCAGGACCTTTTCTGGCCATCCCATGTCGGCCGGGGTGGGGGCTACCCCTGCAACTACGTCCGTATGCCGTTTGGCCTATTGAACATGGGCGCCTCGTACCAGCGCTTCGTGCAGAATGCTCTGGCGGCTCACGAGGCCAGGCGCCAGGCAGTCATGTCGGAGGAGGTTCCGGACCCTCGCGAGCTTGGCGGGCCTCCAGAGCCACCCAGCTCGTGAGGAGCAACTTCCGTAGCACGCGTCTCCAGCTACCTCGATGTTCCTACAACACTGGTGCCAGGTGACTCTTTGGTTTGTTCAGATTGAGGGCGCCCCTTGGGCTGCATCATCCTTAGGCTGCTACGGCCCGCCCCCGCGGCAGTATCATTTTGCGCATGTATTAGAATTGGCTCTGCCGTTGTGAATTTCCTAAGTATTCCAACTTGCATGTACAGTGCTTCGTCACCATTAATGTCGCTGCGCCCTCACAACCCTGCCCGCGACTGCCTCATGATTAAGGACTGGCACGGCGTCTGTGCTCGGGTCTGTCCCTACAGTGCTCTCAAATCCAAGTGACCGAGCTCTGTCCCGTAGGCCAGCCCCCGTGCGCGTCACCTCCCGGGGTCCTTGGTGCCTTGTTCTCGCATGAACTAATCGTGTGTGGACGAGTAAGGGCGCGCGCCCGGTTCGTATAACCACAGCCGGGTGTTTTTCCATGGGATCGTTGCATGAGAAGATGTGGCACGGCGTCTGTGTTCGGGTCCGTCCATGCAGCGTCGATAAAGCCAATGGTTGAGCTCTGTCTGGCGGGGCGGTCCCGTTCATGTCACCTCCTGGGGTCATTGGTGTCCGGCCTTCTCGTGCGATAACCTCCGGAGGGGCATTCGGCGCAGCCCCCCCCACCTCACATGTTCCTAAAGTGCGCTCCGTGCCACAAGATTCAGGCGCAACCCGCCTTGAGGTAGGGCCTCGTGAGTCCCGCGCTGGCTCACGAGTGCCCAAATACACCTCCTCCAGTTCTGGCGTGCTAGCCACGTGTTTGAACGGGGATGTACACGCCCCAGAGTCTCCCCCTGAGGGAACTCCCACCCACGCACAAGTGGAAGCCCCATGCTCCGCGCTGGTGGACGACACGGTCGAGGAGCGACTATGCCCACGCATAAGTGGAAGCCCCATGCTCCGCGCTGGCGGATGACACGGTCGAGGAGCGACAATGCCCACGCACAAGTGGAAGCCCCATGCTCCACGCTGGCGGACGACACGGTCGAGGAGCGACTATGCCCATGCAAAGTGGAAGCCCCATGCTCCGCGCTGGTGGATAAACAACTGAGGGCGCCCTAGTGGCTGCACTAACCTCAGGACAGCCTGCCGGCTCTTTACGCAACCCTATCACGTAGCTTTCCCCAACGGAGGCACGCGTGAGGGGGCTGGACACGGGGGATGTGCTCAGGCCAAGCCTGGCATGCGCCGCCTCACCAGGTCTGTGGCACCTGGTCTTCTCACGTCCCTCCCAGGCAAAAGCTGGCAAGGAAAGGTATGGAGGACTCCAAATCAACTTAGACGCTGCTCACATTTCCTTCATGAGGGCTGTTCGCACGTCAAGGGGGACCCCTGAGCATCGCGACTCAGGGGCCTCACCAGTCACGTAGCCCCTCGCCCCTTGATCTCGTCCTGGTGATTCGGACGCCCCAACTGTGGTCGAGGTATGCGCGGGGTTGGGCCCTGCCGACGCAGAACACAAAGGCAAACAAGAAGGAAATCAAGCACGGAAAGAAAATCACATAGTCCTAACAGTTATTACAAGCATGAAGTGTTCCGCAAATTCAAACAGAAAGTTTTTATGCCTCCACGAGGCACGGTAAATGTTGCAGGATAAAATTAGGAAGAAGCGCCACCACCGCCTTGGCCATCACCGCCGCTTATCCCGGTCGCTAGGAGCCCGTCCTCGACGTCGCTGCCGCCATCTTCACCACCGCTGACCTCTGCCGCCACAGCCTCGGGGTTGGGAACGCAGAGGAACTTCTTGAGCAGCGCGTCCACCTGATCCTTCACACCCCCTGCGGCAGCAGCGCGGGACTCGGGAGCCACCGGGTGGATCAATGCGTCAAGGTTGAAGCCTGGGTCCTGGAGGTAGAGATGGCTGAAAACGCGCGTCGCAGCCGTGGTGAAGAGCGAGCGGCACTCCTCCTCCAAAAAGGAGTCCACCTCAGCGACAGCACCCTTGAGCACTTCGGCAAGCTTCGGGAAGAGCCCAGCAAGGCCGTCTTTAGGGGTCGCCAGCGGCTCTTCGTATCCTCCCCCACAGATGGAGCACAGCGCCTTGCGAGACCCGAGCTCGAGAGAGAGGAAGGCTTCGCGTTCCACGGCCGCCTTCTTCTCGGCGGCGACAAGTATCTTCTCCCTGGACTCCAGTTGGGTTGTCGCCTTAGAGATGTGCTGAGCATGGGACGCTTGGGCCTTGTCCACCTCCTCCTTTAGCTTGGCCAGGCAGTCCCGCTCCGCAGCTTGGTCGGTGGTCACTTGGGCCAGCTTGGCATCGCGATCGACGAGCTTCGCTTCACGGGCCTTGAGGTCCTCCTCTTGCCGCTGGAGCTTCTGGGCGTGCGCGGCCTGCTCCTCCCGAAGGGTCTTTAGCTCGGCCTCTGCCTTGTAGCAGCACTTCTCGGCGGACGCTGCGCTGGCCAGCGCTGCGTCGCGAGCCCCCATGGCTTCGGCGGCTTCCCTCCTGCTCTCCGCAGCGGCGGCGTTGGCCCGGTCCCAGGCTATCTTGGTGGATGTGTTGGCCTGGAGCCACCCCGAGACAAGCCCCAGGCGTTCTCTCACAAGGCACCTGTCAGCATCTTGGAGGTCGGCCCGGAGTTGGCCGAGCGCGACAAAGGCTTCCTCCAGGGCCCCGGGCCTGACAAGGGGGCTGCAGTTCACCAGCGCGAGAGACTAGCAAGGAGGCAGCACGGGCACGTCGACCGCCGCATTAACCATGGAAGCAGGGGCATGGACAGCAGGGGGCACCAGAGGCTCCGAGCCCCCCTCAGGCATGACAAGGATGGACAGCTTTGCCGCCGGCTGGCCTGCGGGGGTAGGATCCTCTTGAGGGTGCATCGCCACGTCCGCGGGGGCGTGCTCCATCGTGAGGGGACGAGGGATCGCCTCCTCCGCCCGTGCAGGAGCCGCCACGACAGCGGCGAGAGGTGTCCTCATGACCGGGGGCTCCTTCGGCCCTGCGCTCTCCTTCCTCTTCTTCACCACGATGCCCAGCCTGGGCGTCAGGAGGGGAGTGTTGTGGGTACAGTGGCAATTTATGCACAATCTGAAAACTAGGTGAGATACTTACTCGTCAGGGTCGATCCACGTCCTCTTCTTCTCCTTCTTGGCTGGGGCGCCCCCGCTTTTCCTTGGCGCGGTCTGGGTCGTGCTTGGGGGATCCGTGGGGCACTCCTCGCCTGGCCTTGGCGCGGTGCTGCCACTCCATGGGACGGAAGGGCCGCCCTGAGGGGTCGCGGCTGGCTGAACCCTGTCAGCCCCGGCAACGGCCGCCTCGTCTTCGGCTCGCGAGCCAGGCGGAGGCGGGACCGACGCCTCTCTCGCCTCACCTGCGCACGGGGAGCCCCCTGAAGCGGACACAGCTGCGCCTTTCTTCAGGGTCGCTCGGCCGGATGCAAGCAGCGTCCGGGGGTAGGCCTTGGCCTCCTGAGGATCCTGGTGGGGCGGGGGGAGTCCATGGCCGGGAGTTCGTCGGTGTCGTCATCGTCTTCGAGCTGGCGGAGAAGCTCACTCTGTGATAGGGGGGACACCTCCATCATGGCGTCGTTGTCCTTGGTCGCCTCCGAGTCCTCCTCGCCCACTCCGTCGATGCTGTCGCCGGAGGACACTGGCACGGGGGAGTTGGGGTGTTCAGGCGACGCGAGCCCCAGCTCTTTGAAGACGGGAATGGAGGCGACCCAATCCTCCCTGTCGTCATGGCGGTACAGCGGAACGTAGGCCGCCGGGAGATTCCCCGGGTCGCTGTTGAGCAGGACGTTCATGGCCTTGTCTAGTGCCTCGCCCGTCAGGCTCCCCGAGCGCAGCCTGATGTCATCCGACGCACCCTGGAACTCCCACATGGGACGCGGGTGTGACTGGAGCGGCGCCAGGCGCTGCGTCAAGAATTCCTTTACAAGCATGCCCCCCGTCAGCACCTTGTCCTCCATATCCATGGTCATCTTCCTCAGGGCAGGCTCTACCTGGGGGTCGATGAGCTTCTCATGGCTCCACCTCTCGAGCCGCTTGGGTAGCTCGGTCGGCAGCTCCAGCCGCTCGTTGAGGCCTCCGGTGTCCAGGAAGACCCAGCGATGCCGGAAGCCTTCTACCTTCTTCCCGACCCTCATGAGCACGTTGCTCTTGTGGACCACGACGAAGGACACGCAGCCAGAGCACTGAGTCGAATCGTGCATCCGCAAGCTAAAGAAGTGGCAAAGGAGCGGCACGGAGGGCCTCACGCCCACAAATGCCTCGTAGTTGAAGGCGAAGATGGACATGAGGAGGACGGAGTTGGGCTCAAGGTGAAGAGCCTAGATCTGGTAGTGGTTGAGGACGGTGACGAAGAACTCGGAGAGAGGCGGGAAGAGCCCCACAAAGATGCTGTGAAGGAAGAAGGGGTAGACCATCCGCGCCAAGGTCCTCTACTCGGCGGAGCCAGCCCAAATAATGGTCTCATTCTACTCGTTGTCATTGCTCGCCGTATGCTGGAGCACGGGGGCGAGATGCCCCTCATCGACGACGGAGGACGCACCAAGCGCTGGCGCAGGAGAGGAGGGAGAGCTTGCGGCTTGCGCGGTGGGTTTCAATTTTTCGAGAGCCATCTGCAGAGTCACCGGCGTTGGATTAGGAGGAGGAAGGAAGGCGGAGTGCGATTGGATCTGGAGAAGCTCTCGACGGAAGGAAGGGGATCTGAGGCAAGGCGAAAGGGAGCAATGATGGCTTAGCGGCGTGCGCCAGTCTTTTGTCAGCCTGGGCACTTGCCGAGGCAACGTGGGGGAGCGGAGTCGCTCGTGTCCCGTCGGGTGCCACATGTCAGCCTGGCCCGCAAGCGGTTGGGGCCCGCGGTGCTTCACCCTTGCCCCTTGGCTTCGCCTCGAAGCCAGCCCGAGCACACCTTGGGCCCGGGGGCTACTCTCGGCGTTCTGGGAACCAGGGTACCCAGACTTGCCTGCCTGCGGCCCATGGCGTGGCTCCTTCGATGGCCTAGTACGACCCATCTGCAAGACTACCAAGACAAGGCCCTCGCGAGGGGCCCCCTGGCCTCGCGAGGCGGATGCACCAAGACCTCCAGAGGAGCGGCCTCCCCAGGCTGCCTCCCGAGGAGCAGAGTTTCCTATGCAAGTGCCCAGCCTCACGAGGCTGCGATGACGTGAGCCATGACGACCAAGGCCAGGCGGGTGCCAGCAGGCGCAGAGGAGACAGTTTTCCTTTCGGTGCTAAGGGAGCGAGGACAGACGTGGGTTCCCAAGGAGCCCTCCAAAGGTTTCCATTCCGGTGCAATGATACCAAGACCACGAGCTCGGCTGGACGGATTTTATCGCCGAGCCCACTATTGCGTCATGACCAGAAGCTTTGCAGGAGAAGACCACCTTTTGTCAGGATAGGATGTACCTCTTGTCCCCTTTCAAATTAGCCGTTGTGGTACCCTTCCCGCCTAAGCTTCCAGGGAAGAGGACTGAGGCCACTATAAATATAGGTTAGCCACCATCGTAGAAAGGGTCGACTCATTCTCACCCCCAGAGCCCTCGCGAGGCAGCTCACCCACTGTACTAGTTCATCCTCAAACCTCCTCGTGAGGCCAATCCACCACAAAGCAGGAGTAGGGTTTTACACCGCAAGGTGGCCCGAACATGGGTAAACTGCTGTGTTCATCTTCTTTCTCACTCGAGCGTGTACCCAGCAAGGCTAGGCTATAGGGCGATGAGCTCGAGGCTCGAGAGGTTGAGATCTTCGCACACGCCCCAAAGTTCGAACCTTCTTGGGTCTGCGGAGACCTGAATCCGACAATACGTCTCCAACGTATCTATAATTTTTTATTGTTCCATGCTATTTATTATCTGTTTTGGATGTTTTATATGCATTAATATGCTATTTTATATTATTTTTGGGACTAACTTATTAACCTAGTGCCCAGTGCCAGTTTTTGTTTTTTCCTTGTTTTTGACTTTTACAGAAAATGAATACCAAACGGAATGAAACTTTACGGTGATTTCTCTTGGACCAGAAGAAACCCATGAGACACGGAGAGGAGGCCAAAAGACCTACAAGGCGGCCACAAGCCGTAGGGGCACGCCCCCAGGGCTTGTGGGCCCCTCGGAGACCTTCCAACCCTAATCTCAGCACTATAAATCCTCAAATATTCCCCCTATACCAGAGGGCACACCAAAAATAGTTTTCCGCCGCCGCAAGCTTCGGTCTACTTGTCACGGACATGATGCCTATATTCATGATAATTGCCTTAGATATCATCATAACTATGCGCTTTTCTATCAATTGCTCAACAGTAATTTGTTTACCCACCGTATGTTTTCTTCAAGAGAGAAGCCTCTAGTGAAACCTATGGCCCCAGGGTCTGTTTTCCATCATATATTTCCAGATCTATAAACCAAAAAAACCAAAAATACCTTGCTGCACTTTATTTGTATTTACTTTATTTCTACTTTTATTTATCTTTTATACCTATCTCTATTAGATCTCACTCTTGCTCGTGACCGTGAAGGGATTGACAACCCCTTTTTCGCGTTGTGTGCAAGTGCTTGTTAGTTTGGGTAGGTGCATATATTGGAGACTTGCTTGTGCCTCCTACTAGATTGATACCTTGTTCTTAACTGAGGGAAATACTTATCTCTAATTTGCTACATCACCCTTTCCTCTTCAAGGGAAAAATCAACGCAAGCTCACGAAGTAGCATGAAGAATTTCTGGCGCCATTGCCGGGGAGGTTCTACATCAAGCCTACCAAGTACCTATCATAAACTCTCATCCCTTGCACTTACATTATTTGCCATTTTCCTCTCCCCCACTTCTAAAATGTTTTCAGAAAAATACTAGAATATTCGCCTTTTTTCCGCCCTTCTTTCGTTCGTCTTTTCGTTTGCTTTTTGTTTGCTTGTGTGCTAGATTGCTTGCTTTGTCACGACGTCTCAAGAAAATAACAAGTTGTGTGAATTTTCGAACACTAATAATAATAATTTTATTAGTACTCCGATTGCTCCCGCCACTAGTGCGGAATCTTATGAAATTAATGCCGCTTTGTTGAATGTTGTTATGAAAGAACAATTTTCTGGTAGTCCTAATGAAGATGCTGCATCCCATCTAAATACTTTCATTGAATTGTGTGATATGCAAAAGAAAAAAGATGTGGATAATGATATTGTTAAATTGAAGCTATTTCCGTTCTTACTATGAGATCGTGCTAAAACTTGGTTTTCATCTTTGCCTAAAAATAGTATTGATTTATGGAACAAGTGTGAAGATGCTTTTATTTCCAAGTATTTTCCTCCCGCTAAGATCATCTCCCTTAGGAATGATATAATGAATTTTAAGCAACTTGATCATGAACATGTTGCACAATCTTGGGAGAGGATGAAATTGATGATAAGAAATTGCCCTACTCATGGTGTAAGTTTATGGATGATCATACAAATTTTTTATGCCGGATTGAATTTTGCATGTAGAAATCTTTTAGATTCCGCCGCAGGAGGTACTTTTATGGAAATCCCATTAGGAGAAGCTACTAAACCCATAGATAATATTATGGCAAATTACTCTCAATGGCATACCGAAAGATCTTCTACTAATAAAAAAGTGCGTGCGATTGAATAAATTAATACTTTGAGTGGAAAGATGGATGAACTTATAAAATTGATTGCTAGTAAGAGTGCTCCTATTGATCCTAATGATACACCTGTTTACACTTTGATTGAGAATAATAATGAATCTATGGATGTGAATTTTGTTGGTAGGAACAATTTTGGTAATAATGTGTATAGAGGTAATTTCAACCCTAGGCCGTTTCCTAGTAATTCGTCTAATAATTATGGTAATTCCTACAACAATTCTTATGGAAATTATAATAAAATACCCTCTGATCTTGAGAATAATATTAAAGATTTCATTAATTCTCAAAAGATTTTTAATACTATGGTTGAAGAAAATTGCTTAAGATTGATGATTTGGCTAGAAACGTTGATAAGATTTCTCTTGAGATTGATTCTTTGGAGATGAGATATATGCCACCCAAGCATGATATTAATGAGTCTTTAAAAGCTATTAGAATCTATATTAATGAAAGTAAATAAAGACCCGCTAGGATGTGTGCTAAGAGAGATTGGTTTGTAAAAGCATGTTCTTCTAGTCTTTGTGATAATAATGATGAAGATCTTAAAGTGATTGGTGTGACTCCTATTGAAACTTTGTTTGTCAATATAAAACTTGATAAAGATGGGACTGGAGATGAGTCAACTTTAGCTAGAAGGCGTCCCAATAATTTGGAGGGTGAAGATCTTAATGAAAAAAATTGATAAAAGTGGGGTTGGCGAGGTCAAAACTTTAAGTAGCGATGAACCCACTCTTTTGGATTTCAAGGACTTTAATTATGATAATTGTTCTTTAATATATTGTATTTCCTTGTTGCAATCCATGCTTAATTCACCTCATGCTTATAGTCAAAATAAGGCTTTTACTAAACATATCGTTGATGCTATGATGAAATCTTTTGAAGAAAAACTTGAGTTGGAAGTTTCAATCCCTAGAAAGCTTTATGATGAGTGGGAACCTACTATTAAGATTAAAATTAAATATTATGAGTGCAATTCTTTGTGTGATTTGGGTGCTAGCGTTTCCACAATTCCAAAAACTTTATGTGATGTGCTAGGTTTCCATGAATTTGATGATTGTTCTTTGAATTTGCATCTAGCGGATTCCACTATTAAGAAACCTATGGGAAGGATTAATGATGTTCTTATTGTTGCAAATAGGAATTATGTGCCCATAGATTATATTGTGCTTGATATAGATTGCAATCCTACATGTCCTATTATTCTTGGTAGACCTTTCCTTAGAACGATTTGTGCAATTATTGATATGAAAGAAGGAAACATTAGATTTCAATTTCCATTAAGGAAGGGCATGGAAAACACTTTCCAAGAAAATAAAATTAAGATGCCATATGAATCCATTATGAGGGCCACTTATGGATTTAATACCAAAGATGACAATACCTAGATCTATGCAATATGCCTAGCTAGGGGCGTAAAACAATAGCGCTTGTTGGGAGGCAACCCAATTTTGTTTTATTTTGTGTTTTTTTTTTGCTTCTGTTTTTCAATAAATACACATTATTACTTCTGTAGTAATTGTGTTTTAGTGTTTTAATTAGTGTTTGAGCCAAGTAAGACCTTTGGGATGGTCTATGGTGATAGTTGATTTGATCTTGCTAAAAAACAGAAACTTTTGCGCTCATAGCCAGAGTTTTAGAAATTCACAGAAGCGCGCTTTTGATCTAATTTTTTACACAATATTTATATAAAAATTGCCTATATTTTCCTAATTTTTCAGAATTTTTGGAGTTACAGAAGTATACAAAATTTCCAGATTACTACAGACTGTTCTGTTTTTGACAGATTCTGTTTTCTATGTGTTGTTTGCTTATTTTGATGAATCTATGGGTAGTATCGGGGGGTATGAACCATGGAGAAGTTGGAATACATTAGATATAACACCAATATAAATTTAGAATGATTTAACAACAATACCTAAAGTGGTGATTTATTTTATTATACTAACGGATCTTACGAGTTTTCTGTTGAGTTTTGTGTTGTGAAGTTTTCAAGTTTGGGTAAAGTTTTGATGGACCACGGAATAAGGAGTGGCAAGAGCCTAAGCTTGGGGATGCCCAAGGCACCCCAAGGTAATATTCAAGGACAACCAAGCATCTAAGCTTGGGGATGCCCCGGATGGTATCCCCTCTTTTGTCTTCAATCCATCGGTAAATTTACTTGAGGCTATATTTTTATTCACCACATGATATGTGTTTTGCTTGGAGCGTCTTGTATGACATGAGTCTTTGCTTTTTAGTTTGCCACAAACATCCTTGCTGTACACACCTTTTGAGAGGGACACACATTAATCGTGAATTTATTAGAATACTCTATGTGCTTCACTTATATCTGTTGAGCAAGGTAGTTGCTCTAGTGCTTCACTTATATCTTTTTAGAGCACGGCAGTGGTTTTATTTTGTAGAAATTGATGAACTCTCATGCTTCACTTATATTATTTTGAGAGTCTTGAAACAGCATGTTAATTTGCTTAGGTATTAATTTAGTCCTAATATGATGGGCATCCAAGAGGGATGTAATAAAAACTTTCATATAAGAGCATTGAATATATGAGAAGTTTGATTCCTTGCATTTGTTTTGAGATATAAAGATGGTGATATTAGAGTCATGCTAGTGAGTAATTGTGGATTGGTAGAAATACTTGTGTTAAAGTTTGTGATTCCCGAAGCATGCACGTATGGTGAACCGTTATGTGATCGTAAGATAGCTAGCATGATGTTTTCATGGCTTGTCCATTTTTTGATATCGTTGCTATGCTAGATCATTGCACATCCCGGTACACCGCCGGAGGCATTCATATAGAGTCATATTTTGTTCTAGTATCGAGTTGTAATTCTTGAGTTGTAAGTAAATAAAAGTGTGATGATCATCATTATTAGAGCATTGTCCCATGTGAGGAAAGGATGATGGAGGCTATGATTCTCCCACAAGTCGAGATGAGGCTCCGGAATTAAAAATAAAAGAGGCCAAAGAGCCCAAAAAAGAGAGAAAAAGAGAGAAGGGACAATGTTACTATCCTTTTTCCACACTTGTGCTTCAAAGTAGCACCATGTTCTTCATGATAGAGAGTCTCCTATTTTATCACTTTCATATACTAGTGGGAATTTTTCATTATAGAACTTGGCTTGTATATTCCAATGATGGGCTTCCTCAAATTGCCCTAGGTCTTCATGAGCAAGCAAGTTGGATGCACAGCCACTTAGTTTTCTTTTGATCTTTCATACACTTATAGCTCTAGTGCATCCGTCGCATGGCAATCCCTACTCACTTGCATCAATATCAATTGACGGGCATCTCCATAGCCCATTAATTTGTCTAGTTGATGTGAGACTGCTACTTCTTAAGCTTGCGTTGGTTTTTCCCTTGAAGAGGAAAGGGTGATGCAGCAAAGTAGAGATAAGTATTTCCCTCAGTTAAGAACCAAGATATCAAATCCAGTAGGACATACAAGCAAGTCCCCAATCTATGCACCTGCACAAACAATCAAACACTTGCACCCAACGCGATAAAGGGTTGTCAATCCCTTCACGGTCACTTGCAAGGATGAGATCTGATAGAGATAGATATAAAAGATTACTAAAATGTAAAAAAAGTAAATAAATTGCAGCAAGGTATTTTTGGGTTTTTTGGTTTATAGATCTGAAAATATATGATGGAAAATAGACCCAGGGGCCATAGGTTTCACTAGAGGCTTCTCTCTTGAAGGTAAATAATACGGTGGGTGAACAAATTACTGTCGAGCAATTGATAGAAAAGCGCAAAGTTATGACGATATCCAAGGCAATGATTATGCATATAGGCATCACGTCCGTGTCAACTAGACCGAAACGATTCTGCATCTACTACTATTACTCCGCACATCGACCGCTATCCAGCATGCATCTAGAGTATTAAGTTCATAAAGAACGGAGTAACGCCTTACGTTAGATGACATGATGTAGAGGGATAAACTCAAGCAATATGATGAAAACCCCATCTTTTTACCCTTGATGGCAACAATACAAATACGTGCCTCGCTACCCCTACTTTGTCACTGGGTGAGGACACCGCAAGATTGAACCCAAAATTAAGCACCTCTCCTATTGCAAGAAGAACCAATCTAGTTGGCCAAACCAAACCGATAATACGAAGAGAAATACAAAGATATCAAATCTTGCATATAAGAATTCAGAGAAGATTCAAATAATATTCATAGATAATCTGATCATAAATCCACAATTCATCGGATCTCGACAAACACACCGCAAAAGAATATTACATCGGATAGATCTCCAAGAACATCGAGGAGAACATGGTATTGAGAATCAAAGAGAGAGAAGAAGCCATCTAGCTACTAGCTATGGACCCGTAGGTCTGTGGTAAACTACTCACGCATCATCGGAAGGGAAATAGAGTTGATGTAGAAGCCCTCCATGATCGAATCCCCCTTCGGCAGGATGTCGGAAAAGGCCCCAAGCTGGGATCTCACGGGTACAGAAGGTTACGGCGGCGGAAAAGTATTTTGGTGGACGCTTCTGGTCATTTGGGAATATTTCTGAATTTATAGGCCAAAGATTAGGGTTGGAGGACTCCCATGGGGCCCACATGCCAGGGGGCGCCCCCCCCCCTAGGGCATGCCCTAAGGACTTGTGGAGCCCTCGGGACTCTTCTTACTTCCTCTCCAAGTCCTACCTGTGTCTTCCGGTCCAAAAAAAATCATCGTAAATTTTTATTCCATTTGGACTCCGTTTGATATTCCTTTTCTGTAAAACTCAAAAACAAGGAAAAACAGAAACTGGCACTGGGCTCTAGGTTAATAAGTTAGTCCCAAAAATAATATAAAATAGCATATTAATGGATATAAAACATCCAAAACAGATAATATAATAGGATGGAACAATAAAAAATTATAGATACGTTGGAGATGTATCAGAGACTTTCTCCTTTTTTGTCTTCTCCTCACAACCTCCACCATACTCTATTCCACCTATAGTGCTATATCCATGGCTCACGCTCATGTATTGCGTGAAAGTTGAAAAGGCTTGAGAACATTAAAAGTATGAAACAATTGCTTGGCTTGTCATCGGGGTTGTGCATGATGAAATATTTTGTGTGATGAAGATAGAGCATAGACAGACTATATGATTTTGTAGAGATATTTTTCTTTGGCCATGATATTTTGAGAAGACATGATTGCTTTATTAGTATGCTTGAAGTATTATTGTTTTATGTCAATATTAAACTTTTGTTTTGTATCTTATGGATCTGAATATTCATGCCACAATAAAGAAAATTGCATTGCTAAATATGTTAGGTAGCATTTCACATCAAAAATTCTGTTTTTATCATTTACCTACTCAAGGACGAGCAGGAATTAAGCTTGGGCATGCTTGATACATCTCCAACGTATCTATAATTTTTGATTGTTCCATGCTATTATATTATCTGTTTTGGATGTTTTATATGCATTAATATGCTATTTTATATTATTTTTGGGACTAACCTATTAACCTAGTGCCCCATGCCAGTTTCTGTTTCTTCCTTGTTTTTGACTTTTACAGAAAAGGAATACCAAACGGAGTCCAAACAGAATAAAACTTTACGGTGATTTTTCTTGGACCAGAAGAAACCCACGAGACTTGGAGAGGAGGCCAACAGACCTACGAGGCGGCCACAAGCCATAGGGGGGCGCCCCAGGGGGAGTGCCCCCAAGGCTTGTGGGTCCCTCGGAGACCTTCCAACCCTAATCTCAGCACTATAAATCCTCAAATACTCCCCCTATACCAGAGGGCACACCAAAAATACTTTTCCGCCGCCGCAATCTTCTGTTCCCATGAGATCCCATCGTGGGGCCTTTTCCGGCACTCCACCGGAGGGGGATTCGATCACAGAGGGCCTCTACCCCAACCTTGCTGCCCTTCCGATGATGTGCGAGTAGTTTACCACAGACCTACGGGTCCATAGCTAGTAGCTAGATGGCTTCTTCTCTCTCTTTGCTCTTCAATACAATGTTCTCCTCGATGTTCTTGGAGATCTATTCGATGTAATCTTCTTTTGCGGTGCGTTTGTTGAGATCCGATGAATTGTGGATTTATGATCAGATTATCTATGAATACTATTTGAGTCTTCTCTGAACTCTTTTATGCATGACTGAGATAGCTTAGTAATTCTCTCCAATCTATCGATTTGGTTTGGCCAACTAGATTGGTTTTTCTAGCAATGGGAGAAGTGCTTTGTGATGGGTAATCTTGCGGTGTCCTCACCCAGTGTCAGAAGGGGTAGCGAGGCACGTATTGTATTATTGCCATTAAGGATAAAAAGATGGGGTTTATATCATATTGCTTGAGTTTATCCCTCTACATCATGTCATCTTGCTTAAAGCGTTGCTCCATTCTTATGAACTTAATACTCTAGATGCAGGCAGGAGTCGGTCAATGTGTGGAGTAAAAGTAGTATATTCAGAATCGTTTCGGTCTACTTGTCACGGACGTGATGCCTATATTCATGATCATTGCCTTAGATATCATCATAACTATGCGCTTTTCTATCAATTGCTCAACAGTAATTTGTTTACCCACTGTATGTTTTCTTCAAGAGAGAAGACTCTAGTGAAACCTATGGCCCCTGGGTCTATTTTCCATCATATATTTTCAGATCTATAAACCAAAATACCCAAAAATACCTTGCTGCACTTTATTTGTATTTACTTTATTTTTCCATTTATTTATCTTTTATACCTATCTCTATTAGATCTCACTCTTGTTCGTGACCGTGAAGGGATTGACAACCCCTTTTTCATGTTGTGTGCAAGTGTTTGTTAGTTTGTGCAGGTGCATATATTGGAGACTTGCTTGTGCCTCCTACTGGATTGATACCTTGGTTCTTAACTGAGGGAAATACGTATCTCTACTTTGCTGCATCACCCTTTCCTCTTGAAGGGAAAAATCAACTCAAGCTCAAGAAGTAGCAGGGTGAGATCATGATGGATGAAGTAATAAAGGAGTGGCAAGAGCCTAAGCTTGGGGATGCTTGAGGCACCCCAAGGTAGTATTCAAGGACTCCCAAGAAACTAAGCTTGGGGATGCCCCGGAAGGCATCCCCTCTTTCTTCTACCGACCATCGATAATTTTACTTGGAGCTATATTTTTATTCATCACATATTATAAGTTTTGCTTGGAGCGTCATGTATTATATGAGTCTTTGCTTTGTTTGCTTTTTAGTTTGTCACAACCATCTTTGCTGGACACACCTATTTGATAGGGCCACACATTTATCATGATTTGTTAGAATACTCTATGTGCTTGACTTAAATCTTTTGAGCTAGGAAGTTGCTCTAGTACTTCACTTATATCTTTTTGAGCACGGTGGTGATTAAATTTTGAAGAAATATTTGCACTCTCATGCTTCACTTATATCTTTTTGAGAGTTGATAATATTAATGGTAATTTGCACAAGATATGAATTTGGTCCCAAAGTGATGAATATCCAAGAGGGATATAATAAAAACTTTCATGAAAGATCATTGGATATGATAAGTTTGATTCCTTGCAATAGTTTTGCGATATGGAGATGATAATATGTGAGCCATGTTAGTGAGTAATTGTGGTTTAGTAAAAAAATTGGTGTTAAGGTTTGTGATTCCCTATGCATGCATGTAAAGTCAACATTTATGCAACAAAGTTATATCCTACTTATGGTGCATTATTTAGTGTTAGTTATGTTCAATGCATGTTTGGGACCGTTTTAGCTTTTTGGTTGGTCGCTTTTCAATCTATTTGCTAGCGTTCATTTGTACTAAGAGGGAATGCTGCTTGTACATCCAACTCCTTCAACCCAAAGTTGTGCCAAATGAGTTAACCATACCTACTTATATGCTGTCGGTGCAACAAACCCCAGGTGTGTTGACCAGACTGTACACGGGCTCGAGAACAAGGTTGTAGTATCCAAGACAAGACCAAGCAGAAGAGACCAGCTCTTTGAGAAATCGAAGGGCGGATCAAGAAGACCAAGACCAACCAAAGGAGCAATATACCACTAAGGAAAAACCTCCCTTGCCGGGCAGGCGAGCCTGGCGGGGATGAGGTTGCCCCGAAGACAAGTATCAAGATTGCCCCGGCAGGCTTGCCGGGGACGCCGAGGGCGGATTACCCCACCAAGGCTCCACCGCTCCACCTCACGGCAACGCAAGTCATCGATCGGTGAGGTGTCAAGCCCCCAAGTGACTAAGTTGCCATTATTTGGCACGTGGCAGCCGCTTCTAGAGGAAATCACCTCCAAATGACACCCGTCCAGGGACGTGTCACGCAGGCAGACGAGAAGGTGGCCGGACGGCACGACAAGGCTTGCCGGGCTACGCTACGATGTGACACTAAGCGGTGCATTTAATGCGCTCTGTCCTGTCTACAGAGTTAGGTATGATAGCATTGTTTGCTATCTAATCAGTACGCAATGACTGATTTGCAATTGTGGTGACCCCGTGATCTATAAAAGGAGGGCCATGGCAACCTTAGAAAGGATTCGGACCCTTGTACACCCATACGCGCATAGCTGCTCTCGCCCCGAGACGACCTTGCTGGGCTAGAGCGCTGCGTCTCCACCACGGTCCTCTCATCAATCCACCAAAGTAGGGGTAGGGTTTTACGCCTCGCGGCGGCCCGAACCTGGGTAAGAAATGCCCGTGTGATCGCCGTCGTGCTGCTCCGTGCCCTCCACTCTTTGTGCAATGCGTCCTTCCCCCCTGCCGAACCACAAGGGGCCGATGGCCCCATAGGTGGCTGTGTTTTCCCATGACATCTTTGGCACGCCAGGTAGGGGGAAGTGCTTGCGCGAACCCGAGAGTACAAGCAGTGCGTCATGTTCACCATCGTTCTCTTCATCGACGGCTTCATCATCCATGGCGCCCAAGAAGAAACCCGGTGCCGCAGCTCACTCGTCCACCTAGAAGGCCCCTTCGCATGCGGCCGCAGGGGGCAAACGGGGACATGGACTCTGCGGGGGACGTGGCCGGTGTCGTCACCACCTCCCCTATGGCCGAAACAGGAGCAGGAGGCACCGGAGAAGGACAACGCCAACAACATCCCAGCGGCCACACTCCACAAGGTGCGAGGAGGGGAGATCATCCCGTCCGCGCCTCTCCACCCCACCGAAGGACACAGCCACAACGGTGGCGCTCGCCCTAGAGCGAACCGCAACCCTCCGGCCGCCCCCGCTGCAGGTGCGGCCGCAGGGCACGCGCCACCCCCGAGACGAGCTGGCCAAGCCGATGCACCGAACGGAGCCGCCGATCCCCAAGCACATCCATCTCGTCACCACGCCACACTGGCGACTGGCTCACGGCGGCGAGAGCACGGCGCTGCCACTACCGGCACCGTCAGAAGCCAGGCGATGTTGCGGTCTACGTCGTCGTCTATGCCGAGCACTGCTTCGGAGGCCATGGCACGGGCCCAACTCCTGTTGAGATTTCCACCGGCGGCCGATCAGATGGATGAGTGGAGAGCCACCATTCAGAGCCTGATTGGTTTCGCCGAGGTGGGAGGATCACAACGAGCAGGCCCGTCACGGCCTCCGCAGGCGGCGACAACGACCCGAGCCACTGGCCGTATCGAAGGGGCCACCACCACGGTGCAATCCCCTCCGCGGTAGCCAGCGCAGGGGCCGCAGCCAGAGCCACGCGACCAAGAACCCGACGACGTATCGATGGCTTCATCCGATCCTCGAGCACGACAAGACCAGCGGCGAGTCCTGGAAGACAGGCGGAGGGAAGACGCACGCGTCACCATCGAACGACGCCGCGAAACCCAACGCCAGTCTGATAGGCGCAATGGCCCCGACGTCGACGAGCCCACGCCCGGTGAAGGTGGGTACCTACCTTTCAAGGTTGGGTGCCCCGCCTTCACTCGCGAGCTGCGGCAAGTCCGTTGGCCATCTGCTTGCACGTTCAAGCCAGAAATACCAGAGAAGTGCAATGGAAGATTGAACCCGGCAGAGTTCTTGAGCCTCTACACCATCGCTGTTCAAGCTGCCGGGTGAAGAGACGAGAAGGTGTTCGCCAACTACTTCCCTTTGGCACTCAAGCCAAATGTGAGGTCTTGGCTGATGCACTTGCCAGAGAATTCCATCTCGACCTGGGCTGACCTGTGCCATGAGTTTGTTGGCGCCTTCACGGGAGGCCATCAAGAACCAGGGCGGCCCAGCGACTTGCAGCTCCTTCTGCAGAAGGAAGGAGAGACTCTGCGGAAATACATGTAGAGGTTCAGCCGGGTGCACAGGAATATTCCAGACATCCACCCGGCAGCTGTGATAGCCGCGTTCCAGTCCAACGTGCGCAATCGTCGGATACGTTCTAAAATGAATGTTCGGTTGCCCAAGACTATGAATGAGCTATACACTCTGGTGGATAAGTGTGCCCGAGTAGAAGAGGGGAGATGACTCCTCGGTGAAGAACATGGTGTCGACATCGACTCAAAGGACGACGACGACGCCACCAACAAGAAGAAGAAAACAAGAAGCGCATGGATAAAGCGATGATGACCGTTGAAGGATCGAGTGCACCTAGTACCAGCAAGAATGCCAAGACCGAGGTCCCCGGCAAGGAAGCTGCTGCGTGCACTGATTGCCGGGAAGCCGCGGCTGCCGAAAAAGCTGGGAAGGGTGATGGGCCGTACTGCAAGATCCATCGGACCAAGGGCCACAATCTTCAGGAGTGTCATCAGGTTGAGCAACTCATCAAGAAGCAGAGGGCTGAGTATGAGAAGCGTGATAAGGAGAAAGACCAAGATGGCGCTGGCGGGAAGGGCCGAGGCGGCAGAACCGGTCGCCCCGGCAAGGCTCCTCAGTATCAGGGGAAACCCGCCAAAGGCCGTGAGAGGAAGGATTGCGAGGACGAGAGTGACGAAGGAGATGAAGAGGAAACCAGCGAGCAAGAGTTCCAGAAAGCCACTGACGCCCTATGCATTGACGGGGGTGCATCTTTGCTCTCCTCTCACCACCAGCGGCAGATTCTCGGAAGCTGCTCAAGTGGTCCCACACACCCATCATCTTCGATGAGGAGGATCACCCTGACCACACTACCGTGGTAGGGTGTTTGCCGTTGTTGGTTTCACCAATGATCCGCAACCTCAAGGTTACAAAGATGTTGGTTGACGGCGGGGCAGGGTTGAATCTGATTTCTCTGAAGGTCATCAGCAAACTCCAGATAGCAGATGAAGAGCTCAAGGTTACTGGTACGTTCCAAGGGATCAACCCGGCAGGAGTCGTCCTAAGGGGAAGATCACACTACCGGGAACATTGGGGGGGGGGGGAGTTAAACTACCGGACTGGAAAGATCGTGTTTGATGTGGTTGACCTCCCCCTGTCGTACAATGGAATCCCTGGTCGCCCTGCCCTGGCCAAATTCATGGTGGCATGCCACTATGCCTACAACACTTTGAAGAAGCCAGGGCCAATGGGTGTCATTTCCATTCCATCAGACAAGAAAGACGCAATCATATGCGTGGACAAGATGTATCGGGAAGCAGTCGCTGTAGAGGCCGCGGAAGCCACTGCTCCCGCCAAGGAAAGCAAGAAAAAGAAGAAAGCCAGCAAGGATGCCAACAAGGAATCCGGGAAGCGTACCTCTTCGGAGTGCGCAGTGCCTGTTGATGACTTGCCGGAGAATTCCAATAGCAAGAGATCCAAGGTTGCTGCACCCGCTGTGAAGAAGGTCCCGGTAGGGCTGGCTGGTGCTGATGGTACGTTTACCATCAGTGCCACCCTCGATGACAAATAGGAAAGCGTGCTCGTTGCTTTCCTGCGGGCGAATGTCGATGTGTTTGCTTGGCAACCATCTGACATCCCCGGTGTTCCCAGGGAGGTAATCGAGCACCACCTTGCTGTCTGCCCACATGCCCGGCCCGTCAAGCAGAAGGTCCAAAAGAAAGCTTTGGAGCGGCAGCAGTTTATTGCCGAGGAGATCAAGAAACTCGAGGGAGCCGGTTTGGTCAGAGGAGTATTGCATCCAATGTGGTTAGCAAATCCAGTGGTGGTGCGCAAGGCGAATGGGAAATGGAGGCTTTGCATAGATTTCACAGATCTGAACAAAGCATGCCCAAAGGACCCATTCCCCTTGCCGCGCATCGACCAAATTGTGGATTCCACCTCCGGGCGTGACCTGCTTTCCTTCCTAGATGCCTACTCTGGATACCACTAGATCTTCATGTCCAAGGAAGACGAAGAGAAGACCGCATTCATAACCCAATGTGGCACATACTGTTTTGTACGGATGCCCTTAGGGTTGAAGAGCGCTGGATCCACTTTTGCAAGAGCAGTACAGATTGGCTTTGAGTCCCAGCTGCACAGAAATATTGAAGCCTACATGGATGATATAGTGGTCAGAACCAAGGATAGAATGACTCTCATTCGGGATTTGGAAGAGACCTTTGCAAATCTGCGCAGGATCAACTTGAAGCTGAACCTGGAGAAGTGTGTGTTTGGCGTTCCTTCCGGCAAGCTACTTGGCTTCTTCGTGTCACATTGGGGGATAGAGGCCAACCCCGACAAGATCAAGGCTATCGAGCAGATACAAGCACCCAAGACAGTTAAAGACGCGAGGTGTCTGACTGGATGTGTTGCCGCACTGAGCAGGTTCATTTCCAAGTCCACCGAACGCGCCTTGCCGTTCTTCAAAATCTTGAAGAAGGCAGGGCCCGTGGAGTGGACCCCGGAGGCAGACGCTGTGCTACAAGATTTGAAGCCCTACGTTTCCTCTGTTCCCACCTTAGTCGCTCCTAAACCACAAGAGCCGTTGCTGCTATATTTAGCAGCGACCAATCAAGTGGTTAGCGCAGCACTGGTGGCACAGCAGGAGGTAGATGAAGCAGCAACCGCCACCACCGTCCCCTCTGGAGAGGGAAGTGAACCAGTCCCGGCAAGGTCAGATGCAGCTCAAGACGGAGAAGAGCAAAGCAGCGGAGACAGTTCCAAGATCACGACAAGGAAGAAGGTGGTGCAGCGCCTAGTGTACTTCGTCAGCTCCCTGCTGCAGGGGCTAGGTCGAGGTACCCTGGCATGCAAAAGTTGATTTTTGGCCTCATCATGGCCTCAAGGAAGCTGCGTCACTACTTCCAAGCCCACGAGATCATGGTTTTCACCCGCTTCCCCTTGCAACACATACTCAGAAACCCCGAAGCCACTGGCAGAATCGTGGAATGGGCTTTGGAGTTATCCAGCTTTGGTTTGAAGTTTGAAAGGACATCAACTATTCAGAGCAGAGCACTAGCAGAGTTCATTGCGGAGTGGACACCAACCCCTGATGAAGAAGTACTGGAGACAGTCATCCCCGACAATGAAGCACCCCAAGAATGGATTATGTATTTTGATGGTGCCTTCTCCCTAGGAGGTGCAGGAGCTGGCGTGCTTCTCATTGCTCCCACTGGGGAGCACCTTAAGTACGTCGTTCAAATGCATTTCCCCCGGGAGAAGGCTACCAACAATACTGCAGAGTATGAAGGGCTCCTTGCCGGGCTCAGAATTACAACAGAACTAGGAATCACGAAGCTGATCATTCGTGGAGACTCACAACTTTTGGTAAGGCAAGTCAACTAGGATTATCAAAGCACATTGATGGAGGCATACGTCGAGGAAGTGAGAAAGTTGGAGGAGCGCTTTGACGGATTGCAAACAGAGCACGTGCCCCGTGCGGAAAATAGCATTGCTGATCATCTGTCGAAGTGTGCTGCGCAAAAACTCCCTGTGGAACCAGGGACGTTTGTTCTCCATCGGACTCAACCCTCCATATCCCCAGCAACAATGGCCAGCAAGACGAGGAAATTGAACTCCGGCAAGCCTCTCCCGGCAGAGCTTCCCGAAGCCCCCGGCAGAGAGCTTGGCGGGAACAACTCTTCTTCGATTAGTGAGCTGCACCCTCCCGCCGAACTACCAGTCTTTGCGGTCGAGGCATGCTCTCCCATCGATGAGGAGCTGCCACTAGTCCTTGTTGCTGATCCCCAGGCTCCAACTTGGGCGCGGCACATTGTTCATTTCCTCCAAATAGGAGAACTTCCCGAAGAACAAGAAGAAGCTAAAAGAGTAGCCCGGAGGGCCAGTATGTATCAGTTCGTTGACGACACGCTATATAGAAGAAGGCCCAACGGTGTGAAATTGAAGTGCATTTACCGGGAAGAAGGAAAGGAACTGCTGGCAGAGATACACAAGGGTATGTGTGGCTCCCACATCGGATCAAGGGCCTTGGTCGGGAAAGCTTTCAGGCAAGGTTTGTACTGGCCCACAGCCCTCCAAGACACAATTGAGCTAGTTACCAAGTGTGAAGCCTGCCAGTTCCACTCCAAGAATATCCATCACCCTGCTCAAGCTCTCCAAACAATCCCTTTGTCATGGCCATTTTCGGTCTGGGGGCTCGACATCTTGGGCCCCTTCCCCCCGTGCTACCGGGGGCTTTGAATTCTTGTTCGTCGCAATCGACAAGTTTACAAAGTGGCCGGAAGTAGAGCCCGTGAGAAAGGTAACTGCACAGTCAGCTATCAAGGTCTTGAAAGGATTGGTGTGCCGCTTCGGGGTACCTGCCCGAATCATCACCGACAATGGCACCCAATTCACAAGCCGCGCCTTCATGCAATACGTTCATGCCCTCGGAAGCAAGGTCTCATTTGCCTCTGTAGCCCATCCCAAAAGCAACAGGCAAGCTGAGAGGGAGAACGCTGAAGTGTTGTATCGGGGCACGACACCTATGGGATCCCGAGAGACCCCTTTACGATTCGGCGGGGGGAGAGGTACACGCAAAGAGCAGAACCGGCGATCGACGTGGGAAGTTTTTACCCAGGTTCGGGCTGCAGATCTGCATAAAACCCTACTCCTGCTTTGTGTTCTTATTGATGTTCTTGAGCCCAGCCTTCAGGAGCGCTCGCGATGAATAGTGCGTTCAAAGAGCAGCTACGCGTGCAGAATGGGCCAGAAGTTCTCCTCCCCTGTAGCAGTTGCCTTGGGCCTCCTTTTATATGCTCAAAGGGGTTTCCACAGTGGCAAAATGTACATACATTGAGGTGTAAAGTAGCTACAGGGTATCATACCTAACCCCTGACGGATTAGGACAAGCGCATTAAATGCACCGTGAGGTCTCCATTTAGGTGTCCTCACTTTCTTGGGGATGGAAAAAGGGGCCATCCCATCAGCACCGCTTAAGCTCTCCTCCACTGGCACGTTGCCACGCATCCAGAGAAGGACCCAGAATGTCAGGCTTGTCACTGTGCCGAAGCGGTGGCACAGTGGCAGAATCTCGCCAGGCGCCGATCCTTGCCGGGCACCAATCCTTGCCGGGCGCCAGGGCTTGCCGGGCGCCGAGCTTTGCTGGTAACCAAGCCTTGCCGGGCGCCGAGGCTTGTCGGGCTCCACGGGCCATCCCGGCAAGGATCTTGCCGGGGAGGCTGGCCTTCGATTTCCAGCTTTGCTTATCTGCTGATCCTCAGATCTCTGACTTGATGATTCCTTGATGACTTAAATCGACCTCGAGCTGATCCCGGCAAGCCTTGCCGCGAGGACGGCTACAACTGCCCGTGCACAAGTAAGGGGTACTAGTGGCCCAATACTTAGTACACTGACAGGAGCCCCCGGGCCTGGGCCACACACGAGTGTGAGGCGTTGTTGGGCTAGGCCCAAACAGTGCACGGGCACGAATGGCAGGGAATTAGCCATTACTCTTGACTTTTAACTGCATGCTGGTGATGACGCAAGAGAGCTTGCGGTTTGCCGGGCCTTGGGCTTGCCGCCAGCGTGGGCAGACAGAGCAGGACGGCAACAGGAGTTGTGTGCCCGAGAGGAAGTGCCACACTATGCGACGAGGAGCCAGTCCCCGAGCTTTCCCAATATAGGGTACTGCGGGTGCGGTGCTCGATCCATATAGTCACCCCTGCTGCCGCAGCCGTCTACCGCGAATGTCTCACTGCCGTCTTGCCGTCCTGTTGCTGCAATGGCGCATATAAAGAAGCAATTTATCTTAGTTAAATCAATCTTTATGCATGCAATGCATGTTACTTTATGCTGAATGAATGTATGCTTCCCCCTTGATTAATTCAGTCCTTGCACTTATTTTAGTCCCTACGCTGTCTGGAAACCTTGCCGGTGCACACGTTTGCCGCGAGCGCTAGATGCAGGTCTTTAGCAGCCTACTGGAAACGCCGCCGCCGGCAAGGCGACTTGCCGGGCCAGAACGTAGCTGCTAAGCTTGCCGAGCAGACTCGAGGTGAAGCTAGAGCGCGGGCTAATCTCGACAAGGTTCCTCCGCGTGTAGGTTGATGTACAAGGACAAAGAATTAATCAAGGCGACCCACGCTCACCGGAAAGCTTTCCGGTGCGCATGCTCCAGTCGGTAGTGCTTGAGGAACGGGTCCTAAGCAACTTGCCGGGAACGCCGCCTCCCGGAAAGGTTTACCTCCTCGGTGCCTATGCAGCCACCTAAATTGTCGAGCGGACTCGAGACAACTAGGGGCGCAATTAGCCCCGAGAGGGCTCCTTCGCGTGTAGGTATAAGAAGCAAGTGAGGATAGCAAAATGAATGTAATAAATCTTGGCAACTTAGCTTTTCTTGCGAGGGCGCTGCCAGCCCCCGAGCTTATTTTTTTGCTCAAAGGGTGGTTGTCGGGAAACTTTTGACTTTAGCGGAGAACTTTGATATTCTCGACGCTAGCTTCCGGCAAGGAGTTGCCGGGAAAGCTCATGACGGAGGACTTCGTCGTTCTCGACGCTGGCTTCCGGCAAGCTTGTTGCCAGGAAGGCTTATGGCGGAGAACTTCGTCATTCTCGACGTCGAGAAGATTGGTCCAGAGGACGCTGCCAGCCCCCGGGCCACAACTGCGTTTAAATACGACAAGTTAATTAGCATCTTAAAAGCATTTTAACTTGTGCGTAACTTTATTTAGAGCTCTTCTCCACATGTTTTTGTTTTTGCACAGTTGTCCCCTACGCTTGCCGGAATGCATCTCGATCGCGCACGTCCTAGTCAATGGCGCTTAGGAATGGATCCTAGTTAGCAGCCTATCGAGGACGCCGCCTCCTCGAGAGCTTCACACTCCAAGAACAAACGTGGCTGCACAGGTGTTGCTAGGCAGACCCGAACAACCCGGAGCGCAGAATGTCTCAAGAGTGCTCCTTTGCGCACAGGTTATGTGCAAAGAACATCATCATGGATAAAATCAAATCAGCAAAAAGCATTAAAGTTTTAGAACTTAGCTTTCTGTATGTGGAGCGAAGTCGCCATGGACGATGAAGCTGACGCGCCGACCGCTGGATCAGGTTCGCGCAACCTCGATCCCCCTACCTGGCGCGCCAAAGATGTCGGGGCACGACACCTATGGGATCCCGAGAGATCCCTTTACGATTCGGCGGGGGGAGAGGTATACGCAAAGAGCAGAACCGGCGATCGACGCGGGAAGTTTTTTACCCAGGTTCGGGCCGCTGATCAGCGTAAAACCCTACTCCTGCTTTGTTTAATTATGAGTGTTCTTGAGCCCAGGCTCCAGGAGCGCTCACATTGAACAGTACGTTCAAAGAGCAGCTACGCATGCAGAATGGGCTAAAAGATCTCTCTCCCTGTAGCAGTTGCCTTGGGCCTCCTTTTATACGCTCAAAGGGGTCACCACATTGGCAAAATGTACATACATTGAGGTGTAAAGTAGCTACAGGGTTTACATGAGGTGGAAAGTTGCTACAGCATTTACATGCTTATCACTGACGGCTCAGGACAAACGCATTAAATGCTCTGTCTAGGTGTCCCTTAGCTTCTTGGGGATGGAAAAAGGGGCCATCCCATCAGCACCGCTTAAGCTCTCCTCCACTGGCACATTGCCACGCATCCAGAGAAGGACCCAGAATGTCAGGCTTGTCACTGTGCCGAAGCGGTGGCACAGTGGCAGAATCTCGCTAGGCACCGATCCTTGCCGGGCACCAATCCTTGCCGGGCGCCAGGGCTTGCCGGGCGCCGAGCTTTGCTGGTAACCAAGCCTTGCCGGGCACCGAGGCTTGTCGGGCTCCACGGGCCATCCCGGCAAGGATCTTGCCGGGGAGGCTGGCCTTCGATTTCCAGCTTTGCTTATCTGCTGATCCTCAGATCTCTGACTTGATGATTCCTTGATGACTTAAATCGACCTCGAGCTGATCCCGGCAAGCCTTGCCGCGAGGACGGCTACAACTGCCCGTGCACAAGTAAGGGGTACTAGTGGCCCAATACTTAGTACACCGACAGGAGCCCCCGGGCCTGGGCCACACACGAGTGCGAGGCGTTGTTGGGCTAGGCCCAAACAGTGCACGGGCACGCATGGCAGGGAATTAGCCATTACTCTTGACTTTTAACTGCATGCTGGTGATGACGCAAGAGAGCTTGCGGTTTGCCGGGCCTTGGGCTTGCCGGCAGCGTGGGCAGACAGAGCAGGACGGCAACAGGAGTCTTGTGCCTGAGAGGAAGTGCCACACTGTGCGACGAGGAGCCAGTCCCCGAGCTTTCCCCATATAGGGTACTGCGGGTGTGGTGCTCGATCCATATAGTCACCCCTGCTGCCGCAGCCATCTACCGCGAATGTCTCACTGCCGTCTTGCCGTCCTGTTGCTGCAATGGCGCATATAAAGAAGCAATTTATCTTAGTTAAATCAATCTTTATGCATGCAATGCATGTTACTTTATGCTGAATGAATGTATGCTTCCCCCTTGATTAATTCAGTCCTTGCACTTATTTTAGTCCCTACGCTGTCTGGAAACCTTGCCGGTGCGCACGTTTGCCGCGAGCGCTAGATGCGGGTCTTTAGCAGCCTACTGGAAACGCCGCCGCCGGCAAGGCGACTTGCCGGGCCAGAACACAGCTGCTAAGCTTGCCGAGCAGACTCGAGGTGAAGCTAGAGCGCGGGCTAACCACGACAAGGTTCCTCCGCGTGCAGGTTGATGTACAAGGACAAAGAATTAATCAAGGCGACCCACGCTCGCCGGAAAGCTTTCCGGTGCGCATGCTCCAGTCGGCAGTGCTTGAGGAACGGGTCCTAAGCAACTTGCCAGGAACGCCGCCTCCCGGAAAGGTTTACCTCCTCGGTGCCTATGCAGCCACCTAAATTGTCGAGCGGACTCGAGACAACTAGGGGCGCAATTAGCCCCGAGAGGGCTCCTTCGCGTGTAGGTATAAGAAGCAAGTGAGGATAGCAAAATGAATGTAATAAATCTTGGCAACTTAGCTTTTCTTGCGAGGGCGCTGCCAGCCCCCGAGCTTATTTTTTTGCTCAAAGGGTGGTTGTCGGGAAACTTTTGACTTTAGCGGAGAACTTTGATATTCTCGACGCTAGCTTCCGGCAAGGAGTTGCCGGGAAAGCTCATGACGGAGGACTTCGTCGTTCTCGACGCTGGCTTCCGGCAATTTTGTTGCCAGGAAGGCTTATGGCGGAGAACTTCGTCATTCTCGACGTCGAGAAGATTGGTCCAGAGGACGCTGCCAGCCCCCGGGCCACAACTGCGTTTAAATACGACAAGTTAATTAGCATCTTAAAAGCATTTTAACTTGTGCGTAACTTTATTTAGAGCTCTTCTCCACATGTTTTTGTTTTTGCACAGTTGTCCCCTACGCTTGCCGGAATGCATCTCGATCGCGCACGTCCTAGTCAATGGCGCTTAGGAATGGATCCTAGTTAGCAGCCTATCGAGGACGCCGCCTCCTCGAGAGCTTCACACTCCAAGAACAAACGTGGCTGCACAGGTGTTGCTAGGCAGACCCGAACAACCCGGAGCGCAGAATGTCTCAAGAGTGCTCCTTTGCGCACAGGTTATGTGCAAAGAACATCATCATGGATAAAATCAAATCAGCAAAAAGCATTAAAGTTTTAGAACTTAGCTTTCTTTATGTGGAGCGAAGTCGCCATGGACGATGAAGCTGACGCGCCGACCGCTGGATCAGGTTCGCGCAACCTCGATCCCCCTACCTGGCGCGCTAAAGATGTCGGGGCACGACACCTATGGGATCCCGAGAGATCCCTTTATGATTCGGCGGGGGGAGAGGTATACGCAAAGAGCAGAACCGGCGATCGACGCGGGAAGTTTTTTACCCAGGTTCGGGCCGCTGATCAGCGTAAAACCCTACTCCTGCTTTGTTTAATTATGAGTGTTCTTGAGCCCAGGCTCCAGGAGCGCTCACATTGAACAGTATGTTCAAAGAGCAGCTACGCATGCAGAATGGGCTAAAAGATCTCTCTCCCTGTAGCAGTTGCCTTGGGCCTCCTTTTATATGCTCAAAGGGGTCACCACATTGGCAAAATGTACATAAATTGAGGTGTAAAGTAGCTACAGGGTTTACATGAGGTGGAAAGTTGCTACAACATTTACATGCTTATCACTGACGGCTCAGGACAAATGCGTTAAATGCTCTGTCTAGGTGTCCCTTAGCTTCTTGGGGATGGAAAAAGGGGCCATCCCATCAGCACCGCTTAAGCTCTCCTCCACTGGCACGTTGCCACGCATCCAGAGAAGGACCCAGAATGTCAAGCTTGTCACTGTGCCGAAGCGGTGGCACAGTGGCAGAATCTCGCCAGGCGCCGACCCTTGCCGGGCACCAATCCTTGCCGGGCGCTAGGGCTTGCCGGGCGCCGAGCTTTGCTGGTAACCAAGCCTTGCCGGGCGCCGAGGCTTGTCGGGCTCCATGGGCCATCCCGGCAAGGATCTTGCCGGGGAGGCTGGCCTTCGATTTCCAGCTTTGCTTATCTGCTGATCCTCAGATCTCTGACTTGATGATTCCTTGATGACTTAAATCGACCTCGAGCTGATCCCGGCAAGCCTTGCCACGAGGACGGCTACAACTGCCCGTGCACAAGTAAGGGGTACTAGTGGCCCAATACTTAGTACACCGACAATGAGGTGGAAAGTTGCTACAGCATTTACATGCTTATCACTGACGGCTCAGGACAAACGCATTAAATGCTCTGTCTAGGTGTCCCTTAGCTTCTTGGGGATGGAAAAAGGGGCCGTCCCATCAGCACCGCTTATACCCACCCGCCGTTGGTGCCTTGACACGCATCCAGGAGGACAAAACCCATCTGACAGGTTTGGTCGCTGCACTGGAGCGGTGGCAGCTTGGCGGGGTCATCTCACCGGGACCAAGCTTGTCGGGATCATCTTGCCGGGGCTCATCAGCAAGAATCTTGCCGGGGCTCACCAGCAAAAATCTTGCCGGGCCTCACCAGCAAGAATCTTGCCGGGGCTCACCTGCAAGAATCTTGCCAGGACTCACCAGCAAGAATCTTGCCGGGGCTCACCAGCAAGAATCTTGCTGGGGCTTCGGCCTTTGGTCTTCTGCCTTCCAATTATTGACTCAAATGCTTTTTGGATAGTCTTGTGCTTGTTCCCAGTTGTCTTCTCCCAGGAAGGCTCGCTCCCCTGCCATGCCCTTCCCGCCTGGGGGCTTAAATCAGACAAGGAAAGTAGCTAGCATGAGCCTAAACATAGTTAAATTATATTACATCCATGAGTTGCCGCAGTCCTAACTCGAGACTTAACTGTCTTTTACATGAGATGGTGGCGGCCAGAATAAAAGGGAAGCACTCAATCCCTGTGCTGGCATTCGATCCTTTTGATGGAGTCCACCTTCTCAAGGATCGGCGCGATGCACTTCTCAAGCGCCTCGACATTTGCATCCTTTGGCAGGTGGCCGAGTGCGCTGGAGAGGTCGATGCCGGGATTGCTGTGCACCACCTTGAGGAGCACCTTGCGAAGGACGGCCCGGCAAAGCCGGCGAGTCTCGTTCGCCAGTTGGGTCACCCGGCTGGACTGGAGCGCCCTCAACACATTGATGATGCTTTCAAAGAACATCGTCAATCTCGCGCTTGGGGATATTCTTTCCTCGGAAGAATATCTGAAGTTTGACAAGCCAATGGTTGACAGTTCTAAAGTAAGCTTCTCCGCGGCAGCGATGAGACGACCAGTCCAGATCTCCACTCCCTTCTCGTACTCGTTCTGGGCAGCGGCGGCGCTCTTGAGCAGGTTCCTCTCTCCTTGGAGATCCTTGAGTAGAGCCTTCTCACGGGCCCTGCCGGCCTCGAGAGATTTCTGCAGCGTGGTCAGCTTCAGCTCCAGAACCGCAATATCATCAGCCGCAGAGGAGAGCTGCTTGGTCTTGTCGGACAGGGCGACTTGCATCTCCGCCAAGGAGTGGAGGGTTTTTTCCCTGTCCCCCTTGAGCGTCGAGAGCTCCTTGCCATGCTCATCGAGATCTGTCTCCAGCCTCTTCACTTTGTCGCTCAGCTCATTCTTGGCGGCCTCTGCAACTTCGGCAGCATCGACGGCCTCCTTGAGCTTGCCGGCGTGACTTGCAGTTAGAGCTTCGAGCGCCTCCTTGTGCTTCTGCTCCAGCTCCTGGGTCCGCCGCGCGACAAGATTTTCAATGTCTTCATCCTTGCTGCGAAGCTTGGCGGCAAGCGCCTGCTCACGAGCAGTGAGATCTTCCTCATGAGCATCAAGAGCAACGCGGCGCCCCGTCAGGAGGGCATCTTCGGCAGCAATCCTTTGAACAGCTTCATCATGCGCCTTCTCCATGTCTGATTGCTTCAGGAGGATCTCATTCCACTGCTGGCTCACTTGTTCCCGGCCGGCAACCAACTCTTGGAGGGCCTCGGTGTGCCAGATCTGCATTTGTGCGACGCGCCTTTGGAGATCTGCTTCGGCCGCCTCAACAACTGCCATTCTGGAGTCCGCTTTGTCTTTCCGGGCGCGATGGAGAGCCTAGAGTTTGCGGAAGTTCTCGCCCATGGCCTGAAGGAGCTGATCCTCTTCAGATTTGCCGCTGCTAGTGCTGGGATCGTCGACAACTTCAAACCCGGCAGCAGCGATGATTTCTTCGAAAACTTCTCCTTCGGCTGGTGCCCTAGTGCTTGCCGTCCCCGGCAAGTTGATGAACAGGTTCTCGCCAACCTTGAGGTACTTGCTTGATGAGGGGCCTTTAGATGCTGATGGCTGGTCTTCAGTGGCCGCCTCACCAGTGACAGGGGGCTCTGTGGCCGGTGTAGCGCCTGGCACTCCTGTGGCAGGAATGCTATCAGTGCGGTCCTCTGTCTCCCTGTCGCCCCCTTCAGCAGGTTCTTCGGCGGTTTCCTCTTGTGCTGTCTTGGCGGCCTCCTCGTCAAGAGCACCACCAGCCTCGACAACGTCATCCTTGGTGGCCTCGCTGGTAGCGATCCTGTCTGCTTCGGCGGCAGCATCCCTGGCGGTCTCCTCGATCACAACGTCGACGTCCATGTGTTCCATCACAAGGAACTCTGAAGGGCGAAGGAGGAAAACAGAATAAGATCAAGGTTGAAGTTTGAAGTGATCAAAGATAAAGAAGTAAGGGGAAAAGAATGACTAGCACTCTGAGGCGATCGAGTACCTGCGTCGGGCTGTCGAGAGGTGGCTTCGCCTCTCCCGGCAACTCCGGTTGCCGGGGGTGGGTTGCCGGAGTCCGTGCTTGTCGGCTCCTCCTCAATCCGGATAGGCTCGTCGGCAGGATCTCTTGCCGGAGATGTGCTTGTGGGCGGAGCGGTCGATGAAGGAGGCACAATGGGGCAATCTTCTCCTTGTTGCCGTTCTTCTCCTGCGAACCCGAAGATATCAGCGACAAGAATGAAAACCTCGGCACCCGCCAGCGGAAGAAGAACAATGAACTTACGCTGGGGGCTGTGCTGGGGGCTGCGCTGGGGGCTGCGTTGAGGACTAGACTCCGGGCTCATGATGACGGTCTCTGGCACGCTAGTGGAGCCTGCCGGGGGCTCGTCGCCCGTAGAAGTCCTTGACCTCTTCGCCATCCTCTCCAGCAAGGTTTCTGTGTCACTGCAGAAACAATACAAGTAAGTCAGTAAGACTGATGCAGATTGGAAGGTGGAAGTTGTGACAGGTACTCACTCTTCTTCCTCTCGCTCCGGACTGAAGCTGGAGATGTCGAAGTCGACCTCCATTGCGGTGTCTGAGTGGGGAGGCGGAGGAGGGGTCCTGGGCCGCTTGGCTGTGGCAGGCGCCGGGGCAGCTTCTGGCACAGTTGTACGAGACCCTCCTACCGCTCCGGCGGTGGCCGCTGGTGTGGGTCTCGCGCGCCGCGCGGGCTGTTGATGGGCCCCCTGCCGCGGTCCGGTCTTGCCGGCCACTTTCTTGCCGGGGGATTCGCCGCTCGATGTAGGCTGGCTTGCCGGGACGCCCGATGCGGCTTTCCGAAGGACACGCTTTGTCTTCTTCGGGGGCGAGGGCTCTTCTCGCGTCTCCTCTTCGGCCGTGTCGTCGTCGGATGAGCTTTCAGCGACTGCGCCGCTTTCTTCCCCGGCAACCTTGCTCTCCTCGGCAGGTTTTGCCTCCACCACCACCTCTGCATCGCTGGCTTCCCACTCTGTGAAGCCAACGCTGCCGGCCTCGGCGGCAAGATTCGCTTCCTCCACTCTGGTAGTAATGTATGCTACCTCCTGATCTGTGGTGGCGCGAATAAGATCTGACTCTTGCCGGACAGGCTTCTCCGTCAGATTGTCAAAGAATTTCTGCGCTTCTTCCTCGCTTGGCTCGACCCAGGTCGGGTCAAGGCCGTGGGCGTTGAACATCGGCAAGAAGGCAATGATCGACCCCAGTGCAGAGTTATTGCACAAAGGGACGATCCTTGCCGGCAGCCGGTGCTTGTCTTCGCGCTGGAATAACTTTTGGCGGAGAGCGCCAAGCTGCATAACAGTCAAGTTGTTGTTCAGCCCGGGGTGCAGCCTCATGACATCCACTGCGTTCTTATACTCCCAGGCTGGCCTCCCCCTATTCTGCAGAGGGGCTATGCGGCGGCGGAGGAAGTCGAAGCCGATCATCTCCATTGTCAGCCCGGCAGCCTTCAAGCGGAGGATTCTGGTAGTGGCGATTGTGAGCTTCTCGTCTTCTGCGGCGAGATCGCCCCAATCCTTGCCGCGGACCACCTTCTGTCGCCGGGGATGGCAAAAAGGATCAGGATCTGCTTCCTGGATCCAGCACCATTCGGCCCGCCACTCGTCCCACTTTTCGCGGTAAACTCCATCTGGGTATATCTCTTTGTTCCAGGCCCTTGGAATCCAAGCGATAGATCCAGAGAGAGCCTCTCCTTTTTGGATTCGAGGATAGAAATAGTGGCGGAAAAGAGCAGAATTGGGGATCACGCCAGCAAAATTTTCACAAAGATGGGCAAAGATCGACATGCAAAATACGGCATTCGGCGTGAAATCAAGAAGGCGGAAGCCGTATGTATACATGATGTCATTGAAGAAATCGGAAAAAGGTGGACAGAGCCCGCAATAAAAGTACGCAGTGAAGAAGGGGTATCTGTCCGATCCGCCTTTGGAATTAGCACCTGGGATTACGCGTGTGGCGGGGTGAGCTTGTGTTCCCTTCGCCCACATGCATTGGTATCGTCCCTTCAAGGTTTCGGCGTCGAGCGTCGGAGGGAAGATGACGAGCCTCTTCCGCATCTTCACCAGCTCGCTTTCCGGAACTTCAGCCTTCGGTTCCTTGTCTGTGCCCTTGCCTTTGCTGGCCTTGGGCGGCATGGCGACCGTGGAGGTGGAAGCCGGAGGACGGAACGAGCGCGGGAGCGGCGAGCAGGAGGGAAAGAAGGTTTCGCTCTGAGCTCGAGCAGAGGAAGGCGATGGCGATGGCCAGATTGGGAAGAAGAGGGGGGTGAATAGGTATGCGCCTCCACGACTTCTCCTTTTTATGGGGAAAGAGCGGGGCCACCTTGTTTATCCCCCAATATGAATGCGCCTCTGTGGGCGCGAAACAGTTTGCAGCCTTTTTGGCACACTTCCCACATTGCGCGCTCCGTGCGCGTAGTGGGGGCGCAGTAAAACAAGATCTTTACGAGCAGTTAATTCCCTGCCACGCGTGCCCGTGCACTGTTTGGGCCTAGCCCAACAACGCCTCGCACTCGTGTGTGGCCCAGGCCCGGGGGCTCCTGTCGGTGTACTAAGTATTGGGCCACTAGTACCCCTTACTTGTGCACGGGCAGTTGTAGCCGTCCTCGCGGCAAGGCTTGCCGGGATCAGCTCGAGGTCGATTTAAGTCATCAAGGAAATCATCAAGTCAGAGATCCGAGAATCAGCAAATAAGCAAAGTTGGTAATCGAAGGCCAGCCTCCCCGGCAAGATCCTTGCCGGGATGGCCCGTGGAGCCCGGCAAGCCTCGGCACCCGACAAGGCTTGGTTCCCAGCAAAGCTCGGCGCCCGGCAAGCCCTGGCGCCCGGCAAGGATTGGTGCCCGGCAAGGATCGGCGCCTGGCGAGATTCTGCCACTGTGCCACCG
The DNA here is from genome assembly GCA_011799875.1 of Thinopyrum elongatum. NCBI lineage: Eukaryota > Viridiplantae > Streptophyta > Magnoliopsida > Poales > Poaceae > Thinopyrum > Thinopyrum elongatum. The sequence continues at coordinate 552,948,826 of CM022299.1, read as the reverse complement.
CTTCGGCATAGTGACGAGTCTGACATTCTGGCTCCTTCCATGGATGCGTAGCGGCATGCCAGTGGAGGAGAGCTTAAGCGGTGCTGATGGGATGGCCCCTTTTTCCATCCCCAAGAAAGTGAGGACACCTAAATGGACACCTCACGGTGCATTAAATGCGCTTGTCCTAATCCGTCAGGGGTTAGGTATGATACCCTGTAGCTACTTTACACCTCAATGTATGTACATTTTGCCACTGTGGAGACCCCTTTGAGCATATAAAAGGAGGCCCAAGGCAACTGCTACAGAGGAGGAGAACTTCTGGCCCATTCTGCATGCGTAGCTGCTCTTTGAACGTACTGTTCATTGCGAGCGCTCCTGAAGGCTGGGCTCAAGAACATCAATAAGAACACAAAGCATGAGTAGGGTTTTACGCTGATCTGCAGCCCGAACCTGGGTAAAAACCTCCCGCGTTGATCACTGGTTCTGCTCTTTGCGTATACCTCTCCCCCCGCCGAATCGTAAAGGGGTCTCTCGGGATCCCTTAGGTGTCGTGCCCCGACATGTTGCGAGGTCTCAAGACAAGAACCTTTGATAGGCTGCAGAAGTGCTGCAGGCGATGGATCGATGAGCTGTTAGTGGTTCTTTGGTCCCTCCGTACGACACCAAATCAAGCTACCGGGCAGACTCCCTTCTCCCTAGTCTATGGGGCAGAAGCAGTTATCCCCACGGAAATCATATTCGGGTCTCCTCGAGTGCTTGCCTACGATGAAGTAGCGCAGGAACAGCACCGTCGTGACGACGCTGTGCTACTTGAGGAGAACCGTCTCTGGGCTGCTACGCATGCTGCACGCTACCAGCAAGCCCTGCGTCGCTATCACAGCCGCAGGGTTCATGCCCGGAGCTTTGAGGAAGGCGACCTTGTCCTTAGGTGTGTTCAGTCCGCCAAGGGTACAAACAAGTTGACGCCAAAGTGGGAAGGCCCTTAGAGGGTAGTACGAGTCACCAGACCTGGCGCAGTCTATCTGGAGACTGGTGATGGCATTCAATTACAAAACTCATGGAACATTGAGCATCTCCGTAAGTTCTACCCGTAAGGCGCGACTGTCGGGCCCTGCCCTGCAGCCACCCTTTTATACAAGCTTTGCCGAAGTTGCATGTAACCCTTTGTACAAAGCCAGGCGCAGACCCTGAGCAACAGAGAAATAAACGAAGTGCTGGGGCCCCCCGAAACTTGCATGCATGCATAAGCATATCATGAGCATAGCATGATCATGTAGATAAGGTCACATGTGGCATTGTTTTCATCTGCACTAAGTTGCAGGGTTCTTGCCATGGACTTGATCCTGAAGAGAAGAAATGAAGACGAGTCTATGTGACGATCCCCGGCAGACCAAACAGATAAGTTCCTTCTTATCCATACCTATTCTGTAATTTGAAAACTTGTGCATATGAAAACCCCGCCACCTTCGAAACATAGGTGCTCCTACCCTTTGACTCAAACGTTGCTTCGGTCAGGGTGCTCGCATTGGCCTTTGACGGAAAAGGTTCGGCGGGGGGCTGGTCCCTTCTTATGGTTTTGTGCCCGGCAGGCCTAGCCCCGCGGCAACAAACTGAGGGCACCGGCAGGATAGCCTGCTGGGGAAACTTGTTTACTTGAATGTATAGAGGCATTTCACCTCTGCATGGATATGATACATGCACAACTACCCGACAAAGCTTGTCTTTTTCATTAAATATGCTGATAAGCAAGTACAGATCTTACAGAACACACACATGGATAAGGAAGTTTAGATTATTTAGACTAAAGTTTGGCCGATGCCTACCAATTTTAAACTGAAAAAAGATAAGTGCCCCGTGATGCCTTTGCTCCGTCCCTCTCCTCCTCGAAATCACAGGGGAAGACGAAGAAGACGGGGGGAAGGCCTGGTTCGGATTCGGTGCCTCCCTAGGATCAGGAGGGCGCCATTCCCGGGCTGGGAGGAAGAAACCGGAGGGCAGGTGCGGATCGTGGCGCTGCCGAGGCCCAGCCGGTGATGATGGTGCTGCCGGCAATCACGCCACGTCGGAGCGGTCGTCCTCGCTCTTGACGCGTCATGGGTTGCCGCCTCCCCCCTTGTCGCTGTCGCTTGAAGAGGCGTGCCTGCCATAGCACGAGCCCCCATCACGGCGACCGAGGCAGGCGCCAAACACCCCGGGACATCCCACAGAGAGCATGGTCGTCTCCATCGACCCGAAGCTAGAAAGATGCCGTCCCCTGAAGAAGCATGCATGGGCACAAGGAACCCGCCCGTACGCAAGATAAGTAGCACCCAAAAAGGGGAGATCTGCCATAACCAATGGCGAATCACTTCCGCGGTCTCCCTTCAACATCATGAGCGAACGGAGGATGGGCCACGTTCAACTACCATGCTTTGTGCCTATTATGGACTTCGGCGTGGTGTCGCCCACGTGCCCCCTTACTAAGTTTGGGACCGCGGACAGCCCGGTGGTGAGCACGCCCGGGTCACTACCACCGGCGCTGCCGCCGCGCTGCCCGCACGCCCACCTAAGGCCTTCTTCACCCACACTGAGCATCGGGCCGCCACTACAAGCCGGACGCTTTGTGCAGGGACGGGGAGAGGACCCTATCTCGACAAAGGCGCGGTGTGCCCTTCATCCCCTCCCCTCGCCATGACGAAGACACGACACCAGAAGGCAGGGGATGGGGAGAAGGGGTGCGTGGATGAGCACTTCCGCTCCCCCTCACCCCCTCTTTTATGGGCGGGCTGGGCTGGGGGCTGATCCCTCGGCGAGTAACCGCCGCCCCTCTCCACCAACCCAAGAAGACCGGGCCCCTGCCATGACACTCTCTCCCGCACCACGCGCCTCCGTTACCTACCCCACTCAATGCATGCAGCATACGTGGCAAGGGATAAGAACGTGGTGGGAAGAGTGAATTGGCAGTTACTCACCCGTGCGTTAAAGTCATTCACGGGCCATTACAGGGATGGCCCCACTACAATTGGCGTTACACGACGCCCGGGAAAACCGGAAAATGACTCAAGCTTAGATTAATGAAGAAGCAAAGAAGATCTCAAAGGGTGAGCTACCGCAGCCTCCTCGCCTATGTACTTGACAGGGCCTACCCGACGACGCTCGGCAGCGCATTCAGGCCAGGCCCGGGGGCTCCAGTCGGTGCAACAAACCCCATGTGTGTTGACCAGACTGTACACAGGCTCGAGAACAAGGTTGCAGCATCCAAGACAAGACCAAGCAGAAGAGACCAGCTCTTTGAGAAATCAAAGGGCAGATCAAGAAGACCAAGACCAACCAAAGGAGCAAGATACCACTAAGGAAAAACCTCCCTTACTGGGCAGACGAGCCTGGCGGGGACGAGGTTGCCCCGAAGACAAGTCTCAAGATTGCCCCGGCAGGCTTGCCGGGGACGCCGAGGGCGGATTACCCCGCCAAGGCTCCACCACTCTGTGGGAGATATGCCCTAGAGGCAATAATAAATGATATTATTTATCTCCAAGTTCATGATTATGTTTATGTTCCATGCTATAACTGATGTGGTTCCCGAGCCCGTATATCCATAAAGGCTCTGGGGAAAACCCATGTGCATCTGAGGAATAATAAATGGTGAAATTTATTCCTAGTCATGCCTCTAAGACTAGCTCAAGTGTTGCATGATGATTATGTTTTCCCAATCATGGGCATGTCTATGCCAGCAACTTTGAGGGCACAATGTTAGAGGAACATTTGTGTTGAATCGACCCGTATTGATGTTATGCTATGAGATACATTCATCACAAGTTAATGGTTAATAACACAGAGAAGTTAATGTTTGCATAATTCCTTAGACCATGAGAGTGTCGAGTTTCTTCATGCTTGCTTCATGAACTTTGGGTTTGTTAAACGTCATCCGTAAATGGGTGGCTATTACGGCGGCTTACGGGTTCATGGAAAAGTATGTCAAGTAACTTGATAGCTCAAGATTGGGATTTGCTCCTCCGACGATGAAGAGATATCTCTGGGCCCTCTCGATGTTACGGTATCCATCATCGTTTGGCCAGACACTTTGTGATTTGATCACGGGGATGCCGGAACACGGAACGAGAAAAGAGAACAATACCGGTAACGAGGTAACTGGCATAGTGGACAAGGAGTTGATCCACAGGGATGCCAACATGTCTCACCTTGGGTATTTGTAACATATTGCGAAGCAACAGGAATAGCACACGGCAACTGGAGGTTCACTCGAATATTCATTCGTGTGGGTATAGGGGTCAATATGGGTGTCCACGGCTCCGATGTTGATCATTGATCGGAAGGGGTTCTAGGTCATGTCTATACTTCACCGAACCTATAGGGTCACACGCTTAAGGGTCATCTATCTGCTGAATACTAGACAAGGAGTGTGAGAGAAAGTTTCTGGAAAAAGTTTTCGGAGACAGCAGAAAAGTTCCGAAGAGAGAGGTCACCGGATGAGTTCCGGTGAAACTGAAAAGTTGTTTCAGAGGATACCATAAAGTCAAATTGGTTTCGGCACATGCCTGATAATTCTTGGAGGGTGCCAGAATCATTCTGGAAACTTCTGGGAATTTTCCGGGAAGAAAACCAGAAATGTTCCGGAGCTGCCGAACCGCTTCAGATGCTTTTCGCAGATGAAAATCACTAGTCTGGAATTGTTCTAGAATGCATTGAAAATTATTTGAGTGGGTACTGGAAATGTTCTAAGCCCACATAAATATTTTCAGTTCGAACGGACGCTGAAAAATGTCGTTGTGAATAGTGAAAGTGCTTTTTGGGATATTTTTTGGAAAGCCTCCTTTTAGGGCTTTTGCAAAAAGGCTTCTAGAAGGGCATGGGGGCCATGGGAGCCCCTCATGGGGGGCCCCCAAGGGTTTGGCCGTCCAAGGGAGGTGGATCTCCTTGGAGCTCCACATGGCATCCCATTTTGTCCATATTACCCTCATGTGAAAAAATTTGCATGGGAGTTTTTGGTAATTTGGGAGGCACACTACCCCTTGGGTTTTCCTATAAATAGGAGGTGAAGGGGCTTCCCAAACCTAATCCATTCTCACATACACATGCCATGCAATGATCTGGTTTCTCTCTCCCTCCCCGCGAAATAGTTTCATAGAGCCGAAAGGTTGTCTGGGTTCCGGTGGGAACTAGTTCTGGACGGTGAAGCCCTGCCGGATAGATGACACCGTATGTGTGCAACTCTGTAGAGAGGTCGTAGTTTCGATCTTAGTGCCCGAGGGGCTGTTCGAGAGTGCCTCCCGAAGGGCTGTCCAAGTGATGGTCCAAGTTCTGTGAGTCCTCCCGAAGGGCTGTCCGAGTGACCGTCCAAGTTTCGAAGGTCCTCCCGAAGGGCTGTCCGCGACACCGTCCGGGGGACTGTCCGGCCGCCTCCCGGAGGGCTGTCCAAGTGGCGGATGAGGGTATACATCCTCGCGGTTGGGAGGTTGTAAATCCTAGCTGCGGGGATCTGCATCGACGATCGTCATCGACTCTATTTCCGCTGCGCTACGAGTCGGTAACGAAAATGATCAAACCTTGTATGCAGTCTCCATAGTGGTCCTGGGCTGGTGCGTAGGTCGGAAAATTTTTGTTTTCTGCTGCGTTACCCTACAGTGGCATCATGAGCCGTGCTATGCGTAGATGCAGGTTGCGATCTAGAATACATAGAGATGTATGGGTGTTGCACAATATAATTAGGTAGTAGATGAGTTCTATTACTGAAAATTATTTGTGCGGGTAGCAGATGAAATCTGTTACCCGATGTTCCTGTTGCTTCCCTTGAATTTGCATAATCCTGATCTTGACGGCATGGTGGAATCTCACAAAGTTCTGGCAATCCGCGATCCTTTCATGCTGCTCCTGAGTATGCTGATAGACAGATCAACGAAGTGCTAACAGTTCTTTGGGTTCCACCATAGTTAAAGAAAGATGGATGTTTCGCATACGAAAGGGCAATGCAGATATGATCTGCACGGGGGTCATGCATATGACGAAGTTTAGTATGGGGTTCGAGATTTTATTATCTCATGCTTCATACACCCCGCAAAGTTAATCTAGCGACTTGAATTATCATACTTGATGATGGATGTTGGTAGCTTCGGTTTGTTTCGAAACCTTAGAAGCCACGAAAAACAAGTTTTTGCATGAACCGATTAGAGGCGTCTAACTTGGTTTTGCAGGAGGGTTTGCATGTGCATGTGACGTGGTATAGCAGTGCTCATAATAATTTGATTATGTATGAGATGACTATATAATGTAAATTTATTAACATGACCTGCGTGTCATGATTCGGCATGATGGCTGGAGCCATATGATTGCACTTTAATGACCTGCGTGTCAACCTTGTTGTAATGCATTATTTTATTAGCTATAGAGATAGCAATATTATCTGGTGCATCGACAAGGTGGTGGCAATCTTCGCGAAGGTGAACACCGACGTGAATGCCGGAGACAAAGAAATGATAGACTTCTCCGTCAGAAAGGGCTATACCATATCATGCTATTATGAATTGCCTGAGATGTTTATCCCTTATGATGCACCCTTCTTGATTGTGCGGTAGTCGCTTTTATTAGGGTGATCTCTCACAAAATATCAAGTAGTTAGTGTTCTCCCAAGTGTAGCACTGTCACGGCACCTAACTTTTCAGGGCATCACATGGATACATGGGTGCGGACGATTAGGGAAGTGTGAGGTGGGTGAGTTGAGACCTCGCAGCGAGATCACTTGGTTGTCTTGACGTTCTGGAGGAGCGTTCTGAGCTCAGAACACACACATCGAAAGATGAACAAGAATCACATAGAAATGTGATCGGCAAGTTGGCCTACCGATTGCAATTCTCGTCACTTGAGATGGATACATCCTTGGCGTTGAATTGTAATATGGATCTTGAATCGCTCACAATCGATTATGAGATATATTGATTTGAGTGGGAGCGCACTTTAGAATTAACATGTTTAATTCTCAATGCAATTAATTTTGAACACTGTCTAAGTGTGATTTGCATAATAGTTGTAGAATAATGGCTCGCATTTCCACCTTCCCTATTAAAATTGAATAGCTGTTAAATATCTGGTTAAAACTTTATGGTTGGTATCGTAATGTGAGGATTGTCCTCAAGAGTGCCGAGAAGGACTTTGTCCTATCGCATACTTTTGGCATTCTCCCGCTAATGCTATGGATCATGTGACTCTTGTCCTTCGATCCAAAAGCTAGAATTCCGTTTTAGTCAAGTGCAATATGTTTGCTTCCATGAGACCCGAACTTCGAAAGTTTGGATAGTTATGTGATATTCATGGAATCTGAAAATCATTTTCAGATACAGACAAAAGCTAAAAGATATGAGATATCCAAAGCAATGTTTGTTTTCAAACTATTAGAAAAGGAGTTTACTATACATTAGACTGATAAGAGAGGGATCCAGGAGAACGCCTGTCATATGATGAAAGGTGAATAAAACAAAGACTTAAAGAGAAAGGAAGTGTCCGAAGGGTGTTAGTAAAACTTTCACGCCTAGGAAGTCCGGGGCTAACACCACTCTTAAGTTGAATGCTTCTTCTAAGAGTAGGAGAAATACTAAAAGTTAAACTGTTAGAAGTATAAAGGCAAAAAGAAAGAAGACTGGAATATCCAGCTCATGTATGATTGTCATACAAGTTTTTGATGTATAGAAGGCTGGTCAAAGATATAGTTCTTGGGAATTATGATTAAATTGTTAATCACTGATTCTTGGGTATTGTGAGTAAATCACAAAGATACCCGCTCGATTGCATTCTGTTGCAACTCGATATAAGATCTACTATGGCCTGAAAGACTAGCCAGGAATGAGGTTTAGGTATACATAGGGAACATAGTAAAATGTTACTATACCTTCCATCGGTGTATTACCGTCTGTATTTATTTTCATAATTCATTTAGAGTTTTACAAACTCTAGCCCATTGCATAAGGTATATTGCAAGAAAGGTTGTTCATAAGAGAACTTTTGATGTTCGATGTTATGAATAACATAAGGGCCATACTTTCATTATGAATGAGACGTATGTTATGAATGTTGATGATAATACATTAACTCTGGGTTTACTTTCATAATTCATTTTAGAGTTTCATACACTCTAGCCCATTGCACAATGTTTGTTGCAAAAGAGTTATTCATAAAAACGACAATTGTTGTTCAGTATTATGAATAACATGTAGGGCCATGCTTCCATCCAAGATGGGATGTATGTTATGAATATTGATAGTAATATAATACATCCATGACACTGATGCTAAATGTCGCAAGACTAAAAGAATACCACACAAGTGTGGCACTGCATTTGGTCACATTGGAGAAACCCGCATGGAAAATTCCATTATGATGGATTTTGAAGTCGTTTGATTTTGAATCATCTGACACTTGTAACCTTCCTCTGAAAAGTGAAGTAACTGAAATACCGTTCACAGGCCATAAGGAACAAGCAACAAACTTATTGGTGGTCATACATTTTGATGTGTGTAGTCTGATAAATGTTGTTAGTAGTGGATTTATCTATCTTTAGAAATGACTCAAGTAGATATATGGATATTTACTTGATAAGATGTAAGTATGGATCTTTTGAAATCGTTCGAAAGGTTTTCAAAAATGAAGTAGAAGTTATTGTAACAAGAAAATTATTATTCTACAATTCGATTGCAGAAAGGAATATTTGAGTTACAAGTTTAGCGAATGTCTGATGAGTTGTGAAAGGGGTTTCAAAACTTGCACCTCCCTGAACACCACTGCAAGTGGAAAGTCCGTGAAGATGTAATCGAACCATTTATGACATGGTAAGATCAAATATGACATAAATAAATTTGCCATTATCCCTTTTAAAGTGATGCTTTAGAGACTGCGGCTTTTACACTGAAAAGAGCTCCATCGGGTCTGTTGAAATGACACCATGGTATGGTACGCCCAACCATGTTATATCTTTTCTTAAAAATTTGGAATATGGGGCTTGTGCAAAAGGTTACAAACCTATTCCAAATCAGACAAGTGCTACTTTGTAGGTTATCCCAAGTCATTGGGTATTCCCCCACCACTATACCGAGGCAAAGGTTTTTGCCACAAAACGGTATGCTTTTAAAGAGAATTGTTCTTTCAAAAAGGTGAGTGGGAGGACAGTGCAACTCGATGAGATAACCAGTATCTTTGTCATCAGGTCAAAGGAAAGGAACCTTGGAAGTAATTCCAGAGTTTCCTACTGCGACTGATACGGAAGTCTCTACAATAAAATGTATGGACTTCGGTCGAACTTGCAGCTGAACCACGTAGGCAAGGCTCATGCAAACCTCTCAGCTGCACAAACGAGATATTGTTGTTAGACAACAATATACCTACGATACACAAGGAAGCGTTGATGGGCCCTGACTCTAGAATTGGCTAAATGCCAATAGAATCCAAGATAGTTTCCATATAAATGTTTCAAGATTAAAATCTTGATACACCTTTCGAAAGACTTACAGTCTAACGAATATTTATGGAACTTAAAACTGATACGGATAAAAATGTTTTATCCATAAAGCTCGACTTGTTGCAATAACAAGTTCAAGGAGTTGACTACGATGAGGTTGTTTCATCGTAGTGATGCTTAAAGTCGGTTCGGGTTGAACTAGCAATTAATACATATTTCAATAATGAGATATGAAACATGGATGACAATAGGATTTCCAACTGATGGAAATGAAACCAAGGACTTGCATGTGTTATAGTCCAAGGCATTTTGTCTATCCAGAGGATGCTAGTAAGGGTGCAAACTTCAGAGTTCTAGCGATGGACAGAAGAGAGCAAAATGGAGTTGGAATCTTCATGTTTTGATGAAATGGTCAAAGGGGTTTGACTTCATCAATGGGTAACGAAGATGCTTGTAATTCAAGAAAGTAAGTGGGAGCATAATAATATTTTCTAAAAATGTTGTGTGCTTGACACATTGTTAATTGGAAATAAATTTCTTGACATGAATTAGGACTTCATTTAAAAATAGTTTTTCGATGAAGTGCTTGGGCTAAACAGACTTGATATTATGAATAATAATCTATGGAGATAGATTTACCTAATGGGGCTAAGCAGTGAATACATATTGACAAGATGCTAAAACCTTTTAGCATTTAAAACGCCAAGGAGTGATTCTTGTCGAAGTCACATGGAAAGAGTTTTGCAAGACTCGGTGTCCCTAAAACACTGATGAGCAAAATACATGATGGAGATTCCACACACCTTCGTGTTTCGATTAATCATGTATTCCATGGTATGTAAAAACAACCAGATATGTCCAATACTCCCAAAGTTGTTGTGAGTATAGATACCAAAGTGATCAAAAGTACTGATCATGGGACAACAGTGAAAAAAGGTCATTGAGTGCTGGAGTAGCATTGATGATATGTTTTCTCGCAAGCGGAAATCATGAAGAGTTCGTTGTAATATGTTACATCGATACAGCCTTCACCAATTCTCCATGCGATTTTCGATTTAAATTAAGGGTTTTGTGTGATACACAATATGGTCGCATGGTAGTTGGAAATTGTTCCAAACAGGTTATTGTGGCGATTTCTATAACAAATGGCTAAGTATGTTGACGCTTTAGAAGCGACAAAGAAGTTGTTGAATCATATAGTTCATTCATGAACTTAGTATGGTTCCAAGATGGCTTTGGTCAATGGGACACTATTGCAGATAGTTGCTCCATAGCTCAGTCTAAGGAATTAGGTTTCGACCAATGATTCACACATATGCAAAGCGAAGTCCACACAAAATATGAATTTTTTAAAAGCGTGAAAACGCAAGGATATGCAAAGATACAAACGGAGCTGAAGTTGTCAGATCCGTTGGACATCAGGCTGTACCACAAGCGAAGCATTTTTTACACCGGTATGCCATAGGTGTAAAGTGCATTAGCATGGACTAGATTATTGACTCTAGTGCAAGTGGGAGTCTGTAGGAGATATGCCCTAGAGGCAATAATAAATGATATTATTTATCTCCAAGTTCATGATTATGTTTATGTTCCATGCTATAACTGCTGTGGTTCCCGAGCCCGTATATCCATAAAGGCTCTGGGGAAAAGCCATGTGCATGTGTGGAATAATAAATGGTGAAATGTATTCCTAGTCGTGCCTCTAAGACTAGCTCAAGTGTTGCATGATGATTATGTTTTCCCAATCATGGGCATGTCTATGCCAGAAACTTTGAGGGCACAATGTTAGAGGAACATTTGTGTTGAATCGACCCGTATTGATGTTATGCTATGAGATACATTCGTCACAAGTTAATGGTTAATAACACAGAGAAGTTAATGTTTGCATAATTCCTTAGACCATTAGAGTGTCGAGTTTCTTCATGCTTGCTTCATGAACTTTGGGGTTTGTTAAACGTCATCCGTAAATGGGTGGCTATTACGGTGGCTTACTGGTTCATGGAAAAGTATGTCAAGTAACTTGATAGCTCAAGATTGGGATTTGCTCCTCCGACGATGGAGAGATATCTCTGGGCCCTCTCGGTGTTACGGTATCCATCATCGTCTGGCCAGACACTTTGTGATTTGATCACGGGGATGCCGGAACACGAAACGAGAAAAGAGAACAATACTGGTAATGAGGTAACTGGCATAGTGGACAAGGAGTTGATCCCCAGGAATGCCAACATGTCTCACCTCGGGTATTTGTAACATATTGCGAAGCAACAGGAATAGCACACGGCAACTGGAGGTTCACTCGAATATTCATTCGTGTGGGTATAGGGGTCAATATGGGTGCCCACGGCTCCGATGTTGATCATTGATCGGAAGGGGTTCTAGGTCATGTCTATACTTCACCAAACCTATAGGGTCACACGCTTAAGGGTCATCTATCTACTGAATACTAGACAGGGAGTGTGAGAGAAAGTTTCTGAAAAAAGTTTTCGGAGACAGCGGAAAAGTTCCGAAGAGAGAGGTCACCGGATGAGTTCCGGTGAAACTAAAAAGTTGTTTCAGAGGATACCATAAAGTCAAATTGGTTTCGGCACATGCCTGATAATTCTTGGAGGGTGCCAGAATCATTCTGGAAACTTCTGGGAATTTTCCGGGAAGAAAACCAGAAATGTTCCGAAGCTGCCGGAACCGCTTCAGATGCTTTTCGCAGATGAAAATCACTAGTCTAGAATTGTTCCAGAATGCGTTGAAAATTATTTGAGTGGGTACTGGAAATGTTCTAAGCCCACATAAATATTTTCAGTACGAACAGACACTGAAAAATGTCATCGTGAATAGTGAAAGTGCTTTTTGGGATATTTTTTGGAAAGCCACCTTTAGGGCTTTTGCAAAAAGGCTTCTAGAAGGGCATGGGGGCCATGGGAGCCCCTCATGGGGGTTCCCCAAGGGTGTGGCCGGCCAAGGGAGGTGGAGCTCCTTGGAGCTCCACATGGCATCCCATTTTGTCCATATTACCCTCATGTGAAAACTTTTGCATGAGAGTTTTTGGTAATTTGGGAGGCACACTGCCCCTTGGGTTTTCCTATAAATAGGAGGTGAAGGGGATGCCCAAAACTAATCCATTCTCACATAGACATGCCATGCAATGATCTGGCTTCTCTCTCCCTCCCCGCGAAATAGTTTCGTAGAGCCGAAAGGCTGTCCGGGTTCCGGTGGGAACTAGTTCTGGATGGCGAAGCCCTGCCGGATAGATGACACCGTATGTGTGCAACTCTGTAGAGAGGTCGTAGTTTCGATCTTAGTGCCCAAGGGGCTGTTCGAGAGTGCCTCCCGAAGGGCTGTCCAAGTGACGGTCTGAGTTCTCTGAGTCCTCCCGAAGGGCTGTCCGAGTGACCATCCGAGTTTCGAAGGTCCTCCCGAAGGGCTGTCCGCGACACCGTCCGGGGGACTGCCCGACCGCCTCCCGGAGGGCTGTCCGAGTGGCGGATGAGGGTATACATCCTCGCGGTTGGGAGGTTGTAAATCCTAGCTGCGGGGATCTGCACCGACGATCGTCATCGACTCTACTTCCGCTGCTCTACGAGTCGGTAACGAAAATGATCAAACCTTGTATGCAGTCTCCATAGTGGTCCTGGGCTGGTGCGTAGGTCGGAAAATTTTTGTTTTCTGCTGCGTTACCCTACACGCTCCACCTCACGGCAACGCAAGTCATCGATCGGTGAGGTGTCGAGCCCCCAACTGACTAAGTGGCCATTATTTGGCACATGGCAGCCGCTTCTAGAGGAAATCACCTCCAAATGACACCCGTCCAGGGACGTGTCATGCAGGCAAATGAGAAGGTGGCCGAACGGCATGGCAAGGCTTGCCGGGCTACGCTACAATGTGACACTAAGTGGTGCATTTAATGCACTTTGTTCTATCTGCAGAGTTAGGTATGATAGCACTGTTTGCTATCTAATCAGTATGCAATGACTGATTTGCCATTATGGTGACCCCTTGATCTATAAAAGGAGGGTCATGGCAACCTTAGAAAGGATTCGGACCCTTGTACACTCGTACGCGCGTAGCTGCTCTCGCCCCGAGGCGACCTTGCCGGGGTAGAGCGCTTCGTCTCCACCGCGGTCCTCTCATCAATCCACCAAAGTAGGAGTAGGGTTTTACGCCTTGCGGTGGCCCGAACTTGGGTAAAAACTGCGCGTGTGATCGCTGTCGTGCTGCTCTGCGCCCTCCGCTCTTTGTGCAATGCGTCCTTCCCCCTACCGAACCACAAGGGGCCGATGGCCTCATAGGTGGCCTTGTTGTCCTATGACATATGTAGTGTTCAGTTTCAATAATTTCATCAGTTTCAGAAATATCATCAGTTTCATCATTAACTCAAGCAAGTTGTTCGTCAAGAAATTCACCCAGTGGCACAGTATTATCAAGCAAAGCAGTAGTATCATCATAAGCATCATGCATAGCAGAAGTAGCATCATCAATTACTTGTGACATATTAGAATGAATAGCAGGTGGCGGTGTCGCAAGATTACTCAAAACAGAAGGTGAATCAAGTGCAGAGCTAGATTGCAGTTCCTTAACTCCCCTCGTAGTAGAGGGAAAAATCTTGGTTTTGTTCTCTTTAAAATTTCTCATAGTGATCAACAGATATAAATCCCAAGTGACTCAGAGAATAGAGCTATGCTCCCCGGCAACGGCGCCAGAAAAAGGTCTTGATAACCCACAAGTATAGGGGACAGCAACAGTTTTCGAGGGTAGAGTATTCAACCCAAATTTATTGATTCGACACAAGGGGAGCCAAAGAATATTCCCAAGTATTAGCAGCTGAGTTGTCAATTCAACTACACCTAAAAGACTTAATATCTGCAGCAAAGTTTTCAATAGAAAAGTAGTATGGAAGTAATGGTAACGGTGGCAAAAGTAACAATAGCAGTTTTGTAGTGATCGTAACAGTAGCAACGGAAAAGTAACTTAGCAAAGATCAATATGTGAAAAGCTCATAGGCAACGGATCAGTGATGGATAATTATGTCGGATGGCATTCATCATGCAACATTTATAACCTAGGGTGATATAGAACTAGCTCCAATTCATCAATATAATGTAGGCATGTATTCCGAATATAGTCATACGTGCTTATGGAAAAGAACTTGCATGACATATTTTGTCCTACCCTCCCATGGCAGCGGGGTCCTAATGGAAACTAAGGGATATTAAGGCCTCCTTTTAATAGAGAACCGGACCAAAGCATTAGCACTTGGTGAATACATGAACTCCTCAAACTACGGTATTCACCGGAAAGAATCGCAATTATTGTCACCTTGGGGTATGCGTTTCATAACACATAATAGGTGTCTACAGCTTGCAAGATAGGATCAAGAACACAAATATATTCATGAAAACATAATAGGTTCAGATCTAAAATCATGGCACTCGGGCCCTAGTGACAAGCATTAAGCATAGCAAAGTCATAGCAGCATCAATCTCAGAACATAGTGGATACTAGGGATCAAACCCTAACAAAACTAACTTGATTACATGATAAATCTCATCCAACCCATCACCGTCCAGCAAGCCTACGATGGAATTACTCACGCGCAGCGGCGAGCATCATGAAATTGGTGATGGAGGAAGGTTGGTGATGATGATGGCAACGAATCCCCCTCTCCGGAGCCCCGAACGGACTCCAGATCAGCCCTCCCGATGAAGAACAGGAGGCGGCGAAGGCTCCGTATCGTAAAACGCGATGAATCCTTCTCTCTATTTTTTTCTCTCTCCGAAAAGGGTTATATGGAGTTGGAGTTGAGGTCGGAGGGGCTCCAGGGGGCCCACAAGCCTGCAAGGAGCCCCCCCAGGGCTTGTGGCCTCTGGGTGGCCCCCCTCTGGATAATTCTTGCGCTAGTATTTTTTATTAATTCCAAAAATATTCTCCATAAATTTTCAGGTCAATCCGAGAAATTTTATTTCTGCACAAAAATAACACCATGGCAATTCTGCTGAAAACAGCGTCATTCCGGGTTAGTTCCATTCAAATCATGCAAATTAGAGTCCAAAACAAGGGCAAAAGAGTTTGGAAAAGTAGATACGATGGAGACGTATCAACTCCCCCAAGCTTAACCCATTGCTTGTCCTCAAGCAATTTAGTTGACAAACTGAAAGTGACAAAGAAAAACTTTTACAAACGCTGTTTGATCTTGTTGTTGCAAACATATCTAGCCAATATTCAGGTTTTCAGCAAAGATTATGAACTAACCATATTCACAATAAAATTTAGGTCTCACAATTACTCATATCAATGGCATAATCAATTAGCGAGCAATAATAATAAATATCGGATGACAACACTCTTTCAAAACAATCATGATATGATATGACAAAATGGTATCTCGCTAGCCCTTTCTGAGACCGCAAAACATAAATGCAGAGCACCCCTGAAGATTAAGGACTGACTAGACATTGTAATTCATGGCAAAAGAGATCCAGTCACACTCATACTCAATATCAATTAATAACAACACATACAACTGACAGTGGTGCTCTCTAACTGGTGCCTTTTATAAGAGGATGATGACTCAACATAAAAGTAAATAGATAGGCCCTTCACAGAGGGAAGCAGGGATTTGCAGAGGTGCCACAGCTCGGAGCTTTTAAAACATAGATGAATAAAATTTTGAGTGGTATGCTTTCATTGTCAACATAACAACCAAGAGATCTCACTATCTTCCATGCTAGATACATTATAGGCGGTTCCCAAACAGAATGGTAAAGTTTTTACTCCCCCTCCACCAACAATCACACTCCACGGCTAATCTGAAACAACGGGTACCGTCCATACCAACAACAATCCTGGGGGAGTTTTGTTTGAATTTATATTTTGATTTGATTTCGAGCATGGAACTGGGCATCCCGATTACCAGCCACTTTCTCGTGAATGACAAGTGAATCAACACTCATCGTGAGAATAACCCACCTAGCATGGAAGATACTGACAGCCCCCAGTCACTACATGAGCGATTCGGGCATACAAAACAGATTATTATTTGAAGGTTTAGAGTTTGGCACATGCAAATTTACTTGGAACGGCAGGTAAATACCGCATATAGGTAGGTAAGGTGGACTCATATGGAACAACTTTGGGTTTTAGGAAGTGGATGCACAAGCAGTATTCCCGCTTAGTACAAGTGAAGGCTAGCAAAAGATTGAGGAGCGACCAACTAGAGAGCGACAACGGTCATTTAACATGCATTGGGATTAACCAATATTGAGTGCAAGCATGGGTAGGATATAAATCACCATGAACCTAAATATCGTGGAGGCTATGTTGATTTTGATTCAACTACATGCGTGAACATGTGCCAAGTCAAGCCACTTAAATCATTCAAAGGAGGATACCATCCTATCATACTACATCATAACCATTTTAATTTGCATGTTGGCACACAAGACAAACCATTATACACTCCAAGATAATTAAGCATGGCATGAGTAACTATAATCTCTAGTTGTCATTGCAAACATGTTTCATTCATAATAGGCTGAATCAGGAATGATGAGCTAATCATATTTACAAAAACAAAATAGGTCGAGTTCGTACCAGCTTTTCTCCATCTCAATCATTTCATCATATATCGTCATTATTGCCTTTCACTTGCACGACAGAACGGTGTGAATAATAATAAGAGTGCACGTGCATTGGACTAAGCTGGAATCTGCAAACATTTATTCAAAAGAGAAGACAAGGTAATATGGGCTCTTTGTTAGATCAACAATAATGCATATGAGAGCCACTCAACATTTTCATCGTGGTCTTCTCCTTACGACCCAAAGAAAAAGAAAAGAATTTCAAAGAAACACACTGAAATATTTTTGGAGTTTTTGTTTTTCTGAAGAAAGTAAAACAAGAACGAGAAAAACTATTTACACAGGAAAGCTCCCAACAAGCAAAAGAAGAACAAGAAATCTTTTTGGGTTTTCTTTTAATACTACAACTAAATTAAACTAGAAAGAAAAACTAAAAAGAAGTGAGAACTATATTTTTTTTCTAAAAGTTTTTTTTCAAACACACAAGAAGAAAGCGAGAAAAAGAAATAAACTAACATGGATAATACAATGAAAAAGTATGAACACCGACAACTGAATTGAGTGTATGAACATGAATATAATGTCGGTGAGAAATACGTACTCCCCCAAGCTTAAGCTTTTGGCCTAAGTTGGTCTAGGCCATGGCTCGAAATAACCCTCTCCTCGATACTCCGGAGGGTCATCAGGGTTCCACTGGTTGGCGAGCTCCTATGGCTCCCACTGAAAAATGGGCTCCTGATATGGATCAGGAACTGGTGCTGGCTCAGGTGCTGGGGGTTGTACAAGACCCCTAAATCTGTAGATGTCCTCGGGCATAATTGTGTACCTACCTGAACGAATATCGAACAAAGAAGAAGCAGGCAAAGCAATAGTCTCACAAGTACCCTTACTAAATACTAAGTTATAGAGGAGTCTCTTGTCCTTATCCTTCTTAATAAAATCGTGCGCTACCATACTATTATAGTTCAAATATCTAGTGGGTAATAGCATCTCCTCCTCCTCATCATGCCTAATAGGTATCTCAAAATGTTTAGCAAGGCGAGAGGCATAGATGCCTCCAAAGATGGGCCCCTTCGTACGGTTCATGTTCAACCGTCTAGCAACAATGGCGCCCAAACTAAAAGTTCTATCACAATACAAAGCATGGCACAAAATAGTAAGGTCCAGGGCACTAAGGCCTCCGCTCTCCCCACGACCAATCAAACATCTCCCAAAAAATAAAGAATAATAGCATCAAACGGGAAAATGTAAGCTAGCCACTCTCGCTTCCGACACCCCTCTCTCTTCCCCTACAGTAGTTTCAGCAATAAAGTCCTCCACGTCTCTAGGACATGGTTCATTGACGCTGCCCTCATAAGGTAATTTGCAAACTTTGCAAAAATCATAAAGTGGCATTTGCTTAGGCACATCATACAAGTGAAATTCTACCATGGGAGGATCTTTCCTAGCATGAAAGTGAAAATTTTGCACGAAGATATTAGTGAGTAGGAGGTATTGTTCACACTTATCGTGGAGGAAGTCGGTGATGCCTGCGTTCTCCGCCAAATAATAGAAATCATCATAAATTCTGGCTGCCCTCAAGAATGCATCACTTGGCCATTCACACGGCCGAACCTCCGTGGTGCGAGGAAGGTTTTACTTGGGCTTCTTCTTCTCTTCATTTTCATTTTCATTTGAATTCCGGCTTGAAGAACCCCTTAACCATCTCTTCATAGTTTCTTGTCCTTTCTTTGAAAATTTCTGAAATTTTTAGTGACTCAAAATAAAAGTGAACAAAACTCAACAAAATTGATAGCAACTACTCCTACAAGTGTCTAGAGGCTATATCATGCATCAAAACTACCTTGGACCATATAAATTTGACATGCAAGATCAAGAACAAGGTTAGCACAGCAGCAAAAAATGCAATAAATAAAGCACTAGAACAAAAACTAGTTGGACCATTGGAGGAGTCACATACCGAAGAACAATCCACCAAAACAGTTTTGCGAATGGAGCTTTGAGCAAGGAGATCGAAAATGGTAGCAAAATGAGCTAGAACACGGGTTTGAGCAATGGTGGGATTTTTTCTGGAGGAAGACGAAGTGGATGGATGCTGGAATCAGTGAGGGGGACCCACGTGGGGCTCACAAGCTACCCAGGCACGCCCAGGGGGTGGGCACGCCCTGTGGGCTTGTGGACCACTGGTGCTGCCACCTGGTGTGTTCTCAGTGCCAAAAATTCTTAAATATTCTATAAAAAATCATACTAAATTTTCAGGGCATTTGGAGAACTTTTATTTTTGGGACATTTTTTATTACACGGATAATTCAGAAAACAGGTAGAAAATAGTATTTTTGCTTTATTTATTCTAAATAACAAAAAGTAAAAAGTGGGTACAGAAAGTTGTGCTTTCTAAATTCATCCATCTCATGCCCATCAAAGGGAAAGCATTAACAAGGTTGATCAAGTCTTATTAACAAACTTCTTCCGAATGACATGAAACTGGAGAATTCTCGAATAACACTAGGTTACCTCAACGAGGATATGCATGTCCCCAACAATAAGAATATCATATTTCTTTTTGACAATAGGAATAGGGAATTCAAATCCTCCAATAGCAATAGTTGAAAATTTTCCAATAGAGTTGATGCTATTAACTTGAGGTTGTTTCTTCGGAAAGTGTACCGTATGATCATTACCATTAACATGAAAAGTGACATTGCCCTTGTTGCAATCAATAACAGCCCCTGCAGTATTCAAAAAGGGTCTACCAAGGATGATCGACATACTGTCGTCCTCGGGTATATCAAGAATAACAAAGTCCATTAAAATAGTAACATTAGCAACTACGACAGGCACATCCTCACATATACCGATGGGTATAGCAGTTGATTTATCAGCCATTTGCAAAGATATTTCAGTTGGTGTCAACTTATTCAAATCAAGTCTACGATATAAAGAGAAAGGCATAACACTAACACCGGCTCCAAGATCACATAAAGCAGTTTTAACATAGTTTCTTTTAATGGAGCAAGGTATAGTTGGTATTCCAGGATCTCCAAGTTTCTTTGGTATTCCACCCTTAAATGTATAATTAGCAAGCATGGTGGAAATTTCAGCTTTCGGTATCTTTCTTTTATTTGTAACAATATCTTTCATATACTTAGCATAAGGAGACATTTTCAGAATATCAGTCAAACGCATACGCAAAAAGATAGGTCTAAGAATTTCAACAAAGCGCTCAAAATCCTCATCATCCTTTTTCTTGGATGGTTTAGGAGGAAAGGGCATGGGTTTCTGAACCCATGGTTCTCTTTCTTTACCATGCTTCCTATCAATGAAGTCTCTCTTATCATATCTTTTATTCTTAGGTTGTGGGTTATCTAGATCGACAGCAGGTTCAATCTCCACATCATTATCATTACTAGGTTGAGCATCAACATGAGCATCATCATTAACATTATCACTAGGTTCATGTTCATCATCAGATTGTGTCTCAGCATCAAAAATAGAAATATCATTAGGATTCTCAGGTGTGTCTACAACAGGTTCACTAGAAGCATGCAAAGTCCTATAAGTTTTCTTTTTCTATTTATTACTAGAAGGACTAGGTGCATCAGTATTAATTCTCTGAGAATCTTGCTCAACTCTCCTAGGATGGCCCTCAGGTTACAAAGGTTCCTGAGTCATTTTACCACCTCTAGTCAAAACTCTAACAGCATGATCATTGTTCTTATTATTCATCTCATTTAGCAAATCATTATGTGCTTTGAGAACTTGTTCTACTTGAGTTTTTACCATGGAAGCATGTTTACTAATAATTTTGAGATCATTAATAGTTCTACACATGTAGTCACCCAAGTAGTCAAGCATATAAGCATTTCGTTTCAATTGTCTACTAACATAAGCATTGAAATTTTCTTGTTTAACAATAAAGTTATCAAATTCATCCAAGCATTGACTAGCAGACTTATTATGAGGAATATCACCTTCATCAAAGCTAGAGAGAGAATTTACCTCTACTACCTGTGTCGGAATATTAAGTCCATGTATTTCTTCAATAGGTGGTAAATTCTTAACATCTTCAGCTTTAATACCTTTTTCTTTCATAAATTTCTTTGCCTCTTGCATATCTTCAGGACTGAGAAATAGAATACCTCTTTTCTTCGGAGTTGGCTTAGGAGGTGGTTCAGGAAGAGTCCAATCATTATCATTACTCAATATATTATTCAATAGCACTTCAGCTTGTTCAACAGTTCGTTCCCTGAAAACACAACCAACACAACTATATAGGTGGTCCCTAGATGCATCGGTTAGTCCATTATAAAAGATATCAAGTATTTCATTTTTCTTGAGAGGATGATCAGGCAAAGCATTAAGTAATTGGAGAAGCCTCCCCCAAGCTTGTGGGAGACTCTCTTCTTCAATTTGCACAAAGTTAAATATTTCCTATAGAGTAGCTTGTTTCTTATGAGCAGGAAAATATTTTTCGGAGAAGTAATATATCATATCCTGGGGACTACGCACACAACCAGGAGCAAGAGAATTAAACCATATCTTAGCATCACCCTTTAACGAGAAAGGAAACAACTTAAGAATATAGTAATAGTGAATTTTTTTCTCATGAGCAAATAGGGTGGCTATATCATTTAATTTAGTAAGATGTGCCACAACAGTTTCAGATTCATAACCATGGAAAGGATCAGATTCAACCAAAGTAATTAACTCAAGAACGATAGATAATTCATAATCTTTATCAGTAACAAAGATAGGTGAAGTAGCAAATTTAGGATCATATTGCATTATAGCATTCAAAGATTTTTCTTTCCACTTGCATAG
The DNA here is from genome assembly GCA_011799875.1 of Thinopyrum elongatum. Taxonomy (NCBI): domain Eukaryota; kingdom Viridiplantae; phylum Streptophyta; class Magnoliopsida; order Poales; family Poaceae; genus Thinopyrum; species Thinopyrum elongatum. The sequence continues at coordinate 552,927,013 of CM022299.1, read as the reverse complement.
TAATTTCTTAAGATCATGTCTATCCTTACAAGCAAGAAAGTCCCTAGTGTCGTGGGAAACCACGGCCACCTATGGGGCCAAGGGCCCCTTTTGGTTCGGCAGGGGGACTGAGCGCATTGCACAAAGAGCGGAGGAGCGCAGCGTAGCGCGGCAGAGATCACACGGGCAATTTTTATCCAGGTTCGGGCCGCCGCGAGGCGTAAAACCCTACTCCTGCTTTGGTGGATTGATGGTGGATGGTTGTGGAAACGCAGCGCTCTTGCCCGGCAGGGTTGCCTCAGGGCGAGAGCAGCTATGCGCGTATCGGTGTACAGTGGTCCGAATCCTTTCTATGGTTTCCATGGGCCTCCTTTTATAGATTAAGGGGTCACCACAGTGGCAAATCAGTCATTGTGTATTGATTAGATAGCGAACAGTGCTATCATCTCTCCTCTGCAGATAGAGCAGTACGCATTAAATGCGTCGCTCAGTGTCACATCATGGCCTGCCCGGCACGCCTTGCCGGGCTGTTTGGCCACCTTCTCTCCTGTCTGCATGACACATTGCAGGACGGGTGTCATCTGGAGGTGATTCCTGTAGGAAGTGGCTGCCATGTGGCAAAAGGCAGCCACTTAGTCATCTTGGGGCTTGACACAGCACCGATTGGTGACTTGCGTCGTCGTGAGGTGGGACGGTGAAGCCTTGGTGGGGCGTTTTGCCTCCGTATGCCCCTGGCAGGCCTGCCGGGGCGGCCTTGAGGTTTTGCTTCCGGGGCAACCTTGACCTTGCCACGCTCTCCTGCCCGGCAAGGGAGGTTTTTTCCCTGAGCGGTGTCTTGCTTCTTGGCTTGTCTTGGTCTTCTCAACCTGCCCTTTGATTTGTCAAAGAGCTTATCTCTTTACCCTGGCCTTGTCTCGGATGTTGCAATCTTGATCTTGGGCCTGTGCATGGTCTGGGCAACAGACCCAGGGTTTGTTGCACTGACTGGAGCCCCCGAGCCTGGCCTGAACGAGCTGTCTGGCGTCGTCGGGGTAGGCCCTAACTTGTGCACAGGCGAGGGGGAAATAGCCGCTCGCCCTTTGAGATCTTCTTTGCTTCTTCATTAATCCAAGCTCGGATCAGTTTCCGGTTCTTCCGCCCGTCGCGTAACGCCAACCACAGTGGGGCCACTCTTGTAATGGCCCATGAATGACTTTAACGCACGGGCGTGTAACTGCCAATTCACTCTTCCCACCACGCCCTTATCCCCGGCCACGTATGTTGTATGCATCGAGCGGGGTAGGTAATGGAGGCGCGTGGTGCGGGGGAGCGTTAAGGCAGGGGCCTGGTCTTCATGGATTGGTGGAGGAGGACGGTGGTTACCCATCGATGAATCAGCCCCCAGCCCCCAGCTTGCCTATAAAAAGAAGGGGCAGGGGGAAGAGGGAGTGTTCATCCATGCCCTTCTTCTTTATTCTCGCAATGCTTAGAGAAAGAGACCGGGGCTGAGCCCCGGACTCGAGCTTGAGGTTGGCGACGTGGGAAGCTTGTGAAGGGGCTCGGGGAGTGAGACTGGTCCGGAGTAAAAAGGGGCGTGGCGGATATGCCACCCGCGGCGCGGGAGGCGCCGAGGCTTTCTCTCACGGGGGCGTGTTTGTTCCCTCCTCCTGGGTGCTGAAGTTCTTGGCGGCTCTGGTGTCCATCAGGGGCGCAGCGCTCTGGTTCCTTGGTAATCCCGGTACCGCCCCCCTTGGTGAAGTCAGGGAAAATGTTGAAGACGGCAGCATCTTCCTGCCCGCCAAGGTGGGGAGCGATGCCCCTCGCGCGCCTTGGACGTCGCTGTCGCCCGCAGCTTCTCCGGGGGAGGCAACGGCTTGCGGAGCCGGCGTCCCTCTGGAGCGGCGGTGATGGAGAAAGGTCGAGGGAAGACGGAGAAGGCGGGTGGCAGGGTGTCAGGTCGGAGTATGATGACACCGACGCCTTCGTCTCGTATTGCCGACCTCCTGCCTCGTCTCTCCGCTCTTCCCCTCCCTCCCCGGCACCATCATCACCGGCCTCTTGGTTGTCGAGGAGAGGGCCGCTCTCTTGGTGCCTTCGCCTCCTCTAGTAGTCTTCCAGCTGGGCCTCGGTGGTTCTCCCCGCCAGTGCCTTTTGCTGGAACTTCTGGTTGGCCCTGGAGGTGGTGACCGAGGCACCGTCGAGCTGCTCCTTCCGTCTTCCTCCTTCGCAGCCTCGCCACTCTCGATCTTGTCAGGCTGTGCCCGGCAGGTCCTGGCGGGGTCGAGTGGGTCGTCTTGCCCAAGCACCCCTTTTGCCCTCCTTCTCTTCCACCGCAGTGCCTAGGAGGAGGTGGACAAGAAAGGGATTATGGGGCACTTATCTTTTTTCAATCTAAAATATGTAGGCACTTGCCAAACTTTAGTTCAAATTAGGTAATCTCTTTTATCCATGTTTGTGTTTTGTAAGGTCCGTACTTGTTGATCAGCATATTAATGAAAAAGATAAACCTTGTCGGGCACTTATGCATGGAACATGTCCAGGCAGAGGGAGAATGCCTCTTTACGCTCAAGTAAACAAGTTTTTCCCTGGTAGGCTATCCTGCCGGTACCCTCTAGCTGCTGCCGCGGGGCTGGGCCTCCAGGCACAAATCATGAAGAGGGACCAGCCCCCCGCCAACTTCCTCGCCAAAGGCCACTACAACCTTCCTGACCGAAGCAACGTTCGAGTCAAGGTACGGGAGCACCTAAGTCTTGAAAGCGGCGAGGTTTTCCTATGCACAAGCTTTACTTACAGAACTCGTATGGGTAAGAGAGAGAACTTATCTGTTTGGGCTTGCCGTGGATCGCGATGTAGGATTGTCTTCTCTTCTCCTTTTTTGGGACCGAATCCACGGTAGGAGCTTGCAGTATGATGCAGATGAAAATGATGCCTCATGTGATCTTATCTACATGAACATGCAATGCTCATGATATGCTTATGCATGCATGCAATCTGTCAGGGGGCCCCTAGCGCTTCATTTATTTCTCTGTTGCTCAGGGTCTGCACCTGGCTTTGTACAAGGGGTTACATGCAACAGAGGCAAGGCCTGTACAAAAGGGTGGCTGCCAGGCAGGGCCCGACAGCCGCGCCTTACGGGTAGAACTTGCGGAGATGCTCAATGTTCCATGTGTTTTGCAACTAAATGACATCTCCGGTCTCCAAACAGACTGCGCCAGGTCTGGTGACTCGTACTACCTGGTAAGGGCCTTCCCACTTCGGCGTCAACTTGTTTGCACCATTGGCGGACTGAACGCGCCTAAGGACAAGGTCGCCTTCCTCAAAACACCGGGCACAAACCATGTGGCTGTGATAGCGACGCAGGGCCTGCTGATAGCGTGCGGCACGCGTAGCAGCCCGGAGACGGTTCTCCTCGAGTAGCACAGCGTCATCACGCCGGTGCTGATCTTGCACTACTTCATCGTAGGCAAGCACTCGAGGTGACCCGTAAATGAGTTCCGTGGGGATAACTGCTTCTGCCCCATAGACTAGGGAGAAGGGAGTCTGCCCGGTAGCTCGATTTGGTGTCGTTCTGATGGACCAAAGAACCACCGGCAGCTCATCGATCCACCGCCTGCCGCACTTCTGCAGCCTATCGAAAGTTCTCGTCTTGAGTCCTCGCAACACTTCAGCATTCGCCCTCTCAGCTTGCCCGTTGCTCCTTGGATGGGCCACAGAGGCTAATGAGATTTTGCTTCCGAGGGCATGAACGTATTGCATGAAGGCGCGACTCATGAACTGGGTGCCGTTGTCAGTGATGATCCGGGCAGGAACTCCGAAGCGGCACACCAATCCTTTCAAGAACTTGATAGCTGACTGAGCAGTCACCTTTCTCACGGGCTCTACTTCCGGCCACTTTGTAAACTTATCAATTGCAACGAACAAGAATTCAAAGCCCCCGGCAGCAAGGGGGAAAGGGCCGAGGATATCGAGCCCCCAGACCGAAAACGGACATGACAAAGGGATTGTTTGAAGAGCTTGGGCAGGCAGGTGGATGTTCTTGGAATGGAACTGGCAGGCTTCACACTTGGTGACAAGCTCGACCGCGTCTTCGAGGGCGGTGGGCCAGTAGAATCCTTGCCGGAAAGCTTTCCCAACCAACGCCCTTGATCCAATGTGGGAGCCGCACATACCATTGTGTATCTCCGCCAGCAGTTCCTTTCCTCCTTCCCGGCAAATGCACTTCAATTTCACACTGTTGGGCCTCCTTCTGTACAGCGTGTCATCAATGAACTGATACATACTGGCCCTCCGGGCTACTCTTTCAGCTTCTTCTTGCTCTTTGGGAAGTTCTCCAGTTTGGAGAAAATAGACTATGTGTCGTGCCCAAGGTGGAGCCTGTGGCTCGGCAACGAGGACTAACGGCACCTCCTCATTCGTGAGAGTGTAGTCCTCGAGCGCGGGGACCGGTGGCCTCGCAGGAGGATGTAACTCAGCGACCGAAGGGGAGTTGTGCCTGACAAGCTTTCTGCCGGGATCCTTGAGGGGTTCTACCGAGAGAGGCTTGCCGGAGTCCAGTTTCCTCCTCTTTCTGGCCATTGTTGCCAGGGATATGGAGGGCTGAGTCAGATGGAGAACAAAAGTTCCTGGTTCCACAGGAAGCTTCTGCGCGGTGCACTTTGACAGATGATCAGCGATGCTGTTTTCCGCACGGGGTACGTGCTCTGTTTGCAACCCGTCAAAGCGCTCCTCCAACTTTATCACTTCCTCGATGTATGCCTCCATCAATGGACTTTAGTAATCCTTGTTGACTTGTCTCACCACAAGTTGTGAATCTCCACAGATGATCAGCTTCTTGATCCCCAGTTCTGTTGCAATCCTGAGCCCGGCAAGGAGCCCTTCATACTCTACTGTATTGTTGGTAGCTTCCTCCCGGGGAAAATGCATCTGGACGACGTACTTCAGGTGCTCTCTGGTGGGAGCAACGAGAAGCACGCCAGCCCCTGCGCCTTGTAGGGAGAAGGCACCATCGAAATACAGGATCCATTCTTGGGGTGCTTCCTTGCCGGGGGTAACTGTCTCCAATACCTCTTCATCAGGAGTTGGCATCCATTCTGCAATAAACTCTGCCAATGCTCTGCTCTGAATGGTTGATGTGCTCTCAAACTTCAAACCAAAGATGGATAACTCCAAAGCCACTCCACTATCCTGCCGGTAGCCTCAGGGTTTCGGAGTATCCATTGCAAAGGGAAATGGGTGACAACTGTGATCTCATGGGCTTGGAAGTAGTGGCGCAGTTTCCTTGAGGCCATGATAAGGCCAAAGATCAATTTTTGCACGCCAGAGTACCTAGATCTAGCCCCCTGAAACAAGGAGCTGGCGAAGTATACTGGGCACTGCACCACTTTCTTCTTTGTCGTGACCAGAGAACTGCTTCCGCTGTTCTGCTCTTCTCTACCTTGATCTGCAACTGACCCTGCCGGGGTGTGCTCGCTTTCCTCCCCGGAAAGGACACCAGCAGTGTCTGCTGCTTCATCCACTTCCCTCTGCGCCACCAGTGCTGCGATAACCACCTAATTAGTTGCCGCCAAATATAGCAGCAACGGCTCTTGAGGTTTTGGAGCAACCAAAGTGGGCGCAGAGGAAAGGTAGGCCTTCAAATCTTGTAGTGCGGCGTCTGCCTCGGGGGTCTACTCCATGGGCCCTGCCTTTTTCAAAACCTTGAAGAATGGCAAGGCACGCTCGGCAGACTTGGAAATGAACCTGCTGAGTGCGGCAACACATCCAATCAAACGCCTCACGTCCTTGACTGTCTTGGGTGCTTGAATCTGCTCGATAGCCTTGATCTTGTCGGGGTTGGCCTCTATCCCTCGGTGGGACACAAAGAAGCCAAGTAGCCTGCCGAAAGGAATGCCAAACACACACTTCTCCGGATTTAGCGTCAAGTTGATCTTGCGTAGATTAGCAAACGTCTCTTCCAAATCCTGGATGAGGGTTGATCTGTCCTTGGTCTTGACCACAATATCATCCATGTAGGCCTCAATGTTCCTGTGCAACTGTGACTCAAAACCAATCTGGACTGCTCTTGCGAAAGTAGACCCGGTGCCCTTCAACCCGAAGGCATCCGCACGAAGCAATATGTGCCACATGGGGTGATGAATGCGGTCTTCTCTTCGTCTTCCTTGGACATGAAGATCTGATGATATTCAGAGTAGGCATCCAGGAAGGAAAGCAGGTCGCACCCAGAGGTGGAATCCACAATCTGGTCGATGCGCAGTAAGGGGAATGGGTCCTTCGGGCATGCCTTGTTCAGATCCGTAAAATCTATGCACAGCCTCCACTTCCCATTGGCCTTGCGTACCACCACTGGATTTACTAACCACGTTGGATGTAACACTCCTCTAACCAGACCAGCTGCCTCAAGTTTCTTGATCTCCTCGGCAATAAACTGCTACCGCTCCAAAGCTTGCTTCCGGACCTTCTGCTTGACGGGTCGGGCATGTGGGCAGACAGCAAGGTGGTGCTCGATTACCTTCCTGGGAACACCGGGGATGTCAGATGGTTGCCAGGCAAACACATCGACATTCGCCCGCAGGAAGGCAACGAGCGCACTTTCCTATTTGTCATCGAGGGTGGCGCTGATGGTGAAAGTACCACCGGTGCCAGCCAGCCCTGCCGGGACCTATTTCATAGCGGGTGCAGAGGCCTTGGATCTCTTGCTATTGGAACTCTCTGGCGAGTCATCAACAGGCGTAGCATACCCCGAAGAGGTACGCTTCCCGGATTCCTTGCCGGCGTTCCTGTTAGCCTCCTTCTTTCTATTACTTTCCTTGGCGGGGATTCCAGCTTCAGTGGCCTCTGCCGCGACTGCATCCCGGTACATCTTGTCCATGCAAATAATTGCGTCCTTCTCGTCTGATGGAATGGAAATGACGCCCACCGGCCCTGGCATCTTCAAGGTGTTGTAGGCATAGTGGGATGCCGCCATGAACTTGGCCAAAGCTGGGCGACCAAGGATTCCATTGTATGGCAGGGGGAGGTCAACCACATCTGACATGATCTTCTCGGTCCGGTAGTTCAACTCTCCCCCAAATGTCACTGGTAACGAGATTTTCCCCTTAGGACGACTCCTGCCGGGGTTGATCCCTTGAAACGTACCAGTAACTTTGAGCTCTTCTTCTGCTATCTGGAGTTTGCTGATGACCCTTGAAGAAATCAGATTCAACCCGGCCCCGCCGTCAACCAGAATATTCGTGACTCTGAGGTTGCGGATTGTTGGTGATACCAACAACGGCAAGCACCCTACTGCGGTGGTGCGGTCAGAGTGGTCCTCTTCATTGAAGATGATGGGCGTGCAGGACCACTTGAGCGGCCTTCAAGAGTCTGCCGCTGGCTCCACAACATTGACTTCCCGTGCCCACCGTTTAAGTTGGCGGTGAGAGGAGTGCAAAGATGCACTCCCGTCAATGCACAGGGCGTCAGTGGCTTTCTGGAATTCCTGCTCGCTGGTCTCCTCCTCATCTTCTCCATCACTCTCATCGTTGCAATCCCCCTTCTCACGGCCTCTGGCGGGTTTCCCTTGATTCTGAGGAGCCTTGCCGGGGCGGCTTGCTCCGCCACCCCGGCCCTTTCCGCCAGCGCCATTCTAACCTTTCTCTTTATCTCGCTTCTCATATTCAGCCCTCTGCTTCTTGACAAGTTGCTCAACCTGATGACACTCCTGGAGATTGTGACCCTTGGTCCGATGGATCTTGCAATATGGCCCATCGCCTTTCCCAGCCTTCTCGGCAGCCGTGGCCTCCCGGCAGTCAATCCACGCGGAAACCTCCTTGCCGGGTATCTCAGCCTTGGCTTTCTTGTCGGTACCACTACGGGAATCAGCAGATTTGCCGTCTGCCCACTCTTTGCCGTCTGCTAGCGGACGACAAAGGTAGGCTTTGCCATCAGCAACCAGAAAGCGGACGGTAAAGAGGCAGCGGACGGCAAAGGTAGGCTTTGCCATCAGCCAACTCTTTGTCGTCTGCTAGCAAATGGCAAAGAGGGGGTTTGGCCCACTGGCTGTCAAGCCCTAACAGGCCCCCTCTTTGCCATCCACTAGCAGACGGCAAAGCGTTCTTTGCCGTCCGCTAGCAGACGGCAAAGCTTCAAAATTGACTTAACGGGGCCGCGCCCCCGCCGTCGCTCTCTCTCTCTCTCTGTCTCCTCTCCTCTTTCCTCCCTCTGCCACCCCGCGCCGTCGCCGCCGCACCCTCCCCGCGCCATCGCCGCCCCGTCACCGCCCCCTCCCTACCTCCCCACCCCCTCCCGAGCCTCCCGTTGCAGCCGCGGGTCGACTGCCCCCGAGGAGCGCCGCCCGTCGCCGCCCCCTCCCCGCCCCATCGCACCCAACTGCGCTGCCGCCACCGTCGCACCCCCTCCCTGACCCGTCGCCGCCCCCCCCCCCCCCACAACGGGGAGCCCATGCCACCCCCTCTCCTGTTTTTTTTTCTGTTTTTCTTTTCTGTTTAGTTTAGGTTTTTTAGTTTAGGTTTTTCAGTTTAGTTAGTTTATGTTTAATTAGTTTAGGTTATTTAGTTTAATTAGTTTAGGTTATTTAGTTTAATTAGTTTAGGTTTTTTAGTTTAGGTTTAGGTTTAATTAGTTTAGGTTTTTTAGCTATGGTGACAGATTACCTATTTGTGCCATGCTAAGTCTAGACTTCTTTTTGAATGATTCGGTTGATGCTTCTTCACTTCTCCGTAGTTTGTTAACTGTCCGTAGCTTCTTTAGCAATCGTATGGCATGACTTGTGGGTGTAAGACCTTTTTTTCATTGAGAGAAATTCTATGGAGTAATTTTGGTAAGAAGAGGGCTGATTTGGTATATTGTTTATTTCCATGTGATGCTAATCTAGCTAGGTTAAATTCCCTAAAGAAATTGAACGGCTTGAGTTAAATCAGCATGTATGGATATATGTATGCTTCTTGGCCATGGTAGGTGATTCTTTCTTGGTCTTGTTTGATAATATTGGAGAAGAAGAGATACCTACCCTCTGCTTGATCTTTTACTAAGTGTGACGTGTTGTTTGTTCTGCTGGATAAGTTGTGAGATGCTCGACCTGTTCCAGTGTGTTATTGGTTTAGCGGCAAAGTTGTATTTTTATTTCTACTCTATCAAATGGTTTGTTAGGTCATGTTTACTTACTTGAGAGAAAATTGGCAGTGCTTCAACTGGAGCTTGGTCTATCTAGCTTGACTTTGTTCTGGTCTGGTCCTTGTTAGACTGATGTAGTACAATCAGTATTCAAACTAAAGTATTTGTCGAAGCCAAACACGTCAAAGTATTTAAAACCAAGGTTTCTACAAAAACCATGGTATTCTCCTAAAACTCCAAAAATACTAAGCACCCAAACGCAGCCTTAGTTTAGTTTAATTAGTTTAGGTTTTTTTTCTGTTTTTTAAGAATAAACAAGAAAGATGAAAAAAAAGAAGTAAAAGAAGAAGAGGAAGAAGAAGAAGATGAAAACAAAAGAACAATAAGTAGAAGAAGAAGGAGAAGAAGAAGAAGAAGAAGAAAGAAGAAGATGACAAAAAAGAAGTAGAAGAAGAAGATGAAAAAAAGTAGGAAAAGTAGAAAAAGAGGGTCGCTGATGGTCGAGGGTCGCCGAGGGGTTGAGGGGTCGAGGATCAAGGGGAAAACGAGTCGAGGGTCTAGGGGTCGAGGATCGAGGAGTCAAGGGTTCGAGGGTCGAGGGGAAAAGGGGTCGAGGATTGAGGGGAAAAGGAGTCGAGGGTCTAGGGATCGAGGATCGAGGTGTCGAGGGGTCGAGGGAAAAAGGGGAAAAGGGGTCGAGGGTCGCCGCCCCGACCACCTGACCCCGACACCCCGACCCCGACACGACACCCCGACCCCGCCTCGACACCCCGACACAGCGACCCCGACACAGCACCCCGACCCCGACACGGCACCCCCGACCCCGACACACTTAAATATTTTATTATGTTCATGATGATGGTACACACTTAAATATTTTATTATGTTTATGTTGTACTAATTTCGTTTACTCTTTATCATTGCAGGTGTTTACAGATGGTGGGCGCGGGTCAAGAGCGCTTCGAGCCTCCTTCCTCGGCGCGTGCTGGGAGTGGTGCTATTATTCCACCCCAGCACCTTCGGAGAGCGCTGGTAGACAGCATGAAGACACCGGCGGGCGCTTCTTCTTTGGCCGGGAGAGGTCGGGGGAAGCCCAAGAGGGCTGCTAGAGGTGGACGTGGCGGCGGGAGAGGTAGGAAGGCTGCTGCGCCTTCCTCGCCGCCACCCCCAGCTGATTCTCCGGACCACCGGAGTGCTCCGTCTCAGGTGGACCCGTCAGACTTGGACCCGTCTCAGACTCCGGTCCATGAGCCTCGGGTCGCCGAGACTTCGTCCCATGAGACTCCGGTCCCAGAGTCTTCTTCCCACGTGACTCTGGAGACTAGTGGCCATGCTGATGGCGAGGACACCTTTTCTGACGATAGTTATAGCGAGGGCGAGCTGGTTGAGGGGGGCAAGAAGGTCTACCAGCGTGGTGGTATGAAGCTCCCGGCCGTGCCGGTGACCCGCGATCACAGGTGGTTGATTGAGCCTAATGGGGAGAAGTAAGTGCATTTACTCTTTTTTAACCTTTGTCCTTCATGTTTCTTCAAATTAATATCTAATGTGTTGGCCTTGTCATACTGCAGGGGTTGGAAATACGGCGATGGTGTCCGCAGGCCCAACCAGGTCCTTGGTGTGCTTTGCCGGCACCACTTCCCGGGGTGGGTCACGTTGCCCGATGAGGGTCAGGTTCCACAGCTAGCACTGAGCTGGGAGTTGTACGTGGCTGCCCCGGCCCCGCCAGAGGAGAGGGTCGACGGTGTCTTGTGCGAGACGGTGGCCGACATTGTGAGGCGGCGGTTTTGGGTAATTTCTCCTTTATAGAATTAAAAATCAACAGTACCTAGTGATTGTACTAATCAGTGTTGTCTTGTTCGATTGCAGACCTTCTACAGGTGTCTTGAGGAACACGAGGCGGATGCGGCTATGGTTCTCGAAGCCGAGTGCAAGCGCCTACTTTAGAACTTACGGCACGAGGCTAGGGTGCAGGCTGTTCGAGACTACTACGCCTCGACTAACATTAGGAGGGCCAAGAAGAAGTGCCGCGGCAAGTACCTGAGTAAGGAGAAGTAAATGAAGGTAATTACCTATTCTTAAGGCCTTGTACTTAGTTTCCTTGATTTCATTCGTAGGCGTAGCGCTGAAATTTCTCTTTGCCTAACTTAGGTGCCCCCGAGATGGTGTGCGGATAGGATGGACTGTTGGGAGGCGATGGTGGATGAGTGGTGCTCTCCCCAAAGGCTAGCCATCCACAACAAGGCCAGGGATAAGCGTGCCCAAATGCAAGGTGTGCCACACCATCAAGGGAGCTCAAACCTGTTTGAGTATGGGGATCACTGGGTATGTGGTTTGAGCCCTTAACGATTCATGCAATTTCATTCTTCATGCTAGCTTGAGCCCTTAACTAATATGTTGTTCCTCTCTTTTAGGCGAAACACAACAAGAAGGACGTGCCACCACTGTACGACCTCTATGCCATGGCCCATACTGCCCCGTACAAGAAGGCCAAGGCATTCTCTGAGGATGACCTCGATCATCCAGAGAGCTTCACCAACATCTCCTCCCACAACAAGCTCATGAGGTACAGAGACGTTGGGAAGACGAGGAAAGGGGAGGACTTCAACCAGAGCCAGAGTCCTTTTGATCTAGAGATCGTGATGCTATCTGGTGACGGCAGGTACCATGGCTCGGTAGCTATTGGGGATGGACTCATCCGTTGTCCTAGAACTCTCCGGGAGATCAAGAAGCGCCAGACGAGCTCCGATCCTGAGATACCACCTCGTCCACGGCCAATGGAGCTCGCCATCGAGGCTAGGGCCCAGGAGCTTCTGGCGGAGGCAAACATGTAGGCTAAGTAGAGGGAGAGGGAGTTGGAGGAGAGGATGGCTAGCCTGTTGGAGGCGGAGAGGAACCGGAACGACGCGTCTCACCGGGCCCTATACGAGCTCCTCGTGGTAAGTTTCTCCTGCATATTAGCCAAATCATGCACGTAATGTTCGTTTCATTACTAACTAATATGACTGACTCGTGAAAACAAAATGGGCAGTCTGTGTGCGAGAAAAATGGTCAGACCCCTCCGCCGATGCGCCAGATTGGTATAGCGGACATGGTGAGTTTCATTTGAATGGTCATTAGTTACTAGTATTCACATTTCAGTTGCATCATGCTAACGAGACATTGCAAATGATCTTTGGTGCAGCATGCCTCCCGACAAGCATCGACCGATCCTTCTCCGTCTCGCACTGGCGCAACCCCGACCCCGACCGGTCCTTCTCCGTCTGGCACTCGCGCAAACCCGACCGGTCCTTCACCTCCGTGAGGATGGTAAGTTTTCCCAAGTGTTTTGCTTAACAAATGCATACTTAGCTTAAGAAATGACCTACTTAGCTCCAAAATGACCTATACTTAGCTTATTTTCCTCGAAAATGACATAACAACCTTACTTAGCTCCAAAATGACATATTTTACCTAGGATAGCTATAAAATGACCTATACTTACAATTTTTTCCTCCAAAATGACAAAATATGCTTAGTTAGCTAGAAAATGGCATAACTACCTAGGATAGCTTTAATTGATCTATAGCTATCTAGCTAGTTCATTTATGACATAATAGCTCACTTAGGTAAAAAAATGGCATAACTACCTAGGATAGCTCAATAATGATCTATAATTAGCTTAGCTAGTTCATTTATGACATAATTAGCTCACTTAGGTAAAAAAATGGCATAATACCTTGGTTTAGCTCCAAAATGACCTATACTTAGCTTATTTTCCTCGAAAATGACATAATAACCTTACTTAGCTCCAAACTGACATACTTACTCTAGGATAGCTATAAATGACCTATACTTAGCATTTTTTTCCTCCTAATGACTTAATTGCTTAGTTAGCTCAAAAATGGCATAACTACCCTAGAGATAGCTCAATAATGATCTATTTAGCTTACCTAGTTCATTTATGACATAATTAGCTTACTTAGGTAAAAAATGGCATAATAACCTTGGTTTAGCTCCAAACTATCATATAATTAGTTTATTTTCCTCCAAAATGACAAAATAACCTTACCTATCTCCAAAATGACCGATTATAACTAGGATAGCTCTAAAATGACCTACACTTACCATTTGTCCTCCAAATGAATAATATGCTTAGTTAGCTCAAAAATGGCATAACTACCTAGGTTAGCTCCTAAATGACCTATTTACCTAGCTTAGCTCTAAAATGACCTACACACTTAGCATTTTTACCTAGCTTAGCTAAAAAATGGCATTTTTACCTACCTTAGTTGAAGAAGAAGAAGATAAAGAGAGAGAGGAGAAAAAGAAAGAGCAATAAATTATTCTTCTTCTTTTTCTTCATTTTCTTCTAGCTAGTCTTCTTCTTCTTCTTCTAACTTTCATCTTTCGTATTTGCAGATTTTCTTTAGATGAGGAAGCTTGCATTGATGGAGTGTACTCTTCTCTCTTGTGCTTCCTTTTTGTTTATGGAAACTTGTTTTGATATGTATGTATGATATGTTGTTGGGAACCATTGTATATGTTGGATATGTTGTTGGAAACTTGTAGTTAGATATGTTGTTGGAACCTTATTGTTGGTATGCTTTTGAAATTATTTTGAAATGTGTATATATATATTTGTGTAATTCTTGTCAAATTGAATGAATCTCAGAAAAAACAGAAAAATAGGGGCTATACAGGCACTTTGCCGTCTGCTGGCAGTGGCAAAGGTCTTTACCGTCTTCCAGCAGACGGCAAAGCTGCCCGTGGTAGCTACCTATGCAACTGGGGTGCACTGGGCGGCCTATTTGGCAGTGTTGCCGTCTGCTGGAAGACGGCAAAGACCTTTGCATCTTTGCCGTCTGCCAGCAGACGGCATAGCATGCCACATGGCAGCTACCTGGCCTGGCCTATATGGGCACTTTGCTGTCTCTGGCAGACGGCAAAGATGCAAAGGTCTTTGTCGTCTGCCAGCAGACAGCAAAGAACACCGTTAACCCCTTAACGGAGCTAAGCTGCCACGTGTGCCGTCCAGGCTCTTTGTCGTCTACCAGCAGACGGCAAAGGCCTTTGCCGTAGCTTATTCAGCTGGACCTGTTGCCGTCTGCTGGCTGACGACAAAGGCCTTTGCCGTCCGCCAGGCATGCCTTTGCCGTCAGCCATGGCAGACGGCAAAGTACTAGGCAGGCCCGACCCCTCAACGGTCTCACTCACTGCCTTATCCTTGCACCTTTTGTTGTGCTTCTTGTCTTTTTCTCTTTGATTGGTGGCCTCATCATCATCTTCTGAATCGATGTCGACGCCATCCTCCTCTCTGGGGAGCTCCCTCCCTTCCTCAATTTGAGCACACTTATCCACCAGAGTGTAAAGCTCCTTCACAGTCTTGGGCAATCGAACGTTCATCTTGGAACGTATCCGACGATTGCGCACGTTGGACTGGAACGCAGCTATCACAGTTGCCGAGTGGATGTCCGGAATATTCCTGTGGACTCTGTTGAATCTCTGCATGTATTTCCGCAGGCTCTCGCCTTCCTTCTGCGGGAGGAGCGCAAGTCGCTGGGGCCGCCCTGATTCTTGATGGCCGCCCGTGAAGGCGCTAACGAAACTCATCGCACAGGTCAGCCCAGTCAAAATGGAGTTATCCGGTTGGTGCATCACCAAGCCCTCACATTTGGCTTGAGTGCCAAAGGGAAGTAGTTGGCGAATACCTTCTCATCTCTTCCCCCTGCAGCTTGAACAGCAATGGTGTAGATGCTCAAGAACTCTGTCGGGTTCAGTCTTCCGTCATACTTCTCGGTATCTCTGGCTTGAACATGCGAGTGGACGGCCAACGGACTTGCCGCAGCTCGCGGGTGAAGGCAGGGCACCCAGCCTCGAAAGGCGGTACCCGCCGTCAGCGAGTGCGAGCTCATCGATGTTGGGGCCATCGCACCTGTCGGACTAGCGGTGGGCGTCGCGGTGTCCTCGGTGTCGACACGCGCGCCTTCCCTGTGCATGTTCTCCAGGACTCGCCGTGGGCCTTGACGCGCTCGAGGTCGGACGAAGCCATCGAGACGTCGTCAGGTTCTTGGTCGCATGGCTCCCGCAGCGCTCCCGCGAAGGGGACTGCACCATAGGAGTGGCCCCATCCGCATGGCCACAGTGTGGGCCGTTGCCGCTGCCTGGGGAGGCCGTGGCGGGCCAGCCCGCTGCGATCCTCCCGCCTCGGCGAAGCCAATCAGACTCTGAATGGTGGCTCTCACTCATCCTTCTGATTGACTGCCGGCGGAAATTTCAACAGTAGCTGGGCTCGCGCCATGGCCTCTGAAGCGATGCTCGGCATGGATGCCGATGAAGATCGTAACGTCGCCCGGCTCCTGACGGTGCCGGTAGCGGTCGCACTATGCTCTCGTCGTCGTGAGCTAGCCGCCTGGATGGCGTGTGGATGAGGTGGAGGTGCTTGAGGGCCAGCGGCTCCATTTGGCGTAGCGGCTGGGTCGGCGCATTCCGAGGTGGCGCATGTTCTACGGCCGCTCCCGTGGCGGGAGCGGTCGGGAGTTGCGATTCCCCCCAGAGCGAGTACCCCCCTGCAGCTGTGCCCTTTGGCCGGACGAGGAGGTGCAGATGGAATGATCTCTCCTGCCGTACCTCATGGGACGTGGCCGCTGGAATGTAGTTGGTGATGCTCTTCTTCAGTGCCTCCTGCTCCTGCTTCGGCGCGCAGGGAGGTGGTCAACGCCGCCCGCGCCGACCACGTCCCCCCTCCGCACTTCCAGCTTCCCCCCCGTACCCCCCGCATCACGGGCGCATGTGGCGGGGCCTTCGAGGTGGATGGATGAGCTGCAGCCACGGGCTTCTTCTTGGGTGCCATGGACGATGGAGCCGTTGACGAAGAAGATGGCGGTGAAGATGATGCGCTTCGTAGACTTCTCGGTTCGCGCAAGCGCAGCCCCCTACCTGGCGCACCAAAGATGTCGTGGGAAACCACGGCCACCTATGGGGCCAAGGGCCCCTTTTGGTTCGGCAGGGGGACTGAGCACATTGCACAAAGAGCGAGGGAGTGCAGCGTAGTGCGGCAGAGATCACATGGGCAGTTTTTACCCAGGTTCGGGCCGCCGCGAGGCGTAAAACCCTACTCCTGCTTTGGTGGTGATGGTGGATGCTTGTGAAACGCAGCGCTCTTGCCCGGCAGGGTGGCCTCGAGGCGAGAGCAGCTACGGCTATCGGTGTACATGGGTCCGAATCCTTTCTATGGTTGCCATGGGCCTCCTTTTATAGATTAAGGGGTCACCACAGTGGCAAATCAGTCATTGTGTACTGATTAGATAGCAAACAGTGCTATCATCTCTCCTCTGCAGACAGAGCAGTACGCATTAAATGCGCGCTCAGTCTCACATCATGGTCTGCCCGGCACGCCTTGCCGGGCTGTTTGGCCACCTTTCTCCTGTCTACATGACACTCGCAGGACGGGTGTCATCTGGAGGTGATTCCTGTAGGAAGTGGCTGCCATGTGGCAAAAGGCAGCCACTCAATATGATCTATATTAGCTTACCTAGTTCATTATGACATAATTAGCTTACTTAGGTAAAAAATGGCATAATAACCTTGGTTTAGCTCAAACTATCATATAATTAGTTTATTTTCCTCCAAAATGACAAAATAACCTTACCTATCTCCAAAATGACCGATTATAACTAGGATAGCTCTAAAATGACCTACACTTACCATTTGTCCTCCAAAATGAATAATATGCTTAGTTAGCTCAAAAATGGCATAACTACCTAGGTTAGCTCCTAAATGACCTATTTACCTAGCTTAGCTCTAAAATGACCTACACACTTAGCATTTTACCTAGCTTAGCTAAAAAATGGCATTTTTACCTACCTTAGTTGAAGAAGAAGAAGATAAAGAAGAGAGAGGAGAAAAAGAAAGAGCAATAAATTATTCTTCTTCTTTTTCTTCATTTTCTTCTAGCTAGTCTTCTTCTTCTTCTTCTAACTTTCATCTTTCGTAATTTGCAGATTTTCTTTAGATGAGGAAGCTTGCATTGATGGAGTGTACTCTTCTCTCTTGTGCTTCCTTTTTGTTTATGGAAACTTGTTTTGATATGTATGTATGATATGTTGTGGGAACCATTGTATATGTTGGATATGTTGTTGGAAACTTGTAGTTAGATATGTTGTTGGAACCTTATTGTTGGTATGCTTTTGAAATTATTTTGAAATGTGTATATATATATTTGTGTAATTCTTGTCAAATTGAATGAATCTCAGAAAAAACAGAAAAATAGGGGCTATCAGGCACTTTGCCGTCTGCTGGCAGTGGCAAAGGTCTTTACCGTCTTCCACAGACGGCAAAGCTGCCGTGGTAGCTACCTATGCAACTGGGGTGCACTGGGCGGCCTATTTGGCAGTGTTGCCGTCTGCTGGAAGACGGCAAAGACCTTTGCATCTTTGCCGTCTGCCAGCAGACGGCATAGCATGCCACATGGCAGCTACCTGGCCTGGCCTATATGGGCACTTTGCTGTCTGCTGGCAGACGGCAAAGATGCAAAGGTCTTTGTCGTCTGCCAGCAGACACAAAGAACACCGTTAACCCCTACGGAGCGGGGGCAAGAAGGTCTACCAGCGTGGTGGTATGAAGCTCCCGGCCGTGCCGGTGACCCGCGATCACAGGTGGTTGATTGAGCTAATGGGGAGAAGTAAGTGCATTACTCTTTTTTAACCTTTGTCCTTCATGTTCTTCAAATTAATATCTAATGTGTTGGCCTTGTCATACTGCAGGGGTTGGAAATACGGCGATGGTGTCCGCAGGGCCAACCAGGTCCTTGGTGTGCTTTGCCGGCACCACTTCCCGGGGTGGGTACGTTGCCCGATGAGGGTCAGGTTCCCCAGCTAGCACTGAGCTGGGAGTGTACGTGGCTGCCCCGGCCCCGCCAGAGGAGAGGGTCGACGGTGTCTTGTGCGAGACGGTGGCCGACATTGTGAGGCGGGGTTTTGGGTAATTTCTCCTTTATAGAATTAAAAATCAACAGTACCTAGTGATTGTACTAATCAGTGTTGTCTTGTTCGATTGCAGACCTTATCAGGTGTCTTGAGGAACACGAGGCGGATGCGGCTATGGTTCTCGAAGCCGAGTGCAAGCGCCTACTTTAGAACTTACGGCACGAGGCTAGGGTGCAGGCTGTTCGAGACTACTACGCCTCGACTAACATTAGGAGGGCCAAGAAGAAGTGCCGCGGCAAGTACCTGAGTAAGGAGAAGTAAATGAAGGTAATTACCTATTCTTAAGGCCTTGTACTTAGTTTCCTTGATTTCATTCGTAGGCGTAGCGCTGAAATTTCTCTTTGCCTAACTTAGGTGCCCCCGAGATGGTGTGCGGATAGGATGGACTGTTGGGAGGCGATGGTGGATGAGTGGTGCTCTCCCCAAAGGCTAGCCCTCCACAACAAGGCCAGGGATAAGCGTGCCCAAATGCAAGGTGTGCCACACCATCAAGGGAGCTCAAACCTGTTGAGTATGGGGATCACTGGGTATGTGGTTTGAGCCCTTAACGATTCATGCAATTTCATTCTTATGCTAGCTGAGCCCTTAACAATATGTTGTTCCTTCTTTTAGGCGAAACACAACAAGAAGGACGTGCCACCACTGTACGACCATCTATGCCATGGCCCATACTGCCCCGTACAAGAAGGCCAAGGCATTCTCTGAGGATGACCTCGATCATCCAGAGAGCTTCACCAACATCTCCTCCCACAACAAGCTCATGAGGTACAGAGACGTTGGGAAGACGAGGAAAGGGGAGGACTTCAACCAGAGCCAGAGTCCTTTTGATCTAGAGATCGTGATGCTATCTGGTGACGGCAGGTACCATGGCTCGGTAGCTATTGGGGATGGACTCATCCGTTGTCCTAGAACTCTCGGGAGATCAAGAAGCGCCAGACGAGCTCCGATCCTGAGATACCACCTCGTCCACGGCCAATGGAGCTCGCCATACGAGGCTAGGGCCCGGAGCTTCTGGCGGAGGCAAACATGTAGGCTAAGTAGAGGAGAGGGGAGTTGGAGGAGAGGATGGCTAGCCTGTTGGAGGCGGAGAGGAACCGGAACGACGCGTCTCACCGGGCCTATACGAGCTCCTCGTGGTAAGTTTCTCCCGCATATGCCAAATCATGCACGTAATGTTCGTTTCATTACTAACTAATATGACTGACTCGTGAAAACAAAAGGGCAGTCTGTGTGCGAGAAAAATGGTCAGACCCCTCGCGATGGCCAGATTGGTATAGGGACATGGTGAGTTTCATTTGAATGGTCATTAGTTACTAGTATTCACATTTCAGTTGATCATGCTAACGAGACATTGCAAATGATCTTTGGTGCAGATGCCTCCCGACAAGCATCGACCGATCCTTCTCGTCTCGCACTGGCGCAACCCGACCCCGACCGGTCTTCTCCGTCTGGCACTCGCGCAAACCCGACCGGTCCTTCACCTCCGTGAGGATGGTAAGTTTTCCCAAGTGTTTTGCTTAACAAATGCATACTTAGCTTAAGAAATGACCTACTTAGCTCCAAAATGACCTATACTTAGCTTATTTTCCTCGAAAATGACATAACAACCTTACTTAGCTCCAAAAGACATATTTTACCTAGGATAGCTATAAATGACCTATACTTACAATTTTTTCCTCCAAAATGACAAAATATGCTTAGTTAGCTAGAAAATGGCATAACTACCTAGGATAGCTTAATAATGATCTATAGCTAGCTTAGTAGTTCATTTATGACATAATTAGCTCACTTAGGTAAAAAAAATGGCATAAATACCTAGGATAGCTCAATATGATCTATATCTATAATTAGCTTAGCTAGTTCATTTATGACATAATTAGCTCACTTAGGTAAAAAAATGGCATAATAACCTTGGTTTAGCTCCAAAATGACCTATACTTAGCTTATTTTCCTCGAAAATGACATAATAACCTTACTTAGCTCCAAACTGACATACTTTACCTAGGATAGCTATAAAATGACCTATACTTAGCATTTTTTTCCTCCTAAATGACTTAATATGCTTAGTTAGCTCAAAAATGGCATAACTACCTAGGATAGCTCAATAATGATCTATACTTAGCTTACCTAGTTCATTTATGACATAATTAGCTTACTTAGGTAAAAAATGGCATAATAACCTTGGTTTAGCTCCAAACTATCATATAATTAGTTTATTTTCCTCCAAAATGACAAAATAACCTTACCTATCTCCAAAATGACCGATTATAACTAGGATAGCTCTAAAATGACCTACACTTACCATTTTGTCCTCCAAAATGAATAAATATGCTTAGTTAGCTCAAAAATGGCATAACTACCTAGGTTAGCTCCTAAATGACCTATTTACCTAGCTTAGCTCTAAAATGACCTACACACTTAGCATTTTTACCTAGCTTAGCTAAAAAATGGCATTTTTACCTACCTTAGTTAGAAGAAGAAGAAGATAAAGAAGAGGAGAGGAGAAAAAGAAAGAGCAGATAAATTATTCTTCTTCTTTTTCTTCATTTTCTTCTAGCTAGTCTTCTTCTTCTTCTTCTAACTTTCATCTTTCGTAATTTGCAGATTTTCTTTAGATGAGGAAGCTTGCATTGATGGAGTGTACTCTTCTCCTTGTGCTTCCTTTTTGTTTATGGAAACTTGTTTTGGATATGTATGTATGGATATGTTGTTGGGAACCATTGTATATGTTGGATATGTTGTTGGAAACTTGTATGTTAGATATGTTGTTGGAACCTTATTGTTGGTATGCTTATTGAAATTATTTTGAAATGTGTATATATATATTTGTGTAATTCTGTCAAATTGAATGAATCTCAGAAAAAACAGAAAAAATAGGGGCTATACAGGCACTTTGCCGTCTGCTGGCAGATGGCAAAGGTCTTTACCGTCTTCCAGCAGACGGCAAAGCTGCCACGTGGTAGCTACCTATGCAACCTGGGGTGCACTGGGCTGGCCTATTTGGCAGTGTTGCCGTCTGCTGGAAGACGGCAAAGACCTTTGCATCTTTGCCGTCTGCCAGCAGACGGCATAGCATGCCACATGGCAGCTACCTGGCCTGGCCTATATGGGCACTTTGCTGTCTGCTGGCAGACGGCAAAGATGCAAAGGTCTTTGTCGTCTGCCAGCAGACAGCAAAGAACACCGTTAACCCCTTAACGGAGCTAAGCTGCCACGTGTGCCGTCCAGGCTCTTTGTCGTCTACCAGCAGACGGCAAAGGCCTTTGCCGTAGCTTATTCAGCTGGACCTGTTGCCGTCTGCTGGCTGACGACAAAGGCCTTTGCCGTCCGCCAGGCATGCCTTTGCCGTCAGCCATGGCAGACGGCAAAGTACTAGGCAGGCCCGACCCCTCAACGGTCATCACTGCCTTATCCTTGCACCTTTTGTTGTGCTTCTTGTCTTTCTTCTTTTGATTGGTGGCCTCATCATCATCTTCTGAATCGATGTCGACGCCATCCTCCTCTCTGGGGAGCTCCCTCCCTTCCTCAATTTGAGCACACTTATCCACCAGAGTGTAAAGCTCCTTCACAGTCTTGGGCAATCGAACGTTCATCTTGGAACGTATCCGACGATTGCGCACGTTGGACTGGAACGCAGCTATCACAGTTGCCGAGTGGATGTCCGGAATATTCCTGTGGACTCTGTTGAATCTCTGCATGTATTTCCGCAGGCTCTCGCCTTCCTTCTGCGGGAGGAGCTGCAAGTCGCTGGGCCGCCCTGATTCTTGATGGCCGCCCGTGAAGGCGCTAACGAACTCATCGCACAGGTCAGCCCAGGTCAAAATGGAGTTATCCGGTTGGTGCATCAGCCAAGCCCTCACATTTGGCTTGAGTGCCAAAGGGAAGTAGTTGGCGAATACCTTCTCATCTCTTCCCCCTGCAGCTTGAACAGCAATGGTGTAGATGCTCAAGAACTCTGTCGGGTTCAGTCTTCCGTCATACTTCTCTGGTATCTCTGGCTTGAACATGCGAGTGGACGGCCAACGGACTTGCCGCAGCTCGCGGGTGAAGGCAGGGCACCCAGCCTCGAAAGGCAGGTACCCGCCGTCAGCGAGTGCGAGCTCATCGATGTTGGGGCCATCGCACCTGTCGGACTAGCGGTGGGCGTCGCGGTGTCGCTCGGTGTCGACACGCGCGCCTTCCCTGTGCATGTTCTCCAGGACTCGCCGTGGGCCTTGACGCGCTCGAGGGTCGGACGAAGCCATCGAGACGTCGTCAGGTTCTTGGTCGCATGGCTCCCGCAGCGGCTCCCGCGAAGGGGACTGCACCATAGGAGTGGCCCCATCCGCATGGCCAGCAGTGTGGGCCGTTGCCGCTGCCTGGGGAGGCCGTGGCGGGCCAGCCCGCTGCGATCCTCCCGCCTCGGCGAAGCCAATCAGACTCTGAATGGTGGCTCTCCACTCATCCTTCTGATTGACTGCCGGCGGAAATTTCAACAGTAGCTGGGCTCGCGCCATGGCCTCTGAAGCGATGCTCGGCATGGATGCCGATGAAGATCGTAACGTCGCCCGGCTCCTGACGGTGCCGGTAGCGGTCGCACTATGCTCTCGTCGTCGTGAGCTAGCCGCCTGGATGGCGTGTGGATGAGGTGGAGGTGCTTGAGGGCCAGCGGCTCCATTTGGCGTAGCGGCTGGGTCGGCGCATTCCGAGGGTGGCGCATGTTCTACGGCCGCTCCCGTGGCGGGAGCGGTCGGGGAGTTGCGATTCCCCCCAGAGCGAGTACCCCCGCTGCAGCTGTGCCCTTTGGCCGGACGAGGAGGTGCAGATGGAATGATCTCTCCTGCCGTACCTCATGGGACGTGGCCGCTGGAATGTAGTTGGTGATGTCCTTCTTCAGTGCCTCCTGCTCCTGCTTCGGCCGCATGGGAGGTGGTAACGACGCCGCCCGCGCCGACCACGTCCCCCGCAACGTCCACACTTCCAGGCATCCCCGTAGCCCCCGCGGCATCGACGGGCGCATGTGGCGGGGCCTTCGAGGTGGATGGATGAGCTGCAGCACCGGGCTTCTTCTTGGGTGCCATGGACGATGGAGCCGTTGACGAAGAAGATGGCGGTGAAGATGATGCGCTTCGTAGACTTCTCGGGTTCGCGCAAGCGCAGCCCCCTACCTGGCGCACCAAAGATGTCGTGGGAAACCACGGCCACCTATGGGGCCAAGGGCCCCTTTTGGTTCGGCAGGGGGACTGAGCACATTGCACAAAGAGCGGAGGAGTGCAGCGTAGTGCGGCAGAGATCACATGGGCAGTTTTTACCCAGGTTCGGGCCGCCGCGAGGCGTAAAACCCTACTCCTGCTTTGGTGGATTGATGGTGGATGCTGGTGGAAACGCAGCGCTCTTGCCCGGCAGGGTGGCCTCGAGGCGAGAGCAGCTACGCGCGTATCGGTGTACATGGGTCCGAATCCTTTCTATGGTTGCCATGGGCCTCCTTTTATAGATTAAGGGGTCACCACAGTGGCAAATCAGTCATTGTGTACTGATTAGATAGCAAACAGTGCTATCATCTCTCCTCTGCAGACAGAGCAGTACGCATTAAATGCGCCGCTCAGTCTCACATCATGGTCTGCCCGGCACGCCTTGCCGGGCTGTTTGGCCACCTTCTCTCCTGTCTACATGACACGTCGCAGGACGGGTGTCATCTGGAGGTGATTCCTGTAGGAAGTGGCTGCCATGTGGCAAAAGGCAGCCACTTAGTCATCTTGGGGCTTGACACCGCACCGATTGGTGACTTGCGTCGTTGTGAGGTGGGATGGTGAAGCCTTGGTGGGGCGTTTTGCCTTCGTATGCCCCCGGCAGGCCTGCCGGGGCGGCCTTGAGGTTTTGCTTTCGGGGCAACCTTGACCTTACCAGGCTCTCCTGCCCGGCAAGGGAGGTTTTTTCCCTTAGCGGTGTCTTGCTTCTTGGCTTGACTTGGTCTTCTCAACTTGCCCTTTGATTTGTCAAAGAGCTTATCTCTATACCCTGGCCTTGTCTCGAACATTGTAATCTTGATCTTGGGCCTGTGCACGGTCTGGGCAACAGACCCAGGGTTTGTTGCACCGACACCTAGCTACCTCTCCATCCATAACATAACCCTCAGGTATATCAGGAAATTCATATCTAGGAGAGCTAGGTCTAGCAGGTGTTTCAAAGTGTTTAGTTTCAATAATTTCATCAGTTTCAGAAATATCATCAGTTTCAGCATTAACTCTAGCAAGTTGTTAATCAAGAAATTCACCCAGTGGCACAGTATTATCAAGCAAAGCAGTAGTATCATCATAAGCATCATGCATAGTATAAGTAGCACCATCAATTACTTGCGACATATCAGAATGAATAGCAGGTGGCGGTGTCGCAAGCTTACTCAAAACAGAAGGTGAATCAAGTGTACAGCTAGATGGCAGTTCCTTACCTCCCCTCGTAGTAGAGGGAAAAATCTTGGTTTTGTTATCTTTCAAATTCCTCATAGTGATCAACAGATATAAATCCCAAGTGACTCAGAGAATAGAGCTATGCTCCCCGGCAACGGCGCTAGAAAAAGGTCTTGATAACCCACAAGTATAGGGGATCGCAACAGTTTTCGAGGGTAGAGTATTCAACCCAAATTTATTGATTCGACATAAGGAGAGCCAAAGAATATTCCCAAGTATTAGCAGCTGAGTTGTCAATTCAACCACACCTGAAAGACTTAATATCTGTAGCAAAGTTTTCAGTAGCAAAGTAGTATGGATGTAACGGTAACGGTGGCAAAAGTAACAGTAGCAGTTTTGTAGTGATTGTAACAGTAGCAACGGAGAAGTAACTTAGCAAAGATCAATATGTGAAAAGCTCGTAGGCAACGGATTAGTGATGGATAATTATGTCGGATGGCATTCATCATGCAACAGTTATAACCTAGGGTGACACAGAACTAGCTCCAATTCATCAATATAATGTAGGCATGTATTCCGAATATAGTCATACGTGCTTATGGAAAAGAACTTGCATGACATCTTTTGTCCTACCCTCCCGTGGCAGCGGGGTCCTAATGTAAACTACGGGATATTAAGGCCTCCTTTTAATAGAGAACCGGACCAAAGCATTAGCACTTGGTGAATAAATGAACTCCTCAAACTACGGTAATCACCGGAAAGAATCCCAATTATTGTCACCTTGGGGTATGCGGATCATAACATGTAATAGGTGTCTACAGCTTGCAAGATAGGATCAAGAACACAAATATATTCATGAAAACATAATAGGTTCAGATCTGAAATCATGGCACTCGGGCCCTAGTGACAAGCATTAAGCATAGCAAAGTCATAGCAACATCAATCTCAGAACATAGTGGATACTAGGGATCAAACCCTAACAAAACTAACTCGATTACATGATAAATCTCATCCAACCCAACACCGTCCAGCAAGCCTATGATGAAATTACTCACGCACGGTGGTGAGCATAATAAAATTGGTGATGGAGGAAGGTTGGTGATGAAGATGGCGACGAATCCCCCTCTCCGGAGCCCCGAACGGACTCCAGATCAGCCCTCCCGATGAAGAACAGGAGGCGGCGGCGGCTCCGTATCGTAAAATGTGATGAATCCTTCTCTCTAATTTTTTCTCCCTGAATAGGGTTATATGGAGTTGGAGTTGAGGTCAGAGGGGCTCCAGGGGGCCCACAAGCCTGCAGGGCGCACCCCAGGGGATTATACATGCCGGTATTCAAGGATTCCCAGTCCCAGGTGTAGCACCAACTAGAGAGCACTATTGTCATACTTGTGCATTGGGTGTAGCTAATATTGAGTGTGTTTCATGAATGGATCAATGATTGAGCATAATGGGCTAGGGATAACTTTCTTTGGCATTGATATTTTGAAAGACATGGTTGCTTGTTAGTATGCTTGAGTATTTATGACTTCATGTCAAACTATAGACTATTGCTTTGCATCATTCAAGTCCAAATGTCCATGCCACAAAAGAAAAGATTATATGATGAATATGATAGGTAGCATTCCACATCAAAAATTCTGTTTTTATCATTTACCTACTCAAGGACGAGCAGGAATTAAGCTTGGGAATGCTTGATACGTCTCCAACTATCTATAATTTTTTATTGTTCCATGCTATTATAGTATCAATCTTGGATGTTTTATATACACTTACAAGCAATTATATATCATTTTTTTGGGGCTAACCTATTAACTTAGTGCCCAGTGCCAATTGCTGTTTTTTGCTTGTTTTTGGTTTTTCAGAATATCAGTACCAAACGAAGTCCAAATGCCACGGAACTTTTTCCAGATTTTTTCTGGACATATGAGACCCTGGAAGCTTTGGGAGGGGACGAGAAGATGGAGTAGTGGCCCACGAGGCACCAGGGCACGCCCAGGGGGGTAGGACGCGCTCTGGTATCTCGTGGGGCCCACGTGGCTCTGTTTGACCTAACTCCGTCTCTATAAATTCTTTAAAATCAGGAAACCAACAAAGGAGTCCCCAAAATACTTTTTCCGCCGCCGCAAGTGATTGCTTGCATTTGTGTTGGTAATTCCCCGAAGAGGAGAGGATGATGCAGCACAGCAATGGTAAGTATTTCCCTCAGTTATGAAACCAAGGTTATCAATCCAGTAGGAGAACCAAGCAACACTATGTAAACAGCACCAGCACACAAACCGCAAAAACTTGCAACCCAACGCGTAAGAGGGGTTGTCAATCCCTCCTCAGTATTGAGATAGATTAAATTGTCTGGGATTGGATAAATAGATCTAGCAAAAACACTAAATAAAATAAATAAATAAAAATGCAGCAAGGTATTTTTGGATTTTTGGAATAATAGATCTGAAAATAATATGATAGGCAATAGACACTGGGGCCGTAGATTTCACTAGAGGCTTCTCTCAAGAAAATAGCATACGGTGGGTAAACAAATTATTATTGGGCAATTGATAGAAGAGGAAATAATTATGACGATATACAAGGCAATGATCATGTATATAGGCATCACGTCTAAGATTAGTAGACCGACTCCTGCCTGCATCTACTACTATTACTCCACACATCGACTGCTATCCAGCATGCATCTAGTGTATTAAGTTCATGGGAAAACGGAGTAATACAATAAGAACGATGACATGAGGTAGACAAGATCTATTCATGTAGGAATATACCCCATCTTTTTATCTTTAATGGCAATGATACATGCGTGTCATGTCTCCTTTTGTCACTGAGATTGAGCACCGCAAGATCGAACCCATCACAAAGCACCTCTTCCCATGGCAAGAAAAATCAATCTAGTTGGCCAAACCAAACCAAAGTTTCGGAGAAGAAATACGAGGCTATAACAATCATGCATAAGAGAGTTCAACAAAGACTCAAATAATATTGATAGATAGATCTGATCATAAACTCACAATTCATCGGATCCCAACAAACACACCACAAAAAGTCATTACATCAAATAGATCTCCAAGAACATCAAGGAGAACATTGTATTGAATATCAAAAAGAGAGAAGAAGCCATCTAGCTACTGCCTACGGACCCGTAGGCCTGTGGTAAACTACTCACGCATCATCGGAGGGGCAAGGGTGATGATGAATAACCCCTCTGTGATCGTTGACCCCTCCGGCACAGTGCCGGAGAAGGCCTCTAGATTGGATCTCATGGTTCTGGAACGTGCGGCGGCTGGAATTGAGTTTCGTCGACTCCCCTATGGTTTTTGGGATTTTAGAGTATTTATAGAGCTAGAGGTCGGTGGAGGGGGTGTCTGTGGGCCCCACTACCCACCAGGGCACGCCTGGGGGCCCTGGCGCGCCATGGTTCCTAGTGGGCCCCACAGGCCCCCTCTGGTGCACTTCTTGGGCCTCTTGGGTGTCTTTTGGGCTGAAAAAAATCTCCAAAAAGTTTCGTGGCATTTGGACTCCGTTTGGTATTGATATTTTGCAAAGTAAAAAGCAAGCAAAAACAGCAACTCGCACTGGGCACTATGTCAATATGTTAGTCCCAAAAAATGATATAAATTTGCTAGTAAATGAGTATAAAACATCCAAGAATGATACTTTAATAGCATGGAACAATAAAAAATTATAGATACATTGGATAAGTATCAGCAAGTTCCTGTTCTCGAGAGATCCCATCTGGAGGCCTTTTCCGACACTCTGCCGGAGGGGGAATCAATCACGGAGGGGCTCTGCATCAACCTTGATGCCCTTCCGATGATGTGTGAGTAGTTTGCCACAGACCTACGGGTCCATAGTTAGTATCTAGATGGCTTCTTCTCTCTATTTGATCTTCAATACAATGTTCTCCTCGATGTTCTTGGAGTTCTATCCGGTGTTATCACTTTTTACGGTGTGTTTGTTGGGATCCGATGAATGGTGAGTTTATGATCAGATTATCCATGAATATTATTTGAGTTTTATTTGAACTCTTTTATGCATGATTATTATAGCTTCGTATTTCTTTCCGACCATATTGATTTGGTTTGGTCAACTAGATTGATTTATCTTGCAATGGGAGAGGCTCTTTATAATGGGTTCGATCTTGCGGTTCTCAATCCCAGTGACAGAAAGTGGGCCCATAGTACTGCATCTTCGATTAGATCTTGCTCTGGCTAATTTGGTGAAGAAGAGAAGAGGGGCAGCGCAGATGGAAGAGTGTGTTAGAAGAGGTACACGAGGCGGGGGGGGTTAAATAGCCATGTTGCTACACTGAAACGAGGCACGTTGATCTGTATGCATGCATGCCCTTGGCTTTGACCAGTATGCGCATGCGTGGGGGCGCATCGTCAGTATGCCCTTGCTTTAGGGGTTCACACTGAAAAACAGGCCACACATCGAAATGTGGCGCTTTGACCGGTATGCGCGGGCGTGGCCAGCCAGCTGTTCCCCTGAGTTAATGTGACAGAGCTGACTCGGGCGACCAGCAGCTGTGTGTGGCGGTGACGTGGCCAGCAATTCTCTGCGGCGGCGCGTGGCTTGCAGTTGTCTGTGGCGGCAGCGTGGCCACCAGCTGTCTTCAATGACACTGTGGCCAGCAGTTCTCTACGACGGCGCGTGGCCAGCAACTGTCTACGTCGGTGCTATGGGCCATGGCCAGTAGCACTGAATCCTGGCGGTGCACATTCATGCAGGTCAAGGTCAAAGATGCGCACATGCATGATATGTCTCTATTGTATCTACTTTTCCAAACACTTTTGCTCTTGTTTTGGACTCTAATTTGCATGATTTGAATGAAACTAACCCGGACTGACGTTGTTTTCAGCAGAACTACCATGGTGTTGTTTTTGTGCAAAAATAAAAGTTCTCGGAATTGGACGAAACTTATTGGAGATTTTTTATGGAATATATAAAAAATACTGGAGCAAAGACCCACTGGAGGGGGGCCACCCAGTGCCCACGAGGCACCAGGGCACGGCCACCTCCTGGGCGCGCCCTGGTGGCTTGTGGGGCCCACGTGGCTCCACTGATCCTAATCTCAGCACTATAAATTCCTATTTCCCGAGAAAAAATAAGAGAGGAAGTTTCATCATGTTTTACGATACGGAGCCGCCGCCACCTCCAGTTCTTCATCGAGAGGCCAGATCTGGAGTCCGTTCGGGGCTCCGGAGAGGGGGATCTTTCATGTTCATCATCATCAACCATCCTCCATCACCAATTTCTTGATGCTCACTGCCGGGGAGTGAGTAATTCCTTCGTAGGCTTGCTAGATGGTGATGGGTTGGATGAGATTCATCATGTAATCGAGTTAGTACACACAACAGGATTAGCAGAATAAGTTAGTGTTTTAGTATTAGCAATAATAGGTTCTTCACAAGAATCTTTAATAGGTTCATGATATTTAAACCACTTATCTTTAGGAAGATCTACATGAGCAGCAAAAGATTTATAGAATTTAACTACTATCTCATAATCAAGTCCATATTTTGCACTAAGCTACTTCTACAAAAGACTTGACACAATCATATTCAAGATTTATACCTGACTCTTTACCTTTGTCAACCTCCAAATCTTGAGAGTTGCATTTAATTCATTCAATAAGATCCCGTTTGAATTCAATTTGCTGACTTGAGAGAGAACCAACAAAAGAAGAATCAAGCATTTCTTTATCATGAAGAGAAAGCCTAGCATAATTATGAACAATAATATATCTCGAGGACTCATGATTGGGGCATTTGAGCATTAAGTCCTTAAGGCTCCCCCAAGATTGAGCAATACTTTCTCCTTGACGAGGATTAAAATTATAGATATAATTCCGATCACGATGAACCAAGTGCATATGATTTTTTTGGATATAATTCCAACTTCGTTCGGTTCCAGTCCCATGAATCAGAATCATCCAATAGCCTATACCATGCCAATGCTTTTCCCTCCAAAGATAAGGGAATAACTTCTTTTTAACTTCATCCCTTGATAGACTTGCAAGATTAAATAATCCACAAAGTTCATCCATAAAAATTAAGTGCATATCAGGATGTATTGTTCCATCTCCTGCATAAGGATTAACATGCAGTGTTTCCATAATACCAAGAGAAATTTCATATAAAAAAATTAGTAGGTGGAGTCTCATCTCTTACCACTTGTGCTCGAGGCGAAGATACCCCGAACAAGCCTCTCAAAGGATTATCTTCCGTAGTAATAAGTGTAGATAAAATTCATCACGTATAATAAATGTTTCCTTACCAAATTCCACTTACCAAGAGCGCTACATTCCCCGGAAACGACGCTATAAAAGAGTCTTGATGACCCACAAGTATAGGGGTTCAATCGTAGTCCTTTCAATAAGTAAGAGTGTCGAACCCAACAAGGAATCGATAAGCAGTTTTCAGCAAGGTATTCTCTGCAAGTGCTGTAAAATAGTTTTGAAAGATAGTTTGATAGCAAGTAACAAGTAACAAAAGTAGCAAGGTGCAGCAAGGTGTCCCAATCCTTAATGTTGCTAAGGACAAGCTGGTGATACTTCTTATAGTGAATTAAATGATCTTGAGAACACACAGGAATTTCGTCTAGTTACTTTCACCATGATTCATTGACTTACGTTCATTGCCTTGATAAGTTGTTATGTGGGTGGACCTGAGCTAAGTTGACGTTCTTGCTTGAAAAACCTACTTATGATTATACCCTCCATCCAAGCATCCGCAAATACAAGAGAAGTAATTAAGATAAATCTAACCATAATTAAACATATGGATCCAAAACAGCTCCTTACGGAACAATTCATAAACTGCGGTTTAGGCTTCAGTCACTCCCGCAACCCATCATCTACAAACTAATTCCATAATGTCTTCCCCTAGACCCAAAGATGGTGAAGTGTCATGTAGTGGATGTTCACACGACAGCACTAAAGGAAGAACAACACGACATATTAGCAACATTGAACGGTGATGAACTTCACATGATTACCAATAACATGACTTCTCCTGTGTCCTCAAGAACAAATAGAACTACTCCCAAATAATAATATTGTTCATGATCATAGGATATAAATATGTGGTCAACAATCTGAACATATAGATCTTCCACCAAGTGAACCAACTAGCGCCAACTACAAGATGTAATCAACACTACTAGCACTCCCAGGTACCAATCTAAGGTTGGATACAAAGGTTAAGCACAAGAGATGAACTAGGGTTTGGAGATGAGATGGTGCTGGCAAAGATGTTCATGAAGATGAGGCCTCCCACGATGAGAGGAGCGTTGGTGATAACGATGGCTTCGATTTCCCCCTCCCGGAGGGACATATCCTCGGCGGAATCTCTCCGTCGGAGAGCAAAAGTGCTCTACCTCTGGTTCCGCCTCAAGACGGCGGCAGCTGGTCCCAAAAGTGTTCTCTTATTTTGTTTCTAAGGTAAATGGCTTCATATTGGAGAAGATTGTTAGCAGTGGGCCTCTATTGGCCTCGCAGGCCACTAGGGCGTGCGCAGGGGGTAGGGCGTGCCTCGTTGGTTTGTGGGCTCACCGAGGGTCTTCTCCGGTACTTATTTATTCTAGTATTTTTTATATATTCTAAAATAAATCCCATATATTTTCACGTCATTTTGAGCTTCGGTGAATTGTTATCTCTGTGGTAGCCTTTTCATATTAGAATTCCAGCTCCCGACAATCTCCCTCTTTTGATGTATCTTGCATTTTAAGAGAGAAAAGGCATTAGAATTGCATAATAATATGGAATATAACTTTAAAACAATATAAATAACTATAGGAAAACATGATGCAAAATGGATGTATCAACGGCCTATGCATAGTTCTCTTCAACATACAACTAACCCTAAAGTGCGATCCATATACGTGCGCTCATATGACGGGCACCAAAGGACAAAAAAACATGCACTTCAAACCAATCACGATCAGCAATTAACACTACTCAAATATAATAGCGATGAGACAAATCATTGGGTAATAATTTATAGCATCAAAAACCATGTTCAAGTAGAGGATCACAGAGGTTTGCAGGAGAGTGGACCACTATATATAGAGGGAGAAAGTTGATGGGGTGTTGATGAAGACGACGGAGTTGATGGAGATGATCGCCGTGCCGATGATTCCCTCGACGGCGCTTCAACACCACTGGAGAGAGGCCCCATCCTTCTTCTTCTTTGCTTGGCCTTCATGGCCTCCAAGGGGCGAGAGCTCCTGACATGGCTTGAGACTGCGTCGGTATTTCCCCAAAGAGGAATGGATGATGCAACATAGCTACAGTAAGTATTTGCCTCAGTTATGAAACCAAGGTTATCAATCCAGTAGGAGAACCAAGCAACAGTATGTTAACAGTACCTGTACACAAAGAACAAAAATAATTGCAACCCGACGCGTAAGAGGGGCTGTCAATCCCTCCTCAGTAAAAAGATATATTAAATTGTATGAGATTGGATAAATAGATCTAGCAAAAACACAAAATAAAATACGTAAATGAAAAGTGCAGCAAGGTATTTTTGGGTTTTTGGAATAATAGATCTGAAAACAATATGATAAAAGATAGACCCGGGGGCCGTAGATTTCACTAGTGGCTTCTCTCGAGAAAATAACATACGGTGGGTAAACAAATTACTGTTGGGCAATTGATAGAAGAACAAATAATTATGACGATATCCAAGGCAATGATCGTGTATATAGGCGTCATGTCCAAGATTAGTAGACCGACTCTTGCCTACATCTACTACTATTACTCTGCATCTAGTGTATTAAGTTCATGGAGAAACAGAGTAATGCAATAAGAACGATGGCATGATGTAGACAAGATCTATTCATGTAGGAATAGATCCCTGTCGGCGTTCTGGGATCGGGGGTACCCAGACTTGCCTGCCTGCGGCCCACGGCGTGGCTCCATCGACGGCCTGGTACAGCCTAGCGGCAAGGCCACCAAGACAAGACCCTCGCGAGGGCCCCCTAGCCTCGCGAGGCGGATAACACCAAGACCTCTAGAGGAGCGGCCTCCCCAGGCTGCCTCCCAAGGAGCGGAGATTTCTATGCAGGTACCCAGCCTCCCGAGGCTGCGATGACGTGAGCCGTGACGACCAAGGCCAGGCGGGCGCCAGCGGGCGCAGAGGAGGCAGTTTCCCTTTCGGTGCTAAGGGAGCAAGGACAGGCGTGGGTTCCCGAGGGATCCCCCAAAGCTTTCCATTTCAGTGCTACAAGACCAAGACCACGGGCTCGGCAGGACGGATGTCATCACCGAACCCACAGCCGTGTCACGACCAGAAGCTTTGCAGGCGAAGACCACCTTTCGTCAGGATAAGATGTACTACTTGTCCCCTTTCGAATTGGCCAATGTGGGATCCCTTCCCGCCTAAGTTTTGAGGGAAGAGGACCAAGGCCACTATAAATAAAGGTTAGCCACCACCATAGGAGGGGTCGGTCGATTGATTCCACCCTCACCACTTGAGCCCTCGCGAGGTCACTCAAACCATTGTACTAGTTCATCCTCAACCTCCTCGTGAGGCCAATCCACCACAAAGCAGGAGTAGGGTTTTACACCACCCAAGGTGGCCCGAACCTGGGTAAACTGCCGTGTTCATCTTCTTCCCCGCTCGCACGAATTCAATGAGGGTAGGCTATAGGGTGGCGAGCTAGAGAGTTGAGAGGTTGAGATCTTCGCAGACGCCCCAAAGTTTGAACCTTCTTGGGTCTGCGAAGCCCTGAATCCGACATTTGTCGCGCCAGGTAGGGGCGTATCGAAGCCCCGCCTCCTCATCAACCATGCTCCATCCTCGCTTGGCCATGATAAGAGCTAGCTGAGCCCGCGCCGAGTGGTGGGCCGCGCGTTTCGATCAGACGCCGCCCTTCGGCCGCGGCATCCCTCGTCGCGCCCCGCCTTCTTCGGCACGCCTTCACCAACGGCAGGGTCCGTCGCTGCCGCCCCTCGTGCGGCGTAACGAGCGTGCTGTCGTGCCCTCTGTCGGCACCGCCACAGCGCCCCCCCCCCCCCCGCGCCCGAAGGGGGCTGACAAGCGCGCAAGCCGCGCTCCTTACGGTGCGTGTATTACTACGCTACCGCCTCGCCGATGGCGACCACGCCGCTTGTCTTGACCGGGTCGCCGAGCTGCTCGACGTCGCCTACGGGGGTACGGAGCCTCTCAGTCCCCCGCCCGTGCCGCGACCTTCGCTGCAGGCCCTGGCATGCCCTTGCTGTGTTTGCTCGTCCCTCTAGAGGGGACCTGGTGGGCCGTGCGACGAGATCTCCCTTCCGGCTTAGGAAGCGCCCCTCCGAGCTTCAGGCAGGGTAGGCGGCCCCCCGTGGGAGGCGCCGTGGCGGGCCACCTCGTGGCCATCGTGACACGTCGGCGTGGGTGGTGATCGGCGAGGCTGAAGAACTAGGGGGTTAGCGAATGGCAGGCCTCCGCCGGCCCGGTCCTCGAGATCGTCAAGGCCTCACGTAGCCCAGGGGCCACAAGCGGGCCTATGTCAGGGCCTCGACCACTGCAACCAATATTTTTCTAAACATATTATGCTAACCTTGGAACGCAGGTGACCTACGCTTCGCAGCATGCCTGCGGAGCAACAGCCGGACTAAGCGCGCCGAGGCACGCCAGGCGTATGGCAGCGCCCTGGACCTGGATAGGATCCCGGGGGGCCAAGGACTTGAGGAGCCCGCAAGGCCAGGGGGTCCTCATGAGGGCTCGGGGCCTCCCGAGCCATGACTGCTCGACGTCGGGGGCCCCGAGCCCAAAGGGCTCAGGAGGAGTCTGGAAGCTAGCATCACGAGCCGGTTGAGCGGCTTGCGGCTGGTGTGGTGGCGCGTAGCGCCGCCCGTTGTTAGTCGCCAGGTCGGAGACCCCGCCCAGGGCCGCCAGTGCCTCGGGCTCGCCGACGCGTAGCCGAGGGCGAGGAGCAGGGTCCCTGCCAGGAAGGCAGGCGACCGCCTTGCGCCTCTTCAATCTCCGCCCGTGACACTCTCACGAAATAATGAGTGGAGCTGTACATGCCTCGGAGTCTCTTGAGTGTTGCCCATGAGCCTCACGGGGGCTCCCACCCACGTCCTAGTGGAAGCCCCATGCTCCACGCTGGCGGACGACACGGTCTTACAACGACTATGTCCACACCCAGTAGAAGCCCCATGCTCCGCGCTGGGAGACAACACGGTCTTACAACGACTATGCCCACACCCAGTGGAAGCCCCATGCTCCGCACTGGCGGACGACACGGTCTTACAATGACTATGCCCACACCCAGTGGAGGCCCCATGCTCCGCACTGGCGGGAAGACTAGAATAGGCACCGGACGCGGCTGTTTTTCGCTCTCTTTTGTAACCGAATTTGCCGTCTCTTGGATTGAAATCTGGAACTCTCGCGTCTTTATTTTAAAAAAGGGGTGGGAATTTTTTCTCCTTGCAGTGTTTCTCGTTTTGTGTTTTGTTTTAAAGAGGTCTGGCGACAGCCAGTTTTTTCTCTCTCTCGAGCACCCCACGAGCGGGGGCTGGGCACGGTGCGCACGCTTGGGCCAGCCCTGAGGTGGCCTGCCCACGAGCACACCTCACCAAGACCTTGGCGTCCGAGTCCTCGCACGACACTCTCGAGCGAGCCTGCGGGTGCACATGTCCCGAGGCCCCCAGCGAGTGTCCGCCTCCTGACCTTGGCCGGGCACCGCGACCCGTCATAATGATAACGACCCACCTTTGTCCAGAAGTCCGGGCGCACGAACGGCAAAGGGAAGGCGACATAAGGGAGCGCAACGCTGCTTAAACACATCATAAAGAAGTTTCTTCCAAAATGCTTTCGCATCCCTGTGGGGTCACACTCAAAGTCTTTACAGGAAAACAGGAGAGAAGCAGCCTAGGGAGACGCGTCGTCACCATCACTGCTGCCGTCATCATCATCGTCAGCCCCACGCCCCTCGATCGCAGGCAGACCCTCGTAGCCGGCGGGGGCAAGCTCCGCGATCAGGTCGTCCCCATGATCCTCCATCCATCCCGCCAGGGCGCCTTGGATCACCCCGGGCACGGGGGCTATCGCGGCCTCAAAGTCGAAGTCAGGATCAGAGCGGAGAAGGTGGTTGAAGACTCGCGAGAACGCACGTGCAAGAAGGCTGCGGCTCTTCTCCTCGACGAGCCGACGCGCCCTCACCCCCACCTTCAAGGCGCTCCACAGCCCTGGTGAAGAAGCCGAGGTAGCCGGCGTCGTCAGCAACAAGCGGGCTGGAGACGTTCTCGTAGCAAATGCTGCTCAGGGCTTGGATGGCCCTATGCCCAAGGGCCTGGAACATCTGGGAGCACGCGCGCTGCAGTGCCCGGGCTCGGCTCGCCTCGTCCGAAGCCTTCTCCACGAGGGAAGTAACGCCTTCCACCTGCTTGTAGAGGAAAGATAGCTCGGCCTCGGCCGCGGCCCGAGTGTCCACCGCGGCCCTCTCGCGCCATTCCGCCGTGGCTAGCTTCTCCTTGAGGACGACCTGAGGACTCGCCGCGCAGCGTGCGGAAGCGAGTCTCCTGAAGCTCCAGCTTTTAGCGGTAGTCCTCGGCGAGAGCCCTACGGACCCCCTCCACCCTCTCGTCGAACTCTCCCTGGATCATCGCCTCCCGGGAGGCGAGGGCATCCTCGGCAGCAACCACTTGGCATTCCATCACCTCCAGCCGCTCGCGCTCCAGGCTCTGCTCCAGCGCCTCCAGCGCCAGCGTGTCCTCGAAGGTGCGGAGCCCCACTTCACCCGTGGACGGCCCGCCCGCCGAGGCGGCGAGCGTGGATTTTTGCGCCTGCACTTGGCATTCGAGGGCGGCGTTTGAAGCTTGAAGCTCCTCCCCGCACCTCTCTACAGCCTCGCGCCGAAGATCCGCGGCTCAGGCCTCCTCGAGGGCACAATTGCGGGCCTCCCTCGCCGTGGCAAGGGACTCCTCGGCCTCCGCGCGAGCATGCTCACGCTGCAGACGACCAAAGTTGACAGCGACCTCGAGCTGACGCCATTCGCGTGCCAGGCGTAGGCACTCCGCTTCAAGGCGCGTGTTGACATCGCCAAGCTCCACCCCATGGCGACCCAACGCATTCACTGCGTCCCGGAGAAGGCCATGTCGGACGACGCTGCACCCACGTGCAAGCTCTAGCACTCGACCGGGGCCCTCCTCCGTGCCCTGGTCAGCAAGAGAGCGCTCGCGAAGGCCCGCTCGCCTCCGGTAAGGACCCAGGGGCTGGAGCTCCACCATCCAGCCCTCCAGCTCGGGGCGGAGCTCGGCGCGAGCTCATCCCTCTGCTCGAAGACGGCGCCGTCGCGCGTGCCGTCCAGCCGCTGACGAGAACCAGCGGAGGGGCCCTCGGCACTGCCCCCCCCCCCAATCTAGAGGCCACCCCTGAAGAAAGACGCTAGAAATGCGGGCCCGAGGTTCTCCTGGGATGTCCTCGGCTCGGGGGCAGATGCTGTCTTACGCGCGGCCATGTGGCTCGTGAGGCGCGAGACCACCACGAGGCCGGCGCGCTCCGGAGGTGGCAGAGGAGCCATGGCTATTCCTTCCTCGGAGGGGGACCTGAGGAACAAAAATCAGGGGAGCACGTGGTGCAAAAATCAAGGAAGGTCGGGCGCTTACTCATCCGCAGCGATCCACGTCCTCTTCTTCCGGGGCCTTGGGGCAGAGTTGTCGCGACCACCGGGCTCTTTCCTCCTCCGGGGTGCACGGGGGACTGGAGGATGATGCGCCAGGACCCAGCGCATGGCCCTGCATGGCGAGCGTGGAGGCCTTGTCCTCGGTTGGGGCATCCCATTCACCGCTTGGAGGGGGAAAGAGGACGCCGGAAGGGCGCGCGGCTCAGGGCGCTCCCCTGCAGCTGCTTGAGGGGTGCACCCCCAGGACTCCCGGGGCCTGGGACCACCAGGAAGGGGTTGTCGCGAGGTCCCACGTGGTCCTCGGAGAGCAGCCCCCACTCATCGAAGCGCGGCATCTTCTTGGCGAAGGCTTTCCCGTTCAGATAGTTGTACAAGGGGAGCCCTCCAGAGGGGAGTGCGGCGGGTTCTCCACCGGTCAGAAGGCGAAGCACCCCGCGCAGCGTGCTGGAAGGGAGAGAGGGCACCTGAAGCCTCATGGCATCCTCAGGACCAGTGAAGGCCCACATCGGGCGGGAGTGGCGCTGGAGCGGAGCGATGTGCCGCCGGACGAACTCCCTCACCACCATCGCCATCGTCACGCCCGCCTTCCTCGGGTTAGCCAACCTGGACATGACCTGCGCGAGGCATGGGTCGACGAGCTCTACGCACTCCCAACTGGAGCTCGGCTCCGTGGGGGCCGCCGGGATCAGAAGCAAGGGGCTGTACGCGGTGGCGTCGACGTATACCCATTGCTTCTGAAATCCCTCCACAGCTGGGTGAAGCGTGGAGTCGATGCAGGAGGCCGCGGTCGCCTCCGCCGCTCGAAAGGACACGCACCCCGAGCGCTACCCGCCGGCAACCATCTGAAGGGAAAAGAAATGGCGGAGCAGAGCCATGGATGGGATGATGCCCATGAAGGCCTCGCACAGGAATGGAAAGGCGGAGAGGAGGACAATGGACCCGGGGTCAAGATGCAGCGTGTGGACCTGGTAGTGCGTCAAGACGGTGTTGAAGAAATCCAAAAATTGCGGAAGCAGGCTGGAGAAGATGGCATGAAGATGAAGAGGGATGTTGGTGGCCACCAGATCGGCTAGAGGCCGGGAGGCAGGCCAGATCCTTGTCGCCTTCCACTCATTGGAGTCGGCGGCGATCGCGTGCTGGACCTTATCCAGCCCCTCGAGGTTGATTATGGTGGACCGGCACAGCGCGGGCTCCGACCCCGCCTGGGGCTCCACCACTGCCGGGGCCTTGCACTTCTTCTTCTTGGGAGCCATGGCGGCGAGGCGTGTTGAAGCGGGCATGGTGTCCGGCAGAGGAGGCACAAGCTAGAAGAAGGAAAGGAGCAGAAGACAGGTGCACGGTAGGGCAATGATGGCTTTGCGGCGTGCCCCAGGCTTTTTGGCAGCCTGGGTAGTTGCCGAGGTGGCGTGGGGGAGTGGAGGCGTCCACGTCTCGTCGAGCGCCACGCGTCAAGCCTGGCCGCAGGCGATTGGGGCCCGTGGCGCTTCGCCCTTGCCCTTGGCTTTGCCTCGAAGCCAGCCCGAGCGCGCCTTGGGCTCGGGGGCTACTGTCGGTGTTCTGGGATCGGGGGTACCCAGACTTGCCTGCTTGCGGCCCACGGCGTGGCTCCATCGACGGCCTGGTACGGCCCAGCGGCAAGGCCACCAAGACAAGACCCTCGCGAGGCCCCCCTGGCCTCGCGAGGCGGATAACACCAAGACCTCTAAAGGAGCGGCCTCCGCAGGCTGCCTCCCGAGAAGCAGAGATTTCTATGCAGGTACCCAGCCTGCCGAGTCTGCGATGACGTGAGCCGTGACGACCAAGGCCAGGCGGACGCCAGCGGGCGCAGAGGAGGCAGTTTCCCTTTTGGTGCTAAGGGAGCAAGGACATGCGTGGGTTCCCAAGGAATCCCCCAAAGCTTTCCATTTCAGTGCTACAAGACCAAGACCACGGGCTCGGCAAGACGGATGTCATCACCGAGCCCACAGCTGCGTCACGACCAGAAGCTTTGCATGCGAAGACCACCTTTCGTCAGGATAAGATGTACTACTTGTCCCCTTTCGAATTGGCCACTATGGGATCCCTTCCCACCTAAGTTTTGAGGGAAGAGGACCAAGGCCACTATAAATATAGGTTAGCCACCACCATAGGAGGGGTCGGTCGATCGATTCCGCCCTCACCAC
This sequence comes from Thinopyrum elongatum, assembly GCA_011799875.1. Classification (NCBI taxonomy): domain Eukaryota; kingdom Viridiplantae; phylum Streptophyta; class Magnoliopsida; order Poales; family Poaceae; genus Thinopyrum; species Thinopyrum elongatum. The sequence goes on along the minus strand of CM022299.1, from coordinate 552,886,816 downwards.
TTGAGCCCTCGTGAGGCCACTCAAACCACTGTACTAGTTCATCCACAACCTCCTCGTGAGGCCAATCCACCATAAAGCAGGAGTAGGGTTTTACACCGCAAGGTGGCCCGAACCTGGGTAAACTGCCGTGTTCATCTTCTTCCCCGCTCGCACGAATCCGATGAGGCTACGCTGTAGGGTGGCGAGCTAGAGACTGGAGAGGTTGAGATCTTCGCACACGCCCCAGAGTTTGAACCTTCTTGGGTCTGTGGAGCCCTGAATCTGACAACCCCATCTTTTTGTCCTTAATAGCAATGATACATGCGTGCCTCGCCACCCCTTCTGTCACTGGGTGAGGACACCGCAAGATCGAACCCATCACAAAGCACCTCTTCCCATTGCAAGAAAAATCAATCTAGTTGGCCTAACTAAACCAAAGATTCGGAGAAGAAATACGAGGCTATAACAATCATGCATATAAGAGATCAAAGAAAACTCAATAATATTCATGGATAGATCTGATCATAAACTTGAACTTCATCGGATCCCAACAAACACACCGCAAAAAGTCATTACATCAAATAGATCTTCAAGAACACCGAGGAGAACATTGTATTGAGAATCAAAAAGAGAGAAGAAGCCATCTAGCTACTGCCTACGGACCCGTAGGTCTATGGTGAACTACTCACGCATCATCGAAGGAGCACCAATGAGGATGATGAACCCCTCCATGATCGTGTTCCCCTCCAGCAGAGTGCCGGAATAGGGCTCTAGATTGGATCTCGTGGTTCTGGAACTTGCGGCGGTTGGAATTGTGTTTCGATCGCTCCCCTAGGGTTTCTGTAATATCTGAGTATTTATAGAGCTGAGAGGCGGTGGAGGAGACCTCCATGGGCCCCACCACCCATCAGGGTGCGCTAGGGGCCTCTAGCGCGCCCTGGTGGGTGGTGGGCCCCATGGGCCTCCCCAAGGTGCTTCCTTGGCTCCCAAGTTGTCTTCTGGTCCAAAAAAATCTCCAAAAAGTTTCGTGGCATTTGGACTTCGTTTGGTACTGATATTCTGCGAAGTAAAAAACAAGCAAAAAAACAGCAACTCGCACTGGGCACTATGTCAATAGGTTAGTCCCAAAAAATGATATAAAGTAGCTATAAAATGATTGTAAAACATCCAATAATGATAATATAACAGCATGGAACAATCAAAAATTATAGATACGCTGGAGACGTATCAGCATCTCCAAGCTTAATCCCTACTCGTTCTCGAATAGGTAAATTATAAAAACAGAATTTTTGATGTGGAATGCTGCCTAACATGTTCATCACATATTCTTTTCTTTTGTAGCATGGACATTTGGACTTTTAGATGGTTCAAAGCAATAGTCTATATTTGACATGAAGACTTCAATACTCAAGCATAGCAATAAGCAACCATGTCTTTCAAAATATCAACACTAAAGAAAGTTATCCCTAGCCCGTCATGCTCAATCATTGATCCATTCATGAAACACACTCGAATATTAGCTACATCCAATGCACAAGTATTATCATAGTGCTCCCTAGTTGGTGCTTTATAAGAGAAGATGGAGACTCAAATAAAAATAAAAATTGCATAAAGTAAATAGATAGGCCCTTCGCAGAGGGAAGCAGAGATTTGTAGAGGTGCCAGAGCTCAAAGCTTAAATTGAGAGATATTTTTTTTTGAGAGGCATGGTTCTCCCGTCAACGAAAACGACCGAGTAGTTCCCAATACTTTCCATGCTAGATACATCATAGGCGGTTCCCAAACATAAAATAAAGTTTATTCCTTTTTCCATCATTCTTTCATAATCCATGGCTAGCCGTATCCACGGGTGCCTTCCATACCAACACTTTCCAAGGAATTTATTATTTGACAACATACAGTAAATTTCGTTTTCATTTCGAGACTGGGCATCCCTATTACCGCCACACTCTCATGCAATGACAAGTGAATAAACACTCATCTTGAGAATAACACATCTAGCATGAAAAAATATTGGTCACCCCCGGCCGCTTCATGAGCGGTATGGGCACACAAAAAGGAAATTCATTTTGAAAATTAGAGTTGGCATATACAAATTTACTTAGAACGGCAAGGAAATACTGCATATAGGTAGGTATGGTGGACTCATATGGTAAACTGGGTTTAAGGATTTTGGATGCACCAGTAGTATTCCCACTTAGTACAAGGAAAGGCTAGCAAATAGATTGAGAAGCAACCAACAAAGAAACAAAAATTCTCATAAACGAGCATTAAGCATAACTAACACCGAATAATGCACCACAAGTAGGATGTAATTTCATTGCATAACTATTGACTTCCGTGCTTGCATAGGGAATCACAAACCTTAACACCAATATTCTTACTAAAGCATAATTACTCACCAACATGACTCATATATTACTATCATCATATCTCAAAACTATTACAAAGAATCAAGTTTATTTTGTCCAATGATCTTCATGAAAGTTTTTATTATATCCCTCTTGAATATCTATCACTTTGGGACTAATTTCATATATTGCAATTGCTTTTGACAAGCTCCAACAAATTTAAGTGAAGAACATGAGCATAAAAAATTTCATCTCTCAAAATAATCTAAGTGAAGCATGAGAGAATTTCTTTAAAAAAATTACTAACTCTCAAATAAATCTAAGTGAAGCATGAGAGTATTTCTTCAAAAAATTAAAGCACCACCGTGCTCAAAAAGATATAAGTGAAGCACTAGAGCAATTCCATAGCTCAAAAAAATTAAGTGAAGCACATAGAGCAATTCTAACAAATCATAGCATAATTTTGGCTCTCTCAAATAGGTGTGTCCAGCAAGGATAATTGTGACAAACTAAAAATCAAAACAAGCAAAGACTCATATAATAAAAGACGCTCCAAGCAAAAACTCATGATATGTGACGAATAAAAATATAGCTCCAAGTAAAATTACCGATGGTTGTTAGAAGAAAGAGGGGATGCCTTCCGGGGCATCCCCAAGCTTAGTTGCTTGGTTCTCCTTGAATATTAACTTGGGGTGCCATGGGCATCCCCAAGCTTAGGCTCTTTTCACTTCTTATTCCTTCATCCATCATGATCTCACCCAGAACTTGAAAACTTCAATCACACAAAACTTAACAAAACCTTCGTGAGATCCGTTAGTATAATAAAGCAAATCACCACTCTAAGTACTGTTGCAAATCCATTCATATTTTATTATTGCATTATACCTACTGTATTCTAACTTTACCATGGCTTATACCCCCCGATACAATCCATAGATTCATCAAAATAAGCACACAATGCAACGAAAACAGAATCTGTCAAAAACAGAACAGTCTGTAGTAATCGGAACTCTAACGATACTTATGTAACACCAAAAATTCTGAAAAATTAGGAAAATGTAGGCAAGTTATATATCAATCTTGTGTAAAAACTTTAGAATTTTTGGTCGCTTATGTGATTTTACAAAATTCTGCTACTGGACACAAACGTTTCTGTTTTTCAACAAGATCAAATGAACTATCACCCAACATGATCCCAAAGGCTTTACTTGGCTCAAATACTAATTAAAACATAAAAACACAATCATAACAGTAGCATAATTATGCAAACACTCAAGAACAGAAAAAAAAAGGCAAAAATAAATTTTATTCATTGGGTTGCCTCCCAACAAGCGCTATCGTTTTATGCCCCTAGCTAGGCATAATGCTTAGATTCAAGTATTGTCATCTTTAATTTTCAACTCCTCAATCATACAACTAGAATTCTTCAAGGATTTAGCATGCATATTTTCAATAACAATACTTCTAGGAATAAGATTGAAGAATTCCTCTTGCAAGTGGGGTCTTTTATCACTTCAACAAAATTGGGATGAATACTAATCATTTTAAGGTCTTCCTTGTTGCTATTAGAAGTGGCACCCTTGTTTTTGGTGATTTGTGTAGACTTGAAATTTTTTATGGGAGTTTTTTCAATAGTTTTAATAGAAGAAAAGGCCGAGCTTAAGTTACTAAAAATTTCTTCCAACTTATCAATCCGAGAGGGGCTTTCTTCTATTCTTTCGTTAACTACGGTTTCCTTTTCCCTTAGTAATTTAGAAACATCTCCCGCTTTTGACCCAATTTTATTAGCAAGATTATGCATCCTTTTATCCAAATTTTTAATTTTTTCTTCGGTGATCATCTTCTTTTCAATAGCATCTAATCTTTGCATAACATGCCCAAGAGTTAAGACTATTTCATTAATAATGCTAGGTGGTGCACCCACTAGATCTCCCATAGCAATTAAAAGCATCCAAAGATGGACACATCAAGAAATTTTCACCGGTAATCGTATCAAGGACGAATCTATACCAAGTGGTAATGCCCACATAAAAACTGCATAGTAGAACAACGGTAGATTGCTTACGAATAGATCTATTATGAGCATTGCAAATTCTATACCAAGCATCTTTTAGATTCTCCCCTCCCCTTTGTTTAAAGTTAAGAACCTCATTCTCGGGGCTACACACAATAGAGGAAGAACTAGCCATAACGACAAAGTAGACAAGCAAGACAACACGCGAACAAGAGATCTGATGAGAAAAAGGCGAACGAAAAAGAAGGCGAATAAAAAAGGCAAATTTTTGTGAAGTGGGGGAGATGAAAACGAGAGGCAAATGGAAAATAATATAAATTGCAAGGAGATGAGATTTGTGATTAGGAACCTGATAGATGTTGATGATGTCTCCCCGGCAACACCGCCATAAATTCCTTTGACGTGGCTTGAGACTGCGTCGGTATTTCCCCAAAGAGGAAGGGATGATGCAGCACAGCTACGGTAAGTATTTCCCTCAGTTATGAAACCAAGGTTATCAATCCAGTAGGAGAACCAAGCAACACTATATAAACAGTACCTGCACACAAATAACAAATACTTGCAACCCGACGCGTAAGAGGGGTTGTCAATCCCTCCTCGGTAAAAAGATAGATTAAATTGTATGAGATTGGATAAATAGATCTAGCAAAAACACACAAAAAAATAAGTAAATAAAAAGTGCAGCAAGGTATTTTTGGGTTTTTGAAATAATAGACCTGAAAACAATATGATAAAAGATAGACCCGGTGACCGTAGATTTCACTAGTGGCTTCTCTCGAGAAAATAGCATACGATGGGTAAACAAATTACTATTGGGCAATTGATAGAAGAACAAATAATTATGACGATATCCAAGGCAATGATCGTGTATATAGGCATCACGTCCAAGATTAGTAGACCGACTCCTGCCTGCATCAATTACTATTACTCTACACATCGACCGCTATCCAGCATGCATCTACTGTATTAAGTTCATGGAGAAATGGAGTAATGCAATAAGAATGATGACATGATGTAGACAAGATCTATTCATGTACGAATAGACCCCATCTTGTTATCCTTAATATCAACGATACATTCGTGCCTCACTACCCCTTCTATCACTAGGTGAGGACACCGCAAGATCGAACCCATCACAAAGCACCTCTTCCCATTGCAAGAAAAATCAGCCTAGTTGGCCTAACTAAACCAAAGATTCGGAGAAGAAATACGAGGCTATAACAATCATGCATATGACAGATCAAAGAAAACTTAAATAATATTCATGAATATATGTGATCATAAACTCGAACTTCATCGGATCCCAACAAACACACCGCAAAAAGTTATTACATCAAATAGATCTCCAAGAACATCGAGAAGAACATTGTATTGAGAATTAAAAAGATAGAAGAAGCCATCTAGCTACTGCCTACGGACCCGTAGATCTATGGTGAACTACTCACGCATCATTCGAGGAGCACCAATGAGGATGATAAACCCCTCCGTGATCGTGTTCCCCTCCGACAGAGTGCCGGAATAAGGCTCTAGATTGGATCTCGTGGTTCTGGAACTTACGGCGGCTGAAATTGTGTTTCGATCGCTCCCCTAGGGTTTCTGAAATATCTGAGTATTTATAGAGCTGACAGGTGGTGGAGGAGACCTCCATGGCCCCACCACCCATCAGGGCGCGCAAGGGCCCTCTAGCGCGCCCTGGTGGGTGGTGGGCCCCATGGGCCTCCCCCCAGGTGCTTCCTTGGCTCCCAAGTTGTCTTCTGGTCCAAAAAAATCTCCAAAAAGTTTCGTGGCATTTGGACTTCGTTTGGTACTGATATTCTGCGAAGTAAAAAACAAGCAAAAAACAGCAATTGACACTGGGCACTATGTCAATAGGTTAGTCCCAAAAAATAATATAAAGTTGCTATAAAATTATTGTAAAACATCCAAGAATGATAATATAACAGCATGGAACAATAAAAAATTATAGATACGTTGGAGAGGTATCAGCTCCCTAAACTGGATCTTGGTTTTGGTGGGCAGTTTTTCTGGGCGCTGCAAACCAGAGTCCCCTTAACCTTTAAATAGGCCACGAGAGATCTGGAAAAAATCGCAAAAGTTTTATGCCGGTTCCACAAGTTCCGTCCCAAGATGCCCTCCAAAGCACGCCTCAATCGAAGTTGAAGAAGTATCCTTTTCGTATTTTTCTTTTAGCTTTTTTTCCTGAGCGCAGAGAATCTGAGCCCAGTCACAATCGGATTTATTTTCTTATATATCTGGTGTCAGGAAAATTCCGAAAAAATAGGGTTGGTTCTTCAACTTTGCATCCAAGATACTCAAATAAATTTGTGAACCATTGGGCGCGTAAGGTAGGTAAACAATTTTGTGCTTTCTGTCCTAAAAAATTCCTGTAAAGCCCCAAAACACTAGAAAATAGAAACTGGCATTTGACACTGGATTAATAGATTAGTCCAAATAAAAATAATATAAATTGTTGCCAACATTATGTAAAAATGGTATGATAATAACATGAGACAATAAAAAATTATATATACGTCAGGGACGTTTCACCCCCTAACCCCAGAACTGGGCAGGCGCTAGCTCCTCAAGCATTACGCCCCCGGCTCAAGGCCGGGCGAGGTAGCCACTAGCACAACTGGCCCTGACCCCATCGCGAGGAGGACGTCGACAGCAGCACCCCCGGTTGTGCCCTCGAATCGGCCCGAAGAGCCCCGCTGGTCCCAGATCTGAATTGCATTGAGCATCCTGTTGGCGAGCTCTCTGGTCAAGGCGCGGTGCATCCCGTTCATCCTGGCCACGAGCACCACCATCGGTGGCCACGAACCTCCATGAAACGACATGAAGGTCCCACCAGCGACACCCATGCCACCCGTAAGCCCCGGACAACCGGACCTAGCCCATCCAGATTGAAACCGTTGTCGCCACGGGCGACCACACCACGCAGCCCACCACGTAGAGACAACCATTCGTGACCCTGCGGTTGCGTACCGCGCCTACGCGCGGCCACCAACCCACATGAGTCGTCACCGAGCATGGGGAGAGGAGAACCCGCCGCGGCTGACGTCGGTCGGGCTTCGCTCGGTGGCGACGTGGCGAGGGAAGGGGGCGGAGGCCGATGGCTCCGCGACGCTAGGTTTTTCCCTCCTGGTCGCTCGCGGAAGCGTCGCGCACTTCATACTTATAGTATAAAAAAATACCTTTAGGAAAATATTCTTTGCTTTTCCTATGATACAACCAATGAACCAATTAGACCAAATATATGGTAGTACTATATCGAAAATGCTGGAAATTAAAATCCTACAGATTTTCTATTTATGCGTTTTGGAATCTTCAAATGAAAGAGACCCTAGGTGTAGTGTGATTGGTGATGATAGAGCCGTTAATATCGGCAGCACTAGCAAATTTCTCCTGCTTTCAGAGGTCACCACACCACAGATGCACCCAAGGAGAGCGCGGGACCATTTTCTGATCCCATCGCGCTGTCGAGCATGCAAGCCTCGCCACAGCAGCCCTTGCCTTACACGGTATGCTTATCCTCGAGAAATTTAACCACTTTCGGCTCATTGGTTCTCACCGGGGCACAGGCAGATATTTCGGCGGCCCAGGTGCCGTACGTCCTAGCTGGAGGCTGGAGCCCTCCGCTTCCACACAAACATTCCAACCTGAGTCGGCACTGTTTTTTCACAGCGTGGATAAGGATGGGTGCAGTGGTCGTGCAGGAGTGCTGGTGGTGGTGCACTGGCGTCCGTCCCTGTTTGTTTGAAAAGGCTACTGGCAGGTTCACCCCCCACATTCCTCATCTGGAATTTACCAGGTTTGTTTATGAACCGGGGGTGCGGTCCTGGATCAACGATTTTTATAAGCAAATCAGTGGGCTCATGGATTCTCTGGGTCGCCGTCTTTCACGTTTTCTTTACCACCATTGGCGGCCATGAGGGAGGTGTACGGTGATTCGTCACCCCCATGGACCCATCCATATCACTCCCACGGACCCGTCCATCTCATACGCCCGCTCCCCTGAGCAGTGGAGTCCCCACTCGCTCGCTCGCTCCGGCCACACTCCCTCTCCTTCCCCTGACACGACACCCCGACCCCTTTCCATCCACCGAGAGAAACGGGAGAAGGGAGACACGAGAGAAGGCGGACGAGAGGAGGAGGATAGCGGGCGATGGCGCGGCGCGGGCGGGTTGAGCTTCGGCGGATCGAGGACCGGACGAGCCGGCAGGTGCGCTTCTCCAAGCGCCGCTCGGGGCTCTTCAAGAAGGCCTTCGAGCTCTCGCTCCTCTGCGACGCCGAGGTCGCGCTGCTCGTCTTCTCCCCCGCCGGCAGGCTCTACGAGTACGCCTCCTCCAGGTGCATGCCGCTCGCCGATCCCCGCACTCTGTTTTTGTTTACCTGCTCCAAGTACTTACTCCTCTGCAATTTCGCCCAGTAATTAGGGTCGCTAGATTCGCTCCGATTCAAATGTTTGAATCCTGTTCTCCCCTTGGCTTCTCGTAGCTGGTAAACCAAGGCTGCACGCCTACCACCTTGCACGAACCTGCTTTAGGATCTTTGGGTTGGTTTCTCACACTGCTAGTATCGGCACCACCACCTTGCACAGGAGAAGTAGCTCTGCTTTTTAAGTAGATAGCTGTAGTGTTTTTTTTAGAAAGGAATAGCAGTAGTGTTTTTGGTTCGTTCGGGAGAAAACTGAGCGTGGTCTTGTACTGCTCCATGGAAGCTTCTCTAGTGGCGTTGACCCTGTGTCCGTATTGTTCCGCGTAGCATAGGAGACGGCAAGGGCGCTTGAGCCCGTTGGCTTTCGCATCGGCCTTGCTCCACCGCGCAGCCGCATGCGCCGGCACACTGATTAGTACTGCTGCCTCTGTTCTAATAAAATACTCCTTATAGCATCTGTTCGTTTTCTTAAAGTCAACTTTTTTATGTTCGACTAAGTTTATTAATAAAATACAGTTTTGCTAGAACTCATCTAGATGAGATATAATTTGGTCTCATTCACCTTTTATAGTCATTCACCTTTTATAGTCATTGGATGTGATGCTATAAGATGCGTGTGTGCTGACGTGGGTTGTATCTGTTTTTGTTTTTCAGGTGAATGAGACCATATTATATCTAATCTAGATGAGTTCTAGGTACTCCCAATAAAATATGTTAGATCTACAGTCCTAAATAAAGAAAATGTAAAAAATATTGACGAATCCCGCGATCATAGTGATATTTTCCCTATAAATTTGGACAAAACTAAGAAGTTTGACTTTTCAGAAAAACAATATACTGTACTTTATATTTGGAGCGGTGCATATTTGATTGTATGTGCTGAGTGAAAGAACCAAGTTAACGCCAAGTCTACTATACGTTCTACTAAAATGAAAACAATACCAGAAATTCACTTTGGCACATGGGAGCATATGCCCCTACCATCGAAAAATATATTTCAAAATGTCAAAAATTTCCGAACACAAAATTGGCGCGCACATCTCAACATTGTATGTGCGCACGCCAAGTTTCGTGAAAACCCGACATTTTATCCACCTTGTGTAAAAAAGAGAAAAAAATGTCTCATAAAAAGCATTTTTAACACTAAATTTTGTCTTTTTGAATGTGACACAAAAGTTGTCGGTTTTCAATGACGAGTTTGTATGCACGTAGATTGTTGAGATGTACGCGAGAATCATTTTGTCAGAATTTTGTGACATTTCAAAATATGTTTAACACACATTTTAAAATCCAGGAGCATATGCTCCCATGTGCCAAAACGCCACTCTCCAACAATACTCTTTTGCTACATTGAGTATAGTAAATCGGCATATATGAGATTAAGATAAGTAACTTGCACAAATAAAAGAAACTAAGGATGTGTGTAGTTGAGTTATGGATTCTGAGAAAGATGTTGTGAGCTAAGAATTATGACAAACATGGAAGTTATTTGGGGTTTTCTTTCGAAAAGAAGTATTACCCTCGGCGTCTACGTCAAGAGATGCACACAATAATTTTCATTATATTATTCAACAGAGTCCAACAAAATAAATACATGGATCAACTCAACGCCACCTTTATAAAACCATAGTTGCTACACCTACAAGCATAATGATGTGCCCTGACCTCGCATCAACACTCATCATCTAATCCGCTCTCATCAAGCCACCCACCGCCAAGTGGAGAGCATCAATCAATCGATCTAGCACACCCTCTACGCGCACTGCATGCACACGCTCTAGAACCGGCCGCAACCATCTTCCGCCATCCCACCTTCAGGGGCAATCAACGCATTCACCTTGCCAGGCCATTTTGTTGTCGACGCCACCGTGTCGCCAAACAACGCCACCATCATGCACGCGTCCATCAACATGCGTCCGCCACCGAGATCTGCTGGTGTTGCGGTAGATGCAACACCACTCCTTTTGTCACCTCCAGGCAGCGCCCTACTCCAAAATGATGCCCCCAAGAGGGAGAACGGCCCCGAAGGCATCTCCATCGTCCGATTCGAGAGACCCGCATCTAGGTTTCCCCGGAGCAGTCGGAACGAGACGGCAACGATTGCAACCGATGATGCCTTCGACAAGGAGACGACGCCCAAGATGCCGCCAACGTCAGCCATGACCGAGGTTGACACGGTTTTCACCGACATTTGCGCTGCTCCGAACCAGTAGCTGCCCGGATCCGTGCGTAGCTATCGAAACGCTGGCAGGTAACCACCATCCCTCGTTGACCCCTCTACCGACGACGATTCTGGGTGAAGACCAGATCCACGGCCGCTGTCGCGCCTTCCATCGCCAGAGAACACCCGGGCTCCTGCGGGCCTTGTAGGTGAGCGCCGCCTCCGCACGACCATGGAATGTTGCCCTGGCAACCCCCATGAAAGAAATTGACACCATGGCCACGGGGCCAAGGCGCTGCGCCGATGTTGCGACAACTCTACAACCAGCCAAGTCATCCCATCTGATTGCAATGTTGTGCTCCAGTTTCCCACTGTTAGACGACCACATCTTGAAGATTGCATCCGAGTCGGGTAGTTTTGGGACAACGAGGACAACTCGGCAAGCTGCCCCTCAACACTAGAAACTGAAGATGAGAAACCTCCCCAAGCCATTACCTTGGAGTAGGTCCTCATGACAGCTCCAAGGGCACAGGCAACACCAGCAATACCTCCCTCCCGTGCCACCCAGGCCGATGCTACGCCTCCCATTAGAAACCTCAGCAGGCCCGCCCCCACGAGCACCATCCCTCCAGCTACAGTAAGCAGGGGTCTATCCCTAAGGGAACTATCCCACCGGGCTCCACCACTGAGGGCTAATTTGGTAGCCCGGGATCCCGGGGGGATCCCCACTTATTACTCCCTGGCCCGAGAAACCACAGGCCGGATCATGCCATTTGGGCACCCATGTGGGGGAGGGACCCCGACTCTTTCCACGTCCTTTCCCCTGGAGAGAGTTCCACACCTCTGTAGATTGGGTAGGAAAACCCTCGCTCGGTTGCTCTTGCGGCTGAAAGGTGACGGCGTGTCGGCGACGCCTCTTGAGTTTCTCTCTCTAACAACCAGAATAGCAGGCCCCGCTTCCCTCCGCATGCCCCTCTGCTCTCCGGCGATGGCGACGCTGACGACTCCGGCTTGGCGTTCGTGTTTCTCCTTCTCACAAGATCAACTCTATTCAAATCTTTGTCCCGTCCGGTAACGACAATGCGTTCGTGTTCCTCCTCCTTCGACCAAGGTAAGCCCCCTCCTTCTCCTCTTTCCCCTACCCTTCCCCCCCTCTTTTGGTGTCCAAATAACAATTGGGAATTTACCCGTGGTGGTCCGGGGATTTCAATTGAGAAGCGAAATCCTCCCTTGGGGGTTTCCTACCCATGGTTTATCATCGCCAACAACCAAATGAGCCCTAAGGGTTCGATCCCATCAAGCTCCACTCCTCGGGGCACGGTCCCTCTGTCCACCACTCCTTTGGGATCTGGCCCTACCGGCTTCATAGCCTTGTGCACCTGCCCCCTATACTTGACAGCGGTACCGGCCCCTCGGGCTTTCATGACACCATCCACACTGGTATTTACAGAAACTGCACTCCAGCTCCTCCACGCCTCTCGTTAGGGAAGACCCAACCACGAGAACCATGGAGGCCATCAGGCAAGCTACTATAGCCGCTCACTTGCAGCTACAAAAACAATCAAGCCCATGGCGCGACAGGCCCAGATGATGGAAACCATGATGAATAAACATCGTCGACGAGCGTGACACCAGTGCCTCGCCATGACAGCCGCCCTCGCATCATGCAGATGCAAGATCGACAAGGGCGACAAGCCCGAGGTCATCCAGACTCAAACTTGCAACTTACTGGCAGCGCCCGCCCTTGCAGATTGATTGCGGGTCACGCCGGGTTTGTCAGGTGCGGACGTCATCGCTCCTCTCCAAACCCTGCTACACAGCACTGTTGAGCTCCTAGAGAACATAAGCGGATCGAGGCTCCGCCTTAGCAACACGGACGATGTACTTTCGTTGCAGGTCACGCCCGGAAGCTTAGTCGCCATGGCTCTCAGCCCGGTAACTTGCGTAAGCCAATCTCGGCCGTTGCCAACCAAAATCCACTATCTCCACCCCGGCCTCCCTGTGCATGAATGTCTCGGACATCAACCCGACCTCCGTGATCACACCCGGGCCTGGAAAGGAGAGATATGGCTAGAACTATGAGCTAGTAGCAGTGATATCAACTCCCCTCGCCGCAAGCATCGCCCCACCATGCTTGCCTATGAAGTAATTACGCATCCCTTCCCAAAGTAGTTCATCATGCGCGTCGACAAATACTCTGGGGACTAAAGCTGGATCATTGCCTTAGTGGTTAACTAACGATGGTGGACATGTCAGGACGTGATATTGACAACCCCTCGGATACATGCCTCTCTGCCTGACGGGGTCAGCGAGGACATGGCTCAACGGGCATCCCACAAACACGAGTTGCGAGTGGGCGGACTTTGAGCATGCCTTCATCAACAACTTTGAAGGGACATATCAATGTCCAACAGTGCGTACGGCCTCCATAACTGCATCCAAGGTGACAAAGAGTTCGTCCATGATTTCATCACCCACCGGCCCAAGAAACGCAACTCATTATCCAACATTTCGGATGAGCAAGCTATCCAAATGTTTATCAGTGGTGCACAAGACCCATTCCCATGTCACAAACTTGGCAGAAAGCAAGCAGATGGAAGGCTCACCACCATGGCGCAGCTCATGAAGGTTGCAAATGACTAAGCAACTAATGACGAGATGGTTCACGTAAGCCGGCGTCAGATGGCAGCTCCAGATAGCCACAAGTCACCTAATGCAAAAGCTAGAAGAAACAGGAACCGCAACCGCAACAAAGGCCGCAAGACGAGGGAGACCGAGCCGGACTCTGACCCCATAGCAGCCACCAACGAAGCCGGATCCAACGGCTTCAAGAGGCAAAAGTGGGACAACAAAACTAAGCGAGCGGGGCACACTTTTGAGGAAATCATGAGAGGTGCCTTACCTCTTATCTCTAAAAGGAATTATTATTATTTAAAGAACTAAAACAATTAATGGTTGTAAAGGAGGAATAGATAAGGCTTCATGTACAATTAAGCATACATGTACTCAAACATAATCACTTGTTCAAAAAAACGTGCTAGACTAGACTATTTGTCTGGATACAATATCTCCAACCAGCCCATCAATATATCACAATTATGTTATATCCACTGGGTTATCCTTATTCTTCCTCACATCGTATATCATTAAAGTGTGTCTTAGTTTAGTTATGGTTCTAATTTAACAAATATAAGAACCACACAAAAGTCATTTCATATATAACATGGAAATATGAGTCAGCACCCATTGTTGTTTGTGTCAACATACCGTCATACGGATAGCTAGCATATCCCTCAATGTACAACATCATTATCAAACCGTTAATCAAGCGGTTCATGCAATTAACTAGGCCATGCTTGTGTCTTACTCATATCAAAATAAAACGAAGCATGGTATCATTCATGTTGTCATGGAAACATCAAAAGATTAGGGGGTATCTTTAGTAACATGATCGCAACAAAGATTTGCATCAACAAATTGAATATGTCTAATCCCCTACCTAGGATGGTCTAGTACTATGTTACAAAGGTGTCAAGGGAGGTTTGGTCATAGGTTGGAGTCGTTCGAGACTCCTTGGCACCCTCTCCAAACTTATATGTCTTGAGTTGCTCCAAGTTATATGAGACTCCTTGGATTTGACACTAGGCTCCCAGACGAGTCGTGCCTGACGAGTCGTGGAACTCTGATGCCTTCCGCTTGATCCTATTCAAGTGAGAGTGAAGTGGGTACATCCTATGGTGCTTATATAGGCTAGGGGTTCTTGACAAATGACAAAGGCTACCCTTGAGACAATAGAAGGAGGGTTAGTGGAGGTAATGTTTGCTCAATGGTGAAGAAGGGGATGGGATGAGTTCATAGCCCATGTGTAACACCCCGACCACAGCCACTGATTCTCGATCGTTACGCCTGGCGGGATATAGACTGGCACCACAGACCAACACTACTCTTTCCTGTGCACTTTTTCCTCACTCATGCACACCCGAGATTAACTTCCTAGTTGTTCACCCATCCTCAAATTGCTCCAAGCCAAGCTCTCCTAACTTTGACGTTCCTTGTGAATGGGCTCCCAGGAAACAAGGAATTCCTTGTCGATATGAGTATCATTCCTATTAACCCAAGATGTCACACCATGGTGGGACATTCCCTCTCACCCCTCCATCGTGGGCTTCTCTTCTCGGGCTCCATTCTTGATGTGTGCTTGCTTACTCTTAGCCACTCCTTTGAATTGGTCTTATCTTTTCACTCCATTGACTTGTT
Source organism: Thinopyrum elongatum (assembly GCA_011799875.1). Taxonomy (NCBI): domain Eukaryota; kingdom Viridiplantae; phylum Streptophyta; class Magnoliopsida; order Poales; family Poaceae; genus Thinopyrum; species Thinopyrum elongatum. The sequence goes on along the minus strand of CM022299.1, from coordinate 552,871,617 downwards.
GACCATGCTAGGTTATTTCAATTTTGTTGTCCTGCTAAGCATCTGCTTTGACGGGCTAAGTATGATCCATAGGTAGAATTAATTATTATAACAAAGTCGTCGCCTAGAAACCCTAGACACCCGAATGAGACATTTGATGAGGACAAAGACCAACGAGCCCCTTAGCACTTCCGCATAGCATGCAACTGAGATGGTGTCGGGGGTGGGGAAGCTTTGCTCAACACGACACCATCGGCACAATCTCTGACTAGACTAACCTAAAATCGTGTTTTTAAGGCACCCGTAAGGCGTCGCATAGGTGACGGTTAGGTGTCAGGGCGCCCTCCAAGCTCAAGGCATCGAGCTTGCCTTAGATAGCTGCATAAGACGTCCACCTTAACCTTTAGAGCGTTTAATACACCCTCTTAGGCGTGCAGTTTGGCGCTCTCGTACATATTGGACGCCTTGAGCTTGCCAGGCAAGTGAGCAATTTTCTCAGCCGAAAACTGAGTCTTGGCTGGAAACAGAGGAGGATGTTGGTGCCAACATGTAAGAGGGGGGAAAGAGAGGGAGAGAGATAATCTCCAATCCACACACTCCTCCCCCTCCTCTCTAGTGGCTCCTCTCCAGCAGATTTGTTGCCTCCTCTGAAGCAGATCCTCTTCGGTAGCTCCTCCTCCTGTCTAGTACAGCAGCAACCAACAAAAACAACGACAAGGAGCCAAGGATACAAAGTGCCAACTGCCAACGTATGCCTCCCCAACCTCTACCCCTCTCCAATCCCTCCCCCACCCTCCTTTGCTCTCTTTCTTCCATGTTTAGTATTTCTTGCTGCTTTGTTGGTTGCTCACGGCCTCTCTACAACCAGCAGCAATTGCAAGGTGTGTATGCCTAGTTGCCTACAAATTCTACTCTACTCTGTTGATTAGAACTCTCTAAGGCGTCGTCTGGCCTTACGGCTTAGTGCTTAGGTGGTGATGCGCCCTAGCACCTTGCCTCACCTTATCGCCTTACAAACATTGCGTAAAACTATTTATTTGCTTGATGTGGGGAGGTGGGGCTCCCACCCCTTCCCGCAGCCGGAGCAGCAGATGGATTGGAAGGAGCTCACAAGCTTGCCTACGGCTAAAAGTGCGATTAGGTTCGCCCTCCTTCCGCCTCGTGAGAACCACTGCCTTTCTATTTATGCCATACACTCCTGCCTTTCCCTTAGCTTCATATTACTTAGTCTATACATCATTAGCAAAACTCACACACATTCATGTCCTTAAGTATAAGGACAATTAAGAAAATTAGTGCATCATAATGTGTTAGAAAATTCCTTTTATGTGAGCAAATTCCTTTTACTTAGCTCGCCACAAATAACTAGATTTGTACCTAAGTAGTTTTACTTTACTTCGTAGATTCGAACCACTTCAGTAAAACTAAACCACTCGGTAGAACCACTTCAGTAAAACTAAACCACTCAAAAAATTCGGGCCTAAGTACTACCTCTAGTTCAAGGTCCATGCCCATCCATGACAATATTTAAAGCCAATAAATTTTCATCTACATGTAAACCCTTCTCATAGCCTAAACCTAGGTAAATGTGTCTGTCTTTGTTGATTAGAGGAAACAATTATTGTATGCCTATCCATATTAATGTGATATTAACATTTTAGAAATACGAAATCATGGTTGTATCACATTAGCCACTACAACAACAATAACAAAGCATTTTGTCCCAAGCAAGTTGGGATAGACTAGAGATGAAACCCAATAGAAACATGTGAGAACCCAAAAGAGAATAGCGAAAGTACGAGTAAACAAAATGAAGGCAAGTAAATTAAGGATCTGATACATGGATTGTTGACTTCCATGCATTACTGTCAAGAGTCAAATACCTAGGTACCGTCCAAACCTTCAAGTTTCTTTTTACATCCTCCTCCATGTCAACTTTGGTCACCCTACCCCATATAGTATTTCCGCTACTCTTCAAAATTCCACTATTCGCTGGTGCTTCTGCATGCCTTCATTGGATATTTCCAAACCACCTTAGTCGGAGTTCAACAAGCTTCTCTTCAATCAACGCCACCCCTACCTCATCATGTATTCACTCATTCGTAATTAAATCATTTTTGTATGGCCACACATCCGCCTTAGACTACCCACAGTGGGACTAACATAGGTGGTAACATCACACATATCTAGGCAAAATAGATGATGTGGCAAGTAATTAATGAAGAAAGAGAAGCATGTGGTAACATAGCTAGTTACTCATAGTATGAGTAACATCACACATTCCAAGACAAGATGAGTCTACAACCTAATAAATGAAGTGTTGCATGACACCACACATATGTTACTCCCCACTGTAGAGGTAGTAACATAGACTAGTAACATATGCATGTTACTAGTTTAAGCTACTCCCCATTGTGGCTAGTCTTAGCATGTGCATCTTAGTTACACATTTATTGGATGTGTTATCTCTTAGTAGCCCAACACTCTGCTCCATATAGCATCACAGGTTTATTCGATGTCCTAAAGAAATTACCTTTTAACTTTTTTCGGACCTTCTTATGACAGAGAATGCCAAATGTTTGCTGCCACTTCATCCACCCGGTTTTTTTGTGGCTAACATCCTCATCGATAACACCATAGTTTTGCAACATTGCCCCCCAAGTATCTAAATATGCCCCTCTCAGGCACTACATGTCCCTCTAAAATAAGCTCTCCCTCCTTGAACGTAACACCTAAAGTCAGTCCTCATACACTTGGTCTTGGTCCTACTAAGCCTAAACCACTTGGACTCTAAAAGACTGTCTCCATAACTCTAATTTTGGGATGACGACCAACCTAGTTAGTTCAACCAGGACCACATCATCAACAAAGACAATACACCAAGGGATATCTCCTTGTATATCCTTTGTGACATTGTCGATCACTAAGGCAATGTATGGGCTCAAGGTTGATCCTTGGTGTAGTCCTATTGTAATTGGGAAGGTAGCATCTTGCTATCACCTAGCCAAGCACTTGTCACACCGCCATTGTACATATCATTTATGAGGGTAATGTATATTGTTGGGACTTAATATTTCTCTAGCACCCACCACATGACTATCCTTGGTATTGTCAAGGGGAAGTGCATTTCTGAAATTCTATGTGTTGCGCCTCCCTTATTCCGATCGTAAAAGACCCATATTGGTAGAGCGAGAGGGGCACACCCCTGAGCCATCGACTTCCATCTACATGTCATCCTAGGTTTCCTTGCAAAGGGAGATTCAAAGCATCTAGGACTCCAAAAACGGGACAAAGAAGGAGACCAAAGCGGTAACGGACTAAGCGACCAACCAAGACCCCAATAAATAGGCATTGACCCGACGGGAGTAAGGACATCTTCGGTTGATGCCAAGATCTACAGAGGCCCAAGATTCATCGGATTAGCTAGCCAAGAATATCCCAACAGGATGATCTGGATTATCCAGCCCCAACTCAATGGGTTGACCCCATCCAGTCGAACACCGTTTGTACTCGATCATTGTAATCATTTGCCATATAATTCTAGACAAGCAAAAGTAGGGAGGTGGCAGCTTGAGGAGGATGCAACTCTCCTTGTGTCCCTCACCTGCCTGCTCTTATAACAAGAGGAGGGACCGAGGAGTCACACCCCACAAAATGTCACACATCAGACCTTACACGACGTTCTAGAGCGACGGTGTGGCATCCCATGGTAGTCACACCTCCCTCCTTTCGACTGATCACTTGCTACAACACATCATGCTTACCGCACATAGGGAACTGGCATGAGTTTAACCAACATAAGCTTGCCCTCCTGTCGGCCAATAAGCAACCAAGAGGGAGATAGTGAAGATCCCTCCTACCCCACAGTTGTTTGACCAATGACCACTGGCATGGCTCGACGCTTCACCCCTAGCGCCTGACCAAAGCGGCGCGGCTAAGGACTCATCCGAAGCTATATGCATTTTCTGCCTATCTCATACATCAACTTGTGATCGAGCATGGCTCGACGCTTCACCCCTAGCACCTGACCAAAGCGGTGCAGCTAAGGACTCATCTAGAGCTGCAGGCATTTTCGCCCTATCTCATACATCACATTGTGATCGAACATACTCGTACCAAGGACACCCATGCGTGCCCCCGGTAGGCCACGAGCCAGGAACCAAACTTTTCAAATACATTCTTGTCCTGAGCGTCATCTACCGAAACTCTGCCTCCTCACAAGCGCTCGCACGCTCCCCTCGATAGACCATTAGTTAGGGGTGACCTTCTCAGGCCCACTAGACATCGTTGGGGAGACTAGCAGATACCCTCGCGTGATGAACAGTTTTAGAGCCACGTAACCTTGTTTTCTCTTTGTGTTCTTTGCATAGATTTCACACACGGCCTCCCAGCAGATAAATTACGCGGCACTCGGGGGTGCTGAGGAGGATATGATACCCGGGCATGCTTGCAAGGTCAGGGTCTAGATGCGTCCCCTACCCAGGCGTTGAGTCACCCTCTTGAGCCCAATTGCCAGCAAGGCGCCCATCGACTTGGGAGGCTAGGAAGTGCGAGGCTACCCACACACAACATGGTCTGGCGGGACCAATGGGCACGAGCCCACCAATGATACGACCCTAGCCATGTAACCATAGCTCGGCCAGGTATATAAGGCGAGTTAGGGGGCTTCTCGGGGATCCAAGGCATTCTCGTGCCTCCATCTTGATTTGTCGTTGCCCCCTCCAAACAAATATGTCGTCGCTCGACGCCACTACCGGTCTCGGGAACTCTAACATTGTTATCATAACTCTTTTACACTAAAGAAGGGAGAGGATGAGACCCTCTATGTCGTGTGCTCCTTCTCAATCGTCAGCTTCTCGGCGGCCAAAGCGTTCACTGATGACATGAGGACAGGACCGGTAGCCTCGACGAAGGCAACAACCCTTTCTCGATAGGTCTCGACAATGGCACACTCCACATCAAAAACTTTGGATGTTCGTCCCTCAGCCTCCTATATAACCCGGGTAGGAACGTCGGCAACGATACCATTGACTCGCGCCATGGCAGCAATAACTGTGTCTACAGCTATTCCTTGAACCCAAAAAGCAGAGTGGGCTTTAGATCCAAAGAAGAGCTCGGGCACCAGCTTGGACAACCTCTCCAAGATGCTAGGAAGCTCCGCACGAAGCAACTTCCTAACCTCCAACACAAACAAAGTCCAATCGGGCGATTACACGTCGAAGCCAGGAGCACATGATTGAGCCTCTACCAATAGGAAGAAGAGAGTTCACGCTCGAGGCGAGCTCGTTTTTTCTTTCTTCGCCTTCTGTGTCACCTCCCAAAGCCTCCCTTCCACCTCAATGGTTTCAGCATGAATGTGAGCACATGCGACCCAAACTTCATCGGGCTACGATGGATGTATTTAACCCCCTTCACCTCACACATTGCTGCGTGATGAGGCGCAAGTGACTCATGCAAAATAACAGAAGAGTCCCAAGGGCATAACTTGCATCAATACATGCTTAGACGAAGGAGAATACTGCCATACCCAAAGACGTCACTTTGCCGTATCCAATCACACATTGATATCCGCCACCCCGCCAAAAGAACCATCCTTCTGCACTGGCATCCCAGCATCCGACAAGGATGAGAATGGTATATCATGGTGTGAACCTTGGTTCCATGAACACATGTTCTCCAATGAAGTATTTGCAATAGGTTCACCTCCTTTCTGTCCTCTGGGCCTGGGGGAGCCGCTACATCAACATAAGCAAACCAAGGATAAACCTCAAAAGGAGCAGCTCCAGATGCTCGACGACTCAACTCAGCTCATCAACTTGCCATCGTCATTTCCAAAGTGCCTCCTAGGTGAGACCACGTCGATTTCACTTCCTCTAGGACAAGCGTGGCACCCCATTTCCTGAAGGCAAGAGCGATCTTTTCCGAAATTGAAATACGTCAACAGAGTTCAAATAGAGGGGAAAAGATTCACGGGGCCTTGAAGCGCTTGCATTTCCTGGGAACTCGATGACCTCGACAACACCAAGTGTCTGCTCACAGCATCAACGTCGGAGCAAGTCAAGGAACCAATGCATGTAGCACGGGTAGCTTCGACTGAGGAAGTTGCCATGTCATGTTTGGAACACTGTGAGGGAGGCCACCTCCATGAAAGTCAAGAATCAATGAAGACGACTCTGACCCCCAAAAAAGACATAATGAAACCCCCTGGACTCCAAGCAAAGATAGGAAGAGTAACCACGATACTGAGAAAGTAAAATGAGCCATACTATCATGGTCCTCAACTGGGAACATGGGTCTAACATAAAGGATAGGTAGAGTTGGACCCCAAATCTCCAACTCCCCTCCTGAAAGAGATAATTGGGGTGTGATTCCACCTCAGAGTCCTCTATCGGGGTACAGGCGTTGAGCAAGCTAAATGGAAATTATATGAACCAAATGAAAACTCACCACCAAGTCTTGGGCAGGAAAAGAGCCGAAGAAAACTCACCACCCGAATGAATGGCAGGGTCACAACTGGCAGCGTGCTAAAGCGAATGCCCCTGCCACTGAGTTACGATAAGAGGCACCTAATAAAGTCTTCGACAATGTGGGGTAAAGACAACCCATACATGGCAAGACGGTAAAAGGCCATCGCCATCAAGAAAATTGACTTGTTCATAGATAGAGGTGCCTTACAGCCCCTCCTGCTCGCAGCGACTACATTGCAAAATGGTAGAACCGCTACATCCGTTGAGAAGAAAGACCACCATTTTATGACCCCATCACGGATCTAATGAAGAGGACACAGGGGAGCAAGACGTAAACCCTAGGGTGATGGGAGAAAAGGCATAAGCGGGGATAAAATTTGGCTCTCCCCCTTCCTCGGGCAAAGCTCAGAGAAATGGCAGAAGACATCGAGCTCCATTGGGTGGTCAGGAAACGCCTCACACATATGAACAAAAACCGTTCAAAACAATGATGGAAGGAGGCATCACATGCACCAGCTGAATCTAGTAGAAACAAATCAATTTCTCCATAAAGTCCAAGAGGAGAAAGCCAAGCCCGTCAGCAAAATGGTCTGGTATCATCACCATCTTCCTCGGCATTGGGAGGGCAATATTATCGGTGGGATTCGGTAGGCCAGCTGCATGGGGAGTAAACCTTAATGACGAAGCCAATGTTACCTTGATGAACTCATGATTTGGGCCACAACGAGACCAGAGGAGAAAGATGGGTGTGGCGGGATGAGCTTCCTCTGCCCATGGATCCAAAAACCAACAAGAAGGCATAAGGAGGTTGAGAGCAGCGAGCCCCAAGGAAATGAAAGAAGAAAGGGAAAGGAGAGGAGATGATACCTTCGACGTTACCCACTAGGGATCTATTCATCCCATAACAGAGTAGTAAAAGCGGTTGAACCACCAAGCAATCACCCAAATCTAGGTGTCAAGAAGGCGCTCCAGCGTGGTCGCACGTATTGTGGCGTGGGGAGGCATCCGAAAACAATCTTCGGCCAATGAGCCGCCTGAATCCAAGGGGGCACGATACCTATGCGATATTACATCAGCATCCACAATTCACGTTGGCATCCCATGCAAGGCATGTCGCATGTTAAAACTAGAGTATGGAGGATTAGGGCAGGTGATGACCCAACAAAACATGGTACACCACGGTCTAATGTGTTCGAACGACTTCAACACCACATCAAACTATCAGGGCAACATGCCCACGACTTCCTTTCGTATGTTGATTGGGGCTTGTCTGGGGGAAGTGTATTTCCCCACTTCTCTGTGGCGCGCCTCCATTATTCGAGGAGTAATAGCCCATTTTGGTACGACGAGAGGGTCCATGCTTGGGTCACCAACTTCCACATATGTCTTAACCCATGTTTCCTTGCAAAGGGGGATTCAAGGCATTTAGGATTCTAAAGACAGGTCGAAGGAGACCAAGGTGGTGACAGGCAAAGCCACCGACTTCCATATATGCGGCAACCCATGTTTCCTTCAAAGGGAGATTCAAGGCGTTCATGGCTCTTAATATAAGACAAAGAAGACCAAGGTGGTCATGGGCTAAGCCACCAACCAAGACCCCAATAAATAGGCATCCACCTAAAGGGAGCAAGGACATCTTCAATCCACGGTAAGATCTCCAGAAGCCTAAAATTCACCAGATTAGACTAGTCAAATATATATGATCTAGACATCCCACCCAGATCGTCCACCCCTAGCTCGGCAAGTTGACCCTGACTTGAACGCCCTTTGTACTCAACTATTGTAATATTTTTGTCATATAATTCCACACAAGTAGCAATAGGGTTATTACTCACCGCACGAGCGCCCGAACCTGGGTAAAATTTATGCCCCGTGTCCATCAGGATAAGGTGATGTCCCACTACAATACAAATTACGTGCGGTTATGCTTGTTGTTTGGTACTTTGCCGAAAACACCTTGAGAGCTATCTTGTCATATGCCTTCTCCAAGTGGATGGAAACCATATGTGGATCCTTCTTATGCTCCTATATCTTTGCATAAGCTGACATAGAAGGAAAATCACCTCTATAGGCGATCTCCCGGGCATAAAACCAAATTTCTTTTTGTGGCATTTCTCTCACTTCTAAAGCGATGCTCAATCACTCTCTCTGAAAGTTTCATGGTATGACTGATAAGCTGAACTCTTTTGTAATAAGTACAACTTTGAATATCTCTTTTATTCTAAAGATAGGTACTAGTGTACTCTTCTTCCACTCTTGGGGCATATTGTTTCACCAAAAAAAGGGTTGAGTAGCTTAATAGCCATACTACTACCGCGTCCCTAAGACACCTCCACACCTTAATAGGAATACCATCTGGCCTCAAATCCTTTCCTCATTTCATCATTTTCAGTACCTTCTTAAACTCGAGCTCATGAACCTCCTCCCAAACCGCCTATTGGTGTCATCAAAGGAGTCATCTAGCTCAAGCATATTGTTCTCATTCCCACCATCGAACAACTAGTTAATGTATTCTCTCCATTTGTTCTTGTTCTCCTCATCTTTCACTATGGGTCGATTTTCCTCCTCCTTGATGCTTTCAACTTGGTTGATGTCCCTTGTCTACCTCTCACGAATTTTTGCCATCTTGTAAACATCATTTTCTCCATCCTTTGTGCTAGCCGCTGGTATACCTCATCATAGGCCTGCCTCCATACTTCACTTACAACTCACATTGCTTTCTTCTTGGCCTCTTTGTATTTATGCATGATCCTTGTGCTTCTATCATGGTGCCAACTCTTGCAACACTCATTCATTTCCTTTTGGACATCCTCATTCCACCACCACGTGTCCTTAGGTTCTTATTTCTTACTGCCCGTCACCCCAAACACCTCCCTGGCTACCTATGATGAGCGTCCTAATTGTAGCATCAACTAACTCCAGCGGTCTCCCTATCAAGGATCCTACATTCCAACTACTCACCCGAATCAGATTTTCCTCACCTAGATTCCTTACCCCTCGCGTACATAGAGTGGAATGGGTTCCGAAATAGAGAGTCACTAAGAGGGCTACGCCCAAACAAATTTCTATTCAGTTTCATAACCTTAAGCATGGCTGATTTTTACATAGGCTCGCCAAGCATAACACAACCCTCGTCGTTTACCCAGGCTTGGAACCGGCTATGCTTAAAATACATAGGGGGTTCATTTTGGACACTAACCTATGAAAAATGGCATGTAGATGCACTAACCTATGAACTAAATGCATTATGGATTTGAAATGAAAAAATCTACAAGAAAGCTATTTCAACTTAGTTAAACTAATTTGACCATGATATAATATGGTAGAATATTATATTTATGTAACGATGGAACCAATTAGTTATTCTTTCATGGGCCACCCATCTTTATCCATTTACCCATACAGATTGTGCCTTTCCGTTGATGCATGAGCTTTCCCAACTATACATCTTTTATGTAACTAGGTAGAAGACAATCTCTTGCTAGATCCTCCTTCCTATTACACTAAGTCAAATATAAAAAAGTTATCTTCTATGCTTGTGAATGCCATTAGTTTCTTAGTCATTTATTGTTGAGTTATCTTCTATGCTTGTGAATATTTTTAGTTTCTTAGTCACTTTATTGTTGCATAGTATACTACTTTGGTGTGCTTGTTCTCACAATATCCTAAGGAAAATTTCGAAAAGCAATGTCATGCAAACTGTTTTTTTCGATAATATTGTGTTGTGATATGATATCTAGGGCTATTGCTCATTAGTGGTGATTTTTCATGCACATTTACGATCTTTCTATGGTACTTGTGATTTTTGTAGTTTGATGATTCATTTGCAACTCTCTGTCTAACTTGATTTTAAAAGATGTGCATAGGAATTTCTACGTCAATAAAAAAATGCTCTCCGGTGGGCATTGCTACAACAAGATTTGCAAGAATTTTCCTTTATATGGTTTTGATGGTGCCTACAGTGATAAACAATTATCAAATTTTGATAATATTATCGTTCATATGATTGTTCGGTTTTTGTAAACTTGTATATCACATGAATATTGTTTTTGTACTTCACTGCGAAACTCCTTCCCTATTTTAAGTATTGACGTCATAAGATTTAGTTGGTTCTATAATTTTCAAGGTACCTTTAGTAATGGAAGTTAAAAAATCATATATTATTCCTATTATGAAGAGTCATCTACACAACTTTTTAATATTAGCAATAGTCATTTTAATGTTTTTTGAGAATTGTGTTCCAAAAAATATATTTCAATGCACTATTAATTTCCACTATGTTCACAAATTTAAATCCGGTCTTATCCTATTTTAAATGCACTAATTTTCAAGGTTAAAAATCATATATTGTTCCTCTTGTTTAATTTTTTGTTGGGGATTTCCCTCAAGTCTACAAATTCAAAACTAAACTTGTATTTTATATGGAGAAAATATACTTATAGGATGTGTTCTTGTGATGGCATGTTAAGGTTTACCTTACAAATGCTAGTGAATATATTCTTATAATCAACATGTAAACTCTCATATTAAGTTCAATTGATATTTTGATGAGACATTGTAATGTTTGAGAAGGTGCACTTTTGATCATTGATTTAGGTTATTTAGTTTGACTTATATCTCGCAGTGTCACTTTATCTCATGTCTTGACTTTTTTTTTCTTTGACTCGTATCTCATGGGGTCACTTCAATCTTGGACCTCGCCCCTCTATGAAATGATTTTATCTAGAAGTAGGACCAGTTGTCACATCTCATTTTTTGTTCTTATCCATTTCCTCTTAGTACTATCTTGTCTTCCATACCACAACTACCTTTAATTGTCGATGCTTGTGATGTCTAGAAATCTATGTCAAAACACTATGAAGGTCCATGAGTCCCAACCATTAGCCTCATCGTGGTGTCCTCCTCCTTTCCACTCGCCTAGTGTGGCTATTGCCCATGTTGCTATGCATTCCTCCCCTCTTCTTCAATCCAAGCGACACACAATGGCATTGAGTACAAGGTGTCACTAAATTAGTTTAGTTCAGATGACAATAATTTTGACACTTACATTCCATCCTTGTGTCATACCTTCACATGTAGTAGGTTGGTGACAGGAGTTGAAGCTCCCACCTAACATGTGATAAAAATGAATGTATGAATGCTCAATAATTCTTGATAGTCAGTATTACATGGTTTGGCCTCCCATAACATTCTTTGACTCATTTTGCTCCCTCTATTTTAAATTTCTAACATCGCCACTATTTGCATTTGATTGTTCTCGTTGTCATCTCCCTTGTGAGGAATAGCACGATGGAGCAGGGGTGATGATGTAGCCATGAGTAGAGTTTTACTTGAGAGAGGGAGGAGTCAAAAAGTATAGGAAGTTGGAAGAGCAAAAGAGAAACATGAGGGAGAGTCCATTAATAGATGTGGATACTACCAAAATCTAGGGTTTATCCCCTATGATGTTCCTTGAGTGCCTTAGGCCTTGTACAATGCAAGGTGCTTAGGGGAGGTGCTTAGAGAAATAAACCAGGCTTTCCTTAAGCACCGGTGCTTATTTGTACAGGATAGACGCTTAACTAAGCGTCTCTCCTGTAGAAATAGGCACCGGTGCTTCGGAAAAACTCGGTTTATTTTTCTAAGCATCTCCCATTGTACAAGGTCTTATAGGTCAAAACCGAAGGCATTAAGAATTTTGGGAATGGTCAATTGGCTTGGCAAATGATGCTAAGATGATACTGGAGGTGGGATTGCAAGTTGAATCAAGGGAATGAGCTGAGGTGCCAAACATAGACTTTGGATGCGAAATAGAAAAGGGGAATCAAGATTGTAAAGCACACCGGAGCAAAGAATTGAGTGACTAATAGCCAATTTTATCGTAATGGTTGCATTCGCACTTGACAGATCATTGTAGCATAGTGTAGATTTAGGAGCCCTCTTTTTGCATTGGCATGGGTTCTAGTTACTAGATGATAGCAGGTAGGCCTTGGGTTGGTTCTCAGTTCTGTTCTGGTGTGATGAGTCATATTGGTGTCTTTTGTTCACATGCATAAAGGTAATGACTGAAAATGGTCATAATACACTTGTTTTGCACGATGACTGGTTACCTAGTAGCCTTTTGAATGATTGTTCCCCTAGATTGTTCAAGATTGCCGACAGGAACTGAAGAACCGTTGAGCAAGAATTCAAGAATAATAACTCGATCCATTCTTTGCCAGGATTACTGAAGTGGCTTAATTGAAAAGAATTTGTTCATATTTCGGAGGCACCACAAGATGTAGTCCTTTCGATGTACTAGGTTTACCCTATGCGATTGGTTCGTTCCTCATATGGGGTGTATTCGACAATATCAACCTATTTATTGTAGTTTTTTTGGTTTTCTTCTCCTTCTGAGGTAGTAAGATTTGGAAGGCCAAGACTGAGCCAAAGTATCAATTCTTTCCCTGGTTAGTGTCAGTTCATATTACGGTATATCCCTCGATAGGGTGTCGCGACTAGCCGAATGGCACAGATGGGGAACAGGAGGCAAGAGTTACCCATGTTCAGGCCCTGGTGGTGAAGGTAAACCCTAATTCCTGCTCTATCATATTGATGGATGGGGTGTACATAGTACAAAGGTTGCGATCTCGAGGATCACGTATGTATATTGAAGGTTTGATAGTGGATTGTGTTGCCTCTATCAACTAGCCTAGTGTCGCCTTATAAAGGTTGAGGAGGCATAGGGTTACATGATTTCCTAGTCGACTACGGCGGCCAGGAGTCCTTGCATGGTCTCCTAGTAGGCTTGACTTGGACGCCAGGTTGATTCATTCCTTCTTGGGAGGCCGTGGGCAGGGTAGCAGCCTGTGCCCTATCGCAGCCTGGTTGGCCAACTTCCAGTGGCCTGAGGTACCCCCAGTACATGGCATCGCCAATTAGCTATTCATAATCATGTTCTTACCTTTGACAACCTTGAAAGGCATGGTTGGCCCTACGAGCAAATTTGTGTGCTTTGTGGTTTGAGCCGGAGATATTCATCACCTTTGATTAAGATGATACTTTAGCCATGAGGAGTTGTTGTTAGTGAAGAGTTGGAATGGCATCCATATTGGCAACCATAGCATGAGTGTCCTCTATATGGCGTCATGGGACCTTCTGTTATCGGCCAAAATCTCAAACTAGTGCCAGGTAGCAGAACTCTGTGTGTAGAACTCATAAACCGTGGAGTCACCCTGCTGAAGAGCATGCTCATGGCAAATCACAGACTGGTATGACGCATCACCAGAGGGCTGATAGTGATGCCCAAGATGGGTCCACCTCTCAAATATAGTAGCGAGGCCCATAAACTCAGACGCAAACCGAGGCAAAACACTAAGTGAGAACAGCCGCAACACACATTATCATCAAACTACTAAGTGTAAGCAAAGTGAACCTCGTGGTAAGTGGCAAGACCTCCCCATAGGCCAAAACCTCTTGATCATAAGCACAAACCGCATCCTCGTCAGCAAGCTTAACTACACCCTTAGCAGCCTGAGGAGCATTCGCAGCAAGAGACGATGGTGTCGGCGAAGTAGGAGCCACAAGAGGAACCGTATGTGGCAGACAGGGGGGCTTACCAAAAAGAACACCCGGAGACGAATCCACGCATATGAATGTACATAAAGGCAACGAGCTGGGTGGAATTAGCACCATAAAAAATTACCGAGCACCATGAGCACCGAGGAATGGTGACATAACTTGACGATGAAGACATTGCACCTCTTTTTTTTTAACTTTTTTTACTCTTCTTTTGGACCGATGACCAACTCAACAGGCAACCAAATCAATTCAGCGGTAGACCTGCTCGTGGAGGGGCTGGACCGGCGGTCACGCAGGAGGCCGGTAGACCAAATCACGGCCTCATCGACCACTCAATCCGGCAACGGACCAACGGGGCGTAGGAAGTCGGCAGCTCTACCAGGTGGATGTTTGGAGCGGGCATGCGGGCACGCGGCCGAATCGAGTTGATGGCAAGCGGACCAATCAGGCAACAATGTGGCCAAATCGAGCTGGCAACACAACCAACGGGCGACGACGGACTAGGAGAGGCAGCGGGAAGTTTGAATTGACCCGACATTGACCAGATCTAATGAGATCAAAGCGACTGGTGGGTGCAGCGGAGCAGTCGGGCGTGCGTGGACCAACAAGAAAAACAACATTGACCAATGATGAATTGATCGGGATCTTGATAGGTCAACTCAGATTGGAGGCAGCAACAGGGATAGAGTCGACGGCGGCAGGAGAGACAGGGCAGGGTCGACTAGAGAGAGAATGACAATGCATGATGGTGGATCAATAGCATGAGTTGGACGTGCCAAAAAAACTAAGCTCTGATACCATGTCAGGAATATGCAACTTGTGTTTCCTGGGGGCCAATGACCAGCATATATATTCATGTATAGGTGGTATGAGCAAAAGCCTCATACACCGGGGAAAATATACATGCTATACATAGAACATAATAGAACTCTAACACTATGGACCATCATGCCGATGATGCTTCCATTACGTGGCAATAGATATAGGAGTCTTTCCTCCCATTGTTAAAGCACCTTCATGTAGGCCTATTACTCTTGCGCTCATCTTCATCAGGAATTTGCACAATCAAATAATATAGCGTGATCTTGTGACCCGACCTCATCTAATGCATATGTTGCCCAATAGTCATAGTTGCTTGTGTGGTGGAGTGTGCACATCGAGGGAATAGGTCTGGCATCAACCTTCCTCAAAAGTCTTGCTTACCCTTTGTGTGTTTCCTTAAGTCGAGGCTAAGAACTTCAGTAAGATTTCTCATTTATTGGCTACACAAGATGTTTGAACATTTGAAAGAACACCAATAGGACATACGACTTTGCAGGAAGAAGCGTGGTGCAAAGCACCCCCCCCCCCCCCCATGTCATATGTATTCTTTTTTGCCAGCAAATAGGGTGCAACCTCTCATGATGATCCTAGTAGGTTGTGGATCAAGAGATATACCCCCTCACACTCTGGTCTCATGTCAGTAGTTCTTCGAGATTGCCTTCTAAATGTGTGATGGGAGGGGGATATATACATGAGTGATGTTGTATGCCTTTATTCACTTCATGATCAAGTGAGGCCTTCCTATTCTGCCCAAAGGTTTCCACTATGCTCCAGATGAGGAGGTACTTCAGGCTCTACCATACTATTGTCCTATGTCGAGGTTCTTTATAGTGATAGCCTTCATATGCCGAAGGTTGAAGGATGTTGGTGTGCTACTTGTCAAGGTTCTTTATAGTGAGGGCCTTCATATGTCGGAGGTTGAAGGACACTGGCATGCTCCATCGAGCAAGACGACCCTAGGGGCCTGTTTGGATCGTAGCCCGCGTCTGCCCAGCCAAAATATTGGCGTTGACCAGGGCTTCACATCTCGTTTGGATAAGCGCCCAAATTTTGGCACGCCAAGCTCGTCGTAGCCTTTCCCCTCTGTTTCTGCGCCAAATCGTTGGCGAGACGCGGGCGGCCGATTTGCTCGCCGATATTTTGGCGCGCCCACAGCGCCCGCGATTTGGCTGGGCGGACTTGGGCAGTAACCAAACAGCCTCTAGGATAACATGCTCTTATAGTTATCCCAACTTTACGATACCATTTTAGAACAAGGGCTTGAAGGGAAGCTCCTTAGCTACATCATCGTCAACTTCATGGACAATATCATCATTTGTATCTTTGACCCACACCTTTCATTAAGGCTTAAGATCCACCTCTTTGATCCTTCTAGGATGTTCTTGCACAAATTGATGGCCCAAAGGGTTTAAATCGTGCCACAAAAGCAAACTCAAATCCTTGAACAAGCCCTTATGTGCATCTTTACATGTTTGCTTCCTCGAGCTCTTTGCCCCAGTAAGAAAAATTGCTAGCGAGCTTCTCTTGTTTCTACTTGTTAAACGGCAAGAACATTAGCAGCTAGACTTTTTGTGCCGAAGTTAATGACTTATGGATTACGTCATTTGTGGATCTTTGAAGGATGCCTGCTTTTGCAAAAAAGTATGCTTCTACTCGGTAATGTTGTTTACAGTCAGGAACTTCCACCATGCCGTATGCATGACCTTTCAGGGTAGCGAAGATGGGGTATGCTAAAGCCCTAGAGGGGCAACACACGATGTTGAGTGCATGACCTAGTAAGGCTTGTTGGACCCTATGAGCTTCCTCTGTGATGAAAGTGCCTAAAAAGTCATTGGGGCCATCTCGGTGGCCCATTTCTTCTTAGGTAACGTAAGTAGGAAAATTGAGTGAAGATGCCAATGTTCGCGACCGGATAGTCGATATGAGTGTCTTGAAGTAGTAACATCAATTTCAGGAGGCCATTATCATCGTGTTCTTGAGCTATGTAGGGGCTTTCCTGGATGTCATATATTGTTCATTATGCTTTTAGGAAAAGTGAATTGGGTCATGATCATGGTCTACACAAAAATATTGGGCTCTTCCATTCAGTAAGGAGTAAGGCTTCTTGAACTTTCAATGGGAACCTTTCCAAATCAACCTCCTCTTAGGCAGTTAATAGGTCGGTCTTGTTCAGGCCCCTAGCCCTTTTCTCTCTAATTACTCCACCCTTTCTCCAAAAATTAGTGCAAACTATGATGGAAACAAAATAATCTATATACAGGTAAAGTCATACTACCTGAAATTGAACTCAGTAATCCCTAATTTGTAGGAAGCTTGGTGAAGTCATACTTCTAAAATTCCTATCTTCATAAAATCTCTATTTGCATATGCTCTCCAAAATTATTGTTATTGCAAGTTCTGAATAAAAAAGGTGGTACAAAAGCTTCTGAAATTACACTAGGTAGATATTGTTTCTGCAGGTAGAGACATAACCTATATACAGGTAAGACAGAGAGACATGAGTTCTATTTTACTATTTTCTCATAGTACTTAGAACTGTGTTTAAAATTTCCAGCCAGAGCCTAAATCTTGAAAGTACAGTTTCCAAACGTTAATGTTATCCATTTATTTTCAGCATAGAAGGTACATATGACCGCTATCAGGCATTTGCAGGAGCCGGAAAGGACGTGAATGAATCCAGTGCAAGTAACAACAATGTAATTAATCACTACAGCTTTTCTTATTGCATAGCTTAGAGCTAGTTTATGTGTGGAACATTTAGCTGCCAAGCATCATACTGTTGAATTTAATAAGTCTGTATTTCTGAATTTACCACGGAAATGCACTATGCATGATGAAGTGTTTGTTATCAAGAATTATGTTGCCTATGCACAGGACCAGCAAAATGAGTCAAACATGATTATTTTTATAGTCTAAGTCTAGGTTGTAATCACCCCATTTTGTATCCAGGATAGCCAAATTGTATAATTGTTTATATACTCTTTTTAAGTAAGATTGTCTATATCCCCACATATCTCTGACATGATATGTTGGTTCTGAACCAGGATGGAGATCCTTCAAATATACAGTCAAGGCTTAAAGAGATTACTTCCTGGTAGCCCTTGAGGCTTTACACCATATCTCCTAGTATGTTATTTACCACGTTTAGTGCAATGCTGATTATGTGCAATCCTGAAGGTCTCTTCAAAACAATGCTGATGACTCAGATGCTAATGAGCTAGAGAAACTGGAGAAACTACTGACAGATGCTTTGAAGAATACAAAATCCAAGAAGGTACACCTAAATGACTGTTGATATTTGTAACCAACTTTTGTAGCAAGGAATCAAGTTTCTGGTTCCTGTTGCGCCCTTGCACCATCAGAAAATGCTCTGTTTTCGGCCATTTTCACTAATTAGGCGGTTCACAGTTTGAGCATGATCTTAGTTGCTGCAGTCTTGCTCTTGATGCTCCAACTAGACATAAGCAATCCATGGTTCCTTAACAAAAAAAAGTCTCCTACCTAATGGTGTACGGTATATATTTTTCATTTGGATTGACTACTCTCAGGCACAACAGACAGTTCAATGATGTAGTTGCATCTAGACTCTTAAAAGAATGGTGCTGAACGTGTCAGTTCCTATATCTTGGTAAATGATAGGTAAAATACATTGAAAAAAAAACTCATTGGCTAATTCACAATACATGTGGCTGTGTTTGATAGTTTCACTGTTTCAGCATAACTCAGAGGAAGTAAGCTGCTAGTACATTTTCTAAATTCAGCAATAAAGGTAGATTTGCTACTGTGCTATAGACCTGTATTGTGTAGAACTGTACTTGGATGAACTGTCCTATGATGTGAAGTCAACAGATGTTCTGGCTATACAAGAATCAGGCTACCATTGATGTTTACCGTCAGACAGCGACAAGTTGGTTCTGTTGTCATTTTTTCTGAGTATTGTGTAGCTTATTCCATGGCATTAGTAAGCCTGTTTGTATTGCAGACGGCCTGAAATGACAGAAAAAAGGGAGACATCAGATTATATCCTGTCAGTCCTGCACACACACAGGAAATTAAATTTTGAAACAGAGCCTGGCATGAGAGTTCAGTCAACACAAAGACTATTACAAGGCTATTTGGCGTGTAAATTGAAACTGGATATTACTGTATCCTCTGAATCCATGTACAAAGAGTTATTTACAAGCTCTGCTTTGTTGTCTCTGGACTGCAGATGTTGGCGCAACAAAATAGCGGTGCTGGCACGAGTGCGAGCGGCGAGAACTCCAGAAGGACTTGAGCAGCCATGTGATGTGCATGCATTTGGTACAAGCAAAGCTCTGTTCATGATGCCACCTCTTCCCCAGTTATTGGGTATGAACTATGAAGGAGTTGTGAAGGTTGCTGCTTGTAAGGTGCAGCAAAGGCATGAGGGGCAAATTCAATAAAAGGGTGGTGGGTTAACACCAACAGTGTGTGTGTGTCCTTGCAGAGTTACCTGTTGCTTGTTCTGTTGCCCTACCTTTTGTGCTTTGCTAAGGCTGTGTGTGATGTTCATATTAACTTGTCAGTCTTCACTACACAGGTTATTCGCAGCTGAGAAATCACGTTATGTGGATGCAACTTATATAACCTGACACTGATGCTACCTCTCAGACTGGTTTTTCATTCCATTTTTTTTTCTCAGAGTAGTAGTATAATTTTTCATTCCGTGGCTCTAAATAAAAACCCTGAGAGAGAAATAGGAATATATTGTGATCGTGTAAGCTGGTTGTGTTGCCAACTTGCTAACCTGAAGAACCAAGCAGAAGCAGGCATTCAGTAGGCAGAGTTTACTAATCGATGCACCCTTACAGTAATCCCACCAATCAGATCGGGACCGCAGGAATCTTGGCATGCGCACAATTTAGCAAGGAGCGTCTTCCCCGCGATGGAAACAGTGCCGGCACGAGAGGTGAGACACGAGCGAAGCGTCAAGAAAATTCGGAACAGCAAGGGACGAAGCACGGGACGACAGCAAGAAGCAACCGCACCTGAGATGTAAGCCTGCAAACACCGGCGCCGCGGCACGCACGACGCGAAAGCCCATCCAGCCAGCCAGCCTCCGGCAATGGCGGCACGCGAGGTCACCAACCGCGGATGCTCTCCTCTTAGCCTTGACCGAGCCATCGACCCCCAAGTTGGACGCGTGCATGCCCGCTCTACATCATGCCTGCGATGAATGTGATCTGTCTGAATCAGCTGAATAATAAATCGATCGATCCGCCGTCGTCCGGCGCTCGCTGGAGCGGGCCACCGCCACACGGAGCATGCAGCGAGGGAAGGCTAGCGCTAGCGGCGGCGCGCGTGTTAAGCCCGGACGGGGGCGTCGTCCTCTTCTGCCCTCTCCGGTGGTTTCGCCGGGTAAAGCTAAGCAGCTAGGGGCGTCGCGCCGTTCAAATGCCCACGCGCGCCTCGCAGGCCGAGACGTCACGCTGCCTGCGTCATATCACCCGCGGTCATTGCCTCAGCGGTCACTGTGCTACGCCCCATATCGGGCATGTCCTCTTCTCAATGGCTCGCCTTTTCAGCCAGTGGCTTTGCTGAGCCAAGGCGGCGGGCGGGCGGGCGGGCGGCCTTTGACCCTTGGGGTGTGCTGGGGGTCAAGCCGGGCTGGAAAAGTCTAGAGGATGGGAGAAACAGGTGGTAGTACGTAACAACTTTGGCATGCACACGTACGTTTTGCAGGAATCTCGGCAGCGGTAGAAAACGACATACCTGCCTGCGGACGAACGGAGGCTAGGGGAGGCATTGGTGGAGCGCGCGTGCGGCGCCGGCCGGACCGGACACCGCTGCCGACGCTGGCATGGCCCGGTTCTGCTCCGCCATCCAGCGGGCACCGCTCGCCCGACGACGACGGACACCACAGTGCGCCTCTCCCGGGGCCTTCTACCTATCGGACGCCCATGTACCCAAATCTGTGTTGGGTAAGTCCGTGTCCACGCGACGCAGAGAGCCGGCTTTAACTTTGTTGGCAAAAACCTGGCCGACATCTAGACCAGCGAGGCCATGTAGTCACGTCCGGACGACGAACCATGGGAGGAAACAGGATTTCTAAGCAAGAGCACGATCTCTCCGAACAAAGTAGAGCAAGTTGGACACAGAACGCGTCGAGGCAGCAGCAGAGCAAACAGACATGGGAGGAAGAACGTGACACAAAGCAATACAAGCAGGCAGGAACACATCGACAACAGGGGCGGGAACCGGGAATATAGTTTGGTTACCGCTCAGCCGGCGACGCCTGGACGACCGAAGGGAGTGGAGGCGAGCGTCGCCATTTGGCTGCCTCCCGGCCGCTACCTCCAACCGTGGAGGCAGGCTTCGGCGCTGCGCCGCGTCTTATATCTGGCCCCTCCTGCTGCAGCATGCAGGTCCGAGAGAAGAGCAGCAGCGCCGTGTCAACGGGCCATTGGCCGGAGCCTGTCCTTTTTACTCGAGTCATCACGTACGGGCGCCTTGTGCAGGCTCGCGAGGGCGCGGATCGACCGCCGCGTGTACAGCTTTGGATGGGGTGCACGGGCCACGCGTCGGCTCGCCGGGGCACACACAAGGTAGGGCGCTCCGTGGCAGCTAGTGGCCGGGGGCCGGCGCACGAAGAACGTCATGTGTCAGAGACATGCTGCGCCCACCGACAAATCCGGATCCGCAGACAAGAACCGATCGCATCTTAAATTTGTTTCTCCGCATATGAGAATCTTATACTCCCTCCGTTCCATAATGTAGTGTCTATAAATTTTTTGAAAAGTCAAACCTCATCAACTTTGACTAAGTTTATAGAGAAAAACATTTACATCTAGAAGGCCAAACATATATCATTAGATTCGTCATAAGACATAGTTTCATATTATATATATTTGATATTGTAGATATAAGTAGTTCTCTCAATAAACTTGATCAAAGTTTGCAAAGTTTGACTTTCCAAAAAATCTATACGCACTACATTTTGGAACGGAAGGAGTATTTAAAATCTTAAATCCATACAAGACGCAAAAGAGAAAAACTTAAGTAGTACTCCCTTCGTTCCAAAATATAGTGCTTCCTCTATTCCTGTGCTTCAACTTTGACCATAAATTTAACCAACGAGACCGATTATGACGGGAGCAAAAGTTATACCAGTGAATTCGTATTCAAAAGAAGTTTTCAATTATGATCAAAGTTGGACATCGGGAAGCGCTGACGCACTATATTTTGGAATGAAGGGAGTACATAGATCAAATTACCTACACTACCCTAGTCCTCGTCGGAGATATCAACGATCTCTGTGCCAGGCTTCGGGTACATGGGAGGCAGCGGCAACTCCGGCTCCTACGGCACATCCGCGTCGGCATTCGGCTCGTCCGCGTCGTCATTCTCCGGATCCCCCGCACCCCCTCTGTCGGTGCACTAAAGTAGGGGCCCTTTAGCACCCTAGACTTGTGCACAGACGGTGGCAGCCTTCCCGACGGCAGGGCTTACCGGAGGATTATTGCGAACAAGACTCAAGACTTGGTTAACAAGGCCATGAAGAAGACCTCCAGGCATGTGATCGAGAAGTACTAAGGTAGTACAGAATATCAAGACTGGAGTTGTCGGCGAGCTACTTGCCGGCAAGCAAACGAATACCCCGCAAGCTCCGTACCGACAAACCACCACTACCGTGCCACCGCTCCACCTCAGCGACCTGCCGTCGCTTATCAAATAGGTGTCGAGCGGGCAGGTAGTTAGGTGAGTGTCGGTGTGAAAACCGGCAGACTTCGGGGTAGGGGGTCCCGAGCTGTGGATCTCGGACAGATGGTAATAGGAACAAGGAGACGCTGTTTACCCAGGTTCGGGCCCTCTTGATGGAGGTAAAACCCTACGTCATGCTCTTGTTTATATTGATGGAGATGTATCAAGTACAAAGTTGATCTACCCTGAGATCGTAAGATGTGTTTTAACTCTAGGGCTAGGTGAATGCGATTGTGTTTAAGTCCCCTCTACGGGCTAAACCCTTCGGCTTATATACACGCCAGGTAGGGTATCTAGGGTTACAAGGTCGACATCTAGGTGTGGAGGTGACAGAAAAAGTCTTGGAGTACATGTCAAGTCTTCGGCAGATGCAGTCTCGATCTTGCTTCCAGCGTGCGGCTTCCAGAGTCCACCTCGAGGAGAATGAGGGCTCGCCAACCCGTCCCGAGGACCATGGGCCGACTAGGTTGGTACCCCCTAGTCTGGGACACCGTTCGTGAGTCTTGTTTGGTCATGTCTCAGCGCCGCCACAAGGATAAGTTTAATGACACCCGTCCTGAAGGCGTGTCAAAATAATAAGAGGTAGCTGGGCGAACGGCACAGAAGGAGTGGCAACCCTTGCCGAAATGCCTCACCTGCTTGACACCTCACGGCGCATTTAATGCATTTGTCCTAACCCGTCAGAGTTAGGTATTTGGTGCTGTAGCCACTATTTACCCTGTGTAAAGACTGTTTTGCCACTGTGGTGACCCCTTGCTCTATAAAAGGAGGCCCATGGCTACCTTTACAAAGGTCGACACTTGCTCATTTGCACGCGTAGCTGCACTTCCCGCACACCTTGTCGGCAAGTCATGCTCCTTGTACTTGAGCTCAAACACATCCAATAAACTAAGCAGGAGTAGGGTTTTACGCTACACAACGGCTGAACCTGGGTAAACATCGTGCGTCCTGCTGCTTCTGCTCTTTGTGCTCCTTGATCTCCCCAGTCGAACCGCAAAGGGGTCGTCGCCGGTCCCATAGATCATCGTACGCACGACATATTTGGTGCGCCAGGCAGGAGGGTCGCTTGCGCGAACCTGAAGTAGCAATCCGCGCGTTAGCTTCATCATCTTCATTGCCATGGCTCCCAAGAAGAAGGGCGCCATGGCAGGCGCTCCGTCTGCGTCCAAGCTACTGACACCGACGCTTACGGATAGTGGTGGAGGAGGCGGCGGAGGAGGCAGAGGCCCCGAACAGCTTCCACGATGTTCTGGCGATCCAAGCCAGCCGAGCGGCATCGTCCGGAGCGGGAACAAAACAACCCGCATGCCACTAGGTCCAAGGATAGGGTTGTGTTTGCCTGCGGGCGGTGTGGCAAACTCCAAGGACGGTGCAGTGCCATCCAAGACACCCACGCCGCAACCATCCCAGGTCGTGCACGATGGGCAGCGCCACAGCGTTGGTGTTTCCGGACATCGCCATGGCAAAGCTCCCGCGCATCATTCTCAGGATGTGTAGGGCCAACATCCACGCCAGCATGCTGGCGAAAACAGGCCACGGCTGCAGGATCGTGACGGAGCTCCTTCTGGCTCTGCCAGGAGTAAGAGCTCCGCCCGATCTTCGCGCCACGCCATGCCCAACACGCCGGCAGAAGCCCTGGCACGAGCCCAGTTGCTCCTAGACTTTCCTCCTGCGGCGGAGAAGATGGAGGAGTGGAGAGCTACCATAGAGCCTCCTCAGCTTCGCCAACGACAAGCCGCAGCAGGCGGGGCCCTCTTGTCAGCAACTCACTGCTCCAGTGCGTGCTGCTGGTGAGCGGACCGGAGGCGGTGCAGCGACGGTGCAGTCGCCTCAACGACAACATCACCGACAGAGCCAGCGGGCCGACGACCATGACGACGTGTCCATGGCGTCGTCTGATCTGCAGCTCACCATGATCAGCGCCAAGTTCTCCAAGAACGGTGCGGGGAAGACACTCATACCATCATCGAGCAGCGATGGGAAGCATGCCGTTAGTCCGACAAACGTGTGGGGCCTGATGTTGATGAGCCTGCGTAGGGTACCCTAGGTGCCTGCCTTACAAAGTGGGTTGCCCAACGTTCACTCGTGAGCTGCGACAAGTCTAGTGGCCCAGTTCCCAGAATTTCAAGTCAGAGTTGCCGGAGAAGTACGACGGCAAAATTCACCCGTTAGAGTTCCTAGGAATTTACACCAATGCGCTGCAGGCTGCCGAGGGATGTGACGAAAAGATCCTCGCCAACTATTTTTCGTTCGCACTCAAGCCCAACATCAGATCGTGGTTGATGAACTTGCCGGAGAATTCCATCTCTTTGTGGTCGGATCTGTTCCATGAATTCATTGGCGCTTTCATTGGGGGCCACAAGGTTCGTGGTCAGCCTAGCGATTTACATGTGATACCGCAGAGGGATGGCGAGTCTCTCTGCAAGTATATACAAAGATTCATCCGTGTATATCACAACATTCCTGACATTCACCCTGCTGCTGCGATTACCGCATTTCATTGTTGAGAGAATTTGCACTAGTGAAAGTATGAACCCTAGTTCTTGTTTTCAAGCATTGCAATACCGTTTTTGCTCACTTTTGTTACTAGTTACCTTGCTGTTTTTATATTTTCAGAGTATAAAAACCTATATCTACTATCCATATTACACTTGTATCACCATCTCTTCGCCGAACTAGTGCACCTATACAATTTACCATTGTATTGGGTGTGTTGGGGACACAGGAGACTCTTTGTTATTTGGTTGCAGGGTTGTTTGAGAGAGACCATCTTCATCCTACGCCTCCCACAGATTGATAAACCTTAGGTCATCCACTTGAGGGAAAATTGCTACTGTCCTACAAAACTCTGCGCTTGGAGGCCCAACACGAGTCTACAAGAAGAAGGTTGCATAGTAGACATCAAGCTCTTTTCTGGCGCCGTTGCCGGGGAGGTGAGTGCTCAAAGGTATATCTTTAGATCTTGCAATTGAATCTTTTAGTTTCTTGTTTTATCACTAGTTTGGTTTATAAAACAAAACTACAAAATAATGGAATTGAGGTTGCCACATATAATTCATCTTTATAATGTCTTTCTTGAAAATGATGGATCGGAAAATTGTGCCAAAGTGTTAGAAGAAGAAGTCAGTAATGGCACAAAATCTTTGAATGATGAGCATGATTGCAATGTTGTTGGTATGAATTCTTTGAATATCCATGATGCTAATGATATGCAAAGCCATAAGCTTGGGGATGCTATGTTTGATGAATATGATATTTTTAGCCCCCCCAAGTTTTGATGAGCAAATTTATTATGATAATAACATGCCTCCTATTTATGATGATTATATTGATGAAAGTGGGTTTGGAAGAGTGTCAACTCTAGGTAATAATGATCCCACTATTTTGGAGGGTGTTGAATATTTTCACAATATTGATAAAAGTGGATTTGGAGAGGTCATTACTTTATTTAGTGATGAATCCACTATTTTGGAAGAGGTTCCAATTGATTATGAGAACAAAGTTGCTATCTGTGACGATTATTGTGATGACATGAATGCTATAAAGAATAATGATAACCATGAAACTTGTCATCATGATTTTAATTTTCAATTGGATTATGCCAATCAAGTATCTCATGATAGTTATTTTGTTAAGTTTGCTCCCACTATTATGAAGGAGAAGAAATTTGCTTATGTGGAGAGTAATAAAATTTCTATGCTTGTGGATCATGAAAAGAATGCTTTATGCGATAGTTATATTGTTGAGTTCATTCATGATGCTACTGAAAATTACTATGAGAGAGGAACATATGCTTTTACATATTGCAATAATATCAAGTTTCCTCTCTATGTGTTGAAAGTTTTGAAGTCATGCTTGTTTTGCCTTCCTATGCTAGTTGATTCTTGTTCCCATAAATTGTTTGATCACAAAATTCCTATGCATAGGAACTGAGTTAGACTTAAATGTGCTAGTCATATGCTTCATGATGCTCCCATTATGTTTCAATTCTTATCTTTTATGTGAGCATCATTGAAATCATCATGCCTAGCTAAAAAGGCATTAAAGAAAAGCGCTTGTTGGGAGGCAACCCAATATTTACCCCTAATGTTTTTGTGTGCTCACAAGATTAAGCTACTATAGTAATCATGTTTTATAGCTTTTGTTTGAATATAGTGCCAAGTAAAGCCTTTGGGGTAGTGTGGATGATAGTTGACTTGATTCTGTGCAAAAACAGAAACTTTTGCTTCCAGTAACAGAATTGTTAAAATTCACTGGAACGTGGAAAAACTCTGAATTTTTTACACAAGATTTATATACAAAGTTTCTACATTTTCCTAATTTTCAGAATTTCTGGAGCAAAAGAGGTATGAGAATAATTCAGATCTTTACAGACTGTTCTGTTTTTGACATATTCTATTTTCGATGCATAGTTTGCTTGTTTTCTAGTTTCTATGGCTTATATTGCTCAATATAAATGGTAGAAATGATAGGGTACAGTCGGCGTCATGTGAGAAAAAAATTGAATCTTGTCTTGACAGTACCAAAGAGAATGATTTGTTTTACCATACTAACCCATCTCACGAAGTTCCGTTAAGTTTTGTGTGATCGAAGTTTTCAAGTTTTGGGTGAGATATCGATATGAGAAGAATGAAGAGTGGGAAGAACCTAAGCTTGGGGATGCCCAAGGCACCCCAAGGTAATATTCAAGGAATACCCAAGCAACTAAGCTTGCGGATGCCCCGGAAGGCATCCCCTCTTTCGTCTTCAACATTATCGGTAACCTCACTTGGAGCTATATTTTTATTCGTCACATGATATGAGTTTTGCTTGGAGCGTCATTTTATTTTATTAGTATTTGCTTTCTGTTATTTATAGTAATGTTTTTCATCTTTTATTTCAATAAAAATGTCAAGTATAGCCTTTACCATGCTTATTTTGCAAGTCTGTATGTTGCTGTTTGAAAAACAGAAAGTTTGTTATTATGATAAAACAAAATTTCTACAGTGTGGTAATTTTTCAGAATTTTTGGAGTTAGGGAAGTCTGAGTAAAATTGCACTATTTACAGACTGTCCTGTTTAGACAAATTGCTGTTATGTTTGCATTGTTTGCATATGTTTGCTTGTTTAATGATTCTATTTGAGGATAGGAGTATTAAATATGCAGAGGCATTTAGTATTCAATGTTAAATAATAATTTTAGTGATTTGATACAGTAGAGAATGATAAGGTGCCGCATTGATTCATACTAACTTTTCTCACGAGTTCTTGTTGAGTTTTGTGTGGATGAAGTTTTTAAGATTTAGGGAAACCGTGATATAAAAGGAATTAAGGAGACACAAAAGCTCAATCTTGGAGATGCCCAGGGCATCCCAAGATAATATTTCAAGAATTCTCAAGCATCTAAGCTTGGGGATTCCCCGGTAGGCATCCCACCTTTCTTCATCAACAATTATCTGTTAGCCTCGGTTGAGCCTAAGTTTTTGCTTCTTCACATGATATGTGCTATCCTTGGAATGTCATTTTATTTTGTTTTGCTTGATGTTTTAATAAATAATTAGATCTGAAAAAAATTGAGAGAGAGTCTTCACATAACTACTTAATTATTTGACTACTCATTGATCTTCACTTATATCTTTTTGGAGTAGTTTGTCAGTTGCTCTAGTGCTTCACTTATATCTTTTTAGAGCATGACGGTGGTTTTATTTTGAAGAAATTGATGAACTCTCATGATTCACTTATATTATTTTGAGAGTCTTATAAATACTATGGCAATTTGCTTAGGTTATCAATTTAGTCCTAATATGATGGGTATTCAAGAGGGATATAATAAAAACTTTCATGAAGAGCATTGAATAGATGAGAAGTTTGATTCCTTGCATTTGTTTTGAGATATGAAGATGGTGATATTAGAGTCATGCTAGTAAGTAATTGTGGATTGGTAGAAATACTTGTGTTAAAGTTTGTGATTCTCGTAGCACGCACGTATGGTGAACCGTTATGTGATGAAGTCGGAGCATGATTTATTTGTTGATTGTCTTCCTTATGAGTGGCGGTCGGGGACGAGCGATGGTCTTTTCCTACCAATCTATCCCCCTAGGAGCATGCGTGTAGTACTTTGTTTCGATGGCTAATAATTTTTTGCAATAAGTATGTGAGTTCTTTATGACTAAGGTTGAGTCCATGGATTATACGCACTCTCACACTTCCACCATTGCTAGCCTCTCTAGTACCGCGCAACTTTCGCCGGTGCATTAAACCCACCATATACCCTTCCTCAAAACAGCTACCATACCTACCTATTATGGCATTTCCATAGCCATTTTGAGATATATTGCCATGCAACTTGCACCATTCCGTTTATTATGACACGCACCATCATTGTCATATATTGCTTTGCATGATCATGTAGTTGGCATAGTATTTGTGGCAAGGCCACCGTTCATATTTTTTATACATGTCACTCTTGATCATTGCACATCCTGGCACACCACCGGAGGCATTCATATAGAGTCATATTTTGTTCTAGTATCGAGTTGTAATTCTTGAGTTGTAAGTAAATAAAAGTGTGATGATCATCATTATTAGAGCATTGTCCCATGTGAGGAAAGGATGATGGAAGCTATGATTCCCTAACAAGTTGGGATGAGTCTCCGGACTTTATAAAAAATAAAAGAGGCCAAAGAAACCCAAATAAAAAAAGAGGCCAAAGAAGCCCAAACAAAAAAAAGAGAGAAATGGGAGAAGGGACAATGTTACTATCCTTTTTCCACACTTGTGCTTCAAAGTAGCACCATGTTCTTCGTGATAGAGAGTCTCCTATTTTATCACTTTCATATACTAGTGGGAATTTTTCATTATAGAACTTGGCTTGTATATTCCAATGATGGGCTTCCTCAAATTGCCCTAGGTCTTCGTGAGCAAGCAAGTTGGATGCACACCCACTTAGTTTCTTTTTGAGCTTTCATACACTTATAGCTCTAGTGCATCCATTGCATGGCAATCCCTACTCACTTGCATCGATATCAATGGATGGGCATCTCCATAGCCCATTAATTTGCCTAGTTGATGTGGGACTTTCTCCTTTTAGTCTTCTCCTCACAACCTCCACCATACTCTATTCCACCTATAGTGCTATATCCATGGCTCACGCTCATGAATTGTGTGAAAGTTGAAAAAGCTTGAGAACATTAAAAGTGTGAAACAATTGCTTGGCTTGTCGTCGGGGTTGTGCATGATGAAATATTTTGTGTGATGAAGATAGAGCATAGCCAGACTATAAACTTTCTTTGGTCATGATATTTTGAGAAGACATGATTGCTTTATTAGTATGCTTGAAGTATTATTGTTTTTATGTCAATATTAAACTTTTGTCTTGAATCTTATGGCTCTGAACATTCATGTCACAATAAAGAAGATTACAGTGATAAATATGTTAGGTAGCATTCACACTTCATAAATTCTTTCTTTTATCATTTACCTACTTGAGGACGAGCAGGAATTAAGGTTGGGGATGCTGATACATCTCCAACCTATAATTTATGAAGTATTCATGCATGTTTACAACAATTTTATATGGTTTTGGTATGATTTGATTAGAACTAACCCGGACTGACGCTGTTTTCAGCAGAACTACCGTGGTGTCGTTTTTTGTGCAGAAATAAAAGTTCTCGGAATGGACTGAAAATTTACGGTGATTTTTTATGGACCAAAAGAGACCTCCGAAGCACCGGAGCTGGGCCAGGAAGTGACCGAGGAGGCCACAAGCCTGCTAGCCGCGCCCTACCCCCCAAGGTGCTAGCTCCAGGCTTGTGGGCCCCTCGGGCACCCCCTTGACGTGAGACCGACGCCAAAAAATCCTATAAATATCCAAACCTCCGAAAAGAACCCTAGATCGGAAGTTCCGCCGCCGTAAGCCTCTGTAGCCACAAAAAACCAATCGGGAGCCCGTTCCGGCACCCTGCCGGAGGGGGAAACCATCACTGGAGGCCATCTTCATCATCCCGGCGGTCTCCATGATGAGGAGGGAGTAGTTCACCCTCGGGGCTGAGGGTATGTACTAGTAGCTATGTTTTTGATCTCTCTCTCGTGTTCTTGATTTGGCACGATCTTCATGTATCGCGAGCTTTGTTATTATAGTTGGATCATATGGTGTTCTTCCCCCTCTACCTTCTTGTGATGAATTGAGTCTTGCTCTTTGAGGTTTCGTTTTGTTGGATTGAGTATTGTATTTGAGAACACTTGATGTATGTCTTGCGATTGGATATCTGTGGTGACAATGGGATGTTCTATTGATTCACTTGATGTATGTTTTGGCACTCAACTCGTGGATTCCCGAGGTGACATTAGGGTAATCTATGCATAGGGGTTGATGCACGTTTTCGTCCTACGTTCTCCCATAGAAACTTTGGAGTGATTCTTTGTTGGACGTTGAGGGATTGTTATATGATCCAATTATGTTTTCATTGTTGAGAGAATTGGCACTAGTGAAAGTATGAACCCTAGGCCTTGTTTTCAAGCATTGCAATACCGTTTTTGCTCACTTTTGTTACTAGTTACCTTGCTGTTTTTATATTTTCAGATTACAAAAACCTATATCTACTATCCATATTACACTTGTATCACCATCTCTTCGCTGAACTAGTGCACCTATATAATTTACCATTGTATTGGGTGTGTTGGGGACACAAGAGAATCTTTGTTATTTGGTTGCAGGGTTGTTTGAGAGAGACCATCTTCATCCTACGCCTCCCACGGATTGATAAACCTTAGGTCATCCACTTGAGGGAAAATTGCTACTGTCCTACAAAACTCTGCGCTTGGAGGCCCAACACGAGTCTACAAGAAGAAGGTTGCGTAGTAGACATCAATTGTCGGGAGGCTGCGGCAGGCGAGAAGACGGAGGGCTCTGGCAAACCATATTGCAAGATCCACCGCACCAAGGGCCACGATCTCCAAGCGTGCCAGCAAGTAGAGCAACTTGCCAAAAAGCAAAAAGCTGAGTATGAGAAGCGTGATACGTCTCCAACGTATCTATAATTTTTTATTGTTCCATGCTATTATATTATCCATCTTGGATATTTTATATGCATTACTATGCTATTTTATATCATTTTTTGGGACTAACCTATTAACCTAGTGCCCAGTGCCAGTTGTTGTTTTTTCCATGTTTTTTCTTTTACAGAAAATCAATACCAAACGGAGTCCAAACGGAACGAAACTTTTTGACGATTTTTCTTGGACTAGAAGACACCTAGGAAGCTTCGGGAGGAGGCTAGAAGAGCCACAGATGAGACACAAGCCTGGAGGCCACGCCCTAGGGGGGCACCTCCCGAGCTCGTGGGCCCCCCGTGGCACCTGTAACCCTAATCTCAGCTCTATAAATACCCAAATATTCCCCGTATACCAGAGGGCACACCAAAAATACTTTTTTGCCGCCGCAAGTTTTTGTCCTCGTGAGATCCCATATGGAGAAGTGTTCCGGTACTCTGCCGGAGGGGGATTCAATCACGGAGGGCCTCTACATCAACCTTGCTGCCCTTCCGATGATGCGTGAGTAGTTTACCACAGACCTACGGGTCCATAGCTAGTAGTTAGATGGATTCTTCTCTCTCTTTGATCTTCAATACAATGTTCTCCTTGATGTTCTTGGAGATCTATTCGATGCAATCTTTTGCGGTGTGTTTGTTGAGATCCGATGAATTGTGTATTCATGATCAGATTATCTATGAATATTATTTGAGTCTTCTCTGAACTCTTTTATGCATGATTAAGATAGTTTGTATTTCTCTCCAATCTATTGATTTGGTTTGGCCAACTAGATTGATTTTTCTTGCAATGGGAGAGGTTGAAAGAACATGCGGTGCCCCCATTTTTGGTTTTGGTAATTGATGACAATCTCTATGGACTAATGGTTGCCTTGAGTTATATTTGAAGGATTTGTCCATAGGCTTTTCTTGGAGTCCATTTGTTGGTTTCAAGGAGATTTTGTGATGACCAAGATGCTATTCAAGGAATTACCTAAAGATTGGTCATGTGAGAGGTTGATCAAGACTAAGTCAAAGAGTGAATCAAGTTGATCAACACACAAAGCGTAGAAGATGTACCGAGGGGGACCAAGCGATCCCATGGTATGGTAAGCATTGTCAATTACGCTTTGTGTACTAACCCATGGTCTTCGTGAGAGTTCTTTATGGGGTTACGTTGCGGTGTGCAAGTTCAAGTGGATCATCACGAAGAGATCACATGCTTGAAGCTTGCCGTCCATTGTGGTGGCAATGGACTTGTGAAGATGAGCCAAAGAGTGGCTCACCCATAGTGGAGTATGGGGGAGCAATCAACTAGTCTTCACCGAGCCAACGGAATCAAGAAAGGTGGTCCAACTTGAGGAAGTCAAGATCGTCATCATCTAGCTCAAGTGGACTTTGTGCAATGCAAAGGTTTGCCCTTGATAGGTTTTCTCTTTTACCGGTCTCATGGTGGTAGTTGGGAGACCGGGTTATAGGATCGATTGCCGTACTATCAAGGGGGGCTCTCGATGAGTAGCTTGATCGTATCATTCGTAGAGAGCTCAAACCATTGCATCCTTGCATCATCTTTATTGGTTCTTGTTTGGTTCTTCTCCTTGTGAGATTTGGAGCTTATGGTCATCTTGATGACAAGCTTGAGTTCATCGAAAACGGAGTTCACTTGCATCTTCTATGATGTTTTCGATGTTGGAGGTTATGCCGGTTCTTCTCTGTTGGAGGTTTCACTCCTCTATAAGCTAGTCATACCTCCCCTGCCTCTTCTTACTATAACCAGTTGCTGTTTTGATGCTACTCGTTGTCTTCTTTCCAACAAGCTTGAGTTTGCTCAATTCGGAGCTCATTTGCAGAAGTTATGGCAGTTCTGGTTTTATTGTTTCCTTCTGTTGTCTTTAGCTACAAAATGAAGGCCTCCAAGTGCTATAGTTCTGTGGCGTGCGGTAGTACTGCTCAACGGAGCAGCAGTACCGCAGTGGCCCATGGTAGTACCGGCCAGGGAAGCGGTAGTACCGCGCTATGCGGTAGTACCGCTCCTCAGGTGCAGTAGTACCGTGGCCTCTAGCCCAGAACACTGGCATGCGCGGAAGTAGGAGCGGAAGTAATTTTTTACATCCGCGCCCTACGCGGTAGTACCGCTCTCAGCGTGCGGTAGTACCGTGCCGGATTTTTGCACAGACCGAGTATCAGCGGAAGTAGCCACGGATGTAATTTTATTAGTCCGTGCCTTCCCAGCCTAGTCGAACCCTGCCTTGCGGTAGTACCGCAAGGGCACGCGGTAGTACCACTCCGGCGGTTCTACCGCTCGTTGTTTTTAACACAACAGGGCCTCGTCTAGTCTCTGCCGCGGGAGCGATAGTACCGCATCGTAGAGCGGTAGTACCGCAAGGCCTTGCGGTAGTACCGCGGCTTGTGCGGTAGTACCTCATGTCGCGGGCTGAATAAGTGGGTAACGGTTGGATTTTTCCCCACCTATAAAAGGGGGTCTTCTTCCCCAATGGATCTTATCCTTTGAGCTCTTGTTCTTCCCCCATTGTTGACCTTCTTCGAGCTTGCTATCTCTCAATCCCTCCATGGATTCTTGCTAGTTTTTGGAGGAAAAGAGGGAGGAGATCTAGATCTACGTTTCCACCAATCACTTTCTCCTCTAGGTGAGGGGAACCCTTTGGATCTAGATCTTGGAGTTCTTCGTGTTCTCTTCTTCGTTCTTCCTCTCATTTTCCTCCCTAGCATTAGTTGCTTTGGTGGGATTTGAGAGAGAAGGACTTGGGCACTCCGTGTGCCGTTGCCATTGCATTTGGTGCATCGGTTTGAGTTCTCCACGATGATACGTGGAAGTGCAGTTGAGTAGCTTATTACTCTTGGGTGCTTGGTACCCTTGAGCTTGTTCCTCTTGGGTGCTTGGGCGCCCTAGACGGTTGGTGGTGTTCGGAGCTCAATCATTGTGGTGTAAAGCTCCGGGCAAGCGTCGGGGTCTCCAATTAGGTTGTGGAGATCGCCCTGAGCAATTTGACGGGTACCGGTGACCGCCCCCAAGGGTTGCCAAAGTGTACGGGTTCGGTGACCGCCCCCAAGGGTTGCCATTTGTACGGGTTCGGTGACTGCCCTCAAGGGTCCCTTAGTGGAATCACGGCATCTTGCATTGTGCGAGGGCATGAGGAGATTACGGTGGCCCTAGTGGCTTCTTGGGGAGCATTGTGCCTCAACACCGCTCCAAACGGAGATTAGCATCTGCAAGGGTGTGAACTTCGGGATACATCGTCGTCTCCGCGTGCCTCGGTTATCTCTTACCCGCGCCGCTCCGCCCCCCCCCCCACCGCTGCTCGCCGCTCTCCGCCCACGCTCGCCTGCGCCTGCCTCTGCACGCGCCCGCGCACGCACTGCCGGCCGTCGCCGCGCCCTTGCCGCCGCTCGCGCATGCGCCGCGCCCGCGTCCATGGCCTCGTGCCACTGACGAGTGGGGCCCGAGGCCCCTGTGCCGCTGACAGACGGGGCCCAGCCCCAAAAACGTTTTAGGAAAATAAAAAAAATGAAAATGAAAATAAAAATAATTAAATTAATTAATTAATTAATTAGCTAATTAATCCTGATTAGGTTAATTTAATTAAGTAGTTAGTGTTAATTAAACAGTAGTTTAATTAGTTAATCCCTAATTAACTAAACAGCCTATGACAGGTGGGACCCACTGGTCCTGGCGTCATGCTGACGTCAGCAAGACACTGTTTCGGATAATGTTTGATTTAAATAAATTAAATAAATTCCAGAAATCAATAAAAACTTTAGAAAATCATATCTTTTAATCCGTAACTCCGATCGAAAAACTTTGTACATGAAAATTGCTCAGAACGACGAGACGAATCCGAACACGAGGTCCGTTCATCCGTCACACGTCCCTAACTATCCGAACATGCAACCGTTCCTCTCCGGTCATCTGTCTGACAAATGTCCGGGACCGGGAAAACATTCCCGGATGGATTCCTCCTTCCTCGGTGACGTGCAACCATACGTTAGGACACACCCGGCACTGCATATTGTCATGCCGTACTTTGCGTTGCTCATGTTTGCTCTATATTTATACTGTTTCCTCCCCCTCTTCTCTCTCGATAGATCCCGACGCAGCTCTGGAGCCCGAAGACACCATTGACAACCTTGCCCTTGCCGCCGAGCAACCAGGCAAGCCCCCCCTTTTGATCATCCCGATATCGCCCATTCTATTTCTCATGCTTGCATTAGAATTGCTGCTGCTGCTGCTGCTTTACCTATTCTGATGCATAGCCTGTTCATTGTAACCTGTTGTTGATAATTACCTACATATCCTAAACTGTTTAGTCTAGGCTGGGTAGAGACCTATCAGTGACCCCACTTATCCCGACTGTCGCGCTGGATCGTCAGAAGACCCGATCAATGGGATTGAAGACCAGGCCCCGACACCGCACATCACCCCCTTTAGTTGTAATGACACTGCAGCGTTACTATCGAGTGTCGAGGGTGAAACCTCTTGTAGCACTTCTGATGTTAACTCTGTAGAGTAGCTATTCGGTCGTGGTCATCGAGGGTGATTCCTCCTTCACCGCTTCCGATAACGACGCTGTCGTACAACACCTCAAGTGTGGACCCAGTGAGGGTGATTCCTCCTAGTTCACCTTGACGGATACATCGAGTGGGAATTCAATGAGGGTGATACCTCGGATTCCCTGATGTTATGGACACACGGATACTTGGACTTTACAATGTTACTTGGATAGGCGGGTCGACCCTGAGGGGTACCCGCGTGCGCCTGAGTGACGAGTGTTGTGAAGACGGGTGCCAGTGTGGTGCCCGAGTGGTGAATACGAGGCGCGGCCGGGCATTCTTAACCCTTGCAGCAAGTCCTCGAGACGGGGCGACGGGGTCACATCTTTCATGAGTCTCTGCTCGTTACCGCAAGCCCCTAGTCCAAATGATTTGGATATTTGATCCGAGCAGGCCTCTGGTCTGATAGCACTAACCATCACGTGGGCATAGTATGGGCGTTCTGCATCGTATGCATCAGCCGAAAGCTCTGTCAGACGTCTAGTTCAGCATGGCGGCACGGACGGACCGGCGCCTTCCTGTAGTGTTGGTGCCTGGCTTCACCGTGTGCGCAACGACCCGGAGGGCGAGGGGCGATGGCCAAGACCCCCTTGCGCTTAGGATGTAGACCGACGGGGACCTCTTTGCTGAGCTGTAGGTAGGGTTGCGATGTGTCGTTTGACCGAGGCCGGGCATGACCCAGGAAAGTGTGTCCGGCCGGAATTAATCGAGCGTGTTGGGTAAGTTGGTGCACCCCTGCAGGGAAGAATACTTCTATCGATAGCCTGTCCTACGGTAAAGGACACTCGGAGTTGTATCCTGATTGATACAATTTAGAACTAGATACCTGTGATGAGACCTGTATATATGGCTCTGGGATTGCTTCTCGCAGGGAGTCGAGAAGGGATCTCCGGACGAGGTTAATGACAGTATGGCTCTGGGATTGCTTTCTTGCAGGGAGTCGAGAAAGGATCTCTGGGTGAGGTTGAGACTTAATGATACTGCTACCTTATATTGAACTCTTCTACTCTCTTCTACTGCTGCAAGACCGCTGAAGATGCTAGTCTTCGATAGGACTAGGTCTTCTGTCTATTCTGGCATTTCTGCAGCCCAGTCCACATATACAGCCTCCCTTTGAAAATGTTGCATATGTAGTGTAGATCCTTGCTTGCTGAGTACTTCTGAGTACTCACGGTTGCTTTGTTTTCCTTTTCTCCCCGTATCAGTTTGTCGTGACCAGAGGACGGAGCCCCCTGAGATAGATACCCCGTCGATCGACTACTACTTCGACCCCGAGGATGGATGCTGCTACGAGTTGACTGACGACCAGGAGTAGGATCGGAGGGTCCCAGGCAGGAGGCCTACGCCTTTCGATCGTAGTGTTTTATTTTGCCCCGCCTTTCTAAAGGCCTTTCTGTTTCTGTTTCATATCTGTACACAGATATCTGATGCTTCCGCTGACGCTTGTACGCAAGCTTATGTATTCGAGCCCTCGAGTCCCCCTGGCTTGTAATATAAAGCTTGTATGACTTTATTTATGTTTTAGAGTTGTGTTGTGATATCTTCCCGTGAGTCCTTAGGCTTGATCGTGTGCATTTGCGTGTATGATTAGTGCACGATTAGGCCGGGGGCGTCACAAGTTGGTATCAGAGCCGACTGACTGTAGGAAACCCCCTTTTCAACTCCTTGGCCGAAGTTGAGTCTAGTGGTCCAAAACTATTTTACTAACTTGGCTGTGTGGCTTACGGGCCCACGTCGCCAATTGTGTGGTATTAGTATCTTTTATTCCTCATCTTTACTCTGGGACTCTGACCTCTCGTCTATTCGGGTTAAAATTTTACTAACTCTAACATTAGGATCTCGTAATTCTCGTCCATCCGGAGAGCTGGATATCTGTGCGATTTCCCTGACATTGATCTGATTAGTCTGATAATCATTTTCCTTTCCATTGTTTTGTTTAACCTTTCTCTCCGAGATCGGTTATACTTCTCCTTGTCTTTTGACAATCATGAGTTTCCTCTGTTTCAGATGGATCGTTTGTTTCCACCACACCCTGCGACGCAGCTACCAGCTGTTCGAGCAGGGATACATCCAGAGTACATTCTTTATCCACTGGGGCAGATGTCAATCCGTTACAATACCCCAGTACTTTCTCCTCCAGATACCCGCAAAGACTTTGTGATTTATTGTGATGCATCCCGTGAAGGATTAGGCTGTGTCCTAATGCAAGAGCGTAAAGTGATTGCTTGGCTCTCGTCAGTTGCGCCCACATGAAGAGAATTATCCGGTACATGATCTAGAACTAGCTGCTGTCATCTATGCACTACAGTTATGGCGACATTACCTCCTCGGTAATCGTTGCGAGATATACACGGATCATAAAAGTCTGAAGTACTTGTTCACTCAACCTTCTCTAAACCTCCGTCAGCAAAGATGGATGGAGGCCATTGCGGACTATGATTTGGGTATTTCTTATACCCCTGGCAAGGCTAACGTGATGGCTGATGCCTTAAGCCGCAAGTCCTATTGCGACAACCTCATGGTTAGGCGAGCTCAACCTCGTCTTTATGAAGAACTGTGCAAGCTGAATCTGCGTATTGTTCCACAGGGCTCTCTTAATAACCTTGTGATACAACCAGATCTTGAGAAAGCTGTTAAGAATGCGCAAGCTAAAGATGCTGAAATTGATCTGATGAAGAAAGACCTTCACCTTGTAAAGTACAGGGATTTCTCGCTGTCTGAAGATGGAACCTTGTATTTCAGAAACCGCATTGTCGTACCTCGCTTCGAGCTTATGACTGACAAAGTCATGAAGGAGGCACATGATACCCCGCTGTCTATTCATCCGGGTAGCACCAAGATGTATCGTGATCTCCGTCAAAGGTACTGGTGGTCTAGAATGAAGCAAGACATTGCTCGATATGTTGCTGAATGTGATGTGTGTCGTCGCGTTAAAGCAGAACATCAGAAACCAGCTGGAATTTTGCAACCACTTCCTATTCCTCTGTGGAAATGGGATAAGGTTCAGATGGATTTCGTTACAGGACTTCCCAGGTCACAGAAGGGTCACGATGCTATTCTTGTCATTGTCGACCAACTCTCTAAAGTTGCACACTTTCTGCCTGTCAAAGAAACTATCACTGCTAGTCAGTTAGCAGAGTTGTATATCTCCAGAATTGTTTCACTCCACGATATTCCGAAGGAGATCAGTTCGGACCGTGGCGGTCTTTTCACTTCCAAATTCTGGGAAAGTTTTCAAACAGCTATGGGAACTCATATTACCTGGAGTTCAGCTTATCACCCCCAATCCCAAGGCCAAGTTGAACGAGTAAATCAAGTGCTTGAAGACATGTTGCGAGCTTGTGTTATATCGTTTGGCAAGAAATGGGAAGAATCTCTCCCGTATGCCGAATTCTCTTACAACAACAGCTATCAAGCCAGCTTGAAAATGGCTCCCTTCGAAGTACTCTATGGACGTAAGTGTCGAACCCCTCTGAATTGGTCAGAAACTGGGGAACGACCGCTCGTGGGTCCGGATATTATTCAACACGCCGAAGAACAAGTTCGTATTGTCCGGGAAAATCTCAAGGCGGCTCAGGACCGCCAGAAGAGCAACTATGATCGCAAACGATGGGGTTTGACTTATCAACCTGGTGATCAAGCTTATCTGCGAGTCACCCCGATGAAAGGCACTCACCGTTTTGGAATCAAGGGCAAGCTAGCTCCACGCTACATTGGTCCTTTCCGCATAACTGCTAGACGTGGTCAGGTGGCATATAAATTGGAATTGCCGCCGCAATTCTCTCATATCCACGACGTCTTCCATGTGTCGCAACTTCGTCAATGCTTCAAGGAATCTCCGCACCGAGCTGTGGATCACGAGGTGCTCGAATTGCAAGATGATCTTTCATATAAGGAGCATCCGATCCGCATCCTCGATAAAGCTGAACGTCGAACCCGTCAGAAGGTTACCAAGTTCCTCAAAGTGCAGTGGTTAAATCATTCCGAAGATGAAGCCACTTGGGAACGCGAGGATAATCTTCGTGCGGAATACCCCGAACTTTTCCCTTCTACCTCTTAATTCTCGGGACGAGAATTCTTGTTAGTAGAGGAGATTTGTAGCACCCCCAGTGGTTAGCCACAGTAATCCCATTTTGATAATGCCAAGTCAGCATGATTAACAGTGCATGATCATCATTAACATCATATTGCATTTCAACTCCTAAGTCAAAATTCAAATTTAAATGAAAGTGGAAAATAAAAGTTGTTCAAATTTGAAAACTAAATTGTTCATTAAATGGCAAATATTCCAGAGACTATTCTAAAATTGTAACCAACATTTAATAAATTAATTAAGTAACTCTAACAGTGCCAAAACAGCAGTAATTAAACCCCCTTTTGTTTTATAAAATTGTACATGAAATGGTATGGACTCAAAACCATTTTATGGCATTAGTAGATTATGCACTGGAGTTTTGTGACTAGTTCACATATTTTACAAAAACTAATGTGAGGCCACTCATTATTGCAAAAACAGAAAACAGAAAAGAAATCAAGCAAAAAAAAGGGAAAGCAACCCCCCACCCCACTGGGCTCCGGCCAGCAGGCCACCGGCCCAATTGGCAAGCGCCCAACCGGCCAAGCCCACCCCCCCATCCTTATCCCCTCACCCCCCCGAAACCCTATCCACTCCCCCCCACTCCTCCCCCCCCACATCATTCCCCTCCCCTCCCCCCCGATCCAGATCAGATGGGGCACGACGACCGACGCCGTCACCGCCGCCTGGACCTCGCCGGACCTCCTCGCCGGCCTGCTTCCCCTACGCACGTCGTCTCGGTCCTCCTCCTCATCCCCCATTGCCCCGAACCCTACGTCCGCGGTGAGGACCCCGGTCCTCCTCTCTCCCCTGTCGGCGCTCGTGCACCGCGCTCGTCGGCGACCACTGCTGCTGCACTGCTTCGCCCGCGCCCGCGCGAGTCCCTCTGCTCGCCGCTGCCGCGCCCGAGCGTGCGCCCCGCCTGTGCACGCCCGCGCGGCCGCCCGCGGCCTGCTGCTGCTCGCTGCGCCCTGTGAGCTGCGCCGCTGCCACCACCACCACCGCAGCCGCCGCTCCGCGCACCGCGCCCCGCCTCTGTCCCCGCACCACCATCGCGCCGCCCGCCTGCTGCTGCTGCTAGTTCCCCCCTCCCCCGACGCTGGTTGCTGATGCTGCTGCCTCTGCCTGCTGCCGCGCCGCTCCGCCCCCCCACCGCTGCTCGCCGCTCTCCGCCCACGCTCGCCTGCGCCTGCCTCTGCACGCGCCCGCGCACGCGCTGCCGGCCGTCGCCGCGCCCTTGCCGCCGCTCGCGCATGCGCCGCGCCCGCGTCCATGGCCTCGTGCCACTGACGAGTGGGGCCCGAGGCCCCTGTGCCGCTGACAGACGGGGCCCAGCCCCAAAAACGTTTTAGGAAAATAAAAAAAATGAAAATAAAAATAAAAATAATTAAATTAATTTATTAATTAATTAGCTAATTAATCCTGATTAGGTTAATTTAATTAAGTAGTTAGTGTTGATTAAACAGTAGTTTAATTAGTTAATCCCTAATTAACTAAACATCCTATGACAGGTGGGACCCACTGGTCCTGGCGTCATGCTGACGTCAGCAAGACACTATTTCGGATAATGTTTGATTTAAATAAATTAAATAAATTCCAGAAATCAATAAAAACTTTAGAAAATCATATCTTTTAATCCGTAACTCCGATCGAAAAACTTTGTACATGAAAATTGCTCAGAACGACGAGACGAATCCGAACACGCGGTCCGTTCATCCGTCACACGTCCCTAACTATCCGAACATGCAACCGTTCCTCTCCGGTCATCTGTCTGACAAATGTCCGGGACCGGGAAAACATTCCCGGATGGATTCCTCCTTCCTCGGTGACGTGCAACCATACGTTAGGACACACCCGGCACTGCATATTGTCATGCCGTACTTTGCGTTGCTCATGTTTGCTCTATATTTATACTGTTTCCTCCCCCTCTTCTCTCTCGATAGATCCCGACGCAGCTCCGGAGCCCGAAGACACCATTGACAACCTTGCCCTTGCCGCCGAGCAACCAGGCAAGCCCCCCCCTTTTGATCATCCCGATATCGCCCATTCTATTTCTCATGCTTGCATTAGAATTGCTGCTGCTGCTGCTGCTTTACCTATTCTGATGCATAGCCTGTTCATTGTAACCTGTTGTTGATAATTACCTACATATCCTAAACTGTTTAGTCTAGGCTGGGTAGAGACCTATCAGTGACCCCACTTATCCCGACTGTCGCGCTGGATCATCAGAAGACCCGATCAATGGGATTGAAGACCAGGCCCCGACACCGCACATCACCCCCTTTAGTTGTAACGACACTGCAGCGTTACTATCGAGTGCCGAGGGTGAAACCTCTTGTAGCACTTCTGATGTTAACTCTGTAGAGTAGCTATTCGGTCGTGGTCATCGAGGGTGATTCCTCCTTCACCGCTTCCGATAACGACGCTGTCGTACAACACCTCAAGTGTGGACCCAGTGAGGGTGATTCCTCCTAGTTCACCTTGACGGATACATCGAGTGGGAATTCAATGAGGGTGATACCTCGGATTCCCTGATGTTATGGACACACGGATACTTGGACTTTACAATGTTACTT
The DNA here is from genome assembly GCA_011799875.1 of Thinopyrum elongatum. Classification (NCBI taxonomy): domain Eukaryota; kingdom Viridiplantae; phylum Streptophyta; class Magnoliopsida; order Poales; family Poaceae; genus Thinopyrum; species Thinopyrum elongatum. Next base: position 552,828,863 of record CM022299.1, on the reverse strand, counting down.
GGATAGGCGGGTCGACCCTGAGGGGTACCCGCGTGCGCCTGAGTGGCGAGTGTTGTGAAGACGGGTGCCAGTGTGGTGCCCGAGTGGTGAATACGAGGCGCGGCCGGGCATTCTTAACCCTTGCAGCAAGTCCTTGAGACGGGGCGACGGGGTCACATCTTTCGTGAGTCTCTGCTCGTTACCGCAAGCCCCTAGTCCAAATGATTTGGATATTTGATCCGAGCAGGCCTCTGGTCTGATAGCACTAACCATCACGTGGGCATAGTATGGGCGTTCTGCATCGTATGCATCAGCCAAAAGCTCTGTCAGACGTCTAGTTCAGCATGGCGGCACGGACGGACCGGCGCCTTCCTGTAGTGTTGGTGCCTAGCTTCACCGTGTGCGCAACAACCCGGAGGGCGAGGGGCGATGGCCAAGACCCCCTTGCGCTTAGGATGTAGACCGACGGGGACCTCTCTGCTGAGCTGTAGGTAGGGTTGCGATGTGTCGTTTGACCGAGGCCGGGCATGACCCAGGAAAGTGTGTCCGGCCGGAGTTAATCGAGCGTGTTGGGTAAGTTGGTGCACCCCTGCAGGGAAGAATACTTCTATCGATAGCCTGTCCTACGGTAAAGGACACTCGGAGTTGTATCCTGATTGATACAATTTAGAACTAGATACCTGTGATGAGACCTGTATATATGGCTCTGGGATTGCTTCTCGCAGGGAGTCGAGAAGGGATCTCTGGACGAGGTTAATGACTGTATGGCTTTGGGATTGCTTTCTTGTAGGGAGTCGAGAAAGGATCTCTGGGTGAGGTTGAGACTTAATGATACTGCTACCTTATATTGAACTGTTCTACTCTCTTCTACTGCTGCAAGACCGCTGAAGATGCTAGTCTTCGATAGGACTAGGTCTTCTGTCCATTCTGGCATTTCTGCAGCCCAGTCCACATATACAGCCTCCCTTTGAAAATGTTGCATATGTAGTGTAGATCCTTGCTTGCTGAGTACTTCTGAGTACTCACGGTTGCTTTGTTTTCCTTTTCTCCCCGTATCAGTTTGTCGTGACCAGAGGACGGAGCCCCCTGAGATAGATACCCCGTCGATCGACTACTACTTCGACCCCGAGGATGGATGCTGCTACGAGTTGACTGACGACCAGGAGTAGGATCGGAGGGTCCCAGGCAGGAGGCCTACGCCTTTCGATCGTAGTGTTTTATTTTGCCCCGCCTTTCTAAAGGCCTTTCTATTTCTGTTTCATATCTGTACACAGATATCTGATGCTTCCGCTGACGCTTGTACGCAAGCTTATGTATTCGAGCCCTCGAGGCCCCCTGGCTTGTAATATAAAGCTTGTATGACTTTATTTATGTTTTAGAGTTGTGTTGTGATATCTTCCCGTGAGTCCTTAGGCTTGATCGTGTGCATTTGCGTGTATGATTAGTGCACGATTAGGCCGGGGGCGTCACAAGTTGGTATCAGAGCCGACTGACTGTAGGAACCCCCCTTTCCAACTCCTTGGCCGAAGTTGAGTCTAGTGGTCCAAAACTATTTTACTAACTTGGCTGTGTGGCTTACGGGCCCACGTCGCCAATTGTGTGGTATTAGTATCTTTTATTCCTCATCTTTACTCTGGGACTCTGACCTCTCGTCTATTCGGGTTAAAATTTTACTAACTCTAACATTAGGATCTCGTAATTCTCGTCCACCCGGAGAGCTGGATATCTGTGCGATTTCCCTGACATTGATCTGATTAGTCTGATAATCATTTTCCTTTCCATTGTTTTGTTTAACCTTTCTCTCCGAGATCGGTTATACTTCTCCTTGTCTTTTGACAATCATGAGTTTCCTCTGTTTTAGATGGATCGTTTGTTTCCACCACACCCTGCGACGCAGCTACCAGCTGTTCGAGCAGGGATACATCCAGAGTACATTCTTTATCCACTGGGGCAGATGTCAATCCGTTACAATACCCCAGTACTTTCTCCTCCAGATACCCGCAAAGACTTTGTGATTTATTGTGATGCATCCCGTGAAGGATTAGGCTGTGTCCTAATGCAAGAGCGTAAAGTGATTGCTTATGGCTCTCGTCAGTTGCGCCCACATGAAGAGAATTATCCGGTACATGATCTAGAACTAGCTGCTGTCATCTATGCACTACAGTTATGGCGACATTACCTCCTCGGTAATCGTTGCGAGATATACACGGATCATAAAAGTCTGAAGTACTTGTTCACTCAACCTTCTCTAAACCTCCGTCAGCAAAGATGGATGGAGGCCATTGCGGACTATGATTTGGGTATTTCTTATACCCCTGGCAAGGCTAACGTGATGGCTGATGCCTTAAGCCACAAGTCCTATTGCGACAACCTCATGGTTAGGCGAGCTCAACCTCGTCTTTATGAAGAACTGTGCAAGCTGAATCTGCGTATTGTTCCACAGGGCTCTCTTAATAACCTTGTGATACAACCAGATCTTGAGAAAGCTGTTAAGAATGCGCAAGCTAAAGATGCTGAAATTGATCTGATGAAGAAAGACCTTCACCTTGTAAAGTACAGGGATTTCTCGCTGTCTGAAGATGGAACCTTGTATTTCAGAAACCGCATTGTCATACCTCGCTTCGAGCTTATGACTGACAAAGTCATGAAGGAGGCACATGATACCCCACTGTCTATTCATCCGGGTAGCACCAAGATGTATCGTGATCTCCGTCAAAGGTACTGGTGGTCTAGAATGAAGCAAGACATTGCTCGATATGTTGCTGAATGTGATGTGTGTCGTCGCGTTAAAGCAGAACATCAGAAACCAGCTGGAATTCTGCAACCACTTCCTATTCCTCTATGGAAATGGGATAAGGTTCAGATGGATTTCGTTACAGGACTTCCCAGGTCACAGAAGGGTCACGATGCTATTCTTGTCGTTGTCGACCAACTCTCTAAAGTTGCACACTTTCTGCCTGTCAAAGAAACTATCACTGCTAGTCAGTTAGCAGAGTTGTATAATCTCCAGGAATGTTTCACTCCACGGTATTCCGAAGGAGATCAGTTCGGACCGTGGCGGTCTTTTCACTTCCAAATTCTGGGAAAGTTTTCAAACAGCTATGGGAACTCATATTACCTGGAGTTCAGTTTCACCCCCAATCCCAAGGCCAAGTTGAAAGAGTAAATCAAGTGCTTGAAGACATGTTGCGAGCTTGTGTTATATCGTTTGGCAAGAAATGGGAAGAATCTCTCCCGTATGCCGAATTCTCTTACAACAACAGCTATCAAGCCAGCTTGAAAATGGCTCCCTTCGAAGTACTTATGGACGTAAGTGTCGAACACCCTCTGAATTGGTCAGAAACTGGGGAACGACGCTCGTGGGTCCGGATATATTCAACACGCCAAGAAGAACAAGTTCGTATTGTCCGGGAAAATCTCAAGGCGGCTAGGACCGCCAGAAGAGCAACTATGATCGCAAACGATGGGGTTTGACTTATCAACCTGGTGATCAAGCTTATCTGCGAGTCACCCCGATGAAAGGCACTCACCGTTTTGGAATCAAGGGCAAGCTAGCTCCACGCTACATGGTCCTTTCCGCCAATTGCTAGACGTGGTCAGGTGCATATTAAATTGGAATTGCCGCCGCAATTCTCTCATATCCACGACGTCTTCCATGTGTCGCAACTTCGTCAATGCTTCAAGGAATCTCCGCACCGAGCTGTGGATCACGAGGGTGCTCGAATTGCAAATGATCTTTCATATAAGGGCATCCGATCCGCATCCTCGATAAAGCTGAACGTCGAACCCGTCAGAAGGTTACCAAGTTCCTCAAAGTGCAGTGGTTAAATCATTCCGAAGATGAAGCCACTTGGGAATGCGAGGATAATCTTCGTGCGGAATACCCGAACTTTCCCTTCACCTCTTAATTCTCGGGACGAGAATTCTTGTTGTAGAGGAGATTTGTAGCACCCCCAGTGGTTAGCCACAGTAATCCCATTTTGTAATGCCAAGTCAGCATGATTTAACAGTGCATGATCATCATAACATCATATGCATTTCAACTCCTAAGTCAAAATTCAAATTTAAATGAAAGTGGAAAATAAAAGTTGTTCAAATTTGAAAAACTAAATTGTTCATTAAATGGCAAATATTCCAGAGAATATTCTAAAATTGTAACCAACATTTAATAAATTAATTAAGTAACTCTAACAGTGCCAAAACAGCAGTAATTAACCCCTTTTGTTTTATAAAATGTACATGAAATGGTATGGACTCAAAACCATTTTATGGCATTAGTAGATTATGCATGGAGTTTTGTGACTAGTTCACATATTTTACAAAACTAATGTGAGGCCACACATTATTGCAAAAACAGAAAAAAGAAAAGAAATAAAGCAAAAAAAAAGGGAAAGCAACACCCCCCACCCACTGGGCTCCGGCCCAGCAGGCCACCGGCCCAATTGGGCAAGCGCCCAACCGGCCAAGCCACCCCCACATCCTTATCCCCTCACCCCCCCGAAACCCTATCCACTCCCCCCCACTCCTCCCCCCCCACGTCGTTCCCTCCCCTCCCCCCGATCCAGATCGGATCGGGGCACGACGACCCGACGCCGTCACCGCCGCCTGGACCTCGCCGGACCTCCTCGCCGGCCTGCTTCCCCTACGCACGTCGTCTCCGTCCTCCTCCTCTTCCCCCATTTCCCCGAACCCTACGTCCGCGGTGAGGACCCCGGTCCTCCTCTCTCCCCTATCGGCGCTCGTGCACCGCGCTCGTCGGCGACCACTGCTGCTGCACTGCTTCGCCCGCGCCCGCGCGAGTCCCTCTGCTCGCCGCTGCCGCGCCCGAGCGCGCGCCCTGCCTGTGCACGCCCGCGCGGCCGCCCGCGGCCTGCTGCTGCTCGCTGCGCCCTGGGAGCTGCGCCGCTGCCACCACCACCACCGCAGCCGCCGCTCCGCGCTCCGCGCACCGCACCCCGCCTCTGTCCCCGCACCACCATCGCGCCGCCCGCCTGCTGCTGCTGCTAGTTCCCCCCCTCCCCCGACGCTGGTTGCTGATGCTGCTGCCTCTGCCTGCTACCGCGCCGCTCCGCCCCCCCCACCGCTGCTCGCCGCTCTCCGCCCACGCTCGCCTGCGCCTGCCTCTGCACGCGCCCGCGCACGCGCTGCCGGCCGTCGCCGCGCCGCGCCCTTGCCGCCACTCGCGCATGCGCCGCGCCCGCGTCCATGGCCTCGTGCCACTGACGAGTGGGGCCCGAGGCCCCTGTGCCGCTGACAGACGGGGCCCAGCCCCAAAAACGTTTTAGGAAAATAAAAAAAATAAAAATAAAAATAAAAATAATTAAATTAATTAATTAATTAATTAGCTAATTAATCCTGATTAGGTTAATTTAATTAAGTAGTTAGTGTTAATTAAACAATAGTTTAATTAGTTAATCCCTAATTAACTAAACAGCCTATGACAGGTGGGACCCACTGGTCCTGGCGTCATGCTGACGTCAGCAAGACACTGTTTCGGATAATGTTTGATTTAAATAAATTAAATAAATTCCAGAAATCAATAAAAACTTTAGAAAATCATATCTTTTAATCCGTAACTCCGATCGAAAAACTTTGTACATGAAAATTGCTCAGAACGACGAGACGAATCCGAGCACGCGGTCCGTTCATCCGTCACACGTCCCTAACTATCCGAACATGCAACCATTCCTCTCCGGTCATCTCTCTGACAAATGTCCGGGACCGGGAAAACATTCCCGGATGGATTCCTCCTTCCTCGGTGACGTGCAACCATACGTTAGGACACACCCGGCACTGCATATTGTCATGCCGTACTTTGCGTTGCTCATGTTTGCTCTATATTTATACTGTTTCCTCCCCCTCTTCTCTCTCGATAGATCCCGACGCAGCTCCGGAGCCCGAAGACACCATTGACAACCTTGCCCTTGCCGCCGAGCAACCAGGCAAGCCCCCCCCTTTTGATCATCCCGATATCGCCCATTCTATTTCTCATGCTTGCATTAGAATTGCTGCTGCTGCTGCTGCTTTACCTATTCTGATGCATAGCCTGTTCATTGTAACCTGTTGTTGATAATTACCTACATATCCTAAACTGTTTAGTCTAGGCTGGGTAGAGACCTATCAGTGACCCCACTTATCCCGACTGTCGCGCTGGATCGTCAGAAGACCCGATCAATGGGATTGAAGACCAGGCCCCGACGCCGCACATCACCCCCTTTAGTTGTAACGACACTTCAGCGTTACTATCGAGTGCCGAGGGTGAAACCTCTTGTAGCACTTCTGATGTTAACTCTGTAGAGTAGCTATTCGGTCGTGGTCATCGCGGGTGATTCCTCCTTCACCGCTTCCGATAACGACGCTGTCGTACAACACCTCAAGTGTGGACCCAGTGAGGGTGATTCCTCCTAGTTCACCTTGACGGATACATCGAGTGGGAATTCAATGAGGGTGATACCTCGGATTCCCTGATGTTATGGGCACACGGATACTTGGACTTTACAATGTTACTTGGATAGGCGGGTCGACCCTGAGGGGTATCCGCGTGCGCCTGAGTGGCGAGTGTTGTGAAGACGGGTGCCAGTGTGGTGCCCGAGTGGTGAATACGAGGCGCGGCCGGGCATTCTTAACCCTTGCAGCAAGTCCTCGAGACGGGGCGACGGGGTCACATCTTTCGTGAGTCTCTGCTCGTTACCGCAAGCCCCTAGTCCAAATGATTTGGATATTTGATCCGAGCAGGCCTCTGGTCTGATAGCACTAACCATCACGTGGGCATAGTATGGGCGTTCTGCATCATATGCATCAGCCGAAAGCTCTGTCAGACGTCTAGTTCAGCATGGCGGCACGGACGGACCGGCGCCTTCCTGTAGTGTTGGTGCCTGGCTTCACCGTGTGCGCAACGACCCGGAGGGCGAGGGGCGATGGCCAAGACCCCCTTGCGCTTAGGATGTAGACCGACGGGGACCTCTCTGCTGAGCTGTAGGTAGGGTTGCGATGTGTCGTTTGACCGATGCCGGGCATGACCCAGGAAAGTGTGTCCGGCCGGAGTTAATCGAGCGTGTTGGGTAAGTTGGTGCACCCCTGCAGGGAAGAATACTTCTATCGATAGCCTGTCCTACGGTAAAGGACACTCGGAGTTGTATCCTGATTGATACAATTTAGAACTGGATACCTGTGATGAGACCTGTATATATGGCTCTGGGATTGCTTCTCGCAGGGAGTCGAGAAGGGATCTCCGGACGAGGTTAATGACTGTATGGCTCTGGGATTGCTTTCTCGCAGGGAGTCGAGAAAGGATCTCTGGGTGAGGTTGAGACTTAATGATACTGCTACCTTATATTGAACTGTTCTACTCTCTTCTACTGCTGCAAGATCGCTGAAGATGCTAGTCTTCGATAGGACTAGGTCTTCTGTCTATTCTGGCATTTCTGCAGCCCAGTCCACATATACAGCCTCCCTTTGAAAATGTTGCATATGTAGTGTAGATCCTTGCTTGCTGAGTACTTCTGAGTACTCACGGTTGCTTTCTTTTCCTTTTCTCCCCGTATCAGTTTGTCGTGACCAGAGGACGGAGCCCCCTGAGATAGATACCCCGTCGATCGACTACTACTTCGACCCCGAGGATGGATGCTGCTACGAGTTGACTGACGACCAGGAGTAGGATCGGAGGGTCCCAGGCAGGAGGCCTACGCCTTTCGATCGTAGTGTTTTATTTTGCCCCGCCTTTCTAAAGGCCTTTCTGTTTCTGTTTCATATCTGTACACAGATATCTGATGCTTCCGCTGACGCTTGTACGCAAGCTTATGTATTCGAGCTCTCGAGGCCCCCTGGCTTGTAATATAAAGCTTGTATGACTTTATTTATGTTTTAGAGTTGTGTTGTGATATCTTCCCGTGAGTCCTTAGGCTTGATCGTGTGCATTTGCGTGTATGATTAGTGCACGATTAGGCCGGGGGCGTCACATGTTCCTCTATCGTAATAATTTTCAGTAGCATCATGAATGAATTCAACAATATAGCTATCACATAAAGCATTCTTTTCATGATCCACAAGCATAGAAAATTTTCTACTCTCCACATAAGCAAATTTATTCTCATGAATAGTAGTGGGAGCAAACTCACCAAAATAACTGTCATGTGAGGCATAATCCAATTGAAAATTAAAATCATGATGACAAGTTTCATGGTTATCATTATTCTTTATAGCATACATGTCATCAGAATAATCATCATAGGTAGCAATTTTTTTATCATAGTCAACTGAAACCTCTTCCAAAATAGTGGAATCATCATTTAATAAAGTCATGATCTCTCCAAATCCACTTTCATAATTATTACAATAAGATTCAACACCCTCCCAAATAGTGGGATCATTGTTACCTAGAGTTGACACTCTTCCAAATCCACTTTCATCAATATAATCATCATAAATAGGAGGCATGCTTTCATCATAATAAATTTTCTCATCAAAACTTGGGGAACTAAAAATATCATCTTCATCAAATATAGCATCCCCAAGCTTATGGCTTTGCAAATCATTAGCATCATGGATATTCAAGGAATTCATACTAACAACATTGCAATCATGCTCATCATTCAAAGATTTTATGCCAAACATTTTATTGAATTCTTCTTCTATCAGTTGAGCATAATTTTCCTTTCCATCATTTTCACGAAAGACATTATAAAGATGAATAATATGAGGCAACCTCAATTCCATTTTTTTTGTAGTTTTCTTTTATAAACCAAACTAGTGATAAACAAGAAACTAAAAGATTCAATTGCAAGATCTAAATATATACCTTCAAGCACTCACCTCACCGGCAACGGCGCCAGAAAAGAGCTTGATGTCTACTATGCAAATTTCTTCTTGTAGACTCGTGTTGGGCCTCCAAGCGCAGAGTTTTGTAGGACAGTAGGAAATTCCCCTCAAGTAATGACTTAAGGTTTATCAATCCGTGGGAGGCATAGAATGAAGATGCTCTCTCTCAAACAACCCTACAAGCAAATAACAAAGAGTCTCTTGTGTCCCCAACACACCCAATACAATGGTAAATTGTATAGGTGCACAAGTTTGGCGAAGAGATGGTGATACAAGTGTAATATGGATAGTATATATAGGTTTTTGTAATCTGAAAATATAAAAACAGCAAGGTAACTAGTAGTGAAAGTGAGCAAAAATGGTATTGCAATGCTTGACAACAAGGCCTAGGGTTCATACTTTCACTAGTGCAAATTCTCTCAACAATGAAAACATAATTGGATCATATAACAATCCCTCAACATGCAATGAAGAATCACTCCAAAGTTTCTATCGGAGAACGTAGGACGAAAACGTGCATCAACCCCTATGCATAGATTACCCCAATGTCACCTCGGGAATCCGTGAGTTGAGTGCCAAATCATATATCAAGTGAATCAATAGAACATCCCATTGTCACCACAGATATCCCATCGCAAGACATACATCAAGTGTTCTCAAATCCAATACTCAAGCCAACATAACGAAACCTCAAAGAGAAAGACTCAATTCATCACAAGAAGGTAGAGGGAGAAGAACACCATAAGATCCAAATATATTAACAAAGCTTGTGGTACATAAAGATCGTGCCAAATCAAGAACACGAGAGAGAGAGATAAAACACATAGCTACTTGTATATACCCTCAGCCCCGAGGGTGAACTACTCCCTCCTCGTCATGGAGACCGCCAGGATGATGAAAATGGCCTCCGGTGATGGTTTCCCCCTCCGGCAGCGTGCCGGAACAGGCTCCCGATTGGTTTTTCGTGGCTACAGAGGCTTGCGGTGGCGGAACTTCCGATCTAGGGTTCTTTTCGGGGCTTTTAGTATTTATAGGAATTTTTGGCGTTGGTCTCACGTCGAGGGAGTGCTCGAGGGGCCCACAAGCCGGGGGGGGGCCCTAGGGGGGTGGGCGCGCCCCCTAGGCTTGTGGCCTCCTCGGTCACTTCCTAGCCCAGCTCCGGTGCTTCGGGGGTGATAAGTCTCCAACGTATCTATAATTTTTTATTGTTCCATGTTGTTATATTATCATTCTTGGATGTTTTATAATCATTTTATAGCAACTTTATATCACTTTTTGGGACTAACCTATTGACATAGTACCTAGTGCCAGTTGCTGTTTTTTGCTTCTTTTTTACTTCGCAGAATATCCCTATCAAACGGTGTCCAAACGTAGCAAAACTTTTCGGAGATTTTTTTGGACCAGAAGACAACTTGGGAGCCAAGGAAGCACCCGGGGGAGGCCCGTGGGGACCACAAGACACCAGGGCGCCCCCAGGAGCCTAGGCGCGCCCTGGTGGGTTATGGGGCCCACGGGGTCTCCTGCACCGCCTCTTTGCTCTATAAATTCGCAAATATTCCAAAAACCCTAGGGGAGCAGACGAAACACAATTCCAGCCGCCGCAAGTTCCAGAACCACGAGATCCAGTCTAACACCATCACGGAGGGGTTCATCATCCTCATTGGTGCCTCTCCGATGATGCGTGAGTAGTCCACCATAGACCTACGGGTCCCTAGGCAGTAGCTAGATGGCTTCTTCTCTCTTTTTGATTCTCAATACAATGGTCTCTTGGAGATCTATTTGATGTAAACCTTTTTTGCGGTGTGTTTGTTGGGATCCGATGAACTTTGAGTTTATGATCAGATCTATATCCGTGAATATTATTTCAGTTTCTTTGATCTCTTATATGCATGATTATTTATAGCCTCGTATTTCTTCTTCAAATCTTTGGTTTAGTTAGGCCAACTAGATTGATTTTTCTTGCCATGGAAAGAGGTGCTTTGTGATTGGTTCGATCTAACGGTGTCCTCACCCAGTGACAGAAGGGGTAGCGAGGCACGTATGTATCGCTGCTATTAAGGATAACAAGATGGGGTCTATTCCTACATGAATAGATCTTGTCTACATCATGTCATCGTTCTTATTGCGTTACTACATTTCTCCATGAACTTAATACACTAGATGCATGCTGGATAGTGGTCGATGTGTGGAGTAATAGTAGTAGATACAGAATCGTTCCGGTCTACTAATCTTGGATGTAATTCCTATATATTGATCATTGCCTTGGGTATCGTCATAATTATTCGATCATTGCCTTGGGTATCATCATAATTATTCAATAGAGAAGCCACTAGTAAAATCTATGGCCCCGTGTCTATCTTTCATCATATTGCTTTCAGATCTATTTTTCACCGCATTTGTTTTCAGATCTATTATTCCAAAAACCCAAAAATACTTTGCTGCACTTTTTATTTGCATCTTTTATTTCGCGTTTTATTCAGATCTATTTATCCAATCTCATACAAACCAATCTATCTTTTTACCGTGGAGAGATTGACAACCTCGCTTACGCGTCGGGTTGCAAGTATTTTTTCTTTGTGTGCAGGTACCGTTTACATATTGTTGCTTGGTCCTCCTACTAGATTGATACCTTGGTTTCATAACTGAGGGAAATACCTACCGTAGCTATACTGCATCATCCTTTCCTCTTTGGGGAAATACCGATGCAGTTTCAAGCCGCATCAAAAGGAATTTCTGGCGTCGTTGCCAGGGAGGATCAAGTCAAGATAGTCTCCCGTCAACTTGCCAATTTCTGGCGCCGTTGCCGGGGAGACATCATCAACATCTATCAGGTTCCTAATCACTAATCTCATCTCCTTGCAATTTACATTATTTGCCATTTGCCTCTCGTTTTCATCTCCCCCACTTCACAAAAATTTGCCGTTTTATTTGCCTTCTTTTTTTCGTTTGCCTTTTTCTCGCCAGATCTATTTTTTTCTTGCAATTTTGTTTGCATAGTCATGATGTCTCAAGAAAATACCAAATTGTGTGTTTTTTCCAGTACCAATAATAAAGATTTTATTAGTACTCCGATTGCTCCTCGAGCCACTAGTGCGGAGTCTTGTGATATTAATGCCGCTTTGTTGAATCTTGTTATGAAAGATCAATTTTCCGGTACTCCTAATGAGGATGTCGCGTCCCATTTAAACACATTCGTAGAATTGTTTCATATGCAAAAGAAAAAAGATGTGTACAATGATATTGTGAAGTTTAAATTATTTCCTTTCTCCTTGTGGGATCATGCAAAAATTTGGTTTTCTTCTTTGCCTCACAATAGTATCGATTCTTGGAATAAGTGCAAGGATGCTTTTATTACTAAGTATTTTTCGCCCGTGAAAATTATTTCCCTTAGAACTCAAATCATGAATTTTAAGCAACTTGAGCATGAACATGTAGCACAATCTTGGGAAAGAATGAAGTTGATGCTAAGAAATTGTCCTACTCATGGTTTAAATCTTTGGATGGTCATACAATTTTTTTACGCGGGATTAAATTTTGTTTCTAGAAATCTTTTAGATTCCACCACGAGTGGCACTTTTATGGAAATTACTTTGGGTGAAGCTACTAAATTGCTTGATAATATTATGGCAAATTATTCACAATGGCATACCAAAAGAGCACCTACTAGTAAAAAAGTTAATTCGGTTGAAGAAATTAGTACTTTCAGTGAAAAAGTTGATGCTCTTATGAAGTTAGTTGCTAGTAAAAGTTCTCCTATTGATCTTAATGATGTGCCTTTGTCTACTTTGATTGAGTAAAATAGTGATCCCGTAGATGTGAATTTTGTCTCACGAAACAATTTCAATAACAATGCTTATAGAGGTAATTTTCATCCTAGGCCTTTTCCTGGAAATTCCTCTAATAATTATGGTAATTCTTCTTAAAATAATAATAGTAACCCCTCTGATCTTGAGAGTAATATTAAAGAATTTATCAATTCTCAAAAAGTTTTCAATGCTACGATGGAAGAAAAGTTGAATAAGATTGATGATATGTCTAGAAGCATTGATATAATTTCTCATGATGTAGAAAATCTCAAGATTAAAAATTTTCCACCCAAGGTTGATATTAATGAATCAATTAAAGATTTATATGTTTCTATGGATGAAAGTAAGAAAAGAACCACTATGCTTAGAGATAAAAGAGAATTTTTAGAAAGAGCGTTTTCTAGTGATTGCTTTCATAAAAATGATGAAGATCTTAAAGTGATTGGTGTTTCTTCTATTGATTCCTTGTTTAGTAAAATTAAAATTGATGATAAAGGGACTGAAGAAGAGTCAACTTTAGCTAGAGGGCGTCCCAATAATTTGGAGGGTGAAAATCTTGATGAAAAATTTGATAAAAGTGGGTTTGGAGAGGTCAAAACTTTAACTAGTGATGTGCCCACTCTTTTGGATTACAAAGACTTTAATTATGATAGTTGCTCTTTGATTGAATGTATTTGTTTGTTGCAATCCATGATAAATTCACCCCATGCTTATGAACAAAATAAAGCTTTTACTAAACATATCGTAGATGCCATGATGAAAGCTTTGGAAGAAAAGTTGGAGTTAGAGATTTCAATTCCTAGAAAATTACATGATGAATGGGAACCTACCATTAAAGTCAAGATTAAAAATTATGAGTGGTTTGCTTTATGTGATTTGGGTGCTAGTGTTTCCACAATTATGAAATCTTTATGTGATGTGCTTGGTCTTACCGATATTACAGAATGTTCTCTTAATTTGCACTTGGCGGATTCTACTATTAAAAGGCCTTTGGGAAGAATTAATGATGTTCTTATTCTTACAAATAGGAACTATGTTCCCATAGATTTTATTATTCTTGATATTGATTACAATCCGTCTTGTCCAATTAGACTTGGTAGACCGTTTTTACGTACTATAGGTGCCGTGATTGATATGAAAGAAGGCAATATTAAGTTTCAATTTCCACTATGAAAGGGTGTGTAACACTTCCCTAGAACAAGAATTAAGCCACTATATGAATCAATCATGAGGGCATCCTATGGAGCAAAAACCAAAGATGACAATACTTGAATCTATGCATTATGCCTAGCTAGGGGCATAAAACGATAGCGCTTGTTGGGAGGCAACCCAATGAATAAAATTCATTTTCGCCTTTTTATTTCTGTTCTTGAGTGTTTGCACAATTATGCTACTGTTATGATTGTGTTTTTATGTTTTAATTAGTGTTTGTGCCAAGTAATGCCTTCAGGATGGCTTGGGTGATAGTTGATTTGATCTTGTTGGAAAACAGAAACTTTTAAGTCCAGTAGCTGAATTGTTAAAAATCACTGAAGAGACAAAAAAACTCTGGATTTTTTACACACGATTTATATATGAATTGCCTATGTTTTCCTAAATTTTTAGAACGTTTGGAGCTACAGAAGTATTAGAACAATCCGCATCTTTACAAACTCTTCTGTTCTTGGCAGATTCTAATTTCTTTACATTGTGTGCTTATTTTGATGAATCTATGAATTGTATTGGAGGGTATAAGCCATGGTAAAGTTAGAATATAGTATATATAATGCAAAAACAAAATATGAATGGGTTTGCAACAGTACTTAAAGTAAAGATTGGTTTTCCTATACTAACGGATCTCACGAAGGTTTTGTTAAGTTTTGTGTGATTGAAGTTTTCAAGTTTTGGGTGAGATCACGATGGATGAAGGAATAAGGAGTGTCAAGAGCCTAAGCTCGAGGATGCCCCATGCAACCCATTTTAATATTCATGGAGAACAAAGCAACTAAGCTTGGGGATGCCCCGAAAGGCATCCCCTCTTTCTTCTAACGACCATCGGTATTTTACTTGGAGCTATATTTTTATTCGTCACATATCATGAGTTTTGCTTGGAGCGTCTTGTATTATATGAGTCTTTGCTTGTTTTTCTTTTTAGTTTGTCACAAGTATCCTTGCTGGACACACCTATTTCAGAGAGCCAAAATTATGCTATGATTTGTTAGAATTGCTCCATATGCTTCACTTAAATTATTTTTTGAGCCATGGAATTGCTCTAATGCTTACCTTATATCTTTTTGAGCGTGGTGTGCTTTGAATTTTTTGAAGAAATACTCTCATGCTTCACTTAGATTTATTTGAGAGTTAGTAATTTTTTGAAGAAATTCTCTCATGCTTCACTTATATTATTTTGAGAGATGAAAATTTTTATGCTCATGTTATTCACTTAAATTTATTTGAGCTTGTCAAAAGCAATTGCAATATATGAAACTAGTCCCAAAGTGATGGATATTCAAGAGGGATATAATAAAAACTTACATGAAGATCATTTGACAAAATAAACTTGATTCTTTGTAATAGTTTTGAGATATGACGATAGTAATATATGAGTCATGTTGGTGAGTAATAATGCTCTAGTAAGAATATTGGTGTTAAGGTTTGTGATTCCCTATGCAAGCACGAAAGTCAATAGTTATGCAATGAAAGTACATCCTACTTGTGGTGCATTATTCGGTGTTAGTTATGCTTAAAGCTCATTTATGAGAATTTTTGTTTCTTGGTTGGTTGCTTCTCAATCTTTTTGCTAGCCTCCACTTGTACTAAGTAGAAGTACTACTTGTGCATCCAAAATCCTTAAACCCAGTTTTGCCATATGAGTCCACCATACCTACCTATATGCGGTATTTTCGTGCCGTTCTAAGCAAATTTGTATGTACCAACTCTAATTTTTCAAAATGAATTTCCTTTTTGTGTGTCCGTACCGCTCATGAAGCGGCAGGGGGTCGCCAATATTTATGATGCTAGATGTGTTATTCTCAAGATGAGTGTTTATTCACTTGTCATTGCACAAGAGTATGGCGGTAATAGGGATGCCCAGTCCCGAAATGAAAAAGAAATTTACTTTATGTTGTAAAATAATAAATTCCTTGGAAAGTGTTGGTATGGATGGTACCCGTGCATACGGCTAGCCGTGCAGTGTGAAAGTATGGTGGAAAAAGGAATAAACTTTATTTTATGTTTGGGGACCGCCTATGATATATCTAGCATGGAAAGTGTTGGGAATTACTCGGTCGTTTTCGTTGACGGGAAAAGCATGACTCTCAAAATATATTTTCTCTCAATTTAAGCTTTGAGCTTTGGCACCTCTACAAATCTCTACTTCCCTCTACGAAGGGCCTATCTATTTACTTTATGCAATTATTATTTTTATTTGAGTCTCCATCTTCTCTTATAAAGCACCAACTAGGAAGCATTATGATCATACTTGTGCATTGGATGTAGCTAATATTCGAGTGTGTTTCATGAATGGATCAATGATTCATCATGATGTGCTAGGGATAACTTTCTTTAGTGTTGATATTTTGAAAGACATGGTTGCTTATTGATATGCTTTAGTACTGAAGTTATCATGTCAAATATAGACTATTGCTTTGAACCAACTAAATGTCCAAATGTCCATGCTACAAAAGAAAAGAATATGCGATGAACATGTTAGGCAGCATTCCACATCAAAAATTCTGTTTTTATCATTTACCTACTCGAGGACGAGTAGGAATTAAGCTTGGGGATGCTGATACGTCTCCAACGTATCTATAATTTTTTATTGTTCCATGCTGTTATAATAGCATTCTTGGATGTTTTATAATCATGTTACAGCAACTTTATATCATTTTTTGGGACTAACCTATTGGCCTAGTGCCCAGTGCCAGTTGATGTTTTTTGCTTGTTTTTTTACTTCGCAAAATATCCCTATCAAACGGAGTCCAAATGTAGTGAAACTTTTTGGAGATTTTTTTGGACCAGAAGAGAACTTGGGAGCCAAGTAAGCACCTGGGGAGGCCCGTGGGGACCACAAGACACCAGGGTGCGCCCAGGAGCCCAGGAGCCCAGGAGCGCCCTAGTGGGTTGTGGGCCCCACGGGGGTCTCCTGCACCGCCTCTTCACTCTATAAATTCCCAAATATTCCAGAAACCCTAGGGGAGCAGACGAAACACAAATCCAGCCGCCGCAAGTTCCAGAACCACGAGATCCAATCTAACACCATCACATAGGGGTTCATCATCCTCATTGGTGCCTCTCAGATGATGCGTGAGTAGTCCACCATAGACCTATGGGTCCGTAGGCAGTAGCTAGATGGCTTCTTCTCTCTTTTTGATTCTCAATACAATGGTCTCTTGGAGATCTATTTGATGTAAACCTTTTTTGCGGTGTGTTTGTTGGGATCTGATGAACTTTGAGTTTATGATCAGATCTATATCCATGAATATTATTTGAGTTTCTTTGATCTCTTATATGCATGATTATTTATAGCCTCATATTTCTTCTTTGAATCTTTGGTTTAGTTAGGCCAACTAGATCGATTTTTCTTGCCATGGGAAGAGGTGCTTTGTGATGGGTTCGATCTTACGGTGTCCTCACCCAGTGACAGAAGGGGTAGCGAGGCACGTATGTATCATTTCTATTAAGGATAACAAGATGGGGTCTATTCTTACATGAATAGATCTTGTCTACATCATGTCATCGTTCTTATTGCATTACTTCGTTTCTCCATGAACTTAATACACTAGATGCATGCTGGATAGCGGTCGATGTGTGGAGTAATAGTAGTAGATGCAGAATCCTTTCGGTCTACTAATCTTGGACGTGATGCCTATATATTTATCATTGCCTTGGATATCGTCATAATTATTAGATCTTCTATCAATTGCCCAACAGTAATTTGTTTACCCACCGTATGCTATTTTCTTGAGAGAAGCCACTAGTGAAATCTACGGCCCCCGGGTATATCTTTCATCATATTGCTTTTAGATCTATTTTTCACCTTATTTGTTTTCAGATCTATTATTCCAAAAACCCAAAAATACTTTGCTGCACTTTTTATTAGCATCTTTTATCTCACGTTTTATTCAGATCTATTTATCCAATCTCATACAAACCAATCTATCTTTTTACCATGGAGAGATTGACTTCGTGAGCAAGCAAGTTGGATGCACACCCACTTAGTTTTCTTTTGAGCTTTCATACACTTATAGCTCTAGTGCATCCGTTGCATGGCAATCCCTACTCCTTGCATTGACATCAATTGATGGGCATCTCCATAGCCCATTGATTAGCCTCATCAATGTGAGACTTTCTCCTTTTTTGTCTTGTCCACACAACCTCAACCATCATATTCTATTCCACCTATAGTGCTATATCCATGGCTCACGCTCATGTATTGCGTGAGAGTTGAAAAAGCTTAAGAGCGTTAAAAGTATGAACAATTGCTAGGCTTGTCATCGGGGTTGTGCATGATAAATACTTTGTGTTATGAAGATAGAGCATGACAAGATTATATTATTTTGTAGGGATAACTTTCTTTAGCCATAATATTTTGAGAAGACATGATTGCTTTATTAGTATGCTTGAAGTATTTTTTTTATGTCAGTATTAAACTTTTGTTTTGAATCTTATGGATCTGAATATTCATGCCACATAAATAAAGATTACATGACAAACATGTTAGGTAGCATTCCACATCAAAAATTCTGTTTTTATCATTTACCTAGTCGAGGACGAGCAGGAATTAAGCTTGGGGATGCTTGATACGTCTCCAACGTATCTATAATTTTTTATTGTTCCATGCTATTATATTATCCATCTTGGATATTTTATATGCATTATTATGCTATTTTATATCAATTTTTGGGACTAACCTATTAACCTAGTGCCCAGTGCCAATTGCTGTTTTTTTCCATGTTTTTGTCTTTTACATAAAATCAATACCAAACGGAACGAACTTTTTGACGATTTTTCTTGGACCAGAAGACACCTAGGAAGCTTCGGGAGGAGGCCAGAAGAGCCACGGATGGGCCACAAGCCTGGAGGCCGCACCCTAGGAGGGCGCCTCCCGAGCTTGTGGGCTCCCCGTGGCACTTCTAACCCTAATCTCAGCTCCATAAATACCCAAATATTCCCCGTATACCAGAGGGCACACCAAAAATACTTTTCCGCCGCTGCAAGTTTCTGTCCTCGTGAGATCCCATCTGGAGACCTGTTCTGGTACTCTATCGGAGGGGGGTTCGATCACGGAGGGCTTCTACATCAACCTTGCTACCCTTCCGATGATGTGTGAGTAGTTTACCACAGAACTACGGGTCCATAGCTAGTAGCTAGATGGCTTCTTCTCTCTCTTTGATCTTCAATACAATGTTCTCCTCGATGGTCTTAGAGATCTATTTGATGTAATCTTCTTTTGCGGTGTGTTTGTTGAGATCCAATGAATTGTGGATTTATGATCAGATTATCTATGAATATTATTTGAGTCTTCACTGAACTCTTTTATGCATGATTAAGATAGCTTTGTATTTCTCTCCGATCTATTGATTTGGTTTGGCTAACTAGATTAATTTTTCTTGCATGGGAGAGGTGCTTTGTTTTGGTTTCAATCTTGCAGTGTACTCAACCAGTGACAGTAGGGGGTAGCGAGGCACGTATTTGTATTGTTGCCATTAAGGATAAAAAGATGGTGTTTATTTCATATTTATTGGATCTATCCCTCTACATCATGTCATCTTGCTTAAGGCGTTACTCCGTTCTTGTTAACTTAATACACTAGATGCATGCTGGATAGCGGTCGATGTGTGGAGTAATAGTAGTAGATGCAGGCATGATTCGGTCTACTTGTCACAGAAGTTATGCCTATATTCATGATCATTACCTTAGATATCGTCATAACTTTGCGCTTTTCTATCAATTGCTAAACAGTAATTTGTTTACCCACCGTATGTGTTCTTTCAAGAGAGAAGCCTCTAGTGAAAACTATGGCCCCCAGGTCTATTTTTATCATATTATTTTCAGATCTATAAAACCAAAAACCCAAAAATTTCTTGCTGCAATTTATTTACCTTTACCTTTTTTGCACTTTTATTTATCTTTTATACCTATCTCTATCAGATCTCATCCTTGCAAGTAACCGTGAAAGGATTGACAACCCCTTTATTGCGTTGGGTGCAAGTATTTGTTTGTTTGTGTATGTGCAACCATTGGTGACTTGTGTGTTCCTCCTACAGGATTGATACCTTGGTTCTCAAACTGAGGGAAATATTTATCTCTACTTTGCTGCATCACCCTTTCCTCTTCAAGGGAAAAACCAACGCAAGCTCAAGAAGTAGCAAAGCGTGACAAGGAGAAGGGCCAAGATGGTGCTGGCGGGTCTGGCAAGAAGGGTCATGGTGGCTGCGGAGGTCACCGCGGTAAGGCCAAGCAGCAGAAGGAGAAGCCTGCTCGATGCCGTGACAAGAAGGAGGAAGATGAAGATGATGACGAAGAGGATGATGAGAAGTCCAGCGAACACAAGTTCCACAAAGCTATAGGAGCCATGTGCATTGACAGAGATGCATCTTTGCACTCCTCTCATGGCCAGCTTAAGCAGTGGGCGCATCAGATCAATGCGGCGGAGCCGGCAAAAGATTCCCAGAAGCCACTCAAGTGGTCCAACAGGCCCATCATCTTTGACGCCGAGGACCACCCATATCACACAACTGCGGTCGGGTACTTGCCATTGTTGGTTTCACCAACAATCTGCAACCTCAAAGTCACAAAGATGTTTGTTGACGATGGGGCTGGCTTGAAGTTGATCTCACCTGGTGTGAGGCTACAAATTTCCGATGAAGGTCTCAAGAAGACAGGCACATTTCAAGAGATCAATCCGGGAAGGAGCCAACCCAAGGGCAAGATCATGCTGTCAGTGACGTTTGGCAGTGTGCTGAACTACAGGGCGGAGAAGATCGTCTTCAATGTCGTCAAGATTCCATTGCCTTATAATTGGATTCTTGGTCGCTCGGCTCTGGCAAAGTTCATGGCGGCATCTCACTATGCCTAGAACACGCTCAAGATGCCAGGGCCGATGAGCGTCATCACCATTTACTCCAACAAGAAATAGGCAGTTATCTACACCGAACAACTCTACTGGGAGGCAGTGGTAGCATCTGCTGCCAAAGCACTTGCTCCTACCGACAATGCTCGTGGGAGGAAGAAGAAGACCGACATGACCTCTGACAAGTACTTCAGGAAGCGCACCTCTTTGGAGTGTTGCACACCAATTAAGGACGTGCCGTAGAGTTCTGCCGACAGAAGCAAGAAATCCAGGGCAGCTCCACCAGCAATCAAAAAGGTGTCTGCAAAGGAAGATGGCACAAACGGCACTTTCACCGTAAGTGCCAGCCTTGACAGAAAATAGGAAAGCTCGCTCGTTGCCTTCCTGCGGGCGAATGTCGATGTGTTTGCATGGCAACCATCTGACATCCCCGATGTTCCCAGTGAGGTAATTGAGCACCACCTTGATGTCTATCCTCATGCAAGACCTGTCAAGCAGAAGGTCAGGAAGCAAGCCTTGGAACGGCAAGAGTTTATCACCGAAGAAATCAAGAAACTTGAAGCGGCAGGCCTGGTCAGAGGAGTGCTCCATCCAAAATGGTTGGCCAATCCAGTGGTTGTATGCTGTCGATGCAACAAACCCCAGGTATGTTGCCCAGACTGTACACAGGCTCAAGAACGAGATTGCAGCATCCAGGACAAGGCCAAGCAGAAGAGATCAGCTCTTTGAGGAATCAAAGACCGGATCAAGAAGACCAAGACCAACCCAAGGAGTAAAATACCACAAATGGGAAAACCTCCCCTGCCGGGCAGGAGAGCCTGGCGGGGACGAGGATGCCCCGAAGACAAGTCTCTAGATTGCCCCGGCGGGCGTGCCGGGGACGCTGAGGGCAGATTACCCCACCAAGGCTCCACCACTCCCCCTCACAGCAATGCAAGTCACCGATTGGTGCGGTGTCGAGCCCCCAAGATGCTAAGTGGCCATTATTTGGCACGTGGCAGCCATCCCCAGAGGAAACCACCTCCAAATGACACTTGTCCAACGACGTGTCACGCAGGCAGGCGAGAAGGTGGCAAAACAGCACGGCAAGGCTTGCCGGGCTAGGCTACAATGTGACACTAAGCGGCGTATTTAATGCGCACTGTCCTGTCTGCAGAGATAGGTATGATGGCACTGTTTGCTATCTAATTAGTACACAATGACTGATTTGCCATTGTGGTGACCCCTTTATCTATAAAAGGAGGGCCATGGCGACCTTAGAAAGGATTCGGACCCATGTACACTCATACGCGCGTAGCCGCTCTCGCCCCGAGGCAACCTTGCCGGGCTTGAGCGCTGCATCTCCACCATGGTCCTCTCATCAATCCACCAAAGCAGGTGTAGGGTTTTACGCCTCGCGGCGGCCCGAACCTGGGTAAAAACTGCCCGTGTGATCGCTACCGCGCTGCCCCGCGCCCTCCACTCTTTGTGCAATGCGTCCTTCCCCCCTACCGAACCACAAAGGGGCCGATGGCCCCATAGGTGGCCGTGTTTTCCCACGACATCTTTGGCGCGCTAGGTAGGGGGAAGCGCTTGCGCGAACCCGAGAGCGTACGCAGCGCGTCATCTTCATCATCGTCTTCTTCATCGACGGCTTCATCATCCATGAAGCCCAAGAAGAAAACCGGTGCCTCAGCTCTCCCGTCCGCCTTGAAGTCCGCTCCACACGCGGCTGCCGATGCCGTGGGGGCTACGGGGACGTGGACACTGCAGGGGACGTGACCGGTGCAGGCGGCGTTGTAACCACCTCCCCCATAGCTGAAACGAGAGCAGGAGGCGCCGGAGAAGGATAGCGCCAACAACATCCCGACGGCCACGCTCCGCAAGGTGCGGGAGGAGAGATCATTCCATCTGTGCCTCTCCACCTCGCCGAAGGACGCGGCCACAGCGTTGATGCTCGCCTTAGGGCGAACCGCAATCCTCCGGCCGCCCCCGCTGCGGATGTGGCCGCAGGACATGCGTCACCCCCAGGACGGGCTGGCCAAGCTGATGCGCCTAACGGAGCTGCCGGTCCCCAAGCACATCCACCCGGCCTCCACGCCACCCTGGCGACTGGCTCACGGCGATAGGAGCGTGGCTCCGCTACTACTGGCACCGTCAGAAGCCAGGCGACGCTACGGTCTACATCGTCCTCCATGCCAAGCACTGCTTCGGAGGCCATGGCGCGGGCCCAACTCCTGTTGAGATTTCTGCCGGTGGCTGATCAGATGGATGAGTGGAGAGCCACCATTCAGAGCTTGATTGGTTTTGTCGAGGCGGGAGAATCACTGCGAGCAGGCCCGTCACAGCCTCCACAGGCGGCGGCAACGGCCCGAGCTGCTGGGCATACCGAAGGGGCCACCCCCATGGTGCAATCCCCTCCGCGGTAGCCAGCGCAGATGCCACGACCAGAGCAATGCAACCAAGAACCCGACAACGTATCAATGGCCTCGTCCGATCCTCGAGCACGACGAGAATAGCGGCGAGTCCTGGAAGATAGGCGGGCGGGGGGGGGGGGGGGGGGGGGGGGGGGGGGGGGGAGGGACGCACGCGTCACCATCGAACGACGTCATGAAACCCAACGCCGGTCTGATAGGCGCAATGGCTCCGACGTCGACGAGCCTACGCCCGGTGAGGGTGGGTGCCTACCTTTCGGGGTTGGGTGCCCCGCCTTCACTCGAGAGCTGCGGCAAGTCTGTTGGCCATCTGCCCGCACGTTCAAGCCAGAAATACCAGAGAAGTACGATGGAAGACTGAACCCGACAGAGTTCTTGAGCATCTACACCATCGCTGTTCAAGCTGCCGGGGGAAGAGATGAGAAGGTGTTTGCCAACTACTTCCCCTTGGCACTCAAGCCAAATGTGAGGTCTTGGTTGATGCACTTGCCAGAGAATTCCATTTCGACCTGTGCTGACCTGTGCCATGAGTTTGTTGGCGCCTTCACGGGCGGCCACCAAGAACCAGGACGGCCCAGCGACTTACAGCTACTCCCGCAAAAGGAAGGAGAGAGCCTGCGGAAGTACATGCAGAGGTTCAGCTGGGTGCATAGGAACATCCCAGACATCCACCCGGCAGCTGTGATAGCCACGTTCCAGTACAACATGCGCAACCGCCGGATACGTTCTAAAATGAACGTTCGTTTGCCCAAGACTGTGAACAAGCTATACACTCTGGTGGATAAGTGTGCCCAAGTAGAAGAGGGGAGACGCCTCCCAGGTGAAGATGGCATCGACATCGACTCAGAAGACGATGATGATGCCACTAGCTGGAAGAAGAAGAGCAAGAAGCGCAATGATAAAATGGTGATGACCGTTGAAGGGTCGAGTGCACCTGATACCGGCAAGAAGGCCAAGACCGAGGTCCCCGGCAAGGAAGCTGCCACGTGCACTGATTGCCGGGAAGCCGCGGCTGCTGAGAAAGCTGGGAAGAGTGATGGGCCGTATTGCAAGATCCATCGGACCAAAGGCCATGATCTCCAGGAGTGTCATCAGGTTGTGCAGCTCATCAAGAAGCAGAGGGCTGAGTACGAGAAGCGTGATAAGGAGAAAAACCAAGATGGCGCTGGCGGGAAGGGCCGAGGTGGCAGAACAGGTCACCCCGGCAAGGTTCCTCGGTATCAAGGGAAACCCGCCAAGGGCCGTGAGGAGAAGGATTGCGAAGATGGAAGTGATGAAGGAGATGAAGAGGAAACCAGCGAGCAGGAATTCCAGAAGGCCACTGACGCCCTATGCATTGACGGGGGTGCATCTCTGCACCCCTCTCACTGCCAACTTAAAAGGTGGGCGTGTGAGGTCAATGCCGTGGAGCCAGCGGTAGATTCTCGGAAGCCGCTCAAGTGGTCCCGCATGCCCATCGTCTTTGATGAGGAGGATCACCCTGACCGCACTACCGTGGTGGGGTGTTTGTCATTGTTGGTTTCACCAACAATCCGCAACCTCAAGGTCACAAAGATGTTGGTTGATGGCGGGGCCGGGTTGAATCTGATTTCTCCAAAGGTCGTCAGCAAACTCCAGATAGCAGATGAAGAGCTCAAGGTTACTGGTACGTTCCAAGGGATCAACCCCGGCAGGAGTCATCCTAAGGGGAAGATCACACTGCCGGTAACATTTGGGGGGGGGGGGGAGTTGAACTATCGGACTGAGAAGATCATGTTTGATGTGGTTGACCTCCCCCTACCATACAATGGAATCCTTGGTCGTCCTGCTCTGGCCAAATTCATGGTGGCATCCCACTATGCCTACAACACTTTGAAGATGCCAGGACCAATGGGCGTTATTTCTGTCCCATCAGACAAGAAAGACGCAATCATATGAGTGGACAAGATGTATCGGGAGGCAGTTGCTGCAAAAGCTGCGGAAGCCGCCGCTCCCGCCAAGGAAAGCAAGAAAAAGAAGAAAGGAAGCAAGGATGCCAGCGAGGAATCCAGGAAGCGTGTCTCTCCGGAGTGCGCTGTGCCTATTGATGACTTGCCGGAGAGTTCCAATAGCAAGAGATCCAAGGTTGCCACACCATCTGTGAAAAAGGTCCCGGAAGGGCTGGCTAGCGCTGGTGGTACATTTACCATCAGTGCCAGCCTCGATGACAAATAGGAAAGCACGCTTGTTGCCTTCCTGTGGGCGAATGTCGATGTGTTTGCTTGGCAACCATCTGACATCCCCAGTATTCCCAGGGAGGTAATCGAGCACCACCTTGTTGTCTGCCCACATGCCTGGCCCGTCAAGCAGAAGGTCCAGAAGCAAGCTTTGGAGCGGCAGCAGTTTATTGCCGAGGAGATCAAGAAACTTGAGGCAGCTGGATTGGTCAGAGGAGTATTGCATCCAACGTGGTTAGCAAACCTAGTGGTGGTACGCAAGGCGAATGGGAAATGGAGGCTTTGCATAGATTTCACGGATCTTAACAAAGCATGCCCGAAGGACCCATTCCCCTTGCCGCGCATCGACCAGATTGTGGATTCCACCTCCGGATGCGACTTGCTCTCCTTCCTGGATGCCTACTGTGGATACCATCAGATCTTCATGTCCAAGGAGGACGAAGAAAAAACCGTGTTCATAACTCCATGTGGTACGTACTATTTTGTACAGATGCCCTTCGGGTTGAAGAGCGCTGGATCCACTTTTGCAAGAGCAGTATAGATTGGCTTTGAATCCCAGCTGCACAAAAATGTGGAAGCCTACATGGATGATATTGTGGTCAAAACGAAGGACAGAATGACTCTCGTTCAGGATTTGGAAGAGACCTTTGCAAATCTGCGCAGGCTCAATTTGAAGCTGAACCCGGAGAAGTGTGTGTTTGGCATTCCTTCCGGCAAGGTACTTGGCTTTTTTGTGTCCCATCGTGGGATAGAGGCCAACCCCGACAAGATCAAGGCTATCGAGCAGATTCAAGCACCAAAGACAGTCAAGGACGTGAGGCGTTTAACCGGATGTGTTGCCGCGCTGAGCAGGTTCATTTCCAAGTCCGCTGAACGCGCCTTGCCATTTTTCAAAATCATGAAAAAGGCAGGGCCCGTAGAGTGGACCCCGGAGGCAGACATTGCGTTACAAGATTTGAAGGCCTACCTTTCCTCTGTTCCCACCTTAGTCGCTCCTAAACCACAAGAGCCGTTGCTGCTATATTTAGCAGCGACCAATCAAGTGGTTAGCGCAGCACTGGTGGCACAGCAAGAGGTAGATGAAGCAGCAACCGCCACCACCGTCCCCTCTGGAGAGGGAAGTGAACCAGTCCCGGCAAGGTCAGATGCAGCTCAAGACGGAGAAGAGCAAAGCAGTGGAGACAGTGCCAAGATCACGACAAGGAAGAAGGTGGTGCAGCGCCCAGTGTACTTCGTCAGCTCCCTACTGCAGGGGGCTAGGTCGAGGTACTCTGGCATGCAAAAGTTGATTTTTGGCCTCATCATGGCCTCAAGGAAACTGCGTCACTACTTCCAAGCCCACGAGATCACAGTTGTCACCCGCTTTCCCTTGCAACACATACTCCGAAACCCCGAGGCTACTGGCAGGATCATGGAATGGGCTTTGGAGTTATCCAGCTTTGGTTTGAGGTTTGAAAGCACATCAACTATTCAGAGCAGAGCACTGGCAGAGTTCATTACAGAGTGGACGCCAACCCCTGATGAGGAAATACTGGAAACAGTTATCCCCGGCAAGGAAGCGCCCCAAGAATGGATTATGTATTTTGATGGCGCCTTCTCCCTACAAGGTGTAGGAGCTGGCGTGCTTCTCGTTGCTCCCACTGGGGAGCACCTTATGTACATCGTTCAAATGCATTTCCCCTGGGAGGAGGCTACCAACAATACTGCAGAGTATAAAGGGCTCCTTGCCGGGCTCAGGATTGCGACAGAGTTGGGAATCAAGAAGTTGATCATCCGTGGAGACTCACAACTTGTAGTGAGACAGATCAACAAGGACTACCAAAGCCCATTGATGGAGGCATACGTCAAGGAAGTGAGAAAGTTGGAGGAGCACTTCGAAGGATTGCAAACAGAGCACATACCACGTGCGGAAAACAACATTGCTGATCATCTATCAAAGTGCGCTGCGCAAAAACTCCCTGTGGAACCAGGGACTTTTGTTCTCCATCTGACTCAACCTCCGTATCCCCGGCAACAATGGCCAGCAAGAGGAGGAAATTAAACTCCGGCAAGCCTCTCCCAGCAGAGTTTCCCGAAGCCCCCGGCAGAAGGCTTGGCGGGAACAACTCCCCTTCGACCAGTGAGCTGCACCCTCCCGCCGAATTACCAGTCTTCGCGGTTGAGGCATGCGCTCCTGTCGACGAGGAGGTGCCACTAGTCCTTGTTGTCGAGCCCCAGGCTCCAACTTGGGCATGGCACATTGTTCATTTCCTCCAAACAGGAGAACTTCCCGAAGAACAAGAAGAAGCTAAAAGAGTAGCCCGAATGGCTAGTATGTATCAGTTCGTTGATGACACGCTATACAGAAGAAGAACCAACGGTGTGAAATTGAAGTGCATTTGCCGGGAAGAAGGAAAGGAACTGCTGGCAGAAAAACACAATGGTATGTGTGGCTCCCACTTCGAATCAAGGGCCTTGGTTGGGAAAGCTTTCCTGCAAGGTTTCTACTAGCCCACTGCGCTCCAAGATGCAATTGAACTACTCACCAAATGCGAAGCCTGCCAGTTCCACCCAAGAATATCCATCAGCCTGCTCAAGCTCTCCAAACAATCCCTTTGTCATGGCCATTTTTGGTCTGGGGGCTCGACATCCTGGGTCCCTTCCCTCGTGCTACCGGGGGCTTTGAATTCTTGTTCGTCGCAATCGACAATTTACAAAGTGGCCGAAGGTGGAGCCCGTGAGAAAGGTGACCACGCAGTCAGCTATTAAGTTCTTGAAAGGATTGGTGTGCCGCTTCGGGGTACCTGCCCGAATCATCACCGACAATGGCACCCAATTCACAAGCCGAGTCTTCATGCAATATGTTCATGCCCTCAGAAGCAAGATTTCATTTGCCTCTGTGGCCCATCCCAGAAGTAATGGACAAGCTGAGAGGGCGAACGCTGAAGTGCTGCGAGGTCTCAAGACAAGAACTTTCGATAGACTGCAGAAGTGCGGCAGGCGATGGATCGACGAGCTGCTGGTGGTTCTTTGGTCTCTCCGTACGACACCAAATCGAGCTACCGGGCAGACTCCCGTCTCCCTAGTCTATGGGGCAGAAGCAGTTATCCCCACGGAACTCATATACGGGTCTCCTCGAGTGCTTACCTACGATGAAGTAGCGCAGGAACAGCACCGGTGTGACGATGCTGTGCTACTTGAGGAGAACCGTCTCTGGGCTGCTACACGTGCTGCACGCTACCAGCAAGCCCTGCGTCGCTATCACAGCCACAGGGTTCATGCCCGGAGTTTTGATGAAGGCGACCTTGTCCTTAGGCGCGTTCAGTCCGCCAAGGGTGCAAACAAGTTGACGCCAAAGTGGGAAGGCCCTTACCGGGTAGTACGAGTCACCAGACTTGGCACAGTCCGTCTGGAGACCGGAGATGGTATTCAATTGCAAAACTCATGAAATATTGAGCATCTTCGTAAGTTCTACCCGTAAGGTGCGGCTGTCGGGCCCTGCCAGGCAGCCACCCTTTTGTACAAGCTCTGCCGAAGTTGCATGTAACCCTTTGTACAAAGCCAGGCGCAGACCCTGCGAAGCGCTGGGGGCCCTCCGAAACTTGCACGCATGCATAAGCATATCATAAGCATAGCATGATCATGTAGAAGAGAGCGCATGTGGCATTGTTTTCATCTGCATCAAGTTGCAGGATTCTTGCCGTGGACTTGCTCCTGAAGAAAAGGAATGAAGACGAGCCCACGTGACGATCACCGGCAAGCCAAACAGATAAGTTCCTTCTTATCCATGTTTGTTCTGTAATTTGCAAACTTGTGCATATGAAAACCCCGCCACCTTCGAAACATAGGTGCTCCTACCTATTGACTTGAACGCTGCTTCGGTCAGGGTGGTCGCAGTGGCCTTTGGCGAAAAGGGATCGGCGGGGGGCTGGTCCCTTTTTTATGGTTGTGCCCGGCAGGCCTAGCCCCGCGGCAACCAATTAAGGGTACCAGCAGGATAGCTTGCCAGAGAAACTTGTTTACTTAAATGTATAGAGGCATTTCACCTCTGCATGGAGATAGTACATGCACAAGTGCCTGGCAAAGTTTGTCTTTTTCATTAATATGCTGATAATCAAGTACAGATCTTACAGAACACAAACATGGATAAGGAAATTTACATTATTTAGACTAAATTTGGCCCAGGCCTACATATTTTAAAGTAAAAAAAGATTAGTGCCCCGTAATCCCATTCTTGTCCCTCTCCTCCTAGGCGCTACGGTGAAAAAGGAAGAGGGCAAAAGGAGTGCTTGAGCGGAAGCCCAGCCTGATCCTGTCAGGGCTTGCCGGGCGCAGCCTGACAAGATCGAGAGTGGCGAGGCTGTGAAGGAGAGGTGCGGGAGGAGCAGCTCAGCGGTGCCCTGGTCACCGCCTCCAGGACCAGCAAGAAGCCCCAGCGCAGGCACCGGCAGGAAGAACTGTCGGAGCCCAGCTGGAAGACTATTGGAGGAGGCGAAGGCACCAAGAGAGCGACCCCTACCCCGGCAACCGTCCTAAAGAGGCCGGTGATGATGGTGCTGGGGAGGGAGGGGAAGAGCGGAAAGATGAGGCAGCGGGCCGGCAGTACGGGACGAAGGCGTCGGTGCCATCGTACTCTGACCTGACGCCCTGCCACCCGCCTTCTCCATCTTCCCTCATTCTTTCTTCATCACGACCACTCCGGGAGGACGCCAGCCCCTCGGGCCGTCACCTCCCCCGGAGAAGCAGCAGGCGGCGGCGGTGTCCAAGTCGTGCAAAAGGCACCGCTCCCCACCTTGGAGGGCAGGAAGGTGCCACCGTCTTCAGCGTCCATGCAGACTCTGCCGGAAGGAATAGCACCGGGATTACCAAAGATCCCAAGTGCTGCACCCCAGGCAAACGCCGGGACCCCCAAGGGCCCCGTCGGTAGGGCGACAGACCTTGGCGACCCGCAACGAG
This sequence comes from Thinopyrum elongatum, assembly GCA_011799875.1. NCBI lineage: Eukaryota > Viridiplantae > Streptophyta > Magnoliopsida > Poales > Poaceae > Thinopyrum > Thinopyrum elongatum. The sequence goes on along the minus strand of CM022299.1, from coordinate 552,798,664 downwards.
GGCTGGCGCTCCTTGCCGGACAACCGGCTCGTGTGGGGGAGGCGAGTGTTTCATCATTCTGAGGAAGCGCGGCGCCTCCGATGCTGCGGGTGATTCCACGCCCACAACCTCGACCACTGCATCCCTTTCGGCCCCGGACCAGACTCACTCCCCGAGCATCCACACAAGCATTCGGTGTCACCGACCCCAAGCTAGGGCCCAGGGGCTGGTCCCAGCCTATCCATCTCGGCATAGCAAGGAGGGAGGCAGAGAATGGAGGGGAGATGTGAGTAGATGAGCACCTCCGCACCTCCTCGCCCTTTTTTATAGGTGAGCTGGGGCTGGTGGGCTGATCCCTCGGTGGGTACTCGCCGTCCTGCTCCACCAACCCAAGAAGGCTAGGCCTCTACCATGACGCTCTCTCCCGCAGCACGCGCCTCCTTTACCTACCCCACTCAATTCATGAAGCATACGTGGCCAAGGATAAGGGCATGGTGGGAAGAGTGAATTGGCAGTTACTCACCCGTGCGCTAAAGTCATTCATGAGCCATTACAAGGATGGCCCCACTGCAATTGGAGTTACACGACGCGCGGGAAAATCGAAAACTAACTCAAGCTCAGATTAATGAAGAAGCAAAGAAGATCTCAAGGGGTGAGCTACTACAGCCTCCCCGCCTGTGTACTGGATAGGGCCTACCTCGACGACGCTCAGCAGCGCGTTCAGGCCAGGACCGGGGGCTCCTGTCGGTGCAACAAACCCCAGGTATGTTGCCCAGACTGTACACAGGCTCAAGAATGAGATTGCAACGTCCAGGACAAGGCCAAGCAGAAGAGATCAACGCTTTGAGGAATCAAAGGGCGGATCAAGAAGACCAAGACCAACCCAAGGAGTAAAATACCACAATGGGAAAACCTCCCCTGCCGGGCAGGCGAGCCTGGCGGGGACGAGGTTGCCCCAAAGACAAGTCTCAAGATTCCCCCGGCAGGCTTGCCGGGGACGATGAGGGCAGATTACCCCGCCAAGGCTCCACCGCTCCACCTCATAGCAACGCAAGTCACCGATCGGTACGGTGTCGAGCCCCCAAGATGCTAAGTGGCCGTTATTTGGCACGTGGCAGCCATCCCCAGAGGAAACCACCTCCAAATGACACTAGTCCAGCGACGTGTCATGCAGGCAGGCGAGAAGGTGGCAAAACAGCACGGCAAGGCTTGCCGGGCTAGGCTACGATGTGACACTAAGCGGCGCATTTAATGCGCTCTGTCCTGTCTGCAGAGTTAGGTATGATGGCACTGTTTGCTATCTAATCAGTACACAAATGACTAATTTGCCATTGTGGTGACCCCTTGATCTATAAAAGAGGGCCATGGCGACCTTAGAACGGATTCGGACCCCTGTACACTCATACGCGCGTAGCCGCTCTCGCCCCGAGGCAACCTTGCTGGGCTAGAGCGTTGCGTCTCCACCACGGTCCTCTCATCAATCCACCAAAGTAGGAGTAGGGTTTTACGCCTCGCGGCGGCCCGAATCTGGGTAAAAACTGCCCGTGTGATCGCTGCCGCGCTGCCCTGCGCCCTCCGCTCTTTGTGTAATGCGTCCTTCCCCCCTGCCAAACCACAAAGGGGCCGATGGCCCCATAGGTGGCCGTGTTTTTCCACGACATATGCAAAGCAAATGGGAAGTGGAGGCTTTGTATTGACTATATAGATATCAATAAAGCTTGTCCAAAAGACCCCTTTCCTTTGCCACGCATCGACCAGATTGTGGACTCCACTGCCGGCTCGAGTTACCGTCTTTCCTTGGCGCATACTCTGGTTATCATCAGATCTTCATGGCCATGGAAGATGAGGATAAAACCGCATTCATTACTCCATGTGACACATATTGCTTTATACGTATGCCTTTCGGATTAAAGAGTGCTGGTTCAACATTTGCAAGAGCAGTCCAAATCTGCTTTGAGCCTTAGTTGCACAGAAATGTGGAAGCCTATATGGATGATATAGTGGTCAAAACCAAGGAAAAATCAACCCTCATTCAAGATTTAGAAGAGACATTTGCAAATCTGCGCAAGATCAATCTGAAGCTCAACCCTGAGAAGTGTGTGTTTGGTGTCCCATTCGACAAGCTTCTAGGGTTCTTTGTATCCCAACATGGAATTGAAGCTAATCCCGACAAGATCAAAGCTATTGAGCACATTGAAGTACCTTAGCGCGTCAAGGATGTGTGGTGTCTTGCCAGCCGTGTTGCTGCAATGAGTAGGTTCATCTCCAAGTCTGCTGAGCGCGCCCTGCCATTTTTCAAAAATTTGAAAAGGCAGGACCAATGAAATGGACTCCGGAAGCGGAGGCCGCGCTGCAAGATTTGTAGAAGTACCTCTCCTCTCTGCCAATGCAAGTTGCGCCCATGCCAAAAGAGCTGTTGCTGCTATATTTGGTGGCAACAAATCAGGTGGTTAGTGCTGCACTAGTGGCAGAGAGAGAAGTCGATGATGAAGAAGCAGCAGCCGCAGAGCCATCAAGTGACAAGCTGGAATCTTCTCCGGCAAGTCCATATGCCGCAAGTCAAGTGAAGTGCAGGCAAATGAAACAGATCAATAAGTGGCGCCGAAGAACAAAATGGTGCAGCGCCCAACTTACTTTATCAACTCTCTTCTCCAGGGAGCTAGGTCAAGGTATTCTAGTGTGCAAAAATTGCTTTTCGGCCTTCTCATGGCTTCGAGGAAGCTCTGCCATTACTTCCAAGCACACCAAATCACCATCGTCACTTGTTTTCTGCTACAACGCATATTGAGAAATCCAGATGCCACCGGCAGGAGAGTGGAGTGGGTGTTGGAGCTGTCAAGCTTTGTCCTCAAGTTTGGAAGCACTTCAACAATTCAGAGCAGAGCTTTGGTGGAGTTCATTACAGAATGGACACCAACGCAAGACAAAGAGATTCAAGAGACCTCTCTCCTCGGCAAAGAAACAACTCAAGACTGGATTATGTACTTTGATGCAGCTTTTTTGCTACAAGGCACTGGTGCTGGAGGGCTGCTTGTCGCACCCACCGGAGAGCACCTCAAGTATGTAGTTCAGATGCACTTTCCCAGGGAGAAAGCTACAAACAACACGGCTGAGTATGAAGGGCTGCTTGCCGATGGACCTTCGAATCAGAAGGCTCATTATCAGAGGCGACTCGCAGCTCGTTGTGAAGCAAGTTAACAAAGACTACCAGAGCCCATTGATGGAAGCACATGTGGATGAAGTGAGGAAATTGGAAGAGCACTTTGACATATTGCAAACAGAGCATGTTCCTTGTGCGGAAAACAACATTGTCGATGATCTGTCAAAGTGTGCCACGCTAAAGCTACCTGCGGAACCAGGAACTTTTATGCTCCATTTGAATCAGCCATCTGTTACACCATCAACGCGGCCAAGCAAGAGAAGAAAGTTGAACACGGGCAAGTACTGTCCGACAGAGCTGCTAGAAGCCACCAGCAAGGAAGTTGCCAGAAACAAGACGGTGAGAACCAAGTCTCGGCAGGACCACAGGTCCTTGCCATCTAGATAGGCGCTCCTGCGGCTGAAGAGATGCCTTTAGTCCTTGTCATCGATCTGCAGGCTTCGACATGGGCACAACAGATTGTCCATTTCCTTCAAATAGGAGAACTTCCTGAAGAGTAAAAGGAAGCTGAGAAAGTAGCTCATTAGTGACATATGTACCAGTTTGTGGATAACATTCTGCACAGAAAGATACAAATGGGGTGAAATTCAAGTGCATTTGCTGGGAAGATGGACAAAAGCTATTGGCAGAGATACACGGAGGCATATGTAGCTCTCACAAAGGATCAAGAGCCCTTGTCGGAAAAGCTTTCTAGCAAGGCTTCTATTGGCCCACTGCTCTCCAAGATGCAACTGCACTAGTAACCAAGTGTTAAGTGTGCCAGTTCCATTCCAAGAATACACATCAACCAGCTCAAGCCCTTCAAACGATCCCTCTCTCCTGGCCCTTCTCAGTCTGGGGACTCGACATACTGGGCCCCTGTCCCCGTGCTACCGGGGACTTTGAGTTCTTGTATGTCGCGATCGACAAGTTCACAAAGTGGCCTGAGGTAGAGCCGATGAGGAAGGTGACAGCACAGTCGGCCGTCAAGTTTTTGAAAGGACTCGTTTGCCATTTTGGAGTACCCAACAGGATCATCACCGACAATGGCACACCGTTCATGAGCCGCACCTTCATGCAGTGCTGCCAGGACCTTGGAAGTAAGATCTATTTTGTGTCTATTGCTCACCCGAGAAGCAACGGCCAAGCGGAAAGAGCAAATGCTGAAGTGCTGCATGGCCTCAAGACAAGAACTTTTGACAAGCTGCACAAGTGCAGAAGGCGCTGAATTGATGAGTTGTCGGCAGTTCTTTTGTCACTCAGGACGACACCAAATCGAGCCATCGGCCAGACACCCTTCTCCCTAGTTTACAGTGTAGAGGCGGTGCTCCCCACGAAACTCATGTACGGGTCACCTCGAGTGCTCGCCTATGATAAAGCTGAGCAAGAGCAGTTGCGGCAAGAGGACGCCACGCTCCTTGAGGAAGATCGTCTTCGGGCGACTGTGCGTGCTGCATGCTACCAGCAAGCTTTGCGTCACTACCATAGCCGGAAAGTTCACGCACGGAGCCTTGAGGAAGGCGACCTTGTTCTTCGTTGGATCCAGTCTGCGAAGGGATCAAACAAGATGACGCCAAAGTAGGAAGGCCCTTATCGGGTAGTAAGAGTCACTAGACCTGGCACAGTCCGTCCAAAGACCGAAGATGGCACCCCGGTGCAGAGCTCATGGTACATTGAGCATCTTCGTAAGTTCTATCCGTGAGGCGCAGTTGCCGGGCATCCCGAAAACCCCTTTTGTACAAGTTTGTCGGCAAGGCTTGTAATCCTTTGTACAAAGCCAGGCACAGACCCTGTGCATAATGAAATAAAGCTATGTGTTCCACAACTCTTGTCTATTTACATGTTAAATTGTGCATCTCTGCATGTGACATTGTGTTACATTTTTGTGTTGTATGAAATGATTAATGAGCCATCAAGGTTTCCAGCCTCCTCTTTTCTCTTCTTTCTTTTTCTCAAAGGACAGAAGGTTTCCTCGCGTGCAAGTTTCTCGGGGGGAGTGACGGTGTGGATACCACCAAGTGACGTTCAAGTTACCAATTTATGACAAGAGTACAACAAAGAAAAAGCTAAGTTGAAAAACTTTGAAACAAATTCTTTATTGTAGTTGCAATTTCTCCTTGAACGATTTTGGCCTTTGTATGAGAAACCTGCATGCTAAGAAACCTTGTCGTGATCAACTACACTCTTACTTTTTTTCGAGTCCGCTCGGCAACATAAGTAGCTGCGCTGTGATCGTCAAGTGTAACCTTGCCGGCAGCAACACTTCCGACAGGGTGCTAAGGACCTGTTCCTCAAGCGTTCACGGCAAGAGTGTGCGCACCAGCAAGCTTCCGGCGAGCGTAGGGTACAAAAATCATGCAAAGACAGAATAAGACATGGAAGATAGCACACATACATCTATCATCACAAGTTATAGTACATCAGTAGCCAAATGCAGTTCTAACTTAAGATAAATTTGTCTTTTATATGAACTGCACTTTCGGCAAGATGCTACAAAGGAGCTAGTTCCTACGTAGGCACCCGGTCCTGGGGATTTCACTGACCTTGTCGGCAAGAGGCGCGACAAGTTCATCGGCATCCCTGGTGTCTGCTCCCTTCGGCAAGCTCTTGAAGGCCTTGAAGATGTCGATGCCAGGATTCTAGTACACAATCTTGACGAGTACCTTGAAGAGAACATCCTGGCAAAGCTTACGGGATTCGCTGGCGAGATGCGCAGCTCGAGTCTTGTGGAACTTATCCAACGCTTTGATGAGGTTTTCGAAGAATAAATTGAGTCTGCCGCTGGCGGTGTCCCTCTTGTTAGTGCAGAAGTGGTATTCTGGCAAGCCCATGGCGGACAGCTGTGTGGTGAGGTTTTCTGTAGCCGCCATAAGATGGTCGGTCCAAAGTTTGTAGTTGCTTTTGAGCTCGTTGAAGGAATTCGCAGCGCTTTCGAGCAGAGCCTTCTCGGCCTGGAGGTCCTTCGACAAGATTTTCTCAAGGTCTTTGGCGCCTTCAAGGGACTTTTTCAGGGTGGCCAGCTTTAGTTTGTGATCATCAATAAGACTTTTGGCCTTTGTGAGTTCTTGGTTCTTGGTGGATATTGAGGTTTGCAACTCCGCCAAGGCGCGAGCTGTCTTTTCTCTATCTGCATTGAGCTCCAAAACTTCCTTGTTGCTCACGGCGAGCTCCTCTTCGAGCTTCTTCACCTTGCCCTCCAGTTCATTCTTGGCAATTTCTGCAATTTCAGCAGCATTGACAGCCTCTTGAATCTTGCCAGCATGATCCACAGCTTGGGCTTCGATTGCCTCTTTGTGCTTTAGCTCGAGTTCCTGTGACTGCCACGCAAGAAGGGCTTGTACCTCTTCGTCCTTGCTGTGAAGCTTGGCGGCAAGCGCCTCTTCATGAGCGGCAAGTTCTTCTTCATGACCGTCGAGGCTTATCTTGCGCTCGTTTAACTGGGCATCGGCTGCTGATATTCTTTGCGCAGCCTCTTCTTGTGCCTTGTCGGCTTCGACGTTCTCTAAGATCAATTTCTCCCACTCGATGGCGAGTTCCCTTTGGCGGTCCTTCAAATCTTGAAGGCACTATGAATACCAGATCTTTGTTTCCTCCATGCACTTTTGGAATTCTTCCTCTACCTTACAGATTATAGCTGCTCTGGAGTCCAAGCTCTCCGTTTGGCTGCGGTAGTGTGCTTGGAGTTTCTTGAATTTATCGCCTATAGCTTTGAGGAGCTATTGTTCTTTGGATCCACTATTGCTGGTACGTGGTTCATCAACGACTTCAAGCCCATCTGCAGTGATGACCTCATCATCAAAAACTTCTCCTTCAGTGGGTGCGTCAATGCTTGACGTCCCAGGGATGCTGACAAATAGGTTGTCGCCAATCTTCAATTACCTGCTTAACGGAGGCACTTCAGATGTCGAAGGGTGATCATCGACAATTGCTTTGCCAGTAGTAACCACCCTCATGGCCGAGTCAGTGTTTGGCGCTCCTGGGACAGAAATGCCGCTAGTGGCCTCGATACTCTTGTTGTTCTTCTCCTTAGTGGTATCTTTAGCAGCCTCCTCGTCAGCAACCTTGGCGGCTTCGTTAGCTGCGATCTGGTTGGCCTCGTCAACAGTGTCCTTTTTGATCCCCTCAATTGTAATGTCGACATCCATATCATCGGTTGGAGTGGATCTGAGGAGAATAGAGAAAAGGGGGGACAAGCCCGCAATAAAGGTATGCGGTGAAGAAGGGATACTTGTCTCCGCTAGATTTGACAGAGCCGGGAAGAACTTGTGGCATGGGATGGGCTGTCGTTTCCTTCCCCCACATAATCGCGTACCGCTCTACTAGATCCTCCTGCTTTAGCACTGGCCCGAAGACGATGTTATTCCTCCACAACGCTGGCATTTCCTCCTTCCTCACTTCTGCTTCCGGGTCGACTGGATTCTTAGCCTTGCCTTGCCCTCTTTTGGGTGCCATAATGGCTGCCGAGAAAGTGGAATTGGTGGGGAGCAATGGTGTGGTGGAGCGGTGGCGAAAGGAGCAGCGTGCTCTGTTCTTGCGCAAGGAAGAAGATGAAGGAGGCAGATGCTATATTGGAAGTGAAAGGGGGTAAATGAGCAACGCCTCTCGCGGTTTCCTTTTTATGGGGAAGGCGCGGAGGCTAGCTCTTTACTGTCCTACGTGGCTGCGCTTTTCCAGGCACACTACCCCTGGCAACCGTTTCAATCCACCTCTCCCACGTTCCATAATTAATGCGCATCATGGGGGCGTGGTAAAAGAGAAGATTACAGTAGTTACTCTGCCACGCTTGCCTGTGCACTGTTTGGGCCTAGCCCAACGACGCCTCGCATGCGTGTGTGGCTAAGACTCAAGGGCGCCTATCGGTCTACTAAAGTAGGGGTCCTTTAGCACCCCAGACTTGTGCACGGATGGTGGCAGCCTTCCCGACGGCAGGGCTTGCCGAAGGACAACTGCGAACAAGACTCAAGACTTGGTTAACAAGGCCATGAAGAAGACCTCCAGGCGGGTGATCGAGAAGTACTAAGGTAGTACAGAAGATCAAGACTAGAGTTCGCGGCAAGCTACTTGCCGACAAGCAAATGAAGACCCGGCAAGCTCCGTACTGACAAACCCCCACTACCGCGCCACCATTCCACCTCAGCGACCAGCCATTGCATGTCAAATAGGTGTCGAGCGGGTAGGCAGTTAGGTGAGTCTTGTCTGGTCACGTGTCAGCTCGCCGCCACAAGGACAACTTTAATGACACCCATTCTGAAGGCGTGTCAAGATAATAAGAGGTAGCTGAGCGAACGCCACAGAAGGAGAGGCAACCCTTGCCAGAACGCCTCACCTACGTGACACCTCATGGTGCATTTAATGCATTTGTCCTAACCTGTCAGAGTTAGGTATTTGGCACTGTAGCCACTATTTACCCCGTGTAAAGACTGTTTTGCCACTGTGGTGACCCCTTGCTCTATAAAAGGAGGCCCATGGCTACCTTTACAAAGGTCGACACTTTGCTCATTTGCACGCGTAGCTGCACTTCCTGCGCACCTTGCTGCCAAGTCATGCTCCTTGTACTTGAGCTCAAACACATCCAATAAACTAAGCAGGAGAAGGGTTTTACGCTACACAACGGCCCGAACCTGGGTAAACATCGTGTGTCCTGCTGCTTCTGCTCTTTGTGCTCCTAGATCTCCCTAGTCGAACCGCAAAGGGGCCGGGGCCAGTCCCATAGATCGTCGTACGCACGACTCCCTCCTTTGGATCTGCCACTGATATGTCTCCAACGTATCTTTAATTTTTTATTGTTCCATGTCGTTATATTATCAATCTTGGATGTTTTATATTCATTTTATAGCAACTTTATATCATTTTTTGGGACTAACCTATCCTATATACTTAAGAAGTTCACCCCCACTAGGTTATTTATCTAAACAAGCAAGGTGTCCACATCAGCATTTGGCCACGTCATCCATTCGCCACCATAGCAATATGCGTCCACATGCAGCTACGAGACATGCAATCTTTGGCCCGCCATATCCTCCATGCAAAAAATGCAAAAGAAACAGATTACGGTCTTGTACTGCGCACCGAAGGCTTATCGTCTCATTCACAGTTATTCTAAAAGAAAAACAAGCCCAATAGTCGTGTCCGTTAACAACTTACATGCATGAGGGACCGACCACACGTCCACATGCGTGTCTCTCCCTCCATTCAGCTGAAACGCCCACATCACTGTTTTTCCTTTTGTTGCCCCCGATCCACATGATGGAGGAAGCAATTATTTCCCCTGATTGGATTTCTTCCACCGCTGTATTAATACGACCCATTCATCTCCGCTCCTCCACCCATTGATTTCCATACCAAATAATGTTCATCTCCCCCACTGACCTTCATGCGTCCGTCCTCAACACAATGATTAGAATATTATGATTACGATGCTGGAGGCGATTAAATTCAAGTCTCCGTTGTCGATGCCAATCGCCTGATGGTACAGGTCTCGAGGAGGCATAGAGTGGAAGGTTCTAGAACTAGCCAACCATCGATGGAGACCCCCCTACGTCGCGCAGCAGCCATCCATGGCGTCGCCCTTCTTCTCCTACCTGACCCTCTTTGGCATCACCCAGTCCATCAAGATCTTCATCACTGGTACGTCTCAAAGGCACCTCACCCGCTGTACATGGGCATCTGCCGCCGGCTGATTCGTCCATTTTGCATCATGTTTTCCTATTATTATTTATAATGTTTTTATGCATAATAATGCTTTTTGGAGTATTTCTAATGCCTTTTCTCTCATAATATGCAAGGTTTACACAAAGAGGGAGAATACCGGCAGCTGGAATTCTGGACCTGAAAAAGCTATGTCAGAGTTACCTATTCTGCACATCTCCAAATGAGCTGAAAATTTACGGAGAATTGTTTTGGAATATATGAAGAATATTGGAGCAAATAACTACTAGAGGGGGCCCACCAGGTGGGCACAACCCACCTGGGCACGCCAGGGAGCCCAGGCGCGCCCTGGTGGGTTGTGCGCTCCTCGGCCCACCTTCGGTGCCCATCTTCTGGTATATAAGTCATTTTGACCTAGAAAAAATAAGGAGAGGACTTTCGGGACGAAGCGCCGCCGTCTCGAGGCGGAACTTGGGCAGGAGCACTTTTGCCCTCCGGCGGAGCGATTCCGCCAGGGGAACTTCCCTCCCGGAGGGGGAAATCATTGTCATCGTCATCACCAACAACTCTCCCATCTTTGGGAGGGCCATCTCCATCACCATCTTCAACATCACCATCTCCTCTCAAACCCTAGTTCATCTCTTGTGTTCAATCTTTGTACCGGAACCTTAGATTGGTACTTGTGTGTGACTAGTAGTGTAGATTACATCTTGTAGTTGATTACTATATGGTTTATTTGGTGGAAGATTATATGTTCAGATCCATTATGGTATTTAATACCCCTCTGATCTTGAGCAGGATTATTATTTGTGAGTAGTTACTTTTGTTCTTGAGGTCACAGGAGAAGTCATGTTGCAAGTAATTATGTGAACTTGATATGTGTTCGATATTTTGATGATATGTATGTTATGATTCCCTTAGTGGTGTCATGTGAACGTCGACTACATGGCACTTCACCATATTTGGGCCTAAGGGAATGCATTGTGGAGTAGTTATTAGATGATGGGTTGCTAGAGTGACAGAAGCTTAAACCCTAGTTTATGCGCTATTTCATAAGGGACTGATTTGGATCCAAAAGTTTAATGCTATGGTTAGATTTTATCTTAATACTTTTCTCGTAGTTGTGGATGCTTGCGAGGGGGTTAATCATAAGTAAGAGGTTTCTTCAAGTAAGAACATCACCTAAGCACCGCTCCACCCACATATCAAATTATCAAAGTAGCGAACACGAATCAAATCAACATGATGAAAGTGATATGATGGAATTCCCGTGTACCCACAAGAACGCTTTGCTTATCATAAGAGACCATTTTGGCCTGTCCTTTGCCACAAAAGGATTGGGCTACCTTGCTGCACATGATTTACCATTACCGTTACTTGCTCTTTACAAATTATCTTGCTATCAAACTATCTGTTACCGACTATTTCAGTGCTTGCAGAAAATACCTTGCTGAGAACCACTTGTCATTTCCTTCTGCTCCTCGTTGGGTTTGACACTCTTACTTATCGAAAGGACTACGATTGATCCCCTATACTTGTGGGTCATCAAGGCTCTTTTCTGGCGCCGTTGCTGGGGAGTGAAGCGCTCTTGGTAAGTGGAAATTGGTAAGGAAAAATTATTACTACGTGCTGAAATTTATTGTCACTTGTTACTATGGAGAATCATACTTTGAGGGGTTTGTTCGGGGTATTTTCACCTCGACCGGAATCACAATTAGCTACCCCTCAACCTACTGCACCTACTGAAAATATTGGTTATGAAATTCCTTCGGGTATGATCGAACAATTGCTAGCTAATCCTTATGCAGATGGAACTGAACATCCTGATATGCACTTGATATATGTGGATGAAATTTGTGGATTATTCAAGCTTGCAGGTTTGCCCGGAGATGAAGCTAAGAAGAAGGTTTTCCCTTTATCTTTGAAGGGAAAAACATTGGCATGGTATAGGCTATGCGAAGATATTGGATCTTGGAACTGGAATCGATTGAAATTGGAATTTGACCAAAAAATTTATCCTATGCATCTAGTTCATCGTGATCGGAATTATATATATAATTTTTGGCCTCATGAAGGAGAAAGTATCGCTCTAGCTTGGGGGAGGCTTAAGTCAATGTTATATTCATGCCCCAATCATGAGCTCTCAAGAGAAATTATTATTCAGAATTTTTATGCTCGGCTTTCTCATGATGATCGATCCATGCTCGATACTTCTTGTACTGGTTCTTTTATGAAGAAGACTATTGAATTCAGGTGGGATCTTTTAGAAAGAATTAAATGCAACTCTGAAGATTGGGAAGTCGAGAAAGTAAAGAGTTAGGTATTAAGCTTGAATTTGATTGTGTTAAATCTTTTATGAATACCGATGCTTTTCACAAGTTTAGCACTAAATATGGACTTGACTCTGAGATAGTAGCCTCCTTTTGTGAATCATTTGCTACTCATGTTGATCTCCCTAAGGAGAAGTGGTTTAAATATCACCCTCCTATCAAAGAAGAAATTAAAGAACCCGACATAGCTAAGGATGAAACTATTATTTATAATGTTGACCCAGTTGTTCCTACTGCTTATATTGAAAAACCAACTTTCCCTGTTAGGATAAAGGAGCATGATAAGGTTTCAACTGTGGTTCGCAAAAGTAATATTAGAGCACCTAAACCTGCTGAACAAATTAAAGTAGAACCTAGTGTTGCTATGGTTAAAGATCTCCTGATAGAAAATATTGATGGGCATGTTATTTACTTCTGTGATGAAGCTACTAGAATTGCCAAACCCGATGAAAAAGATAAACATAGACCTATTGTTGGCATGCCCGTTGTCTCAGTTAAAATAGGAGATCATTGTTATCATGGTTTATGTGATTTAGGTGCTAGCATGAGTGCTATTCCTTTTACCTTATACCAAGAAATTATGAATGACATAGCACCCGCTGAAATAGAAGACATAGATGTTACTATTAAACTTGCTAATAGTGACACCATCACAACACTTGGGATTGTTAGAGATGTTGAAGTCTTGTGTGGGAAAATAAAATACCCTGCTGATTTTCTAGTTCTTGGTTCCCCACAAGATGACTTCTGTCCCATTATCTTTGGTAGACCTTTCTTGAACACTGTCAATGCTAAAATAGATTTTAAAAACAAACTATCGGTGTTAGCTTTGGTGATGAGTCTCATGATTTTAATTTTTCCAAGTTTAATAGACAACCTCACAAGAAAGAATTACTTAGTAAGGATGAAATAATTGGTCTTTCTTCTATTGCCGTGCCTCCCACTGATCCACTAGAACAATATTTGCTAGACCATGAAAATGATATGCACATGCATGAAAGAAATGAGATAGATAAAATTTTCTTTGAACAACGACCTCTGCTCAAACATAATTTGCCTATTGAAACTCTAGGAGGTCCTCCTCCACCTAAAGGTGATCCTGTGTTTGAATTGAAACAATTGCCTGACACTTTGAAATATGCTTATCTAGATGTGAAAAAGATATATCCTGTTATTATTAGTGCTAACATTTCAGAACATTAAGAAGAAAGATTATTGAAAATTCTGAAGAAGCATCGTGCTGCTATTGGATATACTCTTGATGATCTTAAGGGCATTAGTCCCACTCTCTTTCAGCACAAGATTAATATGGAACCTGATTCTAAACCCGTTGTTGATCACCAACGACGATTAAATCCTAAGATGAAAGAAGTGGTAAGAACTGAAATATTAAAACTTCTGGAAGCAGGTATAATCTATCCCATAGCTGATAGTAGATGGCTAAGCCCCGTTCATTGTGTCCCTAAGAAGGGAGGTATTACTGTTGTTCCTAATGATAAGAGTGAACTCATTCCACAAAGAATTGTTACTGGCTCTAGAATGGTAATTGATTTTAGAAAATTAAATAAAGCTTCAAGAAAAGATCATTACCCTTTGCCTTTTATTGATCAAATGCTAGAAATATTATCAAAGCACACACACATTTGCTTCCTAGATGGATATTCTGTTTTTTCTCAAATACCTGTTTCACAACCTGATCAAGAGAAAACCACTTTTACTTGCCCTTTTGGAACTTATGCTTATAGACGTATGCCTTTTGGTTTATGCAATGCACTTGCTACCTTTCAAAGATGTATGACTACTATATTCTCTGATTTCTGTGAAAAGATTGTTGAGGTTTTCATGGATGATCTTTCTGTTTATGGAACTTCTTTTGATGATTGCTTGAGCAACCTTGATCGAGTTTTACAGAGATGTGAGCAAACTAATCTTGTCTTGAATTGGGAAAAGTGCCACTTTATGGCTAATGAAGGTATTGTCTTGGGGCATAAAATTTCTAAACGAGGTATTGAGGTGGATAAAGCTAAAGTTGATGCAATTGATAAAATGCCATGTCCTAAAGATATTAAAGGTATTCGTAGTTTCCTTGGTCATGCTGGTTTCTATAGGAGGTTTATTAAAGACTTCTCTAAAATTTCTAGGCCTCTTACAAATATTTTACAAAAGGATGTTCCATTTGTTTTTTATGATGATTGTGTAGAAGCCTTTGAAACACTTAAGAAAGCCTTAACTTCTGCACCTATTGTTCAACCACCTGATTGGAACTTGCCTTTTGAAATTATGTGTGATGCTAGTGATTATGCTGTTGGTGCTATTTTAGGACAAAGAGTTGATAAGAAATTAAATGTTATCCATTATGCTAGCAAAACTCTAGACAATGCTCAAAGAAATTACGCTACTACTGCAAAAGAATTTTTAGCAGTTGTGTTTGCTTGTGACAAATTTAGATCTTACATTGTTGATTCTAAAGTTATGGTTCACACTGATCATGCTGCTATTAAATATCTTATGGAAGAGAAAGATGCTAAACCTAGACTCATTAGCTGGGTTCTCTTGCTACAAGAATTTGATATACATATCACTAATAGAAAAGGAGCTGATAACCCCGTAGATGATAACTTGTCTAGGTTAGAAAATATTCTTGATGACCCACTACCAATTGATGATAGCTTTCCTGATGAACAACTAGCTGCAATAAATGTTTCTCATAATACTCCATGGTATGCTGACTATGCTAATTATATTTTTGGTAAATACATACCAACTAGTTACACATACCAACAAAAGAAAAGTTCTTCTATGATTTAAGATATTACTATTGGGATGACCCACATCTTTATAAAGAAGGAGTAGATGGTATTATTAGACGTTGTGTACCTAAGCATGAACAGGAACAAATCCTATGGAATTGTCACTCCGAAGCTTACGGAGGGCATCATGCGGGAGATAGAACTGCCCACAAGGTATTGTAATCTAGTTTTTATTGCCCATAAGTTTGTTTTATCTTGTGATGAATGTCAATGAATTGGTAATATTTGTAAGCATTAAGAAATGCCTATGAATTATTCACTTGCTGTTGAACCATTTGATGTTTGGGGTTTTGATTATATGGGACCTTTTCCTTCCTCTAATGGGTATACACATATTTTGGTTGATGTTGATTACATTACTAAGTGGGTAGAAGCTATTCCAACTAGTAGTGCTGATCATAACACTTCCATTAAAATGCTTAAAGAAGTTATTTTCCCAAGGTTCTGAGTCCCTAGATATTTAATGACTGATGGTGGTTCACACTTTATTCATGGTGCTTTCCGTAAAATACTTGCTAAATATGATGTTAACCGTAGAATTGCATCACCCTATCATCCTCAATCTAGTGGTCAAGTTGAACTTAGCAATAGAGAAATAAAACTAATATTACAGAAAACTGTTAATAGGTCCCAAAAGAATTGGTCTAAGAATTGGATGATGCACTTTGGGCCTACCGAACAACATATAAAAATCCTATGGGTATGTCTCCCTATCAAATGGTTTATGGAAAAGCTTGTCATTTGCCTCTTGAGTTAGAACATAAAGCATATTGGGCAATTAAAGAACTCAACTATGATTTCAAACTTGCCGGTGAAAATAGGTTATTTGATATTAGCTCATTATATGAATGGATAACCCAAGCTTTTGAAAATGCCAAGTTATTTAAAGAAAAAGTTAAAAGATGTCATGACAAGAGAATCCAAAAGTGAGAATTCAAAGTTGGAGAATATGTTCTATTGTACAACTCTCGTTTCAGATTCTTTGTGGGGAAACTTCTCTCTAAATGGGAAGGACCATATATCATCGAAGAGGTTTACCGCTCTGGAGATATCAAAATAAATAATGTCGAAGGTACTAACCCGAAGGTGGTCAATGGGCAAAGAATTAAACATTATATTTCAGGTACACCTATTAATGTTGAAAGCAATATTATTCAAACTATGACACCTGAGGAACACATAAGAGACCTTCCGGAACACTCTAGAATAATTAAAAAGGAGGAGGTACGTGATACGGTAAGTAAACGGACTCCGAAAAATCCGCTAAAATATTTTCTGTCAGTTTTGGAATATTTTAAAAATTAGGAAAATAAGAAACAACCAGGAAGGCACCCGAGGAGGGCACAAGACACCAGGGCGAGCCAAGGCTCCCTGGCGCGCCCAGGTGGGTTGTGCCCACCTCGGGAACCTTCTCGACTCCGTTTTCCTCCCGTTTGCTTGTTTCCCAAGATAAAAAAAATATTTATATATCCCCTGAACATATTGACCACCATATCGCGGAGAAACCTTCTGTTCTTCTTTCTTGCTATTTTCTGACAGATCTAGATCGCAATGACCGATTCGGGCTCCTCCAAGGACAAGTTTTTCGAGAACGTCATCAACCCGTATTTGCGGGAGGTGATGCAGTACCCTCAAGCCATTGAGATGCGTGAGGGGATGATCCACATCTGGGACGTCCAGGGTCCCAAGGGGATGAGGACCATGGAGGCCAGGCTCAAAGCTATGGAGCAGGAGGTCTTCAAGTGCAAGGGAATGGTGGAATGTGGACTGAATGCCAATCACCTCATGATCACGGATTACACCCATGATCTCAAGGTGGATGGCAAATCCATGAAGGACATCGTCTTCACCTTCAACGAGCAAATCAACTTTCTGCAAAGCCAAATCCATGATCTCCAAAACCAAGTCTTTGAATATGAGGCAAGGTTTAAAGGTATGAGTTTGGCTGCTAGTTGCAGGACTCGCGAGACTCTCTCCTCCTCTTATGATGGTGAGCCATTGCCATGGAAACCGGAAGATAAGATCGCTACTACCTCATCACCACCACCGCCTTCTTCATCACAAAAGGAGACTTGAGTTCTTGGTATGGACACTCCCCTTGGCTTGTGCCAAGCTTGGGGAAGGTGTCCCGGTATCGTATCACCACCACTATCTTTGCCTTTATCTATTTTAGTTCGATCTTTAGTTTCCTATGATTTAGTTGAATACAAGTTTTAGTTCGATCCTTTCTTTTTGAGTCTTTTCTTAGTGGTCTATCAATTGATGTAATCGTGTGCGACATATATAATAAAGATTAGTTTAAGTTTTGTTTCTTTACTTTTATGTATCAATAAAAAGAAAGGACAAAAAATGAAAAAAAATCATATGCTAATCTTATGGTAAGTAATGACATCACATAAGGAAAAGTATAAGTGGTAAAATTTGTTGGAGATTGACAAACATAGCATTAGTCAATGATGCAACTCATGAAAGAATTAATAAGGGAAGAGAAGATTCACATGCAAATACACTATCTTGGACATCTTTTATGATTGTGAGCCCCCATTAAATATTTTGTGTCAAAATTGTTGACGTTGGACAAGGAAGACAACGTAATGATTTATGTTTTCATATTCACATAGAAGTTATATTGTCATAGATCCTTTAACATGTGGTGCTTGCTCAATATCTTTTCTAGCCAAAAATTTCGCACTAAGTAGAGATACTACTTGTGCATCCAAAAACCCTTAACCCAAATCTTATTTTGAGAGTCCACCATACCTACCTATGGATTGAGTAAGATCCTTCATGTAAGTTGTCATCGGTGCAATAAGGCAATAAAAATTGCTTCTAAATGTGTTGGATCATTTAGTGTAAGAGAAAATTGAGCGTTGTACGAACTTGTGATGGCAAAGTAATAAAAGCGACGGACTGCATAATAAAGGTTGCTATCATAAGGGGCAATATAATGTGACGTTCTTTTGCATTAAGGGATTTGGCATACAAACAAATAAGCGCATGATAGCCTCTACTTCCCTCTGCGAAGGGCCTATCTTTTACTTTTATGCATTTACTTTTATGAAGAGTCAAAGTTTTCTTCCCTATTCCTTTTTATTTTCTCTTTTTGCAAGCATCATGTGGTGAGGAAAGATCTATGCACATACATCCAGTTGGATATGGGTAGGCATGAGTTATTATTGTTGACATCACCCTTGAGGTGAATACGTTGGGAGGCGAAACTATAAGCTCCTATCTTTCTGTGTGTCTGGTTGAAACTTTTTGTTCATGGGTACGCTGTGAGTGTTAGCAATCATAGAAGATTAATGGTTGAGTATGTGGACTTGCCTAAATGCTCCGATACGTGACCCTTCCTGAAAATATGATGAATTGTAGTTGCAAAGTTGACTGAGAACATACTCTGTTGGTTTTCATTAAGGTTTATGCTTTATACTTCAATATTGTGATGATTTGTTACATGTTCATGAGAAGTTATATGATAAAAGTTATGTGATAAAAGTTATTTGACAAAGTTTTATGTTAAAGTTCTTTGCTTTCATAATAATATGCATGATGCTTCTATGTCCGTATTTTGTTTTATCGACACCTCTCTCTCTAAGCATGTGGACATGTTTTTCGATTCCGGTTTTTCGCTTGAGGACAAGCGAGGTCTAAGCTTGGTGGAGTTGATACGTCCATTATGCATCATGTTTTCCTACTGTTATTTATAATGTTTTTATGCATAATAATGCTTTTTGGAGTATTTCTAATGCCTTTTCTCTCATAATATGCAAGGTTTACACAAAGAGGGAGAATACCGGCAGCTGGAATTCTGGACCTGAAAAAGCTACGTCAGAGTTACCTATTCTGCACATCTCCAAATGAGCTGAAAATTTACGAAGAATTGTTTTGGAATATATGAAGAATATTGGAGCAAATAACTACCAGAGGGGGCCCACCAAGTGGGCACAACCCACCTGGGCGCGCCTGGGCTCCTTGGCCCACCTCTGGTGCCTCTCTTCTGGTATATAAGTCATTTTGACCTAGAAAAAAAATAAGGACAGGACTTTCGGGATGAAGCGCCGCCGTCTCGAAGCGGAACTTGGGCAGGAGCACTTTTGCCCTCCGGCGGAGCGATTCCGCCGGGGGAACTTCCCTCCCGGAGGGGGAAATCATCGTCATCACCAACAACTCTCCCATCTTTGGGAGGGCCATCTCCATCAACATCTTCAACAACACCATCTCCTCTCAAACCCTAGTTCATCTCTTGTGTTCAATCTTTTTACTGGAACCTTAGATTGGTACTTGTGTGTGACTAGTAGTGTTGATTACATCTTGTAGTTGATTACTATATGGTTTATTTGGTGAACAGTTATATGTTCAGATCCATTATGCTATTTAATACCCCTCTGATCTTGAGCATGATTATTATTTGTGAGTAGTTACTTTTGTTCTTAAGGCCACGGGAGAAGTCATGTTGCAAGTAATTATGTGAACTTGATATGTGTTCGATATTTTGATGATATGTATATTGTGATTCCCTTAGTGGTGTCATGTGAACATCGACTACATGGCACTTCACCATATTTGGGCCTAAGGGAATGCATTGTGGAGTACTTATTAGATGATGGGTTGCTAGAGTGACAGAAGCTTAAACCCTAGTTTATGCGCTATTTCGTAAGGGACTGATTTGGATCCAAAAAGTTTAATGCTATGGTTAGATTTTATCTTAATACTTTTCTCGTAGTTGCAGATGCTTGCGAGGGGGTTAATCATAAGTATGAGGTTTGTTCAAGTAAGAACAACACCTAAGCACCGGTCCACCCACATATCAAATTATCAAAGTAGCAAACACAAATCAAATCAACATGAAGAAAGTGATATGATGAAATTCCCGTGTACCCACAAGAACGCTTTGCTTATCATAAGAGACCGCTTTGGCCTGTCCTTTGCAACAAAAGGATTGGGCTACCTTGCTGCACATTATTTACCGTTACTGTTACTTGCTCGTTACAAATTATCTTGCTATCAAACTATCTGTTACCGACTATTTCAGTGCTTGCAGAAAATACCTTGCTGAGAACCACTTTTCATTTCCTTCTGCTACTTGTTGGGTTCGACACTCTTACTTATTGAAAGGACTACGATTGATCCCCTATATTTGTGGGTCATCACCGGCTTCACCTGAGCTCTCCATCACGGGATACGTTTGTGTAGGTACAAAGACAACCGGTGGGATGGGACGCGAAGCAGCTCATGGGATACAGGGGATGCCATCGTCGCAGTCAGACGTCATCATTAGCTTACAAAAAGGTTTCATAAAGACCCTCTTCACCACGGCTGCGAGCTTTGCCTATTAGATTGTTGATTTTTCTTTTCTTGATTATTCTAACTATTTGATACACATGATCTCTTGATATTTAATCCCTGATCTCATAAGTAGTACCTTTTTGATAAATAGTTTGGTAACCTACATCATTCGGTTCATTTCTTAGATCACTTTCAGTAGTTGTTAATATTAAGTCAAGATTCAAGTTTTAACAGAAATGTACAGAACACACATCATGGTTCAGTTATTTATTAAAGGTATAGTACATATAAGAGAAGCTGCAAATGCCTTATTGCTGAAATCTCTAATGACATGGAGGTGTAGCCATGGTGGTGATTTTGATTGACCGTGAAGATCAGGGGCAGAACCAGATTTGAAGCATGCTCTTGGCTAACCATTCTAAATTTGCTACGTGATGTTAATGAACACAATTTCTTTCGTATCTGTATACATATTTACTGGTCCGATAAGGGATACTACAGGGTTACCATGATACATGATTTTATGAGAAGCAAGAATTCTGGAGTACATTTGCTTTCAGACAGTGTGTGTTAATTAGGAGAAGGTGTTGACTGAATGCTCCTTGAGGACCGATGAAGCGTTTCATGATGTGGTTCCTGCAGGTTGTTGTGGATGCACCATAAAGATCCATGTCTCGCTTGCATATCCTAGACATTCGCCGACCCCATATTACTATCTTCTTTCGATTATAACCAGGATTTGTCCATGGCCAGGTAACTACTCTCTTACGTTAATCCTCTATTATATCACTGAAATTAGCCTGCCATGCTATTTATTTGCTTCCTTCATGTATGTTTCTCTGATGCAAATTATAGTGTTGGCAGAAATTTGAAGTTCCCGCCGCCTGGTACAATTTCTTGCTAGTTAATGTGAGGTTATCCTATATGATTTATTGATTATTATTATTATTTTCCTTGCCTTATGTAATTATGTTGGCAGACGAATGAATGTTTGTAGTATTTGCCATCCCATCAATTCATGTTTATTGATTTTTATTTAGGGTTATTGTTAAACTGTGCTATTGATTTTCTACATGAGAACAACAAAACATGGATGGTTATGGTACAGGCAGGGCTTGAGTTTCATAATTCATTTTCATGCACACTATCAAAGCAAAACGAAAATAAAACATCAGACTGTCCAGCAATCATTGAACACAGCAAGTTGTTTCCCTAGCTCTATGGGAATTCGTACATGGTTCATATTTACTACTTTCCTTACAGTTGTAGAAGCACACTTTGTCTCACCATGGTGCGTCGCTTTCCTAAGAGATCTTGCAGCTTCTCCCAATCAGCAATCTTAATGGAGTGGCTATGAACCAAAATATTCTGAGTAAATATGAAGAGTCTATTCTCCCATTCAGTTTCTTTGAAGAATCAAGAATGCCAAGTACAGCCCAACTTCTTATTGTTGCTTTGCTGGGAATAAGAAAGATAAAATCATCTAAGAAGGAAATTTCTAGACAAGGTATAACCTACAGCTATAAGCCGTTCACAAAAAGTTATCATTCCAATAGAAGCAAATAAATTTAGTTTATTTATGTACCGTACAGCTTCCTTAGCAGTTTAAACAACTATATCAATGTATGCTATTTATGTACAGTACTGCTTCCTTAGCAGTTTAAACAACTATATCAATGTATTCTATTCATGATGCCTCTCTCAATGTTTGTTTGGAATATATATATTAGCTGACTGCTCAGGTTTGCTTTACCTGTACTATCATACGCCCATAATTAATTCTTATGTCCATAATACATTTTTCTAGTTGTTAAAATTTGAGCACAAAAATTTGAAACATTTTTGTAGGTGAACAAATGCCTCATTTGAAGCGACTATAGGCTAACCAAGTGTGCTGCAATAATTTCAATGCTCTTATAGCCAACATAGCTACTTGGGGAGAGGAATATGTGCCCCTTACTGATGAATGTCTATATGTTTAAATTTATTAGTTCAATATTTCAAATGTAAATATCAATATTCCGTTGGATTTCTAAGATCAACATTCAAATGTAAATGTATTGTTCGACATTTCAAGCCATATTTTATTTTCATTCATACAATATATGCTTTTCTTTGAATCTGCTTACCGAAACTACAAAATCCCGCAGCAACGCGCGGGGTATCATCTAGTTGACATAGTGCCCAGTGCTAGTTGCTGTTTTTTTCTTGTTTTTTTACTTCGCAGAATATCAGTACCAAACGAAGTCCAAATGCGATGAAACTTTTTGGAGATTTTTTTCTGCCCAGAACACAACTTGGGAGCTAAGGAAGTACCGGAGGGGAGGCCCGTGGGGCCCACTAGGCACCAGGGCGTGCTAGAGGCCCCTGGTGGGTAGTGGGGCCCACAGGCCCCTCTCCACCGCCTCTCAGCTCTATAAATACCCAAATATTCCAGAAACGCTAGGGGAGACAGGAGATCATAGTTTCCACCGCCGCAAGTTCCAGAACCACGAGATCCAATCTAGAGGCCTTTTTCGGCACCTTGCCGGAGGGGGAAACAATCATAGAGGGGTTCATCATCCTCATTGGTGCTCCTCCGATGATGCGTGAGTAGTTTACCACAGACCTACGGGTCCGTAGGCAATAGCTAGATGTCTTCTTCTCTCTTTTTGATTCTCAATACAATGTTCTCCTTGATGTTCTTGGAGATCTATTTGATGTAATGACTTTTTGCGGTGTGTTTGTTGGGATCCGATGAATTGTGAGTTTATGAACAGATCTATCTATGAGTATTATTTGAGTCCTTGTTGAACTCTTATATGCATGATTGTTATAGCCTCGAATTTCTTCTCCGAAACTTTGGTTTGGTTTGGCCAACTGGATTGATTTTTCTTGCCATGGGAAGAGGTGCTTTGTGATGGGTTCGATCTGGTGGTGCTCAATCTCAGTGACAGAAAGAGACATGACACGCATGTATCATTGCCATTAAGGATAAAAAGATGGGGTCTATTCCTACATGAATAGATCTTGTCTACATCATATCATCATTCTTATTGCATTACTCCGTTTCTTCATTAACTTAATACACTAGATGCATGCTTGATAGCGGTCGATGTGTGGAGTAATAGTAGTAGATGCAGAATCGTTTTGGTCTACTAATCTTGGACGTGATGCCTATTGATATGTCTCCAACGTATCTATAATTTTTGATTGGTCCATGATATTATATTATCCATCTTGGATGTTTTATATGCATTAATATGCTATTTTATATCATTTTTTGGGACTAACCTATTAACCTAGTGCCTAGTGCCAGTTGCTGTTTTTTTCCTTGTTTTTGTCTTTACAGAAAGTCAATACCAAACGGACTCCAAACGGAATAAAACTTTACGATGATTTTTCTTGGACCAGAAGACACCTAGGAAGTTTTAGGAGGAGGCCAGAAGACCCACGAGGAGGCCACAAGCCCTAGGGGCACGCCCCGGGGGGGCGCCCCCTAGGCTTGTGGGCCCCTTGCAGATCTCCTAACCCTAATCTTGGCTCCATAAAAATACACAAATATTCCCCGTATACTAGAGGGCACACTAAAAATACTTTTCTGCCGCGCAAGCTTCTGTTCTTGTGAGATCCCATCTTGGGGCCTTTTTCGGCACTCCGCCAGAGGGGGGTTGGATCACAGAGGGCCTCTACACCAACCTTGCTGCCCTTCCGATGATGTGTGAGTAGTTTACCACAGACCTACGGGTCCATAGCTAGTAGCTAGATGGCTTGTTCTCTCTCTTTGATCTTCAATACAATGTTCTCCTCGATGCTCTTGGAGTTCTATTCGATGTAATCTTCTTTTGCGGTGCGTTTGTTGAGATCCGATGAATTGTGGATTTATGATCAGATTATCTATGAGTATTATTTGAGTCTTCTTTGAACTCTTTTATGCATGCTTAAGATAGCTTTGTATTTCTCTCCGATCTATCGATTTGGTTTGATCAACTAGATTGATTTTTCTTGCAATGGGAGAGGTGCTTTGTGATGGGTTCAATCTTGCGGTGTCCTCACCCAGTGACAGTAGGGGTAGCGAGGCACATATTTGTATTGTTGCCATTAAGGATAAAAAGATGGTGTTTTACCATATTGATTGGATCTAACCCTCTACATCATGTCATCTTGCTTAAGGCGTTACTCCATTCTTGTTAACTTAATTCACTAGATACATGATGGATAGCGGTCGATGTGTGGAGTAGTAGTAGTATATGCAGGAAGGAGTCAGTCTACGTGTCACGGATGTGATGCCTATATTCATGATCATTGCCTTAGATATCTTCATAACTTTGCGCTTTTCGATCAATTGCTCAACAGTAATTTGTTTACCCACCATATGTTTTTTTAAGAGAGAAGCCTCTAGTGAAACCTATGGCCCCCGGGTCTATTTCTCATCATATATTTTCAGATCTATAAAACTAAAAACCCAAAAATACCTTGCTGCAATTTATTTATATTTACTTTATTTTGCCTTCTATTTATCTTTTATATCTATCTCTATTAGATCTCACTCTTGCAAGTGACCGTGAACGGATTGACAACCCCTATTTCGCGTTGTGTGCAAGTGTTTATTAGTTTATGCAGGTGCATCTATTGGGGACTTGCTTGTACCTCCTACTGGATTGATAGCTTGGTTCCTAACTGAGAGAAATACTTATCTCTACTTTGCTGCATCACTCTTTCCTCTTCAAGGGAAAAATCAACGCAAACTCAAGAAGTAGCGGGAAGAATTTCTTGCGCCGTTGCCGGGGAGGTTCTACATCAAGCCTACCAAGTACTTATCATAAACTCTTATCTCTTGCACTTACATTATTTTCCATTTGCCTCTCGTTTTCCTCTCCGCCACTTCAAAAACATTTTCGGAAAAACACAAAAATATTTGCCTTTTTCCTTCTTTCAGTTCGTCTTTTCGTTTGCCTTTATGTGTTACTTGGTTTGTTTGCTCGTTCGCTTGGTATAATTGTGTGTTTATTGAAAATCAGAAAGCAAAAAGTTTATGGATCCTCATCCACTTGCTAATATTTTTAAAGGATCCAATTATGATGAACAAATTGCTAGTGAGTTGAGTGCACTAGATTATCTTTATGAAGATTTGCTTGAAATTCATGAATCTGAAAATTGTGATGAAGTGCTAAAAGAAGAAATTTATAAAGTGATTCGTGATAGCTCCTTGAAAGAAAAGCATGATTGCAATGATGTTATTCTAAATTCTATTAATATCAATTATGCTAATAATATGCAAAACCCCAAGCCTGGGGATGCTAGTTTTGCTATGTCCACTACTTATTGCAATGATCATGATTGGGGTGATAATGCTTCTTATGATCTTGAAAATTTATTTAAGCCTCATGATAATAAGGTTATTGAAAGTGGGTTTGGAAGAGCGTCAACTCTAGGTAATAATGATCCCATTACTTTGGAGAATGATCAATCTAATGAAATTTTTGATAAAAGTGGGCTTGGAGAGGTCATGACTTTATTTGATGATAATCCCACTATTTTGGAAGAGTGTCAACTTTGCATGCATGTGGATCACAAAGAGAATATTTTATGTGATAGTTATATTGTTGAATTTTATTATGATCCTACATGTAATTATTATGAGAGAGGAAAATATGGTTGTAGAAATTTTCATGTTACTAAATTATCTCTCATTATGTTGAGATTGCTATTGTTTCTTTCTTCTTCCTTGCATATGCTAGTTTTTGCTTGCCTCGATAAATATTTTCCCTATAAAATGCCTATGCATAGGAAGTATGTTAGACTTAAACTTGTTTTTCACATGCTATATGATGCTCTCTTTGTCCTTCAATTTTTTGTCTTTCATGTGAGAAAATTATCAACGCCTAGCTAAAAGGCTTTAAAGAAAAGCGCTTGTTGGGAGACAACCCAATGTTTTTATTTTCTGTTTTTATGAGAATACACAATATTACCTCTGTAGTAATTGTGTTTTAGTGTTTTAATTAGTGTTTGAGCCAAGCAAGAACTTTGCGATGCTTTGGTATATCGTTGATTTGGTTTTGCTGAAAAACAGAAACTTTTGCGTCCAGTAACAGAATTGTTAAAATTCACTGGAGCGTGGAAAAAATCGCAATTTTTTACACAAGATTGGTATATGAATTGCTTCTGTTCTCCTGATTGTTCAGAATTGTTGGAGTTACAGAAGTATGACTAATATTCTGGTCTTTACAGACTGTTCTGTTTTTGACAGATTCTGTTTTCGATGTGTTGTTTGCTTATTTTGATGAATCTATGGGTAGTATCGGGGGGTATGAACCATGGAGAAGTTATAATATAGTAGATATAACACTAAATAAAAGTAGAATGAGTTCACAACTGTACCTAAAAGTGGAGATTTGTTTTATCATACTAATGGATCTCATGAGTTTTTTGTTGAGTTTTCTGTTGTGAAGTTTTCAAGTTTTGGGTAAAGATTTGATGGACTATGGAATAAGGAGTGGCTAGAGCCTAAGCTTGGGGATGTACAAGGCACCCAAAGGTAATATTTAACTACAACCAAGCATCTAAGCTTGGGGATGCCCCAGATGGCATCCCCTCTTTTGTCTTCAATCCATCGGTAAATTTACTTGAGGCTATATTTTTATTCACCACATGATATGTGTTTTGCTTGGAGCATCTTGTATTATTTGAGTCTTTGATTTTTAGTTTGCCACAATCATCCTTGATTTACACACCTTTTGAGAGGGACACGCATTAATCGTGAATTTATTAGAATACTCTATGTGCTTCACTTATATCTTTTGAGCTAGGCAGTTGCTCTAGTGCTTCACTTATATCTTTTTAGAGAACGGCGGTGGTTTTATTTTGTAGAAATTAATGAACTTTCATGCTTCACTTATATTATTTTGGGAGTCTTGAAAATAGTATGGCAATTTGCTTAGGTTATGAATTTTGTCCTAATATGATGGGTATCCAAGAGGGATATAATAAAAACTTTCATAAAGTGCATTGAATATATGAGAAGTTTGATTCCTTGCATTTGTTTTGAGATATAAAGATGGTGATATTAGAGTCATTCTAGTTGGTAATTGTGGATTAGTAGAAATACTTGTACTAAGGTTTGTGATTCCCGAAGGATGCACGTATGGTCTATCGTTATGTGATGAAGTTGGAGCATGATTTATTTTTTATTATCTTCCTTATGAGTGGCGGTCGGGGACGAGCGATGGTATTTTCCTACCAATTTGTCTCCCTAGGAGCATGCGTATTAATACTTTGTTTCGATGGCTAATAAATTTTTGCAATAAGTATGTGAGTTCTTTATGACTAATGTTGAGTCCATGGATTATACACACTCTCACCCTTCCACCATTGCTAGCTTCTCTAGTACCACGCAACTTTCGCCGGTGCATTAAACCCACAATATACCCTTCCTCAAAACATCCACCATACCTGCCTACTATGGCATTTCCATAGCCATTCCGATATATATTACCATGCCACTTCCACCGTTCGGTTTATTATGACACATACCATCATTGTCATATTGCTTTGCATGATCATGTAGTTGGCATAGTATTTGTGGCTTGGCCACCGTTCATATTTTTTATACATGTCACGCTAGATCATTGCACATCCCGGTATACCACCGGAGGCATTCATATAGAGTCATATTTTGTTCTAGAATCGAGTTGTAATTCTTGAGTTGTAAGTAAATAAAAGTGTGATGATCATCATTATTAGAGCATTGTTCCATGTGAGGAAAGGATGATGGAGACTATGATTCCCCCACAAGTCAGGATGAGACTCCGAACTTAAATAAAAAAGAAGAAGAGGCCAAAGAGCCCAAAAAAAAGAAGAAAAAAAGAGAAAAGAAAAAAAAGAGAAAAAGAGAGAAGGGACAATGTTACTATCCTTTACCACACTTGTGCTTCAAAGTAGCACCATGAACTTCATGATAGAGAGTCTCCAATTTTATCACTTTCATATACTAGTGGGAATTTTCATTATAGAACTTGGCTTGTATATTCCAATGATGGGCTTCCTCAAAATGCCCTAGGTCTTCATGAGCAAGCAAGTTGGATGCACACCCACTTAGTTTTCTTTTGAGCTTTCATACACTTATAGCTCTAGTGCATCCATTGCAAGTTAATCCCTACTCACTTGCATCGATATCAATTGATGGGCATCTCCATAGCCCATTAATTTTCCTAGTTGATGTGAGACTTTCTCCTTTTTGTCTTCTCCTCACCTAGTTGATGTGAAACTTTACGATGATTTTTCTTGGACCAGAAGACACCTAGGAAGCTTCGGGAGGAGGCCAGAAGACCCACGAGGAGGCCACAAGCCCTAGGAGCGCGCCCCCCGGGGGGTGCCCCCTAGGCTTATGGGCCCCTCGCAGATCTCCTAACACTAATCCCGGCTCCATAAATACTCAAATATTCCCCTTATACCAGAGGGCACAACAAAAATACTTTTCCACCGCCGCAAGCTTCTGTTCTCGTGAGATCCCATCTTGGGGCCTTTTTTGGCACTTCGCCGGAGGGGGATTCGATCACGGAGGGCCTCTACACCAACCTTGCTGCCCTTCCGATGATTTGTGAGTAGTTTACCACAGACCTACATGTCCATAGCTAGTAGCTAGATGGATTCTTCTCTCTCTTTGATCTTCAATACAATGTTCTCCTCAATGTTCTTGGAGTTCTATTCGATGTATTCTTCTTTTGCGTTGCGTTTGTTGAGATCCATCGAATTGTGGATTTATGATCAGATTATCTATGAATATTATTTGATTCTTCTCTGAACTATTTTATGCATGATTAAGATAGCTTTGTATTTCTCTCCGATCTATCAATTTGGTTTGCCAAGCTAGATTGGTTTTTCTTGCAATGGGAGAGGTGCTTTGTGATGGGTTCAATCTTGCGGTGTCCTCACCCAATGACAGTAGGGGTAAAGAGGCACGTATTTCTATTGTTGCCATGAAGGATAAAAAAGATGGGGTTTTTACCATATTGATTGGATCTATCCCTCTACATCATGTCATCTTGCTTAAGGCGTTACTCCGTTCTTGTTAACTTAATTCACTAGATGCATGCTGGATAGCGGTCGATGTGTAGAGTAATAGTAGTAGATGTAGGCAGGAGTCGGTCTGCTTGTCACAGACGTGGTACCTATATTCATGATCATTGCCTTAGATATCTTCATAACTTTGCGCTTTTCTATCAATTGCTCAACATTAATTTGTTAACCCACCTTATGTTTTCTTCAAGAGAGAAGCCTCTAGTGAAATCTATGGCCCCCGGGTCTATTTAGCATCATATATTTCAGTTCTATAAAACAAAAAACCCAAAAATTCCTTGCTGCAATTTATTTATATTTACTTTATTTTGCCTTCTATTTATCTTTTATATCTATCTCTATTAGATCTCACTCTTGCAAGTGATCGTGAAGGGATTGACAAACCCTTTTTTGCGTTGTGTGCAAGTGTTTCTTAGTTTATGCAGGTGCATCTATTGGGTACTTGCTTGTACCTCCTACTGGATTGATACCTTGGTTCTTAACTGAGGGAAATACTTATCTCTACTTTGCTGCATCACCCTTTCCTATTCAAGGGAAAAATCAACGCAAGCTCAAGAAGTAGCACAACTTCACCGAGGTTGTGTCATAACTGCTGCTGAGTAGCTTGAACTCTTTGTCTTCATCAAGACATGACCTTGGGGTCATCTCGCTCCCTTCAAGATGGTTTGCCTTCTTCTCTACAATATAAGTGATATGTACCAAGAATGGGTTTGGCTCACTATCTTCCCTAAAGTTCTGCGTGGCGTCAGAGATATTACTCTGAATGAGAAACAAGGAGACATATAACAGGTTTCACAAATATATAAGCAACGATGGTCTGAGTGCTGACAATTCTATCCCGTTTTATATTTACCAAATTCAGAGATACAAGTTAAAATAGCACTATCATAGTATGGCATTGTCCGTATCATCTGCAAAATCAGTTAAAACAAAGCAGGAAATGAGATGATCCAAGCGTGAGCAGCTTCATCACACCACCGGATTTGAAATCTAGAACAAAGTCATACATGCAGGGCTAAAGAAAGTCATTGGATCTGTTCTAATTAATGTGGATGGTATGAATAAGGACCATGTTTTTACAACTACAATTTGAAATTGGCAGTTGTTGCAAACATGGAATCTGATGAAAACATCAAAGTAAACAATAGTGGAGGAAATGATGCCTTGTGGCACCCTGGCTCAGAGAGACCGGAACACCCCATATTCCAGCCCAGAGATCAAGTCTTCTGGAATACGTCACTGCTTGGCATAGAACAAATCAACTCTTTATTACAAATGATATGGATACAAGGGTTCTGATACTACAAAGGCTCATTGGCACGGCGACACTACGCCTGCTAACGTGGCTCTATGCTAGCAGCAGAACAACTCGAGGAAGCGGAATAACTTCTAGCAGCAGAACAGCGACGACAGTGATGAACTCCACTCTGCAGGGACTCTGGCTGGGATGCAATCCTCACTCGCAAACTGGGGATCCTTGACAAGAAATCAATCACGACATGACCTGCAATCTGGCATGACACGCCAGGTGAGTACTTTGAATCTACTCGCAAGCTCACAACAATGAAAGCAATCAAGAAAAATAATAACATGGCATTTATAGGTTAATTACTGATGAGCATGATACACTAGAACAATATAAGATGAGCATGGCATGAACATGTTACTCAAGATATGAACATGATGATACTAGAACTAGTATGCAAGGGGGTCAATGTTTAAGTTCTTACGGATCAACTTACTCTGCTCGAAGGTTACCTCGTAACCACCAAAGATATCAACTTACCATTAGGAACATCATATGATCACCTCAGGATCAACCTAGCTTGGTATTAACAATACCATAGTGATCATCACATGACCACAAGGAGCTCGATCTTTACCCGTGATCATCGCATGACCCCATACAAATCAACCAACTTCGGTATAAATGATATCATCATGATCATCGCATGACCACAGAAAGATCAACCAACTTCTTTCCTCGTCGAACCGGGGTTGTTTATTAATCGACTTATCATTACTATTGACCCATACTGTGACCTACTATGAACTGGGCCCATAACCAAGGGCGCAACTATCGATAGATTATACACTCTGCAGAGGTTAATACACTATACCCACACCACGGAATTCATGGCCTCGTGCTCCCATTCGGGTGGACCAACGACATTCCGACAAAACCAATCTATTGCATGACACTCTCCCGGCCACTCCGACAAACTCCCCTTTGGGCTATGTCCTGGGAGGCTGATATGTCTCCAACGTATCTATAATTTTTTATTGTTCCATGCTATTATATTATCATTCTTGGATGTTTTACAATCATTTTATATCAACTTTATATCATTTTTTGGGACTAACCTATTGACATAGTGCCCAGTGCGAGTTGCTATTTTTTGCTTGTTTTTTTACTTCGCAGAATATCCGTATCAAACGGAGTCCAAACGCAGGAAACTTTTTGGAGATCTTTTTTGGACCATAAGACAACTTGGGAGCCAAGGAAGCACCAGAGGGGAGGCCCGTGGGGCCCACAAGACACCAGGGCGCGCTAGAGGCTCCTGGCGTGCCCTGATGGGTTGTGGGGCCCACGGAGGTCCTCTCCACCGC
Organism: Thinopyrum elongatum; assembly: GCA_011799875.1. Lineage (NCBI taxonomy): Eukaryota > Viridiplantae > Streptophyta > Magnoliopsida > Poales > Poaceae > Thinopyrum > Thinopyrum elongatum. The sequence goes on along the minus strand of CM022299.1, from coordinate 552,766,805 downwards.
CTCTCAGCTCTATAAACACCCAAATATTCCAGAAACCCTAGGGGAGTCAACGAAACACAATTCCAGCAGCCGCAAGTTCCAGAATCACGAGATCCAATCTAGAGCCCTATTCCGGCACTCCGCCGCAGAGGAACACGATCACGGAGGGGTTCATCATCCTCATTGGTGCTCCTCCGATGATGCGTAAGTAGTTCACCATAGACCTACGGGTCCGTAGGCAGTAGCTAGATGGCTTTTTCTCTCTTTTTGATTCTCAATACAATGTTCTCTTGGAGATCTATTTGATGTAATGACTTTTTGCGGTGTTTGCTGGGATCCGATGAAGTGTGAGTTTATGATCGGATCTATATCCATGAATATTATTTGAGTCTTCTTTGATCTCTTATATGCATGATTATTTATAGCCTCGTATTTCTTCTCCGAATCTTTGGTTTAGATAAGCCAACTAGACCGATTTTTTTTGCAATGGGAAGAGGTACTTTGTGATGGGTTCGATCTTGCGGTGGCCTCACCTAGTGACAGAAGGGGTAGCGAGGCACGCATGTATCGTTGCTATTGAGGATAAAAATATGGGGTCTATTCTTACATGAATAGATCTTGTCTACATCACGTCATCATTCTTATTGCATTACTCCTTTTCTCCACGAACTTAATACACTATATGCATTCTGGATAGCGGTCGATGTGTGGAGTAATAGTTGTAGATGCAGAATCGTTTCGGTCTACTAATCTTGGACGTGATGCCTATATTCATGATCATTGCCTTGGATATCATCATAATTATTTGCTCTTCTATCAATTGCCCAACAGTAATTTGTTTGCCCACCGTGTGCTATTTTCTCGAGAGAAGCCACTAGTGAAATCTATGGCCCCCGGGTCTATCTTTTATCATATTGCTTTCAGATCTATCTTTTATCATCTTTGTTTTTAGATCTATTATTACAAAAACCCAAAAATACCTTGCTGCACTTTTTCTTTACTTATTTTATTTTGTGTTTTATTCAGATCTATTTATCCAATCGCATACAAATTAATCTATCTTTTTACCGAGGGACTGACAACCCCTCTTACGCATCGGGTTGCAAGTATTTGTTCTTTGTGTGCAGGTACCGTTTACATAGTGTTGCTTGGTTCTCCTATTGGATTGATACTGTGGTTTTATAACTGAGGGAAATACTTACCGTAGCAGTGCTGCATCATCCCTTCCTCTTTGGGGAAATACCAACTCAGTTTCAAGCCACGTCAAAGGAATTTCTGGCGCCGTTATCGGGGAGACATCATCAACATCTATATGGTTCCTAATCACAAATCTCATCTCCTTGCATTTACATTATTTGCCATTTGCCTCTCATTTTCATCTCCCTGGCTTCACAAAATTTTGCCTTTTTATTCGCCTTCTTTTTCGTTCACCTTTTTTTTCGTCAGATCTCTTGTTTGCTTGCAATCTTGTTTGCGTAGTCACGATGTCTCATGAAAATACAAAATTGTGTGATTTTTCCATTACAACTAATAATGATTTTATTAGCACTCCGATTGTTCCTCCCGCCACTAGTGCGGAATCTTGTGATATTAATGTCGCTTTGTTGAATCTTGTTATGAAAGATCAATTTTCCGGTACTCCTAATGAGGATGCTGCGTCCCGTCTAAACACTTTCGTAGAATTGTGTGATATGCAAAAGAAAAAAGATGTGGACAATGATATTGTGAAGTTGAAATTATTTCCTTTCTCCTTGCGGGATCGTGCAAAAATTTGGTTTTCTTCTTTGCCTTGCAATAGTATCGATTCTTGGGATAAGTGCAAGGATGCTTTTATTACTAAGTACTTTTCACCCGCAAAAATTATTTCCCTTAGAACTCAAATCATGAATTTTAAGCAACTTGAGCATGAACATGTTGCACAAACTTGGGAAAGAATGAAATTGATGCTAAGAAATTGTCCTACTCATGGTTTAAATCTTTGGATGATTATACAAAAAAATTATGAGGGATTGAATTTTGTTTCTAGAAATCTTTTAGATTCCGCCGCGGGTGGTACTTTTATGGAAATTACTTTGGGTGAAGCTACTAAATTGCTTGATAATATTATATTAAATTATTCACAATGGCATACCAAAAGAGCACCTACTAGTAAAAAGGTTATTTCAGTTGAAGGAATTAATACTTTGAGTGAAAAATTTGATGCTCTTATGAAATTGGTTGCTAGTAAAAATGCTCCTATTGATCGTAATGATGTGCCTTTCTCTACTTTGATTGAGAAAAATAGTGATCCCGTAGACATGAATTTTGTCTCGCGGAACAATTTTAATAACAATGCTTATAGAGGTAATTTTAATCCTTGGCCTTTTCCTGGAAATTCCTCTAATAATTATGGCAATTCCTATGGTAATTCTTCTTACAATAATAATAGGAACCCCTCTGACCTTGAGAGTAATATTAAATAATTTATCAATACTCAAAAAGTTTTCAATACCACGATAAAAGAAAAGTTGAATAAGATTGATGGTATGTCTAGAAGCAATGATAGAATTTCCCATGATGTAGAAAATCTCAAGATTAAAAATTTTCCACCTAAGGTTGATGTCAATGAATCAATTAAAGCTTTACATATTTCTATGGATGAAAGTAAGAAAAGAACCTCTATGCTTAGACCTAAAAGAAAATTTTTAGAAAGAGCGTTTTCTAACGATTGCTTTCATAAAAATGATGAAGATCTTAAAATGATTGGTGTTTCTTCTATTGATTCCTTGTTTAGTAAGATTAAAATTGATGATAAAGGGACTGAAGAAGAGTAAACTTTAGCTAGAAGGCGTCCCAATGATTCGGAGGGTGAAAATCTTGATGAAAAAATTGGTAAAAGTGGGTTTGGAGAGGTCAAAACTTTAACTAGTGATGTGCCCACTCTTTTGGATTACAAAGACTTTAATTATGATAGTTTCTCTTTGATTGAATGTCTTTCTTTGTTGCAATCCATGATAAATTCACCCCATGCCTATGAACAAAATAAAGCTTTTACTAAACATATTGTGGATGCCATGATGAAAGCTTTAGAAGAAAAATTGGACTTAGATATTTCAATTCCTAGAAAATTACATGATGAGTGGGAACCTACGATTAAAGTCAAGATTAAAAATTATGAGTGCTTTGCTTTATGTGATTTGGGTGCTAGTGTTTCCACAATTCTGAAATCTCTATGTGATGTGCTTGGTCTTACCAATATTGAAGAATGTTCTCTTAATTTGCACTTGGCGGATTCTACTATTAAAAAGCCTTTAGGAAGAATTAATGATGTTCTTATTCTTGCAAATAGGAATTATGTGCCCATAGACTTTATTGTTCCTGATATTGATTGCAATCAGTCTTGTCCCATTTTACTTGGTAGACCGATTTTATGAACTATAGGTGCCGTGATAGATATGAAAGAAGGCAATATTAAATTTCAATTTCCACTAAGAAAGGGTATGGAACACTACTGTAGAACAAGAATTAAGCCACCATATGAGTCAATAATGAGGGCAACCTATGGAATCTATGCATTATGCCTTGCTAGGGGCATAAAACGATAGTGCTTGTTGGGAGGCAACCCATTGAATAAAATATATTTTTGCCTTTTTCTTTCTGTTCTTGAGTGTTTACACAATTATGCTACTATTATGATTGTTTTTTTTATGTTTTAATTAGTGTTTGTGCCAAGTTTGAAGGCTTGAGAAGGATAGACTTACATTACATGTTAACACGGGCTCTACAAAGCCCTTCTCCATGTCGATGGAAGGATAATTTAAGAAAGTCCGCAAAGAAACTTCTTCATAAGCATTGCCTTTATTCTACATTTTGTAAAGCGTAAATATAGATGTAATAATATTGGAAGAAATAGAGTATAATGAAGCTTAGATGCAGAGTGATGATACATAATCAAATAGCTATCAATTAAGTACAGCGTTACAAGGCAAAAGTTACTGACAAGAGGAATGTAGACCTCAACTTGTGTAGTGGCATTGGCTTTATTCAACATTTTGGTAAGAGTAAATGTACATATGGTAATTTGGAAAAATGGAGGGCAGGGAAGATAAGATGCAGAGTAATGCTAGAAAATCAACTATCTCTCAATGTAAGTGCAGTAATACTACCTCCGTCCGGAATTACTTGTCGCCGGAATGGATGTACCTAGCACTATCTTGGTTCTAAATACATCCAATTGAGCAACAAGTAATTCGATACGAGGGAGTACATGAGAACAGGTACTTATAAGAGCAATCCAGAACTTCATAACCATTGGGTTGATTCTACATTTATATAAGAGTAAATATATATCTTATAATTTTGAGCAAACGGTGGATAAGGAAGCTAACACGCATAGTGATGCTACATAATCAAACAACAATGAGTGTAAATATGTTGATAAAGGGCAAGAGGTACTAACAAGAGCAATGCAGTGCGTAGTATTGTTGTGAGATCCTATGATCCCTTGAGAATGGATATTCATCTGCAAGTAGTTTTCATACAGGAGAGATGGTAAGGCACATGTAGAAATGTAGGAGTTCAAATGTTGATTTGATATCATAGACAGTACCTGACGCTGGACACGAGACCAATGTGTAACAAGCTTATTCCAATCAACATCTTGTAAATGTATTTCAGGAGACTTTACATAAATTTCATTTCGAGGCTTCCAATCAAAGTGTGTTACCCTCAGGTAGTGATGATACTGCCACAATGCACGCTTGAAAAGTAGAACCGAGCTTTGCTCGTCGTGACTATTCAGATCAGTCGTCGCCTATTTAAAAGAAATGGAATGATTGTTGTCATATTCAGCAGATAACTAGGCAGTAATTATCATGAATAACATTACTTACACATAAGTTGCGGAAGAAGACTTGAAATTGGCATGTGTCTTGACAATAATCTTCCCATGATGGTAAGATACGCACAAAGTTCCTAACAACAATGAAAGCATTGTAATTTAAAGTGGGAATAGCTAGAATGGGGTTCCTGTATGCAAGAATTTGGCTCTCTGAAATTCTAATAGGGATTTGGCCAGTGGAGTAGGTACACTTTTTTGATTGGGGGTTGTCTGTGGTACAGTTGGTGCTATGGCAACTGAAATTGGCATACCTTTTTCAATAGTGCGGTTCCTGTGTGGTGAAGTTGGTGCTATGGCTAGTGGAGTAGGGGTAAAGTGTGCTACAATTGGGGCCGTGTTTTTTGGGGCTGGTTATATGGCCACTACAACTGGAGTGCTATCTAATTTATCAGGTATCACTGCCTTTTCCAAATACTTTGTTTGTACTCCTTCAGGTCTACAATCCAGTGGAGTAGGCTGATCGTAGTGATCATAAAAGGGGGAAACCTAAGCATGATGACTATAGTGTTGACCGTGGCATGGCAGATGTGAAGCTGCAAACCACACAAAGGCTACTTAGCAACCGATGTTTGCTTTCAACTAACAACTAAGATTTGGTATGGACATGAAATTACAGTAAACAAGTGATAAAGAAATACAATTCCCTGGTGTATCTCTATAGGTGGCCACATGCATTTGAAAACTCAAGTGGGAGCATTAGCGGACCAATTAAATGTGTGTCTATTAACTAATATCAGTATCATATCACATTCGTATTTGAACAACTAAGCTTTGAAATTATGAGTGGTGTGTTGTTTAGCTTGAAGGGTGAAGTGCTACTAGTACGAGACAAAGCACCTACGCAGATCATAGTGTAGATAAAAGGGGAAAACCCTAAGCATCATGAGTAAAGTCGGGAAAGTGGAACTAGCTAGAAAATATGGGCTAGTATTTCCGGTACAGCTAGAAAGGCTTCAGATCCCCTACGGGGGTAGCTACATTCAACTGAAGGTGCACTACTGTTACTATAAGTGTAGACTCTCAAAGGCGACACAAGTCCCAGCATTTCCTGGATATTATGGCAGACCAACTCAAAGAGTTGAAAGCATCCTTTAGAAGCGACCCAATAGACCTGTCGACTACAAATGTCCCTGCTCGATTTCCCAACAAGGAACATACTGTACTACTATACTTATTAGGAAGAATAGAAGAGGAACATGTTAAACAAGAGCAACAGATTTTGGATAATACAATGTTTGTTGCCCACCCATGATGAACCAGAGCGAATAAACAAATGCAATTCCCTACTGCCTCTCTATATTTGGCGCATATGCTTTTCGAAACTAATGTAGGAACAATAGCTGACCCATTAAATGTTCTTTGTTTTAGTAATATCAGGATCATATTAGTTTTATTTGAACAACTAAGCTTCGGAATTATGAGTGGCATGTTGTTTCGCTTGATTGGTTGAGGAGCAGTGCTAGCATGACACGGAGCACCTAGGATGATGGTACTGAATATAAAAGGGGAAAACCATAAGCATTGCGACTATAGTGTTGACCATGCCATGGCGGAACTGAAGGTGCAAAACGGACAAAGGCTACTTCGCAACCAATGTTTGCTTTCAACTAACAACTAAGATTTGGTATGGACAAGAAAGTACAAATAACAAGTGACGATCTATTTTCTGGGAGAGATCAATAAGTTAAGCAGATATGAAAGAGTACCACCTCTCTTGCGATACCGTGTAGGCCTCTGCTGATAAATTGAGGGTACTGCGGGTGCGATGGATGTTGGTGGCGTGCAAGCAGATGTGAGACGGCAGACGGCGACATCGGGGGACAAGTCCTGTTGTGGTGGATGAGACGGTCGTAGGAGCGGCCACGACAAGGTGGACGACAGTGATACGTCTCCAACGTATCTATAATTTTGATTGTTCCATGCTATTATATTATCAACCATGGATGTTTTATATGCATTATTATGCTATTTTATATCTTTTTTTTTGGACTAACCTATTAACCTGGTGCCCAGTGCCAGTTGCTATTTTTTTCCTTGTTTTTGCCTTTACAGAAAAATCAATACCAAATGGAGTCCAACCGGAACAAAGCTTTTTGACGATTTATCTTGGACCACAAGACACCCTGGAAGCTTTGGGAGGAGTCCAGAAGGGCCACGAGATGGCCACAAGCTCACAGGGCGCGCCCTGGGGGCGGCGCCCTGCAAGCTTGTGGGGCCCGCGTGGCACTTCCAACCCTAATTCTTCTTCTATAAATGCCCAAATATTCCCCATAGACTAGAGGGCACACCAAAAATACTTTTCCGCGCCGCAAGTTTCTATCTTCGTGATATCCCATTTGGAGACCTTTTCCGGTACTCTGCCGGAGGGGGATTCGACCACGGAGAGCTTCTACATCAACCTTGCTGCCCTTCCGATGATGTGTGAGTAGTTTACCACAGACCTATGGGTCCATAGCTAGTAGCTAGATGGCTTCTTCTCTCTCTTTGATCTTCAATACAATGTTCTCCTCTATGTTCTTGGAGATCTATTCGATGTAATCTTCTTTTGCAGTGCATTTGTTGAGATCCGATGAATTGCGAATTTATGATCAGATTATCTATGAATATTATTTGAGTCTTCTCTGAACTCTTTTATGAATGATTAAGATAGCTTTGTATTTCTCTCTGATGTATTGATTTGGTTTGGCCAACTAGATTGATTTTTCTTGCAATGGGAGAGGTGCTTTGTAGTGGGTTCAATCTTGCGGTTCTTATTCCTAGTGATAGAAAGGGACATCACGTATTTGTATTTTTTCCACTAAGGATAAAAAGATGGGGTTTGTTCATATTGATTGGATCTATCCCTATACATCATGTCATCCTGCTTAAGGCGTTACTCCTTTCTTGTTAACTTAATACACTAGATGCATGCTGGATAGCGGTCGATGTGTGGAGTAATAGTAGTAGATGCAGGCAGGAGTCTGTCTACTTATCACGGACATGATGCCTATATACATGATCATTGCCTTAGATATTGTCATAACTCTACGCTTTTCTATCAATTGCTGAACAGTAATTTGTTTACCCACCGTATGCTTTCTTCCAAGAGAGAAGCCTCTAGTGAAAACTATGGCCCCCGGGTCTATCTCTTATCATATTATTTTCAGATCTATAAAATCAAAAACACAAAAATACCTTGCTGCACTTTTTTACTTTTATTTTATTTAGCACTTTTACTTATCTTTTATATCTATCACTATCAGATCTCATCCTTGCAAGTAACCGTGAAGGGATTGACAACCCCTTTATCGCGTTGGGTGCAAGTATTTGTTATTTTGTGCAGGTGCAATTATTGGAGACTTTTGTGTTCCTCCTACTGGATTGATACCTTGGTTCTCAACTAAGGGAAATACTTATCTCTACTTTGCTGCATCACCCTTTCCACTTCAAGGGAAAAACCAACGCAAGCTCAAGAAGTAGCAGGAAGAATTTATGGCGCCGTTGCCGGGGAGGATCTACATCAAGCTTACCAAGTACATTATTTGCATACGTGTAAAAACTCTCACCTCTTGTATTTACATTATTTGCCATTTTCCTCTCGTTTTCCTCTCCCCCACTTCTAAAATGATTACAGAAAAAACACAAAAATATTTGCCTTTTTCTTTGCCTTCTTTTTGTTTGCTTTTTGTTTGCTTGTGTGCTAGATTGCTTTGTCATAATGTCTGAATCTGAGAAGGTTATCATTGAAAACGCTAGTAAAATTCTTGAGGAAAAGTTTGAATCTTGTGATCTCAATCATGAATCTCTTGAAACTGAAACCCCCACTCATCTTAAAACAAAGATCTATCATGTGGGTGATGGGAACATTATTGGAAAGCATATTATTCAGGAATTATTTGATTGCACGGGAGTTATGCCTTTAGATAGGGGATCTATTCTTCATAATACAAATTGCTATGCGGATGCTATTTCCATGCTTGTGATTAAACTAGAGAGAGAATTTCAACATATCCATCCGGCTTTACAAAAGATGTTTTATGAACTCCCCAATATACATGATCCTAAAGCCAAGAAAATTGCCACTATTACTCTTATGCATGAATTTGATTACGTAGTCCGAGAGTCTAGAGAAATCTTTGCTTACTATAATATAAATTTTGAGCATCCCCAATAGAAGAAATTCTCTATGATAAATAAACCTTACGTAGTTTGGAATCTAATGATTATGTTGCTTTTAGTAACAATCAAAGGAAAAGAGTCCTTTATGCGAAAGTTATCCAAGCTTTATACCATGATGCTTATGATAAATTTGATTGGGTCACTAAGGGAATTGATGAAGGGTTTAATAACAAGTGGATTGAAGAGATGTCTAGAGAACCATTAAAGATGAGATACGTGTTTTATATGAAGATATTTATGGTGATGATCCTGAGTATGAAATTATGAATGTCAAAGTTATTAATCAAAGTCCCTTTCATGTATTAAGCCCTCCCACTAAAAAGGAAGAACATGAGAAAAGAAATTTACTAAGAAAAGTTTTGGAAGATTTGATTAGGAAGGAATTGAATACCAAAGATGACAATACCTAGATCTATGCAATATGCCTAGCTAGGGGCGTAAAACAATAGCGCTTGTTGGGAGGTAACCCAATTTTATTTTATGTTTTTGCTTTTTATTCTGTTTTTCAATAAATATGCAATTATACTTCTGTTATGGTTGAGTTTTAATATTTTAATTAGTGTTTGTGCCAAGTAAGACCTTTGGGATGATTTGGAAGATCGTTGATTTGATTCTGAGAAAACATAGAAACTTTTTGCGTGCAGTAGAATAATTGTTAAAATTTCCTGGAACGTGGAACAATTCTGAATTTTTTACACAATCTTTATATACATATTGCCTACGTTTTCCTAATTTTTCAGAATTATTGGAGTTACATAAGTATGAGGTTAATTCAGGTTTCTACAGACTGTTCTGTTTTTGACATATTCTATTTTCATTGTGTTGTTTGCTTGGTTTGATGGATCTATGGGTTGTATCGGGGGTATGAACCATGGTGAAGTTGGAATATAGTATATATAATGCAAATATAAAATTGGAATGAGTTACCTGAAAGTGGAGATTTGTTTTATTATACTTATGGATCTTACGAGTTTTCTCTTGAGTTTTGTGTTGTGAAGTTTTCAAGTTTTGGGTGAAGTTTCGATGGACTAAATTATAAGGAGTGGCAAGAGACTAAGCTTGGGGATGCCCATGGCACCCCAAGGTAATATTCAAGGACAACCAAGCGTCTAAGCTTGGGGATGCCCCGGATGGCATCCCCTCTTTTGTCTACAATCTATCGGTAATTACTTAAGGTTATATTTTTATTCACCACATGATATGTGTTTTGCTTGGAGCGTCTTGTATTATATAATTCTTTGCTTTATTTGCTTTTTAGTTTGCCACAATCATCCTTTCTGGACACACCTTTTGAGAGGGACACACATTAATCGTGAATTTATTAGAATACTCTATGTGCTTCACTTATATTTTTTGAGCTAGGTAGTTGCTCTAGTGCTTCACTTATATCTTTTAGAGCACGACGGTGGTTATATTTTAAAGAAATTGATGAACTCTCATGCTTCACTTATATTATTTTGAGAGTCTTATAAATAGTATGACAATTTGCTTAGGTTATGAATTTAGTCCTAATATGATGGGTATTCGAGAGGGATATAGTAAAAATTGTCATGAAGATCATTGAATATATGAGAAGTTTGATTCCTTGCATTTGTTTTGAGATATAAAGATGGTGATATTAGAGTCACGCTAGTGAGTAATTGTGGTTTAGTAAGAATATTTGTGTTAAGGTTTGTGATTCCCGAAGCATGCACGTATGGTCTCTCATTATGCTATGAAATTGGAGCATGATTTATTATTGATTGTCTTCCTTATGAGTGAAGGTCGGGGACGAACGATGGTATTTTCCTACCAATCTATCCCCCTAGGAGAATGCATAGTAGTACTTTGCTTCGAGGGCTAATAAACTTTTGCAATAAGTATGTGAGTTCTTTATGACTAATGTTGAGTCCATGGATTATACGCACTCTCACCTTTCTGTATTTTGCTAGCCTCTTCGGTACTATGCATTGCCCTTTCTCACCTTGAGTTGTGGTGGAAAATTCACCGGTGCATCCAAACCCCGTGATATGAAACACTCTTTCACACATAAACCTCTTTATATCTTCCTGAAAACAGCCACCATACCTACCTATTATGGCTTTTCCATAGCCATTCCGAGATATATTGCCATGCAACTTCCACTGTTCCGTTTTATTATGACACACATCATCATTGTCATATTGCTTTGCATGATCATATAGTTGGCATAGTATTTGTGGCTTGGCCACCGTTCATATTTTTTATACATGTCACGCTAGATCATTGCACATCCTGGTACTCCGCTGGAGGCATTCATTTAGAGTCATATTTTTGTTCTAGTATCAAGTTGTAATTCTTGAGTTGTAAGTAAATAAAAGTGTGATGATCATCATTATTAGAGCATTGTCCCATGTGAGGAAAGGATGATGGAGACTATGATTCCCCCACAAGTCGGGATGAGACTCCGGACGAAAATAAAAAAAAAATAAAAAAAGAGGCCAAAAAGAGCCCAAGAAAAAAGAGGCCGAAGTGCCCAACAACAAAAAAAAGAAAAGAAAAAATGAGAGAAAAAGAGAGAAGGGACAATGTTAGTATCCTTTTCCATACTTGTGCTTCTAAGTAGCACCACGTTCTTCATGATAGAGAGTCTCCTATTTTGTCACCTTCATATATTACTAGTGGGAATTTTTCATTTTTGTAGGGCGGTTGTGTCACGTGTGAGTGAAGTTACAAACCTACCCTTATTTAAAAATATGTGCCTAGATCAATTTCGGCCGAGGAGAGTTTGTTTCGCCGCCCACCGTGTATGAATGGGGAAATGGAGAGAGAGCAAGAGGTCTTTCGGACGATCTTGAATCAAATGTGTTTTGCCACCCACGTTTGGCGACCACCATGTCTGAATGGGGTGAGGGGCGGTCGTGTCACGTCTGAGTGAAGTTACAAACCTACCCCTATTGAGACCACTAGAAAGCAGGCTGATAGGTTGTCAGTGTCAAGGGTAGACAGTAATTTCCATATCCCAAACACTGGTTTCGGGCAGCGGATGTGGGAGAGGGTGTTTTGCCGCTTCGTTCAAATTTTGGTAGAATAAGCATTCACGTTTACCCTAGCAACTAAATCCAAATCCATTTTGTATTTGAATACGAATATTTACACATCATTCTATGTTTTCTTATATATATCTTCAAAACCGCAACAAAGATTTATTCCACCTTTATATAAGAATATGATTTAAAAATGCCATGATACTTGAATTCGGAAGGTTGAATCCAATTTGAGTCAAACAATTATTTCATCCAACACAATCTGCTCACACGAAAAATAGTTCACCTTATGTCCACTCATACAAGTACTAAGGATTACCTCGCCTAAAAAATCAGATCATTACAAGACATGAACAACAAATAAGGGGTCTTACAACATAATCCATTCACACACATGACACAACATCCAAGTATACTAATCTAATGACAATCTCAACTGGCATCTAAAGAAGAACTAGGATTACCCTAGGCTTCAGATAGCAGAAGCAGCAGGACCTGCTCCGTCTCGAAATGCAACTTTCTTACTTCCTCCACTGCTTGGTTTGCTTTCATAATGCGTGCAACTAATTGCATCGTTTCTAGCCAGAAGATCGGGATTACCTCTTTCATGGAAGCTACACCGTCTATTTCCGCCTCTAGTAGAGCCTCAAGAACTATAATATATGTGATCTCCAACGGGGTTGCCTCTGAACTGATACCATCTGGTAACATGGATGGTGCACTGCTTCCACAAATAGATCATGGGGGTGTACATTGTGTCCTAGTTTGAACTGCATCCTGAAAGTTTCTGTTGGACATGAGTAAGAGATAGTTACCGCATGAGGCAGTAAGCTTACATGGTAAACTACACACGAATTATTGCTGGGCATGGAAAGCTATGTTTAAATGGTTTTAAATGGTAAGATGAAATCCAGTGTACCACCGCTATATTTAAGTTACCCAGGCATATAAATAGTTGAAATATTCTGAGAAAGCACTTAAACAGTGTAGCCTCATATAAACTAGCAAGACAGTCTTCTGATGGAGTTCATAGGAAAATTTAAGGAGTCAAATGAAGTAGGCATGCATTTCTGTATGATGGTACGGCAGGCACTGCTGACACATTGGCCAACTCAGGTATAGTCTAACAAGTAACAAACAAGCATTCGAATCAAGCAATACAGCAAAGCAAGCAACTGAACTATTTGTAATTCTGTAGGATTACATGTTGATGGGCACAAGCCAAGAAAGCAGCCGACACGCATGACATTTCACAGTAACTAAAACACACTGGAGTGGTATATATAGCTAGTGAGTGATGGCTAAATCTTAATGCGTGCTACTTCTTGAGCTTGTGTTGGTTTTTCCCTTGAAGAGGAAAGGGTGATGCAGAAAAGTAGAGATAAGTATTTCCCTCAGTTTGAGAACCAAAGTATCAATCCAGTAGGAGGAACACACAAGTCACCAATGGTTGCACCTATACAAACAAACAAATACTTTCACCCAACGTGATAAAGGAGTTGTCAATCCCTTCATGGTTACTTGCAAGGATGAGATCTGATAGAGATAGGTATAAAAGATAAATAAAAGTGCAAAATAAAGTAAAGGTAAATAAATTGCAGCAAGGTATTTTGGGGTTTTTGATTTTGTAGATCTGAAAATAATATGATAAAAATAGACCCCGGGGCCATAGTTTTCACTAGAGGCTTCTCTCTTGAAAGGACACATACGGTGGGTAAACAAATTATTGTTGAGTAATTGATAGAACAGCGCAAAGTTCTGGCGATATCTAAGGAAATGATCATGAATATAGGCTCATGTCCGTGACAAGTAGACCGACTCATGCCTGCATCTACTACTATTACTCCACACATCGACCGCTATCCAACATGCATCTAGTGTATTAAGTTAACAAGAACGGAATAACGCTTTAAGCAAGATGACATGATGTAGAGGGATAGATCCAATCAATATGAAATAAACCCCACCTTTTTATCCATAATGGCAACAATACAAATACGTTCATGTCCCCTTCTATCACTGGGTATAAGCACCGCAAGATTGAACCCATTACAAAGCACCTCTCCCATGGCAAGAAAAATCAATCTAGTTGGCCAAACCAAATCAATAGATCGGAGAGAAATACAAAGCTATCTTAATCATGCATAAAAGAGTTCAGAGAAGACTCAAATAATATTCATAGATAATCTGATTATAAATCCACAATTCATTGGATCTCAACAAACACACCGCAAAAGAAGATTACATCGAATAGATCTCTAAGACCATCGAGGAGAACATTGTATTGAAGATCAAAGAGAGAGAAGAAGCCATCTAGCTACTAGCTATGGACCCGTAGGTCTGTGGTAAACTACTCACACATCATCGGAAGGGCAGCAAGGTTGATGTAGAGGCCCTCCGTGATCGAATCCCCCTCCGACGGAGTACCAGAACAGGTCTCCAGATGGGATCTCACGAGGACAGAAACTTGCGGCGGCGGAAAAGTATTTTTTGTGTGCCCTCTGGTATACGGGGAATATTTGGGTATTTATAGAACAAAGATTAGGGTTAGAGGACCATCAGGGGGCCCACAAGCTTGCCCCCCCCCCGCTAGGGCGCGCCCTTCGAGCTTGTCGCCAACTAGTGGCCCCTCTGACCACCTCCCGAAGGTTCATGGGTGTCTTCTAGTCCAAGAAAAATCATCAAAAAGTTTCGTTCCATTTGGACTCCGTTTGGTATTGATTTTCTGTAAAAGACAAAAACAAGAAAAAAAATAGCAATTGACACTGGGCACTAGGTTAATAGGTTAGTCCCAAAAAATGACATAAAATAGCATAATAATGCATATAAAACATCCAAGATGGATAATATAATAGCATGGAACAATAAAAAATTATAGATACGTTGGAGACATATCAATGCGCACTAACAAGACAACCCCCGAGATGTGTGTAATGTGAGAGATATTGCTGCCTTCTTTGCATGGGATCAATCGGGTGACTCACTACCAAATTACTCAAAAACGAAAAAAGAAGCAAATGACCTGCCGTCAGCTTTGATTTTTTTTCGGCCTGTTAACCTCTTCAATGTGCAAGGGGATGTTTTTATTTATCGGTGTTTTTGCCGTTATCAAGTTTACTTTTTTGAGAAATTATCTGGTTTGTCTACATGCAACTTTTGATAGAGCATTGTTGCTGCAAACGACACAAACAATAGTTTTAGGCAGGTTGCTGTTGCTCAAAGCAGGACACGACGTTGGAAGGCCAGTCACTTGCTACGTCCGGAAGCGTGCCAAAATGTAACACCAGTCGCCGCCCTATTATTTTTCTATGGGGAAGTTGCACCACCAAAACCAATTACATAAACGCTGCCAGGACAACGTAGCGGTTAGACACATAATGTCTTGGATAGTGGAGCATGCCCCCCCCTCCGTCCGCTCGCTCACCCCCCGCGGGCGACGGGCAGACCCCGATCCTCCTGCTCCCCCAGCCTCCCTCCTTGTCCTTGTCCCTGCCGCCGTCGCTGGTGTGATCCGCTGGGTCCTGCCCGTGCGGCGCCGGTGGCAGCTGGCCGCCTTTTTCCCGTGCGCGCGTAGGGGGCACGGGGGCCCCTCACGGTGACGGTGCTGCTCGGGCGGTGGCGGTGTGGCTCGCCGTCGGCGATCCCACGGGCCACGGGTGCCCTTGACATGGTGCAACCATTGGTCGCGGGGAGGCGCATTGGCGCTGGTGGCTGGCGACACCCGCTCGGCCTAGATCTAGGACCTTTTGGGCCCCATCTAGGTTGGGGCGGGCCGGCGGCACAGCGCGTGGTGGCGTTGCTCCCTGGTGGTGGTGGCGCGGCGTCGGCGGTCTGCGGGTGGTGAACGCTTCGTTGGCCGGCGTGCTGCAGCACGGTGACAGGGACTGTCCGGACCCATTTGTGTCTGGCCGGGCCGTTGGGGCCTGGCAGATCCTAGTCGCCGCGTCTGGTCGGCTCAGCGAGGGCACTGGATTCTGTCCCCTCCCGCCGGTTGAGTTGTGGTTGCTCCCGTGGCCGTTGTCTCCTTTCCCTCCCTCTAGGTCTCGTGTTGGCGGCCCTAGTGAGACGATGATGTTGGTTTGGTGATCGTGGTGACACAGGCTGGTGGGCGGCAGATTGGGTGGTGCATTTCGGAGTGTCCGGGCTGGTGGTGGTTGTTTTGGGTCGGTAGAAATCCCTGGCGGCTCGTTCGGCACCAACGCGGTGATGCCTACGGGCGCCGTCGGACCTTCCTAAAGGGCGTCTGGTATACCCCTTCCCCACTGCCCTCCACGTACCAGGGGAAACCCTAGGACTTGTTCGAGCAACAACAACGGTGCCATCACATTCCTTCTTGAAGGTGTTGCTTGGTACGCAACGGATCCGAATTCTAGGAACACGGTGGTACTTCTCTGGAGGGAGCAACTATTGCCGGTCTTCTTTGCTTCATTGATCTGCCGGTATTGGCATTTGTTTCTCTTTCCTTTCTCTTGTGTTCTCCTTTTGCGCTTGTTTGTGCTGTGGCCCCAGCGAGCTGGATGTATCGGATGGTTGCTTTATAATATAAAGCGGGGGGGACCTTTATTGTCATGGACAACGTAGCAAAGCCAACCACATGGACGCGGAAAGGATGACCGCCATTGCTGCAAGTCGGACTCATGTCGTAGAGAGGTCAATCAGTATTGCTGCATGTTGGATGTGCGGAGGTGTAAGCTACCTAAGGGCATCTCCAATGACAACCTGCAAATTTCCTCCCGCATCCGTCCATGGATAGGGGGACCAGTCCGCGGACACATATGCGGGAGGACGCCATCCAACCGTAGCCGCATACATCCGGCCTTCCTTTTTTTTCCTAGTCCGCACGATCAAGTAGCCACATGCAAAGGGTACAGACATTCAAATAGCCGCATGCAGCACTAGTTCATATTTAAAAAAGTTCAAATATTACATCTCTACATTGTTGTCCCCTTTCACCGCCTACTGATGCTCAATCAGATCTTCCTTCAACTGCTCGTGATTTAGTCGATGCCGAATTTGTTGATGTATTTGAATAAACTCCTCAAATGTGGACGGATTCTGGTCCGGAAGTTGCATAGGATCACCCATGTTCTCAAATTCCAGAGTTGCGGCAGCATCGTCACCCTCATCCTCGACGATCATGTTGTGCATGATCACACAACATGTCATCACCTCCCACAAGGTTTCCGGATCCCATTGTTTAGCAGGTCCACGAACAACTGCAAAACGGGCCTGCAGAACTCCAAATGCCCTCTCGACATCCTTTCTAGTTGCTTCTTGTCGTTGGGAAAAGTGAACCTTTTTTAGGCCAACTGGGTTTGAGATGGTGCCGACAAAGGTAGCTAATGGAGGATAGATAATGTCAACCAGATAGTAGCCCATGTTGTACTCATCTGCATTGACAGTATAGTGGCAAGGAGGAGCTTTTCCTTCAGTCAGCCTCGCAAACAACGGTGATCGTTGCAGCACATTGATGTCATTGTGAGACCCGGGCATGCCAAAGAAAGCGTGCCAAATCCAAAGATCATGTGATGTAACTGCTTGAAGAATGATGGTGGGCTTCTTAACATGACCCTGATATTGCTCTTGTAAAGCCTTCGGGAAGTTCTTCCATTTCCAATGCATGCAGTCAAGAGATCCAAGCAAACCTTGCCACCCTCTTGCTTCTGAGGTTGCCAAGAGCCCCATGAAGGATAGATACCGTCAATCAGATAGTAGCCCATGTTGTACTCATCTGCATTGACCATGGAGGATAGATACCGTCAACCAGATAGTATCCCATGTTGTACTCATCTACATTGACCATGGAGGATAGATAACATCAACCAGATAGTAACCCATGTTGTACTTATCTGCATTGACAGTATAGTGGCAAGGAGGAGCTTTTCTTTCAGTCAGCCTCGCAAACAACGACGATCGTTGCAACACATTGATGTCATTGTGAGACCTGGGCATGCCAAACAAAGCGTGCCAAATCCAAAGATCCTGTGATGCAACTGCTTCAAGAATGATGGTGGGCTTCTTAACATGACACTGATATTGCCCTTGTAAAGCCTTCGGGAAGTTCTTCCATTTCCAATGCATGAAGTCAAGAGATCCAAGCAAACTTGGCCACCTTCTTGCTTCTGAGATTGCCAGGAGCCTCTCGATGTCTACCACAGTTGGTTCTCTAGGTACTGAGGTTCGAACATCTCGACCATGATAAGTGCAAACCTGACCATGGCATCTCCGCATGTGCTCTCATACATCCGTAGGTACTCGTCCCATGAATCAACGGCCGTGCCATATGCAAGTATCCGGAGTGCGGCCGTGCACTTCTGGTAACCTGAGAAGCCAATCGTTCCCATGACGTCCTTCTTCAGGATGAAGTAGTCATTGTAGGACTAGACGCCATGGTACCAACGTCTTGTGCATCCCAAAATGCCAGTGAAAATGGTCAATGAATAGTGCATCAGGGGCAAAGTAGTCGGCCATCAGTGCCAAATGCCCGCGCGCCCTGTTGCGGTTGAGCACTCGATGACCCTTGATCGAGCCCTTAAAATTGAGACCATGCTCCTCCGCACGCTCCGCGTCTTCAAGGACCGCCTGCATCATCGTTGTCTCATCGGTGTACTCCTCCTTGTCCGACGAGCCGTTGGACGACTCAACATACTACTCATATATATACTCCAAATCGAAATCCATTGCTAAAAAGAAGGGACAATTGTTTTCAGCTCCGGCAATTCATCAAACAGTTGCCAGGCATGGTAGAGGATGGTACCTGCCGGGGCGGTCGGAGGACAATAGAGACGGAGGAGAAGCGGCGGGGAGCCCTGCTGGAGCGCAGGGGGTGACGGAGATGCAGATTTTCGACAGGGGTGTTGCGTGGTGGCCCGGGTGATGGAGCGGCGGCGACGGTAAAAGAGAAAGAAGGAAGGAGAGAAAATGGGGCGGATGGAGTCGCGGGGTCCGAAAAGGGTTTTGGGTCGGCCTGGGGTGTCGGATTCCTATGTTTCGCGTGTCCGGACTCCCGCAAAGCTCCCCCACTTTTGTCTCCGTTTTGCGGGAGAAATCACGCTCGGACCGCCCCGCGGACCGATATTGGCCCGTGTTGGATGGCTCCGACAGTTCGGACAGCCCGATCCGGGCAATTTGCAAGTCCGCTTTGAAGATGCCCTAAGTGTAGATGTTAGGATTATAAGGAGAAATAATTGTTTCTTAGCACCGGTGTTAAGGGTTGTTACATGACTGGTATGCATTTCTTTTAGAGCTTGATGTGCGTCTCCCTACCGTGTGGCACCTTTTGGATGTTATCATGCCACACTGGTGGACATGCTAATTTTCACTCATGTTGCAACGCACAGGCATATGTGCTAATTTTTAATAAAAATAGGCGGGAAAACCCCTTTTCGTCACAAATATGGCAAGGGCAGAATTGCATACGGACAAAACTTCTGCTGGACCAACAATGGCTCACACAAATCATCGTATATTTTTTACTAAATGACCCCTGGGCCGCCTTATATTGCCCGCTAACCACCCCCCCCCCCCCCCAAAAAAAAACTTATTTCGTCGCCTGACCCCCCCCCCCATTCGCGCCTGCCCGGTAGGCGTCACACTTGCACGTCGCCGTGCTGCACGCCAAGGCGCCTTTGACCGGCCCCGGTCCACGGCCGTCGGTCACGCCACCAGCATGGCGCGGGCCTGAAGCTCCACATTGTAAGGCGCCACACCTATCAGAATATCTGAATTGCTTGTAATGGCCAGAATTGAAATAGCCATCGTTTGCCTAACTAAGTCCATCTTATTCCTTAGGAGGAGGCATGCTTTCGTTCGCTGCTATTGCTCCGTGAAGTTAAGAGATAGCCGCCGGAAACTCGTATCGACGTGTTCAAGAAAGCCCTGCAGGTGTGAAAAAATAGTGAGTATGTTAATCGTCGTGCCCTTTCCTAGCTTGTTGTTATTCTAACGTTGGAGGATTGTGAATTTGGAACGCAGAGAGCAAGGAGTAGGATTAAAAGGGCTCTCCATGCAACCGGAAGGTATGAATTTGTGGACTTTGATGTAGAGACGGATGAGGAGGAGGATGACGATGAGGAGAGTCTCGAGGATGATGACGAGGAGGAGGAGGAGGAGCAACTATCTATTAATGACAAGGAACGTATAACGGCTCAGGAGCAGGAGGTGGAGCATCCCAGTCGGAACGATGAGGATGAACGCGAAAAGGAGAATGGCACAGTAGAAGGTGATGACAACAAAACTGAGGACGACGATGAAGCAAACGGTGAAAGAAACCATGCGCATGGTAGCGAAAGCACAGAAAGCGATGCGGAAAGACGTTCTCCATCCCAATGTAGTCAGGTCATCGATAATGACCTGTATAAGACTCCTACACAGCCAGTGAAGCGTTCAAAGAAAGACAAGATGGGTGCAGCATTAACATACTCCAGACATCATGTTGCTGCTCAGAGGAGGAAGGAGAAGAACAAGAGAAAGAAAAACTAGAAGATGCAGCTCGAGAAACGCAAGGCATGTTCTAGCATTTAGTGGTTGGTTTGAATGATCTTGTGTAAACATAATATCCATGCATTTGACAACTTACGCAATGCATGTTTAAGCTTTGCAGTACTTGGTTGTAATGCTATTTTGCAAACATAATATTCATGGTTTGGCAACTTATGCATTCCATTGCTTGGTTTCGACTTATCTAGCGTTAACAAAATATGCATTGAGTGACAACTTACGCATTGCGTGATTCTCATAATTTTCATGTTATAAGCATCAAACGCAATTCATCACAATTCATTACACCTCAGAACCCAAGTTCCCCCCAGTAAACGCAGTCGCCATACATAATCTCAATGTCGTCCCTTTCAAAGAATCTGGCCTTGATGTATACTGGGTGGACGACCTCGAATTGGCCAATGTGACTTGGCCTGAATCCATGCTTGTGTACGAACTCTGGCCAGCCTTCATGCAGCACCAGTGATCTCTCTCCAACATCATAATGTTGCACCAGGTGGACGTGCCACGTACATTCGGTGCCTGTGTCAAGCTCCATGAGTCTCAGCAATTCTCCACGCAGGAGAGACGCTGTGCCAGCAGGGATGGCCAGTGGCACATGCTCACTCCCCGGAAGCATGACCTTCACGAAACTCTTTGCCTCCTTGTTGAAATGGGAGTGTCCTATCCTGCACCCCGAATTTGTTGGAGTTGGTGTCGGCATCTGTGGCATAAGCAAATGTCAGAGTAGTACACGATGTCGTACGATGTATTGTGTTACAACACTACAGCATACCTGACGATGTTGAGGGCACTTGATAATCTTCTCCATCGAGTCCATTGCGCGGTACATCGTGAGCTGCATCTCCAACTGCGCTTGGACCGAGAAGGTAATAATATCCACTACATGTACCGTGTTCGCCAGGACCACTTCCCGCCAGCCATCTCCCAGGATGAATTGCTGATTCCAGAGCTCCATCCGTATGTTCCAATGACAAGCACAAGTTTTTGTTGTTATTAGTTTAGCCAGACGCCCAATGAAGCCCTTGAAGTGCTTCGCCAGTCTGATTGGCGCAGGCAGGACATGGAGGTCGGTTTCCTGTATCTGAATGCTGAAGCTGCGAGGGGTGCGCATGCCAACATAATGTCTTATCTGTTTAGGACGACTTTTCGAAGCACTCAAGCCAGCAGGCATGGGTGCTGTCACCGGCGGCTGAATCCTATCAGCCAAAAAGTTAGTCCTAACATGGTGAATAAACCCAGGTGGCCCGACGTATTTCAGTGCTCCTTGATCGTGGGCAGCTGTATTTGTACACAAAACGAACCACAATCCGATCATGACGCGAACACAAATGAGGATTAAGAAATGCGATCACGAATGAAATTGAAGGCTGGCTATAGAAACTCACCGCCGCTGTACGTTCGTTGCTTCTTTCGCCGGTGTCGTACTTCTCGAATTCTTCAGGCTTCATAGCATCAGGCACATGAACAAGCCATAATCTTCGCTCCCCTTCGTCTGTTGGCATCTGTACGGGGAACAATCGAGTCATTGCACTAGAGTACATAAGTACAACTGTTGGTTCATGGCTATTAGGAATTGCTTACAGCGGATGGATCGTTGGTACTGCCACCACCGTGACTGGGATTGCACAGTCGTGGCTTGGAGGAGGCTTCAAGCGCCGCTGCTGCAGATCCATGATGCTTTTCCTCATGGATTTCATCCATTGACCAGATGCGGTTGACTGACCATGCCTCTGTAGGCCCTCTGATAGAAACACCAGATCTTTTGGATTTAGACATCGCCTGGGTGCAACGGAGAGGGTCGCCAGGAGGCTGAAGAAGCGAACAGAGGATGGCAAGCGATTGCCAGAGTTGAAGACGCTAATAAGAAAGCAGTTCGGTCGACGGCTGTTGGGGAATGGTTTACAGTTGGAGGGTTAATGTTGTATAAGTTATGTTTACTGTGGCTGCACGTTTCCCCACGTCTATTTACTCATATTAGACCTTCCCGGTCAACAACTCAGAACATCCAGCGGGTTCAGCGGGTGTTCGATTTTCAACATCTTTCAATACAGTAAGGCTGTTACCCGAAGCCAGTAACTTGTAACCAGTCCATCCAGTAATATGAATACACCCTTACATCAATACTGAACATTAGGGAGGATTGAATGAGTAAGAGCTAAAAAATATAGAACCTTCGAAAGATAGCAGAACATACATTAACCTGACTTATTTCGGGTTAACACACGCGACTCAACCAGATTGGTAACCTGATTTTTTCCGACAGAGGAGCAACTCCCGGTTGGCCTAGCGCGAGACCTGCGGGTGCTTGAGCTTCAACACCTGCAAGGTGTTCCCTTGCACAGCTAACGCGGTCCATGGCCACCCGCATAACGTTGGCATTCGCACCAGTCTCGGCCTCCAGGTTTGCAAGAGTCATCATCAAGTTGATGTACTCATGCGCAACCTGAAGCCGTTCTGGACCGCCCACCTGCAATGCACGCAGCCGGCTCTCCTGTTCGAAGAACTATGACCAGCTGATGTTTTTGACAAGGCGCTCCTGATCGGCTGCCGTGCGCGCATCCAACACATGGGCGAGCTCGTCACGGGGTTCCTCGCATAGCCGGATGTACATCAACAGGAAGAACCTTTCCTCGCCGGCGGTCATCTCCTGGAGAAGCTGAGGAAATGCGACGGCAGCCGCATTGCCCAGCGATGTGACCGGGTCCTTAATGACACTCTCCATGCTGGAAGCCGGTGATGGCATTGCGACAGTGTATTGGGACGTAGCCTAGTTGATCCCCGTACGGCCTCTCCTCTTGTGCTTATATAGCTGGGATCTGCCGCTTGTGTGAAAACAGGCGGATGTTCTGGGTTTATGTTATTTCATGTGTGCGCCAAATCAAAGGGCGTGCTATCACACTGCAGACGCCATCACTTATGTCAGTCACTGTAGCGCCTGATGCGTCAGCATTTCAACAACACACTGACACGCCTACCTGACTGACACGCCCACTCGCCTGTCGACCTGGTGCATCTTCGTTCAGTCAAATCAGATGTTATGGCGTATCTCATATACATATTATATTTAACCGGGCCACCGCTGCAACACCTCAGGACACATCCGTTCGTCCCCAAATATCTAGATCCCCAAATCTCAAACCACTAGCTTGGCAGTCCTTGATACGTCTCCAACATATCTATAATTTTTGATTGTTCCATGCTGTTATATTATCATTCTTGGATGTTTTACAATCATTTTATAGTCATTTTATATCATTTTTTTAGTACTAACCTATTGACATAGTGCCCAGTGCCAGTTGTTGTTTTCTGCATGTTTTTTACATCGCAGGAAATCAATACCAAACGGAGTCCAAACGCAGCGAAACTTTTTGTGGATTTTTTTTGGACCAGAAGACATCCAGTGGGCCGGAGAAGCACTTGGGGGGTGCCCCGAGGGGGGCACAACCCACCAGGGCGCGCCTGGGGTGGGTTGTGCCCACCTCGGTGGCCTCCCGCACCGCCTCTTTGCTCTATAAATACCCCAATATTCCAAAAACCCTAGGGGAGTCGACAAAAATCAATTCCAGCCACCGCAAGTTCCAGAAACACCAGATCCAATCTAGACACCATCTCGAAGGGGTTCATCATGTCCATTGGTGCCTCTCCGATGATGCGTGAGTAGTTCTTTGTAGACCTTCGGGTCCGTAGTTAGTAGCTAGATGGCTTTCTCTCTCTCGTTTGATTCTCAATACAATGGTCTCTTGGAGATCCATATGATGCAACTCTTTTTGCGGTGTGTTTGTTGGGATCCGATGAACTTTGAGTTTATGATCAGATCTATGTTTTTATCCATGAAAGTTATTTGAGTCTTCTTTGATCTCTTATATGCATGATTGCTTATAGCCTCATATTTCTTCTCCGATATTTGGGTTTTGTTTGGCCAACTTGATCTATTTATCTTGCAATGGGAAGAGGTGCTTTGTAATGGGTTCGATCTTACGGTGCTTGATCCCAGTGACAGAAAGGGAAACGACACGTATGTATCGTTGCTATTAAGGATAACAAGATGGGGTCTATTTCTACATAAATAGATCTTGTCTACATCATGTCATTGTTCTTATTGCATTACTCCGTTTTTCCATGAACTTAATACACTAGATGCATGCTGGATAGCGGTCGATGTGTGGAGTAATAGTAGTAGATGTAGGCAGGAGTCGGTCTACTAATCCTGGACGTGATGCCTATATAATGATCATTGCCTGGATATCGTCATGAGTATTTGAGGTTCTATCAATTGCCCAACAGTAATTGTTTTCCCACCGTTTGCTATTTTTCTCGAGAGAAGCCACTAGTGAAACCTACGGCCCCCGGGTCTCTTCTTTAATATATTTGCCTTTGCGATCTATTTTTATTTGCTTTTGTTTTCAGATCTATATTTCCAAAAACCCAAAAATGCCTTGCTGCACTTTATTTTATTTTGCATTTATTCGAGATCTATTTATCCAATCTATTACAACTTTCTTCCGTCCACTAGCCAATTCTGGCGCCGTTGCCCGAAAGGGATTGACAACCCCTTTAATACGTCGGGTTGCGAGTATTTGTTATTTGTGTGCAGGTGCCGTTCACGTAGTGTTGCATGGTTCTCCTACTGGTTCGATAACCTTGGTCTGATCACTGAGGGAAATACCTACCGTCGCTGTGGTGCATCATCCCTTCCTCTTTGGGGAAATACCGACGTAGTTCTAGCAGACATCAAAAGGAATTTCTGGCGCCGTTGCCGGGGAGACATCATCAACATCTACCAGGTTCCTAATCACAAATCTCATCTCCTTGCAATTTACATTATTTGCCATTTTCCTCTCATTTTCATCTCCCCCACTTCACAAAAAAAATTGCCATTTTTTTGCCTTCTTTTTCGTTCGCCTTTTTCTCGTCAGATCTCATGTTTGCTTGCGTTGCCATGTGCCTTCTATTTGCTTGCATCTTCGCTTGCTAAAAATCTATTGTTATGGATCCTCATTCACTTGCTAATCTTTTCAAAAGATCCAATTATGATGAACCAATTGCTAGTGAATTGAGTTCACTGGATTATCTTTATGAAGTTTTGCTTGTGATTTATGAATCTGAGAATTTTGATGAAGTTTTAAACGAAGGAATTTATAAAGGGGTTCATGATAGCTCCTTGAATGAAAAGCATGATTGCAATGATGTTATTATAAATTCTATTAATGTCAATTGTGCTAATAATATGCAAAACCCCAAGCTTGGGGATGCTAATTTTGATATGTCCACTACTTATTGCAATGATCATGATTGGGGTGATTCTTCTTATGATCTTGAAAATTTATTTAAGCCTCATGATGAATATGTTATTGACAATAATGTTTGCAATAATATTGAAAGTGGGTTTGGAAGAGTGTCAACTTTAGGTAAAAATAATCCCACATATTTGGAGAGTATTCAATCTTATGAAATTTCTGATAAAAGTGGGCTTGGAGAGGTCATGACTTTATTTGATGATAATCCCACTATTTTGGAAGAGTGTCAACTTTGCATGCAAGTGGATCATGTAGAGAATATGTTATGTGATAGCTATATTGTTGAGTTTGAATATGATCCCACATGTAATTATTATGAGAGAGGGAAATATAGTTGTAGAAATTTTATTGTTACTAAATTACCTCTCTTCATGTTGAGATTGCTATTGTTTTCTTCCATGCATATGCTAGATCTTGCTTGTCTTGCTAATTTTTTTTCCTATAAAATTCCTATGCATCGGAAATATGTTATACTTAAATGTGTCTGTCACGTGTTTTATGATGCTCTCTTTGTGTTTCAATTATTATCTTTCTTGTGAGCATCAATAAATATTATGCCTAGCTAGGGGCGTAAAATGATAGCGCTTGTTGGGAGGCAACTCAATGAATAAAATTTATTTTTTGCCTTTTGCTTTCTGTTCTTGAGTGTTAGCATAATAATGCTACTGTTATGATCGAGTTTTTTGTGTTTTAATTAGTGTTTGTGCCAAGTAAAGCCTTTAGGATTGATTTGGGTGATAGTTGATTTGATCTTGTTGGAAAACAGAATCTTTTGCATTCAGTAAAACAATTTTGAAAATTCACAGAAGAGACGAAAAATACTGAATTTTTTACAAAGGATTCATATACAAATTTTCTCTGTTGTCCTAGTTTTTCAGAATTTTGGGAGTTACATAAGTATTCTAAATATTCAGCTTGCTACACACTGTTCTGTTTTAGACAGATTCTGTTTTCTTTGCGTTGTGTGCTTGTTTTAATGATTCTATGGTTTTCTTTGAAGAGTTTTTGCCATGGAAAAGTTGGAATACAGTAGATATAATGCAAGAATAAAATATGAATTGGTTTCCTACAGTACTTATAGTAGTGATTTGTTTTCTTATACTAACGGATCTCACGAAGGTTTTGTTGAGTTTTGTGTGATTGAAGTTTTCAAGTTTTGGGTGATCTTACGATGGATGAAGGAATAAGGAGTAAGAAGAGCCTAAGCTTGGGGATGCCCAAGGCATCCCAAGCTATTATCTAAAGAGAAGCAAGCAACTAAGCTTGGGGATGCCCGAGTGGCATCCCCTCTTTCTTCTAACGACCATTGGTATTTTACTTGGAGCTATATTTTTATTCATCACAAACTATGAGTTTTGCTTGGAGCGTCTTGTATGATATGAGTCTTTGCTTGTTTTGCTTTTTGTTTTAATTCTTGAATCCTTTCTGGACACACCTATTTGAGAGAGCCAACATTATGCCATGACTTGTTAGACCTTCGGGTCCGTAGTTAGTAGCTAGATGGCTTTCTCTCTCTCGTTTGATTCTCAATACAATGGTCTCTTGGAGATCCATATGATGTAACTCTTTTTGCGATGTGTTTGTTGGGATCCGATGAACTTTGAGTTTATGATCAGATCTATGTTTTTATCCATGAAAGTTATTTGAGTCTTCTTTGATCTCTTATATGCATGATTGCTTATAGCCTCGTATTTCTTCTCCGATATTTGGGTTTTGTTTGGCCAACTTGATCTATTTATCTTGCAATGGGAAGAGGTGCTTTGTAATGGGTTCGATCTTACGGTGCTTGATCCCAGTGACAGAAAGGGAAACGACACGTATGTATCGTTGCTATTAAGGATAACAAGATGGGGTCTATTTCTACATAAATAGATCTTGTCTACATCATGTCATCGTTCTTATTGCATTACTCCGTTTTTCCATGAACTTAATACACTAGATGCATGCTGGATAGCGGTCGATGTGTGGAGTAATAGTAGTAGATGCAGGCAGGAGTCAGTCTACTAATCTTGGACGTGATGCCTATATAATGATCATTGCCTGGATATCATCATGAGTAATTGAGGTTCTATCAATTGCCCAAGAGTAATTGTTTTCCCACCGTTTGCTATTTTTCTCAAGAGAAGCCACTAGTGAAACCTACGGCCCCCGGGTCTCTTATATAATATATTTGCCTTCGCGATCTATTTTTTTTGCTTTTGTTTTCAAATCTATATTTCCAAAAACCCAAATATACCTTGCTGCACTTTATTTTATTTTGCATTTATTTGAGATCTATTTATCCAATCTATTACAACTTTCTCCCGTCCACTAGCCAATTCTGGCGCCGTTGCCCGAAAGGGATTGACAACCCCTTTAATACGTCGGGTTGCGAGTATTTGTTATTTGTGTGCAGGTGTCGTTCACGTAGTGTTGCGTGGTTCTCCTACTGGTTCGATAACCTTGGTCTCATCACTGAGGGAAATACCTATCGTCGCTGTGCTGCATCATCCCTTCCTCTTTGGGGAAATACCGACGTAGTTCTAGCAGACATCAGTCCTCCCTTCTCTCGCGATGTCCACCGGGAGTTATTCTGTTTTCGGCGTTCGTTCCTTTACCCCAGTGTACCAACTTCCACTTGTACTCTGCCCCTGTTGTCGTGAGCAGGTTGTTGTTCTTGTCTCAAAGAAATTTCCTCATGAAGGTTGGGTGTTCTACAAGTGCAAATCAGACGGAGTAAGCTCTTCTCGTTCATCACATTCAGCTTTTGGTTACCCATCGTATCGAGGCATCACTAATTTAGTTCATGGTTGCCTGTTTCCCCAATTTTAGGCTACACATAAATTCTGGCATTGGGAGCTACAGTATGTCGAGTATCTGATTCACCAACGGTTCCTTGTAGGTGAAGATGCTGCTGCTGCACTACAGTACGCTAGATCTACAAGGGAAGAGCTTGAGCATGAGAAAGTGGCCAAACTAGCCATTGCTGCATCCAGTATCGTCAGCAATGGCGCTCACGATGGCAGGCTGTTGACAACGATGAATGCTTTCATACTGATGGAAAGAGAGATCTTGTTCATCATGAAGTTAGGCCTTGCTCTCGGTTTGCTGCTATGCTTGCTGATGCTCTTCGTAATGATGAAGAAATGATATGAGCAGTCACATTAGTACTTCTGGATGTATCTTTTTTTTCTGTGAGTTGGTATGGGTTTGTTGCTATGCTTTATGATGCTCTTTGTAATGCTAATGACATTACATGAGCTGTAACATTAGTACTTCTAGTTGTATCTTTCTTTCTATCAGTTCTGTACAGAACTATCGCAAGCTGAAAAGGGGTAAAGCTAATGTCATTCTTAAAGACAGTCTCAAAAAACACGCAACATGGCAACATCATGTTAACTGGAATCCACTTAGAATTGGACAGTTATTAGGTTACAAGCATATTACAAAGTTCGATGGCACCGGTCGCAACCCCCTAGGCTGTCACTTAAGCTTCAAATTATACAGGCTCTGCGAGATCCCTGCCCGCATCTCTTTATGAAACTCCGAGTAGTCCTCCATTAGCTTTTTCATGAGTTCATTATTCTTCTCTAGCATCTGCCAGAGGTTTTCTATCTGCTCCGTCTGCTTCGTTATGTCCCGCAAGCAAAATGCTCGCAGTTCCGACAGTTCATGGTGAAGCTTCTTGTTGTCTGCCAACACGGCATTGAAAAGATTCTCAAGGGAATCCATCCTAGCTAAAAGCACACCCTTCATAATATAGATGTGAAACGATAATAGGATTAAGGCTTGTCTGTCAATGGATGTTAACTTCACCAATGCACCGACAATGAGGACAAGGCTTCATACACCGAAACGCAGAATGGGTCGTCTAGAAATACGCACCTCGGAGCTTGAACCCTCGGGGATTTCCTCGTCCATAGGTTGCGCCATGTTGAGTTTGAAATTCCACTAGCTTCTGATAGATTGGAGTTTTAGGGGGGTGGGTGGGTGGGAGGTTGTGGGCGGGAAGCAGTGGTGGGGGGTGTGGTGGTGACAGTAATACTAGATATCCTTCAGACCGGGCGTGCCGTTAAATATCTAATTCCAACGCTTGCACGCCAACTGCATTGTCGTTGCAACGAGGCCGGACGGGCTGCCATTGAGTGTAGACACGACAGGTGCATTGTCGTCCCAACAATGTCGGGCGGGCTGATAATTAACATGCCAGGTGCATTGTCATTCCAACCGCGCCGGTTTCTTATTCCCGAGCATGTACATGCAAGTGTATTGTCGGTGCAAACAAACCTACAATTAGGTTTAGCGTACATACACGGCCATCATATTGGAGAACCATGAAAGCATCGCTAGATTACTTGAAGTCAAAAACTCGTTCACAAAAACATCTCATCCGGGTTCACATATAGCGGTAAGGACGAAACATCATTCCACAAACTATTACAACTTCATGATTCATTGCTTTCATGGAAGCGATGTTAGACCACATGCTTCTCTCATCTTCATAACATCATTGGTAATCTCTTTGATATCCTCGTCCATGGAGTCAATCTTAGCCTGAAACACACATCGATCATTCCTTAGTCTCTAATTCTCCTCACTTAGCATCATTACCACCCGACGAGTCAACACCATGGACTGACCCATCTCTTCTATTACATGGACGTGCTTAGCGATGTCCTGCAGATACAGCGCACGCAGCTGCACTAAGTCCTGGGTGAGCTATTTATTGTCTGCCAAGGCCACTTTTACCTGGTTCTCAAGGTGGTATAGCCAAACTTGAGCCGTTTCCTGCGAAGAATAAGACATAAGATGGCTGTTAGAGACACACTACAGGTACCGTCGACCCCCAGCAATACATTGGTACCATATGAGCCAGATCTTGCTCTTCGGTACTGGGTCCACCCTTGGAAACTCGGTCCTGGGCCATAATCTACCAAGGATGATATCAACCCCACAGAGTTCGTATGTCTTATATCTTCAACAATTAACAGAACGTAATGCCCCTGGTATTGAGATTGAAGGCACATACCTGTACTGTTGTGTCGCCGGAGATCTCACCCTGCAGTGACGGCGCCATTAGCCTGGAGCAACGTGATGGCTTAATCTGAGAAGGTTGGGCGGAGGGGGGGGGGGTTGGGGGTTGGGTGTGGGGTGTGTGGTCGGTTTAGTTGGGTGAGAGGTCTGCTCGGGAGGTGATCGTCAGAACATAAAGCTATGTAAGCTAAAGACTGCGCTGGGCTAAGTGAGGGGAGGAGGTGGATTTGGCAAGCGCCGACAACAGGTTCGACGCGGCTTGTGAGTCCGAACACCTTTCGCATGTATTGCCAAGCATCGCCAATTGGTTCGACGTGGCTTATGACGCGGAAGAACACCTTTTTGGATGTATTGGCAAGGTCGCCTACAGGTTCGTCGCGGCTTCTGAGACGGCACAAACAATGTAGCACATACATTCGTACATATCGGAGGCAAACCAAATTATGTCGAGCATACAATAGAGTACCTGCTTAATTGCATGTAAACATTGTGGGTGACCACGCCATGGAAACAAAAGCGTGACAGAACGCCCATAACTGTTAATGGCTAACGGTTTAGAACCTCAGCTAACGAAAAGCTAATAGGGAAACTACAACTAGTCCCACGACCAGGCAGCAGCTGAGATACTTTAGAAACAAGAGATCTTGGCCGCTATGTTGAAGTTGTTGCATTAGGCCAACCTTTTCAGTCATGCGCTTCTCCTGCTAGTAGTCTACTTCTCTACGAAGCCGGTCAGTCCCACGACAAAATAATCCCACTCATCCTCCATTGACCTGAGGGCGGACTGCAGGCGATCCGGCCACGACGCGTCAATCCAAGCCATGGACTCGCATCTATGTTCCTCCCGCGAGTCAGCAATTTTGTTTCAGAGGAGTCTACAGGCTGAAGTACTTGAGTTATAAAACGTATACCTGAAGGTGACCACGCCCTAGAAACCTTCGTGATGTATTTGCTCCTTCCCAAGCAACCAGACGCCATGGTGGCAAACCGCAACGGCATCTGTAGTCGGTGTCGAAGTCGATGCCGCAGAACGATGGGTCCGGCGTGTCGAGCGGTGCTATCTCCTCTTCGTTAGCAACCTCATACACCGGAGAAGCCACCACGATCTCGCTGCCGGAGTACACTGATTCATCATCGGTCACGCTCCACCCCTCTTCGTCGAATCTACCTCCTCTGATGACATGATAGTCAGGAGCGCTTGGGGGGTGTCCGCGAAAGACCACCTTCTGATTGCCTATAGTTAGCTATATGAGCAGGACCCTTACTTTGCGCGGGACTATGAAACGCTTTCACGCCATTTCTTTCCAAATCCGTCGGACGAGGTGGCGCCTTTGTTACTGAAGCAAGGCACCTGAAAAGTCAGACAACGGGCATTGCATACACGCCTTCTTACAGGGCGTGAAATCCAAATAAAACGCTAGCTTGGTCCACAGCACAAACCTCTGCTCACACACATACGGGAGACAGACCTACGACAGACTTGGACATGCCGTTACTCAACATTGAGCAACCGCCTCAGGGACCAGGAGTACCCATGCAGCAGATGGCCAGGAGAACGCCGCCTATCGAGTTAGCCTCTAATCTTTTGTCCTTCAACCCATACTCGACGTGCTGCTTGAACAACCGAATGATACCTCTGCTTTCCGTGGCTTTCTATGTAGGCTCCATTCTGACATATGGGAGGTCTGGATCCCTCAACGTGGTGCTGTGACGACCACATTGGACGTTCAGTTGAGAAGATCAGATGTGACTTACCGCACCCTTCAGGGCATCAAGGAGAGGGCTGGGTACCAACTTTCAGATGCATTATTCTACGTGGACCAAGAAGAAGAAGGAGTGGAGTCCATCGTCTTTGTTGATTGCGAGCTCAGGCTACAACAGATGATGACAAGGTTCGCCATTGCTGGACTACTGATTTTCGAGGTTAGAGAGTGGGCAAGGATGGCCCGACCCTCACCTCTGGGACTACATGGTTACTACCCACGGCAGCCCCATGGTGGTGCGTCCAGTCCGTCTTTCAGGCCGATGCTGACCAGGCCTCGTTCGGCAGCACAACCGGCACACCGTGCGTCGCCAGCGTTAAGGGCCCGTGGTCGCACGCGCGGCCATGGTCGCACACGGGGCCGTGGTTGAGGTAATGTTGTTCCGGGTTCGCATCGTCGCATTGCCCTACTGAACATCAGTGCACGATGCTGGACTATTTCACTGCCAGCGGCAATCATAGCTGAACCGGGTTCGCATCATCACATTCACTGGTTTTGTAGTTCACTACATCGGCCAGCGGTAGTCCTTAGTTTTAATCTTTTGGTTGTATCTCCTCAGATGTATTCCCCTGCGGGTGTGACGCGATCGTGCGTGGTACAATATTATTGTATTTTGTGTCCTACAATGCCCAGATGTGCTTTCATGTTATTAAATTGCATGACATGTTTCATTCCACTCCCATTTTATTTGGTTCGTAATTCAAGATTGTCCATATCTTGTCGTGGCACGCCTATTCGTACGGCGCTCCCTTTGAAGGCGAAGAGATATCGTATGGCCTTCTTCATATGATGCCTCTTAAGTTGATGAACAACCTTCGTATTAGATGTGGCACCCCGGCTCAGAGTAAACCGGAACGCCCCGTATTCCAGCCCAAGAACGAGTCTTCTGGAATACGGCACTATTGGCATAGAACAAATCAGCTCTTTATTGCAATAGATATGGTTACCACGGTACAAGGATTACATCGGCACGGCAACACCATGCCTGCCCGGGGTAGCTCTATGCTAACAGCGGAGTAACTCTCTCTCGGCAGCGGAACAGCGATGACGATGATGGACTCCACTCCGCAGGGACTCTGGCTAGAACGCGTCTCCTAGGTCGCAAACTCAGGATCCTTGACAAGCAAGCAATCATGGCATGACCTGCAAACTGGCATGACACGCCAGGTGAGTACTTTGAATGTACTCGCAAGCTCACAACAAACATTAGCATTAAAGCAAAACAACATCATAGCAATCCAAAATTAACCAGCATGGTTATCTAGCAAGGTAGCTACTGAAATGACTGCAGTAAGGTAAAGCGTATTAAATCCATACTTCAAATAATCTCAGGCTCCAATCCGAACCTATACCAAGTCCAATCCCCAAGCATGTGGTCATTCGACCACTCAACTCACAGCCATCCCATGGCTAACATATCAAATACCTGATTCCATCTGCACGACAAGTCTGACAAACTTACTCTCCTCCGGGTTGTCTCACAACCCTCAGAATACTCATGAACCACCGAGTACTTCTGATCATACGACGAGTTCTTCCATCATTATCATCACTACCATGGTTGACCACCTAGTGAGGTCTGGACGGACTGTCCAATACCGTGGACACGGCTATTCGAATAGATTTTACACTCTGCAGAGGTTGCGCACTTTACCCACACTATGGAGGACTGACCTCGTGATCCCATTCGGGTGGACCAGTGTTGCTCCAACGAAACCTGCCTGACCCGTGACTCTCCCATCGTACCACCGGCAATCGCACTCCCTCGGAGTCAAGCCTTGGGTGGCCCCTTGTCACCTTGTGACACTTGCCACCGTCGTGGCCAAACTATACTGTCCCAAACGGGGACGCCGGCACAAAACTCAACTGGGCTCACAAGGTTATCGCCGCCTACCGGGCCAGGGTAGCGCGCACGCATAACCTTCCTTGTCGGGCGGTACCGGTGAAAGAGCACGCGATCAGACCAAGTCAAGGCCGTCCCATACCGGCAAATGTGGCTGCACGGATAAGTCCGGACAGGTGACTCAAGATCAACCATGAAATATCTAATCCCCGAATAATATTTCCGTCATGGCTGACACTCCGATAACCAGTATGCTTAAGCCACTGCTACTAATTCATCTCTACGAACTGCCGGATGAACTCCAAAATAATCATAGACAGTGATCTCAACATCACAATATCAACAAGTGGGTAAGCTACTGGTCACTAATAATCCGGTATTCGACATGGTAGTCACCTATCCGAGAATTAACTCGATCATTGCATAATCCAATTCATTTCACAGATACTCATACCTGCTGATAAAGCAAATAGTCAAACTATGACATTGCAATGCGATGATGCAGATGAGAGTTGTGGCTTGCCTGGGGGTGAAGGAATCATCGGAAAGGAGTGCGGAATGGTCGCAGAGTTGACTGCCGGAAACAGTTCTCTCTCGGAGGGGCTGTTTACGGACAAGGGCAAAAGGGTCATTTCCACTGTGGGACCACATAGTGAAGATGATACCAACACGACGGGCCCGACGAGATGAAGACGTGGGCGTTGGATTCACCTCGATCGGAGTCTCGGTTAAAAAGTTGTAGCCCGACGAAGTTCAGGGACCAATCTGCAAAAATAACTCTACAAACGGGTCCCTGGCTAAAAAAACAGAAAGCGCCCTTTATAAGATTACGCTTTCAGAACTGAGAAACGTAATCTGGGCTGAAGTGCAAAGGAAATACGCCTTCTGAGGACGAAAACGTAGTTTCGGAAGGGCGCCTCCACTTAAATCCCGCGGGCCCGGGCGTTGACTCTTCTTGTCACTGCCAGGTGGGGTCAGGTGATGTGGGGCCCGCCTGTCCCCCGGTCGTCTTCTACTTCGCCCGCTCCCGCACGGGCCAGAGGAGGGGCAGAACAGGGCGCCACCGGCGCCGGCCCGGTCGGCTCCGGCCGTCTCCGGCCGAGGCGAGGCCACCGGCAAGCTCGCCGCGAGGTGCCGCACCCAGCTGGCCCATCTCCCGGCGCCGGAGAAGGCTTGGACGACGGCGACGTCCAGAGGCAAAGACGGGAGGCGGCGGCCATTGGCGGGGGCGCACGACCACAGGAGGATTCCGGCGAGGGAGAGGGGGTGGAGAGGTTCGCCGGGAGGTGGAGAGGGTGATGGTGGTGGAGGGAAGAGCGGAGGAGCTCGGGGCAGCTCCATTTTAGGAGGAAGCCGCCGGCGGCCGTGGCGGCAATGGCGGCCGGAGAGGGCTCCTCGAGCTCATTTGAGTGGACGGGGAGGGCTAGAGGAGCTCGGTGAGGAGCTTGGTGAGGTAGGGGAGGCTCGGGGTGGCCTATATATAGGCGGGGCGGCGTGGGGCTCGGGCGCGGACGCGGTGACACGTACGCCGGTGTCTTGGAGCTTCGAGAGCTCTCCTGGAGGAGCGGAGCAGCATCCAGAGGGGTCTCGGAGGGCTGAGAATGCTCAGGTGAGGTCGGGAAGGATCGAGGAGAGCTCGGGGCATTCGGACATGGCAGCGACCGTGGTGACAGATCACGGGCATGGCGATGGCGACAGAACCATGGCGAGATAAGGTGGGGCAGCAGATGGCAATTGACCGCTCAGGCACGAGCTAGCTACTGGACATGAGCGAGACGCGAGAGGCAGAGAAAACTGACGAAAACAGTGGCCGTAGTTTCCAGGGCGCGCTGTTTGACCTGCCAGCCCCGTGGTCACCGCGTGAACGCGGCGATGCCACATGCTCTGGTCAACCTAACCATGTCTACTCAATGGGTCATTCAATATATAAGGTCAAGGAGGAAAGAAACAAGCATAGTGGCACATGAGTTGACCACAGCTTGCAGGTTTTGTCCAGAACAGCAAAGTGTTTGATGGGAGTTGAGAGAAATCCAACAGAAGCCAGAACCAGGGCTTTGGCTCAGAGTGATAACATGCTAAGGTGAGTATTGTGGCCAAGTTTCAGCTCAATTGAAGGAGGGTAGATAACACTTGCTGTTCAAATGAGCTTACTGGCCAGAAATGCCAATCTCGAAGTGGCACTCACACACTGGCTTGGATTGAGCTGAATTTTAAAGGAGATGAATAATTTGATCATATGAGGATACTGTATAAATTTCATACCATTTGGATAAACCAAAGTGGTACTTCCTTCACACAGCACCCCACTGGACAGAATCTTTGAAAAATTCTAGGAAATTACTGGTGAAATGAAATGAGCCCAAATTTAGTGGAGAGGTGATAATATGGGTAGGAGAAGGCTCTGGTAAATTTTCAGCAATTATGAAGCAATATAAAATATAGTTGCTTCACAACAGGAAAATATGACCAGAAACCAAGATTTGATGCTGTTCTCTCATAGATGCTTGGATAGGGTTGAAATTTGGTGGAGATTCATGATTTTGGAATATGAAGATGCTTGCAAAATTTCAACTCATTTGGATACTCCTAGCTAGCACTTTCTTCACAAAGATTCCGGTTGCCCAGAAACTTTGGAAATTAGCCAGGAGAGATTTATTATCCAAATAAAGTTGAACTTTGGCATGTGGCAATGATATGGGTTGGAAAGAGTGCACAAAAAGTTTGAGAGCAATCAATCAAATATAAAGGGTACTTGCTTCTCAATCTGACAGATAGGGCAGAATCGGAAAAGGAATATTTGTGAAATATTTTTGGGTATGGCAAGGAATAGTTTGACATATTTGTGGGAGATATGACCCAAACAATTTTTGGGAATTATTTGGGAATTTTGGGAATGATGGAAATGTGAGTTGCTTCACAACTCAGAGCAAACGGGGTTATTCCTTTAATAGAAAAAAGAATATTCCCAAGAAAAAGAATATTGGGATTGGTCCAAGATGGAAATGACATGGTCTTGGGATGGTTTTGAGGTTGGCAAGCCACTCGGGAAGAAGAATGAAGGGTGATCCCTCCAGGTTGCAAGACTACTAAGCCACAAAAAGCGAATCCGGACCAAAATCAAAAGAAAAAGAAAATGGGCAAAATCCAGGGTGTTACATTAGACGAGTTGGGTAACGCCAAAATCTGTGGCGAGACCTGTGCCAAGTACAGTAGCAGTGCCGAGAGCAGTGGCGCCTTTGTCAAAGACGCCACCGCACCGCAGCGTCTTAATGTGAGCGGCGGCCAATTTGTAAGCCGCCGTGAATCCCCTTGCCCGAAACCCCCCCCCCCCCTACCAACACCCCACTTCCTCGTTGAGCGGCTAGACGGATCGGCCATGGTTTCGTGGAACGATGGCAACAGTAGCAGCGGTGATGAAGCGCACGACATGGAGGTGAACACTTCATGTTATTTCCGTCCAGGTGTATCTACCGATTCTAATTTGATGTATGATGAATAGCCTACTCTAATTTGATATATCTGCTGATCCGTCACAGATCCATGGTCACTCATCCACGGAATGGGAATTGGGACGTCCTGCGAAAGTGATGCATCCAATCCAATCCGGGTATTGTAGGCACACATACGATGCTGCTTCGGCGGGTTGCGTGAGTCCTCCTCATTTCCATAGTCTTGCCATTTACAACCTAGGGTAGAAGTTCCGCAATGTTTATCTTTGTATGACAATGTGTACATAATTATGACAAAGAAGGTCGGTCCTCCAGCAGGTTGCAAATATGGTTGATGAACCTAGGCCTTCCAATTTTAATAGGGCAATTAAGGAGTTACGGGACAGTTACGCACACATTATGGACGTTACAAGGAAGGACAAGGAGCTGCAGGAATGATGGAATTCTTCGTTCGTGCAAGAGAACAGACAAATGCAAATTGTACTGACTGAGCTGCAAGCTGATGTGGAGAAGCTAAGTGAATCAAAACTTAGAGAAGCTATTCAGCTAGATGAGCTGCTTAAGTTACGCGAAAGTATGTACGCGCTGAAGAACGAAGTACAGGAGTTGAGGGCCGAGAAGAAGAAGCTTAAGTACGTAATCGAAGACCTCATGAAATCAGGGGAACAGAACAAGGAGAAGCTCAAGAGAATCCGAAGTGTTTGTGATGACTAAATAGTGGTCGAGTGTAATAACGATGAAGCTTGCTTTGGCCGTTCCAACTTTTGTGAACTGTCAGCCATGTTTCCTGGCGTTATTATGATTACATGAGTTTCCAGAGGGAAAGCCTAGTCTATGCCACAAATTTCTGTAATCTTCATAACCTTTCCCCTTGCAACGGACTCTTCTGTGACCAGCTGCGCAAGTTGCTGCTGAAGATGGTGCTTCTGGTCCTTGAGCTTATCCCTCTCCTTCTCAGCCTTACCTCGCAACACCTTGTGCATGTTGCTGGCTGTCGTCGTCGCCAGGTTCTTCAGATGTAACTCCGACTTAACTTGGATCAACTCGCGTTTTGCATCACCCAGCTTCTATACAATTGTCTTTAACTCGTCTTGCACCTTGCCTACCTCATTCTGTAGCTTCTCCTGCATACATGCGTGGTGCTTTCGCTTCCTTGTGACAAGCTTTATGTAGTCTCTAGTGCTCTGAAGCTTGTCTACAGATCTGGCACTTTTCTCCTTCTCATACAAATTCCATACTGCAATGAGAGCTCTCTTCATGCTTTCTGGCCACTCTTTGTCCTTCCATTCCATGAATCTGCAATGGTTTCCTTCCTGCATTACCAAGAAGGGGGAAAACGTGTGAAACAAAGGTTTCACAATTTATAAGCTTACAGTCAACATTATTTGCCTCACTTTGTTAGCGCAAGCGATGAACCTCCTCCCAGTGTTGGTGCCCTGGAACACGACGAACCTGCTGCATCTTTGTTTGTGACGGCAACATACGTCCACATCTCCCGCTAATCCACAGTAGGTGTCGTCAGGTATGGTCTCGGGAATCTACCAACAAAGACCAAGTTCGACTGGATCTGATTAAACGCTTTTCGGTACAGCGACAGGAAAACAGATCGACAACGGCTAATAAAGAAGGCCAAATGTGTACTCACGTTCATCCCGGCGACTTCGAAGTCCTCTCCATCAGGGGAATTGCTATCGCGGCCCAACGACGCCATTCCATCTTATGTTTGAAGAGGTGCGAGTCTGGGAGATCTTCTGCTGGCTTGCTCTTTACATAGCGTCACTGTTTGGATGGTTATTCGGTATGTGGGACAGAGCCGTCAGAGCTTTTCAAGATGTGCAACGCGAGCGCACATAACACGCCGAATGGTTAGTCGGTCTTTACTGGTCGGAACCTCCGACAGTTTACATGACATGAAACCAGCAGCCAGTTCCGTTCCTCACCCCCCACAACCCTATCATCAATCCTGTGGCAGCTCCTACCCCCCGCTTACTTCCCTACCACTATGAAGCCATGGCAGCCCAGCCACCTCCGCCGTTGGGTCAAGCACTCACAGCCTTGACGGCAATGCAGGACGACACCCTATGCGACGCTCTGTCGCGCGTCGACATGCTGCAGTGTATTAGAGTTGTTGGCTCCGATGGCAGCCTTGTGCAGTCCCTACCAAGACTATCTCCGGCGGTGGCCAAGGCCCTGGACATGCCCGCCGTCCTCGAGGACGACGTGTCCCCCATGGCAGGGCCAGGGCAGCGTACACGACGGTGTATGCTAAGTCCTATGGACTCCCCTCCGATGATGGCGATGATTCTTGATGGTTATGATTCCATGACACAGGTAAGACGGTACCAGTGGCAGAGAGCATATATTTCTTACTGATTTCATTACGTAGTTAGCTGGTTTGTGGCATACGCATATGAACAAGTAGTAAAATTGGTTCATTTCTTAAGGATGTGATGAAGTATCGCCTCGGCGCCAACGGGGACTGGTTGGCATCAATGGATGGGCAAGGCGAAATGCAGTTGCACAACGTGTACAACACCGTAAACATACAACTGCCGACGATATCGGAACAAGGTTTCCAGGCACTCCACCTACAAGGCAATCAATTGTTCAGGTACAACAACACAATTGCGAAGCTGCTGAAGGTTGCGATCGACAACCCCCTTCTCGGTTGTACGGGTATAGAGACTACATCATCCTTGCTGTTTTTAACATCGCGATAGCGATAAGCACCGTGGACAATCCAGCTGAGTCAAGTTGGAAACTCATGTCTCCTGCCACTTTGGCTCCCGAGTACTACGAAGATGTCGTGTACCATGCCGTCCGAATATGTGCTGTCACCAGTGGCGGAACCTGCTTCGTGTGGGATCCTACAACATACGGTTAGTACTTCATAAGCAGCACATCCATAGATCATATGCGCATAGGCTTAATTTAATGAACTTATACCATGTACACATGCTATGTGTGTGCTAAGGACGGTGTGCTTCGCCGCCTCAGGGCAAATCCGGCTATTTAACCCGGCCGGAGTCCCCCTAGAAGAACCACCTCCTCCCTGTCCGCGCCGCAGTCCCGAGCCCCTCCACCACCATTCTCGCGCTCCGGCGCTCTTCCCACGCTCTCCTTCTTAGCCATGGTTAGGAAGAACATGACAACCTACACCAAGCTGAAGCCGAAGCGCCGGTATGAGAACAAGCAGGAAATCCGGGCTAGGGCCGCCGCCCGAGCTGCCCGCATCTCTGCTGGGCTGCCTCCAAACTCGCCGGACACGGAGGACGAGCAGGCGGAGGATGAGGAGGAGCTGCCAGATGAGGAGGATCAGGAGCATGTGGAGGAGGGGGAGGAGGAGCACGAGCGTGCGTGGGAGGAGGAAGAGGGGCTACAGTATGAGGTGGAGGAGCACGAGCGCTTGTGGGAGGAGGATGAGGGGCTACAGTGTGAGGTGGAGGAGCAGGAGCACGCGGAGGTGGAGGGGGAGGGGCTACAGTGTGAGGAGGAGGACCAGGAGCACGCGGAGGAGGAGGAGGAGGAGCTACAGGATGAGGTTGAGGAACAGGAGCGCGCGGAGGAGGAGGAGGAGGAGCTACAGGATGAGGAGGAGCATGCAGACGACGAGGAGATGCTGCCGGATGTGGAGGAGGAGCCATATCCGATGGACTTTGCGTATGAACTGGAGGACGAGGACCTGCCGCCAGCAGGAGGCTTCGACATGGAGCAGTTGGAGGCGGAGTTCACCGTCGCCCAAGCGGATCAGATGGCTGAGCAGCAGGCCATCCTGGAGTCCATCCTTGATGAGGCGAACCGGCGGTTAATCCAGCATGCCGCCGCGGAGCTGGATGCGCAGGCCATCGCGCAGCAGCCGGAGGAGGCGCAGCTGCCGCACGAGCCGCAGCTGGAGGACGACCCGCCCGCGGGGGAGCTACGTCTGCCGCCCATGTACCCGCCTCCGGGCACGGAGATAGTCGACATCTCCGACGACGACTAGGCTAGCTGATCATGTAGTGCGTACGCTTTATCTATTTGAATGCTTTTGCATGTACTACTTTGTAAGTCCTCGTACTAATCTGGCGTCAAATTTAGGCACACAGGCACCACCAAGGCGCATCAGGCCTCCAGTTTTGAACATCTGCCCTATACTCGAGACGTTGTTTTGGAACCTCGTGCCTGACGATGATGAGCTCCCGAACAATATGTTTCTTGTGATTACGGGCGGCTACGTAACAGGAGGGGAGGAAGAGTTTGAACATCAAGATCAAACTGTCTGTTCGTACTATGGGCTTCTTTGCCGGCTGCTCCACGTCGAAGGATTGGATGGAGATCTCGAAGGTGCACGTTGGCAGAACTTTTGGCACTTGGGTGCGAGATCTATATTCGTTGGACATAGCTATCCACTGATGCTAGAGATGCCCCGTTCAGACCATGATTGAAACGGCCTTCCTTTCCTGAAAGGAAGGTGTGTATTCACAGCTCGTAGCCGCACCAGCACAGAGATGGGTCGCCTACCAGACTTGTGCCAGTACAGCGTCGACGGTCCTCCTACGCTGGGCGTGTACCTGAAGAGCTGTGAAGAAGAATGGCATAACAAACCAGTCTGGTTAGTGCCGTCTCTGCGTAACAGAGATGAGTGGCAGTAGGTAGTCCGTCCCGACGTAATGGCCAATCTGAACTTTCCTGAACCATGTAATTATAGTCATAAGTTATGTAAACCATGTATTTTGAGATGTCATGTGAACCATATTGTACTGAGACGCATTAATAGTTTCAAGCATGGTGAACACAACGTACGCTAAGTGAAGGCGCGCTTGCAATCGTGCTGTGCTGGAGTGGCATGTCTGCAGCTAATCTGTACGGAAACGCTAAATCACTTGGTGTGTTACTTGCCATAGTTACGGTAAATCAATTAGCGTTTACGAGATCGCAAGGTCTACAGTGCTCTGATCAATTGGCGTCTTTATGGTTGGACCCGTTTTCGTAGGGCACTAGCTAGGTGATGTCAAAGTGGCGTGTTGTGCACACCATCACAGGTCTTGTCACAGGACACCACGCTATCTGCCTAGGCGCTCCATGAAAAGTCGGACAGTCCACTATTTTTTCAGGCGAGCACGCATGCTTGAGAACAAGATGGCACCGTGCAGTCCCATCGTACAAGTCATAGCGGTGCACTGCCTGCAAACGCCAAAATACTAGCCTATTGTAGGGAATCAGCAGCCCTGAGTTTTGTACAACTCAGTTGAAACGCCTACTGCCTTGGCGAGGTAAGTGCCGTTCCACGCTTAGTCCCTGGGCAGTCATGGAAACTCGTAGGCGCGGTAAAAGCCGTTTCACGCTTAGTCCCTAGGCGTGGTAAATGCCATTTCATGCTTAGTCCCTAGGCGCGGTACGTGCCGTTCAGCAACCGCTCTAATTGCACACGATTGATTATGTCAGTGGAACCGGCGCAGGGCAGTTGCCAACAGCACTACATCTCCTCTCCCTCACAGAACTGCCCTACGATCCCTTCCATTACCGATCTCTCTCTCTCCCTCAAAGAATCCCTTGCACTCCCTTGCACTCCCATGGCTAGGCCAGAGCCCCATGGTGAACCCCTGCAAGGCTTGCCGGCGATGCAGGACGACACTCTCATGGTTACGATGGCACGCTTCGATGTGCTGGAGCGCATTCGAGTTGCTGGAAGCCACCGCAGCCTTGAAATGGTCGTGCGTCGAGTTGATCGGGAGGTGGACAGCATGCTGGACCTGCCCGCCATCCTCGAAGAAGATGTTCACTGGGAGGTTGGCCCTGGACACAGGCGTCTCTTGACCCCGGTGGACTCGCCGCGCATGATGGCGAGGATCTTGTACCAACCTCCTCCTGACAAGGCTTGTGTCCCCCAAGTTTGCGACCAACCACAAATCATCTTCTCCCAGGTCCCACACAGTCGTAATTTAGGATGCATCGGCAACCAACTAGTTCGTTTATACGTTTTCACTTTGTACAATATAGTACTGTTTGGGAGCGAACGGCGATTGGCTTGCCTTCGTCGATCTGGGAGGCGACATTCACGTGCACAATGTGTACAGTGGTCACAACGTAAACCTGCCCGCACTGTCTGCACAAGGATTTGACCCAGTGCAAATTTCTGGGAGGCTCGAATTTGGGTACAACCATTTCAGGGTGGAGCTGCTCAAGGTTGCAATCGCAGATCCACCGACCAGAAGATTCGGCTACACCGATTACATCGTCATAGTGGTCTTCGACAAAGCAATCGCCGTGAACACAGGATTCAACCATGTTGCGGACAGGTGGCAAATAATGTCTCCGGCTGGTTTGGCACCGCACTACTATGAGGATGCGGTGTACGTCTATGGCCGAATCTGCGCGGTCACCACAGGCGAAACTTGCTTTGTGTGGGATCCTTCAAGCTACGGTATGTACATGAAAGCCAGATCATTTGACGCAACTATCTCTCTCATTTGTGTTACACGATTGGCCTGTTAATCTATATATGTGTACACACCAGGAACACTGGCTCCACCTAGGCACCTACAGGCGCCGCCCATGCTCGATGGGCCGCTGCCTAGTTTCTGGAACCTAGTGCCAGACACGATTGATCACCCAAACCGCATGTATGTTGTGCGCTTCGGCGGCATGGTGGCAGGGCACGAGTA
The DNA here is from genome assembly GCA_011799875.1 of Thinopyrum elongatum. Lineage (NCBI taxonomy): Eukaryota > Viridiplantae > Streptophyta > Magnoliopsida > Poales > Poaceae > Thinopyrum > Thinopyrum elongatum. The sequence continues at coordinate 552,722,273 of CM022299.1, read as the reverse complement.
GGGCGTCGACCATGAAGATTGAATTGTGCGTCCATACCCACCGCTCGGTTGCCAGGTGTTCTGCTTCGACGGACTGGCTGGCGATTTCGAAGGTGCGCAGTGGCAGCAGATCATCGACCTCGGTTCAGGCTCTCTCTTTGTTGGACAAAGCTACCCCTTGAAGATGGACATACCACCTTCTGATGAAGACGGCAATGGCCTACCTTTCCTTAAGCGAGGATGCATTTTCACAACTAGATGCCGCACTACCTGCTGGAATGGTCCCCTCCCTGACATTTGCCGGTACATCCTAGACGGTACTCCAACGTTGGGCGTCTTCCTCAAGAACGGATCGTCGCTGGAAAGATTTGACCATCTAGTATGGTTGGTGTTGTCTCTGCGTAACATGGCCGACTGGCATCAACAGCAGGGGGAGTGAAGCAGGCTACCGTAACGTGGCCGCATGGACAATTTGTCATGCCATTAGTTACCACCTATGTAATGATTGTACTAGTCGTCATAATTTGTTTCAGTTACTTATGTATGAACAACTGGTTGCCATTGCCCGTTTCGGTGGCTGTGGTTTAGTACCCTATGTCGTCATGCTTGCTTATGTGATTATTACTAGCTTTCTTTCGTGCACAACAAAACATAAGCACCTTCACAACACGCTGATCCATGGTACCAGTCTCGCGGTGCACATGTTGGACTCACAGAGCGAGCGCCAACACACCAATACACCAGGTGCGACCAAGTATTATGACATAGACAATCTTACCCTGACTAGGCACGTGCACTGCCTAGGCGCTTCAAGAGCCGTCTGACCATATGACTTTCTGGCGTCTACTACTTGACATGACGCTGCCCAAGCGCAGTCACATGGTACTCTTCTGAGAGGCGCGTAATGCTTAGGCGCTGCATGACCAGTCAGATCATCTGTCTTTATGGCTTGGGCTTCACAACACGAGGTGAAGCGCAGTCCCATCGTACAAGTCTTGTCGCGCCCTCTGCTTAGGCGCTGCATATCGGTCAGACCATCTGACTTTACTTGCTGCTTGACAACACGCTGCCCCGTGCAGTCGCAGCAAAATTAAATACGTCCATACACTAGGCGCTATAACTGGCGCAGAGATGTTGACCTTTTGTACACCTCAAGTGACACGCCTTTTACGTAGGCGCTCTACCGTTTGACACGTATATCCATTAGGCACCGCGTGCACGTACGAATTTATTTACCAGGCTGGGAGTCCCTACGCGCCATGGGCGTCCTCGAGGCAAGCCATTGAAAGGCTTCAGCAACCGCTCACATTCGACGCGATCCATTTAGTTGAACCGCCGCACCGCAGTTGCCACCACCACTTCATCTTCTCCACCCGCACTTCCTCACAATCACAATGCCACACCAGAACCGCTCTGCAATCCCTTCCACTCCCGCCCTCTCTCAGACCCAAAGCCATGGCTGCGCCAGAGCTACACGCTGAACCCGTAGAAGGCTTGCCGGCGATGCAGGACGACACACTCGGGGTTACGATGGCGCGCCTCGACATTCTACAGCGCATTCGACTGGCTGGCAGCCACAATAGCCTTGGCCTCGCCGTGCCCCGAGTTGATCCGCCGGTGGAAAATATGTTGGACATTCCCGCCGTCATCGAAGACTATGTCGGCTGGGAGGCGGGCCATCCGATGCCTGGACACAGCTATATTCTGACGCCGATGGACTCGTCGGCCATGAAGACGAGGATCTAGTACGAACCTCCTCCTGACAAGGCTTGTATCCCCCAGGTTTGCGCCCACACCAACCAATCAACTTCTCCTAGACCTTCTTCTCGTTGACATGATTCCAGTGCTTACGATGTAGTACTATTTCGGAGCGAACGGCAACTGGTTGGCCATCATCGATCGAGGAGGCGACATTGTCCTGCACAATGTCTACACAGGTCACAACATACAACTTCCGCCCCTTTCTGCACAAGGATTCATCCCCATGCACATTTTCGGGTCGATGGATTTCGACTATAACCATGTCAGGGTCGAACTACGCAAGGTTGCCATCGCCCATCCGCCAACAAGAAGATTCGGGTACACGGATTACATCGTCATTGCGGTCTTCGACAAAGCAATCACCGTGAACACAGGTTTCAATTATGCTGCACAACCATGGCAAATAATGTCTCCGGCTGCTTTGGCACCGCACTACTATGAGGATGCGGTGTACGTCGCCGGCCGAATTTGTGCGGTCACAACAGCCGGCACTTGCTTTGTGTGGGATCCTTCAACGTACGGTACGTGGATCTTAAGTAACTATGTTTTTTTCATTTGTGTTGATGGCAAGAGTACGGATGGTAATCTCGTGTGGTTAAAATAACAGGAATGCTGTTTCCACCAAGGTTCCTACATGCACCACTAATGCACGATGAACGGTGGCCGAAACACTAGAACCTGGTGCCAGACTCAAGTGATCACCCAAACAGCATGTACCTTGTTTGCTCGGGCGGCAGTGTGACAGGGCAGGAGCAGGGCCCGCTCCACGAAAATCGAATCATTAGTCCTTACCCAACCCGCAGTTGCCAGGTGTTCCACTTCGACGGACTGGGTGGCCATTTTGAAGGTGCACAGTGGCAGCAGATCGTCGGCCTCGGTTCACGCTCTCTCTTTGTAGGACAAAGCTACCCCTTGATGATGGACATAGCACCTTCTGATCAAGACGGCAACGGGCTTCCGTTCCTTAAGCGAGGATGCGTTTTCACAGCTAGACGGAGAAATTCCTGCTGGAATGTTCAACACCCTGACATCTGCCGGTACAGCCTTGACGGTAGTCCGACATTGGGCTTCTTCCTCAACAATGGATCATCGCCGGAAAGATGTGACCACCCACTGTGGCTGGTGCCGTCTCTGCGTAACGCGCCGGACTGGCGTGAGCAGCAGGGGGGGTGAAGCAGAGGCTACCGTCGTTGCTTTAGTAATGTTATATGCAATGCTTGTACTTTTCGTTCAGACGATCTTATGTTCTAATGTGTGTGAACAGCTCGTTGGGTTGGCAAGGGTGTTGCGTTTTAGCGCCATATGTACTAATGATTGAATATGTCAGTACGGTTCTATGTGAGTTAACTTCCTGACGTAGACTCTGAAGATTACAAGTACGTAACGAACGACATATAACTTGCTTTCATATAGTCTATGGATGTCCATACACTTCAGGCGATACAAATTCGATGAACCATTGCCAAAACACACGAATTCGCGCCAGTAACTCAAAAGGCCAGGTCCGCCTCAAACGCCCGGATTTCACCCACTAAGAGAGATAATCGCCTCCTCCAGCCGACCCACGGTTTGCTTCAGCTCCTGGTTCTCCCGTTGCAGCTTGTTCAGGGCCTCAGGGACGGACTCCAGCTTCCTCAGGGAGTCCATAATCAGCACGAGCATGGTCTTGTTTGATGATCGGCATGTAATAGGCTCACATGGCATGTTTGCCATAGGAATGTCATCGGTATGTCCGATGTCATCATTGCCGGCCACCGCATCTTCAGTTCTCTGCACCAATTCGGGCTGGTACTGCTCGTGCTTGGTTCTACACAAAATCTTCATGACAGGTGAACAGACTTCATCGAGCAGAGCCTGGATGTACGGTGCGAAAGGAAGGCTACGGCATTTATCAGCGCTTGCCATCTTCATCTCAGTGAAAATGAAGTGCATCACCTGAAAGTCCTCCTTGTTGTGGAACTGCATTAGCAGGTTGGCAGCCCATTTGCGGACACTCCCTTTGTCGCCCTGCTTCGGGATGACTGTGTGCCGCAGCACACGAGAGAGAGCCACAAGCCTAGGATGCATGAACTTCAGATTACCGGCCTTAAATTCTTTATGGGTTGCCGCCCCATCAACGTAGAACGGCAGAAGCTCGTCGGACTTTAGGGGCTCCCGAGCTTCGTGAATCCTTTTCTTCAGCTGTTCCTTTTCATCATCCAGCGTTGCTAGGCCAAGAACTTTCGCGAACTAGTCGTACGTCGCCTCAAACTTTTTACCATTGGTCATCCAGTGCATGGTCATAGTTGGCTCGTCCACAAACAGGGTGGAGTAAAACTGTATGATCGCTTCCTTGCACCAATCCTTTCTGAAAGTGGTCAGGCCAAACACTCCTCTGTCTATGCATGCCTGCTCCAAGCTAGCAAAACAATCGTTCTGTCTTACATGATCCCAGCCGATGGTCTTCATCTCTACCACATGGTTCTTCAACCCCATGACAATGGTTTCATAATAGTCCTGCTGCTCGAGCGAGTGAAATCTAACATACGTCACGCTCCTCCCCAGCTTGTAAGGGTTTGATAAAAAATGGATCCGACAAAGGACTTGGCAGCTCTCCTTCTTCATGTTTGTGGCCTGCCGGTGGATGGTGCCTTGTGCCGAAGTGCAAGGGGTTAGATCAGCTGTCTCTGGTTCGTCCTGACAACGGTCGCCAAGGAGCAACGTTGTTCCGCCGTCAGTTGAGATGACAGGCGAGTCAGATGGAGTTGTCTCCGGACGGGCTTTCTTCTTGTTCTGCTCCGTGCCCGGCACTACCGATGCGGCGCTGCTATTCCTTTTAGCCGTACCAACTGGGCCATTGGGGTCGGGGGAAGTTGTTGCCGCACTGACTGACCGAGGTGAAAGGCTGAAGCGGGTTAATGCCGCTGAAGTCGCAGGCTCAGATGATAAGTTGACGACCTTTGATGCTGAAGCTCTGCCTGAGTTAAATGTAGGGTGTATGCGAAATGATGACGTGGCGCAATCCGCCGACGGAGGCGTTGCATTCAACATCGCCGGTACAGCTGACTCAGGCCACTTCGTCGGACTGGGCGAAAACAATTTGGCAACCTTTGCCTTCCTGCTGATTTTTTTAACACTTCTTTCCAACCCTTGCTCTTCCATAGCCTTTCTCTTCTCTGCCGCTTGGTCTGCCTTTCTGTTCTCAAACTCAAGGATGGACATTTTTCTTCGTCGCTTCAAGGTACGTTCTTTCAATCGACGTGACGCACTAAGCTTCGTGCCTTCATTTCCCTTCTCGTCTGCCAATCCAGGTGACGCGCTAAGGTTCATGGCTTCTTTTCCCTTCTCCTCTGCCGATGAAGGTCCTAAGACATCCATATCCACCATTTGCACCACCGCATCCAACTCTAAACAGGCGGCCTCATTCATGTTATGTTCACCATCACTCCTGTTCATGTTCTCAGGGACGGACTGAATTGGAGGAACACTTCCTTCACACGAAACAGGGTGAGGTCCGGATTTTTCCTTGGTGTACATGATCTTCTCGGATCCAGGAGATTTCACAGCAATAGGGTGACGAAGCCAACCGCGTTCAGCAAAACTGAACTGATGCTTCCGTTCGCTGCGTCTGCTCCACATTGCTCTGTGAGTTGGTGTTGCTGTGGTGATGTATGATTGGACTCCTTTCCGCCGGAATAGGCACACTTGCTCGATACAGGCCTGCCTCAAGTCCCGTTGGCATCTACGTCTGTTATGCCCCGCTTACATGCACCGGGCCGCCTAGCGTACACCTGATCAGAGAAAGTGAGACCATAACGATTATGAACAATACAATTGGAAACATCGACAAACGGAATTAAACTTGTCGTGCGAAGATGTACCACTTTGTCTGGGCTTCGCCAATGCAATGATTTGTTCATTTCTGCTCCTTCCGTGCAATGGCCATAAGCGTCCTACAGGAGATCTCCTGCGTCTCCCATGACAAATAATTCAGTATGACATTCAACAGCAGAACCCCCAGTGGGAGTTCCTTCTTGGAATGGCGGGTCGTCGGTGCAGGCACCAACATCCTCCGCTGCTTTTATTGCATGACATCTTTCAGATAGCGGTTCATCGGTGCCGAGATGAACAACAGTCTGCTCATTACCATCTGCATCTGCATTACCGTCACCAGCAAAGTTTGATATCGGGGTGGGTTCACCTGGTGCTTCAGTATGTAAAGCTGGTTCAATGCCCGGAACCACCTGCGTTAATGAAAAATCGTCACAACACAAAAATAAATTACAATACAAACAATGGGGCATCAGCACTCACACAATGTTAGTGATTACCTACAACAAGGATGTACCTGGCTTTCGTGGATGGATTTAGACTGATGAGAGTTAGCTGAGGCGATGGTAGCCTTCTCATGTGCCCGGCTTCGCTGTGACCAGGTGGAACTTGTGGTTGACACAGTTCGGACTTGCCCGGGCACGGGCATACCAAGAACTCCGCTATCCTCTATAAATGAAACGTCGTTACCGATATCACCAAACGGTGATGGACTAGGCGTGCTGGCGATACAGTCATCCGCAAATTTTAAATCAGAGAGAGAGTTACCATCATCCGGAAAATAAGATGTTGTAGATTCATATGAAACGGGGACCGGATCCGCAATTTGGCTACCACACGAGAATCCATTCACGAACATATTCTGCGCAAGAACATGACGAACTATTGTCAGTGTTCAATACAGCAGTCGTGGAGCTAGATCTAAGAGAAATTGGTTGTTGACTAAACTAAAGGCGGCACAAATTAAACAAATAACAATGTTATAGTGGCAAGACCACATGTGACCTTATGCATCACACAAATAATTCGACCTTGAAGCAGGAAAAAATAAAAAGGATTGGAGGTTGTGGTCACTTACATCCTCCCACGGTTGATTCTCACGTTAAACACTAGCCTCCGCACACATTTCATGCCGCCTGGACTGTTTACGGTGCTGACGACGGGTCGGGGCCAGCTTATGGTGGGCTGACAGCCGAGCCACCGGCCAGCCGGCGATGCCTAACCTGCCGTCGAAACCAATGTGAAGCGCCGCCGGTAGGGTTTCAGCATGATAGATTTGGGGAAAGAAGGAGAGGGATGAGACCGCTTACCACCCCGGGGATACAACACGATGAAAAATGGGGGAATATGGCCCGCCAACTAAAGCCCACTAAGCTAGCCAGCCCAGTAAGACAGGCCATCGGCCTTCTACACACATCGCTTGAAGAGTATAGCGTCCAAGCAAAATATCAGACATACTGAGGTTTGAACACTTCATCCAACGGCTATGCAACATCGGACGATCTATAAATTTTGAAATGCCACCATAGCTTCGTCACAGCCACAACCGTACCATGGCTTCCTGTTCGAACAAAGCAAAAGGGAGTCTAGATGAACTAGTAGGACCCCGCAGCGACACCTTCCTCCCACCAGAGATGCCATACGCCGAGGAGCTCGACTCCTTTGTGCCACAGGTCGTGCACTGCAGTTGCGGTGTGCTAGCCTGCTACACCGCGGATGAATTCAAGATAAGAACCAAAGGAGAGATGGGTTGCTGGGGATTCGTCTGCGGCCACACCAATGGGCCTGTGCCATTTTTCGTAAGCCAAAGTTTTTATATCCTGTCTTTATCTGATATCCACATTCGGTTTGTAAAAAACATGTCAGCTGATTGCATGAAGGTGCTAGATGCACAAGCAAATACTGGCTAGAAACTGAGAAGCAATACGAGCTGTACTGGTTTGGTGTCGGGTACGTGGAAGGAAAAGAGAACAAGATCTTGGAGGAGAAGTGAAAGAAAGAGCACAGATCTAAGTATCAGAAGCAATTCGAAGAGTGGTGCGCAAGGAAAAAGACCAGCAAAGACTTTTCCAATTAGAGTACATTAAGGGTTGTTCTAAGTTAAGTTGTATTCAGTCTGAGCAAAATGAGTGAATAAAGTGTGTTTCTCTACAGCTATTGTACTCCTATTTCAATGGTCCCCTGCATCGAAACTAGAAAGCATAACAACATATACATGAAAGTGCCATTATCCTCAAAAGCGAAAATCATAACACATTTTCACACAACATGGGGTACATGGGGTGCTAACTTGACAAATTCAGAATTCTAGACATAATGATATCACTTCAAACAGGAAATTCTGACTTGTTGACAGCATCATATAGCATGCTCAACATCTGTAATTGGAGGAGGCTCAACAAATCTCTCGGGTCTGCTGTAACAATGCAAGTCAACCATCTGATATGGCTTGTATTCTTCGATCATCTTCCGAACTATGGATTGATTGGTTAGTTCAGCCATGCTCATCCTGCCACCTGTGTTCAACCTGAACCACCCACCTGAGCTCATCCTACTCCTGCACCTTGACTTAAACATCCTCCGGTAAGTTGAGTTGAACCTATTCATGCCACTAAACTTCCACATGATCCTGTCACTTCGCATCACCCTGCTACGATAGTAGATAAAATCATTTGGGCCCAACCCGTGCTGCACCAACTGTTCCTTCAGATTTTCAATGGTGATTGAATCTTCCATCCATGGCTCAGGTGATGGTTGACGGAAAGATGCTTTATGGATAATGAACCTAACCATCCACACTTTATCGATCTGCAGCAGACAATATAAACATTTAATCAACTTTTACAATCAGATCATGCAGGTACAAACTCGAAGCCGGGGTTCATGATTCATCTCAGCACACAAATAAACATCCGTAAGACCATATATTCTAAAGCACTAAGCCCATGTACTAATAACTAGTAACAGAGTTCAAGATTCATCTCATCACACAATGAACACTTGCCCTGGAGGCAGGTCGGAGAGGGTAGATCGGAGGGTGATACTTGTAATACAAGGAGTTGACATCGTCAGAGAACAAAATTACCTGCTTGCAGCTCCTACGTCCAGAGGGTTTGACGACGTCCTTCATGATAGGGAATGCTGACATCCTTCCTTTCAGATACGGGAAGAAGCTCAGCCGGCAGATTGGGAGGGGAAGAAGCTCGGGCGGGAAGAAATGGGGGTTTCGCGGGAATAACGGGGAGGTGCGGATGCATGGCAAAGGTAATTAAAGAGACCAAACGCGCCTACGAATCCGGCGAGGGGAAGACGGAAAGCTTGGATGATCTGAAGAGCGTGACTCCTTTAGTAAACGACATCATCTAACCCAATTTATCAGACGGTCTAGGTTCTGTTAAAAAAGTTAGACTATCTGGAGGACAAGAAGCGCCAGGTAGTCTGGCGTGGCAGGAGGACAACGGAGGCATCGAGGTAAAAGTCAGACGCTCTAGGAATTTTGACATAAACGCCTAGAAAAAAAGCGTGTCAAGCTTTTAAGACGCCTAACCGTAAGACGTGAAAGGAAAACAGGTGTGGCGCCTTACAATGTGGCGCGTCAGGCCGGCGCCACGCTGGCGGCGTGACCGACGACCGTGGACCGGGGCCTGTCAAAGGCGCCTTGGCGTGCGGCGCGGCGACGTGCAAGTGTGGCGCCTACCGGGTAGGCGCGAAAGAGCAGGGTCAGATGACGAAATAAGTTTTTGAGGGGTCAGTGGGCAAAATAAGACGGCCCAGGGATCATTTAGTAAAAATTATACCAAATCATCTCTGCCCCTGAGATTTCACATGGAGCGCATGCTGCTCGACTGGACGCAGGACGTCGCTTCCTGACCCGGCCACTAGCCCCACTAGCAGCTCCTCGATGCATTGCACGGAGCGCCCCAGGAGCCGCCGCGTGCCCCAGCGACAAACTCCCAACCCCGCGTACCTCGCGTGCCTGCACACGGCGCCGTGGTGAGTCCTCATAGTTGGACTTTTAGAGAGGCGTCAGGAGCCGCTGGCCAATGGTGCGTCGACATGCCGGCGCGCTCTTGCCTTCGTCCGGGCTGTGCCGCGACTTGGTACTACAAATGCGCCGAAAAACGCCAAGGCCTGCCCCTCCCTCTCTCTCTCTCTCTCCAGTTGGAGGCAGCGGCCGGGAGGCAGCCAAATGGCGACGCGCGCCTCCACTCCGTTCGTCCGGGAACCTGCGCTGCGCACACACAGCATGCCTCCAGGCGTCGCCGTCTGAGTGGTAAGCAAAATATCTTCTCCTCCCTGTTGTTGATGGTTTTCTTGCCGCCTTGCTTTTTGTCACCTTCTTCCTCCCATTTCCATTTGCTCTGCTCTTGCCTACTTTCGTTTTGCCTCGGCTCGTTCATGTCTTTGCCTTGAAGATCCATCGAGGTCGTGTTCTTCTTGCATCGTTTGGCCCCATCGGTTCCTGAACTTTCATCTATCTAGATGCAGGCCGGGTTTAGAATCTATTGCAACAAAGAAAAAAATAAGCTGGGACAGATCTCATATTGTAGAGCATGCGTGCGTGTGTGCGTTCGTGGAGGGCGATGAGCTTGATCGGGTTGCAATGCCGGGCGGCGGGTCGAGGTTGGTTCGACGTCTGCGGAGAAACGAGGGACCGAGGGACCGAGGGAGGACGGCGCGTGCCTGGGTCGCTGGGGAGGCGCCGGGAGGAAGGTGGAGAGAGGCACAGTGCGGTGTGGTGGCCGCCATCGTCTTGGGTGCCAGCTAGATGGCCAAGCAGACGTTGAAGTAATGCCGGCGATCAAGTCCGGCGCGCTGGCAGATGAACCGGATGACATCCCCCTAGCTTGGGCTCCGGTCACCGCCGCACGTGCGCAGCCTAGGATGCAAAGCACGCTCGCGCCATGGGCTCCGGCATTCCGTTGGTCCGCAGGGCGCAGGTGGCGACGCATGCCGGCCGATCAGGCGTGTTGCCGGACCGCCTTCTCGCTCGCTCACTGTGAATTAGTAGTACTCCTCCTGCTAAGCTAATTACGTACTTTTGGCTCATTACTAATTAAGTTCGTGCTTTCCTGCCGTCACTCGTTGCTGCTTTGCGCCAACCCTTTTCGAGGCTCTTCGCTGGCCGGCCCAGAACTTTGTAGAACATGCCAAAGATTCCCGCGGTTGGCCTGGCGACTAATTTTCGTGTTTTGACCGTATACTATTTCGGGATCTGACCCTTATTGAAAAAAAATTCGGGATCTGACCCTTTTCTTACCGCCAGTCACTTTGGCGGTAGGGTATAATAGCCTACCGTCATGCCCTTGACGGTAGGGTTGGACACCCTACCGTTAAAAATTTCTAAGTTTCCAACACAGAGCGTGCTCAGGGCCTACCGCCAGACCCCTTGGCGGTAGGGTATAACAGCCTACCGCCAGATCCCTCGGCGGTAGGCAGGAACCCCTTGACGGTAGGCTGTTATACTCTATCGTCAATGTGCCTGGCGGTAAGAAAAGGATCAGATCCAGAATTTGTTTTCAATGAGGGTCAGATCCCGAAATAGTATAAAAAAGGGTCAAAACACGGAAATTATCCTCGCCTTGCTTGCTTCTCTCCGCATTCATTCAATACCTGTCCAGTCCAATCTACTCCAACGAGGAGAAGCTGCTTGACCCCGGGCACAGCCCAAGGGGCACCCGCCGCCTTCGCCCGCCCTGCAAAGGTAGGCGGCCTCTTTGGTGTGAAAGGCCTGTCATTTAGTGACCCGAGGGCATGCCCGATATGGGAGCACAGTAAAACGCCCTCTCTGGCCGGTCGAAACGTATGCCTCTTGCACCTGCCACGCACGTGGGTGCGCGTGGGCGGGCAGCGAGCGGCGCGAGGCCCGAGGCTGCTTATTAGTACTACGCCCGCGGCGCGGAGAGCGACCGAGGAGGGAGTAGTGTAGTACGCGCGCCGTCGCCTCTTTGGCCGCTGCTCCGCTTCCTCCCTCCCCCGCCGTTCCATTTTGCTGTTGCTTCTTTTGGAGTTTCTCCTCCCCTGCCCCTGTTTTGGACGAGAGTCTCTACGAGTGTTCACGGCGCGCGTCCTAGGCTGCATTGCATGGCTCAATGCGTGTGCTCGAGTAGTTCTTGCTGCTTTGGCTGATTTATTATACTATAACACAGCTTATCTATCTATTGCAATGTACAGCGGCGTCAACTACTCTAGTTAACATGAGCCAGGACAGGAGGGAGGAGGACGTTTGTAGCTCCGTTGGGGTGGGCGTGCCTCCACTTTCGGCGCCGGACGGCGGTGACCTACACTAGCTAGCTGGAGGCCGGATGGGCGTTCGCGTCGTACGTGAGGGCCTGCCCGTTCATCTGAGGCGCACCGCGTGTCAGGTGTGTTTCGCTCGTATTCTTCCATTCCATGATGCTAACACGGTCGACATGCTTTATGTACAACATTTACATCGATTTACCAGACACTAACATCAAGACGACGAGAATGGGGAGTAGCCCAATGGTTAGTTAGGGTCATCGTGGTGCACCCAGCAACCAGAGTTAGACTCCTGCGGGGGCTGAATTTCTCGAATATAATTCTCGCTAAGGATGCGTAAAATAAAATGCCATTCCAGTTTTTTTATCTCCAAAAAAATATATTCTCACTTGTGTCTCGAAAAACAAAACAAAACATATATATTCTCGCATCGGCGTCGGCACCGTGGAATCACAAACAAGCCTGACACTTTGCTTAAAGGGCGCTGATAGGCACCGGCGCACCGGCCCAAATTTGGGCCGGTCGGCTGCCAAACGTCGGATTTTGCATGCATTAAGGGACGAGATTGCAGCGATCAGATCGTCTTCCTCCTTTCACACGTACGCGAGAACAAAAAAAAGGAAAAAGCTCCCGCAGGTTAGCCTCCTCGCGGCTCACCGGGGCCGCTCGCCGGATGCAGCTCCACCAGGCCGGTCGAAAGAAAGCCGTCCCTAGCGCCGCATGCCTTTTGCATCTCGACGAGTCTGCCGCCCCTCGGTTGCAGCATCGCCACCGGCCGCCGTCATAGCTCACCACGCGCCCGTCGCAGCACCGCCGCGCAGCTCCGTCGTCGCCGCTCGCCATTGTTAGCTAGTCGTTCTCTGTTTGAAGCTTTTTTAGAAGCGGGTTGTAGCTTTTGTCGACGCCGGTTGCAGCTTTTTGCGCTACGCGGTGGCCGACCTCCAGCTACCTCTTATCCAATTGAACTTTTTTCAAAGCCGGGTTGTAGCTTTCTTGATTGCCAGACGTAGCATTTTGCAGTACTGGTCGTAACTCTGACGCACGTCCGTCGAAGCCCTTGCTTTCTCTGGTTCCAGCAAAAAATGCCAGCAGTCGTAGCATTTGGCGTTGATCGTTGGAGCAATTTACGTCACTGCGACACATAGTTGTACCACGGCGCCGCCCGGCTACAACTCCGGCGAACTTGGGTTGCAACTCTGACAAACGTGGTTGTAGCTTTTTTGGTGAACGGTTGTAGCATTTGTCGACACACATTGCTGGTTGTAGCTTCGGTGTGCGCGCGTTGTAGCATTTTTACAAGCTGATTGTAGCTTTTGTGATACGTGGTTGTAGTATTCGCGACGCCGTCGTCCCAGCACCCTCGCCAGTTGCTGCTTCGTCGTCGCCGTCGCCATAGCCAGTTGCAGCAACGACGAGCGCCAGTTCCAGCTTTGCGGGCGTCGCTGTTGCAACACCCACTGGGTCGTGGACTCGTGGTCACCACTGGGAGCTCCGGCGGTTCCCCGGCGGTTGCAGCATCCCCGGTTACGTCCCCGCGAGGTCGCAACTCACCATGTTGGAAAATTAGGCAAGTTCATGATTAATTCCAGTAAATAATTCATGACTAGAACAGATACTAGCATGCAATAATCTAGCAAACTAGAAGAACAACAAGACATGCATAACAGCAGCGAACACGAAACAATAGCTGTAGAGACAGACATGAACAGATGATGTTGGATGTACTGTTCGTTAGCTATTGTGGATGCGACGGTGTTGATGACGATGTTAGCGACGATCTGCTGTTGACGGCGATGAAGACGACGATGAGTAGCACTGCCCGACTTGGATGGAAGACGACCCGTGATGACGAATTTGAGCAGTCGCGCAGAGCGCTTCCCAAAAACCTAATTCGTCCTCTCCCGGTGCAGGATCGCAAGGACGAACGGTTCCGGAGACCTGCTCTCCCACGCGTCGATGCACGCCGGCGTTTGGGATGAAGTAGACTACGACGGCGGCGCAAGTTGCGAGATGAGGCAAAACCCTAGGTGTTTTTCGGTGTGTCTTTCGCCGCAGCCGGTAGCTGTATATATATATTAGGACCAGAGGCGGTATTGTGTCGCGATCACAATCCCAAACCGACACGGTTTCTAATTTGTATACTTACCGGACAAGAAATCAAAAACTTGTTTGCCAAGACATAAAAAATAAAACGGCAAAAGGAAGCTGCGCCCCTGCAAGGAGACGGATCGGATTTCGGCGGACCATTCACGCGCATGTTGCACGTACGCGCCGCCTCGCCTCGCCACGCCACGCCACGCCACGCCACGCCCCGGCCCGGCCCGGCCAGGCCAGGCGAGGCGAGCGAGCGCGCGCGTGTGGTCTTTCCTTTCTCTTCTCACACACCACTTAGAGTGGTGGAGAGAACCCACTATATAAAGAGGTCCAACTCTTCTTCAACTTCTGGGGTGGGACTAAACTTTAGCACCACCACTTGCCATTTTACACATGGGCTTTGAGATTTCAGAAATTGCTATGGGCCTAGCCCATTAATTCTAACAATCCCCCACCAGATCTCAAATACCCATTTAGAGATTTGCCTTCTCTCACCACTTGTTTAATATATCAGTGTTTCAGCAGAGACTGTTAAGTTGAACTTCTGCCTAGAACTTTAAGCTACATCCATTCACAACTTGACAATGGACTATGCCTTGAATTGCTAGTTTTGTGTGAACAGGTTTCACTCAAAGTCTTAACCAGTACCTGACCGCCAGTAGGCTACCCCGCGGTTTGGAGCTTATACGTCATACTCCCTGGTCTCTTCATGAGCTTACTAGAGATCACCCAAATCTCATAGACTGCGACGTTTACACTCAGAACTCATATATGTGTGTTCTTTCAAGACTGATCTGTAGGACATCATCTTTGCTAATTATAGCCAATAGAACCACATTAAGGCATGTTGCCAACCTGCCTTACAGCTCTGAGCCTTATAGCTCTGAGAGTTTTGCATCTTCACTTAGAGACGGTCATTAGTTATTACTCTCCTCAGTTAACCAATAGCTTGTTCTTACCAGATTCTAATTCACGGGATCTCCGATCACAAAGGTTGGGTTACTGCTATGGTGTAACATTTATGGGTCTCATACCCATCTCCCTCGATGCAATATCTATCACATTTCGTGATAGTCCCTTTGTAAAGGGATCTGCCAGGTTTTTGTCTGTTTGAATATACGTAACAGTTATTACTCCGGAGTTTCTCAACTTCCTGACAGACTTCAAACGTCTCTTCACGTGTCTTGATGACTTCGCATTATCTTTAGAATTATTTACTTTAGCGATAACCGTTTGGTTGTCATAATTCATAAGAATAGCCGGTACAGGTTTTTCAACCACAGGCAAGTCCATCAAGAGCTCACGCAGCCATTCTGCCTCAACAGTAGCTGTGTCTAAAGCAGTTAATTCTGCTTCCATAGTTGACCTCGTCAATATGGTTTGCTTGTAAGACCTCCATGACACTGCGCCACCTTCATGAGTAAATACATGCCCACTTGTTGCGTAGAGTACATCAACATCGGAGATCCAGTTTGAATCACTATATCCTTCTAGCACAGCAGGATGCCCTGAATAAGTAATTCCGAAACTCATAGTATCTCTCAGATAGCGCAAGACCCTTTCTAGTGCATGCCAATGATCATCACCCGGGTTGGACATGAACCTACTCAGTTTGCTCACAGCAAAAAAGATATCTGGTCTTGTAGCGCTAGCTAAGTACATGAGTGAACCGACAATTTGAGAGTATCTTAATTGATCTCTTGTTTCTTTCTTATTCTTTCTGAGTGTCACACTGGGATCATAAGGTGTTGGAGAAAGCTTGCTATCCATAAATCCGAACCGGCTCAAGACCTTCTCAACATAGTGAGATTGCGTTAGAGTAATCCCACTCTCATCCTTAATAAGTTTGATGTTTAGAATTACATCGGCTTCTCTCAGATCTTTCATGTCAAAACTTTTTGATAGAAAAGACTTGACCTCATTGATCGCATTAATGTTTGTACCAAAGATCAGTATGTCATTCACATACAAACATAATATAACACTATTGCCCCCACCATGGCGATAGTAAACACACCTATCAGCCTCGTTAATGACAAATCCTGCAGAAGTCAGAGTTCTTTCAAACTTCTCATGCCATTGCTTAGGTGCCTGTTTCAGGCCATACAAAGATTTTAACAACTTGCACACTTTTCTCTCTTCACCCTTTACCACAAACCCGTCAGGCTGATCCATATAGATTTTCTCTTCCAACTCTCCATTGAGAAAAGCTGTCTTTACATCCATTTGATGAATGATAAGACCATAAGAGGCAGCCAAGGAAAGTAACACTCGAATGGTGGTCATTCTAGCAACGGGTGAATAGGTGTCAAAGTAATCTTCGCCTTCTTTCTGAGTGTAGCCCTTGGCCACTAGCCGCGCCTTGTACTTATCAATAGTACCATCAGGCTTTAGCTTCTTTTTGAACACCCACTTACAGCCCACAGGTTTACAACCATATGGTCTATCAGTTAATTCCCAAGTTTCATTAGAAAGAATTGAGTCCATCTCATTATGAACAGCTTCTTTCCAATCATCTACATCCGAAGATGCATATGCCTCTGCAATCGTCTTGGGTGTGTCGCCCACAAAGTATACAATGAAATCATCACCAAAGGATTTTGCAATCCTTTGTCTCTTGTTCCTTATAGGAACTTCATTGTTATCCTTCTCAAGGACTTCCTCATGTGATTGTTCGAAATATTCATCAGTTGTACTAGATTCAGGAATTATCTCAGAAGAAAATCTAGCAATGCTATGCATATCTTTCATAGGAAATATGTTCTCAAAAAATGTTGCATCACGAGATTCCATTATAGTATCAACATGCATATCAGGTACTTCAGATTTTACCACTAAAAATCTATAAGCAATGCTCCGTTGAGCATACCCTAGAAAGACACAATCCACTATCTTTGGTCCAAGTTTGCGTTTCTTAGGAATAGGAATATTGACCTTTGCCAAACATCCCCAAGTGCGCAAATAAGAAAGTGATGGTTTTCTCCCAACCCACTCCTCATAAGGGGTTTTCTCCTTATTATTGTTAGGAACTCTATTCAGGACATGACATGAAGTCAATAGAGCCTCCTCCCACCATGCCTTAGATAAACCAGCAGTGTCTAACATGGCATTCACCAAGTCAGTCAATGTGCGGTTTTTCCTCTCGGCAACTCCATTTGATTGAGGTGAATAGGGAGGCGTCCTCTCATGAATAATACCATGTTCCTCACAAAATTCATCAAATACTTTGGAAAAATACTTTCCACCACGATCGGACCTAAGATGCTTGATCTTTCTCTCTAGTTGATTTTCAACTTCAGCTTTATAGATTTTAAAGTAGTCTAATGCTTCATCTTTAGTTTGCAACAAATAAACATAGCAAAATCTAGTCGCATCATCAATCAAAGTCATGAAATATCTCTTTCCACCTTTTGTCAACACACCATTTATCTCACAAAGATCAGAATGTATGAGTTCTAGAGGTGCCAAGTTTCTCTCCTCGGCAGCCTTATGAGGCTTTCGAGGTTGCTTCGATTGCACACAACTATGGCACTTAGAACCTTTGGCAACAGTGAAATTCGGAATTAAACTCATACTGGATAGCCGAGACATTAAACCAAAATTAATATGACATAAACGAGAGTGCCAAATACTTGCATCATCATTAACACTAGCACAAATTTGGTTTACTGACTTATTGCAAAAATCTGAAAGGGAAAAGCAGAACAAACCTCCGCACTCATAGCCTTTGCCTATAAATTGTCCAAATCTTGACACGATTACTTTATTCGACTCTAAAACTACCTTAAACCCATCTCGACATAGAAGGGAGCCGCTAACTAGATTCTTGTTCATAGTAGGGACATGCTGCACGTTCCTTAATTGCACGATCTTTCCCGAAGTAAACTTCAGATCCACCATGCCAATGCCACGAACAGAAGCATGTTGACCCATTCCCCATTAGGACGGAAGAATCCCTTGCGACCTGATAAGAAGTAAACAGGGAGACGTCAGCACACACATGAACGTTAGCACCCGAATCAATCCACCATGAAGATGATTGAAATACTGAAAGCACAATAGGTAAATTACCATACCCATCAGTATTGCTAGCGGTCACCATGTTGACAGTCTTGGAGCTCGTTTTCCCTCTGCGGTCTGCACGTTCAGGGCATTCCTTGGAAAAGTGTCCAGGCTTCCAACAGGCGTAGCACTCTAGCTCAGCCTTGTTGAACTTCTTCTTCTTGAAGGTAGTAGTCTTGGTAGGCTTGTTGAAAACAGGTTTGTTTTTCCCTTTGTTCTTGTTCTGTGGGTACCTCTGCACCATATTGGCGGTAGGCTGAACCTCACCTCCTTTCTCAGTAGTGTCTTTAGCCCGAGCTTTTTCTTCAACATCAAGAGATGCAATCAGATTTTCAACTGATATCTCCTGCCTCTTATGTTTCAGAGTTGTGGCAAAATTCCTCCATGAAAGAGGCAACTTTGCAATCATGCACCCAGCCACGAATTTGTCGGGTAGAACACACTTAAGAAGTTCAAGTTCTTTCACAATGCACTGTATCTCATGAGCTTGTTCAACCACAGAACGGTTATTCACCATCTTGTAGTCATGAAAACTCTCCATGATGTACAGTTCACTGCCTGCATCTGTTGCACCGAATTTTGCATTCAGTGCATCTCACAGAGTCTTTCCGTCATCTATGTGCATATACACATCACACAGACGGTCAGCAAGAACACTCAGAATGCATCCAACAAACATAGTATTGGCTTCCTGGAATTTTCTCTGATCTTCATCAGACATTCCCTCTGGAGCACCAACACTAACGTGGAAAACTTTCAAAGCAGTACGCCAGAGCGTGGTCTTCACCTGCCACCTCTTAAAGTGCACACCGGTAAATTTATCCGGCCTCAGTGCATCAGCGAATCCAGTCATAGTTAACTCAGGAAATTGCCTATATTTAGATTTTTGGATTGTTGGAAAATTAGGCAAGTTCATGATTAATTCCAGTAAATAATTCATGACGAGAACAAATACTAGCATGCAACAATCTAGCAAACTAGAAGAACAACAAGACATGCATAACAGCAGCGAACACGAAACAATAGCTGTAGAGACAGACATGAACAGATGATGTTGGACGTACTGTTCGTTAGCTATTGTGGGTGCGACGGTGTTGATGACGATGTTGGCGACGATCTGCTGCTGACGGCGATGAAGACGACGATGAGTAGCACCGCCCGACTTGGACGGAAGACGACTCGTGATGACGAATTTGAGCAGTCGCGCAGAGCGCTTCCCAAAAACCTAATTCGTCCTCTCCCGGTGCAGGATCGCAAGGACGAACGGTTCCGGAGACCTGCTCTCCCACGCGTCGATGCACGCCGGCGTTTGGGATGAAGTAGACTACGCCGGCGGCGCAAGTTGCGAGATGAGGCAAAACCCTAGGTGTTTTTCGGTGTGTCTTTCGCCGCAGCCGGTAGCTGTATATATATTAGGACCAGAGGCTGTATTGTGTCGCGATCACAATCCCAAACGGCAAAAGGAAGCTGCGCCCCTGCAAGGATACGTACGCCTCGCCTCGCCACGGCGAGGCGAGGTGAGCGAGCGCGCGCGTGTGGTCTTTCCTTTCTCTTTTCACACACCACTTAGAGTGGTGGAGAGAACCCATTATATAAAGAGGTCCAACTCTTCTTCAACTTCCGGGATGGGACTAAACTTTAGCACTACCACTTGCCATTTTACACATGGGCTTTGAGATTTCAGAAATTGCTATGGACCTAGCCCGTTAATTCTAACACGCCATGCCGGTTGTAGCTTCCACCTATGACGGACACAGCACGGGACGACGCTAGTTGCATATTTTTCTACTATCAGTCGTGAAGGTCGTCATGGGTTGCAGCTCCGCCATTACTCGCTAATGGAGTATTGGTGGGGCTGCGCGCAGGGACCAGGTTCCTGACCGGTTACGAGCGAGGGTAAGAAGTCCAGGGGAAAGGATAGAGCGGTGGTGGTGGGCCAGCAAAGGATGCATGTCTCACGTGATGCTGGGCCGGGGTAAAAAAAGCGTGTCGCGCGTGGAGAGCGGGCGTGACCGGCCGAAAGTTCCGCCGGCTCGCCGTTCCCAAACGTTTACCTTGCTTAAATGCGCACCTGAATATGATTTTCCCCCCCAACCAGGCAATGCCCCTTTTCGTTAATTGCTTAACGGAAATACAAACATCCGTCTCTGCGGTTAGACATGAATATGATCCTCACCAAGTTAACAGGAAACATCTGCATTCCGTTATATAAAGTGCATCCACATAAACTGATTTCCCATTCAGTTGCTTTTTTTTTTGAGACAGATCATTCCGTTCCAGATAACAGGACTTGTTGACAACAGATTGATAGGTTCGCATTAAATATATCACACAGTCCGAACGAGGCACAAGGCAACCTTTTATTGAATTTGCACCCTTCTGCCTCAAGTCATACACAAGCTGCAGCCCTGGCAACTCTTTCATACCCAACAACTGGGGAAGAGTGTTGCATCTGCAGCAGAGCATCCCTTGTACAGAATGCAGGCACAGCACATGACGCTCAAGTCCTTCCTCCCTCCTGTCCCCTAGGGCCATTGGAGTTCTTGCCGCTCGCACTCGTGCTTGCGCCGCTATTTTGTTGCGCCAACATCTGCAGAAACAAAGCAAAGCTTGTAAATAATCTTTGTACATGGATTCAGACGATCTATTTAGATGCTTACATTTTGTCTTGTTTAAATTTATCAACTATATTGCCTTGTAAATAGCCATTGTATAGATTTAACTCTCCAACCAGGTTATGTTTCAACACCTAATTTCCTGTTTGCAGGTAACTGACAGGAGATATATACTGATGTCTCCATTTTGTCTGTCATTTCAGGCAGCCTGCAATGCAGACCGGCTTACTAATGCTACGGAATAAGCTAGACAGTTCTCAGAAAAATTGAATAGGAACCCCTACTAAAACAAAATTCCTCACAAGGATTTCATTATCTTCAGCACGAGGTCAGATTTCTTTATGCATACGTGTGTCTGTTGCTTGGATTATATCCACAAGTACAGTTCTACACAATCAAGGGCTGTAGCACACAAACCTTTATGCCCTGTTTGGAATGGATATAACTTTTGTGTGGGCACCAGTTTGAACTAAATACCTGTCAGGATCTTGGTAGGTTGGTAGGGGAATTTGGGAATTGTCCTGACCAAAAAAGAGGAATGGGGATCGAAAGATTGAGACGACTAAGCTAGGGTTCTAGTACAGGGAAAAGTAAAGAAGGTCGCATAAGAATTTATTTATTTTTCTCGAATATGCACGAGTGTGCATATCATATATTAAAGAAGAAAGGCAAAGAAAGCCTCCACCACAATTACAAGGTACTTATTACATTTTACTCCTCACTAGCCTCCCACCTCTCCACCCTACTAAAGAAGGGAGCTACATTCCCTTTAATTAGCCCGGCAGATGCCCACACTTGGCCCTCTTGCCGCACCCTTCCTAGCAGATACTCAATTGAAGGCCGCGCTCCGTCGAAGATAATGGCATTTCTATGCTTCCACAACTCCCACCATGCTAGCGTGACAATGGTACGTAGATCTTTCGTACTCATGCCATACGGACCACGTTTGTCAACTGCCCATTCCGCAAGTGTGTCTTGTTGAGATGGAGTCCACTCCGGCTTGCCCAAGGCCTCGCAGATCCTCGCCCAAGCAGTCCTAGCAAAAACGCATGTGAGTAGAATGTGGTTTATTGTTTCCTCTTCCTGATTGCAAAACGGGCACGCGTCCTGGTGCGGCAGCCCTCTCCGCGCAAGTCGGTCCGACGTCCAACACCTATCCCTTAGGGCCAACCAAGTGAAGAATCTGCACCATGAGGGTGCACGTGACTTCCATGTCAGGTCCGCCGTTGCGATGACCTCTCTACCCCAAAAACCAGCCGCATAAGCAGATTTCACCGAGAACTGCCCACTGGCCTCCCACGACCATGATATCTCATCAGGCACATCCACCATGGGCTCCCAAGCTGACACCATTTGCCATAGTAAGAGAAACTCATGCAACACATCAGAACCAATGTCCGGGCCAACATCTAGTGCCCAACTTCCATTTTCCACTGCCGGTCCAACTAGTCGGGAGGCCCTAATGCGTGGTGGAACCAAGCCGTATAGGAGCGGCGCAACCTCCTGAATTCTCCTTCCTTCGAGCCACCGGTCCTCCCAAAAGAGCGTCGTGAAGCCAGAATTGGCCACACTCCTCATGGCCGCCTGACAAAGCATCTTCGACTCATCCGGGACTTTGATCTTGAACTCACTCCATGGCCTCGTCACATCTGTCCTTGCTAGCCACGGCCATCTCGCTTGCATTGCAACATTCATCCAGCGCAGATTTGGCAAACCAAGACCACCTGCCCACTTTGGTGTGCATACTGCATCCCAAGCAACCGCACAATTTCCACCATTAGCTTCTGCACGTCTGCACCACAAGAATCCTCTGCAGATCTTGTTCATTGCAGCAATGGTTTTCATCGGAAGATCCAACGCCATCATTGCGTGGATAGGCATGGCGCAAAGCACAGATTGGACCAACGTTAACCTGCCACTCTTTGGCATAAGCGTTGCCTTCCATTTCGGTAACCTATTAGCCATTTGGTCCACCAAGTACTTCAACTGCGTCGCCGATTGCTTCCTTAACGAGAGTGGCAGCCCCAGGTACTTGATCGGGAAGGATCCCAGAGGGCATTGAAGCTCGGCACTTGCCATGGTAATCTGTTCGTCAGAGCATCTAATAGGTAGAGTTGCAGATTTTTGCATGTTGATCCTCAGGCCTGAAGCTTCCCCAAAGAGCTAAAAAATACACTTGCAAGCCGCGAGATCCACCTTGTTGGGCTTGGCAAACAGTACAACGTCGTCCGCAAAGATTGATAGTCGCTTCTCCATGCCCACTCGCGCCAAGGGTGCCAGCACCCCTCGGGTCGCGGCTAACTGCACCATCTTCTGCATTGGCTCCATAGTTAGAATGAAAAGCATTGGGGAGATAGGATCCCCTTGCCGTAGCCCTTTGCAGTTATAGATTGTGTCACCCGGTTCACCATTAACCATAACTTTTGTGGTGGATGTTGAAAGGATCCCACAAATCCACGATCTCCACCTTGGCCCGAAGCCCATATGCTACAACACCTCAATCAAGAAGGGCCATTGCACCGAGTCGAAAGCTTTTGAAATGTCCAGCTTCAGTAGGACCGCGGAGTTCCTCAAAGCATGCAGCCGTCT
The DNA here is from genome assembly GCA_011799875.1 of Thinopyrum elongatum. Classification (NCBI taxonomy): domain Eukaryota; kingdom Viridiplantae; phylum Streptophyta; class Magnoliopsida; order Poales; family Poaceae; genus Thinopyrum; species Thinopyrum elongatum. Next base: position 552,699,120 of record CM022299.1, on the reverse strand, counting down.
TGCCGTGCTTTGCACAAGCATGAAATTATCGTGCAATGATCTGCCCTTGACAAAAGCACTTTGGTGATTACCCACGAGCTTAGGTAGATCCTCCACCAGTCTACATGCAAGCACCTTCTCGAAGATCTTCATCGCCCCATGCACAAGATTTATGGGTCTGAAGTCACTCACCTCCAGGGCTCCTTCTTTCTTGGGCAGAAGAGAGACTAAGGACTTGTTTATGGCCGACAGGCCCCTCATGTCACCCCTGTAGAAGCAGTCCATGGCTCTCATGAAATCCTCCTTGATTATACTCCAACAAGCTGCGTAAAACCTGCCAGTAAAACCATCCGGACCCGGCGCTTTATCCCGGGGCATCGACTTGATCACCCCTTCTACTTCCTCCTCAGTAAACGGCCGGTCAAGGTGTGACAGCTCAAGGCGCGGAAGGCCCAGCTCCTCCAAGTTCAGCGCGTGCCTTCTAGAGCTTGCGGCACCAAAGGCCGCACCAAAGTACGCATCCACAGCTGAAGCACTTCCTGCCCAGAGTATAGTTGATCATTATACCTCATTGTTCGCAAGACATTCTTTCTTTGCCTATGACTTGCTTGCTGGTGGAAAAGCCTCGTGTTCCCGTCGCCCTCACGTAGCTGCAGCATTCTCGATCGCTGCCTCGCGATTGTTCTCTCCAACGAGCTCAAGCCTAGAAGCTTCCTCTTTAAACACTTGCGCAGCTCCCGCTCCGCCTCCGAAAGCGGCCTTGCCTCCATAGCAATATCCAATTGCTTGATAACCTCAAGAGCAATGGCAATTTGAAGCTTCACGTTACCAATCCAGCGATCACTCCACTTTTGGAGACTCCGCGCTGTGGCCCTTAGCTTGTTTTGCAATGTAAGGTAATCATTAGATGCCGCAGGTGTTGTAGTCCAAGCCAACTTGACCACATCGAAAAACCCTTCCGCACGAGTCCAGAACGACTCAAATTTGAACCTCTTCTTAGAACAGATGGAAATATTCATGTCCAACATTAGCGGGCAATGATCCGAGACTGCGGTGCCCAATGCCGAGAGGAAGCATGTCGGATACGCCTCATCCCACTCATTTGACACAAACACATGATCAATCTTTTCCATAGTGGCCACCTGCCTCTCATTGGACCACGTATAACGTCTGCCATTTATATAGAGCTCCTTTAGCTGAAGCCTGTTTAACTTCGCTCGGAACCTGCCCATCATCCTGCGATTGATCAAAGCATTGCTTTTGTCTTCCTCCTTAGCAATTAGATTAAAATCTCCCGCCACCAACCAGGGTCCAACGTGCAGGTCACGGATGTCGACTAGATCTTGCAAGAATTCCACCTTGTCGGCCTCATCATGTGGCCCGTACACACAGGTGAGCCACCATGGCCGCTCGTCCTCCGGACACATCACAAGTGCTGTCAGCGTATGGTTCGTGTAGTGTGGATTCGAGAGTTGCGTAATCGTAGCATCCCATGCCACCAAAATCCCACCTCGTGTCCCCAAGGCCGGCAAGTAGAAAAAGTTCTCATATTTAGCGCCAAGGCACTGGCGCACAATGGTCATCGGTACATCATGCAGTTTTGTTTCCTGGAGACAAACAATAGCCGGGCTTGCCGAAGTAACAACCTGGAACACAGCGTTCCGACGGGCCGGAGCATTTAGCCCACGGACATTCCACACAATCATCCTCAAAGGCTGCGCATTCATGATCACATCCAACCTGGACCACCAGCCAGACTTGCTAGTGCACCACCAAACTCGCCAGTGGCACGGCCGGCGACTCCCAACCGAACAAAGCTAGTATCGCAGCAATGTGTGCATCTGAGAGTGGACGAGAAAAAAGATCCACGTACATCCGAAGTGCTTCATCCGAGATTGCCTCCCCTTCATGCGCCAAGCAAAGTCTTCTAATGAGAACTTGCTGTTGTTTGGAAGCACCATTCTTCGCCAACCGAGCACTCCTCCTTAGCGTGACTTCAACCCTCTGCTTCTTCCTGGGGTTGCGAGATTGCCGCCCACATGCACGGCTGGGTAGGTGTGACAAGAGCGGGGTGAGAGACTTACACATCTGCACCCGCATCGTTTGGATATCATCGAGCGTGGGGGACTCCCCATCGGCACGCTGCGGCGTGGTCACGTTCTGCACTGGGTTGAGATGTCCAGACCCATCATCCGCGCCAGCCAGACTCACCGGCTCCACCGTACGTACAGGAGTGCATGGTGCATGGCTGCACCCGTCCTCTGATAGGCTCACCGCGAATGTGTCCCAGGCTTCCACCTGCCCATGCAGACCACGCATGCGATCGCTATCCGCCTCTTCCTCGAACAACGAGTCCAAACCATCCCACTTGTCCCCACAGGAGCTGGCACCATCATCCTCCACCGGGTCCTGCAGGGAGATTCGATACGATCCGATTTGGACGGATCCTCCCCCATGCAAACCACCAACGGGCTCCTGATCCAAGACCCTGGCACCCTGGGTTGCGTGAGCAGCTTTGTCGGCCCTTGCCCACCTGGACAGCTGGACCGAGGCGGGCGAGACAGCAGGAATCTGCACAGCTGCCCCCCGAGCCGCCGCAGCACCTTGGACCGCCGAAGCTTCTTTTTGACCAGCCCGCGCCGGCAAAGAACTCGTGTGGTGAATCGCAGGTAGTCTCGGTTACAGTTTACTGGAAGGGACTAATACAAGACTGAAATGAATTGAAACAGGGAAAGGTAATTTGCCCAGATGGCTTCTGGCCGTTGGATCTAAACGTTCCTGACTGTCCGATTAACATAACTCTTTGGGAAGTCGAAGAATACGTCTTCTCCTAGACTTGACGCCTTCTCCCCTGTTTCCAGACTGAACTTACTGTAACCTGGCGCTTTGATTCAGACCTGCATAATTTGGGATACTGACAATACCGATGCCCACACATACATCCATTCCAAACAGATCCTTATGCTGAATTTAGAAAATCTAGTAGCAAGTAACTCCTGAGTTATGATGAAACTATCATAGGCAGTCACATGCATAGTAAAGTATCCAGTGAGCTCTTTTTGCTCTACCTATCATTTACCAACACATAGGAACTAATATAACACACACATTCAGCCCATTATCTCAGGATGCAAGTACTTGATTGAACATCTATAGTAGAATTGATTATCAAAATGGAAACTACTTACCCTACATCAGTAGATAATAACAATATATACTCAGTAGGAGAAAATATTTCCTTTAAGAAACCGAGAGGAATTAATTATGTCTAGTTAGAGCATCAAGAGCAAGACTCTGGAAACCAAGATAGTGATGAAGCAGTAAGCTGCTGAATTAGTGAAAGAGAGCCCTTGGTGAAAATAGCTGAAAGCAGAGCCATTTTTCTGATGGAGCAAGGGTCCAACAGGAACCAGGGACTTGATGCATTGACACGAAAGTTGATTACAGGTGTCTACAGAGCCACTGAAGTGTACCTTCTTGGACTTTGTATTCCTCAAAGCATCTGTCAGGAGTTTCTCCAGTTTCTCCAGCTTAGTGGCATCGGAGTCATCAGCATTGTTTTGAAGAGACCTGCAGAATTGCACATAACCAGCTTAGGAAAAAACGCCAGTAAATAACATCCAGGAGAGATTATGAAAGGTCTTGATGGCTACCAGGAAGCGATCTCTTCAAGCCTTCACTGTATGTTTGAAGGATCACCGTCCTGGTTCAGAACCAAAATATCATGTCAGAGATATGTAAGTATATGAACAATCATATGATTTGACTACCCTGGATACAAAATGATGTAAGTACAACCTAGTCTTAGGTTATAGAATATAGATGGCTTATTTGGATAAACTAGTACTCCCTCTGGAAAGAAATATAAGAGCGTTTAGATCACTACTTTAGTGATCTAAATGCTCTTATATTTCTTTACGGAGGGAGTAGCTACCAAAAATAATCCATATTTGTACTCATTTTGCTGGTCCTGTGCATAGGCAACATGGTCCTTGATTACAAACGCTTCATCATGCTCAGGATATTTCCATGGAAACTTCAGAAATATAGACTGATTGAATCCACAGCATGATGCTTGGCAGTTACATACTTTACACCTAAACAAGCTCTAAGATATGCAATAAGAAAAACTATATAGATTAATTTACATTATTGCTACTTGCATCGCCTCCATTCACGTCCATGCCGGGTCCCGCAAATCTCTGATAGCGATCATATGTAGCTTCTATGCTGAAAACAAATGTAGCGCATTAACGTTTGGAAACTCGCTGTAATAAAGCTAAAAGACTGTTCAAACAAAAATTCCAAGTACTGAGGAGAAACAGTAAAATATAATTAATCTCTTTCTCTTTAATAATTTGGTGAAGACCTGCATATAGGTTCATCATATCTTTCACCTGTGCAAACAATTGAAGTTCAGAAACTTTTGTATTACTTTTCTCTTCTTATAAAACCAGCTGCTTTTGGACACTTTTTTTTAAGGAAACAGAAGCTGAGATATATTTAGGCCTTTTTCTTAGCCTGTTTGTTTCCCTTTAAGTGCAGTGCTGTCAGAATGAGGACACCAATTCCAGGGACGAGTAAAGCGACGTTGATACCATTGAGATGATGGAGTTGATGAATTTAGGCATGTTTGTTGAGGTTAGGCGTGTTAAATTCATTGAAGTGCAATAGTAGAAAGGACTGAATGACCTACATCTTTATTTGTGAGGAATAACTAAATGTTTATTTGGTGAATTTTCAGACGACTCAAAGTAATGTTAGTGTTTTTCAGACGACTCAAAGTATACTACATATAGGGATCAACGAATATTTGCCAATGAACATTCAGTTTTAGGGTATTTGTCGAGATTATTACAAATATAAGAGTCGTTGTTATATTTTCTGAGTCATATGAAACGACATGTAGTTCTAGTAGATGTTTCCCAACTAAAATATTTAATTATGTAAACTAAAAAATGACTATTTCCTGCTGTTTGTATTTGAGGTGATAGCCAATTCAATATTTGACATGACAATTCTCTTAAGGGGGTTTGTATAGTGGTACGAAATGTTGTAGTAGTAGGGTTAGGTAGACATAGGTGGAGAATTCACTCCTCCGACTGAATCACCCCTCCTTGGGCCCGAGGGCTCTTTGCCTCCCCAAGACGTTGTCTCCTCAGGGTTCTCCAAGGTCTTATCTCAAGAGTTTGGGGCTTTGGGGAAGGTGTGTAACGCTCCGGCCGCTACCACCGGTTCCTGGTCATTACGCTTGGCGGTATCTAGACTAGACCCACAGACCAACACTAGTCTTTTCTACGCACTTTGTCTTCACTCATGCTCACCCGGAAAGAACTTCCCGGTCGGTCATCCATCCTCAAATTACCCCGGCCAGGCACGCTTAATCTAGAGGTTCTTTGGAGACGAGCTTCCTGAAAAGAAGGTGTATCTTGTTGATATGCGTAGTTTATCATTCGCATGAAGCGCGGATGTCACATACACCCCCACCCAAAGGAATCGAAGTCCTCATCGACCTAGCAACAACTGTTCTCTTTGGCACAGTCTATGCATTCAGTACCAGCACATGTGGCATGTCGTGTGCCATGACAGGCCACACATGCCATGCACCACATGCCCGTGCCCCTGGGCCACACACGCTCGTGTAACCGCAAGGGCCGGCTCTGATACCATTTGTAACACCCTGACAACCGTCACTGGTCCCTGCCGTTATGCCAGGTGGGATCTGGACTGGCCCCACAAGTAGTCTTTCCTGCGTACTTTGTCCTCACTCGTGCTCACCTAGGAAGAACTCAGCGGTCGGTCAACCATCCTCAAATTACCCAGTGCCAAGCACGCTTAGTCTAAAGGTTTTGGAGATAAGCTTCCAAAAAGAAGGTGCACCTTGTTGATATGAGTAATCTACCATTGGTATTAAACCAGGATGTCACAATGTGTTTGACCTAGAGTACAATACCCAACCAGTTTAGTACTACTTGCCCCCTTTAGCTAATATTTTCATTGAGTTTGTAGCTAGGAACCACTATACATTCCTTTCGAACAATATTATGATATTCCTTTTAGATTTCAGAGTGTATCATCTTCACAAGCCCTCGCTCGATATTTTTCTTTCGTTCCAAAACATTTGCATCATTCTTTGAGAATCGATAGAACAACTAGAAAAAAACCAGGAACCTCAACAAGATCTCCCTCTTAGCCACCTAAGAGATAGTTGATCTGGAGAGCTAAGACGGTAAGGATGCCCTTATTTCCATTCTTGACAGAAGAGACCAATAATTTTGTGTAGGCCAAGACCATGGAAAGTCACTTTGCCTTACAGAAGCATAATCCATACTATAGGGCATTACTTGGTACAATTATCAAAGTTGTGACACATAGTTTGTGTCATGAAAAAGAGCCAATCTAGATTATCGAACTACCGACTAAGTTCATCGTGGATTCAATGTGATGAGCTCAAAGATGGTGATAGGCGATTCGAGCAAAAGGGAGGCATCTATCCTTGTAGTGGGAGGGGTCTCTATACTCCGGGGTGGATCAGGCACCAAAATTAGCTTAGACCTCCACGAAAGCCCCTACATAGCTCGAGAAATAGGCCTATATGATGGCCATTAGGTCTAAATGAGTGGTACAAGCATACAACTAAAAATGCATCACATCAAATATGCAGTTGGATATGTTGATATCCTTAAATTTCCTACTTCGGTATGACTCATTACAAATATTTTATCAAACACAAACACATCTACATCACCATAATGACCCCAATGACTAGAATTATTGGGCACCTTCATCACGAGGGAAGCTCGCGGAGTCCAATAGGCCTGCCTAGGTCATGCACACCAACATCATGTGGTGCACCTCGAGGGCTTGAGCAACCACCATAGTTGCAACTCTCAAACGAAGGTCATGCACGTGATATGGCAGGTGTTCCTAAATGCAAGAAACATTAAAGAGTATAAGCATACCTTCTTGCGAAAGCGACCGTCCCTAAAAGATCCATGGGTGAAGTAATACTCAAGTCATTAACTTGCCTTGGAGAAGCTTCTCGCCCTATGACAAGTAGAGACTGCAGAAGTCTCCTTGTATAGTTTCTTACCATGGCGAAGGATCTAAAGGAAGCAAATGAGTAAAGAAAGAAACACACAAGATTTAGGAGATTCGTCATCATCGAAGGCCTACTATAGAAGATCTTATTCAAGGATTTTTATTATTTACCCACCTGGCATAGTTTAACTCTTTGGCCATCAGTGGGGGCAACGATATTCCTAGAAGAATCAAAGAGGTGAACCTTGATCCTTAATAAAGGGTGTGGGTCAAAAGATAACAAACATGGCTATTGTCCATGGAGACGATGATGACATATCCAACGGGAGTCTTCCCTCGCAAGTTCTTGTTGGAAAATGATGCCACGAAGTTAGGACAACTAAGCTTGACGTCTTAGGTTGGTCTTGCACTACGGAGCACGTTGGCATCCTTGTAGATACACATGCACCAAAGGTTCTATATAAAAATCGTTCGCAAATACCACCAAGACATGTTGGTATAATTTCACTTAGGAAAACACCACATGCCTTGGTAGAGCTCAAATCATGCCCTTAGTCCAAGCATAGTGGAAATCCCTAGTCCGAACGAGAGAGGCCATACTTTATCATCAAGAACATAAATGGGTACAACATAACTCATGTGATGCCTACCCCATCACATGTTTAGAGAACCATGTCTAAGCATGCGACTATGTGTAAGGAGCTATATCTCTTGGACCATAACATATTTGGATCAAGAGGGGTTACTCCTACTTGCTTATATAAAAGAATAGAAACAACACGATGCTTGTGCATTGTACACCTTCCTAGCAAACTAAATGCCTCATTATTGTGCTTTCAAATGTGCGCATGTTTTGTGTTGACAATGAACATGGATGCTTCCCTAGGTTTTGAGCCTCGCCTTATGGAAATCAGTTTGCACTCCTAAAGCCTTAACAAGAGCACTTCAAAGGTGTAAAAGGGTTGACGCAAGAGCTTGTTCTTGGATGTGCTCGCCCACCACGCAAGCAAACTATTGGGTAGCATAATGGCGGATAATGATCTGCATCATCATTTGTGCAAATCCTAGATGAATGTGAGCCACAAGAAAACCAAATCCATGCGAAGACACTTTAAGCACTTGAGAAAGGAGTCATGAGTGTATTGCCCCGGGAGGGAAGCATCATCGCCGTCATGGCCCATGAAGCATCCTATCAAGGGAGTCTTTGAGAAAACCCCAAAAGGAGTCGTAAAGGGGGAGTCGTGAAGGGACACACTATGGGAGTAGTGATTCCACACTTTAGAGGTCATTGGTGACACTGAATGAATACTTTTTCACCATGCCTTTCTATTGGAAGGCCTCCTTATTGGTGACATACCAATGCTTGTCCATAGTTGGACATATGCAAGAGAAGGATGAAGAAACTCTGTCTTAAAAGATAAATTCTAGTAGATGAGAAAATACACTAAAAGAGCATCTAATCTAGCTAAGGAGTTTTGGTGATTAATGGCGAGACAAACAAGGGTACTAATTATTTCATATTTGGTCACTATGCTAAGTGGAAACAAATGGCAACTCCTCAAAAAGAAGTTTGCCCAGAGCTCAAATTGTAATTTTCTAGGATTTTAGTGGATCTAATATTCCACATTGAATCTAAGGACTACCATACAACCAAGAGAGGCACACGCATTATAACTAGAATGAACACTTACAAATCTTCAAGCAATCCCTCATGGTTTAAATACTTACTATCTCATTACAAACACTTTACACTTTCATGATACCTTCGGACTAATCGTTCAAAACTACCTAACCTAATGATTTGTGAGAATTGTTCACTAAACTAGTTGCTTTCCAAAGTTTCTTTTCGGAGCTACTTAGTCGTATCCATAACTAATAGGCTATGTCGTTATTCAGACTTCTCTGTTAGGCATGCTCCCCTCGAGGTTTTCCCTGTCTAGTAGTTCCAAGCTAGTAAGTTTGCTTCAACCACAATATAGCTTTGGCACATTTGAGCGATGCTTTTTTGGAACCTCCAATTGGGATTTAGCCTTCGACCAAGATGTTTTCAGAGGGTGCTTTGTTAGGCCAAATACCTCCAAGCAAGAATTGTTCGATATTTCCAACTGCCTCCTCCTTTATGGCTAGACCATGTTTTTTTAACGTGTGGAACCTCTGAGTGATCTTCATCTGATACCTTCAGCTAGTTGGCTTCCAAAGGTAATTTTGGACCACCTGGTACCTCCAAAGTGCTATGGATACTTTCAGAGTGATTTTCCCCGCCTTACTGTTTATATTTTGAACTTATTTGGTACTTCCGGTGTGATGTTCAGAACTTCGAGGCCAATTGCTTTTTGTGTCCAACAATCAAATTTATGGGGTTTCTCTAAATATAACCCCTAGCCATAGAGTTGGATGATGAAAATTATGAAGGCTAAACCCCTTGCGAAGAGAGCCCTTTTGTATCGTGCTTCACCTCTCCTTCTCCAAATCCATGTGTTTGATCATTCAGAGAGACTAGAGAGATCTTATGTGTTATTGAGATTTGCTTGTTAATATAGTTGGGGAGTTCATCTAGTGACCTAGTGTTTTCTTTCTTACTCTTGGAGAGTTTGTGCCCCCTGAACGGTTAGGTCACTTGAAAGCCTTCAAGCTTTTTTTGGATCTTGTAACTGTAGGGCAAAGCCCTTCCACTTTATTCAAACCAAAAAAAATAGTAGTACATATATATATATATATACATGGCTAATTACAAGGATATTGCCCTAAAAATGAAAAAAAACACTAGTTACAAAGGTACTTGTCTCTTCTAAGGGGGTAAGTGAGATACCCATCTAATCAACTCTTCCTTGTATCTGGCTTTAATCTTATAGGCTAGAAGAGAGATATCTTTGGTGAAACCATCTCTCCATTTAGCAAAGGAAGGCCTTTCATTCCTCAACATTTTGCCATTTCTGATAGTCCAAATATTCCAACATGCAGTAAAAACAACCTCAGCAAAAAAGGCTTTGCAAACTCCTTCCTGGCCTAGTTAGCAATAGCACACATATCATTTCCCCCAGGCCAACTGACTTGTAGGTAATTCCAGATCCTCATACTAAAATTACACATGAAGAACAAATGATCTTTGTCCTCTCTGGAAACTGACTTGTAGATAATTCCAGATCCTCATACTGAAATTACACATGAAGAACAAATGATCTTTGTCCTCTCTGGCATATGTTGGGCATAGAATGCAATCAATACCATCATATATATTCCAGGGCCTTCTTTGCAACATGTCCTTAGTATTTAACCTATCCATTATCATCATCCATGCAAACACTTTGATCCTCATGGTGCAACATTTTTTGCAAATCCACAACAGGATGGGATTGGAAATAATTGGAGGTTGAACCAAATCATAGTACCTTTTAGGTGTAAAACCCTTATCACACTTTCTCCAAAGCCCCTCCCTCCTCTTGAGAGTCGCGGTGCTGCCCCTGCTCCTCTCACCCTCTCCTCCGGCGGCCTCGCCGGCCGGAGTGGGAAGGGGAGACGAGGCCGGCCCCCTCCTGTTTATAGTAGGTCTAGTCTTTGCTTTCTGCAGTTTTCCCATGTGGAGTATGGCGCTATGCCGATGGGGAGATGGTCGCCGGAGTTCTCGAGCGACTCCTGCTGGCTGCTGGTGGTGCTTTGCCTCTCCATGGAGCTCTCAAGGTCGGAGCTGAAGGTGGAGGGTGAGTTTCCCATGGCGTCTCCTCTAAATAAGCTCGGTGAGGCATCAAATCTGGAGTTTCTTGGCGCTGCTGTGCCTCTCTTCCTGCATCTCCGAGGTGGGGATAAGGTGGAGGAGGCCATGGCGTGGAGTTCTTCTAGATCTGCTGCTCAAGGGGTTTCGGCTGCATCTTTGGAGATTTTCTGGAGCAGATTCTCAGCAGCTCATCTGCGATGGCAGTATGCTGTCCAGCTGCTGACCCAAATGGCCGTTAGGCGGCCGCTCCGAGCTCGGGTATCAGCCTTGGGCTGGTGCCATCTCTTCTGCTCCCTCCCGGCCAGGGTGCCAAAGGGGAGGGTCTTCTTCTGCTCTGCTGCGGCGTTCATCGCCTGCCTATCGCCAAGTGGTGTTGTCCCCGGAGATGGCGCAGGTGGTCGTGGTGTAGAGCTCGTCGCCGGTGGAGAAGGACCCGATGGCGTTTTCCAGTATCGAGTTAGGGTCTTTTCTGTAAAAGTTGAGGACTATGCTGTAATTTCCATTTCTTTTGAGGTCCTCCTTGTAATTTGTAAGCCCACCGCTCTGAAGTAATGCAGTCTCTGGACCCTTTGGGGTCCTATCCTTGTTAAAAAAAAACTTTCTCCAAAGCCAAACATCATTGCTATCTGGTTGCCTATTCAGAGAGGATAGCATCTGCCGAATGTCATACGATTCCTGATAAGCAACATCAGACGGGGGTAGATGAAACAATGATAAAATGTCATCACATTCCAACACCTCCTTCACAGTGATGTAAGGATCTTTAGCATAAGAGAAAAGCCTCTAGAAGCTTTGTTGTAAATGAATAACAGGCCTGGAGTGTTGCCAGAAATCATTCCAGAAAAGTATTGTGTCACATTTGATTACTTTTACCCATGTGACATTCTTGAAACCATCAACCAAGTTGAGAATGTACTTCCACCAGTAAGAACCACATGCAAGAATATAGGCATGGAGGACATGGCAGAATTAAGCAGTTGCAATCTGCCACCCTAATCTAAGAAGGATGAGCTTGCAGTCAACCTCCTCTCCATACAATCAACCAAAGGCAGCAACTCCAAAATCCTAGGCCTAGTAGTGCCCACAGAGAGACCTAGATAAGTGAAGAAAACTTTCCTAGTTGGCAACCAAAAACTCCAGCAAGCCTCAAAGCCTCCTCTTCATTAATATTAATTGGCAGTAATGGAGATTTATGATAATTAACTACGAGGCCAGTAGATTCGGCCAATGTAGCTAGCATTTTCTTCAAAGAAAAAACCTAAAAGTCCACATCATGCAGGATTAGAAGTGTGTCATCAGCATATTGGATTATGTGAAACTCCTTTTCATGGCATGGTATGGGGAGATGCAGCTCACCCCTTTGAAGCATCATGTTTATGATAGATTGCAATAAATCAGCAACAAGCACAAAAAGAAGGGGGGGGGCAGAGGATCTTCTTGCCTGACCCCTCTATGACACTTAAAATGCCTTCCAGGTGTAGAACTACACGCACCAGCCAGTTCACCCAAACGCTCAAGCTGATGGAGAATGGTGGGCTACATTTATACGTCAACACGCCTCCTCATGTGTGGCTCCCTCAGGCCTAAATGTGGACCCAAAGTGGGCTGCAATTTAATTGCGGCAACTGGGTCGTGAACTCAAGAACACTTGGCTCCGATACCATGTAGAATTGCACGCACCAACCAGTTCACCCAAATGCTCAAGCTAATGGAGAAAGGTGGGCTATGCATTTATACGCCAACACCAGGTACACCAATAAGTAGTATTGACGAGGTTTTAGAAGCTAGAAACTCCTTAATCCATGAGATCCACCTGTGATCAAAACCCTAAGCTTGAAGGATTTGGAGGATGGCCTCATGTTCAACTGTGTCAAATGCCTTCTCAAAATCAAGCTTTAGTATCACAATGGGTCTCTTAGACTGGTGCACTAGTGCAGATATTCCAAAGTCCAGGACAAACAGTCTTGAATAGTTTTAGACTTTATAAAACCATATTGATTCTTGTGTACACAGTCCATGATGACAACCTAAAGCCTTCAAGTTGTGGAGGAGCCAATAGTTTGTACAAGGCCAGAGATCGCCTACTCGATGTGGAGACCTACCCCGAGTTAGGCTTGGACTAGGTGTCCATGGTCATGGAGATAGGTGGGCTTAGACCTTGGCGGCTGGAAATCAAGATCTTTGTGATCTTAGGACTAAGTGTTTGATCCTCCACCAACGTGGGCGTATGATGATTGCACCAATAGTCCAACCCTTAGGATACATCTTCGTGCTTGGAAGCCTTATCTCTTGCCCCCTTTACTTGTTGCAAGTTTTGCTTCCGCATTATTCTCTTAGTTACACAAACGATCCTACATACAACCCAAATGTTATAGCTTGTGTTGCGTGAGCGGAACTAGGCTCAAGTTGAGAAAATGTTCATCTACCAACATGGCAAGGAAAACTTCCCTCGATCAAGTTTTGTACACCGTGGCACAATAGAACTATGTCGTTAGGAACTAAGAACAAATACAGCTAAAGAAATCGCCAATGGGCATGGCAGTTGATACACACAAAAAGTGGCAAGGGGGCAACATCTTGTAAGATAGCCTTGAACATCCCCTCATGAGCCAAGGTAGTAGTGTCCACATTTTGCAGAAATTAAATTCCTTTTTATATACCTCTAGGCATTTGTTTGGTTGTAAGTCTGAGTGCTAATAGGTAAAGTTTGCTTCAGAAAGGAAGCATTGTGCCAATCCATACCTATTAGGACTTGAGTTGGGTTTAGCCCTCATAAACTAGGCCATTTTCCACGAGGATAAACCAAGTTCCTCAAAAAAAAAAATCTGAAGTAGTATTAGACCAAAAACCATCTCTCCCCAAGGCCCTCGTAACCTATGGACTCAGGTTGCCCATTGGCTCCTTCGATTGTCACTTGGAGGTGTGCCCAGACAACCTGGTGAATGTGCACACAAGAATACTATAGAAGAGGGGGGGAGACCATGACGAGGTGGGTAGCTGCAACTCAGGGACCTCTTCACCCTATTGTACCACGCATCATTGTGGATCCCTTGAGCATTGAAGGAGAGGACATCAAAGCATAAGAATTAGGACAAAGTAAGTATTGTGGCAAAACTAGATGACTTGAGAAGAGGAAGGGCACCATGATGACATGGGTGACTACAAACCGGGGGAGGTGGTTTCATCATATATATTTTGGACGCCACAATCATCAACAACAAAAAAGGTTCTAGTGTTAAAGACATGAGAGTAATCAAGACGAAAGTAGTAAAAACACAAAATATGAGATGTGACAATGGGCTCTACTTAGAGATAGAATCATTTGGTGGAGGGGTTTGGTGTAAGAATGAAGTTTGCCACAAGATACGAGTCGAACTAACAACCTAAATCAAAGACATGAGTTAAATGACCAAAACTACACCTTCTTAAACGTCTTAATGGTCTCATCAAGTTACCTACTGAAGTTTGGATCGAAGTCTACATTAGATATAAGAATATATAGACTAGAATTGCTAAGAAAAACCATATAAAAGACTAACAGTGAAATTTCTCCATATAAAAGGCTAAAGTTTAGCTTTAAATATACAGGCTTGGGGACAAAACCCAATAAAAGCTTTATCTTTCCTAATCAATAGATTCGTATTTTTATGAATGCATAGAAATACATGAAAAAATTAACACTTAATATATTAAAAGGAAATTTGGTGAAGGGCGTGAAAATTAGTGCAACACCATATATTCTCTTTTATAAAAACAATTAATTCTTCATATATTATTAAAATTTACTTTATGGTCAACATTGAAAAGCATAGATACACTCGGGCGACTCTTTATAAGGTAGAATACATTAAAATTTTGTATGTATCACTAAAATTATTTTCAACCAAGTAAAAAGAAAATCTTACGAAAATAAACTTCAAATATGAAAGGAGTCCACACTGAAGTACTAAAAATTTCAATATTCACTTGAAATGCTAGTTTACAAAAGAAAAATGTTCGAACAAATTCAAGTGTCTATATATGAAAGAATCGTGCGAACAAAGAATATTGGCGTAACATGATAATTTTATATCATTGTAGGCACCATCAACACCATACGAAGCAAAGTTCCTGTAAATCCAGTTTTTGCAGGAATTTCCACTTGAGAGAATATTTATCGCGTAGAATTTCCTATGACACCTTTTAAAACCAAGTTAGGTTGAGAAATGCAAATGAACCTTCAAACTTTAGAAATCACGGTACCATAGAAATCACGAACCCGCAATCAGATCATTACATGCTATTGTAATACATCTTTGCGCAAGACGTTCCTTTTCAACAATTTCCATAAAAGGTTTTGAAACGACGACAAAGTGACATCTATTCCATAATAGAAGTACTAACAAGGTCAAATAATTTCCGATGCATTCGCCTATTTCCAATTCATAATGTATAGTTTACTTGATACAAATTAGGTACTAAATCTACAACTCTTACTTTCAAAAAATTCTTCTAAATCTTCATGTATATGCATGCAGAAAATATTCTTGTTCATTAGACATGCACCAAAACATTTTGCAATATATATTATAGTGTATAAAGAATAACTACATGTCATATTTAGGCAAAATTAGTCAAGTATCATAGCATCATCTATCCATTTGCTCAAATGCCAAGCACAAAACTTATAACACCTGCTAGATACAAAGAATACACTTAGTGTGGACATCTTATAGGTAAACACCACTTTTTATTGAGCTTACATGAATCTAATTGGATGATAGCAATGATCTATGTACCGCATTGGATATCTAGACAATATCTAAGATGATATGCGACATCATCCTCTCCTTATTAGTTACCCGTTACAAAGACAAATTTGATATGGAGGCAAAGAAAACGACGCAAGAGGTGAAACATCATCCTCCCTCCTCATCATCATGCCTATGTAGACAAAAAAATTGTTGTGAAAGTCTAAGAGATGGCACCAAATGTAGAGCACCGAGAGAGGCCTTATTTTGACACACTCTTGCTAGCCCAAGCCTTTTTCCAATGATAAATATTCCTCATGAAAGTTCACTATGGGGTCTTTCCATGGATAACGGGTCATTTTAGATAACTTATTGACTAGATTTTATTACCATGAGTAATTGGGACAATTGTGTTTGATGGATCTATTGTATTTTATTATTATCAACATATGGAATTGGCGGAAGGAGTATTTAGTCAAGAGGATATGCCTATATTGTTGGATGGCCAGTGTAACTCGATTGGTTGAAGTCTCGAGAAAAGTGGTCATATTGTCATGTGAAATCTTAATGCATATGTGTAACATTCTTGAGGACTAGTGAGTTCTTCAAATGGATCCGAAATGACCTACCAAGGTTATGATTGTGATTTTACAGAGTAATGTGGTTAGCTTCTTGCGAATCATATGATAGATTGTCGTATTTTTGACAAGATGGGGTACAAAAGCATGCACTAATTAATTACATGAAGTGCTTGATTAATGATATTAACATATTCATACTACATGTTGTTTGTTGGAAATGTTGTATGTGTAAGAGTATGCTAGTTGGCATGATTGTTATGACAAAACGGTAGTATCAAACAACAATGGGTGTTGACTTCGTGGATACTGATGTTAGAACTTGTATCTATTCACCTAACATACAAGACATTTTCTTTGTGAGTTTTGGTAGAATTTGTAGCATTACATTGTTAAGTATATGTGGACTGCCTAGCCATTTCATCAGTTCAGACTTTTGGTTGCGTTGGCTAGTGCATGAAGTTAACATAGTATCAGAGCCTAAGGTCTTAGTTCAAGTCCTGGCATTCACAATTTATCCAAAAAATGTTTGTGCCCCTTTCGTGTCCATGTTAGGCATATTGAGCCATACCTACGATTCTAGTCTCGTGTTGACTTCCCACGCCACACGTGAGGGGGGGGGGGGGGGGTGGTTGAAGTGTATATGTGGATTGCCTCGCCCTTTCCATCAGTTCGGACTTTTGGTTGTGTAGGCTAGTGCATAAAGCTCAATATAAATGGCATACTTTTGTGGTCACTTGGGGGTCATGTGGACTGTATGTTAGAAATATGCCATAGAGATGATTATATTTCTATATCCATGATTTATTAAATAATCCTTGAATACTATCATTTGTATTGATTGGCAAGTATGTGCCTTGTTTGTGAAACTCTATTCTTAAATGATTATTCTAAATTAGTCCCTACTCGGAGATCATGTGAGGAAACATATTAAACTTAGATTAGCACATGTATTGGTTGATGACCATGTTTCGCATGTCGTGGATGTGGAGATGATGAACCAATAATATATAACACATGCATGTGAAGGAACTGGGGTGGGAAAGACGAAACTAGAGACAAAGCGTGAGCGCTTTCTAGTTGTCTTTTACAATGAGTAAACTATGTCCTTGGATCTAAGATTGTCACATGTACTTGAGATGTGTAGTGACTTGCTTAGGGTTTATCAAACACAAATACATTATTGATTAGTTATAGAGGTTACTTTTCTTATTTATCATATAGCATGTTCTGAGGCATGGTCATGGAAGATGGGATTTTCCACTCTATGTAATGAGAGAGATATCTAGGCCCCTCAAGTCATTGGATCAAAATGCATGGCTGTGCTATATACGTTTAAATTTTTTAACCTAGTAATGGACTTTGAGTCATGTGGTCAAGAAAGAGCGGTCGATCCCGAGCTTGGCCAATATTGTGAAGCAAAGGGAATGGCAAGTATTTAACATTGCCAATGTTTGTCTGATATGATCTTTACGTGCATGATTGGGAGTTGGCACGTCCTGCCAACTTGCGGTCGAGTAGTACTCATGTCATGTCCAAGCGTGCATGAACTTATAGGGTTGATCACTTAAGGGCTAGAGCCTAACTTGGATTAGGATCCAAATTAGGTCAGGTGCTGAGTCCTTATGCGCCTCTCACGTAGAAGCCGATATAAGAAGTTGTGTGCCTTTTAGAGTTAGCCAATTTTGAATTGTTTAAACCAAGCCGTCACTTGTCCAACACCCAAAGTTGCGTTCAACAATATGGGCAAGTGGCGTTCTTCCCTGAACGTGTGGATACCTTGGAGGCGTTGCAACTCTGATGCTTGGACGAACAATAAAAGGGAACTACGAGAAGAAGATAGTAATATGGCTTCACGACATCGACACAGTACATCAACTCTACTTCGGATATGGGTAAGCGTGTCTAGTGGTAAATTCATGATTGATAACTACACATGTTCCTGGTTTATGCGGTAGGATGTTTGGTCTGTGCTAGTATAGTCGAACCAGTTTTCTTATGGTGGTCTCATAGCCAATGTTCTTACGTTTTACATTCAGGTTACATACATATAGTGGTATATATATGACTTATTGCATTGGTTGATGTGATCAATTATACATGGTGTTCGTTGATGGATTACTGGTTTCGTTTCCGTGATCGTGATGTTAAGGTCGTAACACCACACGCAACACCACATACTCCTAGCAGTTGGATTCACTATCGAGCTAGACTATGAAACGTAAAATCATCTGCCACTCGTGAAGATCAAAACGGTTCGTTGAATCGAAATGAAGATTTATCGTGATCATGCGATCGAGTTCTACGTTAGCTCCAAAGAGTCTTAGTTGGATTTAAATGCCATAGCTTGCTGCACGCGAATATCAATTGATTGGTCGAATTAGAACAATATCGATATATGATGAAACCGACAAATATGATTTACCATGTGAAGAATAGCATGGTCAAGGCATAGATTGGATATGCATTCTTCATTGTGGTTTTGACCGTTGTCCAAACCCACAAGGTGCTCTGCTCCGCTAATCCCTATCAACCAACGTCGGTCGCTGGGGCGCCATGAGGGAGGGCGCTAGCCGTTCGACCCTAGCAAGGGTCGATGCCCCTCTGAACCACTTTTGGAAGCTCCTTTTATATCGTAGAATGCCCTAACGAGTTGTGGATTCACATAATACGATATAATGTGATTCTATGCATAATTTGTTTTTGCAGGATTGATGTGTATGATATGGCCCATTATGTATGTGATGAATGTGTGTATTTTCCATGACCTGCGAGTCATGAGTACGTCACCCAAGCTAAAGCCAATGAGCTATCATTAATTGTATTAACGACATGTGTGTTAACTTGTGATGAATTCATTTTGCTATGTAATTTATTACTAACTGTTAGGGGTAACAACTTGTATTAGTACTTGGAGGCACATTGTACATGGACCATACAAATGGAGATCATCATGGAGAAGAGGAACCATGGTGATGGAGATCAGCACAAGAATGTGACGTGGATTTATTCATGTTACTTTACTCATATGCATGTTATATGGTAGAAGTAGAATGGCCCCTCACATAATATTAAGTAAAACTGATGCCCTCCCAATTAAGAACCTATTTGGCAACCCTTCGCTCCTCTGAATTCTCAACTCACTCCTCATTTCTCAACTCCTAACTCCACTAGCATATTTTAGAATTTGGAAAAGCGTTCGACAATCAACTCCAACTCCTTACCTGCATTTTTGCTTACGAGACCAAAAAAATAAAGTGTTGGTATTGTCAGCAGCCATTGTTCAACCAAGCTTCACAGTTACTCAACACACAATGGAATGTGCACTAGAGTTCGGCAGAAAAATAGGCTTGGGTCCTGACCTTGTCAGGCGTGTGTATGAACGCGGTGCCCTCGTGACACAAAATTATGCCTTAGTTGTGCTAAGGGTGTGCTCGATTTTATTAACTCTGTTCCAAGGCCTTCAAATCTTCTTTTTCATCATAGTCGACTTAGGGACAGGTTTGATTCCCCAAGGTTCATCTGAGTTGACCTTGAGTCACACCACTCAATCTTCGAGTCTATCAAGATCCTTGGTCGCCATGTCAAGGCTCTTCTTATTGCAACCGATGACGGCCTTCATGCATCCCCGGACTATGATGACCCCATTCAGCACAGGGATCTTGAGGCAAGAGTATGCATAGTTGGGCATGACCATGAATTTGAGTGTCAGCCGTCCAAGTATGTGGTTGAATGTTGTTTTCAAGTTCACGACATCGAAGAGCACCTTCTCATGGAGGAAATTGCACACAATGGTGAAGAAATGGACAAGGTAACATGTCCGATAGGTTCGGCAGAAGATCCACATACTTCATTAGAAGAATAGCCTACACAGCTTGATTGACGACCTTGGCATTTATAGGACGTCCAAAGCGCAACTGAAAGTGACGCCAAGTGAAATCCTTCCGTCAATGAGCACATGGGCGAAGATTTAGTTAGCTATCACTTGGGTGAGACTAAAGGGAAACACCTGGACTGAATTGAGTTTTCAAGGTTTTTCTCTTGATCAAAGATGATGACGGTGTCCGGTCATTTGGTAGCTGCTTTTGGGAAGTCAATGATGCCAACTTTAGACGACCATGTATTGCTTCTTGGACACGTAGGAGCCGATCCTCCTAAATATATGGTCCAGAATGTGGTCCAAAAAAGGGCTGGTGTTGTTGTCTAATTATGTGTCCACCTTAGCGATCGCCAACTGTTGGCCTCTTTTTGTAATGCTTCACTCCATTTGAACTACCTCGATGTAGGTGCAAAATTCTTGAGAGTATGCTTGTGTGTTTAATGCATGAGCACCACTTGTTGAAGTCGGCCTAGCCCCATGGTGGGAGTTGGAGAGCTACATAGGGGTTCTTGGCCAACTGTATTCATGAGGGGGGCTAGGGGAACGCACCCTCCCACTTCTTAGCTTTTCATGAATGGACGAAGGTCCCTACTTCTTAACTTGACCATCCGACACCTTATCTAGCCCAAAAAAGATCTCGGGCGGCCTCTGCGACCTATCGACACTTTTTACTTATTAGAGTGCTCCTTATGGATCGATGACACAGTCTCCAAGGTCACCGACCCTTCTGATGCGAACGGTCATGGACGCTTCTTTTGGCTATTCTTCCCCTTCTTCCTGGCATTGGCCTTCTTTGCCACGAAAACCATCGGGAGAAAGGGTTGTCCAAGAAATAGAAAAGCTTGGTAGGATATCCAAGGTTAATGCTTTTCCCAGATCCAAGGTGGAAAGCCCCTATGAGCAGTTTCACAGCCATCTCGGGAGCATGGTTAAAGTCTATCGGAGTTTCCTTCCGACGGCGAGGTCGAGGAGACGGCTAGATTGTTCGGATGAGCACATGAAGGGGAGGTCGGAATGGTAAATGGGACGTTAGAGAGGATTTACCAAGGTTCGGGCCCTCCTTGAGGGATGTAATACCCTACTCTTGCCTTTGTTATTTTTCTCTATTCCAATCAGTTATCTCTCTCATGATTACAAGAGTGCTTCTTCTAAAAGAAGGCTCACCCCCTTCGCAGGTCCCTAGCTCCACCTTATATACCAGCGGGGCTAGCATTACATTATGGTCCCTAGGATGGACCCAAGGTCGACTACTCAGGTAGCATCGTCTTGGCTCCTTTCGGGCAGGATGACGCGGGAGCCCTGCGTATCTAGGAGGAGGGGATGCCCATCCCGGAAAAGGTCATCCATGGCATCAAGGGCCGAGCCCTGTCATCCTTGCGTTGTGACCTCGTCAGTAGCCCCCGAGTGTCGGGTGATATCCTCCATGTGTAGGTTACTCGGGACTTGTCAGAATTTCCTTAGGCGCCTCATGAGTATCCTTGGGAAAGTAGTGGTGGTCATGGAGGTAGTAGGGGAGGGATGTCCTTGTCTTCGACTTTTCTTTCGAGGATCCCCCCCCACCCGCCTCTTGTCCGGGGTATCCCCTTATCCTTGTTCCCACCTTACCTATCCTCTAGAAAGGAGCTTGTCTCAGGAATCTGAGGTCGGCCCGTCCTTGTGTCTTGAGGTTATAAGGCCTTTGGGCGTGGGAACCAAATTTGGGGCTTTTCCTTTCGGGGGCCTCCTCAGTGAATTCATCCGTGGTAGTATGGGATCTTGGCCTATTTGTTAGTCGTATCCCACGTTCCTTCGGAGTGTGACATGGAGGCGTCTTCCCACAAACATGTTATGCGCTGCCAAATAGGATCATCCTATATCAAGGCATCAATGTGGTTGTGGGAATTTGGGAGGAGGGTCGCGGGAACTTGACCTTCAACCTCCACCGCCTCGAATGGTTGTTTCGGGTGTGCACCCGAGGAGTATCGGCTAGGGACCTCGCTGCTGAGGCGCAACCACGTTGGCCTGAGGGGCTGGCTTGTGTTGGTCTTCATAAGGCGAGAGGGGCCTCCCTTGGGTGTGTCGGGGATCCTATGTCGTCAAGATCCTTTAGTTCAATGTCGATCTTGTGGGTAGGGTGGCGATTCGCTGCACTTGGGGTAAGCGAATCGCCTGGTAGGTGCACCCATAACTGGTTGATTTCATGTCGCCTTTATGAGGAGTTGCTTCGAGTCTTGTCTTGTAGCGTTGCTTCGGGGCGGCGATTGGGTTCTCGTACGCCTATAAAAGGCGGGTCGTCATGGGGGAAAGGGCACAACACAATCTTCCCACTTCCTTCCTCTTTTCCCATTGTCCTCGTTTCTCGCAGGCCCGTGACGGCTTCACCTCCCTTATGGCGAATGGACCCCACCGAGGGTCCGGCGCCGGCTCCTGCGACATGCTTTGATGCAGGGGAAGATGATTCTCGCTTTTATGCAATGAGGATAAAGTACCACATGAGAGCAACGATGCATGTGCCATTGTTGAACGCGAGAGCTCATGTCCAACGAGGTTGATGAGGACAAGGAGCAGTTGGTCTTGACAATCATCTCCTGATCGATCGACGATGCGATGCTAATGTGAAGGTGGTTCTGTGCTAGTTCCTCACAGCTATAAATAAGGGGAACACCCAATCGGTTGCAGTTATCGCAACACCAAAATGAAAAAAGACTTTAGCTATGTGAGGCAACAAGTCACCAATTAGCTTGTGGAATTTTAAGTGTTGTGAGAAATGAGAGAGAGAGAGAGAGAGAGAGAAGACGAGTGATTTATTTCCAACACTTCGAGGTTGGAGCCTAATTCGGATTATGATCCAAGTTAGAGCGTGCACCGAATCCTTATGGACCTCCAACATAGAACTCTGTTACGTAAACGTCTATATCAAAAATGGGGTGGGGTGGGGGTGTTTACCCATCATGGTAAAACTTGCTAGATGGTGACTATATGTGAGATTAAGCTCATTGTGTTTACCGACTCTTATGTTGACTAAAAGTTTCGCTTGCTATTTGCAAATATTTTACACTATTGTCCAATGTATTTGATCAGGGGTACTTTTGCGTGTTTGCAAGTGGATATTTCACAGTTTAAACCTTACTCTATTGGGCTCATTGCATATTAAGTTGGTCACTAAAGATATCTGACAAGTCTTGCAATTTTTAATAAGTTAACCAAACTTATGAAGTTAAGAACAAAGATATACAAAATGAACATAAGGAGAGGAGTCCCCTATACTGAAGTTCGATGTATGTGTACAGAAAAGTAATTTTACATGAAGGACCTCATGGGAAACTGGCAATGTCATGGATTATGATAACCTCACTTGGCTAACGAGTTTTTCTATTAATATATTTGACAAACCAACTTTTCCTTACTTCCGCACCTACTTGCTCGTAGTAAATTTTAAAATAAGTCCAGCTAGTGACATTTTAGTAATTAGAACTAAGCAAAAATAGTATATATAATTTAATAAACTCATTGTTGAAGAGTTTTCATTTCTTAAACAACTTCTCATCTGAGTTAATCATATTAGTGTATTACAACTAGACAGATACTATTTCAAGATTGTGTGACTAAGTGAATCTGGTGATACTACATCTTACGTGTTACCGCCGCATGGCAGCACAATGGTGACTTAGGTGTGGTATCACAAAAGAATGTGGTATCATAAGATATTCTCATGTGACATACTATATTTTCCATGAGATTGGGTCATGTTAATCCTATTTGCATAAGTAGTTTTGGCTTATTTTATTGTTTGGCTCGTAGTTTTTATGCAACCTTTTCAAAACATGTTATGGAATTAGTTCACCATGGTGTATCAACCAAACAAGAAGCGAAATAAAACAAGCAATTTTATATACTCTTGTTATTTTCTTTAAATATTCGATACAAAGATTTTGTATCAAAAAATTATATTTTAACGAATGCCTGATGGATGGCTACTAGTTTTGTAGGCTTGTGACTCACTCTACATTGAGAAACCTCATTGGCTAAACAATTCTTGCCTACTGTAATGTTTGCCTGCAAGCTTCGTGATTTTATAGCTACTTTTCAAAACAAATTCATTTAGCACCATACAAAATGAGCTCTAAGAGCAAGGCCACCTGCCTCTCGCTCCTAAATATGTCCTCTAAACCCCTGCTAGGCGGGGGACTCCTTACTTTGGCGACCCCTTTGTTTTGCACTCCAACCATCTCCCATATAATCTCCTCCATATCTCTTGATTTTCTCTTTATTGAATTTTAAAAGATAAATAAAAAATGGTGAACGAAAAACAACAAACTTCAAATAGGGTTCGGTGATTGGTGGTGGCTCCGATGTACTCCGGAAAAGCTCGAGTGAACTTCGCTAGGTGGCCACGATGGCCGACGGCAAACTCCGACGGTTGGCCATGGTAGTTGATGTCAAACTCCGACGGTCGATGGCGGGAAGAATTGTTCATGGTAGTTGGTGTTTTGGGGGAAGGGAGGAACCCCACTATTCCTAGCATGTAGGGAGAAAATGGGGTGGGAAGGGGAATTGTTGTTTTAAGGAGGTGACTCGCAAAAGAGATGGAGTGAAAATTTTGGCATTTTCCCTGAAGTAGGTGACACAACGGTGCTAGGGGGTGGGTTGGCTCTAATTGTTTTTTGCAACCAAACGTTTGATTTTTTTCGTCTCATCACTAGTACAAAATTTGATGAAGGTGCCTTGTCTCCCAGTTACTGTTTTGGTAAGATTAGTGGGATCTAATGTCGTTTGTCAAGATTATCTCAGGACACTGGACTCTTGGTGATTGTCTACGAACATCAGTGACCTTGTATTTCAAAAGGAGAAAAAGGCGATGGTTTCCAAAGACTAAAGTTTTTCGGTTTAGTAGTCATAGGAAAGCCACGCTATTAAGAGGGGTTGTGATGTTGAGAGTGTTGAGAGTGTTGAGGAAATCCATATCCTCATATACATTACCTTCCCCACTAGCCTTCGTCAAAATTAGGGTAAAACCAAGGTTAATAGTGCAGTGCATATGCCAGATGGTCCGGGTGCCCGGAGTCCTGGACCTGGGTGCCATGAGTAACTCAAGAAGAAAGCTTGTGCCTCTGGTTGGCCCGGGTGCCTGGAGGGAGGGCAACCTCTCGGCATACTCCGGGTTCCCAGAGTCCTCATACTCCAAGTGCCCGATCTTCTCCAGGTGTTTCACCTCTGAGTAGTCCAGGTGCCTGGGCCTTAACCTCGAGTACCCGGAGTCCCTAGCGGGGAAATGGCTCTTTTGACCCGGGGACAGGTATAAAAGCCCCCCATTCTTCCACCTCTCAACCTAACCATTGTTCAAGTTGCTCCGGCATTCCCAAAACCCTAAAAGCTTGATATCCTCCATTCCCTCCACCCAAACACTCGGTTACTTGGGGATTGGAAGAAGTTCACTCGATCTACACTTTCACCAAACCGATTTGTGTTCCCCCAACTAGTTCACCAACAGTTGTTACTCTTGGAGGTTCGGTGCGTAGGTGGTAGTGGTTCATATGGAAGCTTCCTTGTGTGTATTGTGCTCCGGAGACGTATGCAAAGATGTGGCCGCCGCCTTTAAGACCAACCCTAAGTGATTCAAGGCTTATCGGTTGGGGGTGCTCGAGGAGAATATGGAGCCCCCCAGTGGTGTTTCAGAGCCATCATTTTGGCACCGCTCAATAGAGATTAGCACTTACCCAAGGAAGTGTGAACTGCAAGATAAAATCCGTATTCCTGACTCACTTGTGGTTAATCTTTCCCGCACTTTCCTTTGCTTTGTTTGCTTGTGGGCTTGCTGATTAGTTTGTTGGCTAGCTTACTTTGCTTTCAGCTTTCTTGTCATGTAGGTTATGTTCATCTAGTTCCATATCTAGAGATCCTATTTTATCCACAATTCTCTAAAATTGGTAACTAAACTTAAAATTTGTTCTCTCCTATTAAGGCCCCCACCCTTCCAGTCGACCGCATCGATCCTTTCAACAAGCATTAGCAGCGCCCTCGAAAGCTCTTGTTGCCCAAGAGATCGAAGCGACCTATAATACCCCCACAGAAGGCGATTATTCTTGTTATAGGGAGAGCCGGAGGCAGTTAGAATTTTGAAACCGCTTGCATGAAAGATTGGAGGCGGTTGGCACCACAAAACCTCCTCTAATTTCACACCAGCGCAGGTGGTTTCCCTCTAGAGACTGTATGCGGTTTGTGAGTACCCTGGGCCACAGCCTTTCCCTTCCCTTTGTGAACGGGTTCTAACGCACCACGTTAGTCATTTTTCGTCAAGTTTCCTTCGCTTGCACAATCCAAGGCAAAACTCTAGCACCATCGTTGCAACATTCACCTCGCTGAGCATGCCAGATTTTTTGCGCTTCTTTGCTGGTGATCGCCGGTGACCTATTCCTCCACCGATCCATGGCAGAGCGGTGGCAGAACGGCCCATCCGCGCGTTAGGGGGGCATCAGATCCGCTTATCCACAGCGGTGGCAGATCCAGTACGGCAGCGTAACTCCCGAGTGTTACCGGCCTTCACGAAAATGATTTTTTGTAGAGTTAGTTGATGTATGCTTATAGTTTTTTGTATTGTTAGTTGCTGCTTATAGAAGTTTGTTTAGGATTTAGAGTTGAATTATTCTAATGGTGGTGCACTAGCCTATAGGCCGATGATGAAAGTTATAAACTTCACACATATGTATGCGTTGAAGAATAAGTTAAACTCTTTAACATGTTAGCCAATGCAGTTATGTCTTTGATGTACAAAATTAAGGTTCATTTTGTTGTCTGACGTTTGAATGTTCTATGTATCTCTTATTTACCAGTCTAGTTGAAAACTAAATGACATGTATTCTCTTAAAACGGATATTTATTTTAGTTCCATTGCACACAAAAACTGGCTATGGATTTGAGGTTTCGAGAGAAAGATTTTGTTAGATCACAACAATAAAAGAAACCAACATAGTCCATTAGGTTTGCCTCCACCACATGCTTCTTGGAGAAGTCGGGAGAGTTAGCAAAATGTATTTCTTTCCCTTGAGCAATTGAGAGGACACTCGGGAAATGATGAACATGATCTGGACAAATTTGAATGATGTCTGTCCTCATAACCCCACTGCCTAAGTCAGGTATGATCTTCTCGACAAATTACATCAAACAAATAAATATCATATTTATGATCTTAACATTTATGTATATCACAGGGTGTATTATCTTTTAGTTGCATTACACAAAAAAACTAATAGAATTGGAGTATGACAAATGACTTCTTCACTGCACTAGTCATCATATTTTAAGCTTAACTAAGTCATCAGATTGCTTATTAATAACCAAGTTTCGTTGCATTCGATTTGAAATCAGTTAACCATGTTTTCCATATGTAGATCAATTTTTAGCCGCACTGCATAAAATGAACAGGAGGTTAGTCAGAAGTAGGTTTTGTGTGCAATGTCACCACATAAGAAGATCGTCCGTGGATACGAAACAAATCGGGCCAGCTAGTGGCCGCATATATCCACACCCTAGCTATTGTGTTTGCAATG
The DNA here is from genome assembly GCA_011799875.1 of Thinopyrum elongatum. NCBI lineage: Eukaryota > Viridiplantae > Streptophyta > Magnoliopsida > Poales > Poaceae > Thinopyrum > Thinopyrum elongatum. Next base: position 552,671,674 of record CM022299.1, on the reverse strand, counting down.
GATTGGACTTAGGTATGATATTTTTATGTACATGCATTTCATAAATCAATTAATATCTTATGTTAGTTGTCTTTGACAAATTTTGTTCTATGCAGAATTATGTTTTGGTTACACTGCACAAAAGAAGATGATCAGTGACCCTGCAAATTTACCTATTGGAGTAGGTGTTTTTATCCTTCGATTTTAGGTGTTTTTTAGTCTGTTTAGGTTTTGTCCTGCTCGGGAAGGTGGGGCGGCGACAACTCTCTTAAGATGGAATAATGTTCTCCCTGCCTAGGCTCCCGGCGGTGTGGCCGCTTCGTTGAAGGGCGTGTGGAGGTGTGTATCCGGCAGATCTCATGGGATTCAGTCGGTATTGGTCTTCGATGGATCCTTGTGGACCTGTCTTCTTTTGTCTGTGTTTATGTGTCTTCTTTTGTCTGTGTTTATGTGTCTATTGGTTGTATCCTTCCGATCAATACTTCTCTTCATCGGCGACGGTTCGTGTTCTGGTGAGCCGGTCCTCTGGAGTCTTAGCACAACGACTTCTCGACTGTCTACTACAACAAGGGGCGTGCCTTTGCCTCGCTCCAGGTCTTGTAGTCGTCGCTAGGTGATCTACGGACATGGTTATAATTATTGTTACTTCTTTTGTTCTTTGTACTGTAATAATGTTTGATGAATAGACCGAAAGTTTTGGGGAAAATGAAGTGTTTTAAAGAGTGGGTATGAATGTGCATATGCATCTACGTTATCCACTTATCCTCGGTGTTTCTAAATAAAGAATTAAAAAGTTGCGTGTGTACTTCCAGTAACGAGAAGGAGGGGATGCAGACAATGTGTGGATGAAGATGACGACTTGCATTCGTAAGGTGGCCTCGGAGGAGTTTGGAGTGTCCAGGGGAAGGAGAATCAAAGCTAAGGATACCTGGTGGTGGAATGATGATGTCCAGAAGGCGATTAAGGAGAAGAAAAATTGTTTCAGACGCCTATACCTAGATAGGAGTGTAGACAACATAGTGAAGTACAAGATGACGAAGAAGGCCGCAAATCGAGCTGTCAGTAAAGCAAGGGTTCGGGCATATGAGGACCTCTACCGACGGCTAGGCACGAAGGAAGGCGAAAGAGACATCTATAAGATGGCTAAGATCCGCGAGAGGAAGACGAGGGATGTTGGCCAAGTCAAATGCATCAAGGACGGAGCAGACCAACTCCTGGTGAAGGACGAGGAGATTAAGCATAGGTGGCGAGAGTACTTTGACAAGCTGTTCAATGGGGAGAATGAGAGTTCTACCATTGAACTGGACGACTCCTTTGATGAGACCAGCATACGTTTTGTGCGGCGAATCTAGGAGTTTGAGGTCAAGAAGGCTTTAAAAAGGATGAAAGGAGGCAAGACGATGGGCCTTGGTTGTATCCCCATTGAAGTGTGGAAAGGCCTCAGGGACATAGCGATAGTATGGCTAACCAAACTTTTCAACCTCATTTTTCGGGCAAATAAGATGCCAGAAGAATGGAGACGGAGTATATTAGTACCAATTTTCAAGAACAAGGGGGATGTTCAGAGTTGTACTAATTACCGTGGAATTAAGCTGATGAGCCACACAATGAAGCTATGGGAGAGAGTCATTGAGCACCGCTTAAGAAGAATGACAAGCGTGACCAAAAATCAGGTTAGTTTCATGCCTGGGAGGTCGACCATGGAAGCCATTTTCTTGGTACGACAACTTATGGAGAGATACAGGGAGCAAAAGAAGGACTTGCATATGGTGTTCATAGACTTGGAGAAGGCCTATGATAAGATATCGTGAAATGTCATGTGGTGGGCCTCGGAGAAACACAAAGTCCAAGCAAAGTACATTACCCGCATTAAGGACATGGACGATAATGTTGTGACAAGTGTTCGAACAAGTGATGTCGACACTCATGATTTCTCGATTAAGATAGGACTGCATCAAGGGTCAGCTTTGAGCCCTTATCTTTTTTCCTTGTGATGGATGAGGTCACAAGGGATATACAAGAAGATATCTCATGGTGTATGCTCTTTGCGAATGATGTGGTGCTAGTTGACGATAGTCGGACGGGGATAAATAGGAAGTTAGAGTTATGGAGATAAACCTTGGAATCAAAAGAGTTTAGACTTAGTAGAACTAAAACCGAGTACATGATGTGCGGTTTCAGTACTACTAGGCGCGAGGAGGAGGTTAGCCTTGATGGGCATGTGGTGCCTCAGAAGAATTCTTTTCGATATTTGGGGTCAATGTTGCAGAAGGATAGGGGTATTGATGAAAATGTGAACCATCGAATCAAAGCCAGATGGATGAAGTGGCGCCAAGTTTCAGGCATTCTGTGTGACAAGAGAGTGCCACAAAAGCTAAAAGACAAGTTCTACAGGACGGCGGTTCGACCCGTAATGTTGGATGGCGCTGAGTGTTGGCCGACTAAAAGGCGCCATGTTCAACAGTTAGGTGTGGCGAGATGCGTATGTTGAGATAGATGTGTGGCCACACGAGGAAGAACCGAGTCTGAAATGATGATATATGAGATAAGAGTTGGGGTAGCATCAATTGAAAAGAAACTTGTTCAACACCATCTGAGATGGTTTGGGCATATTCGACGCGAATTTTTGTCTAAAGAGACCACCTGTCCAACAGAATTGACAGAAAAGACCCCCTCCGGATGAAATTGTCAAAAAAGACCCCCTCGGCCGTGGCGGCAGGCGCGGCAGGCGACACGTGGTACCTGCCGCCACACCGGGTGGCGGCAGTACTGTTCATGCACTATTCACACAGCGGGACGGTTTTCGAATAGTAGGACGGAAACGGGAGCGATGTGAACAGTGCTGCCGCCTACGGGCGTGGCGAACTGCCGCCACCCGGTGTGGCCGCACGTGCCCCGTGCCGGGGGAGTACCACGCTTTTCCCTCGAACGAAGCAAAACGCCATCTCAAAAGCAGAACACATGCCCCTGCTCATGCTCATGCTCATGCAAGGTGGTGGTACCAATACTAGCAATGCACAGATAAAAAAACCAAGATGCTAGGCAGGTTCGTGCAAGGTGGAACGCCTGCCGGGGATTGTCTCAAGCATATGGCGTGCGCCCCGCAGAGCAGCCGTCTGCTACCGCTAAGCTAAGGGGAAATCGTAGAAAATCGACCGAGCGCACGCTGCGGTCCGCGGATTCTATCAGGCGAATTCAGACTTCAGAGTACTACCTTTGCAGAGGAGTGAGTAACTGGAGCAAGTAAAAAAAAAAGGTGCGTGGCGGCGAGCGTGCACCTGGAGGAGGCGTACTCGTAGAGCTTTCCGGCGGGGGAGAAGACGAGCAGCGCGACCTCGGCGTCGCAGAGGAGCGAGAGCTCGAAGGCCTTCTTGAAGAGCCCCGAGCGGCGCTTGGAGAAGCGCACCTGGCGGCTCGTGCGGTCCTCGATCCGCCGCAGCTCCACACGCCCGCGCCGCGCCATCGCCCACCGGGAAAGCTAGCCTCCTCCTCCGGCCGCCGCTCGCCTCTCTTTTCTCGCTTCCTGGTTGGTAAGGGGTCGGGGAGTGTGGCGGGCGCGGGGCGAGGCAGAGAGGGGAACTCCGACTCGGGCCACCGTGGGGGAGAGGGGAGGAGGCGTGAGAGGGACGGGTCGTGTGGTGACGTGGGGTCCATGTGGTTGACGGATTGCTGTACACCTCAGACGGGGCTCTCTCGTGGCCCCTTATCTTGGGCTCCCAAGCAGCTGCCTGTCCCCCATATGGAATCGAGAACGTCGGTATCCCCTGGGTCTTTCTGCTGCGCGCACACAGCCAAGTCGTATTAACATGACCCGACTGATTATTTTTCGGCAATGACATGACTGATGGATATACATTTCGTTGCCTAACAATACTTTATCTAAATTCATCCTAATAAAAAATTGCATGATACTGCTACTTCTCAATCCACTCCACTCTTATTTGGTGACGAAAAAGGTCTCCCCGCTTTAGATTATAAAGCAACGACCAACCGATATAACAAGCTTGCTGGGCCGCAGCACAAACAAACCCAAAAGAAAAAGGAGAGAAAGAAAAAAGAAGCAAATGTCGACGCCGGCAGCACAACTAAGCGAAGATGGCCAACACCCGCTGCACCCTCCGGAGAAGTACCATCACCTGCCAAGCACTCCGAAGCCTCGCGTACCAAGCAACACCTTCACGAAGGAATGCGACAACGACGCCGCTGCTGCCCGGACAAGTCCTAGGGTTTCCCCCGGTACATGGATGGCAGTGGGGAAGGGGTATCACCGACGCCCCTCAGGAGGGTCCGGCAACGCCCACGGGCGCAGCCGCACCGGTGGCGAACGAGCCGCCAGAGATTTCTCCTGCCCTGAAACCACCACCGCCACCCCAGACAATCGGAGCGCGCCGCCCAACATGCCGCCCACCAGCCTGCGCCACCACGGACACCGCACCATCTTCACCATCTCACTGAGGCCACCAACACGAGACCTGGAGGTAGGACGAGGAGACACCGGACTCGATGATAACCGCAACGCAGCCGACAGGAGGGAACCACCTCCACCGCCGCGCGGAGCCGACCGGACATAGCAACAGGGACCTGCCAGGCCGCCACCGGCCCGGCCGGACCCCAACGTGTCCGGACAGTCCCTGCAGCCACGTTGCAGCACGCCGGCCGCCTGAGGCATCACCACCGTAGCCACGGCCGCCTAGCCTCACCACCAGGGAGCAACGCCGTCGCGCCCCGACCCACAGGCCCGCCCCAGCCCAGATGGGACCCGAAAGGGCCCAGATCTGGGCCGAGCGGGTGCCGCCAGCCAGCCGCCCACCGCGCCGCCCTGCAGCCAACGGCCACGCCGCCGCGTCGAGAGCACCTGAGGCCCGCAGCGCTCCGCCACCGGGCCCCACCGCCACTGCCCGAGCAGCACCGCCGCCGGGCAGGAGAGAGCCCCGACTCCCCCTCCAGGCGCGCGGGGAAGGGACATCCGCCACCGTCGGCGCCACCCGGGCACGCCGGAGGCCGCTGCTGGCGGCGGCGAAGGGAGAAGGAGAGGAGGAGGTCGAGACGGGGAGGAGGGCAGGGGCGTTCTGCCGCCTCGGGGGGCGACGGGAGCGCAGGGGGAGGGGGAGGAGGAGGGGGAGAGGGAGGCGGGCCGGGGGACGCGCGCGCCGGCAGCCGACGCCGGCTGACGGGGGCGAGGGAGGCCGGCGGCGGCGGGGAGGAACCCTAGCTCAGGGACGGGCCCCCCCTTGTTTGGTGACCAACAGAGAGAATCCAAGAGACACTGTTTTGCTTATAAAATTCACTAATCCAGAGAGAATCCAAGAGACACTGTTTTGCTTATTAATTTTTAGAAATATTATGCCGATTTTTTTAAAAAAATAATACATAATCGTCCCTCTGGTAGCCGACAGGCGCTTGTCGCCTGACCGGTGGCCGACTGGTTCCTCTCGGCCAGTCGGAGGCCAACAGCTGGCCTTTCGGCCATGTGGCGGTCGACGAGTGGCCAAGCCACGTCGTGTGCACCCCATCAGCCCGATGCATGCTGTCGGTGCTCGGGGCCTAGGCTTGTCGGCCACCCGCAGGACGACAGGGTGTCGGCCTCGCGCCCACACCCCTTCTCTTCCTTCTCCTTCCCTTATCTTCCTCTTCCTCTGTTCTTTCCGACAGGAGCCTACGGATACCAGCCGCCTATGTTCGGACATGATGCGTCTATGTCTGGATCCGTGTGGGGGAGTGATCAAGATGCTGAGTAGAACATACAGGATCACATGTCGCAGCACACCCAGTGGATGAACATGTATTCGACTCCTCCGCCAGGTCCCACATAGGATACACAGTATGACCATGACGGGTCCGAGATTCCTCCTCGTAACGTTAGGGCACCCCACAGTTCGGATGGTCGACGCCTCAAGCACCGCCTGAGCGCCATGGCAGACGTCGTCAGTGACGCTTGTATCTATCAGTAGAGACATGACTATCTACTTATGTATGAGACTTATGTCTATTCTATGTATGAGACAAATGACTATGTACTTATGTATGAGACATATGCCTACTCTATTTTAGTACTCTGTTATCCAATGTCGTGCACCAACTACAACATCATATTTAGATAGAACATACTCCTACTATAAAACAGTACAAACAACTGGATTCAACTACATCTCAATTAAACAGTAGGTAGGACTGAACTTACAAATACGACCTAAAAACTACAAGAAGTCATAATCTTCATCCTCCGTCGATGCATAACTCTTGCCCTTCGACGATGAAGAACTCTTGCCCTTCGACGATGCAGAACTCTTGCCCTTCGACGATGGGGAACTATTGCCCTTCGGCATGAAGATATCGTCTTCATCCTCGCTGTCGGTAGTTGATACGTCTCCAACGTATCTATAATTTTTAATTGTCCCATGCTATTATATTATCCATCTTGGATGTTTTATATGAATTATTATGCTATTTTATACTCCCTCCGTCCCAAAATTTTTGACTTAGATTTGTCTAAATACGGATGTATCTAGTTACATTTTAGCGTTAGATACTTCTGTATCTAGACAAATCTAAGACAAGAATTTTGGGATGGAGGGAGTATCATTTTTTGGAACTAACCTATTAACCTAGTGCCCAATGCCAATTGCTGTTTTTTTTTCTTGTTTTTGTCTTTTACGGAAAATCAATACCAAACGGAACGGAACGAAACTTTTTTACGATTTTTCTTGGACCAGAAAACACCTAGGAAGCTTCGGGCGGAGGCCAGAGGAGCCACAAGAGGGCCACAAGCCCAGGAGGCGCGCCCTGGGGGGGCACCCCCAAGCTTGTGGGCCCCTCGAGGCTCTCCTAACCCTAATCCTTGCTCCATAAATACCCAAATATTCCCCGTATACCAGAGGGCACACCAAAAATACTTTTCCGCCGCCGCAAGTTTCTGCCCTCATGAGATCCCTTCTGGAGACCTTTTCCAGTAATCTGCCGGAGGGGGATTCGATCATGGAAGGCCTCTACATCAACCTTGCTGCCCTTTCGATGATGTGTGAGTAGTTTACCACAGACCTACGGGTCCATAGCTAGTAGCTAGATGGCTTCTTCTCTCTCTTTGATCTTCAATACAATGTTCTCCTCGATGTTCTTGGAGTTCTATTAGATGTAATCTTCTTTTGCGGTGTGTTTGTTGAGATCGATGAATTGTGGATTTATGATCAGATTATCTATGAATATTATTTGAGTCTTCTCTGAACTCTTTTATGCATAATTAAGATAGCTTTGTATTTCTCTCCGATCTATTGATTTGGTTTGGCCAACTAGATTGATCTATCTTGCAATGGGAGAGGTGCTTTGTTTTGGGTTCAATCTTGCGGTATCCTCACCCAGTGATAGAAGGTGTAGCGAGGCACATATTTGTATTGTTGCCATTAAGGACAAAAAGATGTTTTTTACCATATTGATTGGATCTATCCCTCTACATCATGTCATCTTTCTTAAGGCGTTACTCCATTCTTGTTAACTTAATACACTAGATGCATGCTGGATAGCGGTCGATGTGTGGAGTAATAGTAGTAGATGCAGGCAGGAGTCGGTCTACTTGTCACGGACGTGATACCTATATTCATGATCATTGCCTTAGATATCGTCATAACTATGCGCTTTTCTATCAATTTCTCAACAGTAATTTGTTTATCCACCGTATGCGTTCTTTCAAGAGAGAAGCCTCTAGTGAAAACTATGGCCCCCGGGTCTATTTTTATTATATTATTTCTAGATCTATAAAACAAAAAACCCAAAAATACCTTGCTCTAATTTATTTACTTTTATTTAGTTTTGCACTTTTATTTATCTTTTATACCTATCTCTATCAGATCTCATCCTTGCAAATAACCATGAAGGGATTGACAACCCCTTTATCGCGTTGGGTGCAAGTATTTGTTTGTTTGTGTAGGTGCTATCATTGGAGACTTGTGTGTTCCTCCTACTAGATTGATACCTTGGTTCTCAAACTGAGGAAAATACTTATCTCTACTTTGCTGCATCACCCTTTTCTCTTCAAGGGAAAAACCAACGCAAGCTCAAGAAGTAGCAGCAGTCCATAAAAAAGTATGCTGCAACCTTTAAGTATGTTTCACTCTGAGATTGTTGCTTCATCCATCTTCCATGCAACCTGAGAAATTCTTTCCATATCTCCTCAAAGGTCCTGGAAGGCTACCCGCACCTACTTAATGCGTGAGCCAGCTCATTCAGTAGCGTGTCACTACTGATGATTTCGTCCCACGGAACTAATATGTTGTCTCTCCTGAAATCGACGGCCAAACACAGAAGACATTTGGACATACCAGGGTGAAAACTACGATCAAAAGGACATCCGGACATCTTGGCGAGACTATGACACTACACTAGAATGCTTACCCACCCTAGTGCTGAGGGTGTTTTATAGGTTGAGAAGACAAAAAAAGGCGCGAACTCGGAAGCGGGAAAATATGGCGGGCGATATAGGTGGGAACTACAAAGTGGGAAAATATGGCGGGAACTAGAAAGCGGGAAAATATGGCGGGAGATACTGGCGGGACCTAGAAAGTGGGAAAATATGGAGGGATCTAGAAAGCGGGAAAAAGTGGAGAGAGATACTAGCGGGAAACGGCGGCCCGAGATATAAGCGGAAACCCAGAAGTGGGAAACATAGGGGATGGGTGCATGCACATATCGGCTTAGAGGAAGCCAATTAGACCTAATCAGCCTACAGGAAGACAATTAGTTCCAGTCAGCCATTAGGTAGCTGACAAGATCTCTAACCAGCGGCCGATAGGGCTGTCGGCCACACCTAGGCCGACAGGAGGCCAATCGGCCACCCTATAGCCGACAGGGTGCCAATCTACTTTCTCCTGGCTGACTGGATCCAATCGACCACCAGAGGGCCGATGATGTATTATTTAAAAAAAGGCATAATACTTATGAAAAATAATAAAAGTGTATTATTTAAAAAAAATAGCAAACAAAAGCCGGTCGCCTCGAAGAGCAACAACTCACCCGTAATTCCCTTGCCAACGCACTACCCACCCTTAAATGCCTAGGAGGAGGCGACGAGTTGTAACACCCCGAGAATCATGCTACAGTAATATCATGCCTAATGATGCCATGTCATCATAATTAAGTTGCTAATCCTCACTTTGTTTCAAACCAAACTCAAATTTAAATTTAAATTTCAAGTCAAAAATTTACATCTTCAAAAATGCAAACAAAATAGTTTGGAATTTTGCAATTAATTCCTAAGTAATTATGTTGAGGAAACAAACATCACTAAAATTCCCCAAATGCCCCTCGAAAATAATTTAGTGGTCCAGCAACAACTAAATTGGCCTTTTCAAATTCTAAAAATGGTTAGATAACTCCAAATGGCCCCAAACTTTTTGTAACACCTAGCAATAATGTGCTTGATTTATGTGCAAGGTCTCACATTTAACAAAACTCTTTTAGTATTAAAAATCAAATAGAAATAAGAGAACAAAACATAACACATAAATAAAAATAAAAATGCCTAATGCCTACTATTGCACTGGGCTTTGACTTGCCATAGTGTGGCCCAACCCGTGCACGCTGGCCTTTTCCCCAACCTCCCGCTGCCCCCTGGAAAGGCCGAGCGCCTTCGCTACGGTGCCCGACCCACCCTCGCCACTGCAGCCCCCAGGATGGATAAGACCACCCCAACCCCCTCTCTCTCCCACCCCGAAACCCTAGACCCCTCACTGTTTCCCCCATCACTCGCCCCCTTCCGATTCCTTCGACGCCGCCGCTCGCCATTGCCGCGGCCCCCCTCGCAGGCGTCCGCCTCTACCCCATCGTCGTTCTGCACCACCACTCCGCCCCATCCTCCCCGAGTCGCCCCCGAGCTCCCTGTGAGCCCCTCCTCTGCTCCACCCCGTTCCCCCCTCGATTTCCCCTCTGAGCCGACGTTGTAGAACCGCGCCCGATGTGGCCACCATGGCCGGAACTCGCCACGGCCGCCCTCGAGCTCCTGCGTGCCCTGGGATCCACTGCCCGCATCCGTGGCTGCGCGCCTCGGGCCCGCTCGCCTCGCGCCCGCTCGCCGCTACATCGCCCACGCTGGTCGCGCGCGCCGCTGTCTGTGGCTTCCCCGCGCGCACCCACCCGCGCTCGCGTAGCTCCTGGGCGCCTTGCTGACCGCGCGCTGCTCGCGTGTGTTGGTGTCAAAATCGGCGGATCTCAGGTAGGGGGTCCCGAGCTGTGGATCTTGGATCAATGGGGAACAAGGACGAAGGTCATGATGTTTACCCAGGTTCGGGCCCTCTCGAAGACGTAAAACCCTACGTCCTGCTTGATTATATTGAAGTGTATAGGATGATTACAGAGTCGATCTACCATGAGATCGGATGAACTAAACCCTAGGCAAGTAGGATGATGGTTGTTGTTCTAGCCTCTACGGACTAAAACCCTCTGGTTTATATAGACACCAGGGGTACTAGGGTTACACATGGATGGTTACAACGAGGGAATAAACATGCTGAATCTTCTATCTTGACTTGGAGGACACACCAAGACTTCGAGGGTTTCCTGTCAGGACACGGAGTCGCCTTATAGCTCGGCCTTGTGGTAGTCGTATAGTAGCCCACCTGTCCGGCCCATAAGAGATAGGCCGGCAGACCAAGGACCCCCTAGTCCAGGACTCCCTCAGTAGCCCCCGAACTAGCCTCCAACGCTGGTGTCTCATAACTCCCGGAGTTCGCGCACTTGAAGTCTCTGGCTTGCGGGCGAGTTCTTCTCCCCCTATGTGTTCGGAGCAATCCCCCTTGGCCAAGCCTCTAAAAGTTGCTTGCCTAAGTTCGGTTATGAGCTCAACTGGGTTATATCCAAAATCCGAATTATTGATATTGCTTAGCCTCAAAGGCCGCCCGCCCAAGTGTGAATAGTGCCTTCACCTGACAACTTTCGACGAAAGGTTACGGCCGGTCACAAATGTCGAACCGTTGTGAGAACTCGATGCGCAGTTCGAGGCAACTCCTTCATTGGCACGCCTCATCAAGGCGGAGATCGTGCCCCATTATTTAAGGGATATGATCAATGATTTCGATTATCCCACTCGCGCATAACATCACGATTATATTGGGAAGCGGTGAGGGCGAATAAAATGACAAATGTTTGTGAAGTGGGGGAGATGAAAACGAGAGGCAAATGGCAAATAATGTAAATAGCAAGGAGATGAGATTTGTGATTAGGAACCCGATAGATGTTGATGATGTCTCCCCGGCAACGTCGCCAGAAATTCCTTTTGATGTCTCTTGAACTACGTCGGTATTTCCCCAAAGAGGAAGGGATGATGCAGCACAACTACGGTAGATATTTCCCTCAATTATGAAATCAAGGTATCAATCCAGTAGGAGAACCAAGCCACACTATGCAAATGGTATCTGCACACAAAGAACAAATACTTGCAACCCGACACGTAAGAGGGGTTGTCAATCCTCCACGGTAAAAAGATAGATAGATTTGTGGTAGATTGGATAAATAGCTCTCGATAAAACGCGAAATAAAATAAGTAATAAAAAGTGCAGCAAGGTATTTTTGGGTTTTTGGAATAATAGATCTGAAAATAAAAGCGAATAAAAATAGATCTCAAAGCAAATATGATTTCACTAGTGGCTTGTCTCGAGAAAATAGCACACGGTGGGTAAACAAATTACTGTAGGGCAATTGATAGAACATCGAATAATTATGATGATATCCAGGCAATGATCATTATATAGGCATCACGTCCAAGATTAGTAGACCGACTCCTGCCTGCATCTACTACTATTACTCCTCACATCGACCGCTATCCAACATGCATCTAGTATATTAAGTTCATGGAGAAACGGAGTAATGCAATAAGAACGATGACATGATGTAGACGAGATCTATTCATGTAGGAATAGCCCCCATCTTGTTATCCTTAATAGCAACGATACATGTGTGTCTTGCTGCCCCTTCTGTCACTGGGAAAGAACACCGCGCGATCGAACCCATCACAAAACACCTCTTCCCATGACAAGAAAAATCGATCTAGTTGGCCTAACTAAACCAAAGATTCGAAGAAGAAATACGAGGCTATAAGTAATCATGCATATAAGAGATCAAAGAAACTCAAATAACTTTCTTGGATATAGATCTGATCATAAATTCAAAGTTCATAGGATCCCAACAAACACACCGCAAAAAGAGTTACATCAAATAGATCTCCAGAAGACCATTGTATTGAGAATCAAAAAGAGAGAAGAAGCCATCTAGCTACTACCTACGGACCCGTAGGTCTATGATGAACTACTCACGCATCATTGGAGAGGCACCAATGAGGATGATGAACCCCTCCGTGATGGTGTATTGATTGGATCTCGTGGTTCTGGAACTTGCGGCGGCTGGAATTTTTTTTGTCGACCCCCTAGGGTTTTTGGAATATTGGGGTATTTATAGGGCGAAGAGGCAGTGCGGGAGGCCACCGAGGTGGGCACAACCCACCAGGGCGAGCCTGGGCTCCTGGGCGCGCCCTGGGGGTTGTGCTCCCCTCGGGCCTCCCCTCTGGTACTTCTTTAGCCCATCTTGTGTCTTCTGCTCCAGAAAAATTCTCTAAAAAGTTTTGCTGCGTTTGGCCTCCTTTGGTACTGATATTCTGCGAAGTAAAAACAAGCAAAAAACCACAACTGGCACTGGGCACTATGTCAATAGGTTAGTCCCAAAAAATGATATAAAGTTGCTATAAGATGATTGTAAAACATCCAAGAATGATAATATAACAACATGGAACAATAAAAAATTATAGATACGTTGGAGACGTATCAGCATCCCCAAGCTTAATTCCTGCTCGTCGTCGAGTAGGTAAATGATAAAAACAGAATTTTTTATGTGGAATGCTGCCTAACATGTTCATCACATATTCTTTTCTTTTGTAGCATGGACATTTGGACTTTTATATGGTTCAAAGAAATAGTCTAGTTTTGACATGAAGATTTGAATACTCAAGCATATCAACAAACAACCATGTCTTTCAAAATATCAACACTAAAGAAAGTTATTCCTAGCCCATCATGCTCAATCATTGATCAATTCATGAAACACACTCGCATATTAGCTACATCCAATGCTCAAGTACGATCATAGTGCCCCTTAGTTGGTGCTTTATAAGAGAAGATGGAGACTCAAGTAAAAATAAAATTTGCATAAAGTAAATAGATAGGCCCTTCGCAGAGGGAAGTCGGGATTTGTAGAGGTGCCAGAGCTCAAAGCGAAAATTGAGATTTTTTTTTGAGAGGCATACTTTTCCCCTCAACGAAAACGACCTAGTAATTCCCAACACTTTCCATGCTAGATATATCATAGGCGGTTCCCAAACAGAAAATAAAGTTTATTCCTTTTTCCACCATTCGTTCACAATCCATGGCTTGCCGTATCCACGGGTGCCTTCCATACCAACACTGTCCAAGGAATTTATTATTTGACAACATAAAGTAAATTTTTTTTTATTTCGGGACTGGGCATCCCTATTACCGCCGTACTCTCGTGCAATGACAAGTGAATAAACACCCATCTTGAGAATAACACATCTAGCATGAAAAATATTGGCCACCCCCTGCCTTTTCATGAGCGGTACAAGCACACAAAAAGAAAATTTATTTTTGAAAATTAGAGATGGCACATACAAATTTGCTTAGAACGGCACGGGAATACCGCATATAGGTAGGTGTGGTGGACTCATGTGGCAAAACTGGGTTTAAAGATTTTGGATGCACAAGTAGTATTTCTACTTAGTACAAGTGGATGCTAGCAAAAGATTGAGAAGCAACCAACCAAGAAACGAAAAATCACATAAGCGAGCATTAAGCATAACTAACACCGATTAATGCACCACAAGTAGGATGTAATTTCATTGTATAACTATTGACTTTCATGCTTGCATAGGAAATCACAAACCTTAATACCAATCTATATCTTCTATACCTATACTAATTCTAGACTTCCAAGAAATTCACACGTTAATTAGATTTTACAAGCCGTTCATCTTGTGGGACCAAATTATTACGGTGTAGATTAACTGTATATATCCCCCTTAAATAAAAAGATTAATTGTATTATATAATAGAAGGCAAAAGGTCTAGATTAACCGAATATGTAATACAAGGCAAAAATAATAATTGAACACTCATCAACTAGATATACATGGAGGTACGAACCTTCTAAAGTAGATATATAAAAAAAGGTACGATCCTAACCTCCAACTTAACAATTTAAGCCGGTAGCACGAAGCCTTTGAGAACAATATATAGAAAAAAAAAATTATGTACGAACCTTCTAAAGTAGATATATAAAAAAAGGTATGATCCTAACCTCCAACTTAACAATTTAAACCGGTAGCATGCAGCCTTTGAGAACAATATATAGAAAAACATTCTCATCAAAACCTACGTACTAATCCCCTTAAAAAAAACTACAGATTATTCCATCGACTATCTCTTCCCCATGGGTTATCTTTTCTCCGTGAAAACCGAATCTACACGATTTCTATCCCTCATCCGTCTCTCTACAATGGCGGCCTAAGTAGCCTTTGTGGTACATGTGTTCTTCCGATCAATCTACAATACTACATGGGCAACTTCCATCGAATGATTTGTATTGGACAGACAGATGCTCGCAGCAGTTCTTTCCTCCTCCTTCGGTAAACGAATCTAACCCTTTTTTTTGCTGAAAAAACGCATCTGATCATCGCTTCCTCCAATTGATTCACCGGTGCAAGCCATACCTAAATCAGCGCCTCTGTTAAATTCGTGTTAGGGCAGGACAAGATCGGGAAGCCACCTCTCTAGCTCCGGCCGAATCCATGGCGCCTAACGTATCATCCTATCAGCAAGAGGACTTCCATTAGAGGTTCCCTCCTCCCGGATTGGCATTGTCACTATACATAATCCCATTGTTGTTAATGATTCATTGGTTGTTCTGTCCTATAGTGACGGATTTGTCCTCACTCCCAGGCAAACAAATCGCAATGGCATCATGGAGATCAAAAGATTTTACGAGCCACCGTCTACTCAGTTCTCATACGTACAACTTATCGGTGAGGTATACTAATAAATCTCCTCTCTAAATCAGGCTAACACGATGCTTCTTTGATTAAAAATCATGAAAGAACGGGAAGGTCTTGGCGACCTACAACCTTCGGTAAGAGCACTGATCATTGATCAATTTCTTGCTGCACCCTTTATAGGCTTTTTTTTTTATGGAAACACGATCTGCTGAACATGATGACAAGTGATGGCTTGATGGGATGAATCAGAGATGCACTAAATGCTTCGATGACAAGTTGTAAGCTTGATCAGTTGATGCGTTCGATTTCCTCATGGATGACTACCTTTATCTGAACCCCTTGACACACGCCACTAGAATCTCTCACTTCAGGTGCAGCAGCTGAAACTTTAATACCGCAGGTCTGTATGTCTTTGCAAGGTTAGCCCAGTACTCCACTTTACATTCAGTTATATGAAGTAATAATGACATATTGTAGTCTTCTTGCTGCTTCTACATAAAAATTTAATTGTAGAAAAAATATAAAATACTAACCGTCCATCTAATTGGTTGGAATTATAACGGTTCAGATTTAATTTGTGATCTTGCTCGGGAGTCCGGAACGGTATTTGGATGGAAAAAAATGAACTGTTATACGTGTACGTACGTATGTATGATGCTTGCGCTTCTAGCCATAATCAATCAACCTCTTTGTCACGTCCAAGGAAAAATTAAATTATTTGTTAAGTCAGCTTTCGTTATCTCACTTTCTCTAGACAACTCCCATCCTGCTGCATGTCTCCTTTACTATGTACTGCCGCAAGCTAACTGTGATGATCTTCTCCAGCTTTCCCGGATGGATATACTGAGATGTCACCACTGGGCAGATACCTGCTGCCGAACCTAAACCTTTTTATCGGGACACACATGGCGGCCGAAGACTAGACATACTTTTCGATGATTGCTGCCCAAGCTAAACCTATTCATAGGGTTGATATCCTATTGCCGGAGAAGCAATAGTAGCAACCGCACCCTTCTGTCCAACGATGATATCATCAGTCTGTTATGTGGTTGACACTTACTGGCAAAAGGTATGCACAAGTGACAAATTGTTTTTTTGTGTGAAATATAGTTTTTTGTGTGCTGAAAAATATAATTATCCATCTTAGAGTAAGGCATGTTACCAAATAAATTAGGGCTCAACCACATACTCACAAAAGGTGTGTACAAGTAACAGATGATTTTTTTGTGTGAAATAGAGTATTTTTGTGCTAAAAAATATAATTATCCTTTTTAAAGTAAGGACTTTTACCAAATAAATTAGGGCTCGAGGAGATTCAATTAGTAAACATATAAATCAATTTTGTGTGTGAATATTGTCATATTGTTGAAGTACATGTTCAATTTCACGTTTTAACTTAAATACATTGCTTCCATCGTGTGTCACTTGCAGTCTAAAGAAATCTATCTCGAGGGAGGCACCGAACGTATGAGCCAGCATCATCAACTTCAAACTAACCTAAAATTAGCTGTGATGAGCATCATTACACATCAAGGCATGTACTATCATGCGTTGATGCATGGAGTCAAAGTTACAATGGCAACATCGACATCAATGTTTTTATCCATAGATCGATCAATAATTTTCTTTTTCTATTGAGGGTTGATCCCTAAATTCCTTTTTTTGTTAATGCCTGTGGCAAAATTGAAGTTATTCATGTGTCTCCTTCAGGTTTGTTGTTTGCTGCAGCCCATTCATGGTGAGGACACATGACTCATTGATGCTTAGGGGGTGGAAGGATGCCCACATGACTACTGAAATAGGACCTAAGAATAAAGCTAATTAAGTATGACGAATTTATCTATGAGGAAAACATCTTTAGCACTTCGAGCATAGGAAATGTTCACACATCATGAGTTAAAGGACTGCAATCCAAGGGTATCGACCAGGATGACCATGAACAACATGGCTCTCTATAGCTCACAGGATTATAAGATAGAAAGCACTTCGAGCATATATAAAATTATGAGCGCACTTAGAGATTACAAGTCATCGACAAACAACATTTGTCTTTCAGGAACTCTCTTGAAATGCTAGGCAACTACAAATCACAGTTCAGAAAATATCATATGAAATACCCTTCTTTTATTAATGTACTTAATAAACAGTGCACTAACTAGAACAATGATATATTTCATATATGTAGTTCTAGGACATGTGAGAAAATATATAAATTATGCTGAATATAACAACTGGGCCAACAAGTAGTTGGCATTTTGTCTTAATTAACTATAAGTAGCTGATTTTTCTATGATAAATCCATGTTCATACCATATACCCATAAGGTGGCTTCTAAAGCTTTGTTCTTTTAGCGGTAACTCCCCAAAGTACTTAATGGTTGGATGACATAACAACTGCTTTGTTCCCAATTCCCAACTATATGTGAACCTATATATCCTTCTAACTCATGATTAACATAAGCCAGAATAAAAGGTAAAATAAGTTCGCCGAACACAACGAAGAACATATGTTTTGTTTTTGTAGTACCACTTAATCTAACCGTGCACTAAAAAAGCAACCTTAACTCGATGTAATCTATCGAAAGAATAATTTTGATCTAATATATAGGTTGCTAATTAAACACGCAAATTGAGTAAGTTCATCCACTTAATTTAGCTGGCACGATTATTTCATCCTCGCAAATGCATGCATGTCATAGGCCATGCTTCTCTGGTCCAATGGGAAATAATGTCATGGATAGAACAGAGTATCTAGGGATTATATCATACTCATATATATTACAAGTAGTTTATACAAGCGTGAATAACTGATTTCCAATAAATCTTCCCTCTTTTGGTCTCTGTTCTCTTGCTTGAAATTTCTATACTATGTAACCACTTTGTCACTAAATTGAATATACAGAGAAGCATGGTTACTGAAAATAAAGAAAGTGAACGAGTTAGAAGACATCCTTCAAATCCCTATTTGTCACTTAGAATTGAACTGATCAATTTTTTTTTTGAAGACACACTACATATGCTTGAGATTGCAGAGGATAGATGGGTGTTTCACTTTTTTCTTTTCATGTAATTTTTTTCGATAAAAATACATAATGCTTATTGACTAGCCCGTGCGAATGCACGCGTTGACGACTAGTATTCTTACTAAAGCATAATTACTCACCAACATGACTCACATATTACTATCATCATATCTCAAAACTATTACAAGGAATCAAGTTTATTTTGTCCAATGATCTTTATGAAAGTTTTTATTATATCCCTCTTGAATATCTATCACTTTGGGACTAGTTTCATATATTCCAATTGCTTTTGATAAGCTCAAACAAATTTAAGTGAAGAACATGAGCATAAAATTCTCATCTCTCAAAATAATATAAGTGAAGCATGAGAGAATTTCTTCAAAATTACTAACTCTCAAATAAATCTAAGTGAAGCATGAGAGAATTTCTTCGAAACATATTAAAGCACACCGTGCTCAAAAAGATATAAGTGAAGCACTAGAGCAATTCCATAGCTCAAAAAATTTAAGTGAAGCATAAAGAGTAATTCTAACAAATCATAGCATAATTTTGGCTCTCTCATATAGGTGTGTCCAACAAGGATACTTGTGACAAACTAAAAAGCAAAACAAGCAAATACTCATATAATACAAGACGCTCCAAGCAAAACTCATGATATATGATGAATAAAAATATAGCTCCAAGTAAAATACCAATGGTCGCTAGAAGAAAGAGGGGATGCCACTCGGGGCATCCTCAAGCTTAGTTGTTTGTTTCTCCTTGAATATTATCTTGGGGTGCCATGGGGCATCCCCAAGCTTAGGGTCTTGATACTCCTTATTCCTTCATCCATCATGATCTCACCCAAAACTTGAAAACTTCAATCACACAAAACTTAACAAAACCTTCGTGAGATCCGTTAGTATAAGAAAACCAATCTTTACTTTAGGTACTATTGCAAACTCAATCCAATTTTATTATTGCATTATATCTACTGTATTCTAACTTTACCATGGCTTATAGCCCCGATACAAACCATAGATTCATCAAAATAAGCACATAATGCAAAGAAAACAGAATCTGTCAAAAACAGAATAGTCTGTAAAGACTCGAAATTTTCTCATACTTATGTAACTCAAAACATTCTGAAAAATTAGGACAACATGGAAAGTTTGTATATCAATCTTGTGAATTTTTTTTAGAAGTTTTAGTCTCTTCTGTGAATTTTGATAATTATTTTACTGGACGCAAAAGTTTCTGTTTTCTAACAAGATCAAATCAACTATCACCCAACATGATCCCAAAGGCTTAGCTTGGCACAAAAACTAATTAAAACATAAAAACACAATCATAACAGTAGCATAATTGTGCAAACACTCAAGAATATAAATAAAAAGGTAAAAATAAATTTTATTCATTGGGTTGCCTCCCAACAAGCGCTATCGTTTTATGCCCCTAGCTAGGCATAATGCATAGATTCAAGTATTGTCATCTTTAGTTTTCAACTCCTCAATCAAACACTTAGAATTCTTCAAAGATTTAGCATATAAATTTTCAATAACAATACTCCTAGGAACGAGATTGAAAAATTCATTCTTGCAAGCAGGGTCTTTTATCACTTCCACAAAATTGGGATGAATACTAATCATTTTCAGATCTTCTTTGTGGCTATTAGATGTGGCACCTTTGTTCTTAGGGACTTGTGTAATCTTGCAAATTTTAATAGGAGTTTTTTCAATAGGTTTAACGGAAGAAAAAACCGAGCTCAAGTTACTAAAAATTTCTTCCAACTTATCAATTCTAGCGGGGCTCTCTTCTATTCTCTCGTTAATTATGGATTCTTTCTCTTTTAGTACTTTAAGAGCATCTCCCGCTTTTGACCCAATTCTATTAGCAAGATTGTGCATCCTTTGATCTAATTTTTGAATGTTTTCTTCAGTGAGCATTTTCTTTTCAATAGCATCTAACCTTTCCATAACATGCTCGAGAGTTAAAATTGTTTCATTAATCATGAGAGGTGGTGAACCCACTAGATTTCCCATAGCATTAAAGGCGTCCAAAGATGGACACATCAAGAAATTCCCACCGGTAATCGTATCAAGGACGAATCTATACCAGGTAGTTATGCCCACATAAAAACAACGAAGAAGAACAACTGTAGATTGCTTACAAATAGATCTATTATGAGCATTGCAAATCCTATACCAAGCATCTTTTAGATTCTCTCCTCCCCTTTGTTTGAAATTAAGAATCTCGTTCTCGGGGGTACATGCAATAGAGGAAGGACTAGCCATAACGATAGATCTGACGAGAAAGAGGGCGAATAAAACGATAAATTTTTGTGAAGTGGGGGAGATGAAAACGAGAGGCAAATGGCAAATAATGTAAATTGCAAGGAGATGAGATTTGTGATTAGGAACCTGATAGATGTTGATGATGTCTCCCTGGCAACGTCGCTAGAAATTCCTTTTGATGTCACTTGAACTACATCGGTATTTCCCCAAAGAGGAAGGGATGATGCAGCAAAACTACGGTAGGTATTTCCCTTATTTATGAAACCAAGATATCAATCCAGTAGGAGAACCAAGCAACACTATGTAAATGGTACCTGCTCACAAAGAACAAATACTTGCAACCCGACGCGTAAGAGGGGTTGTCAATCCCTCCACGGTAAAAAGATAGATAGATTTGTGGTAGATTGTATAAATAGCTCTCGATAAAAAGCAAAATAAAATAAGTAATAAAAAAGTGCAGCAAGGTATTTTTGGGTTTTTGGAATAATAGATCTGAAAATAAAAGCGAATAAAAATAGATCTCAAAGCAAATATGATAGAGAATAGGCCCGGGGGCCGTAGATTTCACTAGTGGCTTCTCTCGAGAAAATAGCACACGGTGGGTAAACAAATTACTGTTGGGCAATTGATAGAACATCGAATAATTATGATGATATCCAGGTAATGATCATTATATGGGCATCACGTCCAAGATTAGTAGACTGACTCCTGCCTGCATCTACTACTATTACTCCACACATCGATCGCTATCCAGCATGCATCTAGTGTATTAAGTTCATGGAGAAACGGAGTAATACAATAAGAACGATGACAAGATGTAGACGAGATCTATTCATGTAGGAATAGCCCCCATCTTGTTATCCTTAATAGCAACGATACATGCGTGTCTTGCTGCCCCTTCTGTCACAGGGAAAGAACACCGCATGATCGAACCCATCACAAAGCACCTCTTCCCATGGCAAGAAAAATCAATCTAGTTGGCCTAACTAAACCAAAGATTCGAAGAAGAAATACGAGGCTATAAGTAATCACGCATATAAGAGATCAAAGAAACTCAAATAACTTTCATGGATACAGATCTGATCATAAACTCAAAGTTCATCGGATCCCAACAAACACACCGCAAAAAGAGTTACATCAAATAGATCTCCAAGAGACCATTGTATTGAGAATCAAAAAGAGAGAAGAAGGTTTGTTGTTATGGAAAAATTATTACTACGTGCTGAAATTTATTGTTACTTGTTACTATGGAGAATCATCCTTTGAGGGGTTTGTTCGGGGTATCTTCTCCTCGACCGGAACCACAATTAGTTGCCCCTCAACCTACTGCACCTACTAAAAATATTGGTTATGAAATTCCTTTGGGTATGATAGAACAACTGCTAGCTAATCTTTATGCAGGAGATGGAACAGAACATCCTGATATGCACTTGATATATGTGGATGGAATTTGTGGATTATTTAAGCTTGCAAGTTTGCCCGGAGATGAAGCTAAGAAGAAGGTTTTCCCTTTATCTTTGAAGGGAAAAGCATTGGCATGGTATAAGCTATGCGATGATATTGGATCTTGGAACTGGAATCGATTGAAATTGGAATTTCACCAAAAAATTTATCCTATGCATCTAGTTCATCGTGATCGGAATTATATATATAATTTTTGGCCTCGTGAAGGGGAAAGTATCGCTCTAGCTTGGGGGAGGCTTAATTCAATGTTATATTCATGCCCAATCATGAGCTCTCAAGAGAAATTATTGTTCAGAATTTTTATGCTCAGCTTTCTCGTGATGATCAATCCATGCTCGATACTTCTTGTACTGGTTCTTTTATGAAGAAGACTATTGAATTCAGGTGGGATCTTTTAGAAAGAATTAAGCAACTCTGAAGATTGGGAACTCGATGAAGGCAAAGAGTCAGGTATTAAGCTTTAATTTGATTGTGTTAAATCTTTTATGAATACCGATGCTTTTTAAAAGTTTAGCACTAAATATGGACTTGACTCTGAGATAGTAGCCTCTTTCTGTGAATCATTTGCTACTCATGTTGATCTCCCTAAGGAGAAGTGGTTTAAATATCACCCACCTATTAAAGAAGAAACTAAAGAACCGGTCATAGCCAAAGATGAAACTATTATCTATAATGTTGATCCAGTTGTGCCTACTGCTTATATTGAAAAACCACCTTTCCCTGTTAGGATAAAGGAACATGCTAAGGTTTCAACTGTGGTTCACAAAAGTCATATTAGAGCACCTAAACCTGCTGAACAAATTAAAGTAGAACCTAGTGTTGCTATGGTTAAAGATCTCCTGGTAGAAAATATTGATGGGCATGTTATTTACTTCTGTGATGAAGCTGCTAGAATTGCCAAACCTGATGGAAAAGATAAACATAGACCTGTTGTTGGCATGCCCGTTGTCTCAGTTAAAATAGGAGATCACTGTTATCATGGTTTATGTGATTTAGGTGCTAGCGTGAGTGCTATTCCTTTTACCTTATACCAAGAAATTATGAATGACATAGCACCCGCTGAAATAGGAGACATAGATGTTACTATTAAACTTGCTAATAGAGACACCGTCACACCACTTGGGATTGTTAGAGATGTTGAAGTCTTGTGTGGGAAAATAAAATACCCTACTGATTTTCTAGTTCTTGGTTCCCCACAAGATGACATTTGTCCCATTATATTTGGTAGACCCTTCTTGAACACTGTCAATGCTACTATAGATTGTCATAAACAAACTGTCAGTGTTAGCTTTGGTGATGAGTCTCATGAATTTAATTTTTCCAAGTTTAATAGACAACCTATAAGAAAGAATTACCTAGTAAGGATGAAATAATTGGTCTTGCTTCTATTGCCGTGCCTCCTACTGATCCACTAGAACAATATTTGCTAGACCATGAAAATGATATGCACATGCATGAAAGAAATGAGATAGAAAAAAATTTCTTTGAACAATGACCTCTGCTCAAACATAATTTGCCTATTGAAACTTTAGGAGGTCCTCCTCCACCTAAAGGTGATCCTGTGTTTGAACTAAAACAATTGCCTGACACTTTGAAATATGCTTATCTTGATGAGAAAAAGATATATCCTGTTATTATTAGTGCTAACCTTTTAGAACATGAAGAAGAAAGATTATTGAAAATTCTGAAGAAGCACCGTGCTCCTATTGGATATACTCTTGATGATCTTAAGGGCATTAGTCCCACTCTCTGTCAGCATAAGATTAATATGGAACCTGGTGCTAAACCTGTTGTTGATCATCAACGACGATTGAATCCCAAAATGAAAGAAGTGGTAAGAACTGAGATATTAAAGCTTCTAGAAGTAGGTATAATCTATCCCATAGCTAATAGTAGATGGGTAAGCCCCTTTCATTGTGTCCCTAAGAAGGGAGGTATTACTGTTGTTCCTAATGATAAAAATGAATTTATACCACAAAGAATTGTTACTGGCTATAGAATGGTAATTGATTTTAGAAAATTAAATAAAGCAACTAGAAAAGATCATTACCCTTTGCCTTTTATTGATCAAATGCTAGAAAGATTATCAAAGCACACACACTTTTGCTTCCTAGATGGATATTCTGGTTTTTCTCAAATACCTGTTTCACAACCTGATCAAGAGAAAACCACCTTTACTTGCCCATTTGGAACTTATGCTTATAGATGTATGCCTTTTGGTTTATGCAATGCACCTTCTACCTTTCAAAGATGTATGACTGCTATATTCTCTGACTTTTGTGAATAGATTGTTGAGGTTTTCATGGATGATTTTTCTGTATATGAAACTTCTTTTGATGATTGCTTGAGCAACCTTGATCGAGTTTTGCAGAGACGTGAGCAAACTAATCTTGTCTTGAATTGGGAGAAGTGCCACTTTATGGTTAATGAAGGTATTGTCTTGGTTATAACATTTCTGAGCGAGGTATTGAGGTGGATAAAGCTAAAGTTGATGCAATTGAGAAAATACCACGTCCCAGAGATATTAAAGGTATTCTTAGTTTCCTAGGTCATGCTGGTTTTTATAGGAGATTTATTAAAGACTTCTCTAAAATTTCTAGGCCTCTTACAAATCTTTTACAAAAGGATGTTCCATTTTTTATGATGATTGTTTAGAAGCCTTTGAAACACTTAAGAAAGCCTTAATTTCTGCACCTATTGTTCAACCACCTGATTGGAACTTGCCTTTTGAAATTATGTGTGATGCTAGTGATTATGCTGTTGGTGTTGTTCTAGGACAAAGAGTTGATAAGAAACTAAATATTATTCATTATGCTAGCAAAACTCTAGACAGTGCCCAAAGAAATTATGCTACCACTGAAAAAGAATTTTTAGCAGTTGTGTTTGCTTGTGATAAATTCAGATCTTACATTGTTGATTCTAAAGTTACTGTTCACACTGATCATGCTGCTATTAAATATCTTATGGAAAAGAAAGATGCTAAACCTAGACTCATTAGGTGGGTTCTCTTGCTACAAGAATTTGATTTACATATCACTGATAGAAAGGGAGCTGAGAACCCCATGGCTGATAACTTGTCTAGGTTAGAGAATATCCTTGATGACCCACTACCTATTGATGATAGCTTTCGTGATGAGCAATAAATGTTTCTCATAACACTCCTTGGTATGCTGACTATGCTAATTATATTGTTGCTAAATACATACCACCTAGTTTCACATACCAACAAAAGAAGAAATTCTTCTATGATTTAAGTCATTACTTTTGGGATGACCCACATCTTTATAAAGAAGGAGTAGATGGTATTATTAGACATTGTGTACCTGAGCATGAACATGAA
This sequence comes from Thinopyrum elongatum, assembly GCA_011799875.1. Classification (NCBI taxonomy): domain Eukaryota; kingdom Viridiplantae; phylum Streptophyta; class Magnoliopsida; order Poales; family Poaceae; genus Thinopyrum; species Thinopyrum elongatum. The sequence continues at coordinate 552,646,556 of CM022299.1, read as the reverse complement.
CAAATCCTACGGAAATGTCACTCCGAAGCTTATTGAGGGCATCATGCGGGAGATAGAACTGCTCATAAGGTATCGCAATACGGTTTTTATTGGCCTACTCTCTTCAAGGATGCCCGTAAGTTTGTTTTATCTTGTGATGAATGTCAATGAATTGGTAATATTGGTAAGCGTCAAGAAATGCCTATGAATTATTCACTCGCTGTTGAACCGTTTGATGTTTGGGGCTTTGATTATATTGGACCCTTTCCTTCCTCTAATGGGTATACTCACATTTTGGTTGCTGTTGATTACGTTACTAAGTGGGTAGAAGCTATTCCAACTAGTAGTGCTGATCATAAAACTTCCATTAAAATGCTTAAAGAAGTTATTTTCCCGAGGTTTGGAGTCCCTAGATATTTAATGACTGATGGTGGTTCACACTTTATTCATGGTGCTTTCCGTAAAATGCTTGCTAAATATGATGTTAACCATAGAATTGCATCACCCTATCATCCTCAATCTAGTGGTCAAGTTGAACTTAGCAATAGAGAAATAAAACTAATATTACAAAAAACTATCAATAGGTCCCGAAAGAATTGGTCTAAGAAAATATATGATGCACTTTGGGCCTATAGAACAACTTATAAAAATGGGATAATTAGATTTATGCCCCTAGTTGTGTCCCACTCGTCTGTTTTACCCCTAGTTCCCAAAAGTCACCGGTTCTGTCCAAGTCACTTTGCTCCTCTTATGCTTTTGCCCTTTGACCGTTTGACCGTCAGTTTGAAAACTTCATAACTAATTCATATTAAATCAGAAAAATGCAAATAAGATACCAAAATGTTCAGAAAAACATCACCTATATGTCAGTGTCATTTGCATTCATGAAAAAAGAGTTGGAAAGTGCCCATCCGAGTTTTAGCTCTTATGCTACCACCATGAATAGTAAATTTTTAAAAAGTTCAAAAAATTCAAAAAAAAATTGGTGGCAAAGAATGACAAATGTTTTAAGTGTCTGCCAAGTTTCATCAAGGAATAACATTCGTGGGTGCCGCGGCAAAAAAAAACAATCAGCACTCCAAAATAGATTATTTTTTTGCCACGACTTCCACGAATGTCGTTCCCTGATGAAACTTGGGAAGCACTTAGAACATTTGTCGTTCTTTGCCACCATATTTTTTTTGAATTTTTTTAGATTTTACTATTCATGGTGGTATCAAAAGAGCTAAAACTCGGATGTGCACTTTCCAACACTTTTTTCATGAATGCAAATGACACTGACATATAGGTGATGTTTTTCTGAACATTTTGGTATCTTAGTTGCATTTTTCTGATTTAGTATGAATTAGTTATGAAGTTTTCAAACTGACGGTCAAACGGTCAAAGGGCAAAAGCAAAAGAGGAGAAAAGTGACTTGGACAGAACCGGTTACTTTTGGGAACTAGGGGTAAAACAGACAAGTGGGACACAACTAGGGGCATAAATCTAATTATCCCTAGAAAAATCCTATGGGTATGTCTCCCTATAAAATGGTTTATGGAAAAGCTTGTCATTTGCCTCTAGAGTTAGAACAGAAAGCATATTGGGCAATTGAAGAACTCAACTATGATTTCAAACTTGCCGGTGAAAAGAGGTTATTTGATATTAGCTCACTAGATGAATGGAGAACCCAAGCTTACGAAAATGCCAAGTTGTTTAAAGAAAAAGTTAAAAGATGGCATGATAAAAGAATCCAAAAGAGGGAATTCAAAGTTGGAGAATATGTTCTTCTATACAACTCTCATTTCAGATTCTTTGCAGGAAAACTTCTCTCTAAATGGGAAGGACCATATATCATCGAGGAGGTTTATTGCTCTGGAGCTATTAAAATAAATAATGCCGAAGGTACTAACCCGAAGGTGGTCAATGGGCAAAGAATTAAACACTATATCTCAGGTACGCCTATTAATGTTGAAAGCAATATTATTCAAACCATGACACCTGAGGAACACATAAAAGAGACCTTCCGGAACACTCCAGAATAATTAAAAAGGAGGAGGTGCGTGATACGGTAAGTAAACGGACTTCGAAAAATCCGCAAAAATATTTTCTGTCAGTTTTGGAATATTTTAAAAATTAGAAAAATAAGAAACAACCAGGAAGACACCCGAGGGGGGCACAAGACACCAGGGCGCGCCTGGGCCCCCTGGCGCTCCCAGGTGGGTTGTGCCCACCTCGGGAACCTTCCCGGCTCCGTTTTCCTCCCGTTTGCTTGTTTCCCAAGATAAAAAATCTTTATATACCCCCCAAACGTATTGAACACCGTATCACGGTGAAATCTTCTGTTTTTCTTTCTTGCTGTTTTCTGACAGATCTAGATCGCCATGGCCGTTTCGAGCTCCTCCAAGGACAAGTTCTTCGAGAACGTCATCAGCCCATATTTGCGGGAGGTGATGCAGCACCCTCAAGCCATTGAGATGCGTGAGGGGGTGCTCCACATCCGGGACGTCCAGGGTCCCAAGTGGACGGGGATCGTGGATGCCAGGCTCGAAGCTATGGAGCAGGAGGTCTTCAAGTGCAAGGGGATGGTGGAACGTCGACTCAATGCCAATCACCTCATGATCGTTGATTACACCCGTGATCTCAAGGTGGATGGCAAATCCATGAAGGACATCGTCTTCACCTTCAACGAGGAAATCAACTTTCTGCAAAGCCAAATCTATGATCTCCAAAACCAAGTCTTTGAATATGAGGCAAGGTTTAAAGGTATGAGTTTGGCTGCCAGTTGCAGGACACGCGAGACTCGCTCCTCCTCTTATGATGGTGAGCCATTGCCATGGAAACTGGAAGATAAGATCGCTACTACCTCATTACCACCACCACCTTCTTCATCACCAAAGGAGACTTGAGTTCATGGTATGGGCACTCCCCTCGGCTTGTGCCAAGCTTGGGGGAGGTGTCCCGGTATCGTATCACCACCACTATCTTTGCTCTTATCTATTTTAGTTTGATCTTTAGTTTCCCTATGATTTAGTTGAATAAAAGTTTAGTTCGATCCTTTCTTTTTGAGTGCTTGCCTAGCAATCTATCTATCTATGTAATCGTGTTCGAGATATATAATAAAGAGTAGTTTGAGTTTTGTTCCTTTACTTTAATGTTTCAATAAAAAGAAAGGAAAATAAATGAATAAGATCATATGCTAATCTTATGGTAAGTAATGACATCACATAAGGAAAAGTATAAGTGGTAAAATTTGTTGGAGATTGACAAACATAGCATTGGTCAATGATGCAACTCATGAAAGAATTAATAAGGGAAGAGAAGATTCACATGCAAATACACTATCTTGGACATCTTTTATGATTTTGAGCCCCCATTAAATATTTTGTGTCAAAATAGTTGACGTTGACAAGGAAGACAACGTAATGATTTATGTTTGTTCATATTCACATAGAAGTTATATTGTAATAGATCCTTTAACATGTGGTGCTTGCTCAATATCTTTTCTAGCCAAAAATTCCGCACTAAGTAGAGATACTACTTGTGCATCCAAAAACCCTTAACCCAAATCTTCTTTTGAGAGTCCACCATACCTACCTATGGATTGAGTAAGATCCTTCAAGTAAGTTGTCATCGGTGCAATAAGGCAATAAAAATTGCTTCTAAATGTGTTGGATCATTTAATGTAAGAGAAAATTGAGCGTTGTATGAACTTGTGATGGCAAAGAATAAAAGCGACAGATTGCATAATAAAGGTTGCTATCATAAGGGGCAATATAACGTGACGTTCTTTTGCATTAAGGGATTTGGCATACAAACAAATAAGCGCATGACAACCTCTGCTTCCCTCTGTGAAGGGCCTATCTTTTACTTTTATGCATTTACTTTTATGTATGAGTCAAAGTATTCTTCCCTATTCCTTTTTTTAATTTTCTCTTTTTGCAAGCATCATGTGGTGAGGAAAGATCTAGGCACAGATATCCAGTTGGATATGAGTGGGCATGAGTTATTATTGTTGACATCACCCTTGAGGTGAATACGTTGGGAGGCGAAACTATAAGCCCCTATCTTTCTATGTGTCTGGTTGAAACTTTTTGTTCATGGGTCTGCTGTGAGTGTTAGCAATCATAAAAGCTTAAATGATGGTTGAGTATGTGGAATTGCCAAAAGGCTCCGACACATGACCCTTCTTGAAAATATGATGAATTGTAGTTGCAAAGTTGACTGAGAACATAGTTTGTTGGTATTCAATAAGGTTTATGCTTTATACTTCAGTGTTGTGATGAATTGTTACTTGTTCATGAGAAGTTATATGATAAAAGTTATTTGATAAAGTTTATGTTAAAGTTCTTTGCTGTTATAATAATATGCATGATGTTTCTATGTCCGTATTTTGTTTTTATCGACACCTCTCTCTCTAAGCATGTGGACATGTTTTTCGATTTCGGTTTTCGCTTGAGGACAAGCGAGGTCTAAGCTTGGGGGAGTTGATACGTCCATTTTGTATCATGTTTTCCTACCATTATTTATAATGTTTTTATGCATAACAATGCTTTTGGGAGTAATTCTAATGCCTTTTCTCTCATAATTTGCAAGGTTTACACAAAGAGGGAGAATACCGGCAGCTGGAATTCTGGACCTGAAAAAGCACGTCAGAGCTACCTATTCTGCACATCTCCAAATAAGCTGAAACTTCACGAAGATTTTTTATGGATTATTTAAGAATTATTGGAGCAAATAGCTACCAGAGGGGGCCCACCAGGTGGGCACAACCCACCTGGGCGCGCCAGGGCCCCCAGGCGTGCCCTGGTGGGTTGTGCCCTCCTCGGCCCACCTCCAGTGCCCATCTTCTGGTATATAAGTCATTTTGACCTAGAAAAAATTAGGAGAGGACTTTCGGGATGAAGCGCCACCGTCTCGAGGCGGAACTTGGGCAGGAGCACTTTTGCCCTCTGGCGGAGCGATTCCGCCGGGGGAACTTCCCTCCCGGAGGGGGAAATCATCGTCGTCGTCATCACCAACAACTCTCCCATCTTTGGGAGGGCCATCAACATCTTCAACAACACCATCTCCTCTCAAACCCTAGTTCATCTCTTGTGTTCAATCTTTGTACCGGAACCTTAGATTGGTGCTTGTGGGTGACTAGTAGTGTTGATTACATCTTGTAGTTGATTAATATATGGTTTATTTGGTGGAAGATTATATGTTCAGATCCATTATGCTATTTAATACCCCTCTGATCTTGAGCATGATTATTATTTTTGAGTAGTTACTTTTGTTCTTGAGGTCATGGGAGAAGTCATGTTGCAAGTAATCATGTGAACTTGATATGTGTTCGATATTTTGATGATATGTATGTTGTGATTCCCTTAGTGGTGTCATGTGAACGTCGACTACGTAGTACTTCACCATATTTTGGCCTAAGGGAATGCATTGTGGAGTAGTTATTAGATGATGGGTTGCTAGAGTGACAGAAGCTTAAACCCTAGTTTATGCGCTACTTCGTAAGGGAACGATTTGGATCCAAAAGTTTAATGCTATGGTTTGATTTTATCTTAATACTTTTCTCGTAGTTGCGGATGCTTGTGAGGGGGTTAATCATAAGTAGGAGGTTTGTTCAAGTAAGAACAGCACCTAAGCACCGGTCCACCCACATATCAAATTATCAAAGTAGCGAACACGAATCAAACCAACATGATGAAAGTGATATGAACAAATTCCCGTGTACCCTCAAGAATGCTTTGCTTATCATAAGAGACCGTTTTGGCCTATCCTTTGTCACAAAAGGATTGGGCTACCTTGCTGCACTTTATTTACCATTACCGTTACTTGCTGGTTACAAATTATCTTGCTATAAAACTAAATGTTACCAACAATTTCAGTGCTTGCAGACATTACCTTGCTGAAAACCACTTGTAATTTCCTTCTGCTCCTCGTTGGGTTCGACACTCTTACTTATCGAAAGGACTACGATTAATCTCCTATACTTGTGGGTCATCAAAATACAAGGCTATAAGTAATCATGCATATAAGAGATCAAAGAAACTCAAATAAATTTCATGGATATAGATCTGATCATAAACTCAAAGTTCATCGGATCCCAACAAAGACACCGCAAAAAGAGTTACATCAAATAGATCTCCAAGAGACCATTGTATTGAGAATCAAAAAGAGAGAAGAAGCCATCTAGCTACAGCCTACGGACCCGTAGGTCTATGATGAACTACTCACGCATCATCGGAGAGGCACCAAATGATGAACCCCTCCGTGATGGTGTCTAGATTGGATCTCGTGGTTCTGGAACTTGCGGTGGCTAGAATTGTTGTTCGTCGACTCCCCTAGGGTTTTTCGAATATTGGGGTATTTATAGGGCGAAGAGGCGGTGCGAGAGGTCACCGAGGTGGGCACAACCCACCAGGGCGCGCCTGGGCTCCTGGGCGCGCCCTGGGGGATTGTGCTCCCCTCAAGTACTTCTTTGGCCCATCTTGTGTCTTCTGGTCTAGAAAAATTCTCCAAAAAGTTTCGCTGTGTTTGGACTCCGTTTGGTACTGATATTCTGCCAAGTAAAAAACAAGCAAAAAACAGCAACTGGCACTAGGCACTATGTCAATAGGTTAGTCCCAAAAAATGATATAAAGTTGCTATAAAATGATTGTAAAACATCCAAGAATGATAATATAACAACATGGAACAATAAAAAATTATGGATACATTGGAGACGTATCAGACACCAAGTCCGGGGATACCCGTGCTCCCTCTGTTCAGGAGGGGGAGCAAGAAGAGGACGGGGAGGAGAGCGACTCCTTTCGAACCAAGAAGAGGGCGGCGTCGGACAATGCCGAGGAGGAACAACCTCCCCATGCCCCGAAGCAGTAGTGCAAGCCCAAGTTGCTCCTGCCTGATGACAGCTCGGACTCCACAGAGGGGTCCGAGGCTTCCGAAGAGGTTCCGTAAAGGAACCCCAGGGTCAAGCCCCTTGCCAAAAGGTATGAATCCACAGACTCCCCAGGCGCTTGCTTTATGGCTTATTATTGATCGCGTGTATGCTTCTTATATCGCAGCCCATCGCGCGACCTCCCGACTGATCAAGTCTCGAAGGGGAATTCTCCGCTAGCCGAACTGGCAAAGAGTGGGACCGCATCGTGCTCTACGCCTCCTCCGGTCATCGGGCAGACCGGAAAGGTGTCGTCCCGAAGGACCCCTCCCGGCTAGACACGGCAGGTGGTGGTGATGATGTAATGGCCGAGATTAACACCTCGGTCACCGAAGACCAGGAGGGGGCGTCCCTCCCAGTGAACAAGGAGGGGGAGCTCAGTCGATCCGAGCCCTCCCCAAAGATGGTTTCGGAGCCCCCAAGGCCCCCGGAGTCATCAATTCTGCCCTCCACCAAAGAGGAATCGGGACCTCGCCGCCGGCGCCGAACACCAGGGATCGGGTGGCGGGCGGGTGGCCAGACATAATGGAGGAGGCTTTGAACAGCTCCTCTGTCGTTGTGGAACGCCACGCCCTGATGGGCGTGGTTTTGCAAAGTATTCGGTCCGTTAACAGCGGACTGAAGGAAGCCTTTGGAGGCCTCCTAACGGGCTTCAAGGTAAGCCATGTAATATTCTTTCCACAAAGTGAATTTAGTAAGCAAAGTTGTACAATCCTCATATATAGCAGCCCCCGAGACTGTCAGGATTGAAAAGCCTAGTAGAGGATCAAAAATCATTGAATCGGGAGTCAAAATGATGTGATCTTTTTGTTTTTGTAGGCCTCGTCTTTGGCAGCGACTGCCAATGCCGCGGAGCTGGCCGAAATGAATCGGAAGCTCAAAAGCTCCGATGAAGAGCTCGACCTTGTCAACAAGTGGTTTGATGAAGCACAAGGTTAGTCCAGTCGAGACTTAGTAATTCGGATTTTCCTTGTCGGGCAAGGTATTCGGGGTTATCCCTAAGAAAGAATTGCTTAACTATGTTGCAGCTGTCGCCGCGGAGGTTGAGAACCTCAAGGCTGAACTGAAGAAGGCCAAGGAAGAAGTGGCCAAACAGAAGGCGGCGGCCGAGCGAGTGGCCGCCGAACTCACGATGGTGAAAACCGTTCGCGAAAGCACGAGGCCAGAGTAGCCAAAGTGCAGCAGGAGCTCAAGGATGCCGTCACTAAATGTGATGACCTTGAGCAGAAAAATAAAGGTCAAGCCACCGAGCTTTCCAAGGTAAAGCAGGAGATCCAGGAGGCGAGGATGGAAATGTGAGGCACCCGAGAAGAGCTCCGCCAAGTGAAGCTAACCGCAAGATGGTAGGCCCTACTTACTGCAGAGTGTGTTTGGCGGTCACAGGTTCGCTTTGCTCACACGAGTGTGGCCTTCCTCAGGCGCATTTGCTCACATAAGTGCGGCGGATGCGGCCAAGAACTTTGCGTCCCGGGAGGGGGATGCCGAGCATAGGTTGTTCTGGGCGCAGTTTCAGGCGCCCGAGCATCCTCCCCTTCTGAGCAACCAAATGAAGCAGCTAATGGAGTTACATCGGATGGGGGAGCCGGCCATGAAGGACCTTTGTATCCGACTGTGGCCTACGGAGCCTATACCGAGCAGCTACTTTGGCCTAGTGCAGAAGCTATGCGATGCTGCTCTCCGGGTTGACGCTGTGAAGCGTTCTGTCTGCATCGAGGGAGCTTGTATAGCTTTTGTTAGGACCATGGTGCACTGGCCGAAGATTAAGCCAGTGGAGATGTCCATCGGCCCCCCACCCCCTGGGAAGGAGCACAGGCGCCCAGAGCAATACTTCCCCATCGTCATGGATGGTGCTCGGGCAGTAGAGGCCCAGTGTCCGAAAAATGTAATTCTTGAGTGATCGTGCTATCATGTGTTAAACTACAGTTGACCCTTTTTTGCTTTATAATGCGGTTATTTTGTATGGTTTGTCATACTTTATCTGCTTTCTGTTTATTTTGACTCCTGTGAGGCCATTTTTAATCTGAAAGTTACCCGTCGTCGGCTTTAGCCCCCATGTAGATGCTACGAGGGGTGTTTTGTCCTCCGCACTGCGACCCTTAGCCGACATCTCGGTGCCCGAAGGCGGTAGTGCATGAGGGAAACAAGGCAATCAGACTATGCATTTTTATTACTTTCACTTAGCCATCGGAGCTTGACTGCGGGGGCTAGTGACTAGCACCCGGTGTTTTTGTGATGTTCAGGTGGGCCGAGGTATATACCTTCATCACGTGGTTTGTGCAAAGACAGAACCCTTCGTATAACACGGAGTAATCTCCATCGATTTTTGGTTTGACACTTGTCATCGAATCACTGACCAGTTCTCGCTTATTATGACAGTCAGTTTTTGGCTTTCTCCATTGAGGTACTTGACCAGGCTAGCTAGAAGTATAGTCATAGTGGTTCTCCCTTTACCCTGCTAGCCGAACATGCGGAACGTAAGAGGGCAAACACAGGAGCCGGGCAACCCAACTATTGTCCCAAGACATAATTCGGAACCAATTCATATAATGCAATATCCGAGACACCGAACACTTGATACAGAAGATAGTGTCGGACTGATGCTTAGGGCAAGTTTTATAATCGAGCCCCCGGTCTATTAGCCGATCGCATCTAAAGATAACATGTACCAAACTAGGTTGCTTCGGTGTCGAAGGAGTAGGAAAAGTTATGCAACATAAAAGACTGCAAGAGGACCATGAACAATGGCCTTTATTTCCAATGAACTCGTGACATCTAACCGTACAGTTCGAACTGCCGAGGCAACTGTTACAGATACTTCGAGAAAAAGATGAATAAGTTTTACAGAAGAAAGGTTTACACAGGGCCTTAATTCCTAGTTTGACGTCCCTACTGCGCCCTGCTGCACGTCTGTGCCTTTGCTCCCGACAAGATGAAGAACTCCTTGGAGGGGATGATAATCGGTCGACGGGCCCTTGGCAAGAGGTCTTGAGAAGTCGCCACGCTGTGCTAGCTTAATGCTGGATATGTCCTAGATGGTATCTGTTTCTGTCCGAAGACGTGTTTGACCATAGCTCGGTTGAACCGAACACTTGGCTCTCGGGTGAATGGTCCCCACAGCTACCCATGGTATTTTAAGCGTGAAGTTGTGCCTGCGAGGCACGTATTGTGCGACTAGAGTGGGCATGCTGCGGGGGGCGTATCCCTATTTATGCGGAGCGTAGGGAGGCTCCTCGAATGAAGACAAAGCTCGGGCCCGTTTCCTTGCCTCCCGTGCCTTGACGGCGGGCTGATACTTTGGCCCCTCGATGCCGGTTTGGACTTCGGCTGCCAGAGCCGCTGTATGTTCCTCAGTCCAGAGTGAACGCTCTGTATTGCCGTTGACTGTGATGACACCCTTGGGTCCGGGCATCTTTAGCTTCAGGTAGGCATAATGGGTGACGACGTTGAATCGAGCGAACGGCGTCCGGCCCAGGAGGGCGTGATAGCCGCTATGAAAGGGGACAATGTTGAAGATCAAGTCTTCATTGTGGAAGTTATCCGGTGAGCCGAACACTACTTCCAGGGTGAGGGTGCCCGAGTAGTGGGCTTCAATGCCTAGGATTACCCCTTTAAAGGTGGTATTACTGGGTTTGATCCTTGATGGGTCAATACCCATTTTCCTCACTTTATCTGAGTAAATCAGATTGAGACTATTGCCTCCATCCATGAGGACTCTAGTGAGGTGGTACCCATCGATAATGGAGTCAAGAACCAAGGCCGCCGATCCTCCATGACGGATACTGGTCGGATGGTCCCTACGGTCGAAGGTGATCGGGTATGGCGACCATGGGTTAAATTTCGGGGCTATAGGCTCTACGGCGTAGACATCCCGAAGTGCCCGTTTCCTCTCCTTCTTGGGTATATGTGTGGCGTAGATCATATTCACTGTCTTTACCTCAGGAGGGAATTGTTTCTGGCCTCCATTGTTCAGCCTGCGAGGTTCCTCATCGTCCTTGCTGCGGGGGCTTTTGCCTATGTCTTCGGCTATGAGTTTGCCGGCCTGTTTGATCACCCAAAAGTTACGGTTGCTGTGGTTGACGGGTTTGTTAGAGGTGCCGTGGATCTGGCAGGGCCTGTCCAAGATTATGTCCAACTTGGTGGGTCCATCCTGGTTCCCCTTAGAGGGCTTCTTCCGCGGTCCTGATTTGGAGTTGCAGAAACCGGCATTCACTGCCGTGTCATCAGCATCGGTGTCGTTGTGCCGACGCTTGTTTTTGTTGTGCCATGGCTTCCCGTTGCCATCCCGGGCTCCTCCGGGTTGCTGCTTCTGCGAGCCAACCAACTATCTTCCCCCGCGCAAAAGTGGGTCATGAGAGAGGTAAGTGACGACATTGTCCTCGGCTTATCTTGGCCGAGCTGGCGAGTGAGCCATTCGTCCCGGATACTATTCTTGAATGCGGGTATAGCTTTGGTGTCCGGAAAGTCGATGACCTGGTTCTTTTTGGTCAAAAACCGATTCCAAAATTGCCGGACTGACTCACCGGGTAGTTGGATCACATGGCTCAGGTCATCGGCGTCCGGAGGCCGAACATAAGTGCCTTGAAGTTAGCTCGGAAAGCATCCTCGAGCTCTTTCCAACTCCCTACGGAGTTTTTAGGGAGGCTGTTCAACCAATGCCTGGCTGGTCCTTTAAGCTTTAATGGCAGGTATTTTATGGCGTGGAGGCTATCTCCTCGAGCCATATGAATGTGAAGAAAGTTTTCGATCCACACGGCTGGGTCTGTAGTCCCGTCGTATTGTTTGATGTTTACGGGTTTAAACCCTTCAGGGAACTGATGCTGCATCACCTCATCTGTAGAACACATCGGGTGAGCGGCGCTACTGACTCGGGCCACGTCGCGCCGGAGTTCGGCTGCCATCCGGGCCGGTGCTGCTCCCGAGCTCCATCATTTCGGTCGAGCCAAGCTTGGTATCTATCCCGTCTAGCGGGAGGGTATCCTTTGGATACGTAGATGGATCTGGCCTGACCTGTTCTAGCATCCAGGTCGCGCCGTAGGTCGTATTCATATTCTGGCTGCACCGGCTCCTTGCCTCTTCGGCGAGGAGGAGCGGGTGGGTATTCGGCCTCTCCAGTCGGCCTGTCCTGTCCTCGAGGGGGTGGTCTGGCTAATCTGCCTGAGTGTATCTTGGTGGTGTGGGCTCAAGGGCCTCATCGTTGAATTATGGCAGCAATTTCCGCTTTGGGTAGCTTTTGGTTTGCCGCTCACAGCCGTACCCTTCTTCGGCTGCTAGGACATTTGTCCATCTGTCATTGAGGGTGCTTTGTTCGGTCTTTAGCTATTGCTGCTTCTTCTTCAAGCTTCACGCAGTGGCTATAAGTTGCTGTTTGAACCGCTCTTGGTCTAGTGGATCCTCCGGAACGATGAAATCCTCGGCCCTGAGGCTGACCTCCTCTACGGAGATAGGTAGGTAATTATTGTCCTCGGAGTCATTGAGATCCTCGGGGTTATACTGACCCCCATGCCCCTCCGAGCAATCAGGTTGTTGCTCGGGGGCGGGGTCGCCGAGGTCTTCGATATTGTCCGGGGTGTCATCTTCCCCGTGCCCGTGTTGCTTTCCCTGCCCCTACGCCCCTTGGATTATCGGCGCTGTCGTTGGTGTTTGGGCGGCTCCTCGCCGGGTTTGTTGCCATCTCTCGTGGGGGTGCCGTTGCAGTTATTAGCGCCATCGTCATTGTCCTTGGGAGTGTCCACCATGTAGACGTCGTAGGTGGAGGTGGTCGTCTGATACGTCTCCAACGTATCTATAGTTTTGATTGTTCCATGCTATTATATTATTCATCTTGGATGTTTTATATACATTATTATGCTCTTTTATATCATATTTTAGGACTAACCTATTAACCTAATGCCCAATGCCAGTTGCTATTTTTTCCTTATTTTTGCCTTTTACAGAAAATCAATACCAAACAGAGTCCAAACGGAACGGAACTTTTTGACGATTTTTCTTGGACAAGAAGACACCCACGAAGCTGCGGGAGGAGGCCAGAAGAGCTACGGGTGGGCCACAAGCTCACCAGGCGCGCCCTAGGGGGGCGCCCTGCAAGCTTGTGGGCCCCTCGTAGCCGCTCTAACCCTAATCTCAGCTCCATAAATACCCAAATATTCCCCGTATACCAGAGGGCACACCAAAAATACTTTTTCGCCGCCGCAAGCTTTTGTTCTCGTGAGATCCCATCTTGGGGCCTTTTCCAGTACTCTACCGGAGGGGGATTCGATCACGGAGGGCCTCTACACCAACCTTGCTGCCCTTTCCGATGATGTGTGAGTTGTTTAGCATAGACCTATGGGTCCATAGCAAGTAGCTAGATGACTTCTTCTCTCTCTTTGATCTTCAATACAATGTTCTCCTCGATGTTCTTGGAGTTCTATTCGATGTAATCTTCTTTTGCGGTGCATTTTTTGTGATCCGATGAATTATGGATTTATGATCAGATTATCTATGAATATTATTTGAGTATTCTGTGAACTCTTTTATGCATGATTAAGATAGCTTTGTATTTCTCTCTGATCTATTGATTGGTTTGGCTAACTAGATTGATCTATCTTGCAACGAGAGAGGTGCTTTGTTTTCGGTTCAATCTTGCAGTGTCCTCACCCAGTGACAGAAGGGGTAGAGAGACACGTATTTGTATTGTTGCCATTAAGGATAAAATGATGGGGTTTTTACCATATTGATTCGATCTATCCCTCTACATCATGTCATCTTGCTTAAGACGTTACTCCGTTCTTGTTAACTTAATACACTAGATGCATGCTGGATAGCGGTCGATGTGTAGAGTAATAGTAGTAGATGCAGGCAGGAGTCGGTCTACTTGTCACGGACGTGATGCCTATATTCATGATCATTTCCTTAGATATCGTCATAACTATGCGCTTTTCTATCAATTGCTCAACAGTAATTTGTTTACCCACCGTATGTGTTCTTTCAAGAGAAGCCTCTAGTGAAAACTATGGCCCCCGGGTCTATTTTTATCATATTATTTTTAGATCTACAAAACCAAAAACCCAAAAATACCTTGCTGCAATTTATTTACTTTTATTTAGTTTTGCACTTTTATTTATCTTTTATACCTATCTCTATCAGATCTCATCCTTACAAGTAACCGTGAAGGGATTGACAACCCCTTTATCATGTTGGGTGCAAGTATTTGTTTGTTTGTGTAGGTGATATCATTAGAGACTTGTGTGTTCCTCCTACTGGATTGATACCTTGGTTCTCAAACTAAGGAAAATACTTATCTCTACTTTGCCGCATCACTCTTTCCTCTTCAAGGAAAAAACCAACGCAAGCTCAAGAAGTAGCAGGAAGAATTTCTGGCGCCGTTGCCGGGGAGAAGCTACATCAAGCCTACCAAGTACCCATCATAAACTCTCATCTCTTGCATTTACATTATTCGCCATTTGCCTCTCGTTTTCGTCTCCCCCACTTCTAAAACTTTTTCAGAAAAATACAAAAATATTTGCCCTTTTTATTTGCTTTTTTCTCGTTTGCCTTTATGTCTTACTTGGGTTGTTTGCTTGTTCGCTTGGCATAATTGCATATTTATTCCAAATCAAAAGGAAAAATTTTATGGATCCGCATCCACTTGCTAATCTTTTTAAAAGATCCAACTATGATGAACCAATTGCTAGTGAATTGAGTGCACTAGATTATCTTTGTGAAGTTTTGTTTGAAATTCATGAATCTGAAAATTATGATGAAGTGCTAAAAGAAGAAATTTATAAAGTGATTCATGATAACTCCTTGAATCAAAAGCATGATTGCAATGCTGTTATTATAAATTATATTAATGTCAATTGTGCTAATAATATGCAAAACCCCAAGCTTGGGGATGCTAATTTTGCTATGTCCACTACTTATTGCAATGATGATGATTGGGGTGATTATGCTTCTTATGATCTTGAAAATTTATTTAAGCCTCATGATGAATATGTTTAAGGTAATATTGAAAGTGGGTTTGGAAGAGTGTCAACTCTAGGCAAAAATAATCTCACATATTTGGAGAGCGTTCAATCTTATGAATTTATTGATAAAAGGTGGTTTGAAGAGGTCATGACTTTAGTTGATGTTAATCCCACTATCTTGAAAAATTATAAAACTTTTACGCATGTGGATCATGAAGCGAAAATTTTATATGATAGCTATATTGTTGAATTTGAATATGATCCTACATGTAATTATTATGAGAGAGGAAAATATGGTTGTAGAAATTTTCATGTTACTAAATTACCTCTCGTTATGTTGAGATTGCTATTGTTTTTTCCTTCTTCCTTCCATATGCTAGTTTTTGCTTGTCTTGATAAATTTTTTCTCTATAATATGCCTATTCATAGGAAGTATGTTAGACTTAAACTTGTTTTTCACATGCTATATGATGGTCTCTTTGTGCTTCAATTTTTTTTGTCTTTTATGTGAGCATCATTAGAATTATCAATGCCTAGCTAAAAGGCTTTAAAGAAAAGCGCTTATTGGGAGACAAACCAATATTTTCATTTTCTATTTTTATGTGTATACTCAATTATACCTCTGTTATGATTGTGTTTTAGTATTTTAGTTAGTGTTTGAGCGAAGTAAGACCTTTGGGATGCTTTGGTAGATCGTTGATTTGATTTTGATGAAAAAATAGAAACTTTTGCGTCCAGTAGCAGAATTGTTACAATTCCCTAGAACGTGGAAAAACTCTGAATTTTTTTACACAAGATTGATGTATGAATTGCCTCTGTCTTCCTAAGTTTTCAGAATTTTTGGTGTTACATAAGTATGACTATAATTCGGGTCTGTACAGACTGTTCTGTTTTTGACAGATTCTATTTTTGTTGTGTTATTTGCTTATTTTGATGGATATATGGGTAGTATCGGGGGGTACGAGTAATGGAGAAGTTAAAATACAGTAGATATAATGTAAATATAAAATTGGAATGAGTTCACAACAGTACCTAAAAGTGAATATCTATTATATTATTAAGACGATAAAAAACGAACTGCTCAGATATAATAATAAAAATAAAGTTAAAAGAAACGGCTCTGATTTGCATGAAATTGGTACATATACACGTTTCCAGCCAGCCTAGGAAAGAGACGGATAAGAGTCCAGCAAAAAAATAATGCTAGCCACTTCCTAATCTGTCGGAAAGAGCAGTCCGATTCCTATGCTAATTGCTGATAATGATTTCATGCTGACATCAGCAAGGAGGCAAAGGACCAATCTTTTTTTTTAACTAGCACCACTTGGCTGGGCTCGGACAGGCGTTCCTTTGCTCTATTCTCCCTTCCCTTTCCTTCCTTCTCTTCCTCTGTAGCTTGCGTTTGGTTGCTCGGCCCGGTGCCGTAATTTCGGCCTCCCTCCTTCCTTTCTCCTCCGCCGGCGCTGCCGGTCGGAGTGGGAAAGGAAGGGGGGTTGTGTCCGCTTCTAGTTTTGTTTTTGGTTTGTTTTCAGTTGGCTTGTAGGGGCGCTGGAGCTTGCGAGCAGCTTCTGGCGAGTTCAGCTGGCGTTGCTCTTCGTCGCCTTGCTCCAATGGTCGGAGCTGAAGATGAAGAGAGGATTTGCTGCTGGATACCCCAATAAATCGCTCGCTCTGTCCCTAATCTGCAGAAGGGCCAGCTACTTCTTCGTTGCTTCTGACGCCGTCGAGGTGGTGGATCGAAAGCACCGGAGAGGTGGAAGGCTGGAGTGGGCAGATCGGGTTCGAGCTTATAGCAGTGGTCTTCGTGGTGGAGGCGCTGGCGCCTGCAACTGCGGTCGAAGGCCGGCCGACGCCGCCATGCCGCCGCATCCTCTGGCCGAAGGGCGGCCCCCTTTTCCTCCCGGCCGTGATGCCACATGGGAGGCAGTTCTGCTTCTGGCCGGTAGCCATGGCTGGCCGCCGTGGCACCCTCGCCGCCCCAAGTGGTTGTGTCCCCGGCGACGTCGAGGCGATTCCGGCGAGCAAGCAGTGGACCTGATCGTGTTTTTTATTTCAGTTTGGGGTCCTTTCTGCAAAGTCCAGGGACGGGCTTGTATTTTCCTGTTTTCTTCTGGACCTGGTTGTAATATGTACTACGCTACTGTTCCCTGAATAAAGTTCTCGGGATCCTTCGGGATCCCACGCTTGTTCAAAAAAAAAAAAAACACTAGCACCACTTAATTTGTACGCAGAAGCCCGATTCGTCTACGCTATTTATTGTTGGTGATGTCACACTGACGTCAGAAAACGCAGGAATCACCAAGCTTTTCTGCACATTAGCTACGATGCGTGTATAGTGGTCAATTTGGCACATTATTTAGTACTCCTCGGATGGACTGGGACCATATAGCGGAGCTAGGACAAATATGGCGTTGCAGCAAAAGTAATAGATGGAGATAGTTGAAAACTGAATAACATTATAAAAGCACGTACAAAATGCGTTTCTTTTGCGTAAACAAATATAGAGGTGTTCAGTATACCCAAAATTATAAACTACACACTATGAAATGTTAGCGAACAAAAATGCAAGAATATAAATTGAAATATGAAAAGATAGATAATTAATTCTAAATAAGAATTAATCAAATTGGATCCATTAATTCAAATTATAGCAGTTGAGATTACAACATACGAAGAAGTTATGCAAAAATTCAATCACATAAAAATGAGTCCACCATTGGTCATAATAAAACCTCCCATATATATGTGGAAATGTAGAGCCATTAAAATGACAAATTTGAGTAAAAATCACATACAAGCGAGCACACATAGGGCATGAAAAGAAAACAAGATTGCATACCGCCGAGGAAATGTATAGTCGTTACTTATCATCTACGTAAATGAAAGTAAGTAAAGTGCTAGCCTGACACGTACATACCTATGCACATAAGGATAATTTTAGCCATTTATGTTTCCATATATGAGGCACAAACAGACTCGGACGTGACAAGGCCTATCTGTAAATAGTAAGATAGTGCTTTTGCATGAGGCATGTATGTGCAAGAGGTACAAAGGAATCGGAATCCATAAGGACAACATATAATACTAGAAAGACAACAATTGCCGAACAATGAACAAAATGCCAACTGGGTGTAAACAAAATCGTCAGTCATCTAGCTAAGTATCCCATACACATCAACGATGTTTTAGGAGAGGCACATGCAAAGATCATCCAAGCAATAATAAACAAAAAAAAAAGAAATCAAATATTTCAGTTTAAAATTAAATTTATATATGTGCACCCGGTCATGGTCGGTCAAGAATACGAGTTATCTTTTTGGTAAAATACATAGTGGATATATCTTTGATGATGCAGACAAAAGAACATGACTTACTTTTATGCATAAAGTTAAAATATTAAAAGCCGGCATTTGCTAACAATAGTGTACTTAATAAGAAGATTCCTTTCTATATCATGTTGTGTTTCCTCGATTGCTAAGGCATGATGAGTACGAGGACAAAACATATACCAGTTTCGAAGCACCACCTATAAATTCAAATATTGAGAATGTAAAACAACAAAGATAATTAGAGTAAGATGATAAGGCATCAAGGAAAGTTGATCAAGTATGATCTGACATTAATATGGAAAACATAATTGCAACATGGCCAAATGTGAGGTGGATGATGGAATGGACAACAAGGTTCATCAAGGGATGACAAGGAGTGGAATAAGGAAAGCTTGAAAATAGACTGAGAGCTACTGGTTTCACATTTGGGGACATATACCATGATGATTTTGATCTTTCACCATCGCACATCAAAGTCTTTGCAATCAACTTAGTAAAAAAATATGGAAAATTTTGTACCAAAGTTTAATCATGTTTTTCTGAAGATGTAAGTGCTGACTATTTATGTAGATTCATATTAATGCAGCCATAAAAAATACAAATAATATTTTTTTGAGAACTATAATATGAAGAAAATAATATAAAAAATATTGATAGAGAAAATAACATAATGAAACAATATATAGAAAATCTAGCCACGCAAATGTGCGGGAAACTCAGCTAGTTTGTTGTATCATACTAGCGGATCTCACAAGTTTTTTGTTGAGTTTTGTGTTGTGAAGTTTTCAAGTTTTGGGTGAAGTTTCGATGGACTACGGAATAAGGAGTGGAAAGAGTCTAAGCTTGGGGATGACCAAGGCACCCCCAAGGTAATATTCAAGGACAACCAAGCATCTAAGCTTGGGGATGCCTCGGATGGCATCCCCTCTTTTGTCTTCAATCCATCGTAAAATTACTTGAGGCTATATTTTTATTCACCACATGATATGTGTTTTGCTTGGAGCGTCTTGTATTATATGAGTCTCTGCTTGTTAGTTTGCCACAATCATCCTTGCTGTACACACCTTCTGAGAGGGACACACATTAATCATGAATTTATTAGAATACTCTATGTGCTTCACTTATATCTTTTGAGCTAGGTAGTTGCTCTAGTGCTACACTTATATCTTTTAGAGCACGGCGGTGGTTTTTGTTGGCTTTCTGGGTTCGGGGGTACCCATACTTGCTTGCCTGTGGCCCGGCGCGCGGGCCCAACGACGGCCTGGTATGGCCTAGCTGCGAGACCCCCCAAGGCAAGGCCCTTACGAGGGCCCCTGGCCTCGCGAGGAGAACGACACCAAGACCTCCAGAGGAGCGGCCTCCATAGTCTGCCTCCCGAGGAGCGGATATTTGTATGCAGGTGCCCAGCTTCACGAGGCTACGATGACGTGAGCCATGACGACCATGGCCAGGCGGGCGCCAGCAGGCGCAGAGAAGGAGGGCAGTTTCCCTTTCGGTGCTAAGGGAGCAAGGATGAGCGCGGGTTCCCGAGGAGTCCTCCAAAGGTTTCCCTTCCGGTGTAACAAGACCAAGACCACGAGCTCGGCAGGACGGATGTCATCACCAGGCCCACCGCTGCGTCACGACCAGAAGCTTTGCAGGAGAAGACCGCCTTTTGTCAGGATTAGATGTACTTCTTGTCCCCTTTCAAATTGGCCGCTGTGGGATCCCTTCCCGCCTAAGCTTTTGGAGGAAGAGGACCGAGGCCACTATAAATATAGGCTAGCCACCACCGTAGAAGGGGACGGACCTTGGATCGGATCCTTTCCACCCTGATCTCTTGAGCCATCGCGAGGCCGCTCAAACCACTATACTAGTTCATCCTCAGCCTCCTCGTGAGACCAATCCACCACAAAGCAGGAGTAGGGTATTACACCGCAAGGTGGCCCAAACCTGGGTAAACCGCCGAGTTCATCTTCCTTCCCGCTCGCGTGCGCTCGACGTAGCTGGGCTATAGGGTGGCGACCAGAGACTTGAGAGGTTGAGATCTTCGCACACGCCCCAGAGTTCGAACCTTCTTGGGTCTGCGGAGCCCTGAATCCGACATTTGGCGTGCCAGGTAGGGGCGTGTCGA
Source organism: Thinopyrum elongatum (assembly GCA_011799875.1). Taxonomy (NCBI): domain Eukaryota; kingdom Viridiplantae; phylum Streptophyta; class Magnoliopsida; order Poales; family Poaceae; genus Thinopyrum; species Thinopyrum elongatum. The sequence goes on along the minus strand of CM022299.1, from coordinate 552,626,276 downwards.
AGTTTCGCTTCTCTGCCGATCACGCTTCGTTCTTGATCCACTGCCTCCATGGCGGACGTTGCGTCACTGATTTGGCCGCCCGTGGCCTATGGAGAGGCCGCGGGCTGCCCGGCTTTCACCCCCAGCCTGGGTTGGGTGCGGTGGCCGGCGAAGTTCAGGCTGGCGTTGCCCCTGCGGTACGACGGCGCAGCTGACCCCCGGGAGTTCCTCCAGTTGTACGCGCAGGCCATCCGAGCAGCCGGCGGCGACGACAAGGCCATGGCCAACTGGCTTCCTCTGGCCCTCACGAAGATGCCACACTCGTGGCTCCGCGGCCTCCCCGAGGCCTCGGTGCCCACCTGGGAAGAGCTCTGTGGTCTGTTCATCGCGCATTTCGCGGCCCCCGAACCGCACGCGGTCGCTTGTATTCTCGGCGGGTCGCAGGCACCCACGTCTGGGCGCCATGTCAAGCAGCTCCTTCGATGGGTAGGCGCCTCCCAGCAGTGGCCGGAGGCCTCGCGGGGCTGCCCTAGGTCAGAGAACGACATCACCTTCGACTCCAGGGACCACCCCAGGACTACGACTGCTGCCGGCGCGCTCCCTATTCTGTGTACGCCCACGATCAGTAACATGACGGTTACTTGCACCCTCATCGACGGTGGCGCCGGCCTCAATGTCCTCTCCATAGAGGCCTTCGACATGCTCCAGGTGCCCTACGACCAGCTCGCGCCCACCAAGCCCTTCTCGGGGTGACCAAAGGCTCCACCACTCCCCTAGGGCACGTGCGCCTCCCCGTCACCTTCGGCACTTGCGACAACTACCGCACCGAGTTGATCGACTTCGACGTTGCCCGCATTGACCTCCCGTACAATGCCATTCTGGGGTATCCGGCCCTTGCCAAGTTCATGGCGGCTAAGCACCCAGGCTACAACGTCATCAAGATGCCTGGAAGCAGCGGCATCATTTCCGTAGTCGAGGACACCAAGGACGCGCTTCGAGCCCTCAAGTCCGTCTACAAGGCCGCGACGGCCTCGCGCCCCAGCGTGGCGGGCGCCGCCGAGCCTCTGGAGGCCGCACCCGTGAAGAAGAAGCAGTTGTTCTCTCAGGATCGAGCCGAGACGAAGCAGGTACCTGTCGACGACGGGGGCTCAGGCCCCACCTTGACCATAGGCGCCGGCCTCCCCCCGGAGCAAGAAGAGGCGTTGGTCAGCTTCCTCAGGGCAAACAAGGACGTGTTTGCGTGGGAAGCGTCAGATTTGGTTGGCGTCCCACGGGATGTGATCCAGCACGACTTGATGGTGTGCCCCAATGCATGTCCGGTAAAGCAGAAGGCACGACGACAAGCCCCGGATAAACAAGCATTCATTGTCCAGGAGGTCCACAAGCTGCAAGAAGCTGGCGTCATTCGGGAGGTGCGGCACCCGGAGTGGCTGGCTAATCCAGTCATCGTCCCCAAGAAGGGTGGGAAAGAGCGCATGTGCGTCGACTTCATGAGTCTGAACAAGGCCTGCCCTTAGGACCCTTTCTCGCTCCCGCGCATCAATCAAATCATGGACTCCACCGCCGAGTGCGATCTGCTGTGCTTCTTAGACGCCTTCTCAGGCTATCACCAGATCAAGATGGCGGTAAAGGATGTTGAGAAGACGGCCTTCCTCTCCCCGTGTGGCGTGTATTGTTACACTTGCGTGCCCTTCGGGATGCGAAATGCTGGTGCGACCTTCCAGTGACTGATGCACATTGCTCTGGGGCTGCAGCTCGGGAGGAATGCACAGGCGTACGTCGACGACGTCGTGGTCAAGTCATGAGAGGCGAGAACCTTGATTGAGTACCTGGAAGAGACGTTCGCCAGCCTGCGTCGGGTGAACCTAAGGCTTAACCCGGAAAAGTGCGTGTTCGGGGTCCCGTCCGGCAAACTGCTCGGTTTCCTCATATCGCATCGCGGGATCGAGGCTAACCCCGAGAAGATCTAGGCAATTGAGATGATGCGCCCGCCTCAGACCCTCAAGGAAATGCAGAAGCTGGCGGGCTGCGTGACCTCCTTGGGGCGCTTCATTTCCAAGCTTGGCGAGCGCGCCCTCCCCTTCTTCATGCTCATGAAGAGGAAGGGCCCCTTCGAATGGACTCCTGAACCAGAGACCGCCTTCCAGGACCTCAAGAGATACCTCACGAGCCCGCCTGTTATGGTGGTGCCTCGTCCTCTTAAGCCTCTGGTGCTCTACTTGGCGGCCAGCCCCACTCAGCCAGCGCGGCGCTCGTGGTGGACAGGGAGGAGCACACCGGCGCGGGTGCATAGCGGGGCGTCCCGCGAAGAGTTGCGCCATCACTACCTCAGGACGACACCCCTGAGGCTTTCGCTACCTCGCCAGACAGCGAGGCTTCGGAGCCCCCCTCGCCCCAAGCAGAGCAGGGCGTCGTTGACGCCTCGCCTCTCGTCGAGCACCCGGTATACTTTGTCAGCACGGTGCTGCGTGATGCGCGCGCGCTACCCCATGCAGCAGAAGCTCCTGCTCACGCTCCTCGTCGCCTCAAGAAAACTGCGTCACTACTTCCAGGGCCACCCCATCAAGGTCATCTCTGCATACCACTGGAGAAGGTGCTGCGCAGCCCCAACGCTGCTGGAAGGGTGGCAGAATGGAACATCGAACTACAGGCCTTCCAGCTGGAGTTCAGCATGACCAGGGTCATCAAGGGCGCGGCCCTCGCTGACTTCGTGGCGGAGTGGATGGATGCCCCTGGCCGGGGGCTAGATAAGGGCCAGTCCCTCGCACCTGGCGCAGAGGCGCCCAACGGCTGGATCATGCACTTCGACGGAGCCTTCACGCGACAAGGCGCGGGGGCTGGAGCTGTACTCATCTCGCCGACCAAGGACGAGCTCTACTACGCCGTGCAGCTCTGCTTCCAGCATGGCGAGAAGGTCTCCAACAACATCGCGGGGTACGAGGGCTTGATCGCTGGCCTAAGGGCCGCTGCCGCCCTGGGGGTCAAGCGCCTCACCGTTAAGGGCGACTCCCAACTCCTCGTCAACTTTTCCAACAAGGATTACAAGCCGAAGGACGGAAACATGGAGGCATACTTGGAAGAGGTGCGTAAATTCGAAAAACGCTTCCTGGGTTTGGAATTGCAGCACGTCCCGCACGACGCGAACAAGAAAGTGGACGACATCACCAGGAGGGCATCCCGCCACGAGCCTCAGGAGCCTGGCGTCTTCGAGGAGAGGCTCTTCAAGCCATCGACGGCTCCCCCGACCACAGGCCCGACGTCTCTCCAGGAGGAACTGCCACCGGCCCCACCCTCGGGCGCCCCAGCCTGTGGCCCGACCTCAGGAACCCGCCTACTCCTGGCAATGGAGCCTCAGGTGGGCGACTTGATCAAGGAGTTCAAGGCGTACCTGCTCAGCGGCACCTTGCCGGAGAAGGAAGAGGATGCAGAACGCGTAGCTCACCAGGCCACGGCTTACTGCTTGCAGGACGACGAGCTATACCATAGGCGCCCCAACGACGTCTCGCTGTGGTGCATATCCGAGGAGCAAGGGTGCGAGCTATTGGCCAACATCCATGGTGGAGATTGTGGACACCACTCTTCATCGCGCACCCTCGTGGGTAAGGTGTTCCACAGCGGGTTCTACTGGCCCATGGTGCTCAATGACGCCACTGAGCTGTGCGATCCTGCGAGGCCAGCCAGTTCCACACCACACAGATTCACCAGCCCGCACAAGGTCTCCAGACCATCTCGCTCTCATGGCCCTTCGCGGTCTGGGGGCTGGATATCCTAGGCCCGTTTCCCCGAGCAGCCGGTGGGTACCACTACCTCTACATCGCCGTTGACAAGTTCACCAAGTGGGCGGAGGTGGAGCCCATGTGCACCATGTTGGAAATATGCCCTAGAGGCAATAATAAAATGGTTATTATTATATTTCCTTGTTCATGATAATTGTCTGTTATTCATGCTATAATTGTGTTATCCGGAAATCGTAATACATGTGTGAATACATAGACCACAACATGTCCCTAGTAAGCCTCTAGTTGACTAGCTCGTTGATCAATAGATGGTTACGGTTTCCTGACCATGGACATTGGATGTCATTGATAACGGGATCACATCATTAGGAGAATGATGTGATGGACAAGACCCAATCCTAAGCCTAGCACTAGATCGTGTAGTTCGTTTGCTAAAGCTTTTCCAATGTCAAGTAACTTTTCCTTAGACCATGAGATTGTGCAACTCCCGGATACCGCAGGAGTGCTTTGGGTGTACCAAACGTCACAACGTAACTGGGTGGCTATAAAGGTGCACTACGGGTATCTCCGAAAGTGTCTGTTGGGTTGGCACGAATCGAGACTGGGATTTGTCACTCCGTGTGACGGAGAGGTACCTCTGGGCCCACTCGGTAGGACATCATCATAATGAGCTCAATGTGATCAAGGAGTTGTTCACAGGATGATGTGTTACGGAAATGAGTAAAGAGACTTGCCGGTAACGAGATTGAACAAGGTATCGGTATACCGACGATCGAATCTCGGGCAAGTATCGTACCGATAGACAAAGGGAATTGCGTACGGGATTGATTGAATCCTCGACATCGTGGTTCATCCGATGAGATCATCGAGGAGCATGTGGGAGCCAACATGGGTATCCAGATCCCGCTGTTGGTTATTGACTGGAGAGTCGTCTCGGTCATGTCTACGTGTCTCCCGAACCCGTAGGGTCTACACACTTAAGGTTCGATGACGCTAGGGTTGTAGGGAAAGTTTGTACGTGGTTACCGAATGTTGTTCGGAGTCCCGGACGTCACGAGGAGTTCCGGAATGGTTCGGAGGTGAAGATTTATATATGGGAAGTTGTCATACAGTCACCGGAATAGTTTCGGGGGTTACCGGTATTGTACCGGGACCACCGAAAGGTGTCCGGAGGTCCACCGGGTGGGGCTGATTTACCCGGGAGGCCTAATGGGCTGTATATGGGAGGGAACCAGCCCCCTAGTGGGCTGGTGCGCCCCCCCAAGGGCCCATGGCGCCTAGGGTTGGGAAACCCTAGGGGAGGGAGCCTTCCACCTTGCTTGGGGGGCAAGTTTCCCTCCCCTGGCCGCCTCCCCTCCCCTCAGATTGGATCTGAGGGGGCCGGCCCCCTCTCCTCTTCCCCCTATAAATAGTGGAGGGGTGGGAGGGAGGCCATACCTCATCCCTGGCGCAGCCCCTCCCCTCTCCAACACCTCCTCCTCCTCCCGCGGTGCTTGGCGAAGCCCTGCAGGAATACCACGCAGCTCCAACTCTACCACGCCGTCGTGCTGCTGCTGGAGCTGTCCTCCCCAACCTCTCCTCCCCCCTTGCTAGATCAAGAAGGAGGAGACATCTCCGCTCCGTACGTGTGTTGAACACGGAGGTGCCGTCCGTTCGGCGCTCGGTCATCGGTGATTTGGATCACGACGAGTACGACTCCATCAACCCCGTTCTCTTGAACGCTTCCGCTCGCGATCTACAAGGGTATGTAGATGCACTCCCCTCTCTCTCGTTGCTAGATGACTCCATAGATTGATCTTGGTGATGCGTAGAAAATTTTAAAATTCTGCTACGATCCCCAACAGTGGCATCATGAGCTAGGTCTATGCGTAGTATCTTGCACGAGTAGAACACAAAGTAGTTGTGGGCGTCGATTTGTCAATCTTCTTGCCGTTACTAGTCTTATCTTGATTCGGCGGCACTGTGGGATGAAGCGGCCCGGACCGACCTTACACGTACGCTTACGTGAGACAGGTTCCACCAACTGACATGCACTAGTTGCATAAGGTGGCTAGCGGGTGTCTGTCTCTCCCACTTTAGTCGGATCGGATTCGTTGAATAGGGTCCTTATGAAGGGTAAATAGAAATTGGCATATCACGTTGTGGTTTTGGCGTAGGTAAGAAACGTTCTTGCTAGAAACCTATAGCAGCCACATAAAAACTTGCAACAACAATTAGAGGACGTCTAACTTGTTTTTGCAGCAAGTGCTTTGTGATGTGATATGGCCAAAGGATGTGATGAATGATATATGTGATGTATGAGATGATCATGTTCTTGTAATAGGAATCACGACTTGCATGTCGATGAGTATGACAACCGGCAGGAGCCATAGGAGTTGTCTTAATTTATTATATGACCTGCGTGTCATTGAAATTCGCCATGTAATTACTTTACTTTATTGCTAACCGTTAGCCGTAGTAGTAGAAGTAATAGTTGGCGAGACAACTTCATGAAGACACGATGATGGAGATCATGATGATGGAGATCATGGTGTCATGCCGGTGACGATGATGATCATGGAGCCCCGAAGATGGAGATCAAAAGGAGCGAAGTGATAATGGCCATATCATATCACTATTTTGATTGCATGAGATGTTTATCATGTTTTTGCATCTTATTTTCTTAGAACGACGGTAGCATATAAGATGATCCCTTACTAAAATTTCAAGAAAGTGTTCCCCCTAACTGTGCACCGTTGCGAAGGTTCGTTGTTTCGAAGCACTACGTGTTGATCGGGTGTGATAGATTCTAACGTTCGAATACAACGGGTGTAAGCCAGATTTACACAGCAATACACTTAGGTTGACTTGACGAGCCTAGCATGTACAGACATGGCCTCGGAACACAAGAGACCGAAAGGTCGAACATGAGTCGTATAGAAGATACGATCAACATGGAGATGTTCACCGTTGATGACTAGTCCGTCTCACGTGATGATCGGACACGGCCTAGTCGATTCGGATCATGTATCACTTAGATGACGAGAGGGATGTCTATCTGAGTGGGAGTTCATTACATAATTTGATTAGATGAACTTAATTGTCATGAACTTAGTCTAAATGTTACATATCTATCTTGTAGATCAAAAGGCCAACGCTAATGTTACCCTCAACTTCAACGCGTTCCTAGAGAAAAACAAGCTGAAAGACGATGGTAGCAACTATGAGGACTGGGTCCGTAACCTAAGGATTATCCTCATAGCTGCCAAGAAATCATATGTCCTTGAAGCACCGTTAGGTGACCCACCTGCTCTCCCAGCACTGCCAGACGATTTGAACGTTTGGCAGACACGCACCAATGATTACTCCTTTGTTCAGTGCGGCATGCTCTTCAGCTTAGAACCGGGGCTCCAAAAGCGTTTTGAGCATCACGGAGCATATGAGATGTTCGAAGAGCTGAAAATGGTTCTCCAAGCTCATGCCCGGATCGAGAGATATGAAGTCTCCGATAAGTTCTACAGCTGTAAGATGGAGGAAAATAGTTCTGTCAGCGAGCACATACTCAAAATGTCTGGGTTGCACAACCGCTTGTCTCAGCTGGGGATTAATCTCCCGGATGACGCGGTCATTGACAGAATCCTCCAGTCGCTTCCACCTAGCTACAAGCGCTTTGTGATGAACTTCAACATGCAGGGAATGGAAAAGACCATTCCTGAGGTATATGCGATGCTGAAGTCAGCGGAGGCAGAGATCAGAAAGGAACATCAAGTGTTGATGGTGAATAAAACCACTAAGTTCAAGAAGGGCAAGGGTAAGAAGAACTTCAAGAAGGACGGCAAGGGAGTTGCCGCGCCCGGTAAGCCAGCTGCCGGGAAGAAGTCAAAGAATGGACCCAAGCCTGAGACTGAGTGCTTTTATTGCAAGGGAAACGGTCACTGGAAGCGGAATTGCCCCAAGTACTTAGCAGATAAGAAGGCCGGCAATACCAAAGGTATATGTGATATACATGTAATTGATGTGTACCTTACCAGCACTCGTAGTAGTTCCTGGGTATTTGATACCGGTGCGGTTGCTCATATTTGTAACTCAAAGCAGGAACTGCGGAATCAGCGTAGACTGGCAAAGGACGAGGTGACGATGCGCGTCGGGAATGGTTCCAAGGTCGATGTGATCGCCGTCGGCACGCTACCTCTGCATCTACCTACGGGATTAGTTTTAAACCTCAATAATTGTTATTTAGTGCCAGCTTTGAGCATGAACATTGTATCTGGATCTCGCTTAATGCGAGATGGCTACTCATTTAAATCTGAGAATAATGGTTGTTCTATTTATATGAGAGATATGTTTTATGGTCATGCCCCGCTGGTGAATGGTTTATTTTTATTGAATCTCGAACGTGATGTTACACATGTTTATAATGTGAATGCCAAGAAATGCAAGGTTGATAACGATAGTCCCACATACTTGTGGCACTGGCGCCTTGGTCATATCGGTGTTAAACGCATGAAGAAACTCCATGCAGATGGACTTTTGGAGTCTCTTGATTATGAATCATTTGACAGATGCGAACCATGCCTCTTGGGCAAGATGACCAAGACTCCGTTCTCCGGAACAATGGAGCGAGCAACCAACTTATTGGAGATCATACATACTGATGTGTGTGGTCCAATGAGTGTTGAGGCTCGCGGTGGTTATCGTTATGTTCTCACCCTCACCGATGATTTGAGTAGATATGGGTATGTCTACTTGATGAAGCACAAGTCTGAGACCTTTGAAAAGTTCAAGGAATTTCAGAATGAGGTTGAGAATCAACGTGACAAGAAAATAAAGTTCTTACGATCAGATCGTGGAGGAGAATATTTGAGTCATGAATTTGGCACGCACTTAAGGAAATATGGAATTGTTTCACAACTCACGCCGCCTGGAACACCTCAGCGTAACGGTGTGTCCGAACGTCGTAATCGCACTCTATTGGATATGGTGCGATCTATGATGTCTCTTACTGATCTACCGCTATCCTTTTGGGGTTATGCTTTAGAGACTGCCGCATTCACTTTAAATAGGGCACCGTCAAAATCCGTTGAGACGACACCGTATGAATTATGGTTTGGGAAGAAACCTAAGCTGTCGTTTCTGAAAGTTTGGGGATGCGATGCTTATGTGAAGAAACTTCAACCAGAGAAGCTCGAACCCAAGTCGGAAAAATGCGTATTCATAGGATACCCTAAGGAAACTATTGGGTATACCTTCTACCTAAGATCCGAGGGCAAGATCTTTGTTGCCAGGAATGGATCCTTTCTAGAGAAAGAGTTTCTCTCGAAAGAAGTAAGTGGGAGGAAAGTGGAGCTTGATGAGATGACCCTCGAACCGGAGAGTAGCGCAGCACAGGAAAATGTTTCTGTGGAGCCTGCACCGGCTAGAGAGGAAGTTAATGATAATGATCATGATCAAGCTACCACTGAACTTCGAAGGTCCACAAGGACACGTTCCGCACCAGACTGGTACGGCAATCCTGTCCTGGAAATCATGTTGTTAGACAACAGTGAACCTTCGAACTATGATGAAGCGATGGCGGGCCCGGATTCCGACAAATGGCTTGAAGCCATGAAATCCGAGATAGGATCCATGTATGAAAACGAAGTATGGACTTTGACTGACTTGCCTGATGATCGGCAAGCCATAGAAAATAAATGGATCTTTAAGAAGAAGACTGACGCGGATGGTAATGTGACCATCTATAAGGCTCGGCTTGTCGCTAAGGGTTATCGACAAGTTCAAGGGGTTGACTACGATGAGACTTTCTCACCCGTAGCGAAGCTGAAATCTGTCAGAATCATGTTAGCAATTGCCGCATACTATGATTATGAGATATGGCAAATGGACGTCAAAACGGCATTCCTTAATGGTTTTCTTAAGGAAGAGTTGTATATGATGCAACCGGAAGGTTTTGTCGACCCTGAGAATGCTGACAAGGTATGCAAGCTCCAGCGCTCAATCTATGGGCTGGTGCAAGCATCTCGGAGTTGGAACATTCGCTTTGATGAGATGATCAAAGCGTTTGGGTTCACACAGACTTATGGAGAAGCCTGTGTTTACAAGAAAGTGAGTGGGAGCTCTGTAGCATTTCTCATATTATATGTGGATGACATACTGCTGATGGGAAATAATATAGAATTCTTGGAAAGTATAAAGGCCTACTTGAATAAGTGTTTTTCAATGAAGGACCTTGGAGAAGCTGCTTATATATTAGGCATCAAGATCTATCGGGATAGATCGAGACGCCTCATAGGTCTTTCGCAAAGCACATACCTTGATAAGATATTGAAGAAGTTCAATATGGATCAGTCCAAGAAGGGGTTCTTGCCTGTATTGCAAGGTGTGAGATTGAGCACGGCTCAATGCCCGACCACGGCAGAAGATGTAGAAGAGATGAGTGTCATCCCCTATGCCTCAGCCATAGGGTCTATTATGTATGCCATGCTGTGTACCAGACCTGATGTAAACCTTGCAGTAAGTTTGGTAGGTAGGTACCAAAGTAATCCTGGCAAGGAACACTGGACAGCAGTCAAGAACATCCTGAAGTACCTGAAAAGGACTAAGGATATGTTTCTCATATATGGAGGTGACGAAGAGCTCGTCGTAAAGGGTTACGTCGACGCTAGCTTCGACACAGATCCGGATGACTCCAAGTCACAAACCGGATACGTGTATATTTTGAATGGTGGAGCGGTAAGCTGGTGCAGTTGCAAGCAAAGCGTCGTGGCGGGTTCTACATGCGAAGCGGAGTACATAGCAGCCTCGGAGGCAGCACACGAAGCAGTATGGATGAAGGAGTTCATCACCGACCTAGGAGTCATTCCAAATGCGTCGGGTCCAATGGCTCTCTTCTGTGACAACACTAGAGCTATTGCCCTTGCCAAGGAGCCCAGGTTTCACAAGAAGACTAGGCATATCAAGCGTCGCTTCAACTCCATACGTGAACATGTTCAAGATGGAGACATAGATATTTGTAAAGTGCACACGGATTTGAATATAGCAGATCCGTTGACTAAACCTCTTCCACGAGCAAAACATGATCAACACCAGAACTCTATGGGTGTTCGATTCATCACAATGTAACTAGATTATTGACTCTAGTGCAAGTGGGAGACTGTTGGAAATATGCCCTAGAGGCAATAATAAAATGGTTATTATTATATTTCCTTGTTCATGATAATTGTCTGTTATTCATGCTATAATTGTGTTATCCGGAAATCGTAATACATGTGTGAATACATAGACCACAACATGTCCCTAGTAAGCCTCTAGTTGACTAGCTCGTTGATCAATAGATGGTTATGGTTTCCTGACCATGGACATTGGATGTCATTGATAACGGGATCACATCATTAGGAGAATGATGTGATGGACAAGACCCAATCCTAAGCCTAGCACTAGATCGTGTAGTTCGTTTGCTAAAGCTTTTCCAATGTCAAGTAACTTTTCCTTAGACCATGAGATTGTGCAACTCCCGGATACCGTAGGAGTGCTTTGGGTGTACCAAACATCACAACGTAACTGGGTGGCTATAAAGGTGCACTACGGGTATCTCCGAAAGTGTCTGTTGGGTTGGCACGAATCGAGACTGGGATTTGTCACTCCGTGTGACGGAGAGGTACCTCTGGGCCCACTCGGTAGGACATCATCATAATGAGCTCAATGTGATCAAGGAGTTGTTCACAGGATGATGTGTTACGGAAACGAGTAAAGAGACTTGCCGGTAACGAGATTGAACAAGGTATCGGTATACCGACGATCGAATCTCGGGCAAGTATCGTACCGATAGACAAAGGGAATTGCGTACGGGATTGATTGAATCCTCGACATCGTGGTTCATCCGATGAGATCATCGAGGAGCATGTGGGAGCCAACATGGGTATCCAGATCCCGCTGTTGGTTATTGACTGGAGAGTCATCTCGGTCATGTCTACGTGTCTCCCGAACCCGTAGGGTCTACACACTTAAGGTTCGATGACGCTAGGGTTGTAGGGAAAGTTTGTACATGGTTACCGAATGTTGTTCGGAGTCCCGGATGAGATCCCGGACGTCACGAGGAGTTCCGGAATGGTCCGGAGGTGAAGATTTATATATGGGAAGTTGTCATACAGTCACCGGAATAGTTTCGGGGGTTATCGGTATTGTACCGGGACCACCGAAAGGTGTCCGGAGGTCCACCGGGTGGGGCTGATTTACCCGGGAGGCCTAATGGGCTGTATATGGGAGGGAACCAGCCCCCTAGTGGGCTGGTGCGCCCCCCCCAAGGGCCCATGGCACCTAGGGTTGGGAAACCCTAGGGGAGGGAGCCTTCCACCTTGCTTGGGGGGCAAGTTTCCCTCCCCTGGCCGCCTCCCCTCCCCTCAGATTGGATCTGAGGGGGCCGGCCCCCTCTTCTCTTCCCCCTATAAATAGTGGAGGGGTGGGAGGGAGGCCATACCTCATCCCTGGCGCAGCCCCTCCCCTCTCCAACACCTCCTCCTCCTCCCGCGGTGCTTGGCGAAGCCCTGCAGGAATACCACGCAGCTCCAACTCCACCACGCCGTCGTGCTGCTGCTGGAGCTGTCCTCCCCAACCTCTCCTCCCCCCTTGCTGGATCAAGAAGGAGGAGACGTCTCCGCTCCGTACGTGTGTTGAACACGGAGGTGCCGTCCGTTCGGCGCTCGGTCATCGGTGATTTGGATCACGACGAGTACGACTCCATCAACCCCGTTCTCTTGAACGCTTCCGCTCGTGATCTACAAGGGTATGTAGATGCACTCCCCTCTCTCTCGTTGCTAGATGACTCCATAGATTGATCTTGGTGATGCGTAGAAAATTTTAAAATTCTGCTACGATCCCCAACACACCATCCCTGCTGGCTTGGCCGTGAATTTCATCAAGGGCCTCGTGAGCCGTTTCGGGGTCCCCAACCATATCATTACTGACAATGGCTCCCAGTTCACAAGCAATCTCTTCAGGACATATTGTGCTAACCTTGGAACGCAGATATGCTACGCTTCGGTGGCACACCCACGAAGCAATGGCCAGGCTGAACGCGCCAACGCGGAGGTCCTGAGGGGCCTCAAGACGAGGAGCTTCAAGAAGAAACTTGAGGCTTGTGGCAGGGGTTGGCTTGGTGAGCCTCAGTCTGTGTTGTGGTCCATCCGCACCACCGTGACTAAGCCCACCGGCGAGACCCCGTTCTTCCTCGTCTACGGGGCTGAGGCGGTCCTCCCGCACGAGGTCAAGCATCGCTCCCCGCGGGTCTTGGCATTTGACGAGGCACGCTAGGACGACTCGCGGGGGACATATCTCGTGCTCGGGGAGGAGGCCCATCGCCAAGCCTCGCTCCGTGCGGCGAGGTACCAGCAGGTGTTGCGGCGGTACCATTGCCGCAGCATCCGCTCCAGGACCCTTGAGGTGGGAGACCTCGTCTTGAGGCGGGTGCTCTCCAGGGAGGGGCTCCACAAGCTCTCTCCCATGTGGGAGGGCCCGTTCAGGGTCGGCCGCGTCTCTAGGCCTGGCGCCGCGCGCCTAGAGACGCAGGACGGGGTCCCCATCCAGAATGCCTGGAACATCCAGCATCTCTGCAAGTTCTACCCATGACACTCTCACGTAATAATGAGTTGGGCTGTACATGCCCCGGAGTCTCCTGAGCACCGCCCATGGGCCTCATGGGGGCTCCCACCCATGCCCAAGTGGAAGCCCCATGCTCCGTGCTGGCGGACGACACAGTCTTTCAGCGACTATGCCCACGCCTAGTGGAAGCCCCATGCTCTGTGCTGGCGGGAAGACTAGAAGACTAGTGTAGGTGCCGGACGCGGCTGTTCTTTGGCTTGCTTTTGTAACCAAATTTCCACTTCTTGGAGTGAAATTCGAAGTTCTCGCGTCTTTTATTCGAAGGGGGTGGGAATTTTTCTCCTTGCAGCGTTTGTTCTTTCAAGTCTTGTTTTAAGGGGGAGTGGCAGTTGCCCGTCGCTCCCTCCCACGCATCTCGCGAGCGGGGGCTGGGCACGGTGTGTACGCCTGACCCGGCCCAGTTCACTGCCTGGGCCCGCCCACGCGCACACCTCGCCAAGACCTTCGTGTCCTAATCCTCGCGCGACGTTCTCGAGCAAGCCAACAGGCACGTATGTCCTCCTGAGCCTTCATCTCCTGGCCTCGCCGGGCATCGCGACCCGGCGTACCAGCGACGATCGACCTTCACTTGGGGGCTCTAGCACGAAACGGTCGCCAGGAGAAGGATGCCCAAAAACCAGCCATGGTCTGGCTCACCATCGAGGGACCTTGCATAAGCCCTTCGCCGGGCGCAGTGCCTGATGAGGGCATCTCTGGAGGCCCCAAGTCCTCGTGACCCCCAGGGGCATCGTGAGGAGTGAGCACCTTGCAAAGCTCCGGAGCTGTCTGGTCCCCAAAAGAAGCCCCCCAGCAGGATCTCCAAGTTGCTACAGTGCCTCAGATGCATCATTGAGGAAACAAGAGGCGTGCATGGGGTTGAAGACTCGAAGGAGCGCGCCCTCACGATGCGGGAGTCCACCACGAACACACCAAGCTAAGTTACCCAAATCGTGGTCGGCAGGAATCTTTCAATTGGTAGCAACACGAATGCTAGGATACGAAATAGAAATGTTAACATAAAGGCGCAAGCGCCATGGTCCATTACATGCCCCAGCGGGGCCATCTATGGTTCTTGATGCAGAAAAAAACAACAAGCAAAAGGCGGCCTCGCGAGGACCGCAGCTCCTGAGGCATGACTCCGGCACTGCCCATGTTCAGTCGGAGTCTTCCTCCCGCTTGACGGAGGCGCGGCGATGCGGTGGCTCACTGCCCTACTGAGTCCGGGCGCGGCGACGTGGCGGTTCGTCGTAGTCGTCATCGCTCATGCTCTTCCCAAGGAGGTGCCGATGCTGCTGGAGGCGCCACGGCCGTCGCCAAGGGCAAGTTCACCACCGAGGACGTCGCCGCCACGATGATCTCCGCCGCCGGAGAAGTGGTCGTCGTCGCTGTCGCCTTCCGGGCAGCACTCCAGACGTCTGCCATCCTCCTCGAAGATCCTGACAAAGAGCGTTGCCGCCCCGTCGTGCCTGAAGTGGAGGGTGCGCCTCCCCTGGAGGCCGCGGGCGTGGGTGAACGCCTGCCACCCATGGTTCCAGAACACGTTGCCCGCGGGGGTGACTTCGACCTCCACCCACGAGGCCTTGCTGCAGGAGCCATCGGCCTATAGCCACAAGCCGGCAGGCCCTCTAGCCGGGAGCACCCCTGCGAAGAAACATGGGAGCTGGAACCAAGTGGCGGTAGGCCCCTCCGACCATACCATGAACTCCTGGGCGGCGTTGACCGAGTGGGAACGCGGGCGGGGCGGCCGGATTGTCGCCGCTGGCTTTTCCCCTTGGACACGGCCGCCCCGGCTACCGCAGCCAGCCGTGCGAGAGGGAGCCTTTTCGCGGCTACCGGAAGCGCCGCCGCCCTTCGCGGGGGAGCGCCCACGCCCTCGGGGAGCCACCGCCTGTGTCGCGGCATACTTGTGGGGGCAACCACGCCCCCTCTTGGGCGGTGGTGAGACGTACCCCTCGTGGGGGGCTTTCCCCTTCTCGACGGCTGAAAACCTTCTCACTGGTTCCATGGATGTCGAGGCGGTGGTTCGGAGGGGGAGAGCAAGAAGACGGAGATGGGCTAGGGGGATCCGCCCCTCGCCCCCTCTTATAGGCAAGGGAAGGCTAACCGACGTCCCTCCACGATCCAAGCAATGATGGCCATGTTGCATGCATCGGGCTGTTGTCAAGTCGGGGCAGTTGCCGAGGTGACATGGGGATGTGGAGGCGTCCGCGTCCCATCGTGCGCCACGCGTCGAGCCTGGCCTACAGGCAGTTTGGGGCCCGCGGTGCTTCGACCTCGCCCCTTGGCTTCGCCGCAAAGCCATCTCGAGCGCGCCTTGGGCCTAGGGGCTACTGTCGGCGTTGTGGGTTCGGGGGTACCCAGACTTGCCTGCCTGCGGCCCGGCGCGGGCCCAGCGACGGACTGGTACGGCCTAGCCGCGAGAACCCCCAAGGCAAGGCCCTCGCGAGGAGAACGACACCAAGACCTCCAGAGGAGCGGCCTCCACAGGCTGCCTCCCGAGGAGCGGAGGTTCCTATGCAGGTGCCCAGCCTCACGAGGCTACGGTGACGTGAGCCATGATGACCATGGCCAGGCAGGCGCCAGCAGGCGCAGAGAAGGAGGGCAGTTTCCCTTTCACTGCTAAGGGAGCAAGGACGAGCGCGTGTTCCCGAGGAGTCCTCCAAAGGTTTCCCTTCCGGTGTAACAAGACCAAGACCACGAGCTCGGCAGGACGGATGTCATCACCGGGCCCACCACTGCGTCACGACCAGAAGTTTTGCAGGAGAAGACCGCCTTTCGTCAGGATTAGATGTACTTCTTGTCCCCTTTCAAATTGGCCGCTGTGGGATCCCTTCCCGCCTAAGCTTTGGAGGAAGAGGACTGAGGCCACTATAAATATAGGCTAGCCACCACCGTAGAAGGGGACAGCCTTCGGATCGGATCCTTTCCACCCTCATCTCTTGATCCCTTGCGAGGCCGCTCAAACCACTGTACTAGTTCATCCTCAGCCTCCTTGTGAGACCAATCAACCACAAAGCAGGAGTAGGTTAGTACACCGCAAGGTGGCCCGAACCTGGGTAAACCGCAGAGTTCATCTTCCTTCCCGCTTGCGTGCGCTCGACGTAGCTAGGCTATAGGGTGGCGAGCAGAGACTTGAGAGGTTGAGATCTTCACACACGCCCCAGAGTTCGAACCTTCTTGGGTCTGCGGAGCCCTGAATCCGACAGTTTTTTTTGAAGAAATTGATGAAATCTCATGCTTCACTTATATTATTTTGAGAGTCTTAAAAATAATATGGCAATTTGCTTAGGTTATGAGTTTAGTCCTAATATGATGGGTATTCAAGAGTGATATAATAAAAACTTTCATGAAGATCATTGAATATATGAGAAGTTTGATTCCTTGCATTTGTTTTGAGATATAAAGATGGTGATATTAAAGTCATGCTAGTGAGTAATTGTGGATTAGTAAGAATATTTGTGTTAAGGTTTGTGATTCTCGAAGCGTGCACGTATGGTCTCTCGTTATGCGATGAAGTTGGAGCATGATTTATTTTTTATTGTCTTCCTTATGAGTGGCGGTCGGGGACGAGCGATGGTCTTTTCCTACCAATCTATCCCCCTAGGAGCATGCGTATTAGTACTTTGCTTTGATGGCTAATAAAATTTTGCAATAAGTATGTGAGTTCTTTATGACTAATGTTGAGTCCATGGATTATACGCACTCTCACCCTTCCATCATTACTAGCCTCTTCGATACCATGCATTGCCCTTTCTCACCTTGAGAGTTGGTGCAAAGTTCGCCGGTGCATCCAAATCCCGTGATATGATACGCTCTTTCACACATAAGCCACCTTATATCTTCCTCATAACAGCCACCATACCTACCTATTATGGCATTTCCATAGCCATTTCGAGATATATTGCCATGCAACTTCCACCGTTCTGTTTTATAATGACACACACCATCATTGTCATATTGCTTTGCATGATCATTTAGTTGGCGTAGTATTTGTGGCTTGGACACCGTTCATATTTTTTATACATGTCACGCTAGATCATTGCACATCCCGGAACACCGCCGGAGGCATTCATATAGAGTCATATTTTTGTTCTAGTATCGAGTTGTAATTCTTGAGTTGTAAGTAAATAAAACTGTGATGATCATCATTATTAGAGCATTGTCCCATGTTAGGAAAGGATGATGGAGACTATGATTCCCCCACAAGTCAGGATGAGACTCCGGACTTAAAATAAAAAGAGGCCAAAGAGCCCAAAATATAAAAAAAGAGGCCAAAGAGCCCAATATAAAAAAAATAAAAAAAATGAGAGAAAAAGAGAGAAGGGACAATGTTACTATCCTTTTCCACACTTGTGCTTCAAAGTAGCACCGTGTTCTTCATATAGAGAGTTTCCTATTTTTCACTTTCATATATTACTAGTGTCAATTTTTCATTATAGAACTTGGCTTGTATATTCCAATGATGGGCTTCCTCAAATTGCCCTAGGTCTTCGTGAGCAAGCGAGTTGGATGCACACCCACTTAGTTTTCTTTTGTGCTTTCATACACTTATAGCTCTAGTGCATCTGTTGCATGGCAATCCCTACTCCTTGCATTGCCATCAATTGATGGGCATCTCCATAGCCTATTGATTAGCCTCATCAATGTGAGACTTTCTCCTTTTTTGTCTTCTCCACACAACCTCCACCATCATACTCTGTTCCACACTACTGCAGGATGCTGCTAACGCGACACTACGATCAGAGACCCTTTGACCAAACTATGTGCGATGCATTAATCGCAAACGGTGATGTAAAAAAACCGTCAAAAAAGATGCAAAACATTTGCGATGGCGGAGACATCGAACACGATTCAGATTTTAGTTGCGTGTACGATGCGGGGCATATGGTTGATCCATACAAACTGTTTGCGATGAGACTAAACAATAGAAATGGGCAGCCATATAAAGGTGTGTGCGATATACGACATACAGTTCACTTGGATTAAGTGTTTGTGATTAGGCAACACAACAGAAACGGTCAGCCAGATCAAGGTGTGTGTGATATACGGCATACGGTTCACTCGGACGAACTGTTTTCGATTAGGGAACACAATAGAAACGGTTCAACTTAACAAGATGTGTGTGATATGCGGCATACAGTTCACTTGGATGAACTGTTTGCGATGAGCCAAAAGAACACAAACGATTCGTGTAAACAACATGTGTGTGATACGCGGCAAACAACCCACTCGGATGAACTGTTTGCGATGAGAAATTATAACATATATGGTTACTACAGTTAATTTGTGTGTACAAAAAACTTTGAAAAAGGCAAACTAGTTGCTTGCGGTGGCTAGGAGTATCGCACACGATGCGTCTGCGAGTACTCGTGTGCGATGATTAGTAAGTTACACATACATTTCCTTATGTTAACACGTGTGTGAATTTGCAATATGGACAATTAATATGCAAATGCCTTCTGGACATCGGTGCTGATCGCCATGTCCAAAACATGGACGTCCTCTACTCTACCGCTCTACCGGGCACACGCTTAAACTCAATGAACTGTGTACGATACTAATACTTTCCATGAAAATTTAAGAACTTGGCTAACAGCATTTGAGTAACATATATATAGTGGTTACACAATTCGACAAAAGGAGGATCTTCGTAACACAATTTTGACAACCATATGGTCCATATCTACATACTTAACATAGTAACAACTATCACATTTTAAGAGGCTGAGGGCCAACAACCATATGGTCCATATCTACATACTTAACATAGTAACAGCTAGCACATGTTAAGAGGCTGAGGGCCAACAACCACAACTATCCACTGGAAACAGCTTGATCACGGTGACTCGGCATATCGTCAATGAAAAGGAAGAACCCTCCCGTGCCTTGGTAGAGCATTAGTAGAACAGTGTCTCCAATTTTCCAATAAGGATGCATTGCCACGACAAGTGAGAACTTGTTAATTTGAATGGTTCCATCTGCGGGAAATGCAGAACCTTGCAATCACTTTGGCGTTATTAGCAGGCACAAGTGTAATTCGACCACAACGGGAAATCGATCCAGGAACAGGTACAACGGGCAATTTCTGTTGAAATGTAGAATAAAAACCAACTGTAACATATCGTTGAAGATATATATAGTTTATGAGCATCAACATAAAAATAAGACTTTGTACCAGCGTTTTGTGCACACAATTGGTCTTGTTCAATGTGTGCACCATAGGTATAATTAATCCCATCCAAAATCCAGTGTTCATACGCTGTGCTATCTTTGTCAGATTATCAACAAATTTTATGACATGCTTCAAGTCCTTCCAATGAAATTTGGTACGCTTAGTAACATATAGATCATTAACTATGCATCCAATATATCCTGCTTAAAAGGTGGAAAGGTATTATTTATTCAGAACATGGCAGAAGAATATATAGTGCGCATAAATTGGTAAATAGAATTTGTTACTGCCTAGGAACGGAGTCAGAAAATGAAATCACAATTGGTTGCTTAAATAGTGATCAGTTAGTCAAAACAAATACCCCGATTTTGCTAAGTAATATGCCAGCATGGAGAAAGTTGAAAGGACACTAACCTTGATCAGACTTTGATCGGCTGATGACGTTGGGGAAGTAAACATCCATGTTAATTAGACTAGGCTGTGGTGCACGCACTAGAATTTTATTGCCAGCTTTCAGTTCATAATACTTAGACATTTTTCTCCAAAGGTCCGCATCAAAATAGGAGTGACCATCTTTATCAAGTTTTACACTAACTGTCATTGTAAATCCATGCTGTGTTGTCAATATGACATCCATGGAGTCATCAACAAAGTAAAGCCCAAGATTTCCTTCTACTCCTGTTCTTGCAAAGCAAGGGATGTACTGCTTGAAATGAAAATTAAGATCGTAAATTAGATATATTGAAATAACAGAGCAAGATGCAAATATGGGAGTAACTGATAGAACAGATCACTATATAGCTGAAAGCAAAGTACAAAAATATATAATTAAAAATAGATAATGTAACAAAGATTTGATGCAAATATGAGAGTAACAGAATGAACAATACATCATAAATTTGCCTAATATAGGGAAAAAAATCGGCTTCGACATCTAGGCTGCATGTGGCACTGTACCTTTTATCCAAATGTAGCAATAGACGGTATATGTTCACAAATTTAGGCCATGCCGACCGTGGCAGGGTGAGATTGAACATACCAAGTGTTCCCTGAAGTCATCCAGAATGGTGAGATAGAACTTCGTTTCCGACTGGCCGCGACCACACTTGCCCGATTTGTGCTCGCACTGTGGACACATGAATGAAAACCCTCGAATCAGCTAGAAGAAAAAAGAATCCACGGTGATTTCCGCCGATTGATTAACAGTGACGGACGGACTGCGATAAGAGATGAGTGAATATTTCACTAAATTGATTACCTTCTCCATGAGAAAAATCCCTGGCCCAATCCCGTAGAAAACCCCAATCGACCAGAGTCTAGAATGTCGGTGCAAGTCGGTGCAAATAGGCGGCGGCAAGTGGTAGGGGCGAAATCCCGTGCCGTTTGGAGCGCGACCTCTGCCCGCCGCCGACAGCCGTCGAGCTTAGGGTGGCCGCCGCGATAGAAGTTGATGAGGTGCAGAGTTGCAGATGAGTCCGCGGCGAGTGGGTGAGGATGAAGTGGGCGAGGGTTTTCTTTTTTCCTTTTGCATGTGTGGGTGAACACACACGGTTCGCAGAGGCGACGGAGATGAATCGTGTGCGATAGTAAATCACCGAGATTGAAGGGGAATCCAAATTTCCTTTGTCCTTTGTCCATGAGTTTTTTTCTATGATGAACATAAACCCTGGAAATCACCGTGTTCAAATTTGGCACTTTTCCGGGTTCATTTACCATATAGGGGAATATGTGCATTTTCTAGGCATTAATGCGCATAATTCAAATTCAAACAATCGGTGCATTAAAAGGTGCATGAGAATGGTCTGGAAAACCATGCTCGTGCTATTTAGTAAATTCTCATGGCTTTTACAAGGAATGGGCAGGGATTTCACTGAAATGTGTGACAATAGTCAACCACAAATGCGTCGTTTATTGGTTTTTCAACTGTAGAAAAATGAAATACATGCTTGAAAAATATGATGGTTGGCATGGTGCCATGGTATGGCCTCACCATGCCCTGGTAAAAAGTTTGAGAAGGTTTGGCTTATGTCGTCATGCACACCCTTCATAAATCGAACCATCACCCAGGAAGTTTCATGGTTTCGAGGGGGAAATCACGAAGATTGAAGGGGAATCCAAATTTCCGTCCTAGTTTGTCATTCAGTATTTTTTCCAACGATAAACATACCCCCTCCAATGCAATGTGTTCAAATTTGGCATTTTTCCGGGCTCATCATATTTAGGGGATTATGTGCATTTTCTAGGCATTAATGCATATAATTCAAATTCGAACAATCGGTGCATGAAAAGGTGCACAAGAACGGTCTGGAATACCATGCTCGTGCTATTTAGTAAATTCTCATGCCTTTTACAAGGAATGGGCAGAGATTTCAAGGAAATGTGTGGCAATAGTCAACCACAAACGTGTCATTTACTGGGTTAACAACTATAGAAAAATGAAATGCATGCTTGGAAAATATGACGCCTGGCGTGGTGCCATGGTATGGCCTCACCGTGCCCTGGTAAAAATTTGAGAATGTTTGCCTTATGTCATCATGCATGCCTTTCATAAATCGAACCATCACCGACGAAGTTTCATGGTTTCGAGGGGGAAATCACCAAGATTGAAGGGGAATCCAAATTTCCTTTGTCCTTTGTCCATGAGTTTTTTTCTACGATGAACATACACCCTGCAAATCACTGTGTTCAAGTTTGGTACTTTTCCGGGTTCATTTACCATATTTAGGGGATTATGTGTATTTTCTAGGCATTAATTCACATAATTCAAGTTCAAACAATCGATGCATGAAAGGGTGCACAAGAACGGCCTGGAAAACCATGCTCGTGCCCTTTAGTAAATTCTCAAGCATTTTACAAGGAATGGGCAGATATTTCGATGAAATGTGTGGCAATAGTCAACCACAAACGTTTGTTTATTGGGTTTTCAACTATAGAAAAATGAAATAAATGCTCGAAAAACATGATGCCTGGCATGGTGCCATGGTATGGCCTCACCATGCCCTGGTAAAAATTGAGAAGGTTTGGCTTATGTCGTCATGCACGCCCTTCATAAATCGAACCATCACCGAGGAAGTTCCATGCTTTCGAGAGGGAAATCACCGAGATTGAAGGGGAATCCAAATTTTCTTTGTTCTTAGCCCTTGAGATTTTTTCTACGATGAACATACACCCTGCAAATCACCGTGTTCAAATTTGGCATTTTTCCGGGCTCATTTACCATATTTAGGGGATTATGTGCATTTTCTAGGCATTTAGCGCATACAAATCCAATCTAGCTATAGCTGCACGGGTGTGATGTGTGGGACGTGGATTGCTGTTCAATTGCGGCGCATCCTACGGTGCACACGCGCGATCCGCGTGGCTGGGGTTCCGACCAATCATAATGCAACACACAATAGGCTCAGCACACACTGTTTTCGGAGGCGACGGGGATGAACCGTGTGCGATAATGAATGAGCAAGATTGTAGAAGCCAAATTTCCTTTGTCGTTTGTCGTTGAGCTCTTAAAAACCACCTCATTGTACGGCTGTCCGGCCACCCTGTCGGTGCAACAAACCCTGGGGTATGTTGCCATGACCATACACAGGCTCGAGGGCAAGGTTACAACGATAAGACAAGGCCAAGCAGAAGCAACAACCCTTTGAGGAGTCAAAGGGCGGATCAAGAAGACAAAGAAAAACTAAGACAACAAGATTTCACTAAGGGAGAACCTCCCTTGCCGGGCAGGAGAGCCTGGTTAGGTCAAGGCCTCCCCAAAGACGAAGCCAATGCGCCCCGGCAGGCCTGCCGGGGCCAGCGGAGACTTACTCCCCCACCAAGACTCCACCGCTCCACCGCACCACAACGCAAGTCACTAATCGGTGCAGTGTCGAGCCCTCAGGTGACTAAGTGTCTGTTACTCGATGCGTGACAGCCATTTGGAAGGAAGATTATCTCCACGTGACACCCATCCAGAAGCGTGTCAAGCAGATAGGCGAGGGATGGCTGAAGCAGCGCGGCAAGGCTTGCCGGGCTACACCCAAGACATGACACTAAGCGGTGCATTTAATGCACCTTGTCCTGTCTGCAGAGTTAGGTATGATAGCACTGTGGCTATCATATCATTGCATAATGACTGTTTTGCCAATGTGGTAACCCCTTTACCTATAAAAGGAGGGCCGAGGCAACCTTAGAAAGAATCCAGACCCCAGTGTACTCATACGTGTGTAGCTACTCTCCCCAAGCCCGACCTTGCCGGGCTCGAGCACTGCGCATTCATCACCATCCACCCATCAATCCACCAAAAGCAGGAGTAGGGTTTTACGCCTCGCGGCGGCCCGAACCTGGGTGAAAATTGCCTGTGTCACCACTGCCGCGCTGTCCCGCGGCCTCTGCTCTTTGTGCATTGCGACCTCCCCCCCCCCCCGCCGAACCAAAAAGGAGCCAATGGCTCCATAGGTGGCCGTGTTAAACCATGACATCTTTGGCGCGCCAGGTAGGGGGGAGCGCGTGCGCGAAACTGAGGTCGAGATCAGCGCATTAGATCTTCATCATCGTCTTCTTCATCGATGACTTCATCATCCATGGTGCCCAAGAAAAAGCCCGGTGCAACTGCTCGTCCTTCTACCTCGAAGGACCTCTCCTCTGCAGCCACCGGGGCTGTGGAGGCTGCAGAGACGTCGAGGGACACAGACACCGGGAGGAACACGATCAGCGCAGGCGGCGCTGTCGTCGTTCCTCCCATGTCCGAAGCGGGAGAGGAAAACGCCGGAGGAGGGCGGCCACAACAGCACTCCGACGGCCGTGCTCCACAACGCACACGTGGGGAGAACACTCAGTCTCCGCCACCCCACCATACCGAAGAGCATAGCCAGGCCGACCACGCCCGCTCTAGCGCAAACCGTGGCCCCCTGGTTGCCCTTGCAGCGGGTGCGACGGCGGGGCAGGCTCCTCCCACGGGGCGGGGTAACCAAGACGAAGTGCCACGCGAGGCTATCAACCCGCAGGCGCACCCTTATCGCCATCGTACCACCGTGGCGGCCGGCTTGCGGCAGCGTGAGCGTGACGCCGCCGCCGTCGGTACTAGCAGCAGTCAAGCGATGTCGCGATCCGCGTCGTCTTCCATGCCAAGCACTGCTTCGGAAGCCATGGCGCGAGCCCAGCTCCTGTTAAGATTGCCGTCGACAGCCGTTCAATTGGATGAGTGGAGAGCCACCATCCAAAGCTTTATTGGCTTTGCTGAGGCGGAAGGATCACAGCGGGCAGGTCCACCATGGCATCTGCTAGCAGCAACGACGGCTCGAGCTACTAACCATACGAATGGGGTCCCTCCGACGGTGTAGTCCCCTCCGCAATGGCCAGCACAAAGACCACAACCAGACCCATGCACCCGGGAGCCCGACAAGGTGTCAATGGCCTCGTCCGACCCTCGGGCCTGCCGAGATCACTGGCAAGACCTGGAGGACAGGCGGAGAGAACACTACAAAAAAATACACTTCCGTGATGATACGTGTTTGTCATAGTAGCTCACGTTTTCTATCATGCATGTACATCCATGACGATTTTATGACAGAATCAAGATAGTCATACCTCTGCTGTCGTAGAACAGTTCCATGATAATACCAAAATTATCATCACGGAAGTGTTCACTTCCATGACAATAAATGACGCGTCATGGAAGTGCTTTCGTCAAGGGTAACCGACACGTGGCATCCACCGTAACGGGTCACCGTTTATCTATCGGGTCCAGTTTTGGATCCGATAACCCATTAACAGCAATGACCAATGGCGATTTTCCACATGTAAAATTCTCATTGGCCGGAGGAAACACGTGTCAGCTCGTCATTGGGTCAGATACGCGCCTATGATATGTCGACACTTGCGATGGCCCAACACTGGCCCATTTAGCTTACAAAGGCCGGCCCGTTTGACTTGGTCAAAAGATAGCGGGCCAGCCCATGAAAAGCCTGTTAACGGTCTGTTCGCATATAGCCCATTTACGGCCCGGTAACTCACGACCCGTTATCATGTTCCCGAAATCGGATCAACATCGTCATGTGGGTCATCCAGTATAATACCAGCCCATTTCATTTTCGGCCCATGTATGGCCCACGACGTCTTTCGGCCCATACGAGGCCTTTCGTATCTTTGGGCCCTTTAATGGGCCGTGGTGACTCTAGCCCCATAATAAACAGTAAATTTCTTTATGCCCAGTAACGGCCCATGATTCACATGGGCCATTTCCAGCCCGTGTTAGCTTTCGGCCTACTAACAGCCCATACATTCTTGGGCTGCTTTCCGGCCCTCGATTACTTCCGGCCCATTACTGGCATGTTCCCCTAATGGGCCAAATTCGGCCCGTGGTTAGAATCGGCCCGTTTGTGGCCTGTTAACTCATTGCGCCGTTTCCAGCCCGTCCTATATTCTGGCCCATTAACGACCCGTTATGCCTATGACAGAATTAAGCCTTTGCTGTCTTCTGGCCTGTTAACGGCCCGTTACCGTGCCGGCCTGATACCAATTACGCCCGTTTACGGCCCATGTGGGGCCATTTATCGGAAGGCCCGAGGCCCACTGAATCTACGGGCCGTTGGAGGCCCATTTATCCGACGGCCCATACAAGGCCCATGGGTCCTACGGCCCATAGCAGGCTCAAGGTTACCACGACCCGTTTATGGCCCATGGTTGTTGCGGCCACTAGCAAACCAGGGAAAAAGAAGACTAGGGAAATAAATAAGCCAGAAACTAACGCTAGGCTATTAAGGCGATTGCACAGATTACATCCACTGGGCATCAAAGTTCGCCACCAGTGCAAATAAAGGGAACACCCTACACTATACAAAAATGGCTTGCTGTTTTCTTCAGCCGGTCGCGGCACGTTAAGAACAAATTTTATATCACAACAAAACAAATTACAACCATAAAACAAAAGGAAGGTTGGCATAAAAGTTAACAGTCTGGCAGATAAATGCACCACCAGAAGTTCAGAAGCTCAGTTCATTTGACCTGACTGTTACGTTTTCATGTTGTACTGTCCGATGGAGCACCATAACCTTCTCCTTCATTTCTCCTAGGCTCCTAAACAACATAGCAAATGTCTGATAGTCTGGTTTCAAAACCATGCATATCTTGACGACATCGAACAATGGCTGTCCTTGTTTCACAAAGGGTCTCTGTTAGGGAATGGAATTGTGTCTGGAGCGCAGATATAACATTGTTTTGAGCTTGCATATCTTGATCATGAGGCCGTTTGGACGAGATTGCCTCAACAACCAACCCAGTATTACGCAGGAATGTGCTTTTGGCACTGTTAGTGGACAGGTACTGACTCACTGCAGCAAGAGTTGACATTGCGGTTATAGTTGCCTCGTCACCTTCAGAAGGTGGCGGTTCCACCATTTGTTCCATAGCTTGCTGAAAAGTTGAGTTTTTACATTAGTAGTACCAGAACAGAAGATATTAAGGAGGTAGCAAAACCAAACAAAATAGCTTTGGTCTATATACAGAACTTATTCTGGTGAACCCGTGTAAAATATTAGTTGTATTTTACTGCAAAGTACATAATAAAACCAGGTTCCAAACATATGACCATGTACCATGGCTAATGTATTGTCTATTTCTTCACATTGTATTGACAACTAAGGATAAAGAAACAAAGTTTATAATATGGTAAGCATAGTATGACATCACTCATATAATAAAACAACTAAGAATAGACAAACAGGCAAGTGTAACATTGTGTAGACAAGTCCAGCACGGAACTAGATTACAGATCAAGATCAAAGGAACATCACTCCTCTCTTTTAAACTTTGTAAGGTGCAATGATACGCTAAGAAAATTGTGTATAAAATTGAAAAGAGTAATAGACATTGGCTGCAAACTGTGCAGTTCAATGCACAAGTCAGAGTAAGTAGTAGTTAAAAGGCATGAGGATTAAGGACTTACAACCGTGGCTTTGACTGGTGTAGTCATGCCCTTCATCTTGCTGGTGTGACAGTCCTTGAAGATTTCCACAGCATTTGGTTCAGGTACTTTTTGGTCCTTGCGGGCTTTCCTCTGCATTTGGAACAAGTCAATATAGATCTGATAATATGGCACAGCGAAAAGAGTGAAACAACAGCTAATTACAAGAGCCTCGCAGTATGCAATATAGCTACGAGATCCTGTCGTCTGTTGGAATTTCACTTTCGTATGGTTGGCCTTGTTCTTTGAACAGTTCACCTACAAGAAGATAGATTTGTGAGGCACATGCATAAATAGGAGTTCAACATGTGATCTGATCACATATATATATAACGTACTTGATACTTTGGATCAGACCAGTGTTTAACGAGGCCTTTCCAGTCTTCATCCGATATATTTTCCACTGGAGATGTTTGGGCAAGTTCACTATTTGCCTTGCCTTCAAAGTGAGTTTTCCTCAAGTTATACTGATACTGTCGCAAAGCAGACTTGAAAACATGGGTGCATGCTTGTCTGGTTGCATCATCTTGGCTATCCAACTTGAACCTCATATGTTGAAAATTATGGGAGTATCATTACCAGCAACCTAGAAAGTATGGGACAGACCAAGACGATATTAATAATTTCCATACATAACCATACTTACAGATAAATGGTCGAGGAAGGTGTTGAACTGGGTTTCGTCTTTGTCATTCCTGTACTGAATCCATGTTGGGAGGATATGTGCATGACACCTAACGGCAACCGCTGCCTCTGATACTAACTTGGCTGACTCTGTAGCATCACGTGGCCTTTTTAAACCTGCCTCAAAATAGTTCTCCATTCTTCCTCCTCTAGATTTAGTTAACCTATCGAGCATTATCCCTGATGTCTGTTTCCTCTTGCGCCTAAGTGCTAGTCCAACAACGAACATAGGAAGTGTTAGTGTACATCAAACTGTGAGACTACATATAAAGAAGCATGCAACTATAACTTGACTCCAGCAACTACCTTCTGGCTGTTGAAGCTCACAAGGTTCATCTGATCTTGCCAACTCGTCTTGTGTCAAGAGTGCTTCGGAAGTAGTGTCAGGTGGCAAGGGAGCTTGGGAACATGCTGCTAGCTGGGTTGACAAACGAGTAACTCGTGCAGCTGGTGGTACTGTGGAAGGTGTTGCAATAACTAGGGCTGTCACTGCTTGTTTGGTGGCAGCTATTAGTTTCTGTTTGGATTGTTTTGCAGCTGGTGTAGCACGGGATACCATGTTTGTACAATTTTCCGGTGGACTTTGACCTTCTATTGCACCATCAGTACCAGCAGAATCAGCATAATTCTTCCGCTTCCATTTCCGTGCATCCTGAGTACTAACACCATCCCCTGCCATTCTGTGTTCCTTCCTCTTTCTCTGTGCCATGTCAAGTCAAGCCGACAAGAAAAAAGAATAAAAATTTAGTTCTTCAGAACAAATTGACGCGTGATACAGACGAACTGAACTTTGATGTTAGACTAAGCAGAAGGCATTTCAATAAATTAGAAGCAATGCAATGGAAGGTAGACACCATATGAAAGATGCTACAAATATCGCTCTGCCAAGTTAAAAGTGTCTCATCATGACAGGCATTTAAACAAATGTGAAGCAGTACAAGAAATAAATCATATGCAAGATTCAAACAACATCACACTACCAAGTTAAAGGTCTCTCATCATTAGTGCCATTGCATATTCACAGCATTGCATATTCACATCTATGATGTGTAAACTAAGGAGAAGTACTTTAATCAAATTACAAGCAATACAAGCTAGACACCGTATGCAACATGCAAGACAATATCACACTGCCAAGCTAGAGACAACATTGCATATTCAAAGCTATGATGTGTAAGCTAAGCAGAAGGCATTTCAACAAATTAGAAGCAATGAAAGCTAGACACCATATGAAAGATGCAACGAATATCACTCTACCAAGTTAAAACTGTCTCGTCATAAGTGCCATTTCAACAAATTAGATGTAGTACAAGCTAGAAAAGAATGCGAGATGTAACCTATATCACACTCCCAAGTTAAACGTGTCTTATGATAAGTAATTGTTGCAGGTTACACAATAGTAGTACTTTGATGTAAGAACATGGTGTGATAGAGAGATATTGTATGTTCTAGAAACAGAAACTCATGTCTTATTCACAAGTATAATGTGTAAAGTAAGCAGATGGAATTCAACAAAGTTAGAAGCAATACAAGCTAGACATCATACATAACATGCAACCACATATAACAGTGCCAAGTTAGAGGGAGCACCTGTGATGCTGGACTAGGGGAGACGTTCTCATCATCAATACAGCTACGTTGAGTGTCTATGCATGTGTTGTCTTGCAAATCTTCTTGGGGGGGTGGGGTGGCGGAGTATAATCTATAGAGGCCCTCCATTTTAGTTGTTTGGAAGGAGCACCTTTATCCACTGCCTTGCTAATTTCCTTCCGCTTTATTGATTTTGCATTGTCAAGTAAAACCGACAAGAAAAAGCAATAAAATTCACTCTTCAAAACTCATTCATGCATGATACTGACAATCACTACATTGATGTAAGGCAAACACATGATACGAGGATGGAATATGTACGAAAAACAGGACGGCATGGCATATTCACAACTATTTGTGTAAACTAAGCAGAAGCCATTTCAACAAATTAGAAGCAATGCAAGCTAGACACCACATGAAAGATGTAACCAATATGACTGCCAAGTTAAAAGCGTCCCATCATAAATGGCGTTTCAACAAATTAGAAGCCGTGCATGCTATAAATAATATGAAAGATGCAACCAATATCACTCTGCATATACTAAAGGTGTCTCATCATAATTGATTGATGCAGGATACAAAAAATAGTAGTTTTATGTAAGGACATGCTTAATAGACAGATGTACTATGTACCAAAAACAGGAAGGCATGTCCCATTAACAGGTATAATGTATAAACTAAGAAGAATAGCACATGCAATTTAACCAGATTGGAAGAATTACAATCTAGACACTATATGCATAATGCAACCACATATCACGCTGCCAAGTTAGAGCAAGCACCTGCGATGGTGGTGTAGGGGAAATGTGGTCATCAACTACAGAGCTACATTGACTATCTTCATCTAGCATTGCTGTTTCTTGAGAATCATGTGGGGAGGCTGACACTGCATTCTTTAAAAGAGGATCTTTTCTTACAGCAGTCCACGAGCCTGACTGTCTCATCATAAGTGATTGATGAGGGATACACAAGAACATTAGTTTGATGTAAGAACATGGTTAATAGACAGATGTAGTAGTATGTACCAAAAACAGGAAGGCATGTCATATTCAAAGGTATAATGTGTAAGCTAAGCAGATGCAATTTAACCAAATTGGAAGCAATACAAGCTAGACACTCGACTGGAGTGGTGGGCATGATCATCGAGGACCTGAGAGCCTAGTGGGAGGCGGGCTGCTTCGCCACCATCGTGGATTTTTAGTTGGCTTGCAGGTGATGCTTGTCTGTGCTGGGCTTGTCACTGGCTCGGCCAGTGCCCTGACTAGCTATTTGGCTTCTGGTGCTCCCGGGATGGTGGTTCATGTAAAAAATATCTTTCCTTATCTTAATAAAGATCGACTTCGGCCTTTCAAATACAAGCTAGACACCATATGCAACATGCAACCACATATGACACCGCGAAGTTAAAGCAAGCACCTGGGATGGTGGTTCATGGCGAGCGAGATCATCAACTCCGGAGCTACGTTTACCGTCTCCATCTGCTGACACTACACCCTTTATAGCGCCCAAACGTGTCTTGCCTAAGCACGAAGAACGCTAGAGCGACTTTCCTCTTTTATTTCGTGCTTCTATCAACCGGTCGGCAGAGGCTGAAATACCCATGCATAAAAAAAACAATAGTGAGAGTATGGGTGAAGTGTGTGCAGAACTAGTGCACTGTAAAAGTAGCAGATAGCAGGTGGCTGAAAAATAAATGACAGGAGACATATGATAGCTCTACAGCATTGCATGGCAAACAAAATTAGATTCTACTCCGTATGATTTTGTAATATACGAGCACAGGGATGGCTGGGAAATGCAGGTACTCCTCCAGCACACCACCACATGTGGTCCTATCAAAATAACAGTCGACTGAAAATAAATTGGTTAGTCAATTTTTTTATGAACCATCCGATCTACAAGGAACGGGCAGATGGCCTTCGTGTACCTCCCGCCAGTCACTGTTGACGATCTTTCTCGAACAGCCAGCGACCACCGGCCCAGACCCCTGCCTTCGCCGCCCCGCCCTTCCCTTGACCTCAC
Organism: Thinopyrum elongatum; assembly: GCA_011799875.1. Classification (NCBI taxonomy): domain Eukaryota; kingdom Viridiplantae; phylum Streptophyta; class Magnoliopsida; order Poales; family Poaceae; genus Thinopyrum; species Thinopyrum elongatum. The sequence continues at coordinate 552,594,538 of CM022299.1, read as the reverse complement.
ACCACCGCCGTGCTTGGCAGTACTCCCAGGACATCCCTTTAAGCCCGGCCGACCTCCAGATCGGGCGCCAGCAGCTCCTAGGCCCCACACACCCCTAAGATAAACACCGAGGCACTGCTTCCCCGACGTAATAGGCGGACTAGCGCCTGTTACGCCGGGGAATGCTTCCTTTAATTGGGAATCAACTGACCAAGAATTGAAATCCAGGGGGGCGACGAACCTCTAGCTAAGGTGAAATAGTATATGAGGAGAAACCTTGTGCATCACGAGTTACTAGGAACATCTAGTATCAGGAAGAAGGTGTAGGAAGAAGCAGTCAACTAGTGTCTTCTGTGGGATGAATACCGTGCAAGCAGACACGTAAGATTTGCACGAATAAGGGAAGAGTAGTACCAGATCCGGTTGCCAGTGTTGTGTCCTCCTGATATCGCGGCGATGTTCTTCTTTTTACAGGGGGAACCGATGTTTTGGAGGAGGGTGGAGCCTTGGACGAACCCATGGCCAAATTGTTGACTGTGTTGTGGTGGCCGTCTGTCAGCGGAGGGGAAGCAGATCCGAGGTGGCGAAGGACGGCGTAGCAGGAACAGCTCCGGTGCGGTGGACGGTGGCGACGTTGGAGCGGCAGCGGTGAGGCGTAGGACGACGTGGTTGAACTGGCTCGGGTACGGTGCACGTCGTCATCCTGGAGGCAGCTCGGCCTCGGCTTCAACTACTAGCCATGGAGGGCGTTGCGTTTGCGGTTGTGGTGGACGACGATGTTGGGGTATTGGCTCTGGCGTGATGGAGGAGGGCGGCGGTGGATGGGTGCGATGGGGTGGCGGACGGAGGACGTCGGGGTTTCGCGGCTGGTGGAGAGGTAGTTTTGGCGCCCACGAAGTATGAATGGGGAATCAGTCGGGGGGCGGGGGTGGGGGGGGGGGGAGTTAAGGGGAACCATTTTCGGTCTGTGACGCGCTTGTTTTTGTTTTTTTTTGAACAGATGGGACGCGCTTGTTTGAAATTTGGGGAAAGTACAAACTTTGCCCCCCTCTTAAATTTCAGACCTACTGCGGGTCGGGGATAGGACGGTAATCCCAGGTGTCCCAAATAGTGGGCGGGAGCGATTTCAGCCGAGCGAATGTGTGTTTAGGCGGTCACGGTGTATGAATATTTTTCGGAGGCGGTTGCGTGGCGTCTAGATGAAGTTACAAACCTACCCCGGTTTAGACCTATAGATGTCGGGCTGGTAGGCTTCATGGGTCAGAGTTAGAAAAGTAATTTCCTTCTACCAAACATTGGTCTCACGCGGTTTGGGGTGAGTATAGGCTCTTTTGGCGCTTTGTTCGAAATTTTGAAACAGAAGCATTCACGTTTAGAGTACTCTTGGACTTTGAGGATTGACCTAAATAGACAATGTTAAATTTGACCTTGTATGTTTGAAAACCTCATTATATTATGCACTTCTTTTTGAAATTGTGACACTTGAAAATCCTATAACTACGATTATTTTGGAATGGAGGAGGTAAATTTGAATCTATTTTGTACACGACTATATATGCTATTATGTACAAAAGCAGAGCAAAGATTGGTGCCCCCATAATTTAGGTATGATTTACAAATGCCATGATCTCGAATTCAAATAATTGAATGGACTTCATGTTGAATTCAAATTTTTTAAACCACCTTAAGTTGAATTCAAATGTATGCTAGTTCATAGCTAGCTATTTATAATGTTCATTGTGTAACTTTTGTATGCATAATGTGCTTTACACACACAACATGAACTATACTCACATTTATATTCTAATTGCTAAAGCGATGCATTGTCTGGAGTTCAAAATACTGACTCTGTGGATAAATTATGTTGAATAATAACATAGACATGCTCAAATTCGATAGAATATAGATGTCTGATGGATCAATGATCGTTCCTTACGCGAATTGCAAACATCATGATCCCATCCTAATATTTGGATACAATTTATATTTTTAATCAATGTGTACATCAGACTTTTACGTGTAATTTCATTCTCCATAGGCCCCTCCTCAGACACGCGCTAACTTTCTCTCTCACACATACGCGCACACGGTGTATATCCATCGGTGGTCTCTCACACATGCTCACACACTCTCTCCCGAGGTGTCTTTCTCGCAGACATGATCTCGATATCACCCTCCCTCCCTCTCGCAACCATTTACAACTGTTTTCACTAACCTTTATCACAAGCACTCTTCCTCTCACACGCATACACACGCACAATCCCCATCGACCCTTTCTATATACATAGACCTGCCTACGTGTCTCCCGCACGCACATTATCTTTAGGCCTGTCTCGCACGCATTGTCTCCACCTCTCTTCCTAATTGACGGGTATGATTCTAGCAGAGCATTCTATAGGATGCCCCTTAAAGTTAGGTTGGATGAATGGTAATATTAGAGATAAGGGGTTACCTTAGTCCAAGGACCTAGGGTTACAAATCCTAGCCAGCTTTGTCAGTGGACACAGAGTCCTTCACGACTGTGGTATCTTTGTCTTGTATGACTAATCCTCCATGGGTCTCCCTGAATGCGTCACGGGCCGACCAATGTGGCGCAGGACGGAACCGAACCAAGGGCCTGACCTCGGCCCACCGGACCTCACGCGGTGACACACCCTCTGCCCCTAGGTCTCGTTATCTTCTCACACCCACACATACCAACACAGACACCACACAAAATATTTTCTCCTCATGCCTCTATCCCCTCCCCCCTTGCATATACACACTCAAGGGCATCTCTCGCCATGACATCATATTCACCTCTCTCTCTCTAGACCTCTCTCATTTCTCGTGCTATCCCTCCCACATCGCCCCCCCTGCCAGCCCCTCTATCCATGCCTCTCTCGAATACGTAATACATACACATACCCTCTCTAGGCCCTGCCAAATACGTCAACTACACATTCACACATGTTACATCATGTACCCCATTGATCTAAAAAGCCCTCTCTTCACATTTATTTCGCATACAACATTCCTTTTGAATAAAACCACACAAAGTGTGGCCAAAAAATTATTTTAGAATTTCTACATATATACAACATTACAAAGTTATATGGAGGAGTATGAACGTTAATTTGCATTGCATGGTGCACCCAATGATATTTATTCCGCACTGTGAATTTTTATATTTTTATACTATATGTAAAGTTAGTCATAATAAAGAGAAATGAAGAGCATCTCTCTCTCCATCGCATACACCCCCTCTACGCCCCTTTCACGTACGCACACAAACTATCTCCAGGTCCTATAAAAGCACGCCCCCAGCACATTCACGCATGTTTCATCTTTCTCTCGCGATATATACAGTGATGATCATTGTATTTGAAGCGAAAGCACGATATATACATTGGACTTCAGAATCCACTCATTACGGTCACCATTTACGTTTTGTGGTTATTATACACTCACGGGCTCATCGTACAGCTCTGTATTTGCTCAAGACACGACTAGTTGACCAGTTAAACACTCCACGTGGCACCTCTAGTGTTACATCACATTATCTCACTACCATTGGGCCCACCTGTCGGCGTGTATAAGAATGAAAACAAATGATAAAAAAATATTGGACGGTGGTTCGAAGTCATGACCACGGGCACAGCGGACAAGGTGGCCTTGTATTGGTATGCTGAGCAGTCTGTTTTAACTTTTAACACACAGGAGCTGGTGTGGTGATTATACATACACGCACGCATGCACACAAACTACATGCATGCAACACTCACATGTACACACGCAGCCACGCACGCACGCAACACTCACACGTACACACGCAGCCACACACGCACGCAACACTCACATGCACACACGCACGCATGCATGCCCACACGGACACACCACACGACCAACACACACTCTCACGCTCAAGTGCTCAACGTACACATGCATGCACACACATCAGGCCCTGACAGACACATACAAAAATAGGTGGTTCCGGCGCACGGGTTAGAGTCTTATCGCGCCTGCGTAAATTTGTGTTTATCTTACCTTTTTCCTATGCGAACTGACAGGTGGGACCCATAAGGAACATGGTCAATTTAACCAGTCAACATAGTGCCACGCAGACTATTTGGCCGGTCAACAGAGTGCAATCTGATGCTGAACGATGAGCAAGTGACCTTATAATCACTGCAAAACGTATATAGTGACCGTAGTGAGCGTATTCTGAAGTCCGGTGACCGTATTACGCTTTTTGCTTGAAATACACTGACCGCCCGTGTATTTATCTCTTCTCTCGCTCTCTCTGTGGAGCCGAGTAGGCCAATGTGCCAGTGCCTAAATTGGCGCACGCCACCCCATTATTGTTGTACTGGTTTCGTAAGAGCGAACAAGCAATCACGTCTACTGTACAAACTGTAGATATGAGTTACAAATGCTATGAAGACGAATACAAATATTTGAATCCACTTTATGCCCAATTTCTCTCTGTAGGCCCTCCAAAAGTACATCTCTACACGTTCTCGTATGTTACATCTAACAACTATGCTATACAACACTACTACTACACTCTAACAAAATAAATCATATGTGTTTTTAGTTTTACTAGATCTCATATTGTTACTTAATTATTGAGTTTGCATACATTAAAATTGCCTTTGAAATGTATGGCTAGTATCATCTACTGCGCGGGAAAAATCCCGCCCTTGCCTGTTTAATCGGGTTTGTATCGATGGATCGTGCGAAACAACAAAACTATAGTAGTACTATAGTACAAGTAACAGTTCACTAGGCCGCCGTGTCGTGTACTCCTCCATCATAAGAGTGGAGCGCTCACTTTCATAAATGTTCTAGTCCCTTTCGCCGACATGTGGGACATCAAGCAACCGGTTCCTTGTGCCATACCGAAATAACAGCGCAGAGCAGCAGGGGTGAAGCACCCCAGTCATGGCGCCGACGTAGTAATGAGCAATGAGGTGTCAAATCACAAAGCTGCACCTTTCCTGTAGTTAAGTTGGAGGGACTAAGTAATGCTAAAAAAGAAGAAGTTGGAGGGACGAAGCAACCATCATTTCACTCATTGCTGAATCCGCTTCTCCCTCATCTTCTTCAAGTTAACCACGTGTTGCTTCTGCCGTTGTTCTGCCTCATGTGGGACGCGGATCGGCTTGGTAAAGCACTGACACGTGGGACCGCATGTTAGCAAACTGCCAGGCCAACGTCCTCTAAAAATAAGAAACCTCCACCGCCTTCCGCGCGGCAAAATCACCTCCTTTTTACTAATCTTGATACTATAATTTTTTAGACCAATATAATCGAGATTTGTATAGATACCACACAGGAGCAAAACCAAGTGGTACGGTTAAGGGCATCCACAATGTGTAGCCAAATGTGAAAATAGCTTTTGGCATCGATGGGAACCATTGTGGAGGGTGCTGCCAAAGCCAAAAGGATGGAACCGAAGCTCCCTAATTGATTGATTGAAGGAATAGAAAAATGCAACCTCTCTCCTCTTTCTCCCGTGCTTGGACGCATGTACAGTATAGAGCACAGAGTCTACTCCCCTGTCCCTTCTATCACAAATCACAAAGCAGTGATGCCTCAAATCACAAAGCACGGACGACAACCATCATTTCACTCTTCGCTGACTCCGCTTCTCCATCGTCTTCTTCGAGAAACCACCTTACCGCACTAAGCAGGACGGACGACGCTATTGTGTAGTACTAGTACAATTACGCGTCCTTTGGTTCAACGGACTTCATGGATGCAAAGAAGGCGGTCGTCTCGGCTAGTAGGCGGCACTTGCGAACGACTTACCGTGGTCTCCCTCAATGGTGTGCTCCGTCGAACGCACTTCGCCAAAGCCACAACGTTCGAGATATCATCGACGTCACCGCAATGGGGAAGGAAGTCAAATAGTTACTACCTCCATTTTTTTTGTATACAAAGCCAGTATCAAAATTACAATTTGCATAAGGCCACTAACACTAATCAAGGCAAAATTGGTGGGGTTTGCCTCGTACTAGCAACCAAGGACTTTAATATACCCTTGCATGCATGCGGAAGTGAGAAGGTTGGTTTGCATGGCGCTGCATTAATCAAGCAATGAGGAGTGAGATGGTTAGCTCTTTGGGCGTTGGTGAAAAAAATACGCATTAATTGACACGTCAAACGAGGATTTGTATCGATCAATCCCACGAAGGAAAACCCCGCCTTTCTTTTTTAACACAAGTAGTACGTCCGTACTTGTATCCTGTTTGGGTCTAGGTCTTGCATTGCCATACTTCAACACACATTTTTGCCAGGCTTGCCTAAAGTTTTCAAAATGAAAAGGAGGTACACTTGCGCACGGCTATCGCGGTCGCACCGCACCCTCACACAGTCACTCCTGCATGCCGCAAACCCAACCAAGTGAACGCACCCTCACTGACATGTGCTACCGCATGTGATCAAACCAAACTCAGCCATCCTACCGCTGACACATAATTTTCGTTCATACAGTATGTTTATCCAACCGCATGTTGGAGAAGATCCGTACGGCCCGTGCGGTGGTCTGTTGGGGAAGAAGAAGAGGTGAGGAAGAAGAAGGGTTAGGAGACGTAGGATATTCATCCAACAACCTGAAATGGTCGACTGACCCAAATGATGAATGTCAGGTGACTTGCATAAATATATGTTTTTACACAGCAAAATATCCCTAAAAACAAAAACATAAAGAAAAGCTATCACTGCTTGCGGAACAAGACGGCCACGTTGTCTTTGGCTGCCGGCGCGAACCAGCCGTAGCTGCCGACGTGTGTCTCCGCACCGTGGTTCTCCTCGGCCTCCAGCTACTTGTTCACGTGGAGCGTGCGGGCGCTCTGCACGGACGCGAGCACCGCCCGGTTCACATCCACGACGTTCGGTTCCGCCTGCAAGAGGGCCTCGATGGCAGCGGCATCCGCGCGCTCCACATCGAGTTGATCCTCCGCCGCCCGGTTCAAGTCCAGGACGTCCGGTTCCGCCTGCAGGAGCGCCTCGATGGCAGCAGCATCCATGCGCTCCGCGTCGAATTGAGCCTCCGCCGCCCGGTTCAAGTCCAGGACGTCCGGTTTTGCCTCCAGGAGGGCCTCGATGGCAGCGGCGTCCGCGCGCTCCGCGTCAAGTTGAGCCTTCGCCGCCCGATTCACATCCATGACATCCGGTTCCGCCTGCAGGAGGGCCTCGATGGCAGCGACATCCGCGCGCTCTGCGTCGAGTTGAGCCTCCGCCTCCCGATCCTCCTTTAGGATCGCCAGGTTGAATCGCTGGTCCGCCTGCACCATGGGGGACCCGGACACCGGCACGAAGTCGACGTCCATCGTCTCATACACATCGGGGGCATTCTGCACCGTGACCTCTGGCATGAACATTGGATCAGCTTCCTCCTCCTCGGAGCTTGGCTCTACAGAACTCGGGGATTGGCCCACCGCAAAGCGAGCTTGGGAACGGAGGTCTGTGGCGCCGACCGCCGCCGCCATTTCTGCGCGGCACTCCAGCGTCAGCATCTTGTAGTACGTGATCTTGCGGCACACCATGGCTTTTCAGCGAACTAGGGGACGGCTGATGCGGGCTAGGGGATCGAAAGGTGGGGGATTGGGCTGGAGAGGAGGTGTGGTTTTGGTGTAGGCCGAGCAGCGAAGGTTCTGGTGTCAATAGTGGTTCCGGTGATGACCGGTCAATCGGTTTTGACTATGCGAAGTTTGCAAAGCCGGACGACTGGAGCCTGGAGAGTTGTGGGGTGGGATGTGACCAAAGTTTCAGAGATTCACGTGGAAGACATCCGGACCTCCCCATCGTTCCTGTCGACGATGAGGCAGTGACTTCGTAAATCTCAAGATGACTTGCAAGATGCCCGTGCATTGCACGGAACATCAGGATGCATTTTTTTATGATATCTCGAGAATTTCATCGAAAAATGATATCTCGAGAAAGATGAGAGATAAGGTGAGGAGGAGTGGGGCGCGGTGATGATTGGTGGTCGGACTTAGCGGAGGCATGGTGATGGACGATGCCGGCAGCAGCCACCATGCCAGATTGTTCTAGAGGCTTCCTTTTTTAATTACTCAACAATGAAGTTGTGGGAGATAAGGATGAACGATAGAGGTGCGGGTATCCTTTTGCAAAATTGCCATAGTTTGCTTTCTATCCATCAGATATAGATCGGACGGTCTATATTGCAAGATGGCAGACACACCATCATCACCGAGAGTAGAGATAAGAGTAGAGATAGAGGTATGACGGCTCAGTCTCTCGAAGGTGCTCATAGGGGTAGGGTGTGCATGTGTGCGTTCATAGGGACGAGTGTATGCGCGCATGTATGAGCGCTTGCGTCTGTACTATGTTAGAAAAAAGGAGTACTCGAAGTATGCAAGTTCATAAGGAATGGACGGTGTACATCACTCTTGTCGCATTCTCGTTGCACCCCGGCACGCTGGACCCTCCACGTCGCTCACCGAATGGAACGCGCTTCGTCTTGCGTTTTTGCTCGCTTGTGGGACCGCAGTTGAGAGCAAACCGGCGTCCCTCCCCCTCCCCCGCCCGCATCATTTATACTACTAGAAGAGAGAGAGGTCGGCCGAGTGTTACTAGTACTCCCTCTGTTTTATGCGGAGTAAATAAAAACGGAGGGAGTATACTACTAGTACTACGAGCACTGCATACTCTACTGCAGATGTTGTCAGTACTCCACTAGTACTACTACTTCTACTACTATTGGACAGGGAGCTTAAAAAAAGTTACTATTGGACTGGCTATACGTGGCGAAATCCTAGTAGGAAGAGCATGCGCGAGAACAAGCATTCACGTGTTTGAAAACAAATTGTAAACCATCTCTGTTTGAATACAAGGCTAGGAGTACGTATGAATCTAACAATATTGATTGGGTGTTGTTGAATGTTGATACTTTTTTTTGTAAGTTTGATCAAAGTAGAGATACTTTGACTACACATAAAACTTATATGTAAACTAGAAAGGATCGGAGGGAGTATATTGTATGTTCAAAAGCGAAACGAACATTGAATACCCTTTATATATGATTTGCTGATGTTATGATCACCGGTTCAAAATTTTGAATCCGCCTTAGGTATCACACATGCACCCACTCGTTCTCTCTCATTTTCATCTCGGGGTCTGGAGATCGATTGAAAGAGGACTAGGGTGGGTACAGTACATTCGTTTCGGTTTTGAACGTACAATATACTCCCTCCGATCCACACCCCTCAGGTCAGTTCTATCATAGAAACACACCAAACCTTTATCTCCTTGCACGACACGCACTTGATCTCTCAACATCAATCGATCTCGTCAAGATGTGTCGGGGCATGAACCGAATGGGATGTCAAAACTAAGATGGGAAGCGACATGTAGTGGAGGCGAACTGAAACTTTAAATGAACCGTTTGTCTGTATGCATGTCGGACAAATTACAACATTGGAAATACAAGCATGGTCTAGGCCCACATGCGAATGATACTCGGCGGAATGTTCAAATGAGGCATGCGAGAGGATGGACTCGATCGGAAGGCGGCATGATCAATGGAGAAGAGGGTTGGAGAGGAATGAGAAATAAGCAACGCCACATGATTATACTTGAACGGCTCAAATAAACATTAAGTTGTCTCGTTTTCCCTTTCATCTTGGTCACGGAGTAAGATACTCCCTCCGTTTTTATTTACTCTGCATATTAGGTTTGACTGAAGTCAAACTTCATAAAATTTGACCAAATTTATAGAAAAAATATGAACATTTACAATAGCAAATCTATATGATGTGAAAGTATATTCAATAATGAATCTAATGGAATTGATTTGTTATTGTATATGTTTTTATTTCTATCTATAAACTTTGTCAAAGTTTACAAAGTTTGACTTTGAGCAAAGCTAAAATGCGGAGTAAATAAAAACAGAGGGAGTACGCAGAGACTAGTATAGTTACTACTGCCGGAACATGGTAAGTTGGACCCCTAAATGCGGGCACGGACCGGCACACCTCAATTATTCCTTCGAACATTCAGACACCTAAAGTAGCACACCATCCGGCTACTTAATCAAGTGTTACGCTTCACTAGCTGAAAAGGAAAAGGGTGGTACTGTACCCGAAACCACCACACTTGGGGCTAGGGTAACAACTTGGTACTGTACCACATTTGAACCAGGGCACAAAAACCACCTGTTCTGCGCCTAATGCGTAATGCAGAGCACTGACGCTCGAATTTGGCCGGAAAATAGGGAAACCGACATGTGGGGCACACCTGTTGGGATGACGTGGCGTAGACTGGTCCAATGGAGGAGCTGGCTCACGACCTCCTCGCCACTGACAACCGTTCATGTGGGTCGTGGGGACCAGCAATCTGGCGCAGCTCCCGCACCGCCTCTGGACATGGCGACCGCGGTGAGCGACACGCTCATCGTCGCTGGACACGCTCGGCTTCAGGGTGCCGAGGGTGGTGTTAGCGCTGTGGCACGACCAGCAGATCAACACCCGGCTCGTCCGCGGAGTTTTCTAGCACGGCCAACTGCATCCCCAGGACCTGAGACCATGCCGGGTCATCTTGCTTTTTCAATGACATGTGGGGATCGCATGTGAGCAAAGGGCATCTCCAACGTTGCCACGACCGCAGCTGACTACCCTGGCACACCAAAAACCCTCGTCCCTCGCGCCGTCGCGTGGTGCCTTCCCAACCGGCGCCAGCTGCCCGCATTCATGCCATCCGTCTGTATGCCGTCATTAAGAGGCTCGGTGCCCGAGGAACCAACTCTAGAGTCTTAATGACGCACTCGGACGCTTGGCCCCACCGGAATGCGCTACTTAAAGCGGCAACGCCCAGCTAAACTCCACACCATAGCGCATCCTCCTGCTACCTGGCACCACATCCACCATGACTGCGAGCGTGAACGCTCTGCGGGAGAGCTTGTCTTCGGGGATGAAGCTCGAGGTCGCCGCCCTCGCTCAAGTCGCCGCTCGCAATGCAATAGCGGCGTAGCCGGACGCGGACGCGACCGCACAAGCGGTGGCCACGCTGGCGGCCGACGACGGGAGCACCGTCAGCCACGCGTCCTACTTGCCACCGTCCAACGTTCGGTGGCGCATGTGGCAGGTGAAGTGAAGGACCGTCCACGTCCATCATCATCGACCTCACGTCCACCGGCACCGCCGAGGTCGGGGACTCCTCCGAGGATGAGTAGGGCATGGGAGGCGGCAGGGCATGGTGTGCCAACTGGCCGGTCCGTCTCCTGTGTTCTACACTTCCTCGCCGGAGACCGCACCTTCACTTCACGGGTCATGAACCCCGCCCCTGTACATGGAGATGGCAGATGGAGGACGTCGGTCGCCGCCATAGAATAGGTTTAGGGTCGGGTTTCTTTTATTTTTCTATCCTATAAAAGTTCGAAATGTAATGAAAATCTGCCGTGTTTGCATGAATCTCGTCCGGTGTATATGAACTTTCACAATATAGTAAGATATATTGTAGGAGTATGAAAAATATATGGAATGATGATTCATTTTTGTGTGTATAAACTTAGAAGGTTTGACCCGAGACAAAGCTAACATGCAAAGTAAATAAACACATAGGGTCTACATATACAATTTATCTTAGGCGCTCCAATAGTACATCCACTACACATTCACGCATTTCACATATTTCTACATCTACGGGAACCTACGAAAGGGTTAACGTAAATTGCCTCTCTCTCTCCCCCTGATTTTCATGGTGGTGGGCCCCTCCCTCCCCACAATCTCCAATCAACAGCCCACACATTTCACATTACGTTAATTACGTAACTGGGATTACGTAGGTGTAGCATTACTCGTCCTAAAAAAAACAACTAAGCCAACCTCCCAGCATATCACGCGGGAAAAGACCCAGCCGCGCCGTTTTAGTCGGGATTACCGGATTACTAGTAGTAGTATCGATGGATCACGCGAAGCACCAAGTTTAAAAGGAAAAAAGGCGGTACACTCACAGCACGCCTGTCGTGGTCGCATAGCACCCCTCACATGGTCGGTCCTACACACGGCTCACGCAAACGGAACGCGCTTCGGCTTGCCTCTTCACTGACACGTGGGACCGCACTTGGAGAAACCGACCATGTGCCAAACTCCCCCGCCCACCGCGCGAAAATTCCCCCAAAAAATTCCCCCCAAATCCCAAATTCAACTGCCCTTCGGCCAACTAGCCAATAATATTCCCCAAACCCCCTCCCCCTGGCCCCCTCCACTCCATTCGCTCCGCCAAAGCCCCGCGCCGATACATCGGCGCCGCGGTTCGTCGAGGGGACGCACGGCGATACTCTCGCTCCCATAGTACGCTCTCGTAGACTGCCGTCCTCTAGCCACGCCGCCACCGCTGGCAACGTTCTTGTGGAGACGCACGGCGGTCAGCTTCTCCCATGGTACGTGCATTCTAGACTGAGGCCCTGTGCATGTCGGAGTAGCGCTGAATGTTAGCTGATAGACGCTGTTAATCTCACTGTTTACCGAAATAGTTTACATTCAATATGCTCTGCATAAGAAGCTTCCTTGCCCTGTTCGGCACTCAATCTGCTTAGCTGAGATGGCATGCCACGCCCGATTAGTTACTAAAATATCCTGCCATATATTTATTGTGACGTAGATTGCCATGGTCTAGTAGCCAATCTGTTAGGTGAAATAGCTCTACACCATTTTCTACTCGATCTTTGTTGCTGAGATGGCTGTGTGCTTGGCCTGATTGACTGCTGAAACAGCCTGCCATAATTTAGCACTCAAATCTGTTTGCTGAATTAGCTTTACATATAGGGACAATTCCATTTCTGCCCCTAACTGGAACCCACTACTCAAATTTGCCCCTAATTTCAATGTGTGCTCAAATTTAGCCCTCTACCGTTAGTTTCCCTTATAGAAATGCCCTTCTGCACCGTTACTGTCTGGTCAAACAACTTTGACCATCTCGAAAAAATAGCAAAAAAAATCTGAAATTTTGTGGGATCGAAGGTACTCGGGTTCGCAAGATGCGTGCAAATTTTCATGTTGTTTGGGCATTCTAGGAGCTCGTGGCAAAGGAGAAACAGTAAATATGTACGCCTGTGAACAGTAAATTCAAAAAAATAGCAAGAAAATTAAAAAAAATATGAATTTTTTTGGCATCCAAGATGCTCAGGTGCGCAAGGTGTGTGCAAAATTTTGTTGTGTTTGGACATTGTAGGAGCTCGTGGAGAAAAAAAAAACAAAATTTGTCTCAGAAAAAAACTTATAAAAAATACACTATTTTGGTTTTTTTGCGAGAGCTCCTCGCATGTCATTTGATAACAAAATTTTGCACACACCTTGCGCACCCGAGCATCTTGGATGCCAAAAAATTTCATATGTTTTTGAATTATCTTGCTATTTTTTTAAATTTACTATTCAAAGATGTACAAATTTATTTGTTTCCTTTGCCACGAGCTCCTGGTATGTCTAAATAGCATGAAAATTTGAAAATTTGCACGCACCTTGCGCACATGAGTACCTTCGATCCCACAAAATTTTAGATTTTTTTAATTTTTTTTGCTATTTTTCCCGAGTTGGTCAAAGCTGTTTGACCGGACGGTAACGGCGCAGAAGGGCATTTCTATAAGGGCAACTAACGGCAGAGGGGCAAATTTGAGCACACATTGAAATTAGGGGCAAATTTGAGTAGTGGGTTCCAGTTAGGGGCATAAATGGAATTATCCTTTACATATATTTCGTTACTTAGATCTGCTTGTCCAAATATCTTGCCATAGCTTTAGACATCGACCTAGGTATTTTTTTTCTGGACTTCTTAAAAAAGCATATATGTTTATCCTGTAATATCTAGTAGAAGACCTAATTTGTATGTCTAACGGATGGACAAGACCTGGATAACTTCTGCTCGAAGATTCTCCGATGCATATGTCGAGGGGGTTGAAAACTTCATGAACTTTATCAGAGCTGAGTACGGTGGGCCGAAATCAGATGTGCTCTGCCCGTGTAGCAGTTGTATGAATTCAGTTACAAGACCCCAGTTAACTGTGCAAAATCATCTACACTTGTATGGGATGTCGGTCACATATACTAGGTGGGTTCATCATGGTGAAGCTGTGAACGTCAATGTTACTGACTATGTGGAAGCAGCAGATCACCATCTTGATCTGCCTGATGCTCAGGTGGAAGAGGAGGAGGAGGAGGAGGTGGTGGTGGCGGAGCCAGTGAGTTTGACCAACATTGAAACAATGCTACGAAATGCTCGCGCATTTTGTGAACTTTCACCTGCAGAAGAAAAACGGTGGGCCCGCATGTTGGAACAATGCAACGTGGCTGTCACCCCAGGAATAATCTGTCAGAATTCTCAGCTATGGTCACCTTTCTTTAGGTGAAGACATCTGAGCGGATGACCAACAAATCATTCGATGCAATGTTGGCTGCTTTCCGCAAATCTTTCCCAGATGCGTCTGAGCTGCCACACACCTACAGTAAAATGAAGAATTTCCTTCGTGCAGTTGGAATTGGATATGATATGATCCTTGTTTGAAAGAATAGTTGTGTTCTGTTCCGGAAGGATTATGCCAACTTAAGTGAATGCCCAAAATGCAAATCATCAAGATGGAAAGATGGCGATGCGGTGAAGAGGATTCCTCATAATGTTCTGAGGCATTTTCCAATTATACCAAGATTGCAGAGGTTGTTTCATGATGCTGAAACAAGAGAGGATGTATTGTGGCATTCTCAAAACCAGGAGTACAGAGATCAGAATGTAATGAGCCATCCATCTCATGGTAGTGACTGGAAAAGCTTCAATCCACAAAAAGTTTGCTGCTGACCTGAGAAACATTTGACTTGGCTTAGCTACAGATGGATTTAACCCATTTGGCCACCAGAGCGCCACATATAGCATGTGGCCAGTGCTTGTTATCCCTTACAACATGCCTCCAAATTTCTACACCAAAGAATCAAACTACATGATGGCCTTGCTCATCCTAGGTCCAAAAAGTCCAGGAAAGGATTTTGATTTATTCATGGAACCTCTTGTGGAGGAACTTCAACAACTATGGAGGGGTGTTCTCACTCGAGACCTATATAGCAGCCCACCAGCTGATTTCTTTCTGCGTGTTGTTATAATTTTGTGCATCCATGATTATCCGGCTTTGGGCTCAATGTCAGGGCGAATGACACATGGTTACAATGCATGTGTTCGCCGTGACAAGAATCCGCTGTCATACGTAATACTTAGCAAGATCTGTTACATTGGGCACCGCCGTTTTCTTGCCAAGGACAAGCCATGTCCTACAAAACACCGAAGACATGTGTGTCGGGGGGATGAACCCCAGGCAGGCAACGGAACCCGGATCCATTTTAAAAACATCGGGGCCAGCATCGCCCCTCAATCCGGCTCGCACTTGGACAGGTTCCTCGACCCGGCCAAGTCCCTCAACCCGGCCGAACTCTTCGACCCAACCAAGACAGCAACCCGGCCCAGCCGGCTGGCGCCAGCCGGCCGAACCAGGCGCACCAAGACTTCTCCAGCAAGCTAGCTCCCCTGTGATGTGTTACTCAACCTGGCCACGGGTCGGCCCCCGTCCCATCCAAGGCAAGCGATGGGATGAGTCTCCAGTAAAAGGGATGAGCGAGGCGATAGTACCCCACCAACCCCTCTGACCGGTAGAGGCGTGGCAACAGTGCCCCACCTGCCCTGCTGACCGAGGCCAGCGTGGCTACAGCCCGCCCATCATCACCGCTGACGCCAGAAGACGGCGACCTGGCAGTGCGCCACTGTAGCGAACTCGACCCGGGCACTCCATGACGATCGACAAGACGGCAAATAGTGCCTCCTGGGGTCGCAGCACCGGCTTCCCGAACGATGTCAACCAGGCCCCACGGCCTTGTAACTTTACCATTGTAACCCTGGGGGTTGACCTATAATCCCCCCAGGAGGCCTCATGTACAAATGGGAGGCAACTCACGTAGACACACGCGCACACTAGGGAAGGGAGCGGCCTAAGCCTTGGCTAGCATTCCTTCTTCCTCCAAACAGCTCAAGGAGCAACTCTGTACCGATACATATAAACCACGCTCCGCAGGACTAGGGGTGTTATCTCTCCGGAGAGCCCCGAACCTGGGTATGTCTTGCGTCCCTCGCTTGCTCATGCCGACCTCGCCTCTGGAGCCCACCGGTGCCCTCGAGTCTCCTCCTCTCTTTAGCCATCCTTTGGCATCTGCCGTGCGCCCACCACGAGAGTTGCGCCCACCGTGGGGCAGCTCGAGGTCCCGGCTGGAGACATGTTCTAGACGGGGCTCCTCTTCGACTCCGACAATCCCGTCACGCTGGCGGACGACATCATCGGCGCGCTCGCCGCCTCCTTCGCCGCACTGCGCATCTCTGATGCGCCCGCGGTCGACAAGTACCCCAGCGGGGTGCTTGACATCTCCGACTCCCCCATCTCCCTTGGCGACGAGGCTTCTGCTGGGGGTTCGAGTAGAGGTGCTCAACACCGACACCGGCTCCTCGTCCAGCGCTGCGAGGAAGGCCGCCGAGGCCAAGGCCACAGCGGATCGCGCCAACCCACCCGACCCGCTGGGCGCTGTGATCCAGGGCCTCCGCGTCCCCATCGCCACCGACATCGACGCATCCAACGCCGCTGAGACCAGGGCCCGGCTCGAGGAAGATCACCAGCGCCTGCTGGACCTGTCTGAGACGCTGGTTGCCATGTAGTGTCGCCTTGACTCCACTCAGCGGGAGCGCGACGCCGCCTATAGATTCACGCCTACCAGCGCCGAGCCAAGCAGGGTCGCCGATGTGTGGGCCCGGGGCGGCGCCATCGGCCGCGCTCTCGGCGCGCTCCCGCCCGTCTACGAAACCCCCGCGAAAAATATGCGCACCGCGCAGGCGGCCGCAGTCGGCTTAGACCAGCTGCAGGGCGAGGAGCTGAAGGACCGCCTTCAGCGGGTGAACGAGCTTGTCGACGCCGCCAACGCGCAGCAGGACCGCCTCAACCGCCTCAACAAGCTGGCGGGATCCGCCTCGCACCACACCGACGGCGCCGAGCAGCAGAACACGGCATCTTCGCCACCCGGCGAAGCTCATTCCCGCCGCACCCGGACCCGGCGCAACCACGTCCCGGCGACTACTGGCGGCTTGGCCGACGAGCCGGTCCTGAAAGATCGGCGCCGGCATGATCCTCCCCCGCGGCCCAGCCGTCATCCGGCTTTGGCCGACCCGGCCCCCCGCGGCGCGGTCGCTAGCCGACTGGGCCCGCGCGCCATCGACACCATCGATGCTCGCCACCGCCTCGACCAAGTCGCCCTCTCCTTGGAGCTGGAGGAGAACAACACGGTCGGGCCGCCTTGCTTCGTCCCGCGCATCCGGGACAAGCCCTTCCACAAAGGGTTCACGCTTCCCCGCGACACCCCAAGCACAACGGCACCGTCAAGCCGGAGGACTGGCTCATCGACTACACCACCGCCATCGGCATCGTGGGCGGCAATCGCCGCCTCGCCGTGCGCTACGCTCCGCTCATGCTTCAAGGCTCGGCCCGTACGTGGTTGAACAGCTTGCCGGCTGGTAGCATCAACGCGTGGGTTGACTTCGAGCAAGCCTTTGTGCGCAACTTTACCGGCACCTACAAGCGGCCCGGCCGCCCCAGCCAGCTCGCCATGTGTGTACAGGGGCCGACGGAGACCGGCCGTGAGTACCTCGCATGCTAGACCGAACTCCAGAACAGCTGCCAGGGTGTCCACGAGGTCCAGGCCATCCAGTACTTCGTCAGCGGTTGCCGGGATGGCACCCTCCTCAAGAACAAGCTCCTGCGCTCCGAGCCGACCACCATGGCCGCGCTCATGGTGACGGCGGACAAGTACGCCAACGCCGACTCCGCCATGAAGATCCAAGTGGTGCTGGATGAAGCCGGCAAGGCGAAGCAGGTCCCGCCCCCAAGCCGGCTGGCGAAAGCAGCCGCCAGCAGAACCAGCAGAACAACAGGCGCAAGGCCGATCAACCGGCTCAGCTCTACGACGACCGCCTTGTCGCGGCCGCCGAGGAGGCGGCCGCGGCCGAGCCGGCCGCAAAGCGCCGGCAAACCAGCAAGACGGCGTGGCAACCTGCCATGAGCTTCGAGGAGATGCTCGACGCTCCCTGCAAGCACCACAGCGGTGCAAGGCCGTCCATGCGCACGCTCCGCCAATGCGCCATCACCAAGCGCATCATGAGGGGCGACATCCCGCCGCCTCCGCCTCCCCCGCCCGGGGCAGGACCGCCGGCTCCGCCTCCTCCTCCGCCCCTAGCTAACGGCGCAATGCGCGACGATGTCTACCCCGCCCAGAACACGACCTACGTCGTCTTCACCAGCCTCGGCGACGACAAGCGTTGCGAGCGCCTACTCCGGCAGGAGGTGAACACGGTCATCCCGGCCAAGACGGAGTACAAGCATTGGTCGGAGCGCCCGGTCACCTGGACCCGAGAAGACCATCCGGCCATCATGCCGAACCCGAGTGGCTACGCCCTCGTCCTCGACCCCACCATCGTCGCGCCCCTGCGCACATGCAAATTCTCACGAGTCCTCATCGATGGCGGCAGCAGCATCAACATCCTCTACCACGACACCATGACCAAGCTCGGCCTCGAGGCCAAGGACTTGGAGCCGTCCCGGATGATCTTCCACGTCATCATGCTCAGCCTCTCCTGCTCCCCTATCGGCCGGATCCGGCTCGACGCCCTGTTCGGCACCTGCGACCACTTCCGGCGCGAGCCGCTCTGGTTCGAGGTGGTGGATCTGTCCAGCACGTATCACGCGCTGCTGGGCCGTCCGACGCTCGCCAAGTTCATGGCGGTCCCCCACTACGCCTACCTAAAGATGAAGCTGGCGGGTCCGAAGGGCCTCATCACCGTCACCGGCGACTACCGCAAGTCCCTGGAATGCGCCCAAGCCGGCGCCAAACTGGCCGAGTCACTGGTCATAGCCGAGGAGCGGCGCCAGCTCGACCGGATCGTCGCACTGGCTAATGAGACGCCGGCCGTGCCCGTTTAGGCTAAGGAGCCGGCTACCGAGGCCTCGTTCCAGCCCTCCAAGGAAACCAAGAAGGTCAAGCTGAACCCGGAAGACCCCAGCTGCAGCAAGTACATCGTCGTGGGCACCCGCCTCGACAGCAAATAGGAAGGCGAGCTCGTCGACTTCCTCCGTGAGAATCGGGATATCTTCGCATGGACCCCGAAGGACATGCCGGGTATTCCGAGGAAGTACGCTGATCACAAACTCCATGTCCGCAAGGACGCCAAGCCTGTCCATCAACCCCTACATCGTTTTTCGGAAGAGAAGAGAAGAACCATTGGCGAAGAGGTCACCAAGGTCTTGGCGGCCGGCTTCATCATGGAAGTGTTCCACCCCGAGTGGCTGGCCAACCCAGTCCTTGTCCTGAAGAAGAACAAGAACTGGCGCATGTGCATAGACTACACCAGCCTGAACAAGGCTTGCCCCAAGGATCCTTTCGCCCTCCCATGGATCGACCAAGTCATCGACTCCACCGCCGGCTATGAGCTCCTGTCCTTCCTGGATGCTTACTCCGGCTATCACCAGATAAAGCTGGACCTGGCCGACGCCCTGAAGACGTCCTTCACCACGCCCTTCGGGGCATATTGCTACATCACCATGTCATTCGGCTTGAAGAATGTCGGCGCCACCTTCCAGCGCTGCATGCAGAAATGCTTGCTGCCGCAACTCGGCCGCAACATCCACGTCTACGTGGACGACATCGTGGAAAAGACCAAGCAGCACCTCATGCTTCTCGACGACCTGAAGGAAACCTTTGCCAATCTGCGCGAGTACCAGATCAAGCTCAACCCGGAGTAGTGCATTTTCGGTGTGCCGGCCGGAAAGCTACTCGGCTTCCTCGTCTCGGAGCGCGGCATTGAGGTGAACCCGGAGAAGATCAAGGCCATCGAGCGCATGCGCAAGCCGGCCCAGTTCCGCGATGTCTAGAAATTCACCGGCTGCTTGGCCTCGGTCAGCCGGTTTCTCAGCCGGCTGGGCGAGAGGGCCTTGCCCTATATCAGCTGATGAAGAAGACGACGCTGTTCGAGTGGAACGACTAGGCGGATGAAGCTTTCCGGGATCTGAAGCGCATGCTCTCCACCGCACCCGTCCTGGCCACACCAACTGAGAAGGAGCCGCTGTTGCTCTACATTGCCGCCACCTCGCAGTCGGTCAGCACGGTGCTGGTGGTCGAGCGACCAGAGAAGGGCAAGATCCAGTCTGTTCAGCGCCCAGTCTACTACCTGAGCGAGGTGCTTTCCGCCTCCAAGCAGAACTACCCGCACTACCAGAAGATGTGTTACGGCATGTACTTCACCGCCAAGAAATTGAAGCAGTACTTCCAGGAGCATGTTGTCACCGTAGTCAGCATGGCCCCCATCGGCGAGATCATGGGTTGCCAGGATGCCTGTGGCCGGGTTGCCAAGTGGGCGATCGAGCTAGCCGGCCACACCATCCTCTACGAGCCCCGCACCACGATCAAATCCCATGCTCTGGCCGACTTCCTCGTCGACTGGACCGAGAACCAGTACCTGCCGCTGCCGCTGGATTCAACGCACTGGCGCATGCAATTCGACGGCTCCAAGATGCGCTCCGGCTTGGGAGCTGGCATCGTGTTGTCATCCCTGAAGGGCGACCGGCTTCGCTACGCGCTCCAAATCTACTTCGCCGCCTCCAACAACGATGCCGAGTACAAAGCCCTTGTGCATGGCCTCTGGCTTGCCAAGGAACTCGGCATCCGGCGCATCCTGTGCTATGGCGACTCTGATCTGGTGGTGCAGCAATGCTCCGGCGAGTGGGACGCCCGCGACGCCAACATGGCCAGCTACCGCTTCCTCGTCCAGCAGCTCTCCGGCTTCTTTGACGGCTGCAATTTTTTCCACGTCCCGCGTGCAGAGAACGAGGCCACCGACACACTAGCCAAGATCAGCTCATCCCGGCAAGCAATTCCGTCCGGCGTCTCCCTCGAGCGCCTACACAAGCCGTCCGTCAAGCCGTCTCCGGACTCCGAATCCATCTTAGTCCCAGACGACCCGGCCGCACCCCTCCTCGGCGCAAATCCAGCGGCCACAAGCTCAAGCCGGGGGGCTGCCGCCTCCAAGCCAAACCCGGAAGCTGCGGGACCCAACCCGGGGACTGTCGCGACCGATCCAGCCGATACCGGCTCCGACCTGATCCCGGAAGCCGCAGAACCCGGCCCGGGGGCCGCTGAACCCGGCTCGGGGGTTGCCGCGCTTAACCTAGCCGCCATCGTCCTCAACCCGGGGGTTGCCACCTCTGGCTCGGGGGCTGCCACCCCAGAACCCGCCATGGTGGCCGTCTTCGCCGTGGTGACAGCTCCATCATGGGCCCGGCCCATCTCAGAGTTCCTGGAGAACGGGGTCCTCCCCATGGATGAGACCGAGGCCCGGCAGATTCAACGCCGGGCATCCGCCTACAGCATCATCAACAATGAGCTCGTCAAGCGCAGCGCAACGGGCGTTTTCTAGCACTGCGTCGAATAGGACAAGGGCATAGAAATCCTCCTCAACGTACACCAAGGCGAGTGCGGGCACCACGCCGCCTCGAGGTCCCTGGTGGCCAAGGTTTTCCGCCATGGATTCTACTGGCCTACGGCCCTCCAAGACGCCGAGTCGCTCGTCCTCAAGTGTGAGGGATGCCAGCGCTTCAGCAAGCGCAGCCACCAGCCGGCTTCAGCACTGCGAACCATCCCGATCACCTGGCCCTTCACGGTCTGGGGACTCGATATGGTAGGACCTTTCAAGACCGCTCGAGGCGGCATGACGCACTTGCTGGTGGTGGTGGACAAGTTCACCAAGTGGATCAAAGCGCGGCCAATCAAGAAGCTGGACGGGCCAACGGCCGTCCGTTTCATCAAGGATATCGCGGTGTGCTACGGCGTCCTGAATAGCATCATCACAGACAACGGCACGAACTTCGCCAAGGGTGCGCTCGCGCAGTATTACTCCATTTCCGGCATCCGCCTCGACTTGGCCTCCGTGGCCCACCCCCTGTCCAACGGCCAGGTCGAGCGGGCCAACGGCCTCATTCTATCCGGCATCAAGCCACGACTCATCGAGCCGCTCATTCGTTCACCCGGCAGCTGGCTTGACGAGCTGTCGGCTGTCCACTGGAGTCTCTGAACAACACCAAACCAGTCGACCGGGTTCACCCCGTTCTTCCTCGTCTACGAAGCAGAAGCCGTCACCCCAACCGACATCAAGTTCGACTCACCACGAGTCGCGATGTACACCGAAGCCGAAGCAAAGGAAGCGCGTGAAGACGGCGTCGACCTACTCGAAGAAGCATGCCTCTTGGCGCTTAGCCGTTCAGCCATTTATCAGCAAGGCCTGAGGCACTACCACAGCAAGAAGATCAAGCCCCTCGCATTCCGTGAGGGAGACCACGTCCTCCGGCTCGTCCAGCAGCAAGCCGGCCAGCACAAGTTGTCCTCCCCATGGGAGGGCCCCTTCATCATCAGCAAAGCCTTGTGTAACCGCAACGCATACTACCTCATCGATGCCCGCAAGTCGAACAAGCGCAAGAGAGACACCGCCGGCGAAGAAACAACCCGGCCGTGGAATGCAGAACTCCTCCGCCCGTTTTACAGTTAGCCATGTGCACGTATGTATCACTATCTTTTTTAGTTTGTAACCGCATGAAAAACTGTGGGGTCCCGAAACGACGCTTGGGGGCTGCCCCTTTTTCGAAGTTCTTGTGTTCACACATTTGTGCAATTTTTCTTAAAAACCCCCACCGCCGGGTTGACTCGCTCAACCCGGGGGCTCGGGGGCCGGCCGGCTTGGCCACCACCCGCCGTCCTCCTTAGCACATCTCAGCGTGTTCAGGTTGCCGCGGCCCTCCACTTCGCCCTATGCCACAGAACCGGCTTCGGCTGTTGGCCGGCAACAACTATGCGCCAAAGCACCAACGCGTCGCGGAAACACTAAGTTGGGTCCGCCGGAGTGGCCAAACCCGGCCCCGCCACTTTAACTTGCCGCACGGCCGGCTGCTCGCTAGCCGGCTTCACCGGTTGTTGCCAGCCGGCCCAGTGGGTGTTTCGCTCGCGCTCAACATTTGAAAAGCCTAAGTACCACGCGCCCCTTCCTAGGACCGAACTCCTTGTCACAGACCGGAACCCGGCTGTCCGACTCGCGGGGGGGAGGCCCAAAGAGGGGGGCGAGCAAGAAAACGGCTCAAAAAACAGAAAGCAAGAAACACAAACACTCACGAAATATTTACATCATGAATTAAAACATGCCCAAGGCCAGAGTTCATTACTTTACACCAAAACAACCCAGTGGGTGGGTGGACCTGCTACTTAACTGAAAAAGTTGCAAAGATAAAACAGGGCGGCTTCAGCCTCAGACAGCTCCAGCGCCGGGTTGCGCAGCTGCCGGCTCCCCCTCGGTTGCCTCCGGGTTCACCGAGGTGCCGGTGTCTTCCACCTCGGCGTCCTCATTCGCATAGGAGCCCGACTCCTCGGAGCTACCCTCCGGATCATCCAGCAGCAGGCCGAAATCGTCAGGAGGGACGACTCCGCCATTTTCTTTCCGCTCCGGCTGGAACTCATCGTGCATCGAGAACCCGGCGATGTAGCTGGCCCGGGCGGCAATCCGGTCGGCGTCCGCCTGCAGCTGGCGCTTCGCGCCGGCTCGTTGGGCCATCAGCCGGTCCAGCTCCAGGTCCGGATACCAAGTCATCACGAACCTGAGTGCCATCGAGGCACTGGCACGAGCGGCAGAGACAGGCCACGCATGAAGCCGCGCCGGCCCAGCCTCCAACCTCCGCGCCAGCCACGAAAAGCTGTTCGGCGCAACAGCGCCAGGCGAGAGGGCCACCGTCATCCCCTCGCCAGCCTCGGAGACCCGCGCCATCTTGTTGCCCAAGGCTTGTAGACGAGCTTCGGCGGCGGTCATGATCTCCGAGAAGGTCCAGGCGACGTGCGGGTCAGTCCCGGCCCCCACGATCCCCGCCGGCGACCGCTGGAAACAAACAGCCTCCTCCTTGGCGGCGAGCTATGCCTTGAGCTGCCGGTGCTTCTCCAGGAGCCGATTAAAGACGCCGACCCGGTAGGCATCTAGTTGCTGCGAAGGACGAAAATCAGTACAAGACAGCAATTTAAGATTCGACCCAACTACTACGTAGTTGGCCTGAATCTCGGGGGCTACACCCAGTGGGTGCGCTAGCGCGCCCCCACTAACTAGCCACAAGAAGAAAAGCAGTAGAAAAAGAGAAGAACCTACCATCACGGCGCGTTCCAGCTCCCGTGCCCGCTCCGTCTCGGCCTGGGCAAAGGCCTGGACCCGCTCCACGCGCCCGCGAAGGCGCTGGCTCATGGCGCCCATCGCCGCCTCCTCCTGCGTCAGGGGCCCGATGACGGCCTCGCTGGGCCCAGCCCGAACCGGCTGCGAACCGACTACCTGGCGGCTCCCCGGCCTGAATACCAGGGAGTACTCGCCGCTCACCACCTCCTCTGCGGCCGGCATCCCCTCCGGCACTACGGCCTGAATCGTCTTCGGCACCGCATTCTGCGGCGCCCCACCCGTCGGCGCCTGGCGCGCCACGTCCGGCGTCACCAGCGGCGCCTCCACCAAGACGGCATCGCCGCCTCCTCCTTCGACCTCCACCCGCTCGACCACGTCGGTCCGCGGCGGGGTGTCATCGTCAACCTCCACGATCTCCCGGTCGAGGTCCACCACCTCCGCACGGCCGTCCTGGCCGCGCTCCTCCTCCGACGGCACAAAAACCATCACCGCCGGCTCAAGGCCCGCCGGCATCTCAGGCCACGCCGGCTCCCCGCCGGCTCGCTCCCGCACTGCTGCGGCCCTGGCCCAAGCCTGGGCCAACGCCGCCTCCGTGTCCGCCATGGCCCGGTCCCGGTCCCGCCAGGCCAGCACCTTGGAGTCGGCCAGATTCAGGCCAAGGTCCGGATCGGCCACCTCCTTGTCCCGGTCGATGACGCTAGACCGGGTTCTCTGGAACACGGCGCCGCCACCGAACGCAGCCTTCGTCGCCGCCAGCACCAGCGACAACGGCGACCTGGAGCACAACGGAATAAGCAAACAAGGACAAAAAGAAGCCGTTCAGCGGCTCGCCAGAAGTCAACAAGGAGAAAACTCACCCGGCCACCGGCGGGACGGTTGGTCTCGCCTCCACCGCCGGCAGGACATGGCGCTTCCTCTTTGCGGGCGGATTAGTACCGGCCGCCTGGTCTGCCACGCGCTTCGTGACCGGTCTCTGGGGCGCCAAGTCCCCCTTTCCGTGCGGCCGGCTAGCCGCCACCACCCCAGAGACGACCCGGCCCCAGCCGTATGGCCGCCTCCTCCGCTCGGCGCCGCTGCGTCATCAACTTACATCAACACCCCCGCCTTTTGGCTGGCATCTCAAGAAATCAATCACGGGAGCTTACCCGTGCGCTGCGTCTCGCCGGCTTCGGCGTCGGCCTCCTTCGAGTCCTCGTCCTGGGCCACCACCTCGACCGAGCCGGCCCGCTCCACCTGCATCGGCGCCCGGTCATACGGATGCCGAATGGCATTCAGTAGCACCTCCCTCGTCGCGTCAGGACGAACAAGAAGTTGGGCGGCGGCAAAGTACGAAGACCAGGGACTCACCACCGGCGCCGGGTTCGCATGGCTGTAGGGAGGCTTCCCGAACCGCCAGTCCTCCTTCAGCCCGGCCTTCGAAATATCGTTAACCCGGCGGGCGATCTGATCCGCCGCCAGGCGCAGGGGCGACATCCTGTTGGGATCCTGAAGCCCGGTCATTAGGCCGATGATGTGGGTGCGGCGCAGCAGCGGCAGCACCCGGCACATGATGAAGGCGGCGATGAGGTCCGCGCCGGTGAGCCCCTCCCGCCCCTTCATCACCTCCACACGGGCGTGTAAGTTCAGCACCGCCTGCGACGGGTGCTTGGGGAAGTAGTTCCAGTTCTGCTTCCCCTGCGGCGTCGCGTCGATGAAGGGCGGCAGATTGATATGGTCCGTGCCAAGGTTGCGGACGTAGAAGAAGGAGTTCTGCCACTTCTTGGCAGAATCCTCCAGCGGCATCTTGGGGCACCCCCCGTGCGTCCGCGTCGAGATGACGACGGCCCCGCAGGAGGACATCTCCCCGGCCCTCGGGCCCTACTGCTTCAAGGAGAAGAAGCGCACCCAAAGGTCGATTGTGGGCTCGACCCCCAGGTACCCCTCGCACAGGGTGACAAACCCCGAGAGCTGCAAGATGGCGTTCACGCCCAGATGGTGCGGCTGGAGCCCGAAGAAATCCAGGAAGGCGCGGAAGAAATTGCTCGCGGGAAGGCCAAACCCACGCTTGAAATGCGTGTAGAAGACCACGCGCTCGGTCCCTCCGGCCGCGGCTCCTGCTCGCCTCCCGACAGACGCACGACTACCTCCGTCTCCCTCGGCAGGTGCTTGGTGTCGCGCAGATACTGGACGTCCTCGGCGGTAATGGAGGACCCCATCCACGAGCCCGACGGCAGCGCCATCAACGGTGCGGGGCGGAGCAGGAAAGGAGAGAAAAGGTTGATGATGAAGTTTTGCTCAAAGCGGCGGAGCGTCGCAACGCGTGGCAGTCGCAAGAGCGAGGGGGTGGGGAAGAAGATGGGGAGCGTGAGCGAGACTAATCTCCGCCGCCCCCCCTCCCAATTTATAAGCCATGGCCAGAACATGGGGAAGTGTGATCGTTTGCGCTCGCCCTCCCACTTCCCCGCAATAAGAGCGCACGTACTATGTGTAATAACTGCCTCAAGAATGGCAACCGACCCGCGGACGCCGCAATAAATCCGCGCGCGTGGGCCGAGGGTGCACAGTGGTGGGCCCCCGTCCATCGCCCTGTCCCATCGCGCGCGTGGCCTGTCAGGCCCCTTCAGCTCCCGTGCGCCGAGTGGCACCCGCGCCGAGCCCAAGAGATTGCTTCAAGATTCAACGGACTCCTCGGTTTCCCGCCCGCGCCGGGATGCCGCGATCCGGCTTCCGGAAGCCGGCACATAGTGGGTGTTGCCGGACCCGGCGGTCGCAAACTTTGCCATCGGCTGCCATCTCAGGGGGGGGGAAACTGCGAAGGCCCTCCTACTCGAAGCCGGTGGACCTTCACAGCTTCGGGGACTACTGTCGGGGGGATGAACCCCGGGCATGCAACGGAACCCAAATCCATTTTAAAAACATCAGGGCCAGCATCGCCCCACAATCCGGCTCGCACTTGGCCGGGTTCCTCGACCCGGCCAAGTCCCTCAACCCGGCCGAACTCTTCGACCCAGCCAAGACGGCAACCCGGCCCAGCCGGCTGGCGCAAGCTGGCCGAACCCGGCGCACCAAGACTTCTCCAGCAAGCTAGCTCCCCTGTGGCGTGTTACTCAACCTGGCCACGGGTCGGCCCCCGTCCCATCCAAGGCAGGCGATGGGATGAGTCTCCAGTAAAAGGGATGAGCGAGGCGATAGTAGCCCACCAACCGCTCTAACCGGCAGAGGCGTGGCAACAGTGCCCCACCTGCCCTGCTAACCGAGGCCGGCGTGGCTACAACCCGCCCATCGTCACCGCTGACGCCAGTAGACGGCGACCTGGCGGTGCGCCACTGTAGCAGACTCGACCCGGCCACTCCGTGATGATCGACAAGACGGCAAACAGTGCCTCCTGGCACACGGGGCTGCGCCCGGAAAACCCGGCGAGCCCCGACACCCGGCGGGTCCCAGCATGGGCTTCCCAGACGATGACAACCCGGCCCACGGCCTTGTAACATTACCATTGTAACCCTGGGGGGTTGACCTATAAAACCCCCCAGGAGGCCTCATGTATAAAGGGGAGGCAACTCACGTAGACATACGCGCACACCAGGGAAGGGAGCAGCCTAAGCCTTGGCTAGCATTCCTTCTTCCTCCAAACAGCTCAAGGAGCAACTCTATACCGATACATATAAACCACGCTCAGCAGGACTAGGGGTGTTATCCCTCCAGAGAGCCCCAAACCTGGGTATGTCTTGCATCCCTCGCTCACTCATGCCGACCTCGCCTCTGGAGCCCACCGATGCCCTCGAGCCTCCTCCTCTCTTTAGCCATCCTTTGGCATCTGCCGTGCGCCCACCACGACAATGTGTTCAATGCAAAGCATGAATACCGTGATGCACCAAAGAGGCTCACCGGCGATGAGTTGCAAGTGGAATTAGAGTAGGCCAGGCATATTACACCAGGAAACCATCCTGATAATGGTAGCGGGAAAAGGAAGCTTGGTAGGGCAGAAGATAGATTATTGTTTACTCGCAGGTCCACTCTATGGCACTTGGAGTATTGGAAAGATTTGGATCTGCAGCATAATCTTGATGTGATGCACATCGAGAAAAATATATGTGACAGCATTATCGGCACACTTCTTAATATTGAAGGCAAGATGAAAGATACCTTAAAATCTAGGATTGATTTGACACACCTGGTATCAGAAAGAATTTGCAGGTGGAAGATGAAGGTAAGTCACGGGATATGGCACCAGCTGTGTACGCCTTGGACAAGGTAAAAAGAAAAGAATTCTGCAAGGTCCTGTCATGTGTGAGATTCCCACATGGATTTGCTTCCAACCCTGAAAGGAGAGTCAGTGCAGATGGAAACAAGGTACAAGGGTTGAAAACTCATGACTGCCACGTCCTACTTCAAAGGGTTTTACCTGTTATCCTTAGAGGATTGGGCCGCCCTGGCTTATACAGAGCAGTTGCAGAGTTGGGACAATTCTTCAGGGAACTCTGGAGTAGAAATATCAGGATAGATGCTTTGGAGCGTCTTAGAGACAAGATACCAACTATCCTATGCGACCTTGAGAAGATATATCCTCCAGCCTTCTTTGATGTGATGGTGCATTTGGCTGTTCATCTACCTGATGAGGCACTACTTAGAGGTCCAGTACAGTATGGCTGGATGTACCCTATTGAAACGTGGCTAGGAACTTTCAAGGGCTATGTTAGGAACAGAGCTAGACCTGAGGGTTCCATTATAGAGGCCTACATTGCTACAGAAGCGTTGACATTCTGCTCAAAATACATTGAAACACCTGATTAGCTTAGCAAAGAGGTGGGTGAAGACAATCCCGAGCTCAATGTTTTCGATTGTTCTGTTCGAGTTACAGGGAAGAGTCGACAAGATGACAAACCTAAAGATTTGGACAAAATGGTTTGGTATGTGTTGAATAACTGTCCTGAGATTCTACCTTATATCGAGTAAGTGGTAAGTACTGCAGCTTATACATCATAATCTACTAAACTTGCAGCACATTCTTATATATCTAGATGTTTGACGCGATCACTATGTTGTGCAGCATCTACAAAAAGAAGTTATTGCCGCAAAATCCAAGAAACATTGACAAACTGGTTATGGCAGGATTTGCGAAATGGTTCAAGAGCCAGGTAAGCTTTTGAATTGCACTGTCAGTTTTTTTAATATATTGAGTACATAAGATGATCAGCTTGTTTATTTTCTAACCATAGGTTAAGCAGATGCGGGAGGATGGGCAGGCAGTTGATGATGCCCTTTACGCACTAGCAATGGGTCCTGATACTCGGGCAAGACATTATGAATTTTGCGTTGTTAGAGATGTGCGCTACAACACCCTTGCACGCGACGAAGGCAGGAAGACACAAAACAGTGCCATCATGAGCACGGATAAGTATGGTGAAGTGACAACGAAAATGTATGCTAACATAACAGACATTGTTCAGTTGCAGTATATCTCCACTTTCGAGGTTCATCGGTGTGTGGTTCTATTGTGCTGTCGTTGGTATAACCTATTTTTCAGGATCGCAAAACCCAGAGCTGATGATTATTTCAAATCCATCAATGTCAAGGCGGCGTACCATACCGACGAGCCTTTTATTTTGGCAAATCAAGTAACACAGATATTTTTCTTGGAAGACACATATGCACGTAGCGATCACTGGAGAGTATTGCAAAGGTTTGAGCAGAGGAATTCGTTCAATGAAGTTTCACAACAAGATGATGCTTACACTGCTCCTGATGTAGAAGATTCCACAGATGTTCCTAATATCCTTGAGAACCATCATGTCAATGACGCTAACGAAGCAGACTAAGACATAGCCTAGTGCTGGGGAGGGGTTGATGCCTTCCCACCCACCCAGGTTCAAGGCATGGTACTTGCAATTTGGGTTTGTTGCACCAATTATACTGTAGGGGATTCCCTTACAGTGTTTCTATCAAAAAATGATGATGGCAAAAAGATTGCCTATCAGGCTGTGGACATACGAGAGTTGATCAATAAGACGCCAACGTTCGAGGACATTGAGGATGAAGAAGAAGATGACACTGGGGGGAATTATGATTCAGACTGATACACATGGCGAAGATGTTGACGCTGCTGCTACAGATGATGATTAGATTGCTTTTGTCGTATTTGCCTGTCAGAAGACGACTTTTTATCTACTATGTGAAATTGTGTTTGCTATGACAACTGAAACCTGATGAAGTTGTTGTTTAGTATTTTGCTGTGAGAACATCACTTATTATGTATGTTGATTTGTGTTTGGTGATTGTATGACGACTAAAACATGATGACAT
This sequence comes from Thinopyrum elongatum, assembly GCA_011799875.1. Lineage (NCBI taxonomy): Eukaryota > Viridiplantae > Streptophyta > Magnoliopsida > Poales > Poaceae > Thinopyrum > Thinopyrum elongatum. The sequence goes on along the minus strand of CM022299.1, from coordinate 552,564,016 downwards.
TGTTGTTTAGTTGTACTCATATTTGGCTGTGAAACTTGTATTTGATGACATAGTTTGCTGTTAGACTGCAATTTGCTCTACATCTTCGAATGGGAACGAAGCTGACCCGACAAGGCCTCTGCTAATTTATTTATTTATTAGCAAAAGGGCCTCTGCTATTTATTTATTTATGAGCAAAAGGGGATAACCCCCCCCCCCATTTCCGTTAATAGAAATCATTAGATGTTCACAACGCTACGCCCGGCCTGCTAAACAGGTTTCATTCATTACTAGTTTCAGCAAAGTGCTCATGTCATAGCCACTAAATACATCACAAGTGCTACATACACTGCAAATAAAGAGACAATCATCCTACAGAGCACATCAAATTTTCCCATTATCTTCACAAGATCTTTCATCTCCTAATTGCTGTCAAGGCCATTCAGCAGCTGTTGCTTGGCCATGATCAGAGGAACTGCATCTTTAACCTTCTGCTCTGCATCTTCCTCTTCTTCTGTTCCTTCAGTTACTTGTCCAACACCCCAACCTGCTGGTATTGGGATTCCTCGGCTAACCAAATAATCAGCGTAGTTCCATTCCCTCACATCAGTAACTTCCCAGAAATACAAATCACATGAATCTTCCCTTTTCTGCATGAATCAAATTGGAAGATCATCAACCAAACTATTAAAAAAATCAGCAACTAAAAGCAGCGGAACAACACTTAAACATATTATTACCCCATGATTCGGGCATTTGTAGAAGACCCAGCCAGGGTTGAGGATTGTGGTTGAGACGCGACAGATGACTCTGCGTGATTTGCAGCAGTGGCACCACACCAACGACAGCGGGTTGCGATGAGCAACCGGCTGCGGTGCGTGTGCCGACGGGGGTGTGATGAGACCCACAGGTGATGGTACAGGTGGCGACTTCGCGCATATCTGGTTGTTGCCTGCTGAAGAGCAGGTTGACGAGCCGCCAACAGACATGGTTGCTGCGGCTAGAGCTTCTGATGCTAGGCAGAGTAAGTAGAGAAGAGGAGAAGCGAACGTTGGATATGTCAGTTTTATTACTTGCAGAGTAGCATAGCACCATATATAGTCATAGTCTAGGTTTGGATTCGAACTAGCTACAGGAGCATGTCTCTCTTTTTTCTAAAACTCAACAAACTCTCTTTACTGGTACACTAGCTTGTTCTGTACGCCTTCTCAAGTCTTTGATTTTCTTTATTTTTGCGAGGAAGGAAGGAGGAGAAAATTGAGGGTTCCCAGGACTCAAACGCAAGACCTCTCGATTGAAAACCAAGGGTGCTAGTCACTTATGTGGCAAACGTTCCCTGGGAGGAGGACGGCAAACAAACGCATTTTCCTCGCAGTTTTGTTTGGGATGCAAGATCAAACGGTTGCAGTTTCGGGAATGTTATCTGGCGAACGAGCCCAATTTTTCTTTTCTTCCTATATACAAAAAAGTATGCTACTTGGTTTCGGCTTAGTCAACAAACGATTGTGCCAGCCTTGACCGTTGGATTGACATTCAACGTCTGTCGTGTTTCTTCAGTCTCTTCTTCCTCCAGCCGCCAAAGCCAAACTAGCGCCGGCGGGATCACCTGCTCCCACCTCCCACGGCTGGCTGTGCTGCCGCGCACGCATCGTGGCCACATCGCATCGTAAACTCTGCGTATCTTCCCTGGCTCCTATTTGTTCCCGTTTGAGGCCTCACCATCGTCCTCCGCCTTGGTTCGCTCGCCGTGGTGCCGCCCTCTGGTGTTGTCAACATGGTCAACAACTAAGAGGAATAAGGAGATGACTGTACATGGTGAGGATGATAGTAGGGACCCACCAGGACCATGGCAGTAGGAAAGCAAGTGCCTCCTTTATTACAAGAAAAAAAGGGTTCCTCCTAATGGTTCCTGACATCTGGGTCGCATGCCACTATCAACGTACTCAATAAGCGAGATAACTGCACAAGGAGCGGCAGACACCCGGGAACCAGCAGCGCGCGCAGTATTTTTGGGTATCAACTGGGTTGTGCGGGAGCTGTGGCCCGTTTAGCCCAGGCTTTTATTTCATATGTTTACCACATGACTAGCCCAGTTTTTTTCCTTTCTGAAAATGGCTAGCCCACCTATTTTGTTTTTTTGCAGAATAACCAACGTAGGCCTACTTGCTTTTCTATGGCCTGCTGGGCCGGAAATCTTCCAAGACGAGGAGGGATGCATTCGGGCTTGCCCAGAAAATGGGCTATAAGTAATAAGAAATGGACTGTAAAATGAAAAAATACAGCAAACAGGCAATTAGTTCCAAAATACTTTTTTCTTTCGGATTTTGATATTTTAAATTTTGTTGTTTTTGTGCGGGTAAAATTTCATTGGATTTAAACTAAGGTATGTTTAGTTTTTAAATTAATTTGAATCTGGCTAGAAATTTCGGTCTGTATGCTGTTTGGGACAGATTTGGAGGCTGACTTGTGGGTCTACTAGGTTGACGTGTACGAAAGGCTTTGTCAACTTAGTCCACAAACGATTCTAGCAGCAGTGACCATTGGATGGTAATCCAACGGCCATGCTACTTCTTCAATATCTGATCTTCTTGCACCAGCCGCCCAAACCAGCGTCGGTGGGACTGCGTGCTCCGGCCTCCCGTGGCCGGCAATGCTGCCACACAGGCCGCACCGCCCCACCCTACTCCATCACTGGCCAGGCCATTCCTCTACTCACCCACACCTCCTGTTATTTTCCGGCGACGACAGCCGAACCTGTAAACCCTCGTAATCCCCACCGCATGGGCAACCACTGCCGAGTCTTCCCCGGCTCCGGGTCGTCCCCTTCCTAGGCCCCGCTGTCGTCCACCGCCCTGGTGCTCTCGACGCTGTGTGGTCAACGTGGTCAACGAACAACATCCATCGGAAGAGGACTATACGTGGAGAGGCTGACAGCTGGGTCCATGGCCGCACGCAAGGAACTGCCTCTTTATTACGCGTAAAATAATGATTCCTCCACCTGACAGCAGGGACCCACCGGAAGGGCCTCTGTATTTCACGAAAAAAGCATTCCTCCCGCTGACAGCTCGGACCCACCAGCTATATCTTCGCACGCAAGGAAGTGCCTCCTTATTACGCACAAAAAAATGAATACTCCCCCTGCTATCTGTGACCCACCATAGTTGGAGGCTGACTTGTGGGCCTACTAAGTTGCCGTGGACGGAGGGCTTTGTCAACTTAGTCAATATGGACGATTCTAGCTCCAGTGACCATAGTATGTCCATCCAACGGCCGTAGTGCTTCTTCAACCTCTGGTCTTCTTGCTCTAGCCGCCCAAACCAGCGCCGGTCGTGCCACCTGCTCCTGCCTCCCGTGGCCGGCTCTGCTACCGTGCAGGCCTCACCGCCCCATCCTACTCCCATCGCTGGCCTGGCCATCCCTGTATTCACCCAGACCTGCTGTTATTCTCCGGCGACGGCAGCCTCACACTGCAGCCCAACCAGTAAACCCTCGTACGCCCCTCCGCGTGGGAAACAACTGCCGAGTCTTCCCCGGCTCTGGGTCATTCCCTTCCTAGGCCTCGCCGTCGTCCACCACCTTGGTGATCTCGGCGCGGCGTGGTCAACGTGGTCAAGGAACGACTTACATCGGAAGAGGACTGTACGTGGAGAGGCTGACAGCTGGGTCCATGGCCGCAGCAAGGAAGTGCCTCCTTATTACGCACAAAATAATGATTCCTCCACCTAATAGCAGGGACCTACCGAAAGGGCCTCTGTATTTTCGCTTAGATGTATTTTGCGAAAAAAAGTTTTCATCCCTGACAGCTGGGACCCACCAGCTATATCTTCGGACGCAAGGAAAGTGCCTCCATATTAGGCGCGAAAAAAATGAATCCTCCCCCTGACAGCTCGGACCCACCATCAATAACTTCGCACGCAAGGAAGTGCCTCCTTATCTTCCCTGACAGCCGGGACCCACCTGATCGAAGCATACGTAGCGTTGTCGCGAACATGTACGTACATACTGGTCGATCATTCTCTCTGCAACGATGAACCGTGGCCGAGCAAGCAGCGGCACATGTAGTTGTAGAGCCCCCGACGTAGCAGTTCAGGCAGTCCCTTCTAAACCGTGTACACGTACGTACAGCCACATGCCAAAAAATATGGCCACATATGTACATACGGGCGGGGTCTCGAATGCGTACTCGCGCATACGTACAACCAGTGCTCCTGTACATGGAGAGGCAATGGACGGCAGCAATGGCGTCCTGTTCATCGGGCAGCCAACCGGCTGGGTCGGAACGGAGACACAGCATCCTGTTCATCAGGAGGCAACAGACTGGGTCGGAATGCGTCCTGTTCAACGGGAGCCAACCGGCTTGGACGGAACAGCCGAAACGGGGTCTGGCGTACCGCAGTATGGAGGAAACGGCCTTCTGTTAGACCGGCTACGATCGAAACGGTATCCTGTTGATCGGAAGGTGTTGGGGATATAACCCCGCGGTGTGACCCGCCCAGCGAGGGCCGGGTTACACAGTTGGCAACTTATAACGAAGGGCCCAAGCAGGCCCAAAGAAGACAAGTCTTGTAGACGGCAGTTCATGATCAGGCTTTTCGACGGACCAAGACCCGGAGGTGACTCAAGACCCAAAGGTGTGAGCCTCCCGATGATGACTTGCTTGGTAAGGCAAGGAGATTTAGAAACCGAGCTGGTCATGTTATATGATCCGGCTCGGACACTTGTAAGCCGCCGGACCTCGACCTGTGTATATAAAGGCGAGACCCGGTGGCGGGTTAACTCAAGAAACAATTGATCGATAGCTAGGTCAAGCATATTCACTCCCTTGTAATCGAAACTCAAGCAATACAACTAGAAGCAGGATGTAGGCTGTTACCTCGTTGTGAGGGGCCGAACCTGGGTAAATCTCTTGTGTCCTTTGTCCTGTTCAAACCATTTGAGCTAACCTACGTTGTGATGGCTCCACACCTAAGTCCTTTCACTAGGGCATCTGCCGTGACAATTCCACGACAGTTGGCGCCCACCGTGGGGCCAGAGCACGGTGGTTTTGAGTTCTTGAAGGGAAGCTTCCCAGGGATCGAAGGATACGCTGTGGGCCGGTTGACTAAGAGTCGTCGCGGCAAGATCTACATCGACGATGTCGGCTGGCGTCCCGAGGCCGACTCAATCGAGTATGGGTACCGGGTCCCCTTCGGTGGGATTCACGTCTTCATTGGCAAGATCGGCGAGTCGGAGCCTGAGCCGGACACCTACACCAACATCATCGAAACGACTCGGCGTGCACGACCCACCAAAGTTCAACCTGGCCCGAAGCATGCCTTTGTTGGCTTTGTTCATGGGGCGAATCTCAAGGAAGGATCCGTGTCTGGTGGAGAGACGCCCATCTATTCAGGTGATGAGTCCTCAACTGGAGAGACCGAGTCAATCTATCAGTTTCAAGATGGCGGGCTTGGGGGCTATTCCAATGGTGAAAGTATTCTGGAGCCCTATGAGCCTCCGAGCAGGGTTGCTATCTTTATGGCTGGCACACAACCAATGGTGAATTCCTCAACTGCTGCGGCCATGACATCCGACTCAACTGCTGCTGCGATAGCCAGGGCGAGCGGCTCTGCGCGGCCTCCGGCTCAAGCTTTATCTGAGCTCTTGGATGCCTTGGCGACTCTGTTAGCTGCAGTGGTAACCCTGGCGAATCAAGTATAGCACAATATAGAGGTGACCAAGGCCCGAGAGGACCTTAATGCAGAGAACGCTAGGATGGTGACAGAGTGGGCTGCTTTGGAGGCCGAGTCACAGTGAATAAGAGCAGAGTCTTTTCGTTTGAGTTTGGACCAGAACGCGTCTAATGCCATTCTTCGAAGGAGGCATCAGAGCCGTTTGCCTTCATAGTTTTAGGGGCGAAATCTGTTTAACACACCTGGGACAGGAACAAGTAACCCGCCCGGCGTAATCCGGGCTGCTGAGGCGACAGGAGCCGTTGCGGTGGCTCAACCTCGAGTGCCAGACCCACCCCGTAGGGATCAGACGCCTCCTCAGCGAGTCCCAACACCCTCAGGCCATTATTCTAACCCGGTGGACAATATGATAGTAGCGGCCACGCAGCTAGCAACTATCTTGATCAACGGCGAGTCTCCAGCTGCAATAGAGACCCGAAACGCTGTGGAGCTCCTCCAAACGGCTGTGGCACAGCAGGCAGCTTATTCGTACAGTCGCGAGCGTGTTCACTCAACCCCCCGACCAGGCCGAAGCTATAGCCGGCGCATTGAGTCGCCGGCGGTTTCCAGCAACGAGCGACGTCGTAACCCGCCTCATAATGATGACCCGCCGCGAGGACTCAACCCGCCCAGAATCGACCATATGCCGGACAATACTCAGGCCCTCGTAGATCAGGCTAGAGCTCGTCGTGAAGCGAATTTGGCGGCTCAGCTGGGGGCTCTTCAGCAGTTTCCAGTAACCCCTTCAGCATCCATGGGAGTGGGGACGATTTCCAGGTCAGTTGGTGTGCCGTGGTTGGTGCCGGCTCTACGCAATGAGTGGCTGCCTAAGGACTTTAAAGGCCCTCGCAAGGTGCCTAATTACACAGCTGATCTTCCACCGGAGGCTTGGGTTGAGAGCTATGAGCTGGCTATGGAGATGTTGGATGTTAATGATGTTGTATGTGCCAAGTATTTCACCATGATGTTAGATGGACCAGCGCGAACCTGGTTGAAAGGGCTACCTGCCAATTCCATTGGTTCATGGGCCGAGTTAAAAGCACTCTTCATTCAGAATTTTAAAGGAACATGTAAGCAGCCTCTGTCGATCATTGATTTGGACAAATGCATGCAGCGAGAGGATGAGACGGCCCACCATTGGGTTCGCCGAGTCTCAGCTATTATCCACTCATCGGATAGCATCGCGGCCGGCTTTGCGGTTCTGATTTTGGAGAAAAATTGTCACTTTACGCCTCTCAAACAGAAGCTGGGGCGGCTTAAGCGGCACTGCAATGACATGGGAGAGCTCATGGAGGCTCTCATCAAATACGCTGACTCAAATAACACCAAGGACCCAGGATCTGATGAAGAGAAGTCCAACAAGGGAAAGAAGAATGGCAATAGTAAGGGTCAGCAGCAAAACATGACAGGCCATAGCCAGGGTAATGGTGGCAAGCGCAAGCAAACGGATGGCGGGTCAGATTTTGTGGCTAACACCAATGCTCAGCATAACAATCAGCGTCGTAAGGGTAAGCCGCAGTTTGGAGGACCGAAATTTAACCTGGAGGCGATGTTGAACGAACATTGCCCGAAACACATTCTTCCCAATAAACCAGCAGCTCATTTGTTGAAGGATTGTTTCATCATGAAGGAATACAAGAATTCCTGTTTTCATCAGAATCATGATAGTAATAATGGCCCGCATGGCGAGTTAGGATCCGGCTCACACGGGCCCGGCTTTGGGGGCGGCGGCTCAAATTCTGGATATCAAGGACAGGGCAATCAGGGCGGTTATAACCAATAGCCCAGTCAGGGTAACCAGCAACAGCAGTCAGGATATTAGAGTAACCCGAAGCAGATTAGCGGTGGCCACTATCATGTCTTCACCACAAGTCTTTGCAAGAGAGATCAGAAGGTACATAAGCGTGCGGTCAATTCAGTTGAGTCGGCGACACCTCAATACCTGGGCTGGTCAGAGCAGCCTATCACATGGAGTAGGGAAGATCACTTGCCCCGGGTGGATAATCTGGGTCAGCTAGCATTGGTGGTAGCCCCTCAGATTGGGGGTTATAAATTCACTAAAGTCCTCATGGATGGTGGAAGCAGCATCAATATCCTTTATTATGACACCTTTCGCCGTATGGATCTGACTGACGAAAATCTTAAGCCATCCTCTACAGTCTTTCACTGTGTGGTACCTGGTAAATCTGCATATCCAGTTGGTAAGATTGCCTTAGAAGTGGCTTTTGGCGATGAGCATGATTACAGGACAGAGACATTATGGTTTGAGGTGGTTGAAATCAAGAGCCCTTATCACGCTCTGTTTGGTCGGCTGGCTTATGCCAAATTTATGGTACGGCCGTGTTATGTGTATCTCCAGCTTAAGATGCCTGGACATAAGGGCACCATTACAGTCCATGGTAATAGAAAGATTGCTTTGGAATGTGAAGAAGGTGATGCTGCCTATTCTGAGTCGGCTTGTGCCACAGGGGAGCTTAAGTTTTATAAAGATAATGTTGACCCGGATGATATGACCCCTTTGAAGAAGCCAACTACTGAGCAAGATCCTTTGTTGAAGTTTAAATCGGCTGATGATACTAAGCAAATTGATTTTGTCCCTGGCGACTCATCTCAGCAATTAACTATCAGTGCTAACATGGATCCGAAATAGGAAAGCGCGCTCATCGAGTTCATCCGTGAGAATCGGGACATCTTTGCATGGAAGCCTTCAGACATGCCAGGTGTACCGAGAGAACTCGCTGAGCACACTCTCAATATTGATCCTAAGTTTAAACAGGTCAAGCAGTTCCTTCGCCGTTTTAATGAGGAGCGATGAAAGGCCATTGGAGAAGAGGTGGCCCGGCTCTTGGCGGCCGGGTTCATCGTTGAAAATTTTCACCCTGAGTGGTTGGCTAACCCGGTGCTGGTACTTAAGAAAAATGGCACTTGGCGCATGTGTGTGGACTATACGGATCTTAATAAGGCTTGTCCAACTGATCCTTTTGCTCTTCCCCGTATTGATCAAATCATAGATGCCACGGCGGGTTGTGAGCGTTTGAGCTTCCTAGATGCTTATTCTGGTTATCATCAGATTAAGATGGCAGTTAAAGACTAAGAGAAGACGGCTTTTATCACACCTTTTGGGGCTTTCTGCTATGTGTCTATGCCTTTTGGGCTCAAGAGTGCGCAGGCGACTTATCAATGTTGTGTCCAGAACAGCTTTCATGACCACATCAGGCGCAATGTTCATGCTTATGTTGATGATATTGTTGTCAAATCCAGAAAGAAGGAGACTTTGTTAGATGATTTAAAAGAGACTTTTGATAATCTCTGGGTCTATAAGATGATGCTTAACCCGGCCAAATGTGTTTTTGGTGTGCCTGCAGGCAAGCTCTTGGGTTTTCTGGTCTCACAGAGAGGTGTCGAAGCTAACCCGGAGAAGATAAAGGCTATCACCTCATTGGCTAAATCGGCGTGTGTCAATGACATCCAACGCTTGGCGGGTTGAATTGCAGCTTTCAGCCAGTTCATAAGCCGCCTAGGAGAGAAGGAAATTCCTTTATATCAGATGATGAATAAAATAGACCATTTTGTTTGGAGTGATGTGGCTAATGAGGCGTTTGAGGCGCTCAAAAAGCAGCTGGCTGACCCGCCCATCCTTGCAGCTCCCATTGAGAAAGAACCCTTACTTTTATATGTGGCGGCTAGCAGCAGAGCTGTCAGTGTAGCAGTTGTAGTGGAACGTAAGGAGGCAGGAAAGGAGTACCCAGTCCAGAGGCTGGCTTATTATGTCAGTGATGTGTTAATTGAGTCTAAACAGCGATACCCACATTGGCAGAAACTGGTATATGGGGTGTTCATGGCCAGTCGTAAACTGAAGCACTATTTTCTTGGCCATCCTATTACAGTGGTCAGTTCTGCCCCATAGGGGGATATCATCTAGAACCGGGAAGCTACAGGCCGAGTGGCTAAATGGGCCATTGAGCTTGGTCCCCATGGTTTGAAGTATGTACCAAGGACAGCTAACAAATCTCAGGCTCTTGTGGATTTCATCAATGACTGGACAGAATTACGGACGCCTGAGGAGAAGCCTGATAACACATATTGGACTATTCACTTTGATGGGTCCAGGCAATTGGAAGGCTCGGGGGCTGGAGTTATTTTGACTTCCCCACGAGCTGACAAATTTTGCTATGTTTTAAGGTTAATGTTTCCTTGTACAAATAACGTAGCTGAATATGAGGCTCTGCTTCATGGTCTTTGAATGGGCAAAGTGATGAATTTAAGCCGGGTCAGGTGCTTTGGCGACTCAGATTTGGTGGCTCAGCAAGTTTCAGGCACATGGGATTCAAAGGACCCGCTCATGGCGGTTTATCGCCGGGCGGTTGACAATATTGCTGGTCACTTCAAAAGGAATCAGGTGGAGCATCTTGATCGAAGGAAGAATGAGGTGCCTGATGCTTTGAGCTGGCTTGGGTCTCAACGTAAGCCGGTACCCCCCAATGTGTTTCTTGACGTATTGCATAATCCTTCAGTCAGGCTACCATCAGAAGAGGATCTTGCCATTCCTGACCCGGAGGCACAATTGTTGGCGGATCTCCATGCTATTCCTGATTGGACAGTTCCTTATTTGGCTTATATGACCCGGGGCAAGTTAGCTGAGGATGAGACCTTAGCAAGACAGATAACCCAGCGATCAAAGTCTATGACTATTGTCAATGGTGAGTTACACCGATGCAGTGTTACCGGCATGTACCAGCGTTGTGTTTCTCCTGAAGAGGACCACGAGATCTTGCGTGAGATTCGTGAAGGCAATTGTGGTCATCACGCCGGCTCAAAGTCTTTGGTGGCTACGGCTTTTCATCATGGGTTTTATTGGTTGACAGCTCTTGTTGATGCAGAGGATCTTGTCAGTAAATGTGATGGTTGTCAGAAGTTTTCTCGATGAGCTCATGTTCCAGCTCAAGAATTGAGGATGATTCCAATTGCTTGGTCGTTTGTAGTCTGGGGGCTTGACATGGTAGGCCCCTTCAGGAGGTCCAAGGATAAGAAAACCCACCTTTTGGTGGCGGTTGACAAATTTACCAAATGGGTTGAAGCAGAGCCGGTCAGCAAGTGTGATGCGGCAACAGCAGTTCAAATCATTAAAAAAGTGATCTTCCATTTTGGTTACCCTCATAGTATCAGCACTGATAATGGCACGAATCTGTCTAAAGGTGCTATGAGAGAGTTTTGTCAACAGGAGCATATTCGTCTTGATGTTTCATCTGTGGCTCATCCACAGTCTAACGGTCAAGCTGAGAGGGCCAATCAAGAAATCTTGAGAGGTATCAAGCCCCGACTTATGGTTCCTTTGCAACGAATGCCAGGTTGTTGGGTTGAGGAGTTACCTTTAGTACTTTGGTCAACAGCCTATATGCCTTTCTTCATGGTCTATGGGGCGGAGGCGGTTCTTCCAAGCGATATCCGTCATGACTCGCCTCGTGTGGCGGCTTATGTTGAAACTGCTAATGAGATAGCATGTCAGGATGCACTTGATGTGCTGGATGAGGAGCGTGACCTTGCAGCAGCTCGTTCGGCAATATATCAGCAAGACCTGCATCGCTATCATAGCCGCAGAGTCAAGACCCGGATGTTTCAAGCAGGTGACTTGGTGCTCCGGCTCATCCAAGATCAAACAGACATGCACAAGTTATCCCCGCCTTGGGAAGGACCTTTTATGGTCAGCAAGAACCTGAACAACGGGTCATACTACCTCATTGATTTATGAGAACACAAAGACTCACGCAAGTCGGAGGAGGAGACCCGTCGGCCTTGGAATATTGCTCATCTTCTACCTTATTACACTTGAGCCACCGGCTCTTGTCATTGTACATACTCTTAGCAATGTATATATTATGATCAATATACACTACTGCAGGATGCTGCTAACGCGACACTATGATCAGAGACCCTTCGACGAAACGGTGTGCGATGCAATAATCGCAAACGGTGGTGTAAAAAACCCGTCAAAAAAGGTGCAAAACATTTGCGATGATAGATGCATCAAACACGGTTCAGATTTTAGTTGCGTGTGCGATGCAGGGCATACGGTTCAGTTCAATTAACTATTTGCGATGAGGCAGAAGAACAGAAACGGCATACGGTTCACTCGAATGAACTGTTTGTGATTAGGCAACACAAAAGAAACAGTTAGCCAGATCAAGGTGTGTGCGATATACGGCATATGGTTCACTCGGATGTACTGTTTGCGTTGAGCCAAGAGAACAGAAATGGTTCAATATAACAAGATGTGTGTTATATGCGGCAAACAGGTATGTAATCAGAAATGTGTGTGAAGACCAATAATAACACAGATGATTGCTGCTAATAAGATGTGTGTGTTGTGCGATGGGATTGCATACAGAACAACAACATATATATATACACACTTATAAGGACATGGTTGCATAACCAAATTAAACATCCAATTACATAGGTGGCTACTACAACCATGGCATTTGCACACACCAAAGTAAACTATTACATGCATAATTACATAGGTGGCTACTACACACATGACATTTCCACACACCAAAGTCAACTATATATTACATGCATGATTAACTAGGATAAACGATCAATATAACCAATATGACAGATGCAAATCTTACCAAATTTTCTGTACGTGGTTGCACACGGGTCATCCGAAAAAACCGTTAGCGTTGAAGGGAGGAACAAATCCAGCTTGCCAAATTTTCTCTTGGCTTAGCACCGAATTCTCGCTTTACATACCTTATTCAATCTGAACCGTTTGCGTTGAAGAGATGCACAAATCCTGCGCGGCGAATTTTCCCTTGGCTTACTGCGGAACACCATAGCTCTCACATTGCATACAGGTGTTCTATCTAAAACATTTCCGATGAAGAGCTGCACAAATCCTGCTCGGCACATTTTCCCTTGGCTTACTGGGGAAGTTGTCGGTTTACATACGGGTGTTCTATCTAAAACGTTTGCGATGTTACAGTGGCAGCTATTTATTTCAAAATGCCTTTGTTGGATGTTATTAGAGTGCGCCTTCTCTCAAAATGGACACGAAAAATACCACAGCATGTCGGGTGCCATTCCATGACAGCATGACAAGTTTCATGAATTTCAAACGAGTTTTGGATTTACTAGAATTTAAAAACAAAGTATCTCAACGTTTTGCCGTCAATCAACAGTGCCTTGGTGTTTGAAATTCATTCTCATTTCTTGCATGGGACCTAAGCATGCACCCAAGGACGCAGATTTGATTTTTCAACCAATTTATATGCACTGGAGCAAGTGCATGTAGTTCAAATTTGAATTATGCACATAAAATGCCTAGAAAACCCAGTTAATGTATAAAAATGTCCAAATGAACCCCGAAAAATTCTAAAATTTAACACAACACTCCTATTGTTCAATGTTGACACTAGAGAAAAAATTGAACCAATTTATATGCATTAGAGCATGTGCCTGTAGTTCAAATTTGAATTATGCAGATAAATGCATTGAAAACTCAACTAAAGTATAAAAATGTCCAAACGAACCCCGAAAAATTCCAAAATTTAACACAACACTCCTGTTGTTCAATGTTCACACTAGAGAAAAAATTGAAATCGAGAAGAGGCAACGGATATCGTTTCGTCCAGAAAGGTGAAACGTTCCCTACCGTAACCATGATGCTTGTTGCGAGAAGCTCTGGTTTGTGAGAAGCTTATACCCCAACCAACCCCAAATGGGACAATATTTTGACCACTGCATGTTGATGCCGTTCCATGATAGCATGTCAAGTTTCATGAATTTCAGACGAGTTTTCAATTTACTAGAATTTTAAACCATGTATCTCAATGTTAGCGGGCGAGCGACGGTGGCAAAGGTGTTTGACATTCATTCCCATTTCTTACATGGGACCTAAGGTTGCAACCAAGGACACACATTTGATTTTTCAACCCGTTTATATGCACTGGAGCATGTGCATGTAGTTCAAATTTGGATTTTGCACATGAATGCATAGAAAACTTAGTTAATGTATAAAAATGTCCAAGCGAACCCCAAAAAATCCCAAAAATTTACACAACACTCCTGTTGTCCTATGTTGACACGAAATTTTTTTTGAAAGTAAGAAGAGGCAACAGATATCGTTTCGCCCCCCAAGGTGGCACGTTCCCTACCAAAACCATCAGGCTTGTTGTGAGAGAAGCTCTGGTTTGCGATAAGCTTATACCCAAACCAGCCACAAATGGGACAATATTTTTACCACAGCATGTCGATGCCGTTCCATGATATCATGTCAAGTTTCATGAATTTCAGATGAGTTTTCGATTTACTAGAATTTTAAAACCATGTATCTCAATGTTAGCGGCCGAGCGACAGTGTCAAGGTGTTTGACATTCATTCTCATTTCTTGCATGTGACCTAAGCTTGCAACCAAGGACAAACATTTGATTTTGCAACCCGTTTTTATGGACCGGAGCATGTGCATGTAGCTCAATTTTGAATTATGCACATAAATGCCTAGAAAACTCAGTTAACGTATAAAAATGTCCAAACGATCCCCGAAAAAATCCAAAATTTAACACGACACTCCTGTTGTTCTATGTTGACACCAGGAAAAAAATTGAAAGGAAGAAGAGGCGACGAATATCGTTTTGTCCACAAAGGTGACACGTTTCCCTAACGGAACCATGAGGCTTCTGGTGAGAAGCTCTGGTTTGTGAGAAGCTTATACCATAACCTGCCCCAAATGGGACAATATTTTTTACCCCAACATGTTGATGCCGTTCCATGATAGCATGCCAAGGTTCATGAATTTCAGACAAGTTTTGTTTTTACTAGAATTACAAAAGCAAGCACCTCAACGTTTGCCGGAGAGCCACGGTGCCGTGGTGTTTGAAATTCATCCCCATTTCTTGAATGGGACATAAGCATCAACCCATGGACACATATATCATTTTACAACCCATTTTGGTGTACTGGAGCATGTGCATGTGGTTTAATTTTGAATTGTGCACCTGAAATGCCTAGAAAACCAAGTTAATGTATAAAAATGTCCAAACGAACCCAGAATAATTCCAATTTTTTTTACGACACACCTATAGTTGCATGTTCACTGCAGATAAAATTTCTAGCAATTCAAACACCATCCTTTGCAGCTGTGACCCCATTATGTAATTCAAATCAAGACGAAAAATCAAGTAGATCGCACACAGTTTATTATCACAAACCGTGTGAGAGGCAGCACAAAATATCTTGGAGCACCGTCGGAGTATAGTACGCATACGGCTTACGCGAGAAGCTGCGTCGGCTATAGTCGACAGCCGGCGTGTCAAGCACACTAGCTCGCTCCCCAAATATCATTTCACAGTTCAATCGTCGCCGGTGAAAGATGGGACGTGGACCCACTTCGTGAGGGCAACTTCGTTGGCCCACTCCGGCGAGAACGCGGCCGCAGCCGCCAGGCGCGTGCTAACAAGCTTCATGAGCGCAGCCGCAATCTACGTCCGGGCGACCAAGGCAGCCCAAACGGCCGCTGTTGCTTCTCAGGTGGTGGCAGCAACATCTGCCTCGGGGATAGCAACTGGCGAGAACGGCATAGCAGCTGTTCGTTCCGCAGCGGCGGCCTTAGCCCTGTTGGAGGCCTCCCACGACCATGACGAGGCCGCCCACGCCCAGCTCGTGGCGGTCACCGCACAAATCGAACGAAGCTTCTCCGACAACGGTCGACAACCCACGGCCAAAGAGTTGGCAATCGCCGAGAGCGTTCGAGCAGCCGTCCGTTCCTCCGCCGCATACCTTGCCACGACGGAGCCCATCCAAGCCCAGATCGTGGCCGCCCATGCCAAGCTCGTGGCAGCCTTTTCCAAAGAGATGGCGGACGCGGATGGTGAGATACTTGCCGGGTATGGTGCGATGGATGCCATGTAGCCCCTTCCCTAGGAGACCGCCGAGCGCGAGCTGGACATGGAGGAGGCGGAGGAGATTGATGAGCACCAGCCGTAGTAGTACTCTTTGTTTTGTTTAATTAAGAGCGCCGATCTTTAATTTGTTAGAGTAATGTTTAGGTCAGCTAGCTCTGTTTAATTGCTGAATTTGCTCGATTAAGAAGTGTGGGTGTGCTGTAGTCTCCTTTGTGTACCCAAATTATGCAATGACGTGGATGACCACTGTAACCAGGGAAATTCGAACCAAAATTTTTGATGTTCAAACTCATCACACACGGGTTAAGCTATCTGAATCATTTGTGATGTTCACATATCGTACACACTGCTGAATAAGGGACCGTGTCTGATGACACTTTGCGTGCCAGTTTTTTCGCTGAACCGATTCAAAATTTTCGGCTTCAGCGGAAATATCTACCTCCCCGCCCCCTTCCCCTTACCAAAAGCCACATTTCCCCTGTTTCCACCTTCCTTTCCAAGTTGAAACCTTCACTCCTTGCTTGCAGTGCCGCCACCTCACCGGCGACCCTCCTTCACGCTACTCGGCCTCATCTATCCAGGCAGGTAATCCACATCCGACCCCATCCTCCTCCTCCTTCCACATCCCACATGCCCCGACCGCCGGCGCGACACCTTCCACCCAAATCATTGACCCCTCCACCAAATAAGCGCCGCCCTAAGCCATGGTGCACGCAGTATAGCTAGGATCTCAAGGAGCATTTGGCAGCAGAGAAGCAAATCGCGGCCGCACACGCGGATGAGGTCGCGATGGCTGCCATTCGTGCCGACCCCCAGATCTTGGAGGAGCACCTCGCCGTCGAGGCCACCGTCGACGCCTCGCGCACCGACGCCGCAACGTGGTTGGCTGCTTTAAATGACAGTTCGTGGCATTTTTTCGAGGCCACCCTCGGTGCCTTCGACGAAGACTACGAGGTGTTTTCTTAGCGCGCAAGTGCTTACCTCAACTCGAGAGCCAGCAGGTTGGTGCCCGGAGCAGCTTAGGCAACTCACCACTACGACGAGGGCACCCACGATGCGGAGGCCTCGCCCTCTTCCATGTCCAAGGAGCCAATCATCATCGATATCTCCGACAATGAGGAGTAGCTTGTCTTATTAGCTCACTATAAGGACCCATGTTCAGTTTGCTAGCTACTGCCTTTCCTTAACAAATTCTAGTGAATTGTGCTATCTACTTTTACCATGCAATCTGTTGCTCTAGTGTATATGTTCTATATATCGTGCAATGTGGTGCTCACTTATTAACTGTTTGGTTAATTAGTTGTCGTGTTCAGTTAACTGTTTGGTTCAATTCTGCAAATGTGATGTTCAATTCTTCAGGGTGCAATTTTGTATTGTCTTCCATGTGAGAAATAAATCAAATTTTTGTTTACAAAATACATGAGAAACAAATACAATTGCTATATTTCCAAGTTGTCAAGCATGCTTGGTTTGGTTAACTGTCTGATCTTCTAGTATGTTATACATTGTGCAATGTGGTGCTCAGTTAAAGTTTGGTTCATTTGTTGTGGTGTTTAGTTAACTGTTTGGATCAATTCTGTAATGTGATGTTCAATTGTTGTGGGTGCATTCTGTTATTGTATACCATGTGAGAAATAAATTGAATTTGGCTGTACTAAATACATGAGAAACAAATACAATTGCTATATTTCCAAGTTGTTAAGCATGCTTGGTTTGGTTAACTGTCTGATCTTCTATTAGGAGTATGTTATATTATGCAATGTAGTGCTCAGTTAATGTTTGGTTCATTTGTTGTGGTGTTTAGTTAACTGCTTGGTTCAATTCTGCAATGCGATGTCCAATTGTCGTGGGTAGAATTTTGTATTGTTGTGCATGTGAGGAATAAATCGAATTCGGCTGCACTTAATACATGAGAAACATATACAATTGCTATATTTCCTAGTTCTTAATCATGCTTGGTTTGGATAAATGGGTTTTCCATGTGGCTTGAATTAATCTGATGAATCTGCAATGTGCTTATTTTTCATCAACATATTTTACTAATAGCATGCGAACGCTCACATAACCTGATCACTAACTACCTTATATGTGTTGCAGGGAAACAATGGGAAGCACTGAGGTTTACAATCGAGGTTTGCACATGCATGGTCCTTTGTCTAATAGCACATTATTGTGCAATTGCAGGAACCATTCTAATATTTAGGTTTTTAACAATTTGGTCTTGCACATGTAGGTCCTGCTGTCAGAGGTTTTGACCCACTGTTTGACCCTTTTTGCATATGGGGAAATGAGTTGTCCCTGAATATCAGTCAAGTCAAGAAACTCAGAAAGATTGTTAGGATAAAGAAATTAGCGACAAAAAACAACAAGATCTTTGTCTGCACAATGAAGAAGACATCAGTTCACTACAGGATGGTACTAACTATTATACCTTGCCTTTTTTATTCCTTTGCCCCATTTCCAATATAGAGAAGATATTTATGCACATCCTTGTTTTCAGGCCTTTCCAAAGCAGTTCACTGATGATTACCTCTCAAACCACCTGTATGGTCAGGAGGCGAGGAAGGTATTCGTACAACACCCACGGTTCAATATTGAAGTGTTCCTGAAGAGGACGAAGGATGGACGGTCAATCATCCACAGGCACTGGCCTAAAGTTGCAAAGACCTTCAACATCAATGAAGGCTCAATATTCGCCTTCTGCTTCAGCAGTTTTCCAGATGAGATACATCTGTCTATGTATCGTCTATGATGCTAATTTCGAAAGGTTATAGATGTTGCATGTGAAACTTGGTGCTGGTGCAGTTGTGTAATGGGGTAGCTGAGTGCTGAAGCTATATGTTGTTGTACTCCGATGTATTTCAATTATGAAATCCTGCTTCCTTAATATGAGAATGAAATATATTGTATGCTTAATATGAAATTTCAATTAGATTAATAAATGGATTAGTAATAATAGGACAATTAGCCTGCCAATTGGGTTTTTCTATTGCAAACGGTTATTGAGAAAACACCGTGGGCGATGACCTCAGGCAACGCACACAATTTCTAGGAATAAACCGTGTTGGATTAATGAACAATCACACATGACATCCTCTTGAAAACTGTTTGCGTTAGGCCACCTGGCGCAAACATTATGTTTACCACATGAAACTATGTGTGATGGACAGCCTTTGCCACACAGTTTCTTCTACGCACCGTGTGTGATGCATTCAATAACGCAAACGATAAAATTGTTAATACCATGTGCAATGGAAACGCTATCACAAATGATTTAATGGGGAAAATTGTGTGTGATGTACCTGCGAACAGAAACGTTTTCCTAGGAGCGACTGTGTGGGATGTATATACGAACGGAAACATTTAGCGGGGACTGACTGTGTGGGATGAACTTACGACCGGAAACGATTTCACCTGTATAATTGAAATTTTTTTAGCAGTACTGTATGTATAACCATATTTGATCGCTCGCCGATCGCACACAACCTCATTTTGCCGAGCGTGTGTGCCAGGAGGGCATATCCCCGATGGTTTCTAGGTTGTGTGGGAAGGATCCCCCTATTGCAGTCACTCACTAGGCGACGGTTCCAAATGCCGTCGCGGAAAGGGGTTTAAAACCATTTGTATAGCACCTCGTTGTACTAGTTATAATAAAGCCGGCATCCCTGATAATTCAGGGCCTCTGTCGTTTCATTTCTAAGCATTTGAGTCTTTATTATTTTTTTCATAAGGTCACTTGGGGGCTTCCAACCCACCGGGTTTAGCTTTCATACCCTCTTGACCAGGCGTGGACGCCGAATCCAGAGTTATCCTTCCTGTTTGCATGATGCTACTCTACCAGGTAATCCTGAGTGACTCGCCGTACTCTTAACAATCAATCTTTTTAAAGATCCTGAACTCGTTAAGCTTAAAACGGTGGTTTGTCACATGAGGGCCAGCTTACAGTGAGCGAGGATTAACTCTAAGGCTGTGCGGACTATGAAAGCACATGGCTTGGCTAGCCAGTCTAGCCGCGCTTTGGTGAGCCGGCCAGATCATTTTAAGGCTATGCGGCCTATGAAAGCACTTGGATTTTTTCTGAATATTTTCTTCTGAATATTTTGGGATTTGTGTCCCCTAAAGATTTTTCCTGCTAAAATGAGTTTTTAACAATTCGGGCCATGAAGCCCTGATGATATGACTCATATTTGAGCATTTTTGGGTTTGGTAACCCACCCTGGCTAGGGACTGTGAGTCGCCAGCAGGCCTTTATTGAGGTCAGGTGCTTGCAAATATTTGGGTTGTCACCCTTATTGCATATGGTAATACGAACAGACAGTATCAGTCCAGTTTACAGGTATGTTTTCCTGGTTATATGATTATGTGAGGTTTGGTAACCCGCCCTGGCCCTTTATGATTAAATTAGCCAGTATATTGTGGCCTACATAACCGTAATTTTAGTCTTTGTCCTATTTACATAAGACTCTAAGATATTTGGGTGGTTACCCGCCCTGGCTTTTGACACTGAGTCACCAGGGTATAGGTCATTGACATTTTGTGCAGGACATGCAAACTTTTCAATAGAAATATAAATTCCAGCATGGCCTATATAAGCACACGAGTCAGGCGGGTCATAAAGATCATACTGGCAGTTCAACAAGGTAAATGATAACATGCATGAAGGCATGATAGATCATTGTTTCAACACTAGCCTATTACAAGGCCGTTATAAGCCCATAAGATTGGAGCCAAAAGTTTTCTGAGGAGTTCTTGTGCCTTGGCCTAAGAGCCGCCTGGATAGTCATCAATATTCTTCTTGACGGGTTGATGACTCCGGGTCATCCCACTCTGGCTCTTCCTCGTCGATCATCTGGAGATCAGCTGTGGTCCAATCGATGCCGGTTAAAGCTTCGAAGGTGGCATCATCATTGAGAATAACAGAAGGATCGATTTCAGGAGCAAAGATGTGCTTACGACGTGGAGGGATAAGACTGACAACATTGTGAGTTGGCGGCTTAATATTTTGATTGTTGCTATCGTAAGCCGATGTATAATTGTTTAGATTGAGCTCCTCCACAAGTTTGCAGGCCACAGGCCGCATCTCTCAAATGCAGTGATTGAAATCCTTCTCTTCAAAGGGGGATTGGTCATCTTTAAATTCAGGACAGCCAGTGGCTGTCTCCTCCGGGTCAAGCTCTGATTGCCAAGCTTTGGCCCGGCCAAGTGCAAGGATGGCTCCAGCTCGGGCGGCGGATAACCTTTGTTCATCGATCTGGCCTGGGACAGTTGATAAATGATCTAGCACAACCTTGATTTGACTTGGTGGTTTCCTGTTGCCCCCCAGAGCCACAAGACTATGCAGGGTGCCACTATATAGTTGCTCAGTCAAAGAGTAAATGGCCTTCAGCTTCACAAGTATGTCTTGGCTGAGGTTCGCGCTTCTAGGGCCTGTTCATAAATGACAGTATAAGTTAATTTAACAGGAATTGAGAAGTGCTTGGCGGCTTAGAGCTGGCAATAGATATGAAATATTAACAAAGATGGCGGCTGTCATATGAGTAATATGTCCCTTCAAACCGGCAAGCTCTTCAGCGACCGGCTTAAGTTTGGCTTCTGCATCCTCTACGCATTTGATCAAGTTTGTCTTCTCCGTCTCAAAGGCGGCTCTCTCAGTAGAAAAATTGGCTTTGAGCTTCTCATTCTCCTTCATGGCAAATTCAAATTTTGCTTCTGCTTTCACAGTCTTAGCTTCTTGATGTTTAATCCTCTTGGCTAAGTCGCCCAGCTCCACATCTTTCAGAGATAAAGCTTCCTGAGGAAAATTTGGATATGAAAGATCAAGATTCATATTTTATTCCATAAAAATGGTATAAGTCCCAAGCACATTATGAACAATATCCTTGGCACTTGGGGGCTAATATAGGTCAGTTTTGCTTTATGACCCGACTCAACTTGTCAGTTTAAGCCGGCTCTTGGGGACTACATGTTTGGATTTCTTGAATTACAAGTCCCGGCTCAACTTGTCAGTTTAAGCCGGCCCTTGGGGACTACATATTTGGATTTCTTGAATTAGAAGTCCCGGCTCAACTTGTCAGTTTAAGCCGGCCCTTGGGGACTACATGTTTGGATTTCTTAAATTAGAAGTCCCGGCTTAACTTGTCAGTTAAGCCGGCCCTTGGGGGCTACATGATTGGATCTTAATGAATAAGTTAACTAGGTGAGCTACAGGCTGAATGTTATTTTTAAGTCTACAGCATATTCTCATTATTCCTATCCTCTAGACTTGGCGGCTAAATGGATACATATGAAGAAGGATTAATAGTCATACCTCATAACGCTCCCTCATGAGATTCACTAAGCTGGCTTCCAGTTCACGGCTAGTGTGGAGGCGGTGAAGGTAGCCTGCGTGAATGTCATTAGCACCAAGAGCAGCATAACTTTCCAAGTCCAGCTTCAATTCATTTGCTACTAGCGGCTCTTCTTTGGCGCTGTGCTTGGCCAAGACTAAGGGATTTCCTGGCTCTGTGTAACCTATGCCAGTAATGAGGACATCTTCAGCAGTCTTATCAAGAACAATTTCTTCAACAGGTTTGGCAGGGCTCGGCGGCTTATGGCTTGGCAGATCAACATTAATTGGATCTACATTGGTATTGTCAGCTTTTGGTGGCGGGTCATTAACAGCGTCTTCAGGATTCTGAATTAAAGTTTCTGAGACTATTGGCGCTTGCTTCTCCGGTTCATTAACCTTGGGGTCTTCTAACGGCCTGCCCATCTTCGATTTCTTGCCAGCCATGGCCACACCACTGAAAGGAAGGTGTATAAAGATATGAGCATGTCATCGTAAAGTATTAACCAGCAAAATAAAAATTTCTTACCCATGGGCAACCTTGAAGGTAGGAAACTGGGTGCTAGTAGAGTCGCCAGATGAGTGAGAAGTATCCTGATATGCCGGGTCAGAGGAATTAAGAGGCTACTGTATAAGGCTGGCTCGTGAAAGAAAGAAAGTAGGGCTATGAGGCACCTCATGACGATGTTTGCGAGGCGGCGGTGTGTTGGGCAAGCCGGCCATCAGCTCCTCTTGGCCGCTATTTTGAGTGTGCCATCTGGACTCGTGCTGCTGTTTCTTCAAAAGAAAGTTGGGATCTAAGTGTGCAAGACGATGGGAAAACCGTACTCTCCTGATGACCCGCCGCGTTTTCTTTCTTGGCAAGGTTTCTGAGCCGGAGGAGATAGGGATTACCTCAATGCCATCAGCTTGGCTAGTCTCTGTTTCCTCCTGAGGTGAATCAGCATCAATAAGTTGCATAAAAAGAGTACCAAGTGAATCAAGTTCTACCTCTTAGTCATCCAGTTCAAGTAGCTCTTGTGCTGCAGGCTTCTTAGAACGACCCGGGCCGCGCCCGGCTGTTTTGCCCCTTTTTGCTGGAGCAGTAGTGGTTTGTATCTTCCTTTTCCAAAAAGAAGAGTCGGCCTGGGTATACATGAACAATAAGATCGAAACCAGATAGATTGTCAAACAAACAATACATGTGTAAGGGTACTTACAGCAGGCTGCGGGTTAAGAGTATAATAAGGAGCAAGGCCTGTCTTACTGCAATTTGCCAATGACTCGCCAAGGAGCGATTTGACAGTATCATTGATCTCCTTCTCAGTTAAATCGGTGGGATTGTAGCGCAGCGGATCATTGGTATTTCCAGTATATTCACACATTAAGCCAAGGCGGCGGCTTAAAGGCATAATTCTCCACGAAACCCAGCAGCGGACGAGATCGATTCCAGTTAAGCCGTTCACAATGAAGGCTCAGATATTTGAAAAAGTGGAAGCATAAAGACCACGTTCTGCGGCGGTCATCCGTCCTGGCAATGGGCCGACAGTAGGAAGCCGGGATGAACGATAACCCGGCAGGGGGTTTTCTCCTTCTGGAGAGGTGTCTTTGCAATAGAACCAGGTGAAATTCCAGTCCTTAGGGTGACTTGGCAGCGTGGCTGATGGGAAGGTTACATCTCTCCGCCTTTGAATTGAAATGCCTCCGAGTTCAAGACTAAGCCTGTCGAGCATCTCAGTTTGGCGGTTGATGTAATAATAATCTCTGAATAGATCTATAGAAGGCTCTTCACCGAGGTATGCTTCGCAGAACACTTGGAAATTGCATATATTAGAGACAGAATTGGGACCAATATCTTGAGGATGAAGGTTGTAAAAGTGCAGCACGTCTCGAATGATATTTGAGCCGGGCGAAGAAAAGCCGCGGAGTAGATGATCTGTGAAAACCATGACCTCACCCTCTTGAGGTTCAGGAGGGCATTCAGGACCTGGAACCAGCCAATGGATGACTTCCTTGGCAGCTAAAACACCCATGGACACGTATTCATTGAGGGTCTCTTCGGTGACCCTGGAGGGGATCCAATCGCAAGTTATGGGTGTCTTGGTCATGATGAGCCGGAGGGATTGTAACTATGAATAGGAAATGAATACAATAAATACAGTAAATTCGGTATTTCAGAATAGAGCTGTTTGCAAGTTTTAAGTCGGCCAGAGGCTGGCGGGTTACAAGAACATTGTGTAAACCGTCGGGTACCGCACGGCGAGTTAGCAGTCTATAAAGATGGAAGTGCTGAAAAATTCTACTAAGTGTTGCATAAACAGGTTTCGCAAATTGCAACTATCTTTTTGGATCTATGACAGTTTAGAAAAGAAAAACTATTCCTAAACCTAAAACGGCTGCGGAAGAACTAGTATGTTGAAAATGGATCTAGAAGGAACAGGATGAATCTATGGTGAATAGCGGATGCTAAAACTACTGCCGCATGACTTCAGTGAAGTACTAGGGTTCAACTATGCAGTATAATCGAGGAACTACGAATGGGCACAACGAACACTGATGAACACCAATGAACTGAGGAACCCTAATGTGGATTGAAAGCAGGGGGAGATGCATACCTGGTGATGCTGATGGATAGCTGAGGGGCGTCGCAGTTTTCTGGTCGGGATCAGGTTGATGCAGCGGCCAAGATGAACTTGTTGGTTGCGGCGGCGGAGCTCCGGTGGCGTCGGTCATTGCGAGGAAGAAGAAGAGAAGGAGGTGGGGGTAAAACGTGAAAAGGACCCCCAGCATATTTATAAGGGAAAAAATGAACAGTAAAATGGCAGGCGCGGGAATAAAGGGGGCATAATCATTATCTTAATAGCAAGGGCGCCTCGATTCTCGGAATGGTCGATTAATGCAAAGATCCATTGTGATGTCATAGGTTTTTTCCTGAGATTAATTATATGACATCATCTTTCGTCATGGCGGGTCAAGAAGGTTTTGACAGGTTAAAAAATTCAAAGGATTCGCCAACCGAAGGATGAAGATTGACATGAACAGGTTCAAATCAATCTGGGGCCTAATGTTGGGGATATAACCCCGCGGTGTGACCCGCCCAACGAGGGCCGGGTTACATAGTTGGCGACTTATAACGAAGGGCCGAAGCAGGCCCAAAGAAGACAAGACTTGTAGGCAACGGTTCATGATCAGGCTTATCGACGGCCCATGACCCCGAGGTGACTCAAGACCCAAAGGTGTGAGCCGCCCGATGATGACTTGCTTGGTAAGGCAAGGAGATTTAGAAACCAAGCTGGTCACGTTATATGATCTGGCTCGAACTCTTGTAAGCAGCCGGACCTCGACCTGTGTATATAAAGGCGAGACCCGGCGGTGGGTTAACTCAAGAAACAATTGATCGATAGCTAGGTCAAGCGTATTCGCTTCCTTGTAATCGAAACTCAAGCAATACAACTAGAAGCAGGACGTAGGCTGTTACCTCATTGTGAGGGGCCGAACCTGGGTAAATCTCTTGTGTCCTTTGTCCTATTCAAACCCTTTGAGCTAACCTATGTTGCGATGGCTCCACACCTAAGTCCTTCCACTAGGGCATCTGCCGTGACAATTCCACGATAGGAGGGGTGTGGCGTACCACAAAACAGAGGAAACGGACTTGTGTTGGAGCGCTACGGTCGAAACGGGGGTCCTGTTCATCAGGAGGGGTGTGGCGTACCGCAAAACGGAGGATACGGACTTGTGTTGGAGCGCTACGGTCGAAATGGGGGTCCTGTTCATCGAGAGGGTGTGGCGTACCACAAAACAGGACTCCACAGGCTACTGTTCACCCAACGTTGACTTGCTTCAGCATCCACCTGCACTGTTCATCCACAGCGTCCTCCTCCTGCCTCCACCAGCTACTGTTCATCCACGGGCTACTGTTCATCCAGCCCTCCACCGGCTACTGTTCAACCAGCCCTCCACGGGGTCCTGTTCATCCACCCCCAACTAGCTCGGCTGTGGCGGCCTCCTCTCGGGGTCCTGTTCATCTAGCGGCAACGGCCTATATACTACCACGAGGTCCTGTTCATCCAACCCCAACCACGTACGTCTCGACTCGTTCAACCGCAACCCCCATGTTCACTATTCATCAAGAGGCAGCAAGTTCGATCGGCTTCAGTAAGCAGCAGCAGCAGCGATCGATCGATCAGGTTTAGTTAGCAGCAGTAGCGAAGGAATCGCTCGGGTTCAGTTAACAACCAAGGGATCGATCGCTCGGGTTCAGTAACGTAGCTAGTGCAATCGCTCAGGTTCAGTAAGCGAACGCCTCGCTCGGGTTCAGTTAGAGCCCAATGCCTCACACACACACACGTACGTGTACGAGAGAAATGTGTAATCCCTTCGTGCATCACTCGGCCCCGACCACTCACCGTAACCGGGAACTCCCCGAAATTTTCCTCGCACTCGCTTCGACCATGATTTTTTCTGTCATGGACGGCCCAAAGAATGTCATGCAGGTGCATCTCCGGCCCGCCTAGGATGGAAAGCCCATTTTTTGTCATAGAAGTATGAGCCCACCACATCTATGATGATACCGGGTTTTTTCACAATTATCGTCATAGAAGTGTCATAAGCATTACAGAAAAAAAAATCGTTCGGCCCAAAATGTCACGGATGTGTCTTTTTTTTGTAGTGGAAGACGCGCGCGCCACCATAGAATGGCGCCGCGAAAACCACCACCAGTCTGACAGGCGCAATGGTCCCAACGTTGACGAGCCTACGCCCGGTGGGGACGGATACCTGCCTTTCGAGGTTGGGTGTCCTGCCTTCACTCGCGAGCTGCGGCAAGTCCGTTGGCCATCTGCCTGTACATTCAAGCCAGAGATACCAGAGAAATATGATGGCAGGCTGAACCTGGCAGAGTTCTTGAGCATCTACACCATTGCTTTTCAAGCTGCCGGAGGAAGAGATGAGAAGATATTCGCCAACTACTTCCCTTTGGCACTCAAGCCAAATGTGAGGTCATGGCTGATGCACTTGCCAGAGAACTCCATCTCGACTTGGGATGAACTGTGCCACGAGTTTGTTGGTGCCTTCACGGGCGGCCATCAAGAACCAGGGCGGCCCGGCGATTTGCAGCTCCTTCCACAAAAGGAAGGGGAGAGTTTGCAGAAGTACATGCAGAGGTTCAGCCGGGTGCACAGGAACATTCCAGACATCCACCCGGCAGCTGTGATTGCCGCATTCCAGTCTAACGTGCGCAACAGGAGGATACATTCTAAAATGAACGTTCGGTTGCCCAAGACTGTGAACGAGCTGTACACTTTGGCTGATAAGTGTGCCAGAACGGAGGACGGGAGGTGCCTCCCCGGAGAAGAGGATGGCGTCGACATTGACTCAGAAAGTGATGACAATGCCGCCAACCAGAAGAAGAAGAAGAACAAGAAACGCAACAATAAGCGCAAGGAGGGGTTAGGTGCTCCTGGTACCTGCAAGAAGGCCGAGACTGAAGCCCCCGGCAAAGAAGTTGCCGTGTGCACTGATTGCCGGGAAGCTTTAGCTGCCGAGAAGGCTGGGAAGGAGGATGGGCCGTACTGCAAGATCCATCGGACTAAGGGCCATGATCTCCAAGAATGTCATCAAGTTGAGCAACTCGTCAGGAAGCAGAAAGTTGAGTATGAGAAGCGTGACAAAGAGAGAGACCAAGGAGGTGTTGGCGGGAAGGGCCGAGGTGGCAAAGGAGGCCGCCCTGGCAAGGCCCATCAGCGTCAAGGGAAACCCGCTAAAGGCCATGAGAAGAAGGGAGGTGATGACGAAAGTGACGAAGGGGATGAAGAGGAAACCAGTGAGCAAGAGTTTCAGAAGGCCACTGATGCCCTGTGCATTGACGAGGGTGCATCCTTGCAATCCTCTCACCGCCAGTTGAAACAATGGGCGCGTGAGGTCAATACTATGGAGCCAGCGGCAGATTCATGGAAACCGCTCAAGTGGTCTCGCACGCCCATCATCTATGACGAAGCGGATCACCCTGACCGCACCACCGCGGTAGGGTGCTTGCCGTTGTTGGTATCACCAACTATCCGCAACCTCAAAGTCACAAAGATGTTGGTTGACGGCGGGGCCGGGTTAAACCTGATCTCCCCCAAGTTAATCAGCAGGCTGCAGATAACAGATGAAGAGCTCAAGGTTACTGGCACGTTTCAAGGAATCAACCCCGGCAGGAGTCGTCCTAAGGGGAAGATCACGTTGCTGGTGACGTTCGGAGGAGAATTGAACTACCGGACTGAGAAGGTTGTGTTTGATGTGGTTGATCTCCCCCTGCCGTACAATGGAATCCTTGGTCGTCCAACCCTGGCCAAGTTCATGGCGGCGTCTCACTATGCCTACAACACACTGAAGATGCCAGGGCCAATTGGCATCATTTCCATTCCGTCGGACAAGAAGGATGACATCATATGCGTGGACAAGATGTACAGAGATGCAGTCGCTGCCGAAGCTGCGGAAGCAGCGACTCCCGCCAAGGAAAGTAAGAAAGGGAAGAAGGCCGGCAAGGGCACCGGCAAAGAATCCGGGAAGCGCACCTCTTCGGAGTGTGTTTCACCTGTCGATGATTTGCCGGAGAGCTCTACTAGCAAGAAACCCAAGGTTGCCACACCAGCTGTGAAGAAGGTCCCGGCAGGGCTGGCTGGCACTAATGGTACATTCACTATCAGCTCCACCCTTGACGACAAATAGGAAAGCGCGCTCGTTGCCTTCCTACGGGCCAATGTCGATGTGTTTGCTTGGCAACCATCTGACATCCCCGGTGTTCCCAGGGAGGTAATGGAGCACCACCTTGTTGTCTGCCCTCATGCCTGGCCCATCAAGCAGAAGGTCCGGAAGCAAGCCTTGGAGTGGCAATAGTTCATTGTCGAAGAAATCAAGAAACTTGAAGCAGCTGGTTTGGTCAGAGGAGTATTGCACCCAACATGGTTGGCAAATCTAGTGGTAGTGCGCAAGGTGAATGGGAAATGGAGACTATGCATAGATTTTACAGATCTAAATAAAGCTTGCCTGAAGGACCCATTCCCCTTACCGCACATTGACCAGATCGTGGATTCCACCTCCGGGTGTGATCTTCTTTCTTTCTTGGATGCCTATTCCGGGTACCACCAGATATTCATGACCAAAGAAGACGAGGATAAGACAACGTTCATAACCCCATGTGGCACGTACTGCTTCGTACGGATGCCCTTTGGGTTAAAGAGCGCTGGGTCCACCTTTGCAAGAGCAGTACAAATGGGTTTTGAGTCTCAGCAGCACAGGAATATTAAAGCTTACATGGATGACATAGTGGTCAAGACCAAAGACAGATCAACGCTCATTAAGGATTTGGAAGAAACCTTTGCGAATTTGCGCAGGATCAACTTGAAGATGAACCCAGAGAAGTGCGTGTTTGGCGTTCCCTCCGGCAAGCTACTTGGCTTCTTTGTATCTCACAGGGGGATAGAGGCCAACCCCGACAAGATCAAGGCAATCGAGCAGATCCAAGCGCCCAAGACAGTCAAGGATGTGAGGCGCTTGACCGGATGTGTTGCCGCGCTAAGTAGGTTCATTTCCAAGTCTGTCGAACACGCCTTGCCGTTCTTTAAAATTCTAAAGAAGGCATGACTGATGAAATTGACCCCGGGGGCAGAAGCAGCATTGCAAGACTTGAAGGCCTATCTTTCCTCTGCTCCCACCTTAGTCGGTCCTAAACCACAAGAGCCGTTACTGCTGTACCTAGCAGCAACCAATCAAGTGGTCAGTGCGGCGTTGGTGGCGCAATGGGAAGTGGATGAAGGAGCAGCCATAACTACTACCCCCTCCGGGTAGAAAGGTGAACCCCTCCCGGCAAGGTCAAGTATAGATCAGGAGAAGGAAAGGCTGGGTAGCGGAGACAACTCCAAGGTTGTGGCGAGGAAGAAGGTGGTGCAGCGGCCAGTTTACTTTGTCAGCTCCTTGTCGCAGGGGGCTAGGTCAGGGGGCTAGGCCTGCCGGGGCCAGCGGAGACTTACTCCCCCGCCAAGACTCCACCGCACCGCAACGCAAGTCACTAATCGGTGCGGTGTAGAGCCCTCGGGGGACTAAGTGACTGTCACTCGACACGTGGCAGCCATTTGAAAAGGAAGATTATCTCCACGTGACACCCATCCAGAAGCGTGTCAAGCAGACAAGCGAGGGATGGCTGAAGCAGCGCGGCGAGGCTTGCCGGGCTACACCCATAATGTGACACTAAGCGGTGCATTTAATGCACCTTGTCCTATCTGCAGAGTTAGGTATGATAGCACTGTGGCTATCATATCATTGCATAATGACTGTTTTGCCACTATGGTAACCCCTTTACCTATAAAAGGAGGGCCGAGGCAACCTTAGAAAGGATTCGAACCCCAGTGTACTCATACGCGCATAGCTGCTCTCCCCAAGCCTAGCCTTGTCGGGCTCAAGCACTGCGTGTTCATCACCATCCACCCATCAATCCACCAAAAGCAGGAGTAGGGTTTTACGCCTCGCGGCGGCCCGAACCTGGGTAAAAATTGCCCGTGTCACCACTGCTGCGCCGTCTCGCGGCCTCTGCTCTTTGTGCATTGCAACCTCTCCCGGGCCGAACCAAAAAGGGGCCAATAGCTCCATAGGTGGCCGTGTTAAACCATGACACACTCCGTCTCGGAGCTCTCTCCAAGCGTCGTTCATGGCACCGCGGCGCACAGTAACTGGTAAAGAAGCGATGGCATCCTGCCGCGCCGCGTTCCTCGCCGCCTGCGACCGCACACATGGTAAGGAAGCGATGGAATCTCGCCACGCCGAGTTCATCGCCGCCTGCGGCTGCAAAAGTATTTGGGCGGACTTTGATGCTGCCATGGCCGAATGGGCAGTGGATCTAGAGGCGGCCAAAGCCGCACAGAAGGAGCGGAAAAGGCAGAAAGCAGTCAAGAAAAGAGAGTCCCGCCGCCGCAAGAAATAAGAGGCCGCACGCCGTGCTGAGGAGAGCTCGGCGGAGATCAAAGCACGGTGGGCTGCCGCCTACAAGGTCGGGAAGGAGAATGACGGCGTCTGGCCAGCAAGCCCCGATGGCAGCATGTGAGAAGTAGTTAGTGTGTGTGTCACCCGTAAGTTTGTATAATTAATTACGAGCACCTACCAGTACTACATACGTACTAGTTTTAGAGCAAATTACCAATAGTACTTTAAGTTGGTACTATCCATTATTAACATACAATGTCGATAAGCGCATCCTTTCAGGGCTTTGAGCATTGATTAGCATGTGTTCACTAAAGTTTTGTAGCCGCACCCCGGCCCTAAATACTCCCGAAGCATCCGCCCACAGCCACCGGAAGCTGCCGGAGGCTAGATCTGGCCGTAGCTGGTTTTTAGTCCCACCTCGCCGCATGAGTTGGCCGCACACCGGCTTAAATTACCGCTTCGGCGGATGGCAGCAAGCTTCTCTCTTGTTACATAGGATCAAATCTGGCTATGCGAGCGAGTCAGCTTGACACTTGATTGCATTTCATAAACCGATGATTGTTAATCGGGTGTCACCTTGCCTCGTTCATGTACATTGAATAATCCTGATACAATGAAAGAGAATTTTGAAATTAGGTGCGGTTGGAGATGCTAATAGATATAAGAATTATTAGAATATCACAAAACACACAGTTTCTATGGCGTGCCGATGTGCGTTTTTTTGCGTTAATGATCCATAAGTCAGTTACCTGTGCGATGTTTCCTAATAAACCAAGCGTACCATTGACCAAAAAAATCAACTACACGTGTACATTTTTTTTTGGAGATGGGATCTGCCAATTTTCTCTTTTCTCGCACACGAGTATTTTTCGTGCTTCATCTGCGTTGTGTGTTCCCCCCGCCCAAGTTTCAAGTTTCGCAGCGAAATTTTCATTAGGCGCGCGATTTCAGAATTTATTCCTCCCACCACATCCCCACCCATCAAATTTCCTCAGTATCCCCCCTACCGGCAGCTCAAACCGCCGCCGCCGCAACCACAGCTTCAACCACATATACGTTCTGCCCAAGCATCGTCGATCCAGTCAGGTAACCCACCGATCTCTATCACGGCCCCGGCCTGATTGCTTAAATGGCGCCTGCGAAACATCCTCATGCCTCTAAATCCCCACCGCCCCTACCTCTAGAGCATCGCCGCGCAAGCCCAACCACATATCACGTGGAGGTCGAGGAGATGATGGCGATCGATGGCGCGATGGCCGCTGTGTGTGTTGACCCGGAGGAACACCTCGCCTCCTCCGCCGCCGACTTGGTGCAGGCTCTGGCCCAGATGAAGTGCCCCAGCGACTACCTCTCTGGACTTACCAGGTATGATCTGACCAGCTCAATCTTGCCAATACCACTTGCAATGGCTATGTTTTGTACGGTTGATGTATTAAGCATGTTCGTGCCTTGTTTATTTCAGTACTGCACACTGTGTGATGTTCAAGTATTAACAGTCCAGCTCAATTTCACCAATACCAGCAACAAACTTACAATACATGACTCAGGATATCACTAGAGATGCTGCCCAGTTGCTATTTTTGGTGGATGCTAAGCCTGTTGTACTTAACATGCCTATCCATGTACTTATGCAGGGTCATAACGGGCGATGCTATTTTTTGCCGTCGAGGTTAGCTGCATCCCATGTCTTACAGTATTTCACATCATTTGTGCAATTGCAGTTTAACTTCTAACATTTACTAGTTGCCTGTAGGTACACATGTCAGCGGCACTGATCCACACTTCGACCCGGAGGAACAGCTCGCCTCCGCCGCCGCTGACTTTGGGCGGGCTCTGGCCAAGATGAAGTGCCCCAGCAACTACCTCTCAGGACTTACCAAGTATGAACTCACCAGTTCAATCTTACCAATACTAGTTGCAATTAATGGCTATGTTTTGCATGGTTGATGTATTAAGCATGTTGTAGTAAACATGCCTAACACGTTTTAGCTATTTTCCCAACCTTTTTATAGACAACTGGGCCATTCTCTGGTCTGGCAGCACCTGCCTTGCGATGCTTAACTCTGCCAATTGCATTTTTATCAGTACCGGTTTCAATGGCTATTAAGCTTGTTGCAATTAACAGTTGTATCCATTTTTAAACAGTTGTATTTCAATGGCTACAAACCTAAAAAACATGACTTAGGATGCTGTTAAGCCCGTTGCAATTAACAGTTGTATCCATTTTTTAATTTGTCCCTTTGCTACTGTGCTATTCTCCGCAATGAGGATATACTAGAGATGATGCCCATTTGCTATTTTTAGTGGATGCTAACCCTGTTGTACTTAACATGCCTTTCCATGTACTTACGCAGGGCCATAACGGGCGATGCTGTTGTTTAACGTCGAGGTTAGTTGCATCCCATGTCTTACAGTATTTTACATCATTTGTGCAATTGCAGTTTCGCTTCTAACATTTACTTGCTTCTTGTAGGTACACATGTCGGCGGCACTGATCCAATCTTCGACCCAGAGGAACACCTCGCCTCCGCTGCGGCCAACTTGGGGCGGGCTCTTGTCCATATGAAGTGCCCCAGCAACTACACCTCAGGATTTACCAAGTATGAACTCACCAGTTGAATCCTACCAATACCAGTTGCAATGGCCATGTTTTGTACGGTTCATGTATTAAGCATGTTGTAGTAAACACGCCTAGCCCGTCTTATTTATTTTCCCTACCCTTTTATAGACAACACGGCCATTCTCTGCTCTAGTAGCACCTGCCTTGCGATGTTTAACTCTGACAATTTCATTTCTATCAGTACCAGTTTCAATGGCTATACTAGGTTGTCTGTTGCAGTAAACAATTCTATCCATTTTTTAATCCGTCCCTTTGCTACCGTGCTACACTTTCACAATGAAGATATCACTACAGATGCTGCCGTTTTATTACCATTTGCTATTTTTGGTAGATGTTAACCCTGTTGTAGTTAACATTGGCTTTCCATGTACTTACACAGGACTACAATGGGTGATGCTGTTGTTTGCCGTCGAGGTTAGCTGCATCCCATGTATTATACACCATCTGTTCCTAAATATATGTATTTTTAGAGATTCCAATATAGACTACATACAGAGCAAAATGAGTGAATCTAGATTCTAATCTAAACTATGTCTATAATTATATATACATCTGTATGTAGTTCATATTGAAATCTCTAAAAAATACTTGTACTTAGGAACATAGGTAGTTGTATTTTACATCATTTGTGCAATCTCAGTTTAGCTTCTAACATTTACTGGTTGCTTGTAGGTACTGATATGTCTCCAACGTATCTATAATTTTTGATTGTTCCATGCTATTATATTATCTGTTTTGGATGTTTTATATGCATTAATATGCTATTTTATATGATTTTTGGGACTAACCTATTAACCTAGAGCCCAGTGCTAGTTCCTGTTTTTTCCTTGTTTTAGAGTTTAGCAGAAAAGGAATACCAAACGGAGTCCAAACGGAATGAAACTTTCGCGATGATTTTTCTTGGACAAGAAGACTTCAAGAAGGCTTGGAGTGCACGTCAGGAAAGCCACGAGGCGGCCACAAGGTCGGGAGGCGCGCCCAGGGGGGTAGGGCGCGCCCCCCACCCTTGTGGGACCCTCGTGACTCCATCGATGTATTTCTTCCGCCTATATATTCTCAAATATCCCAAAACCTACCAGGGGAGCCATGAAACCACTTTTCCACCGCCGCAATCTTCTGTACCCATGAGATCCCATCTAGGGGCCTTTTCCGGCGTCCTGCCGGAGGGGGATTCGATCACGGAGGGCTTCTACATCAACACCATTGCCTCTCCGATGAAGCGTGAGTAGTTTACCACAGACCTACGGGTCCATAGCTAGTAGCTAGATAGCTTCTTCTCTCTCTTTGATTCTCAATACAAAGTTCTCCTCGATGTTTTTGGAGATCTATTCGATGTAATACTTTTTTGCGGTGTGTTTGCTGAGATCTGATGAATTGTGGATTTATGATCATCTTATCTATGAATATTATTTGAATCTTCTCTGAATTCTTTTATGCATGATTTGATATCTTTGCAAGTCTCTTCGAACTATCGATTTGGTTTGGCCAACTAGATTGGTTTTTCTTGCAATGGGAGAAGTGCTTAGCTTTGGGTTCAATCTTGCAGTGTCCTTTCCCACTGGCAGTAGGGGCAGCAAGGCACGTATTTTATTGTTGCCATCAAGGATAACAAGATGAGGTTTTCATCATATTGCTTGAGTTTATCCCGCTACATCATGTCATCTTACTTAATGCGTTACTCTGTTCTTATGAACTTAATACTCTAGATGCAGGCAGGAGTCGGTCAATGTGTGGAGTAATAGTAGTAGATGCAGGCAGGAGTCGGTCTACTTGATACGGACGTGATGCCTATATTCATGATCATTGCCTTAGATATCGTCATAACTTTGCCCTTTTCTATCAATTGCTCGGTAGTAATTTGTTCACCCACCGTAATATTTTCTATCTTGAGAGAAGCCTCTAGTGAAACCTATGGCCCCCGGGTCTATTTTCCATCATATAAGTTTCCGATCTACAATTTTAGTTTCCTATTTACTTTCTTTGCAATCTTTTACTTTCCGTTCCATAAACCAAAAATACCAAAAATATTACTTTACTGTTTATCCATCTATATCAGATCTCACTTTGCAAATAACCATGAAGGGATTGACAACCCCTTTATCGCGTTGGGTGCAAGTTGGTGTTTGTTTGTGTAGGTATTTGGTGGCTTGCGCGTTGTCTCCTACTAGATTGATACCTTGGTTCTCAAAAGCTGAGGGAAATACTTACTCTACTTTGCTGCATCACCCTTTCCTCTTCAAGGGAAAAACCAACGCAAGCTCAAGAGGTAGCAGGAAGAATTTCTAGTGCCGTTGCCAGGGAGATCTACGCCAAGCCGAGACATACCAAGTACCCATCATAAACTCTCATCCCTCGCATTACATTATTCGCCATTCGCCTCTCGTTTTCCTCTTCCCCACTTCTAAAATGATTTTCGAAAAGATTCGCCTTTTCTTCGCCCCTCTTCCGTTCGTCTTCTTCGTTTGCTTTTTGTGTGCTCGTGTGTTGGATTGCTTGCTTTGTCGCGATGGCTCAAGATAATACCAAATTGTGTTATTTTGCCAACACCAATAATAATGATTTTATTAGTACTCCGATTGCTCCCGATGCTAATGCGGAATCTTGTGAAATTAATACCGCTTTGCTGAATCTTGTTATGAAAGATCAATTTTCCGGCGTTCCCAATGAAGATGCCGCATCCCATCTTAATAATGTCGTTGATTTGTGTGATATGCAAAAGAAAAGAGATGTGGATAATGATATTGTTAAATTGAAGCTATTTCCGTTCTCACTTTGAGATCGTGCGAAAACTTGGTTTTCATCTTTGCCTAAAAATAGTATTGATTCCTGGAATAAGTGTAAAGATGCTTTTATTTCCAAGTATTTTCCTCCCTCTAAAATCATCTCCCTTAGGAATGATATTATGAATTTTAAGCAACTTGATCATGAACATGTTGCACAATCTTGGGAGAGGATGAAATTGATGATACGAAATTGCCCTACTCATGGTTTGAATTTGTGGATGATTATACAAAAATTTTATGCCGGATTGAATTTTGCTTCTAGAAATCTTTTAGATTCGGCCGCGGGAGGCACTTTTATGGAAATTACTTTAGGAGAAGCTACTAAACTCCTAGATAATATTATGGTTAATTATTCTCAATGGCATACTGAAAGATCTTCCACTAGTAAAAAGGTGCATGCAATTGAAGAGATTAATGTTTTGAGTGGAAAGATGGATGAACTTATGAAATTGTTTGCTAGCAAGAGTGTTTCTTTGGATCCCAATGATATGCCTTTGTCTACTTTGATTGAAAACAATAATGAATCTATGGATGTGAATTTTGTTGGTAGGAACAATTTTGGTAATAACGCGTATAGAGGTAATTTTAATCCTAGGCCGTTTCCTAGTAATTCCTCTAATAATTATGGTAATTACTACAACAATGCTTATGGAAATTATAATAAGATGCCCTCTGAATTTGAGAATAGTGTTAAAGAATTTATAAGTTCGCAAAAGAATTTCAATGCTTTGATTGAAGAAAAATTGCTTAAGATTGATGATTTGGCTAGGAACGTGGATAGAATTTCTCTTGATGTTGATTTTTTGAAACTTAGATCTATTCCACCTAAGCATGATATCAATGAGTCTCTCAAAGCCATGAGAATTTCCATTGATGAGTGCAAAGAAAGAACCGCTAAGATGCGTGCTAAAAAAGATTGGTTTATAAAAGCGTGCTCTTGTAGTTTCCGTGAGAATAATGATGAAGATCTTAAAGTGATTGATGTGACTCCTATTGAATCTTTGTTTTCCAATGTAAATATTGATAAAGATGCGACTGGAGATGAGTCAACTTTAGTTAGAAGGCGTCCCAATGATTCGGAGTTTTTAGATCTTGATGCAAAAATTGATAGAAGTGGGATTGGAGAGGTCAAAACTTTAAATAGCAATGAACCCACTCTTTTGGATTTCAAGGAATTTAATTATGATAATTGTTCTTTAATATATTGTATTTCCTTGTTGCAATCCATGTTGAACTCTCCTCATACTTATAATCAAAACAAAGCTTTTACTAAACATATCGTTGATGCTATGATGCAATCTTATGAAGAAAAGCTTGAATTGGAAGTCTCTATTCCTAGAAAACTTTATGAGGAGTGGGAACCTACTATTAAGATTAAGATCAAATATTATGAATGCCATGCTTTGTGTGATTTGGGTGCTAGTGTTTCCATGATTCCAAAAACTTTATGTGATGTGTTAGGTTTCCGTGAATTTGATGATTGTTCCTTAAATTTGCATCTTGTGGATTCCACTATTAAGA
The DNA here is from genome assembly GCA_011799875.1 of Thinopyrum elongatum. Classification (NCBI taxonomy): domain Eukaryota; kingdom Viridiplantae; phylum Streptophyta; class Magnoliopsida; order Poales; family Poaceae; genus Thinopyrum; species Thinopyrum elongatum. Next base: position 552,526,241 of record CM022299.1, on the reverse strand, counting down.
AACCTATGGGAAGGATTAATGATGTTCTTATTATTGCAAATAGGAATTATGTGCCCGTAGATTTCATTGTTCTTGATATAGATTGCAATCCTACATGTCCTATTATTCTTGGTAGACCTTTCCTTAGAATGATTGGTGCAATTATTGATATGAAAGAAGGAAACATTAGATTTCAATTTTTGTTAAGGAAAGGAATGGAACACTTCCCTAGAAATAAAATTAAATTGCCTTATGAATCTAATATGAGAGCCACTTATGGATTGCATGCCAAAGATGATAACACTTAGACCTATTCGTGTTTTTATGCCTAGCTAAGGGCGTTAAACAATAGCGCTTGTTGGGAGGCAACCCAATTTTATTTTTGCTTTGCTTTTTTTTGGTTCTGTTTTGCAATAAATTTTTCATCTAGCCTCTGGCTAGATGTGGTTTTGTGTTTTAATTACAGTTTGTGACAAGTAAGACCTTTGGGATGGCTTACGGTGATAGTTGATTTGATCCTGCTGAAAAACAGAAACTTTTACGCTCAGAAAAACAATTCTTAGTTTTTACTGGAACGTGTAAAAACTCTGAATTTATTAAACAAGATTTATACACGAATTTCCTCTGTTGTCCTAATTTTTCATAATTTTTAGAGTTACATAATTATTATAACAATTCAGATCTTCGCAGACTGTTCTGTTTTTGACAGATTCTGTTTTCTATGTGTTGTTTGCTTATTTTGATGCATCTATGGCTAGTATCGGGGGGTATGAACTATGGAAAAGTTGTAATACAGTAGATATTACACCAATATAAATAAATAATGAGTTCACAACAGTACCAAAAGTGGTGATTTATTTTCTTTTACTAACGGAGCTTACGAGATTTTCTGTTGAATTTTGTGTTGTGTAGTTTTCAAGTTTTGGGTAAGGATTTGATGGACTATGGAATAAGGAGTGGCAAGAGCCTAAGATTGGGGATGCCCAAGGCACCCCAAGGTAATATTCAAGGACAACCAAGAGCCTAAGCTTGGGGATGCCCCGGAAGGCATCCCCTCTTTCGTCTTCGTCTATCGGTAACTTTACTTGAGGCTATATTTTTATTCACCACATGATATGTGTTTTGCTTGGAGCGTCTTGTATGATTTGAATCTTTACTTTTTAGTTTACCACAATCATCCTTTCTGTACACACCTTTTGAGAGAGACACGCATGAATCGTGATTTATTATAATACTCTATGTGCTTCAGTTATATCTTTTGAGGTAGGCAAAATTGCTCTAGTGATTCACTTATATCTTTTTAGAGCACGGCGGTGGTTTTATTTTATAGAAATTGATGAACTCTCACACTTCACTTATATTATTTTGAGAGTCTTTAAAACAGCATGGTAATTTGCTTTGGTTATAAATTTAGTCCTAATATGATATGCATCCAAGAGGGATATAATAAAAACTTTCATATAAAGTGCATTGAATACTATGAGAAGTTTGATTCCTTATGCTTGTTTTGAGATATGAAGATGGTGATATTAGAGTCATGCTAGTAAGTAGTTGTGAATTTGAGAAATACTTGTGTTAAGGTTTGTGAGTCCCGTAGCATGCACATATGGTGAACCGTTATGTAACGAAGTTGGAGCATGAGATATTTTTTGATTGTCTTCCTTATGAGTGGCGGTCGGGGACGAGCGATGGTCTTTTCCTACCAATCTATCCCCCTAGGAGCATGCACGTAGTACTTTGCTTTGATTACTAATAGATTTTTGCAATAAGTATGTGAGTTCTTTATGACTAATGTTGAGTCCATAGATTATACGCACTCTCACCTTTCCGCCATTGCTAGCCTCTCTTGTACCGCGCAACTTTCGCCGGTACCATAAACCCACCATATACCTTCCTCAAAACAGCCACCATACCTACCTATTATGGCATTCCCATAGCCATTCCGAGATATATTGCCATGCAACTTTCCACCGTTCCGTTTATTATGACACGCTTCATCATTGTCATATTGCTATGCATGATCATGTAGTTGACATCGTATTTGTGGCAAAGCCACCATTCATCATTTTTTATACATGTCGCTCTTGATTCATTGCACATCCTGGTACACCGCTGGAGGCATTCATATAGAGTCATATTTTGTTCTAAGTATCGAGTTGTAATTTTTGAGTTGTAAGTAAATAAAAGTGTGATGATCTTCATTATTAGAGCAGTGTCCCATGTGAGGAAATAAAAAAATAAAAAAACGAGAGAAAAGGCCAAATAAAAAAAGAGAAGGCCCAAAAAAAAGAGAGAAAAAGAGAGAAGGGACAATGTTACTATCCTTTTGCCACACTTGTGCTTCAAAGTAGCACCATGATCTTCATGATAGAAAGTCTCCTATGATATCACTTTCATATACTAGTGGGAATTTTCATTATAGAACTTGGCTTGTATATTCCAACGATGGGCTTCCTCAAAACGCCCTAGGTCTTCATGAGCAAGCAAGTTGGATGCACACCCACTTAGTTTTCTTTTTGAGCTTTCATAAACTTATGGCTCTAGTGCATCCCTTGCATGGCAATCCCTACTCACTCACATTGATATCTATTAATGGGCATCTCCATAGCCCGCTGATAAAAATATAGCTCTAGTGCATCCGTTGCATGGCAATCCCTACTCACTCACATTGATATCTATTAATGTGAGACTATCTCCTTCTTTTTGTCTTCTCCACAACCACCGTTTATTCCACCTATAGTGCTATGTCCATGGCTCACGCTCATGTATTGCGTGAAAGTTGAAAAGGTTTGAGAACATCAAAAGTATGAAACAATTGCTTGGCTTGTCATCGGGGTTGTGCATGATTTGAATATTTTGTGTGATGAAGATGGAGCATAGCCAGACTATATGATTTTGTAGGGATAAGCTTTCTTTGGCCATGTTATTTTGAGAAGACATAATTATTTTGTTAGTATGCTTAAAGTATTATTGTTTTTATACCAATATTAAACTTTTGTTTTGAATCATACGGAACTGAACATTCATGCCACAATAAACAGAATTACATGATAAATATGTTAGGTAGCATTCCACATCAAAAATTATGTTTTTATCATTTACCTACTCGAGGACGAGCAGGAATTAAGCTTGGGGATGCTTGATACGTCTCCAACGTATCTATAATTTTTATTGTTCCATGCTATTATATTATCTGTTTTGGATGTTTTATATGCATTAATATGCTATTTTATATGATTTTTGGGACTAACCTATTAACCTAGAGCCCAGTGCCAGTTCCTGTTTTTCCTTGTTTTAGAGTTTCGCAGAAAAGGAATATCAAACGGAGTCCAAACGGAATGAAACTTTCGCGATGATTTTTCTTGGACCAGAAGACATCCAGAGGGCTTGGAGTGCACGTCAGGAAAGCCACGAGGCGGCCACAAGGTAGGGAGGCGCGCCCAGGGGGGTAGGGCACGCCCCCCACCCTTGTGGTCCCCTCGTGACTCCACCGATGTATTTCTTCCGCCTATATATTCTCAAATATCCCAAATCCTACCAGGGGAGCCACGAAACCACTTTTTCACCGCCGCAACCTTCTGTACCCGTGAGATCCCATCTAGGGGCCTTTTCCGGCGTCCTGCCGGAGGTGGATTCGATCACGGAGGGCTTCTACATCAACACCATTGCATCTCCGATGAAGCGTGAGTAGTTTACCACAGACCTACGGGTCCATAGCTAGTAGCTAGATGGCTTCTTCTCTCTCTTTGATTCTCAATACAAAGTTCTCCTCGATGTTCTTGGAGATCTATTCGATGTAATACTTTTTTGCGGTGTGTTTGCCGAGATCCGATGAATTGTGGATTTATGATCAGCTTATCTATGAATATTATTTGAATCTTCTCTGAATTCTTTTATGCATGATTTGATATCTTTGCAAGTCTCTTCGAACTATCGATTTGGTTTGGCCAACTAGATTGGTTTTTCTGGCAATGGGAGAAGTGCTTAGCTTTGGGTTCAATCTTGCGGTGTCCTTTCCCAGTGACAGTAGGGGCAGCAAGGCACGTATTGTATTGTTGCCATCGAGGATAACAAGATGGGGTTTTCATCATATTGCTTGAGTTTATCCCGCTACATCATGTCTTCTTACTTAATGCGTTACTCTGTTCTTATGAACTTAATACTCTAGATGCAGGCAGGAGTCGGTCGATGTGTGGAGTAATAGTAGTAGATGCAGGCAGGAGTCGGTCTACTTGATACGGACGTGATGCCTATATTCATGATCATTGCCTTAGATATCGTCATAACTTTGCGCTTTTCTATCAATTGCTCGGCAGTAATTTGTTCACCCACCGTAATATTTTCTATCTTGAGAGAAGCCTCTAGTGAAACCTATGGCCCCCGGGTCTATATTCCATCATATAAGTTTCGGATCTACAATTTTAGTTTCCTATTTACTTTCTTTGCAATCTTTTACTTTCCGTTCCATAAACCAAAAATACCAAAAACATTACTTTACCATTTATCCATCTATATCAGATCTCACTTTGCAAATAACCGTGAAGGGATTGACAACCCCTTTATCGCGTTGGGTGCAAGTTGGTGTTTGTTTGTGCAGGTATTCGGTGGCTTGCGCGTTGTCTCCTACTGGATTGATACCTTGGTTCTCAAAAGCTGAGGGAAATACTTACTCTACTTTGCTGCATCACCCTTTCCTCTTCAAGGGAAAAACCAACGCAAGCTCAAGAGGTAGCAGGTACATATATGAGCGGTACTGATCCACGCTTCGATCCCTTTTGCGTATGGGGCAATGAGATATTCATGAACGAGCGTCAAGTGCGGAAACTAAGAAAGATTGTTAGGCGAAAGAAACGGGTGATGGGAATTAAGCTCTTTATTTACACTTTGTCCAAGACAACAGTGAACTTTAGGATGGTAAGTAATGTGTTGCCTTTTCCCCTTGCCCACAACAAGTTACTCTATTAGACCTGAGTATCTGAAATTTTTATCTTTTCAATGGTTTCCGAAGCTATTTAGTGATGATTACCTTGCAAACTACATGACCGTAGTGGAGGCAACTAAGGTTAAAGTATATAATTCATGCTACCATGATAATGCTCTAGAATTCTTCCTGAACGCGGTGAAGGATGGGCGGGTGATCGTCACAAGGGGTTGGACAAAAGTTGTTCGTGCCTATGGCATGCAGGAGGGCACATTATGGGCATTCCGCTTCTTCAACACCATCGGAAGCCAAAATGATTTACACTTGTCTCTTCACCTTTACTGCCTCGAAATATTGTGGTTCATCATAGTTAATTGCTGTCCAATCCTATAATTACTGAACATATTGTACTGAGAATTTTATTTATGGAGTCGTTGTTGAACCATTGTGCTGAGAATTTGAATTCCACATTTCATATTTCAAAATTTCCAATTCGAATAATAAATTACAGGGAAAAATAAAATTATACAGGAGCGAATAAAATAATGTGCACACGGTTAGAAAGAAAACAGCGTGTGCGATGAAAAATAGAGAACAGACGATTCTTTGACTTGAAATGTTTGTGATGCCCGACGAACGCACACACGGTTTCATCTCATGTGCGTGTGCGATTCATGGTAATACGGCAAATGTTTCAAACCTGTGTGCGTGTGTGATAGGAATACCTATCACACACAGTTATGATAATGGACATGTTGGCGTTAGTAGAGGCACCGCACACATTTTACATTCTTGAACTATGTGCGATAACGTACCTATCGCAAACATATCGGTAGATTAAATGTTTATGTCCACCTTTCTCACACGACTATAGTGGCGTAATCGTTTGGGATGTCTCTCGGAGCAGAAACGTAATGTCGAGATGTAACTTGTGGGACTGGGGCGACTTCTCATACGTTTATTCTATGGCGATCGTTAGTAGCCGCTCGCCTATCCCCGACGGTTTCTGGGTCGTGTGGGAAGGACCCCCCTATCGCAGTCACTCACTAGGCGACGGTTCAGAATGCCGTCGCGAAAAGGGGTTAAAAACCGTATGTATAGCATGTTACGGTACCAGTGCCACCTATAGTGCTATATCCATGGCTCACGCTCATGTATTGCGTGAAAGTTGCAAAAGCTTGAGAACACTAAAAGTATGAAACAATTGCTTGGCTTGTCATCGGGGTTGTGCATGATAAATACTTTGTGCGATGAAGATAGAGCATGACAAGATTATATGATTTTGTAGGGATAACTTTCTTTAGCCATGATATTTTGAGAAGACATGATTGCTTTATTTAGTATGCTTGAAGTATTATTGTTTTTATGTCAATATTAAAATTTTGTTTTGAATCTTATGGATCTGAATATTCATCCACAATAAATATAGATTACATGATACACATGTTAGGTAGCATTCCACATAAAAAATTCTGTTTTTATCATTTACCTACTCGAGGACGAGCAGGAATTAAGCTTGGGGATGCTTGATACGTCTCCAACATATCTATAATTTTTGATTGTTCCATGCTATTATATTATCCATCTTGGATGTTTTATACGCATTATTATGCTATTTTATATCATTTCTTGGGACTAACATATTAACCTAATGCCCAGTGCCAGTTGTTCTTTTTTCCTTGTTTTTGTCTTTTATAGAAAATCAATACCAAACGGAGTCCAAATGGAACGAATCATTTTTACGATTTTTCTTGGACAATAAGACACCCACGAAGCTTCTGGAGGAGGCCAGAAGAGCTACGGGTGGGCCACAAGCTCACCAGGCGCGCCCTAGGGGGGGCCCTGCAAGCTTGTGGGCCCCCTGTAACCCTAATCTCAGCTCCATAAATGCCCAAATATTCCCAGTATAACAGAGGGCACAACAAAAATACTTTTCCGCCTCCGCAAGCTTCTGTTCTCGTGAGATCCCATCTTGGGGCCTTTTCCGGTACTCTGTCGGAGGGGGATTCGATCACGGAGGGCCTCTACACCAACCTTGCTGCCCTTCTGATGATGTGTGAGTAGTTTACCATAGACCAATGGGTCGATAGCTAGTAGCTATATGGCTTCTTCTCTCTCTTTGATGTTCAATACAATGTTCTCCTCGATGTTCTTGGAGTTCTATTCGATGTAATCTTCTTTTGCAGCGTGTTTGTTGAGATCCGATGAATTGTGGATTTCTGATTAGATTATCTATGAATATTATTTGAGTCTTCTCTGAACTTTTTTATGCATGATTAAGATCACTTTGTATTTCTCTCCGATCTATTGATTTGGTTTGGCCAACTAGATTGACTATCTTGCAATGTGAGAGGTGATTTGTTTTGGGTTCAATCTTGCGGTGTTCTCATCCAATGACAGAAGGGGTAGCGAGGCACGTATTTGTATTGTTGCCATTAAGGATAAAAAGAAGGGGTTTTACCATATTGATTGGATCTATCCCTCTACATCATGTCATCTTGGTTAAGGCGTTACTCTGTTTTGTTTAACTTAATACACTAGATGCATGCTGGATAGCGGTCGATGTGTGGAGTAATAGTAGTAGATGCAGGCAGGAGTCGGTCTACTTGTCACGGACATGATGCCTATATTCATGATCATTGCCTTAGATATCGTCATGACTATGCACTTTTCTATCAATTGCTTAAGAGTAATTTGTTTACCCACCGTGTGTGTTCTTTCAAGAGAGAAGCCTCTAGTGAAAACTATGGCCCACGGGTCTATTTTTATCATATTATTTTCAGATCTACAAAACCAAAAACCCAAAAATACCTTGCTGCAATTTATTTACTTTTATTTAGTTTTGCACTTTTATTTATCTTTTATACCTATCTCTATCAGATCTCATCCTGGCAAGTAACCGTGAAGGGATTGACAACCCCTTTATCGCCTTGGGTGCAAGTATTTGTTGTTTGTGTAGGTGCTATCATTGGAGACTTGTGTGTTCCTCCTACTGGATTTATACCTTGGTTCTCAAACTAAGGGAAATACTTATCTCTACTTTGCTGCATCACCCTTTCCTCTTAAAAGGAAAAACCAACGCAAGCTCAAGAAATAGCACCGTCCCCCGTCCGGTGATGGGTGTAGCAGTGTGGGCTATTTCTTCGATGTCTTCATTCATGTTGTCGACCTCCTCAGAAGCGTAGTCCAACATGTCGGTTAAGTCTTCGACAGTGGCTACTAAGTGGGTGGTGGGTGGGGCGAAAAATTCCCCTTGGCCCTCCTCGAAACCAAGCCGAGTATTGGTCGAGGGTGGGTCATCCATGATCTTCATCGCCTGGATCCGATCTAGCATCTCGCTTAAAAGGGAGAGACCAACCAGATTGGCATCAAAGATTTCATCGGAGTCAACCTTCGGTATGGTAGGGTTAGGGGTGAGTCCGGCCTGGGTTGACCCCCGGTCTTCGGACACCGAATTTGTATCCATGCTCAAAGCCAGATCCGAGGTAAGGGCTGGCCCATGGATTGGGTCGGAAAGAGAGCCCGAAGTTAAAGCTTCGGGCTTTCGGGCGCCTTAGTCAAAGTTGAGAACCCGGTAAAGACCAGATCGCCCCGAGCATCGGCGACATACTCTAGGTTACCGAACCTAATCTGATGCTCATGTGCGAAGCTGTCGACCTGGTCGAGATGACCGACCGAGTTAGCGTGCAGAACGATGCTGCCGAACAGGAAAAGTTGGCCGGGGACGAAGACGTCCCCGGTATTCATGCCATCTTTGATGATCACGCGAGCCATTGATCCTTTGGTGATCCCACAATGGAACTCTCAATGAAAGCACCAATGTCGGTGTGAAAACCGGCGATCTCGGGTAGGGGTCCCGAGCTGTGGATCTTGGATCAATGGGGAACAAGGGAGGAAGGACACGATGTTTACCTAGGTTTGGGCCCTCTCGAAGAGGTAAAACCCTACGTCCTGCTTGATTATATTGAAGTGTATAGGATGATTACAGAGTCGATCTACCATGAGATCAGATGAACTAAACCGTAGGCAAGTAGGATGATGGTTGTTGTTCTAGCCTCTACGGACTAAAACCCTCTGGTTTATATAGACATCAGGGGTTATAGGGTTACACATGGTCGGTTACAACGAGGGAATAAACATGCCGAATCTTCTATCTTGACTTGGAGGACACACCAAGACCTCGAGGGTTTCCTGTCCGGACACGGAGTCGCCTTATAGCTCGGCCTTGTGGTAGTCGTATAGCAGCCCACCTGTCTAGCCCATAAGAGATAGGACGGCAGCCCAAGGACCCCCTAGTCCAGGACTCCCTTAGCGTGCCCGCCCAGGCCCAGCTCGCCGCTGCCGCCCGCGTTCTCTGCTGCTGCTCACTGCTTTGCGGCGCGCTATTGCTGCCGCCGCACCTGCGTGAGCGCCGCCGCAGCCCAGCTCGCCGCTGTCGCTAGCCTAGGCCATCCATGTGACCCCTTGTTGGGTCTGCTAGACCCGCGTGAGCCCGAGCCTTGTCCCAGCGCCTGCCACCGCCGCTCCGGTGGCTTGCCGGAGCCCCGTCCGCCGCGGCTAGAGGCCGCTGTCGCTAACCGCCGGCCTAAATGGCCTTTGACACTAATCCCCCCTAAACACTCACTGACGCCAGGGGCCCACCGACTAAGTAACCATGTTTAAATAAATAAACCTAGTAATAAACTAGAGAATGACATGTGGGCCCTGCTAACTTTTTAAATTATCTAATTAATTTAATTTTTTGTTAATGCCGAGTCAATGACAGGTGGGCCCTGTTGACCCACTTGATAATTAAAGTAATTCCAGGAATTCCAAAAATTATGTAAAACTTTGAAAACTAATATAAAATAATCTATAAGTCAGATGAAAATAATTTATATATGAAAATCGCTCAGAAAAATACAACGAATACGAATATGCAATCTGTTCATTTGTCTCATGCCACTAGCATGATGAACATGGAACCTTCCCCTCTCTTTCTTCTGTCCGAAAAATGCCAAACACCGAGAAAACCTCTCCGGACATTTTCCCTCTCCGTCTGCAACGTGTAGTACTGCGTTAGAACACCCCTAGCACTACATATTGTCATGTCATGCTTAGTGTTGCACTTGCTTGCTTTGTATTTATTGTTTCTTCCCCCTCTTCTCTCCGATAGACACCGAGACCAACGTTGCTGCCGGGCACGACTGCGCCTCTGGCGTCCAGCCACTTGCCGCAGAGCTTCCAGGCAAGCAAACCCCCCTTGATCATTCCTATATCGCCCAGTTCCTTCTCTATCATGTTTGCGTTAGATTTTGCTACTGTAATTGATTGCTCGTATTCTAATGCATAGCCTACTTTTGTACCTTACCTGCTTATCCTATATGCTTAGTATAGGTTGGTTAGTGATCCACCAGTGACCCCTCACCTTGTCCCAGTTGCCCCCGCTTGATGACTCGATCAACGTGATCGACGTCCAGAGCCCGACACATCACATCACACCCCCCTTAGTTGTACGGCACTGCAGGGTTACTATCGAGTGTCGAGGGTGATACCTCGTATAGCACTTCTGACGAGATCTCTGTAGTGTAGTTAATCGGTCGTAGTCTACGGAGGGTGATTCCTCCTTCACCACTCCCGATAACGACTCTATCGTGCAATACATCAAGAGTGAACCCTCGAGGGTGATTCCTCTAAGTTCACCTTGACGATTACATCAAGTGGAATCCATCGAGGGTGATTCCTCGGATTCCCCATTGGTGTTTTGGACACACGGTTACTTTGACTTTACCCCCAGAACCATGTTAGAGACGGGTCAGCCCCGAGGGGTACCTGTGAGAGTTACTGTTACAGCATGACTGGAGGGACAGGCGGTACCACCCCGGTAGAGGTGGACCTGAGTTCCCGACAGTCTCTTGCGAGTCGGGTTGACCGTGAGGGTACCCGCGAGTTGATGTGTAGTCGGGTTGACCTGGACGGTACCCGCAAGATTTCTACGTGGCACGGCCGGGCATTCTTAGCCCTTGCTGTAAGTCCGCGAGACGGGGTGACAGGACCACATATCATGGATCATTGATCGTTACCGCGCACTCCCAAGACACTAACAATTTGGATATATGATCCGAGTAGGCCTCTGGCCTTTTCGCACTGACCACCACGCGGGAATAAGTATGGGCACTCTGCGTCGTAGGTATCAGCCGAAAGGTCTTCGGACGTCAGCGATGGAGCGACACGCTCCGTGATATGTCTCCATCGTATCTACTTTTCCAAACTCTTTTGCCATTGTTTTGGACCCTAAATTGCATGATTTGTATGGAACTAACTCGGACTGACGTTGTTTTCAGTAGAATTGCCATGGTGTTATTTTTGTGCAGAAATCAAAGTTCCCGGATTGACCTGAAAATTTACGGAGAATTTTTGTGGAATATATAAAAAAATACTGGCAGAAAAATATACCAGAGGGGGGCCACCCAGGAGCCCCAAGCTCTGGGGGCGCGCCTTGATGTCTACTATGCAACCTTCTTCTTGTAGACTCGTGTTGGGCCTCCAAGCGCAGAGTTTTGTAGGACAGTAGCAAATTTCCCTCAAGTGGATGACCTAAGGTTTATCAATCCGTGGGAGGCGTAGGATGAAGATGGTCTCTCTCAAACAACCCTGCAACCAAATAACAAAGAGTCTCTTGTGTCCCCAACACACCCAATACAATGATAAATTGTATAGGTGCACTAGTTCGGCGAAGAGATGGTAATACAAGTGCAATATGGATGGTAGATATAGGTTTTTGTAATCTGAAAATATAAAAATAGCAAGGTAACTAGTAACAAAAGTGAGCGAAAATGGTATTGCAATGCTTCGAAACAGGGCCTAGGGTTCATACTTTCACTAGTGCAAGTTCTCTCAACAATGATAACATAATTAGATCATATAACAATCCCTCAACATGCAACGAAGAATCACTCCAAAGTCACTAATAGCGGAGAATAAACGAAGAGATTATTGTAGGGTACGAAACCACCTCAAAGTTATTCTTTCTGATCGATCTATTGGGATACTCCTATAAGTGTCACAAACAGCCCTAGAGTTCGTACTAAAATAACACCTTAAGACACACATCAACCAAAACCCTAATGTCACCTAGATACTCCAATGTCACCACAAGTATCCGTGGGTTTGATTATACGATATGCATCACATAATCTCAGATTCATCTATTCAAACCAACACAAAGAACTTCAAAGAGTGCCCCAAAGTTTCTACCAGAGAGTCAAGACAAAAACGTGTGCCAACCCCTATGCATAAGTTCACAAGGTCACAGAACCCGCAAGTTGATCACCAAAACATACATCAAGTGGATCATGTGAATATCCCATTGTCACCACAGATAAGCACATGCAAGACATACATCAAGTGTTCTCAAATCCTTAAAGACTCAATCCGATAAGATAACTTCAAAGGGAAAACTCAATCCATTACAAGAAGGTAGAGGGGGAGAAACATCATAAGATCCAACTATAATAGCAAAGCTCGCGGTACATCAAGATCGTGCCAAATCAAGAACATGAGAGAGAGAGATCAAACACATAGCTACTGATACATACCCTCAGCCCGAGGGTGAACTACTCCCTCCTTGTCATGGAGAGCGTCGGGATGATGAAGATGGCCACCGGTGATGATTTCCCCCTCCAGCAGGATGCCAGAACAGGGTCCTGATTGGTTTTTGGTGGCTACAGAGGCTTGCGGTGGCGGAACTCCCGACCTCGGTTATGTTCTGGAGGTTTTGGGATTTATAGGAGGTGTTGGTATCAGGGACAATTCAAGGGGGCCCATGAGGCGACGACAAGGACGGAGGGCGTGCCCTAGGGGGGGGGTGCGCCCTCCACCCTTGTGGTGGCCTCGCGACTCCTCTCCGATAACTTTTTGTTCCAGTATTTTTTATATTTCCCAAAAATATTCTCCATGGATTTTCAGGTCAATTCGACTCCGTTTGATATTCCTTTTCTGCGAAGCTCAAAAACAAGGAAAAAACAGAAACTGGCACTGGGCTCTAGGTTAATAGGTTAGTCCAAAAATAATATAAAATAGCATATAAATGCATGTAAAACATCCAAGATGGATAATATAATAGCATGGAACAATCAAAAATTATAGATTCGTTGGAGGCGTATCACGCCTACCCCCCTAGGGCGTGCCTCCCAGGCTCGTGGGCCCCCTGGAGGTCCGGCAACCCTAAATCCAACTCCATATATACCTATTCACAGAGAAAAAAATCAGAGAGAAGGATTCATCGCGTTCTACGATACGGAGCCGCCGCCGCCTCTTGTTCTTCATCGGGAGGGCTGATCTGGAGTCCGTTCGGGGCTCTGGAGGGTGGAATCCATCACCATCATGATCATCAACCTTCCTCCATCACCAATTTCATGATGCTCACCGCCGGGAGTGAGTAATTCCTTCGTAGGCTTGCTGGACTATGATGGGTTGGATGAGATTTATCATGTAATCGAGTTAGTTTTGTTAGGGCTTGATCCCTAGTATCCACTATGTTCTGAGATTGATGTTGTTATGACTTTGCTATGCTTAATGCTTGTCACTAGGGCCTGAGTGCCATGATTTCAGATCTGAACCTATTATGTTTTCATGAATATATGTGTGTTTTTTATCCTATCTTGCAAGTTGCATACACCTATTACGAGTTATGATCCGCATACCCCAAGGTGACAATAATTGGGAATCTTTCCGGTGATTACCGTAGTTTGAGGAGTTCATGTATTCACTAAGTGTTAATGCTTTGTTCCGGTTCTCTATTAAAAGGAGGCCTTAATATCCCTTAGTTTCCTTATGGACCCCGCTGCCACGGGAGGGTAGGACAAAAGATGTCATGCAAGTTCTTTTCCATAAGCATGTATGACTATATATGGAATACATGCCTACATTACATTGGTGAATTGGAGCTAGTTATGTGTCGCCCTAGGTTATGACTACTACATGATGAATATTATCAAACACAATTATCCATCGCTGATCCAATGCCTACGAGCTTTTCACATATTGATCTTTGCTAAGTTACTTTTGCCGTTGCTGCTGTTACAATCACTACAAAACTGCAATTGTTACCGTTACTATCATACTACTTTGCTACTAAATACTTTGCTGCAGATATTAAGTCTTTCAGGTGTGGTTGAATTGACAACTCAACTATTATTACTTGCAAATATTCTTTGGCTCCCTTGTGTCTAATCAATAAATTTGGGTTGAATACTCTACCCTCGAAAACTGTTGTGATCCCCTATACTTGTGGGTTATCAGTCCGCGTAAGCACCTGCCTTGTATAAGGAGGTAGCCAGGACTAATCCCGGCCGTCCACGCAATGTGCAGGAGTGCAAAGGGCGATGGGACCAAGACCCCTGCGCGCTTAGGATGTAGACCGGCGTGATGGCCTCTCTGTTGAGCCTAGGTAGGATTACGATGTGTTAATCGGCCGAGGCCGGTCATGACCTGATGGTGTGTCCGTCTGGAGTTGATCAAGCGTGTTGGGTAATTTTGTGCACCCCTGCAGGGAAGTATATCTATTCGAATAGCCGTGTCCACTATAACGGACGCTCGAAGTTGTATCCCGATCGATACAACTAGAACTGGATGCTAATCAATTGAAACCTCTTCCAAAATAGTGGATTCATCACTAAATAAAGTCATGACCTCTCCAAATCCACTTTTATCTATATTGTGAAAAGATTCAACACCCTCCAAAATAGTGGGATCATTAGTACCTAGAGTTGACACTCTTCCACACCCACTTTTATCAATATAATCATCATAAATAGGAGGCATGCTATCATCATAATAATTTTGCTCATCAAAACTTGGGGGACTAAAAATATCATCTTCATCAAACATAGCATCCCCAAGCTTGTGGCTTTGCATATCATTTGCATCATGGATATTCAAAGAATTCATACCAACAACATTGCAATCATGCTCATCATTCAAAGATTTAGTGCCAAACAATTTATAGACTTCTTCTTCTAACACTTGAGCACAATTTTCCTTTCCATCATTTTCATTAAAGACATTAAAAAGATGAAGCATATGAGGCAACCTCAATTCCATTTTTTTTGTAGTTTTCTTTTATAAACTAAACTAGTGATAAAATAAGAAACTAAAAGATTCGATTGCAAGATCTAAAGATATACCTTCACGCACTAACCTCCCCAGCAACGGCGCCAAAAAAGAGCTTGATGTCTACTACACAACCTTCTTCTTGTAGACTCGTGTTGGGCCTCCAAGCGCAGAGTTTTGTAGGACAGTAGCAAATTTCCCTCAAGTGGATGACCTAAGGTTTATCAATCCGTGGGAGGCGTAGGATGAAGATGGTCTCTCTCAAACAACCCTGCAACCAAATAACAAAGAGTCTCTTGTGTCCCCAACACACCCAATACAATGATAAATTGTATAGGTGCACTAGTTCGGCAAAGAGATGGTAATACAAGTGCAATATGGATGGTAGATATAGGTTTTTGTAATCTGAAAATATAAAAACAGCAAGGTAACTAGTAACAAAAGTGAGCGAAAACGGTATTGCAATGCTTCGAAACAAGGCCTAGGGTTCATACTTTCACTAGTGCAAGTTCTCTCAACAATGATAACATAATTAGATCATATAACAATCCCTCAACATGCAACGAAGAATCACTCCAAAGTCACTAATAGCGGAGAATAAACAAAGAGATTATTGTATGGTACGAAACCACCTCAAAGTTATTCTTTCTGATCGATCTATTGGGCTATTCCTATAAGTGTCACAAACAGCCCTAGAGTTCGTACTAAGATAACACCTAAAGACACACATCAACCAAAACCCTAATGTCACCTAGATACTCCAATGTCACCACAAGTATCCGCGGGTTTGATTATACAATATGCATCACATAATCTCAGATTCATCTATTCAAACCAACACAAAGAACTTCAAAGAGTGCCCCAAAGTTTCTACCAGAAAGTCAAGACAAAAACGTGTGCCAACCCCTATGCATAAGTTCACAAGGTCACAGAACCCGCAAGTTGATCACCAAAACAGACATCAAGTGGATCATGTGAATATCCCATTGTCACCACAGATAAGCACATGCAAGACATACATCAAGTGTTCTCAAATCCTTAAAGACTCAATCCGATAAGATAACTTCAAAGGGAAAACTCAATCCATTACAAGAAGGTAGAGGGGGAGAAACATCATAAGATCCAACTATAATAGGAAAGCTCGTGGTACATCAAGATCGTGCCAAATCAAGAACACGAGAGAGAGAGAGAGATCAAACACATTGCTACTGGTACATACCCTCAGCCCCGAGGGTGAACTACTCCCTCCTCGTCTTGGAGAGCACCGGGATGATGAAAATGGCCACCGGTGATGATTTCCCCCTCCTGCAGGGTGCCAGAACAGGGCCCCGTTTGGTTTTTGGTGGCTACACAGGCATGCGGCGGCGGAACTCCCGATCTAGGTTATGTTCTGGAGGTTTTGGGATTTATCGAAGGTGTTGGCGTTAGGGACAAGTCAAGGGGGCCCACGAGGCAACGACAAGGACGAAGGTCGCGCCCTAGGGGGGCGCCCTCCACTCTTGTGGTGGCCTCGGGACTCCTCTCTGATAACTTTTCATTCCAGTATTTTTTATATTTCCCAAAATATTCTTCGTGGATTTTCAGGTCAATTGGACTCCGTTTGATATTCTTTTTCTGCGAAGCTCAAAAACAAGGAAAAAACAGAAACTGGCACTGGGCTCTAGGTTCATAGGTTAGTCCAAAAATAATATAAAATAGCATATAAATGCATATAAAACATCCAAGATGGATAATATAATAGCATGGAACAATCAAAAATTATAGATACGTTGGAGACGTATCAAGCATCCCCAAGCTTAATTCCTACTCGTCCTTGAGTAGGTAAATGATAAAAACAGAATTTTTGATGTGGAATGCTAGCAAGTGCATAAGTTTGATCAATGATAATTTCAATCACTTTTTCTAGCATCATTACATATCATAAACAGTAGCTCATCTCATAAAACTTCTCATGATCAAGTAGCAAACTATTCACATGTCAAAGCATAGATCATAAACTTTCTTGAAAACTAACAAACTAGGTTCTCAGTCATCAAACAATTGCAATTCATCTTATTTTCAGGAAGGGTCTATGTAAGAGCTTTGATTTAGCAAATCCCACATACCCAACTATCATATAGTCTTCCATGATCGCTACCACTCAAAGCATATTTTTAGAACAAATAGCATCCATCGAACACAGAGAAAGATAGGGGCTTAATGTTTCGCCTTCCAACTTATTTATCATATAGATAATTGTCAACAATAATAATTCATGATCAAATATATTTGAATGGCCATATATGCTTAGATCTTTCCCCACCACATGGTGCATGCCAACTAAAGAGTAGGTTGGAATGAAAAGGAATACTACTGACTCTTGCATAAAAGTAAAAGATAGGCCCTTCGCAGAGGGAAGCAGGGATTTGCAGAGGAGCTCGAAGCTTTTAAAACAGAGATGAAAATAATTTTGAGAGGTATGCTTTCATTGTCAACATAACAACCAAGAGTTCCCAATATCTTCCATACTAGATACATTATAGGCGGTTCCCAAACAGAAAGGTAAAGTTTTTTACTCCCCCTCCACCAACAATCACACTCCATGGCTTGTCCGAAACAACAGGTACCGTCCAACTATCAACAATCCTGGGGGAGTTTTGTTTGCAATTATTTGCGATTTTGTTTTTTATCTTTTGATCATAGGACTGGGCATCCCAGTTACCAGCCATTTTCTCGTGAATGATGAGCGGAGTCCACTCATCGTGAGAATAACCCACCTAGCATGGAAGATACTGACAGCCCCTAGTCGCTACATGAGCGATTCGGGCATACAAAACAGATTATTATGTGAAGGTTTAGAGTTTGGCACATGCAAATTTACTTGGAACAGCAGGTAAATACCGCATATAGGTAGATATGGTGGACACTCATGGAAGAAACTTGGTTCAAGGATTTTGGATGCACAAGCAGTAATCCCGCTTAGTACAGAAATTTTGGATAGCAAAAGATTCTAAATAGCAAGCACCACATGTTGGAGGATCCATAACAATAGAACTTCTATACAAATATACCCAAGCATAACTCATTATGTTGTCTTCCTTGTCCAACTTCAACTAATTTTCTCAAGTTTGAAAATATTTAATGGGGCTCACAATCATAGAAGATGTCCAAGATAGTATATTTATATGTGAAATCTCTCTTCCTTCAATATTCTTTCATGAATTGTTCAAGTGACCAATACTATGTTTGCTAACTTTCAATAAATTTACCACCTCTACTTCTTATATGTGAAGTCATTACTCCCCATGGTATAAGCATATGAAGCATATATAATTTCAGATTTATGATTTTCAATTCATTCAACCATTTACTCATAGGATATAAGTGAAGCACGTGAGTAAATGACAAACTACTCCAAAAAGATATAAGTGATGATCAATGAGTAGTCAAATAATTAAGTAGCTATGTGAAGACTCTTTCTCATTTAAGAATTTCAGATCTTAAGTACTTTATTCAAACAGCAAGCAAAACAAAATAAAATGACATTCTAAAAATAGCACACATCGTGTGAAGAAGCAAAAACTTAGGCTCAACCGATACTAACCGATAATTGTTGATGAAGAAAGGTGGGATGCCAACCGGGGCATCCCCAAGCTTAGATGCTTGAGACTTCTTGAAATATTATATTGGTATGCCTTGGGCATCCCCAAGTTTGAGCTTTTATGTCTCCTTAATTCCTCTTATATGATGGTTTCCCTAATTATTAAACACTTCATCCACACAAAACTCAACAAGAACTTGTGAGAAAAGTTAGTATAAATCAAATGCAAAACCTTATCATTCTCTACTGAAGAAAATCACTAAAATTATTATTTGACATTGCATACTAAATGCCTCTGCATATTTAATACTCATATCCTCAAATAGAATCATTAAACAGGCAAACATATGATAACAATGCAAACATAACAGCAATCTGTCTAAACAGGACAGTCTGTAAATATGGCAATTGTACTCATAATTCCCTAACTCCAAAACTTCTTAAAAATTACCACGATGTATAAAATTTGTTGTTACTCATTGTGTAAAAATTTCAAGATTTTATCATGTTCTGACTTTCCATAAGAATTCAGACAACGATAGAAAACTTTCTGTTTTCAAAACAGCAACATATAGACTTGCAAAATAAGCATGGTAAAGGCTAAACTTGACACTTTTATTGAAATTAAAGATGAAAAACATTAATATAAATAACAGCAAGAAAATACTAATAAAATAAAATGACGCTCCAAGCAAAACACATATCATGTGACGAATAAAAATATAGCTCCAAGTGAGGTTACCGATAATGTTGAAGACGAAAGAGGGGATGCCATCCGGGGCATCCCCAAGCTTAATTGCTTGGATATTCCTTGAATATTACCTTGTGGTGCCTTGGGAATCCCCAAGATTAGGGTCTTGTCACTCCTTATTCTTTTCATATCGATATCTCACCCAAAACTTGAAAACTTCAATCACACAAAACTTAACGGAACTCCGTGAGATGGGTTAGTATGATAAAACAAATCATTCACTTTGGTACTGTAAAGACAAGATTCAAAAAATTTATCACATGATACCTACTGTACCCTATCATTTATACAATTTATATTGAGCAATATAAGCCATAGAAACTAGGAAACAAGCAAACTATGCATCGAAAGCAGAATCTGTCAAAAACAAAATAGTACGTAAAGATCTGAATTAAGGTCATACTTCTGTTACTCCAAAAATTCTGAAAAATTAGGACAACGTATATAATTTGTATACCAATCAATTGTAAAAATTTCAGAAGTGTTCCACGTTCCAGTAAAATATAGTAATTTCTATCCTGGACGCAAAAGTTTCTGTTTTTGCACAGAATCAAATCAACTATCAACCACACTATCCCAAAGGCTTTACTTGGCACTTTATTCAAAAAAAAGCTATAAAACATGATTAATACAGTAGATTAATCATGTGAACACATAAAAACAGTAAGGGTAAATATTGGGTTGTCTCCCAACAAGCGCTTTTCTTTAATGCCTTTTAGCTAGGCATGATGATTTCAATGATGCTCACATAAAAGATAAGAATTGAAACATAATGGGAGCATCATGAAGCATATGACTAACACATTTAAGTCTAACCCACTTCCTATGCCTAGGGATTTTGTGAGAAAACAACTTATGGGAGCAAGAATCAACTAGCATAGGAAGGTAAAACAAGCAAAACTTCAAGATTTTAAGCACATAGAGAGGAAACTTGATATTATTGCAATTCCTACAAGCATATATTCCTCCCTCATAATAATTTTCAGTAGCATCATGAATGAATTCAACAATATAGCTATCACATAAAGCATTCTTTTCATGATCCACAAGCATAGAAATTTTATTACTCTCCACATAAGCAAATTTATTCTCATGAATAGTAGTGGGAGCAAACTCAACAAAATAACTATCATGTGAGGCATAATCCAATTGAAAATTAAAATCATGATGAAAAGTTTCATGGTTATCATTATTCTTTATAGCATACATGTCATCACAATAATCATCATAGATAGCAACTTTGTTCTCATAATCAATCGAAACCTCTTCCAAAATAGTGGATTCATCACTAAATAAAGTCATGACCTCTCCAAATCCACTTTTATCAATATTGTGAAAAGATTCAACACCCTCCAAAATAGTGGGATCATTAGTACCTAGAGTTGACACTCTTCCAAACCCACTTTCATCAATATAATCATCATAAATAGGAGGCATGCTATCATCATAATAATTTTGCTCATCAAAACTTGGGGGACTAAAAATATCATCTTCATCAAACATAGCATCCCCAAGCTTATGGCTTTGCATATCATTAGCATCATGGATATTCAAAGAATTCATACCAACAACATTGCAATCATGCTCATCATTCAAAGATTTAGTGCCAAACAATTTATAGACTTCTTCTTCTAACACTTGAGCACAATTTTCCTTTCCATCATTTTCACGAAAGACATTAAAAAGATGAAGCATATGAGGCAACCTCAATTCCATTTTTTTTGTAGTTTTCTTTTATAAACTAAACTAGTGATAAAACAAGAAACTAAAAAATTCGATTGCAAGATCTAAAGATATACCTTCAAGCACTAACCTCCCCGGCAATAGCGAAAGAAAAGAGCTTGATGTCTACTATGCAACCTTCTTCTTGTAGACTCGTGTTGGGCCTCCAAGCGCAGAGTTTTGTAGGACAGTAGCAAATTTCCCTCAAGTGGATGACCTAAGGTTTATCAATCCGTGGGAGGCGTAGGATGAAGATGGTCTCTCTCAAACAACCCTGCAACCAAATAACAAAGAGTCTCTTGTGTCCCCAACACACCCAATACAATGATAAATTGTATAGGTGCACTAGTTCGGCGAAGAGATGGTAATACAAGTGCAATATGGATGGTAGATATAGGTTTTTGTAATCTGAAAATATAAAAACAGCAAGGTAACTAGTAACAAAAGTGAGCGAAAATGGTATTGCAATGCTTCGAAACAAGGCCTAGGGTTCATACTTTCACTAGTGCAAGTTCTCTCAACAATGATAACATAATTAGATCATATAACAATCCCTCAACATGCAACGAAGAATCACTCCAAAGTCACTAATAGCGGAGAATAAACGAAGAGATTATTGTAGGGTACGAAACCACCTCAAAGTTATTCTTTCTGATCGATCTATTGGGATACTCCTATAAGTGTCACAAACAGCCCTAGAGTTCGTACTAAAATAACACCTTAAGACACACATCAACCAAAACCCTAATGTCACCTAGATACTCCAATGTCACCACAAGTATCCGCGGGTTTGATTATACGATATGCATCACATATTCTCAGATTCATCTATTCAAAACAACACAAAGAACTTCAAAGAGTGCCCCAAAGTTTCTACCAGAGAGTCAAGACAAAAACGTGTGCCAACCCCTATGCATAAGTTCACAAGGTCACAGAACCCGCAAGTTGATCACCAAAACATACATCAAGTGGATCACATGAATATCCCATTGTCACCACAAATAAGCACATGCAAGACATACATCAAGTCTTTTCAAATCCTTAAAGACTCAATCCGATAAGATAACTTCAAAGGGAAAACTCAATCCATTACAAGAAGGTAGAGGGGGAGAAACATCATCAGATCCAACTATAATAGCAAAGCTCGCAGTACATCAAGATCGTGACAAATCAAGAACACGAGAGAGAGAGAGAGAGAGAGATCAAACGCACAGCTACTGGTACATACCCTCAGCCCGAGGGTGAACTACTCCCTCCTTGTCATGGAGAGCGTCGGGATGATGAAGATGGCCACCGGTGATGATTTCCCCCTCCAGCAGGGTGCCAGAACAGGGTCCTGATTGGTTTTTGGCGGCTACAGAGGCTTGCGGCGGGGGAACTCCCGATCTTGGTTATGTTCTGGAGGTTTTGGGATTTATAGGAGGTGTTGGTATCAGGGACAATTCAAGGGGGCCCATGAGGCGACGACAAGGACGGAGGGCGCGCCCTAGGGGGGCGTGCCCTCCACCCTTGTGGTGGCCTCGCGACTCCTCTCCGATAACTTTTCATTCCAGTATTTTTTATATTTCCCAAATATATTCTCTGTGGATTTTCAGGTCAATTGGACTCCGTTTGATATTCCTTTTCTGCGAGGCTCAAAAACAAGGAAAAAACAGAAAGTGGCACTGGGCTCTAGGTTAATAGGTTAGTCCAAAAATAATATAAAATAGCATATAAATGCATGTAAAACATCCAAGATGGATAATATAATAGCATGGAACAATCAAAAATTATAGATTCGTTGGAGACGTATCACGCCTACCCCCTAGGGCGTGCCTCCCAAGCTTGTGGGCCCCCTGGAGCTCCGGCAACCCTAAGTCCAACTCCATATATACCTATTCACAGAGAAAAAAATCAAAGAGAAGGATTCATCACGTTCTACGATACGGAGCCGCCGCTGCCTCTTGTTCTTCATCGGGAGGGCTGATTTGGAGTCCGTTCGGGGCTCCGGAGGGTGGAATCCATCACCATCATGATCATCAACCTTCCTCCATCACCAATTTGATGATGCTCACCGCCGGGAGTGAGTAATTCCTTCATAGGCTTGCTGGACTGTGATGGGTTGGATGAGATTTATCATGTAATCGAGTTAGTTTTGTTAGGGCTTGATCCCTAGTATCCACTATGTTCTGAGATTGATGTTGTTATGACTTTGCTATGCTTAATGCTTGTCACTAGGGCCTGAGTGCCATGATTTCAGATATGAACCTATTATGTTTTCATGAATATATGTGTGTTTTTTATCCTATCTTGCAAGTTGCATACACCTATTACGAGTTATGATCCGCATACCCCAAGGTGACAATAATTGGGAATCTTTCCGGTGATTACCGTAGTTTGAGGAGTTCATGTATTCACTAAGTGCTAATGCTTTGTTCCGGTTCTCTATTAAAAGGAGGCCTTAATATCCCTTAGTTTCCTTATGGACCCCGCTGCCACGGGAGGGTAGGACAAAAGATGTCATGCAAGTTCTTTTCCATAAGCACGTATGACTATATACGGAATACATGCCTACATTACATTGGTGAATTGGAGCTAGTTCTGTGTCGCCCTAGGTTATGACTACTACATGATGAATATTATCAAACACAATTATCCATCGCTGATCCAATGCCTACGAGCTTTTCACATATTGATCTTTGCTAAGTTACTTTTGCCGTTGCTGCTGTTACAATCACTACAAAACTGCTACTGTTACTATTACTATCATACTACTTTGCTACTAAATACTTTGCTGCAGTTATTAAGTCTTTCAGGTGTGGTTGAATTGACAACTCAACTATTAATACTTGCAAATATTCTTTGGCTCCCTTGTGTCTAATCAATAAATTTGGGTTGAATACTCTACCCTCGAAAACTGTTGTGATCCCCTATACTTGTGGGTTATCAGTCCACGTAAGCACCTGCCTTGTATAAGGAGGTAGCCAGGACTGATCCCGGCCGTCCACGCAATGTGCAGGAGTGCAAAGGGCGATGGGCCCAAGACCCCTGCGCGCTTAGGATGTAGACCGGTGTGCTGGCCTCTCTGTTGAGCCTAGGTAGGATTACGATGTGTTAATCGGCCGAGGCCGGTCATGACCTGATGGTGTGTCCGTCTGGAGTTGATCGAGCGTGTTGGGTAATTTTGCGCACCCCTGCAGGGAAGTATATCTATTCGAATAGCCGTGTACACTATAACGGACGCTCGGAGTTGTATCCCGATCGATACAACTAGAACTGGATGCTAAGGCATGAAATGGATATGATGTCTCCGGGATTGCTTTCTTGCAGGGAGTCAAGAAAGGATCTCTAGGCGTGGATGCTACAACATACTTATAACTTATAATATGTTACTCTTATCTCTTCTGATGCTGCAAGATGCTTGAAGATGCTAGTCTTTGATAGGCCAGGCTTTCCCTTCTCTTCTGGCATTTCTGCAGCTCAGTCCAAAGATACAGCCCCATTCCTTTGATACTGATGCATACTTAGAATAGATCTGATATAAGTCTTGCGAGTGCTTCGGATGAGTACTCATGGTTTCTTTGCTTCCTCTTTTCCCCCATACCCGATTCTTGCGATTAGATGATGGATCCCAGGAGCCAAATGCGACCACCGACGACTACTACTACTACTAATACCCCGAGGGTGCCTACTACTACATGGAGACCGCCGACGACCAGGAGTAGCTAGGAGGCTCCCACGCAGGAGCCCTTGCCTTTTCAATCGTTGTTGCTTTTGTGGTAGCCTTCTTAAGGTAGACTTGTTTAACTTATGCATGTACTTAGATATTATTGCTTCCACTGACTCGTTTGTATTCGAGCTTATGTATTCGATCCGTCGAGGCCCCTGGCTTGTTATATGAAGCTTGTATGACTTTAATTTGTGTCTAGACTTGTGTTGTGATATCTTCCCGTGAGTCCCTTATCTTGATTGTACATATTTGATGTATGATTAGTGTACGATTGAATCGGGGGTGTCACAAGTTGGTATCAGAGCTGGCTGCCTATAGGTAGCCCCCTTTCCAACTCCTTGGCCGAAGTTGAGTCTAGTCTTTGGAAAAGTTTTACTAATATTGTTGTGTGGCTTATGGGCCCACATCATAATTGGGTGGTATTAGGATCTTTTATTCCTCGTCTTTACTCTGGGATTCTGATCTCTCTTCTCTTCAGGTTAAAGATTTTACTAACTCTAACTCTAGGTTCTCGTAACCACTTCCTACCGAGGAGCCCCTTCATTCCAGATGTTCGCCTGCTTCACCAGAAGATTCCGAAGATACTCTCTGATGTTTTCCCAAGACCCTTGTGCCCGCCGCCTTTGCAATTCCCTACCACCGATATATCCTTGTGGATAACGACATACACTTGCTGTTCGTATGATCATTCCCCATTGCTTTTGTTATTACAAGATACCCCGAAACATATTCCTATATTCCGAGAATCCTTTGAGCTTACTGCCTTGCAGTTCATTACCGCATGAAAGCCCTTACGTATAATTCCTCACACTTACCGGGGATTCGTTCATCCCTAGTTGTTCATGTGCATCACAAAATTCTTTGAAATACTATTCGATCTTCCGAAACCCTCAGTAGCCTATTGCTTTGCAAATACTTGTCTGCTTGCATTGTGGTCACTTTCAATATGTCTAGCAATATTCATTAGTATCCTTTGTCATCGTCATTTTGAGCCTTTGATTCGGTATGTTTGTGACTGATCGCAACCATCAGTCGAAAGTAGAATTCGTCCCTTCGGCTCAGACGTCACTCCGGACTTGAGCTGGTTCTCGATCAATCTAACCTTGATTGATTGTCCATCTAGTTCTATTCAAATTACTCATATCTTGATCAGAGCTTTTGCTTCTGATCCCCCAATATAGAAATCGCAATCCCTTTGTATTTTATATACCTCAAATTATCTAGATGTTTCTATAATCGGATGCCTTGCATTCTTTCTTCTTCTGGTTGAGTACCGATACTCACATCAGATCCTTTGTGGACCGTCAAGTCCTTTGTTGGATTATTATTCGACAGTGTCATTGATATTCAATTACCTTGTGAGTTCTTCCCCTAAATACATAATGCCTTTGGTAATTTGTACTCTATGATTTGGCCAACCATGCTCTACTATCGAGCTTGAGTTATTTACACCTGGAGTTTCTAGTATATGTTCCTAAGATGCCCCGATGGGATTGAACCTATGCCTTCCCCTAATCTGTGTGAACTCGGAAAACTTCTATGTGTCACACTCTACTAGTGTTTCGCTAGATAAATTTTCAACACTACAATTTCCAGGAAAGCGAGAAGTGAATGAAAAGTTGTGCATTGGAGAAGTGGGAGTCGACCTTGAACTTTGTGTTCATGCCCATGGACACGATGTAGATCTTATCATGGAAGCTTCTCTTAAAATTAATTGTTCCCATTGGTATAAGTTCATCTTATATCTGGGATTTGGTATTTTGCAATCTTGGTTCCGACCATATTGCCCTTCTTTGATCCCATTTCTCAGGCGAGTTAAAATACTTGCCTTATGCAGATCAATACGCCCGCCCAACCTCTATTTTGATCTGTCTTTGAGTATTACCCCCTGGTATCTCTAGGATATCACGCCATTACCCTACATCCTATGAATTTATGATGAAGTAGTACCTTTCCTTGTCATAGTCACTCCACGGGTTCTGGGTTGTCGTCAACCGAGAACACCGAATAGTGAATCAAATCAACACTGTGATTAAGTACTCCTAGCACTTTGTTGTTGGAAAGTTCTATACTCCATCGCGTCATTCCTAGCCTAATCGGCTACATCATTATCGTGCTAATTTTTAACTGTGCTACCTAGTCCGTATTTCCAGGTGCACTTTCGTTCAATGTTTAATTGTGGATGTTCTCCTCGAACATACTTCATTATATACTTTGGTGTGTCCAATGCTATCGCCTTGTTCACTTAATTGTGGAAATGCATGTTTACGGAAATCTCGATGAATTGTTGTTGAGCCCATCGGCCACATCCTCATCTTTTCCATGATGAAATTGTATGAGCTGTTCTAGCAGTTCCTGCTGGATCCTTTGTGTTCCCAAAGTATAACCTTTACCTCATGACCATGTCGATGCTATCCCGAAGCGTGACTGTGGTATTCCGATCATCAAAAGGAACATTGGAAGCGCAATGCTAACTGTTTCTTGATCAATTATCCACACACCATTGTATGGGTAACATCATGAGTTTCCTCGCCCCTTTCCCTAGATGGTTATCTACTTGCAGTCCTGCCATGATTATCCCGCTTTGCTTGCTCTTGGGAAGGAGATACCCTGATTCTCGTGTATACACATTTTCCTTTCCATTGTTCTGTTTAATCTGATAATCACCTTTTCCTTCCCATTGTTTTGTTTAACCTTTCTTGTGATCTATATGAAATAAGCAGTAATATTTCCCTGCTTATATAAACACCTTGGTGTACAACTCTGTCGGTCAGACCCTGTTACTATTGTTGATGACATCCCAGTAACCACCGATGGACGAGAACTTTGCCTATTGGTCCGCCTCGTCTTAACGAGCAGGAAAATGGTTCTCTTCGTCCCTCGCCCTTGGTACCAACGTTGTTGCCAAACATAACTAACAGGCTATCCTCTGACATGCCTTGCTATCATGAGCGTGCAAGATGTCAGCCCCCCTTTCTACTTATGACCCACATGGTGTGCCCATAACCCACAGTTCCACAGGATCGAAACCTGACTCTCCTGTACACCCCTATTTCTAAAGTCATTGCTCATGCTTGGCTTCGTATGTAGATCACGAGCCACCTTCCTAGAGATGATCTACTCTAGTACCAAACGCAATATTCATTCCCGTTGCTCTGAACCCTTTTCACCTTCTGATTAGGCATCGAACGATTGCATGCCCGCTTGAAACTTCTCATGTTACCTTCTTACCTTGCTCTCGTTATTTACTTAAGTTTCAATTCAAGAGATACTTTCTGCCACCTCCCCTGAGATATCTACCAGATAAGCAACATGTAGAGGTCCGTTCTTTCGAAGTTACCCTTCCTTTTTCGTAAGTACGATGGGATTCCCGAAGAAAGGATGAAGACTTCATCATGATGGTCTGAAGAAGAGAAATGAAGACATCAATGTAATGGATCGACCTCTTCGAGAAGAGCAACCAAGACCGAGAAGATCCGTTACAATTTCGTAACCAGAACTTTCCCCCTTACTCCACCTCTTAAATCTCGGGACGAGATTTCTTGTAGTGGAGGAGATTTGTAACACCCCGAGAATCATGCTACAGTAATATAATGCCTAATGATGCCATGTCATCATAATTAAGTTGTTAATCCTCACTTTATTTCAAACCAAACTCAAATTCAAATTTAAATTTCAAGTCAAAAAATTACGTCTTCAAAAATGCAAAGAAAATAGTTCACAATTTTGCAACTAATTCCTAAGTTATTATGTTGAGGAAAACAACATCACGAAAATTCCCCAACTGCCCCTGGGAATTAATTTAGTGGTCCAGCAGCAATTAAATTGGTCTTTTCAAATTCTAAAAATGTTTAGACAACTCCAAATAGCCCCAAACTTTTTGTAACACCTAGAAATAATGTGCTTGATTTATGTACAAGGTTTCATATTTAAAAAAACTCTTTTCGTATTAAAAATCAAATAGAAATCAGAGAACAAAACATAAAACAGAAATAAAAAATGCCTAATGCCTACTGTTGCACTAGGCTTTGACTTGCCACAATGCGGCCCAGCCCGTGCACGCTGGCCTTTTCCCCTACCTCCCGCTGCCCCCAGGAAAGGCCGAGCGCCATAGCCACGGCGCCCAACCCCCCTCGTCACTGCAGCCCCCCCAGGATGGATAAGACCACCCCAACCCCCTCTCTCTCCCTCCCCGAAACCCTAGACCCCTCACTGTTTCCCCCATCGCTCGCCCCCCTTCCTTCGACGCCGCTGCTCGCCATTGCCGCGTCCCCCTCGCCGGCGTCCGCCTCTACCCCGTCGTCGTTCTGCACCACCACTCCGCCCCGTCCTTCCCGAGTCGCCCCGAGCTCCCTGTGAGCCCCTCCTCCGCTACACCCCGTTCCCCCCCTCAATTTCCCCTCCGAGCCGACGCCGTAGAACCGCGCCCGCAGTGGCCACCATGGCCGGAACTCGCCGCGGCCGCCCCCGAGCTCCTGCGCGCCCTGGGCTCCACTGCCCGCGTCCGTGGCCGCGCGCCTCGCGCCCGCTTGCCCCTGCATCGCCCACGCTGTTCGCGCGCGCCGCTCTTCGTGGTTTCCCCGCGCGCGCCCGTCCGCGCCCGCAGCTCCTGGGTGCCTCGCTGACCGCGCGTTGCTCACGTGCCCACCCAGGCACAGCTCGTCGCTGCCGCCCGCGTACCCGCGCTCTCTGGTGCTTCTTGCTGCTTTGCGACGCGCTATTGCTGCCGCTGCAGCTGCCCGAGCGCCGCCACCGCCCAGCTCACCGCTGTCGCCCGCCTCGGCTGTCCCCGCGACCCCTTGTTGGGTCTGCTAGACGCGCGCAAGCCCGGGCCTTGTCCCAGCGCCCGCCGCCGCCGCTCCGGTGGCTTGCCGGAGCCCCGTCCGCCGTGGCCAGAGGCTGTCGTCGCTAACCGCCGGCCTAAACGGCCTTTGACACTAGTCCCCCCTAAACACTCACTGACGCCAGGGGCCCACCTACTAACTAACCCTATTTAAATAAATAAACCTAGTAATAAACTAGAGTATGACATGTGGGCCCTGCTAACTTTTTAACTTATCTAATTAATTTAAACTTCTATTAATGACCCAGTCAATGACAGCTGGGCCCTGTTGACCTAGTTGACCAGTCAACTGGCAACAGTTGACCTGCGGACTGGGCTTGGACTGGCCCCACATGTCATTGACTGTGGCTGGCTCAGTCTGAGTATAAAACTATTTCACTGTTTAAATTCAAATTTAATAATTAAAGTAATTCTAGGAATTCTAGAAATTATATAAAACTTTAAAATTTAATACTCCCTCCGTAAACTAATATAAGAGCGTTTAGATCACTAAAGCAGTGATGTAAACGGTCTTATATTAGTTTACAAAGGGAGTATAAAATAATCTATAAGTCAGATGAAAATAATTTATATATGAAAATTGCTCTAGAAAAATACAAAGAATTTGAATATGCAATCCGTTCATCTGTCTCATGCCTCTAGCATGATGAACATGGAACCCTTCCCTCTCTTTCTTCTGTCCGAAAAATGCCAAACGCCAGGAAAACCTCTCCGGACGTTTTCCCTCTCCGTCTGCAACGTGTAGTACTGTGTTAGAACACCCCTAGCACTACATATTGTCATATCATGCTTAGTGTTGCACTTGCTTGCTTTGTAGTATTTATTGTTTCTTCCCCCTCTTCTCTCCGGTAGACACCGAGACCGACGCTACTGCCGGGCACGACTACGCCTCTGACGTGCAGCCACTTGCCGCAGAGCTTCCAGGCAGCAAAACCCCCTTGATCATTCCTATATCGCCCAGTTCCTTCTCTCTCATGCTTGCATTAGATTTTGCTACTGTAATTGATTGCTCCTATTATGATGCATAGCCTGCTTTTGTAACCTGCTTTTGTACCTTACCTGCTTATCCTATATGCTTAGTATAGGTTGGTTAGTGATCCACCAGTGACCCCTCACCTTGTCCCAGTTGCCCCCGCTTGATGACCGATGACTCGATCAACGTGATCGACGTCCAGAGCCCGACACATCACATCGCGCCCCCCTTAGTTGTACGACACTGCAGGGTTACTATCGAGTGCCGAGGGTGATACCTCGTATAGCACTTCTGATGAGATCTCTGTAGTGCAGTTAATCGGTCGTGGTCTACGGAGGGTGATTCCTCCTTCACCACTCCCGATAATGGCTCTGTCATGCAACACATCAAGAGTAAACCCTCGAGGGTGATTCCTCTAAGTTCACCTTGACGATTACATCAAGTGGAATCCATCGAGGGTGATTCCTCGGATTCCTGCTTGGTGTTTTGGACACATGGTTACTTTGAATTTACCCCCAGAACCATGTTAAAGACGGGTCAGCCCCGAGGGGTACTCGCGAGAGTTACTATTACTACATGACTGGAGGGACAGGCAGTACCACCCCGGTAGAGGTGGACCTAAGTTTCCGACAGTCTCTTGCGAGACGGGTTGACCGTGAGGGTACCCGCGAGTTGATGTGTAGTCGGGTTGACCTGAAGGGTACCCGCGAGATTTCTACGCGGCATGGCCGGGCATTCTTAGCCCTTGTCGTAAGTCCGCGAGACGGGGCGACGGGACCACATATCGTGGATCATTGATAGTTACCGCGCGCTCCCAAGACATTAACGATTTGGATATGTGATCCAAGTAGGCTTCTGGCGTTTTCGCACTAACCACCACGCGGGAATAAGTATGGGCACTCTGTGGCGTATGTATCAGCCGAAAGCTCTTCGGATGTCTGCGATGGAGCGGCACGCGTCCGAGTGGTCCGCTTAAGCACCTGCCTTGTATAAGGAGGTAGCCAGGACTGATCCCGGCCGTCCACGCAACGTGCATGAGTGCAAATGGCGATGGGCCCAAGACCCCTACGTGCTTAGGATGTAGACCGCGCGTGCTGGCCTCTCTGTTGAGCCTAGGTAGGACTACGGTGTGTTGATCGGCTGAGGCAGGTCATGACCTGATGGTGTGTCCGGCCGGAGTTGATTGAGCTTGTTGGGTAAGTTTGTGCACCCCTGCAGGGAAGTATGTCTATTCGAATGGCCGTGTCCACAGTAATGGATGCTCGGAGTTGTATCCCGATCGATACAACTAGAACTGGATGCTAAGGCATGAAATGGATATGATGGCTCCAGGATTGCTTTCTCGCAGGGAGTCAAGAAAGGATCTCTGGGTGTGGATGCTACAACATACTTATAACTTATAATATGTTACTCTTATATCTTCTGATGATGCAAGATGCTTTAAGATGGTAGTCTTCGATAGGCTAGGCTTTCCCTTTTCTTTTGGCATTTCTACAATTCAGTCCAAAGATACAACCCCATTCCTTTGATACTGATGCGCACTTAGAATATATCTAATGTAATTCTTGCGAGTACTTCGGATGAGTACTCACGGTTGCTTTGCTACCTCTTTTTCCCCATACTCGATTGTCGCGATCAGATGTTGGATCCCAGGAGCCAGATGCCACCACCGATGACTAATACTACCCCGATGGTGCCTACTACTACGTGGAGACCGTCGACGACCAGGAGTAGTTAGGAGGCTCCCAGGCAGGAGGCCTTGCCTTTTCGATCGTTGTTGCTTTTGTGCTAGCCTTCTTAAGGCAGACTTGTTTAACTTATGTCTGTACTGAGATATTATTGCTTCCGCTGACTCGTTTGTATTCAAGCTTATGTATTCGAGCCCTCAAGGCCCCTGGGTTGTTATATGAAGCTTGTATGACTTTAATTTGTGTCTAGAGTTGTGTTGTGATATCTTCCCGTGAGTCCCTGATCTTGATCGTACACATTTGCTGTATGATTAGTGTACGATTGAATCAGGGGTGTCACACAAGTGGATAGCGAGACTCGAATAGTCCCGAGAAAGCCATCGCCTTGGAATCACCGGTGGCTGCATACATAGAGCCCACAAAGATCAACTGGGGCAACGGCAAGCACCGAAGAACTGCCAACAGAAACCCAAACCATGTCTCCACCTGCGATGCTCTCAACAGAGTAATGACGCCACACCGCCGCCATCGTCAGTCTTGCAACGGACAAGGCTTTTGCCTGGAACCGCAATCCGATCAAGGAGGGAAGATGCTGACACACCTCAGTGATGCCTCCAAGGACGAAAACGACACCCACTGGTGCCGTCGCCACCAGCTCCGAGAAGACGAGAAAGATTTTCATTCGAACCGTCACACATCGCCCAGCCCCATCAACAGATTAGGCCAAACTATCGGATAAATTTGATGTGCGGTGTTGACAAAAGCAGCAGGAGAAATTTGCTTGTACGCCACCTACTCAAAGAGTAGCGAAAACATTCATAGTGTTACAGTAATTACATAAGCACGTTTACATGTGAGGACGCCACGAGAAGACAATCTCCTTGATGGAGCAGATTTCCATCAGATCCCTCGCTAGGGGTCCAAGCGTAGCTGGAAGTCATGGATCGAAGGTCACACGAGGGGTTTATCCAGGATCGGGACTCCAGAAAGTAATACCCTACGCCCTGTTGGTTTTGGTTATTCATAGTGGAGAGATACCCCGTGCGAGGGGTTACAATGGTGTATGATGTTGCTACCGAGAGTTCTCCTATCTGAGGATAGATGATCAAGAGGAACCCCAGACCTCACTTTATATAGACAGGAGAGGCCTAGGGTTTACAGGAAATATGCGATCTGGGGCGCCACGGTCCTCTAGTCTTGGGTGTCAAGAAGGTCTTCTGGCCTCCTAGGGTTGGCAGTGTGTCGTGGGCCCACAAGGCCCCCTTGTAGTCGATGAGGCCAGGCTCCTTAGCAGTAGCCAGCCCTAGTACAGGACCCTGCCAGTAGCCCCCGAGTGTGGCGGAGGTTGTAGCGAGGGTTGCGAGACCTCCGGAGGGCTCCTCGTCGCGTCATCTTCCTGGAGCCCGACTGTAGTGTTACTGACTTGACGACTTGTAGGAGGTGTGACGTCTGCTCCTTGGGGACGCCGGCGGTCAAAGTCGCCAAAACCTTCCTCTCCACCCTGAGTTTGGTTTGACAGGTGGTGGGCTGATACGTCTTCGTCGTATCTATAATTTTTTATTGTTTCATGCCAATATTCTACAACTTTCATATACTTTTGGCAACATTTTATATTATTTTTGGGACTAACATATTGATCCAGTGCCCAGTGCCGGTTCTATTTATTGCATGTTTTTTGTTTTGCAGAATATCCATACCAAACAAAGTCCAAACGCGATCAAAATTTACGGAGATTTATTTTGGAATATTTTTTATTTTTGGGAAAAAGAATCAGTGCGAGACGATGCCCGAGGGGCCCACAAGCTCGAGGGGCATGCCCACCTACCCTGGGTGCGGCCAGGAGGCTTGTGGGGCTCCTGTAAGGCAGTTGGTGCCCTTCTTTCGGCGCAAGAAAGATAATATCCAGATACAAATCGTGTTAAAATTTCAGCCCAATCGGAGTTATGGATCTCCGGTAATTTAAGAAACGGTGAAAGGCCAGAAAACAGGAGCGCAGAAACAGAAGGAAACAGAGAGAGAGAGATCCAATCTCGGAGGGGCTCCCGCCCCTCCGCCTCCATGGAGGCCATGGACCAGAGGGGAAACCCTCCTCCCATCTAGGGGGAGGCCAAGGAAGAAGAAGAAGGAGGGGGGCTCTCTCCCCCTCTCTCCCGGTGGCACCGGAACACCGCCGGGGCCATCATTGTGCCGACGATCTACAACAACAACTTCGCCGCCGTCATCACCAACTCTCTCCCCTTCTATGCAGTGGTGTAACCTCTCTTTTACCCACTGTAATATCTACTTAAACATGGTGCTCAACGCTATATATTATTTCCCAATGATGTATGGCTATCCTATGATGTTTGAGTAGATCCGTTTTGTCCTATGGGTTGATTGATGATCGTGATTGGTTTGAGTTGTATGTTTTATTATTGGTGCTGTCCTATGGTGCTCTTCGTGTCGCGCAAGCGTGAGGGATCCCACTTTAGGGTTTGCAATATGTTCATGATTCGCTTATGGTGGGTGGCGTGAGTGACAGAAGCACAGACACGAGTAAGTAGGTTGTTTGCGTATGGGAGTAAAGAGGACTTGATACTTTAATGCTATGGCTGGGTTTTAACCTAATGATCTTTAGTAGTTGCGGATGCTTGCTAGAGTTCCAATCATAAGTGCATATGATCCAAGTAGAGAAAGTATGTTAGCTTATGCCTCTCCCTCATATAAAATTGCAATAATGATTACCGGTCTAGTTACCGATTGCCTAGGGACAAATAACTTTCTTGCATGACAAAAAGCTCTCTACTAACTTAATTGTTTCTTTATCTAAACCGACCCTAACTTTTATTTACGTGCTCTTTATTATCTTGCAAACCTATCCCTTTACACCTACAAAGTACTTCTAGTTTCATACTTGTTCTAGGTAAAGCGAACATTAAGCGTGCGTAGAGTTGTATCGGTGGTCGATAGAACTTGAGGGAATATTTGTTCAACCTTTAGCTCCTCATTGGGTTTGACACTCTTACTTATCGAGAAAGGCTACAATTGATCCCCTATACATGTGGGTTATCATGACCTTTTTTCTGGCGCTATTGCCGGGGAGCAATAGCGTGGGGTGAATATTCTCGTGTGTGCTTATTTGCTTTATCACTAAGATTCTATTTTCTGTTCTAAGTTGTTCTCTATCTTTAGTTATGGATATGGAACGCGAAATACCAAAAAAAATTAGGTGTACTTGCTACTCAACGAGATGGGGAACCTCCTAAAACCCTCGATGCTCGTTATGTGAAAAATATTAAACACTACTTTGATAATCCTGAGAAAACCCCATTCAACTTGATAATGAGAGACACGTTGGATCAACGTAAATACTTTAGGGATTATCGCTTGACTCAAAAAGGGAAACTATTATGGGATCAAATTCATATGTTGCATTGGTATGCTTGGAATTTATGCTTGATACATGATTATACTTGTTGCTCTAGGATGAAGGCTCCACACCTTCCCTTTTCATGTAAATTTAGTTATAATGAAACCTTGGCTTCTTATGCTAATGGTATATATGCTAACTATGATGTGGAACGAATAGAAGAATTTGCTGCTTTTAAGGGTGCTTATGAAATTGAACCTTTGTTTGAAAAGTGTGGAAATTATGATGATGCTGTTTATAGACCTGAAAATTATGCTATACTTAAATATTGTTATGAGAATTATGTATATAATGCCGATATTAATGAGTTTATTGAGAAAGTCTCCGCTGTCCAAGGAGAGACTAATATTTTGCAGGACTCTATGGAAGAAGAAATTGTTGAAACTGTGAGCTCATTGGATGAAAAAGATGACGAGGACAGCGAAGAACAAAAGGAGGAAGAGTAGATTAGCTACCCGTGCCCACCTTCTAATGAGAGTAACTCTTCAACCCATACATTGTTTAATTTCCCTTCGTGCATACCGAAGGATGAATGCTATGATCCCTTGGATTCGTTTGGAATATCCCTTTTTGATGAAATTGATGCTTGCTATGCTTGTGGCCATGATGCCAATATGAATTATGCTTATGGAGATGAATTTGCCATAGTTCCTTATGTTAAGAATGAAATTGTTGCTATTGCACCCACACATGATAGTCCTATTATCTTTTTGAATTCTCCCAACTACACTATATCGGAGAAGATTGCGCTTATTAAGGATTATATTGATGGGTTGTGATTTACTACTACACGTGATGATTTTGATGAATATAATATGCATATGCTTGCTGCTCCTACTTGCAATTATTATGAGAGAGGAACTACATCTCCGCCTCTCTATGTTTCCAACACAATAAAATTGCAAGAAACTGTTTATGCTATGTATCGACCTTTACTTTGTGTGCATTAATTGTTCTTTTATGACATGCCAATGCATAGGAAGAGCATTAGACTTCGTTGTTGCATGATATATGTTTCTTTGTGCTCAATACTAAATTACAAATCATTGTTAATTAAAATTGGCTTTGATATACATTGGGATCCGGGTGGATCAATTACTCAAGCACTTTATGCCTAGCTTAATGGCTTTAAAGAAAGCGCTGCCAGGGAGACAACCGGAAGTTTTAGAGAGTCATTTACTTCTATTGTGTGCTTTTATAAAGTTTAAAAACAAAAAAATATATAGGGGAACCTAAAACTTTTCAAAAAGAAAAGCGAAAGTGAGAAAGACGAGCATTGTTAAAGTGGGAGCTAGCCTTGAACTTTGTTCATGCCCATGAAAACTTTGTGAACCTTGATTACATAAACTTTTCAACAAAAATAATTATGCCCTTGTATAAACCCATTGTATTATAAAAATAATGTGCTAAGATTTGCCTTTAGGATGATTAGATTGTTTGTTTGGTATGTGTAGTGCAAAAACAAAAACTTTGGCTATAGTGCGTGCATTTACATTTTTTACCGAAATGTCAAAAGTTTCTAAAAAATTTACACAGTACTTCTATGCAAATTGTTTATTTTGTCCTAATTTTTGGAGTTACAGAAGTATGGTCAATGTTCAGATTGCTACAGACTATTTTGTTTTTGACAGATTCTGCTTTTTATGCATTGTTTTGCGTGTTTTGATGAATCTATGGATTGTATCGGTGATATAAGCCGTGGTGAAGTTAGAGTACAGTAGTTATAATGAAAAAAATAAAATATGAATGGGTTTGCAACAGTTCTTAAAGTAGTGATTTGCTTTATTATACTAATGGATCTCACGAGGGCTTTGTTAAGTTTTGTGTGATTGAAGTTTTCAAGTTTTGTGTGAGATCATGATGGACGAAGGAATAAGGAGTGGCAAAAGCCTAAGCTTGGGGATGCCCGAGGCACCCCAAGGTAATATTCAAGGACTCCCAAGCAACTAAGCTTGGGGATGCCTTGGAAGGCATCCCCTCTTTCTTCTAACGACCATCGGTAATTTACTTGGAGCTATATTTTTATTCGTCACATGATATGCGTAAATTCTTGGAGCATCTTTGTTTTTATTTTTCCTTTTTATTTTATGCACCATGCTGGTATGAGATAGTCCTTGGTTCATTTATAGAATGCTCTTTGCACTTCACTTATATCTTTTAAGTATGGCTTTATACAATGCTTCGTGTGCTGCACTTATATCATTTCAAGTTTGGATTGCCTGTTTCTCTTCGTATAGAAAACCCCATTTGTAGAATGCTCTTTTGCTTCACCTATATTTGTTAGAGCGTGGGAAAATCTTTTGTAGAAAAAATTAAACTCTCTTGCTTCACTTATATCCATTTAGAGAGTCAACAATAATTGGTCATTCACATGGTTAGTCATAAAATCCTACATAAAACTTGTAGATCACTGAATATGATATGTTTGATTCCTTGCAATAGTTTTGCGATATAGAGATGGTAATATGTGGGGGATACTAGTGAATGATTGTGGTTTAGTAAGAACATTGGTGTTAAGGTTTGTGATTCCCGAAGCATGCACGTATAGTCTCTCGTTATGCGATGAAGTTAGAGCATGATTTATTTTTGATTGTCTTCCTTATGAGTGGCGGTCGGGGACAAGCGATGGTCTTTTCCTACCAATCTACCCCCCTAGGAGCATGCGTATTAGTACTTTGCTTCGATGGCTAATAAACTTTTGCAATAAGTATGTGAGTTCTTTATGACTAATGTTGAGTCCATGGATTATACGCACTCTCACCCTTCCACCTTTGCTAGCCTCTCTAGTACCGCACAACTTCCGCCGGTGCATTAAACCCACCTTATACCTTCCTCAAAGCAGCCACCATACCTACCTATCATGGTATTTCCATAGCCATTCCGAGATATATTGCCATGCAACTTCCACCATCATCATATACATGACTTGAGCGTTCATTGTCATATTGTTTGCATGATCGTAAGATAGCTAGCATGATATTTTCATGGCTTGTCCGTTTTTTGATATCTTTGCTATGCTAGATCATTGCACATCCTGGTACACTGCCAGAGGCATTCATATAGAGTCATCATATATTAGCTGTGTCGAGTTGTAATTCTTGAGTTGTAAGTAAATAAAAGTGTGATGATCATCATTATTAGAGTATTGTCCCGTGTGAGGAAAGGATGATGGAGACTATGATTCCCCCACAAGTCGGGATGAGACTCCGGACTTAAAATAAAAAAGAGGCCAAAGAGCCCAAAATAAAAAAATAAAAAAGAGGCCAAAGAGCCCAAAAAAAGAGAAAAAAAATAAAAAAATGAAAGAAAAAGAGAGAAGGGACAATGTTACTATCCTTTTCCACACTTGTGCTTCAAAGTAGCACCATGTTCT
The DNA here is from genome assembly GCA_011799875.1 of Thinopyrum elongatum. Taxonomy (NCBI): domain Eukaryota; kingdom Viridiplantae; phylum Streptophyta; class Magnoliopsida; order Poales; family Poaceae; genus Thinopyrum; species Thinopyrum elongatum. The sequence goes on along the minus strand of CM022299.1, from coordinate 552,487,201 downwards.
TCATAATAGAGAGTCTCCTATTTTGTCACTTTCATATACTAGTGGGAATTTTTTATTATAGAACTTGGCTTGTATATTCCAATGACGTGCTTCCTCAAATTGCCCTAGGTCTTCGTGAGCAAGCAAGTTGGATGCACACCCACTTAGTTTTCTTTTGAGCTTTCATACACTTATAGCTCTAGTGCATCCGTTGCATGGCAATCCCTACTCCTCGCATTGATATCGATTGATGGGCATCTCCATAGCCCGTTGATCCGCCTAGTTGATGCGAGACTTTCTTCCTCCTTCTATTGATCCCTACCACCGCATTCTATTTCACCCATAGTGCTATATCCATGGCTCATGCTCATGTATTGCGTGAGGGTTGAAAAAGGTTGAGAACATTAAAGTATGAAACAATTGGTTGGCTTGTCATCAGGGTTGTGCATGATAAATACTTTGTGTGATGAAGATAGAGCATGACAAGACTATATGATTTTCTAGGGATAACGTTCTTTAGCATTGATATTTTGAAAGACATGATTGTTTGTTGGGATGCCTGAGTATTGATGTCTTTATGTCAAATTATAGACTATTGCTTTGAATCACTCGTCTCTTAATATTCATGCCATGATTAGATTATATGATCAAGATTATGCTAGGTAGCATTCCACATCAAAAATTACCTTTTTTATCATTTACCTACTCGAGGACGAGCAGGAATTAAGCTTGGGGATGCTGATACGTCTCCATCGTATCTATAATTTTTGATTGTTTCATGCCAATATTCTACAACTTTCATATACTTTTGGCAACATTTTATATTATTTTTGTGACTAACATATTGATCCAGTGCCCAGTGCCAGTTCCTGTTTGTTGCATGTTTTCTGTTTCGCAGAATATCCATACCAAACGAAGTCCAAACGCGATAAAAAAGTACGGAGATTTATTTCGGAATATTTGTGATTTTTGGGAAAAAGAATCAACGCGAGACGATGCCC